>OU342690.1:13750000-15000000 GCA_910589285.2 Mythimna ferrago | reverse complement strand
TTGACGGCCTTGGTCAGTTGTGACTGTGGTAGGAACGCCGAAGCGAGCAATCCAACCTTCGACGAAACGATCAGCTACCTCCTCGGCGGTTATCGAAGTCATCGGCCAAGCCTCAGGCCATCGAGAGAAACGGTCAATCGCCGTCAGGCAATATGAGTAGCCTCTCGATGTTGGCAAGGGGCCGATTATATCTAAGTGGACGTGGCGAAACCTGGAAGATGGAGCGGCAAAGGTTCCAAGTGGCGCGGACACGTGGCGCGTCACCTTAGCTCGCTGGCAGTGGAGACATTCTCTTGCCCAGGTGCGGCAATCGCGTGCAACGCCAGGCCACACGTAACGTTGTGCCACGAGGCGCGCGCTGGCGCGAGCACCGGGGTGGCTGAGCGCGTGCAGGCGCTCGAAGGCGGCGCGGCGCAGAGGTGCTGGCAAGTAGGGGCGCGGCTTGCCTGTTGAGACGTCACACTGGACGGTGGTGTCCGTGCCTGGAATTAAGGTACGTTGCATATTGAGAGACGAGTCAGATAAGGTTTTTAATTCATCGTCAGTGTCTTGTGCTCGAGCCAACGCGGTATAATCGCACTCGAGCGAGACGGCTTCGATGCGCGACATCGTGTCGGCAACGACGTTATCGTCTCCTTTTACATGTCGTATGTCGGTGGTAAATTGGGAGATAAAGGTGAGCTGATTAAGTTGGCTGGGTGGCAGCTTTTCTCTACGTTGCTTGAAAGCATACAAAAGAGGTTTATGATCCGTATATATTGTGGCGTGTTGCGCCTCTAATATATACCTGAAATGCTGCACTGCCGAATATACTGCCAACAGTTCCCTATAATACGCTGGCCACACTGACTGACTTGCCGTAAGCTTCTTACTAAAGAAAGCAAGTGGTTGCCAGCCCTGTTCAGTCTGCTGTTGTAAGCACGCGCCCACCTGTGTGCCAGAAGCATCTGTGTACAACGCCAATGGGGCGTTAGGTACAGGATGTGCTAACCTGGTGACCTGAGAGAGGCTGTCCTTGCATGCAGTGAAGGCGTGCTCCAGTTCAGGAGTCCAGGGCATGGGTTTGGCTCCCTTAAGCTTCGTAGCTGTAAGGAAGTCAATGAGCGGGGCTTGAGTCTCGGCAGCATTAGGCAGAAACTGTCGATAGTAATTTATCATGCCCAAGAACCTGCGGAGACCTTGGGCTGTTTTGGGAAGGGGGAAATCTTTCAAGGCTTGGACTTTTTCTTCCGGGGGACTTATGCCTTTACTAGAGACTTTATAACCAAGGAAAATAACCTCAGATGTGCCTAGCACACACTTAGTTGGATTAACTACTACACCGTAGTTAGCCAATCGTTCAAAGAGCGTGCGCAAGTGGTTACAATGCTCCGTGGCGTCCCTGCTAAATATTAAAATGTCATCGACATATGGGAAACAAAAATCCAACCCTCGGACAATTTCATCGATGAAACGCTGAAATGTTTGTCCAGCATTTCTGAGCCCGAACGTCATATAAGGGAATTCATACAAACCAAATGGTGTTGTAATGGCAGTTTTGCAGACGTCAGCTGGCTCTACTGGAATTTGTTGATAAGCCTTAACTAAATCAATAGTACTAAAGATGGTAGAACCAGCGAGAGCATGACCAAAATCCCCTATATGGCGCACGGGATACCTATCCGGTACAGTACGAGCATTCAGCGCTCTATAGTCACCGCAAGGGCGCCATGAAGAGTCTTTCTTCGGGGCTAGGTGCAGTGGCGATGACCACGGGCTCTTGGAAGGGCGTGCGGTGCCTGCTTGCACCATTTCTGCAAACTCCTTCTGCGCTGCCCGCAGTTTGTCCGGCGCGAGGCGTCGCGGCTTAGACACCACGGGTGGGCCGTCGGTCGTCTTGATGTAGTGCACCGTGTTGTGCTTCACCTCGCGATGGATGCCAGGGGGTCTCGTAATAGCTGGAAATTCAGATAAAATTTTATGAAAATCTGAATCCTCGATTTTAACGGTTTTTACACTGACCTGGTTAAATTTAGCTTTGGAGGCTGGAGCAGTAAGACCAGTAACTCCGCAGCGTATTATTTTGTTTCTGCAGTCGGGAAGCAAGTTGTAGAAGGCCATGAAGTCAGCACCAATGATGGCGGTATCAACATCGGCAACTACAAAGTTCCACTTAAAAGAGCGGCGGAGACCAAAGTTAAGTGTCAAAGTGTGACAGCCATAAGTTTTTATGGTACTGCCATTTGCTGCGCATAAATTGTAGTTTACGTCTGCTACTTTATTCCCTAACAATTTTTTAGGAAAACAACAAATGTCGGATCCAGTGTCTAGCAAAAATCTGAATTTGGTGTCTTTGTCCACAACAAATAAGCGGCTGCTATTGAAGCAATCAGTCGCCGCTGCTACTGACTGTTCTGTTGGTTTCCCGACCACGAGCACGGTTTGGTACATTTAGTTGCTTTTGCACCGAATTTATGGTGGTACCAACACAGAGGCTGTCGGGCCGCCTGGGACGCAGATCTAGATCTAGGTTGATGGGACCTAGGTCCAGAGCGTCGCCTAGAGCTAGACTCCCTTGTAGTTAAAGCGGCCACCTGACGTGTAAGTTCTTGAACTTGTACCATTATGGCAGCAAGGTCAGGAGCGCTAGCTGTACTGGGAGAAATGGCATTGACAGAGACGGGGTTGACCTCTAATATTTTGTCAGCCAGTTCGGCAACTTTGTCCAGGGTGAGATCACCTTGGGCAGTCAAAATTGCCTGAACATGTTTTGGTAGACGTTGTAGCCACAGTTCTCTAATTATAGTGTTATCTTTGAACGACTTACCAGCCAGAGACTTCAGATGACGGAGAAACTGAGTAGGTTTCCGGTCACCGAGCTCCTCACCTGATAGTAGTTGTCTGACTTTTTGTGACTCGGAAGTGGAGAAACGCTTGATAACTTCCTCCTTTATCCACTCATACCGGCCACCTTTAGGAGGAGGGTTAGTGACCAGGTCTTCAACGTCATGAGATATCCTAGAATCAAATTGTGAAATGACATAATTGTATTTTGTTTCATCCACCGATATATTACATAAAACAAACTGTGATTCCAAGTGAGCAAACCATCCAGCGGGATGCTCATGCCAAAAAGGAGGCAGTTTAGGACGGACCGCATATGCTGCTGGATTCTGCACACTTTGGGCATTTAGTTGTGCCCGCAGGTCTGCATTTTGTTGCATCAGTCGTTCGTTATTTGCCAAAATTTGGTTGAGTCGCTCCTCAATTTGTTGGCTCTCCATATTGAATGTGTATATAAATATATTATAAAACGAGGTATATGTTTGTTGCAGTTACCACTCAGTCAGGTTGCTTAAAACTAAAACAAGCAACTTAAAACTGAACACAAGGTATGCACAGAATAAGCAAGATAATTATGCATGTGCTGCAGATAACAAGTATATAAAAATAGTCCACAAAACAAATGGTTGCAAATAGCTTAATTTAAAAATACAATACCTTGTACCATTAGCGACTTAAAATGAGCTTCAGACAGAGCTAACTTCTAAGCAAACACGCACACGATAAACCAAACACCAAAAATATGTAAACCGAAAAAACAAAAATGTGTAAAAATAAAGATATAAAGAGATAGATTTGATAAAGTTTTGTTACTAGCGTTTGAAACCACCGAGCACACCACAAGTTAGTTCTTTAGTAAATGTTTAGTAGGATCAGTACGTTAAGATGCACATGCAGGCATGCAGTCGTATTTCAATTTTCAATTTCCAGTCTTCAGAATCCCGCGTTGCGATGACAGATGACAGTGACGTATCGGGTTGACGGCAGTTCAATCATTCATTCGATTACTAACCGAGAAGTTCCGCTACTCCCCGATAGGTAGCGTATGGCGTCACTAGTCGCAGGTCTTCACGAAATTCCGTTTCCGGGTCGATGGCCTCGGAGCATTCCAAACTCGCGAAAACGCGAAAATGATGCGTAGGATGACGAAAACTGCTTGAAAAATGATGCACTAGTTAACACAAACTTTCTGCGAACCGTTGGTACGCCTTCCGATCCTCGGAAAGGCGCGCGTAGCGTGCTGGTGTGAGCCGGTAGGTAGGTAGGTATCTACTCGGCAACTTTTCGTTCGGCGGTTTCCCGGCGGTTAGTGATAAAACCAGCCTGGGAACGTTGCGGAGCGTTGTCACATTAAGCAGGCTGAAGATCTCAGCGAGGTTTACTGCTGAAGTCCGGTTCCACGTTCCTGCTGTAGGTACCTTGCTGTGTAGTTGCGTCTCGTATCACGTCGGGGTCACCAATTTGGAGGTACACACACAATGAAACACGTCGTGGATTTCGGAATGTCTTCTATTTGCAGTAAACAGTAATAACTTACACGAGGGTCAAAATTACAAACAAGAGCTCACATCGCCTCGAGTAGCGGTAACAGTCTATGTCTTTCAATATGGCGGCAGACTCTAGTCTGGCGCCGGAAACGTTTGGTGTTGTCACACAAAAATATAGTAGGCGGTGTTGCGACGTAATACGCCACACACTCTTGACTTAAAGACCCCTGGGTTATAGCTATCAGAAGGGAATTCCACTCCTTAGCTGTACGCATAATGAATGTGTTCCAAATCGCTTTGTACGTATGGTGGGATGTCTACCATGTATCGGTGGCGCAACGCCGTACGTCTAGTGGTCTGATGATGGATCGGACCTGGCGGAATTAAATTGTGCAATTCTATTGCACACTTCCCGAAAAGTAAACGATAGAAAACCGACAGGCAACTCGGCGTCATGTTAGGCACCATACTGTTAAAGAACAGCATGTGATAAAAGACACGACTCCATTATAAATCGTTTAATCTATTTTGCAATTTCCCAGGTGTCCCACCGTCAACGACAATAACGTCAAGCGAGGACCCCCTCGCCCCGCCCCTCATCCACCAGCCCGACAGTGAGAACAACCACCAGGTGAGGACAGGCTACCAGTTGTAGAACATATTACAATTAGCACTGTACCACAGGCTAATGTTCATCTGGGACGCACTCAAGAGCTTATGATGGGCCTTCTGAGGATGGGCCCTGAGCTGGCTTCACGCTTGACCAAGGGTACAGGACGCTGAACAAACATAACTGTCGGGGCACGGAAAAAAAACTCTTTTGTTTATGGAATTGACAGATTGGATTTGACGTTTAATGCAGTGATTTGTTTGTGAATGTTTCCGAACGAACTATTCCATAGTTTATAGTTTTAATTCTAATTGAAATAACAAAGATATTTGTATAGCTGAATCAAGTGAATGGAATACCAAAGAAATTCCATTTTTAATGTTAAATAAACAGGATTAAGTGATGATTTTTAATTGTGTGTATTCCAAATTGTTGTTTAATAGTTTTGTCGTAGGAATTTTATGTAAAGTGCGTACGTATTGTTATAGTTAGATGCATCCCTAACCCGCCAGCTACTCATAATACTCTGCCAGTTACGACATTATTACCGAGTAGTATGTATACTAAATAAATTAATATATTCTGTGAGTTAGTTTAACATCTGTGATAGAATTTTATGAAATTAATTATGAGGGTGTAATTCGACTGCAGAGGCAGTTAAATGTGTGAATAGAATGAAAGACTTCATAATTGAGTCTAGAAGTATTTCTGGTAGATTATAATAAAATAACATTACTTAGTTTTGTGAGATATCTCATCAGACAAATGGCAGCTTTATATTCACCTCTCACTTTCACAACACGTGTGAGTGAGAGGTCAATCTCTGAGCCACAGATTATCCGAATAATGAATATAGTTCGGATTTGACTAATTTTGAATAATAAGACGTTATTTATTTTGGGTTGTGTTTTTTTTTGGTTGTATTCGTTTATTAAATGAACAAAGCATAACTTTACTAAAGTACACTTTATTTAATTTATTTTTAATCCAATGGTATACCTATGTTGAATAATAATTTAACTTTATATTGTCATGTACCGATAACTGTGTTATAAATTACAATAAATTGTGGAGTCAACAAATTAATGATATTAAAAAATGAATCGCCTTCGTAGGTTAGGTAGAAATGTATTAACAATGGTCAACTCCAGAAATGTAAGCAGTGAGGCATAAAATTATGAAAAGGCTATCAATTATAACATGTGATGATGGTTTATTTTAATAATTTATTCTCTATAATAATATGGTTTACTTTAAACACTAGTAAGTACCTATTAAAGTTGGCAATGTAAAAATAAGGAAGTTTAAACAGATCAAATTATGACGGTAGTCAGGTACAGTATAATAAGTACCTAAGTCTTTATAGATTGCCAAAGAGGTTTTGAGCCATTTTGTTTAATTTGCTATTTTTTATTGAACAATAATGTAAGAACAAATTTACTCAAGATTATATAATGAAACAGTAGCTGCATTAAATATTATTATTCCGTAAAATATCTTCCATAAAACTATAGATACACATAACTATTATCGACATTGAGTAAGCTATGGCGGACGTACACCTACCTACCTTCTACTTTACTTTCGAATTTCAGTTATCTGAATTAAAAACCTACAATTCAGAAATAATTGCATAATTTCTGAATTATTATTTCGTTTCAGAATTATGACATTATTTTGGAATAATTATATGAAATTATTTTGAAATAATTATACTTATGACATTATTTTGAAATAATTATTTGAAATTATTTTTGAAATAGTTATATGACGTTATTTTGGGATTAACTTTTTAGTTAATAATTCGAAAATAATAATAAGAGTAGGTAGTGCCGCTTGCGCTTTGGGCCCCATTGTAAAGTTGTACATAAATAATGTAGAGAAATAGTCATTTAGTGTGATAGATAAAAATATGGACCATAAATCGAATTATTTAAATATATGCTTTACCTAATTTATTTATAATTTACCTTTTAACCAAATATTTCTTTGTGATTTTTTTCTTTATTTTGGCTGCTCAGTATTAACTATTTGAGAATTTATATTTTTCTGTTTTAGATGTGTAAAACATTTTGTTATATATTTTTTGTTATTTAAATTAAGCGAAATTTAATTATAAATTATAAAATCTAAATATACTGTTAAGTATTTATCAATTATTTAATATAATAAAATTGTATCTCGATTTGACTAAGAAATTAATGTTTATATTGATTGCGCAATACGAAATATGTATTATGAAAATGTATTAGTGAAACAATAGATAAACCGAATTTCAGATTTATAGTACGAATAATAAATGTCTACTGATATAAAAATAATTTGATTTTATAATAATATCGACGCTTGAAAGGCAAAAATGACTAAACGACAAAACTTTACAGGAAAGTGATTTAAAGTAAAAAAAAATAGAAAAATAATAGTTAAAAATGACGAAATACATAGTCGGACTCATAAATATTATTATAACATCATGGTAATAGTATCTTAATCCGACGTATTTTTTTTTTTTTTTTTTTTTCAAAAAATTTGAACTTCAAGTCGCTCTTCTGTAAAGTTTACTCAATGTCGCTTAGTATTTTTTGCCTTTTAAGCGTCGATATAATACGAGTGTTTAACAATAATGGAATATGTAAATTAGGCACACAGGCAGAGGTTAAATTTTGGCAGCAGGTCCCAGCAGCCGAGCGAGATTGTTCGAAAGAGTTACCGCGACCCTGGAACGTAAAGGGAACACCGGTGGGTTTTAGTCAGTAAAAAATATGACACTCCCTCTCTCTCTCTACCCGGAGTGGGAGAAGGGTGAAGTTATTCGATGATTTCCCACCCTAAAGAAAGGGTGTTCTGAAGGCGCAATTAAATACTCTGCAGCTCCTTAATATCGCTACTCTGTGATCATTACACGACATTCAAGTAGATACATAATTAACGAAAATCCACAGATGGGTACGATGAATGAAAAACTTTTACTATAGACCCTTTTGACCCTGTATAACTTATATTTGAATAAATAATTCGAGATAATTGGTTGGAATAACAGCAATATATTATTGAAGGCTATATTTTACCGGGACACGATGACGGTGCGACTAATTTTGCCACCACACCATGGTGTCCCGGTGAAATATAACCCTAAGCCACCAAACTAGACACCATACAGACACCAGAGTCACCACACGTCCGAGCTGGTCGCGCAACCAAATTGGTTTTGCAACCAAACGGACACCAGGTGAGTAAGTCTCTATAGAGCTGCATACATTTTGCTGGTAGCGGCGACTGGTCGCGCCGCTGTGGTGTCTCGGTGAAATATAACCCTAATATATTATTATTACATATGCAAAAAAGTATATGAAAAATTCAAAATTCCTTTGCGCCCCACACTTGTAGGACTTTTTTTAGTACAAAGGTCACTCTAAAATCAACTTAAATATCTCGAATTATTCATTCAAGTAGGGGTGAAGGCACACACGTTGTATAGGAGGTACAGTAATTTATGTCTACTTACTTGCATATAACTAAATATTCTGGTCAGTTCCTTGCTCTTAAATTAGAGGTGTTTAATATTAAAAACGATAAGACACAATAGTTATCCACTTAGATGTGTCTTCGCCCTTATACAGCATGGTAAGAAATCTCTGTAAATAATTAAACAATAAGTGAAATAAGAACAATATTACAGTCCTTTCACTCCCTCATCCAAAACTAGGACATTTGAAGTTAATTCAGTTTTAATTCCTGTATTACCATCTCCGAATCAATTTCTGTTCAGAGTGCTCAGTGCGAGCTTGTTTAACGTTAACGCGATCGACACGTTTATGACGTTCGGCGCTCCGATTGGCCCGCTCCAAACTCTTAACCAATCAGACAGCCCAACGCGGTAAAAGGTTCTGTCGCGTTAACGTAAAAGCTATTTTTTTACGGCGAAATGTTACAGAGACGACCGGCTATTGAATTGTTCTACCTAATTTATCATAGGCGTCCCCCTACTTTGGTCCCTCCTACTTTTCATCCCCTTAGGGGGTGAATTTTGGAAAATATTCTGAGTGCTCGCCTACGTCCTATAGGGAAACTTTCTGCAAAAGTTCACGCTCCTCGGCTCTGTGATTTCGGTTTTACATTGATATGTCAGTCACTTTTTTCTTTCATTTATATAGTGCCTATTCGGAGTTGGTGAAACAGCCATAATTTTGAATAGCTCATAAATTGTTTCACATTAGAAATTAGAGTGACGCGAAGGAGATATGATATTAAATGGTGCTTTCGCTTGTATGTTCGATTTCGGAGTTAGCTAGACAATTAATAGTTTGTTAGATTAAGCGTTGAAATCTACTACTTCGCTGAGATGAGCTCATGCGATAAGGTGTTGGCGAATATTATATTAATATACTTGCTCAACCTTGCTTGTGCCCACTGTTGGGACACGATGCTCCTCTATGTAAGAGGGAGCGGACTGCGAGCTACATTGCGTCCCTGGGGACTTATCATGATGTGTTAAAATGACAGTCGTTCGAGCGAGGAACTGTTCTCACTCGAATGACAGCTCGGTTTAGGTCGTAAAATGGGTCGTCTTAAAAAGATCATAGTACCTATAGTCTGTCTAAAAAGTCAACTGACTTGGGAATTTTGTATAATATTTATTCATTTAAAAAATACTTACATTCGATATTTTTTATAAGGTTCTTCTGTTAGTAAACAATGATCAATATCTCTTAATCAACCTTGATTATTGAACCAGTGTTGACTACTTCAGATTTCATTAAATCCTAATAATTACCCAAGTCGTTTGACTTTTTAGACAGACTGTAGTACTCATAAGCTGGGTTATTCAAGGCAATGTGATAAGACATTGTGACAACCGTATTACAAAATTGTTTAATTCACAATATTTATAGTGATAATATTCGCCAGAACCTTATTTACAAGGAATTTGTATTTCGTTACTGGAAAACTGAACTTATTTTGTACCTTCTGGATATTTACCTTGTAAAATTACTATTTGACGTAGAGTACAGAGGGAGCCACTATCGCATGTCCTGTTTTAACATGATTTCCTAATTCTCATTGGTTGTCTAAGTCCAAATAAAACAGTTTTGTAGAAGTCGCAGTACCTTTAGTTAATTATCTCTAGCAACACAAGTAGGTGGCCAGTCGAAGGTATAATTAATTTTCGGTTTCAAGCTATATTAGAATGTAGGAAATGCAGGGTTTGTAAGTGAAATGTAATTCTCATGTCGAATATTTTTACATTACTTTTCTTTTCATAACAATAATATATTTCATTCCATTGAAACATGGTTTCTTTATAATATTTTTATGAAGGCTTATAAAATGTCATATAGCTTTTTATTAATTTACAAAATGTGATAGCTAACCTGCTTTTTTTTTGAGTTCTTTGTCTTCCATTTATTAAAAAAAAAAAATGGTTAGATTACCTTTTTTATTAGATGGTTTTGAGACGAAAACTGTGATCGAGCTATTTATTTAAAATTTTAGTTAAAATGCAGGCGGCTTTAACATTGTAAAATAATCTAAGACATTTGAAATCTGATTTTTTGGTGATTATGGTATCTTTTCGTCTACCGGTATTAATAAATAAGTTTGCAACACTGGCTTTATAGAATGATTTAGAATTCACTTTGTTGACATGCAACTTGTAGTTGTAAAGATGTGTTAATTTATTATGAATAAATGCACTTTTGAGTACATGCCTTGCTTTTTATTATACGTCCATGCAGAAAGTATGATTTTGTGTAATAAGATAGCATTTATGGATCAATTTGTTTTACACTGAAATAGAAAATAGTGTGTTATGGTGAGATTTGCGTGTAGTTGTTAAATAAAAGATTACATAATATTCAAACATTTTATTCTGTTTCCAAAATTACTAAACTTTTTATTTACTCAACTTTTCTAAAATACTTTTTCATTATTTTATTCAGCACCAATTAACACTAAATTATTGAGCGCGACAATATAAACACATACCAACTAAATGTAATTAAATAATATCTACTATGAAACGCTAATACCCAAGATTGAAATCTTTCGATATTTTAGGAATGTCCTATTGAGACAAAACGCTGTCTCGAGTGTTGCCAATTTTCTGAGAAACTAATTACGATCGATTCAGAACACAAATTCAAAAACGCGGGAAAAGTGAAACATTTAATTTAACAGGTAGCAACACTAGCCCCGTACCAAAGAGGTTTTATTACATAAGCGTGAGTGTAGACAAATATTATATTTGTCAGTTATTATAAGTTTTATCACAATAACACTGGAATAATAACGAATAAGCAGTCTCGTGGAAGACAGGCGTATGATATAGTTTTAAGTAAGTTCCGATTGACACACATGCGTACACTGCGATATTTTTTTACATTAACATTAATTAGAAACTAGAAAACTTAAATATTCTTTATTGCGATGTGTGCATAATTTTACAATTAGATCAGACTGTTTTTCGGCGCTGAGTAAATTATAATTTGGCCACATTAGCACTTGCAGTGAATTAAATAATTTCTGAAATTCTTAAAGATAAATAATTAAATAACAACTGAATATTTTTTAACGCAATACTGGGATTATTCGAAAATTTGTGAAACTAAGTTTTTTCTCTATTTTTCTACCGTCACTTATTAATAACGACAAACATGATATTAAATTATTATTCGATTTTTATTTACATATAATCCATCTTCATTTCATTTTTATGCGGTATAATAGCAAGAACATCATTTATTTAACAATATATTCAGGAATTACCACTCACTTGTAAAACAATTTTATTTGTGGATTCAAAAAGCCATTTAAATCTTATAAATTCAGAAAAACAAAATTTATAACCTCATAGATAAAAGAAACAAAAAAAATAAATAAAAAAAAACATGTAGCACTTCTTATTATTAAATTAATAAAATGACTTTTAAAATAATAATATAAAATGGCAGTTTGAGTCCACAAATATTCTACATTAATCACCCGTAATAATAAATTATGCGAAGAAAAAAAGGTGGGTACTATAGAGAATTAAACTAATTATATAGTAAATTATTTATCTATAATAAATATAATAATATCATTTATAATCATAAGTAATAATAATTGGAACAGAAGTATTTCGACGTAATTCAAAATTGCCACGAACCGGAAAATGCTTTGGGATTCACAAATTATGTTAATAACTTGTGTGAATCAAACTACATTGCGAACATTTTTTTTTTTTAAGATCTTATTTTTCTTTCCTCAATTAGTTATTAAATAATAAAGATCCTTGTTTTACAATTGTATCTGTGTCCAAAGGAGATAATTTGCAGTGAAAAAGATATAAGATAATTCTAATATTAGATCATTTTAAATGGACCAATTTATAATAAGAACGATATAAAATTAAACAGTAGAAATGTTCGTTGAACAATCAAAGTCTCGGCAGTGACCATTTTGACGTATTACAATAATAATTACGTATAGTACTGTGCACCTAAATATTATATAAATACAACCTGTCGATAGATATAACATAACAATATTATAGAGTCAATAAGACTATTCTTTTGAAACTTGTGATAAGTTCAAATGCAAGATGTTAAGGGCACGTGCTGACAATTTTTTTGTTGCCAAACAGTTGCGCTACAGTTGACTAAAAGTGCAAAAACATCCTTCTTTCGTTTACTCATATCCCACGCAATGGATTCAGAGCACGCAACTGTGGCAACACAAAAAATAAATTTGCACAAACCCTAAAAAGGTTTAGGAGGTAGAAAATATCATGCATGATAGTTTACACAGACCTTTAAAGACGATATTAGTTATGTACTTTCCAATATAATAAATGATTACTGGAAAGACAAAAATAGTACACACATCCAGATTTTCAATTCACTCTCACTTAAGTTTGTAAACTCGCGGTGTTGAATTAAATATTAATTCTATAAAGGCTATATTAGAATAGCCGATGTCATTAATTCAAGCGTTATTATTTCTTTTCCCTCGAATCTACAAAAGAGATTACTTCATGAGGAATACAACAGTCACTCAATCATTGCACATTGGAACACTATAACCCTCTTCCCGACTCACTCCTGCCAATAATACTGTAGTTGTAGGGACTACAAATTATTTTAAACGTACCCAGGTACATGATGCTAACCGTATCCCTCCCCTTCCCTATGGACAGTCCGTCAGTTGCTATAACAAGCAATAACTTGGATTATACAACTGTCTTAACACTAATACTCCCACATCTATAATTTCTACTATTCGCTGCCATAAGTCAAACAAGTGTTGCAAGAGAATCGTTGAAAAATCGCCCCACTGTTGCGGAACTGTGGCGCAAGTGTAGCGCAACTCTCCCGCGACACTTGCTTGTTTAAATAATGTAGCATAAAGAGTGTGACCGTGGCTATGCGATGCGTTGCCGCTTGCCTGGCGCGCGACGTCACATCTCTATGGAGACGCCGGGGCCGCCGAGGCGCGTCTCTTTGACCCGGAAGCCATTTTCCAAGAGTTGACCGCAGAGGGAATCGACTATGGACCGTGGTGTCGACGGCGGGATGAGGACCATTGCGTATCTGTAACAAAGGTAGCTTAGGTTAGAAACATGACTTGTCATGCATGAAGTCTAAGATATAGTCTTAAGGTGCGTTTCTACGGAAGTGATGCTGGGCGGAGTGAAGTGGAGAAGATCAGTAAAAATTGGCAAGTGTTTCCATTGATGCGGAGCGCGGTGGAGTTGAGCTACCCTCCGTTCTGTCCGGCTCGGGGCAGCGTATTCATTTGTTTTATTTGATTCCTCTAATGCGAAGTAGAGATTTTGAGCACTATGATTGGTCAATTCACCGTCCGCTACTCTCCACTAGCCAGTTACGCATCTTTATTCACAAAGACTTTTTACGAACGTGACACATTGTTTATTTTTCATAAATATTTTGTTATATAGCTATATTTCCGTTCTGTGCTAGACTGCTTAGTGATTGAATAGATAGATGTTCCACCGAAACGAACAATGAAAATCGCAGATCGACCGCCTTTATAACTTCACCGATTCTGGGGAGCGAAACGGAATTTCAGACTTTTACAGACTTAATAAAACCGACCCGTGAAACTTCAGTAACCCTTGCGTCTCAGGACCAACCACCTTCAATTACGTTTTGCAAATTATTTACGAAATTGGGATATGAGAATATTAACCTTTTAGTAGGGTAGACCGGGGACAATTGAAACAGGTCATGATTGCAACAGCTTCAATTTCTCGTAAACTATAATACCTACGCTTGTGACGCGTCGTTCGTTGCATCGTCGGCTATGTTCGGTTTTATGTTTAACATGGCTCGAGCCAGCGAGCGACACAGTCGTGCACAGGACGCTTCGACGAATTTCGTGCCAAAAAGTAAATATTCCGGATCTTTAACTTTTGTTGTTTTCATATTTAAGTCTTGTTTTTTTGGCAATTTTCCTTATTTTGGGGTATTGTTTATCTATTTAAGATTGTGTTTATTACTGGTAATTAATGTTTAAGTCAATATATACCAAAATATTGAGTATTGAATTAGAAGATGTGACATGGGTACATTTGAAACGACTTATCTGTGGACGTTTGAAACGTTCCAAACGTCCCCACATATTCCACGTTTTTATCCGACTGCACAGAAAAAGGTTGTGTTTATTAAAATATCAATCATAAAAAAATATAAAAACGCACAGAATTAAAAAAAATAACAGTATTACGATGAAAGAAAATAATCATTTAAAACCACTTTTTACTCACAATCGCTAGGTATTATAAAATTAAAATACCTAATGGTTACAAGTAAAAAGTGGTTTAAATGGTTATTTTATGTTGGGGTTGGGTTACCTATTAGTTAAAATTACATCTGATGGGCAACTCGATAACTCTGACGACCCTAAAATTGAACTCATGACATTAAGTTTGATCTATATTTTTTCATTATAATAATAATAACATAATATATGAGGAATTGCTATCCGGTAAATCGATTGATTGATCTTGAATGATGTTGATTGATCTCCTTTGAAATTAAATTTCACAAGAAGAGTTAAACCTATACGGGTCAATAAACGATGGTTATGATTGAAACATTTTTATGCTTGAAACATTGTCATGATTGAAACATTGTTAAGATTGGAACAGGCTGTTTTGTATGAGACTGGAATACTTTGTTTTCTCCCCTATGTAAGTGCTATTATAAGCATTATAAGATATTAAGTCTTTTAATAATGTGAAATAGTATTCAATAGCACAGATTGGAGCACTTAAATTATTTAAATAAGATATATTTTGAGTTGTTTATACTGAAAAAGTTTTTGCATGTATAATTTTTGAAATATTTATGTTACGATGACGGATTTATCACGATCTCAATAAACAATTTAGTGGCATGTTAACTTGTTAAGATTGATTAAAAAGCTCCAGTAGTTCATAAAATATTTCCAGTGTTTCAATTATCCCTACATACTGTTTCAACCGTCCTTAGGGTGGGGTCAATAGAACCAGTGCGCCCGGTCTTCTTAAATAGGTGATTGTAGGTTAACTATTTGAAATAGAGATATAGATTATGTTTAATTTAGGAACTAGATAACGACCCTTTCAGCGGTATAAATAAGAGGGATGTAGGTACAATAGATAAGTCACTGCACACGGTTTAAGTAAAATTGTTTCAATTGTCCCCGGTCTACCCTACTTATAAAGGCGATTCATCGTATTTTTTTAAAAGCATTACGAAAAAAAATACTTTAAGTAAGGTTCATCTTTAAGAATTATTTAAAAAAACTCGAAGTATAAATAAAACAACTGCACAATAAATAACATAAATGTCTGAGAAAATAACGAATCGCATAATATTTACAAAATAAATAAATACGTACTTTTAAATCAAACACTGATTTAATATCCGCGTCTAACGTGTTAATGTTATGTAAGTATTCGAGTTTTGTGTGAAACTGGTTGTGTGACTTTCGCGAGTTCATTCAACTTGAATGTATGGTTTTTGATGATTGATTAAGAATACTCAAACATGTTATAAAACAAATTCCCCCATTGCATTTTCCCCCAACAGCACGATTTAATTTATAATAGGCATTAGGCTAGAACTACAACCCGCACACGTGTGCTACACACACCGATCTGGGTGCGTCGACCTCCATACATTTTATATGGAAACAAGACTTGTAGAGCTACACTTGATCCACGCTACGCGACGTCATTTTACGTACAAATCAGGCGTGGTCTACGTGTGCGTCGCTCTAATGTAGTTCTGGCTTTAATTTTAGTGTACAGACTAAAAAAAACCGGCCAAAAGCGTGTCAGGCCACGCTCAGTGTAGGGTTCCGTAGTTTCCCGTCCGTCACAATAAGTGTACTACTTATGAGTTTAAAAAAATACTTGCATATACGATTATACTACAAACTTAATCCAGAAATTATTTTGTAGAACCCTTTTGTCTTTTTTGTACAAAAACTGTTCTTTCCATCAAGTTCAAAATAATTTTCCTAGAAAGTCCTTATAAAGTTCTACTTTTCAGAGTTTTTTCATATTTTCTAAACTTATGGTTCAAAAGTTAGAGGGGGGGACACACATTGTTTTTTACTTTTGGAGCGATTATATCCGAAATTATTGACATTATCAAAAAATGATTTTAGTAAACCCCTATTCATTTTTAAATACCTATCCAACAATATATCACACGTTAGGGTTGAAATTAAAAAAAAAAATCATTTCCCACTTTACATATAGGGGGGGTTACCCTAATAAAACATTTTTTTCCAATTTTTATTTTACCATTTTGTCGGCGTGATTGATATACGTATTGGTACCAAATTTCAGCTTTCTATGCTAACGGTCACAGAGATTAAGCGAGGACGGACAGACGGACAGAGCGAAACTATAAAGGTTCCTAGTTGACTACGGAACCCTAAAAACATAGGGAAGTTCAGAAAGCAAGTTTAGGTATAGAAGGACAAATTGCTAAATACTTAAGTAGAATAGTTCGAAACGAAAAGTTACGACAGCATTGGAATGCAAAGCGCAACTGAAGAAAGGAAATTGAAGGAATGGGTTTAAGTCAGTAAAAGCCTGATTTGATTTTCTTATTTGATGATTTCCCGCAACAAAAAAGGCTTCTCTCAAAATCTTACTATAAACTACGCCTCGTTAAGAATAATAGAGAAACTAAGAACAGCCCTCCGCAAAATTTAAGGGCTTGCTCAGTAGACGAAACTGAACATTTCACAAAACTTTTATTCAGGAAACGAAAAAAAACATGGGCCTCTCCATGCAAACTGTTCAATCAAGTTTTTAATTTTGTGTGGTGCGAAAAAAATCTTGTGTAAGGTTGTTCAGTTTTATCTACTGAGCAAGCCCTTAAAGTTTGTGGAGGGCTGTCCCTTACACCTTGTAGATAATTAGAAGCATAAAGATGTCTTACCCGCCCCCGCCGGCGCCCGTGAACTTGCAGGCGAGCCCCTTAGCGCGCGCGGCGGCTCGGATCAGCTCGAGCGCGGGGTGCGACACGCCCAGCGCGGACAGCAGGCAGTGGTTCATGTCCCATAGTTCCTGGAACAATCGATGAAAATGTTCATTAGATTTTTTAAGACATTAAATAGTCAGAACCTCAGACCAGTACTAACACCTAGTAGTAGTAGATATGCCGTGGCCAGATCTTAAAAATTTACCACTTCATGAAATGCCCAAGTAAAACTGGCCAGATCGTTTTAAACGTTAAAGTTTGATGATAAGCCAATTCTCGTTTGGCCTACTTTCTTTAGACCTTTTATTATCATTGAAATCCGACATTATATGGCCAAACGAAGATTGAAATATCATCAATTATTAATGTTTAATTAACGATCTGGCCAATTTTAGTTGACCATTTCATGAAGTGATCAATTTCTAAGACCTGGTCAAGACAGACACATAAAAATCTGAAGCGCTAAAAATTTGGTGCGATTAAGCACCTAATTTTTATTGGGATGTCAAGTCATATTACTTAAAATCAATAAATACATTCCGAGTACCTACTACAGTTTTAAACCTTTAGATATGTCAAACAATGAGTCTCCAGTTAATTTATAACTTAATTCAGAGTAGAAGGAACTAGCAAGAAATCTGACACACGATGCGGAAAATAGCTACAGTTTGTCATTATTCTAAATAACAACTGGTATTTTTAGTTTTCCCTATACTGAGTGTTATGCTCGCAATGTTATGAAAAACCAAAAATAGGTTAGTTTAATAGGTAGCTTAGTGACTGGCCTGTTGGTCTAGTGGCCTTGATTGCTATGCCGGAAATCGTGGGTTCGATTCCCACCCAGGAGAAATGTTTGTACGACAATTTGTTCTATCTGGGTGTAATTTGTCTTTAAGTATGTATTTAAAAGTATATTAGTATGTTTATCAGTTGTCACTCCAGCTGTATGTCGCGGGTTCAAACCCAGCCAGGCACATTACTTTATGTAATTTATTTCATCACCACTGCTCTCAAAACGGTGAAGGAAAACATCGTGAAGAAACCGGAATGTCCTAGAACCAAAAAGATTCGAAGACATGTGACATCCATCAACCCGCACTGGGCCCGCGTGGTGGATTTTGGCACATTCCCTCTCCTAGAGACGGGCCTGAGTCCCAACAGTGGGAACATTATAAGGCAATGCTATCAGTTGTTCAGTACTCATAACACAAGCTCTGCTTAGCATGAGACTAGACGGCGTTGTGTAATAGTTGTGGAATATTATATTATGTTATTATATGTATTTCGAATCGTAATATAAAAATCGTGTAATAAAATGTTGACGCGAATCAAGGAAATACGTGCGCATACGCATTATGATGCGTCGACCAAATATTTTTAAAGTACACGCTGCATTGCACAACGAAGATTTAGTTTGCCTTTGACGTCAGTTTGCTTAGGTTGTAAAAATAGCTATAACATTTATATTCGTCATCTTACTATCGGCTTATAAATGTCGGCAGTTTTGGAAAGTTTCCATAGATTAATAGTAATGCAAGCCTTTATTCAGACAAAAAATGATGTTTAAAGAAAATATTAATCTGACACTAATAGTCATTCAAGATTCATGTAACTCAATATAATTTAAAAGAGTGTCCATGGAGTTTCTTGCATGTTCTTCTCCATAGAGATCTACGCTTTGGAACGTGCAATTTAGCTTCACTTGTTTGACTGACCGACATTTTGACAACTCAAGTGCCTGTAATTAGTTTATTTGAAATAAACGTTTCTGATTTCATTAATGTCAAGTCTTGTTGAATCGACGACACCTATAATTTCGTCTGTTTGCCCCACTTTGGCAAAGACCTCTTTTATTCCTTTTCACTGTCTGTTCAGCGCTTCCTAATCAATATTTCCCTGCTATTGCATTTATTTCGTCTTTTCCCCTTCGAAACTGTCCACCTCGTTCTCTTTTTCTTATTTTTGCGTACCCAAACATTATCTTTTTGTTCCTATTTTCGATACCTCTTAATATACGACATTCCATAGATTAATATACCACGATTAGGAAAGTTTTTTTGAGGTGGGAAACCATCCAATGACTTCTCCCGCTCTAGGGTGGAGGAGCAAGAGGGCGTGACTGAGACTTTTTTTTTTAAGTGTTATTAACTAGTGCTTGACTGTGATCCCGCCTGATGGTAAGTAGTGATACAATCGTTGATGGTGAGGCGTGAAGACACACAAAAAAAACTAAACCATGAGTGTCCTTCAGTTTGTCTTTTGCTTTCTAGGACCACAGATTTCCTTGTCAGAAAGTCCCTGCCCTGCTGGGCCCCTACGGTAGGGTATTGCCAAGATTTATTGCTAAACTTTGTAGAAGATATGGTTCATGAAATGAGGTTTGTCCGACAACTATGCTTCAGGAGTATGAAGTTGAATACCGTCGTCAATTTATCCATTAGGAAGGCAGTGAATCCAGCGGGAGCTTCCTTTGTTGAGTTTAATGAGTATTTAAGAGTCGAAGTTACTAACAGTAAAGGTACTTACCGCTAAATGCTGGTATTCTGCTTCCGAATCAATTTCACACTTGCCACTGGAGAGTTTTTCCAAAACCTAGAATAGAAAAAGATAAAATTTTAAATTTAAATAAACCACACTTAAGTTGCAGTCGTGAAATTTTTATGCTTTATTAATATTGATAGAAGCACGTCTTGGCTTAACAAGTTTCTATTTAAATCGTAAAGTTACATAAATATGATTTAGCAAAACAGTGATCAAACGTAAGCCTGAACGAATTTAGATATTCATCACAGTAATATTATTTTGAGGCGAAATTTTGTAACGGTAATAATAATAATATAAGAATAGTTTATTGGTAAAGCAAGTTAAAGTTTTTGCAATAATTATATATGATTAGTTTTTGCCCGCGCGGCTTCGCTCCCGCTCTTCTTTGCTCCACCCTAATATACCCTACTCTACCTTACTATACCCTTCTCTACCTTACTCTACCCTACACAACCCTACTCTCTCTCCTCTCTCTCCTACTCTTTTTTCCATAAGAACCTTCTCCAAACAATAACGTACACAATAAAAACAAAAATTGCGAAATCGGTCCAGCCGTTCACGCGTGATGGCGTGACCAAGGAAATAGGGATTAATTTTTATATATATAGATTGGAGCCTCCTTTTAGGCAGATAATGTCTGTGTTAGGTGTTTGTTACTCCTTCAGAATAGAGGAAAAAATGTGTTGCCGACCCCACATAACACGGGACATGGTCATCATCAAGATCATGTTTGTCACTCCTTCAGGTAAAGTTGGACGGATTTGGATGAAATTTGGCACAGGGGTAGACCATGTCCTAAAAAATTACATTTTTATCCCGGGAGTTTACTTGGGCAAATTTTCTACTTTGACAAGTAAGAGGCCGCAGACAGAAGCTTATATTGAATATTATGATTTAAATAATTCAGTAAACATAAAAATAAAGTCCTACGCAATAATACTAGGTAAGCTTTCGAACCTAAGAAGCCGGTCCTAGGATTAAAATAGCCCAGAGTGTGTCAATGTTCACTCACGATACTATACGCAAGTTGTGTTTAAGGCCCGAGCGCCCGGCAGTGCCATAAAACTGTCACTTTCTGAAGCCTACGGTAACGGCCAACTTAATAGGTTTGAAAAAAATATATGTTTAGTACAGATTCATGATCAACATTATCAAGTATTGATTTTTTCGTGCGATCAATAATTTTGTCTAAATATTTAGCAATTTCGCAACGCTCCTTCGAAACGGCTTGGATCTTTAGAAACACTTTTACACATAAAAAATTGGTGGTTAAATATTCTTCAAATTGAACATATATGGAAATCAATCAATATTTCACAAAGAAAATGGATTTAAAGGTCAGCGGGGCTTTATCCGGGCGCAGTTCGCCTGAATTAAATGCACAGATACTCGTACTGCCACCTAGGCAAGAATGTTGTATCCATTTAATTCCGTCCAGATGTTCTTTTTTTATTGTTGGCATGTTCGCGCTTGACCGCTATCTCACCTGGTGGAAAGCGATGATGTGGTCGACTATAAGGGAATATAAGCCCCGTCTATGTCTAAGTCTGAGTATGGTTTCCGCACTTAGTCCTATGCGGACCATTGCACGTGGGCCATAGCGGTCATAATCTTAGGTGGGCTTATTTCAACCAGCCCACCTCTCTCCAAAAACAGATTAGGCCTCTCAGGTTTTTCAGGGCATCTATAAGGGAATTCGGGGATTCTAAGGTTCGTGTGCGTATTTCAGTGACACCTGGGCAGTTTAGGAGCACATGCGCAATCGGGGACTATAAACCTTAATAGGAACGGCTTGTTTCCGAGGCAAGCCACCTATCATTGCAGTACTTAGGTATCAATTTATCACAGAATTACGTCGTAACTTTGACCAATAGAAAACAAACGGTTTGAACACTAGCTTACTATAAAAAGTGCGATTTATCTTCAAGATGCTATCTTCTACATACTTCATCGACTTTAATATTTCAAACCTTGGATGACAGAATAATGAAGAATAGGATGTTGTATGTGACAAAAACCACACGTGTTGAAAGAATTATCGGAAGTTGAATCTTAGAAATTGATCACTTCATGATATCTAGCTAGCTAGCTAGCTAGCTATACATATAAATAAAATTGGAGTGTCTGTTTGTAATATTGAAATAACTGCTTTTAACTACATGCATATGATCTACGGTACATACACCAAAATATTTTTTTTTACAATTTTTGTCTGTCTGTCTGTTTGTCCGGGCTAATCTCTGAAATGGCTGGACCGTTTTTTTGGCAGGTAGCTGATGTAATAAGGAGTAACATAGGCTACTTTTGTTTAAGAAAAAATAAATTCATAATCGTGTAGTCCACGCGAACGAAGTCGCGGGCACAGCTAGTGGCATATAAAACTGGCTAGATAGTTTTAAACGTTAAAGCTTGATGATATTTCAATCTACGTTTGGCTTTTCTTTAGACCTTTTATTATCATTGTAATCATACATCAATGATATTGACATATCATGAAGTGATCAATTATAAAATCTGGCCACGACATATATTTAAACAGAGCTATTAGGGACAGAGTGAAAAGTTCTGTAAACTTCTGTTTGAAAAGGGAGGATCCTCCGGGACACCAGGCGGGAAACAGACACCACACTCGTCCCGGAGGATCCTCTCCGGGCCGAGTGTTGTGTCTGGTCCGGACGACTGCACTATACTTGATTTCGGACTGACATTCTTATTGCGAGAAGTAAATAAACTAGTGCGCTTCACCATCAACGATTGCATCTTTGCTTACCATTGGGTGGGATCGCAGTCAAGCAATAGTTTATATCATTAAAAAAAAAAAAAAAACTAATACCGCGATGCAGGATTTTGATTTTTTAGTATCCACGTTACAGGCATAGCCAGCACAAAGCGTCAGTCAGCTAATTTAAGGGCGTTGAGTTGTCTGCGTTAACTTTTGTTTTTCCACTTAATTTGAGTTTTCGATATCTTGCTTATTAGCTATGATTGAGATTAATATGAAGATAGATAAGAAGAAGTCCTGATTCTCATAAAACAAACTTTCGTTCTGTGAATGAATGTTTGTTTTATGTATACAAAGAATAAGAAAGGATTCTTCTAAGGGCCAACGCTGCGGTAAGCGGGCGCCCGCGCGTGCACCCGTCGCGTGACTATGCGCGTGTGTCGAGTGCGGCGGTCCCCGTAACGAAAACCAGATTATTACCTGCGCAGTGTTACTAGTTCAACTTTAACGGTCTGCATGTAGTCGTATCGATGGAGAACTTTAATGTATTATTACGTAGCATAAGGGGCGGCGAACCGCGACGGAGCACAGAGCTTTTGTACGGGACCGCGCGCACGCCCGCTTTACACAATGTCGGCCCTAAGGGGATAAAACGGGGGGTCCAAACTTTGTTCGCAAAACCTACATTCACGTGGGCGAAGCCGCTGGCTGAAGCTAGTCTAAAAATAAGCAAAAACCACTAAACCAAATATACTTTAATTTCACCAACCTGCGTGGCTGTGTGAGCTACATGATCACATGCATCCAGTATATGATCCACTGCCGCCGTGTTCCTCTGCCTCAATGCCGCTACCTTCACCACCAGCGCCCTGGTCTCCCGGGAGACGCGCGAGTCCACCAGCAGGACTCGCAGGTCCATCTTTATGTCTAAGTGGCGGGGTTTACTTCCTTTTTTGAAGGAAACCAAAGAGCCGAAGGTGCAGGTGGCGTTGTCTATACCTGTGGGAAGAAAAGAGGTTCATTAATTTATGGTAATAAAAATAATAATGCGGAAGAGCTTTTTATTTATTTAAACGCGCTAAACCTATGAAACACCAGTCGTATTAGAAACAGTATATTTTAATACAAGTAGAGAAAGTTTGCCATTGCGACCGAGGTAAAATTCGCCCGAGCTGCAGGAGAGGGTGTTCTGGAGCCGAGTGCTGCACTGGTAAATTTCTATGTGTATAAAACGACGTTTTTCAATACACTTATGAAGAAATAAATAAAGGAGGTTGACGCGCGACTTGTGGGAGCCGCTTAGCGGTCAGCCTGATACGATAAATACAATCAATTGTGGTGGACCGGACTCGCGCACTTTTCCGCACTATTGCGGAAATCAGTGAATTGCATAACTAAGAGCAGTAGAGATAAGAGAGATAGCTAGTTATATAATAAATCCGAATGTGTTGACTGTTGAGCATGAAGTAGTCACAACATGTTAATAATTGTCAGATGTTTTGAAATTTAAGTTACATATTTCAGAATGTATATGGTTTTATTTACACAATCTATTTTGTTCTTATTTCACTACGGATTTCATGGAAAAAACTTAACAACAAAACAAGTCTGAGACTGGGAAAATCATGAAACATCTGGATTTTTTGTGTACACAGTGTAAACACGTCAGATTAGTACACGTAGTAGCGTTGGTAAACAAAACTGAAGGTTCTACGTCATATTGGTCTGAAGGTGTTGAAAAATAGACGAAAACGTAAACTTCCAAACATAATATACGAGCGGAAAACCAGAGGGGCTGTTTTTTCATATTATATAGACCTGTTGATATGTATCGGATGTTTACACCCGATTAAACTAACACTTCCTTTTGCATTAATTATTTATTTTCGCAATTAAATTCTGAGAACTGGTTCGAGGTAGCGCAGGAGAAGAATGTCTTAAAGGCCTTGGAGGAGGCCTTTGCCCAGCAGTGGGACTGTAATGGCTAGAAAAAAAAAACTCCTCGCCTGGTCCCGTATTTGGCCACATTTAGTGGAAACAATTGACTAAATACTGGCAAAGACGGTTGTGGAAGAAGATGGTGGTGGCCTTTACCGTTACAGGGGTCCATATTTCAACATAAAATAGGTACTAGGTACAATTACTAACATAATTTAAGCAAACTTACTAACCAATCACTAACAACATTTGAAATGTAAGCTTGAGAAATCTATAAGTAAATCTTATAAAAAAAATTGGAGTGTCTGTTTGTAATATTGAAATAACTGCTTTTTACTATATGCATATGAATATATATACGGTACATACACCAAAATAACATGTTTTTTTTAATTTTTGTCTGTTTGTATGTCTGTTTGTCCGGGCTTTGAAATGGCTGGACCGATTTTAACGGGACTTTTTTTGGTAGGTAGCTGATGTAATAAGGATGCGAACGAAGTCGCGGGCACAGCTAGTATGAAATAAATGGCTATTATTATTATGTTGTCAGCTGACATTGTCATTAGGTTAGTGGATGTCACATATCTTGGAATTTTTTGATCTAGGACATGCTCGGTTTCCTCACGATGTTATCCTTCACCGTTTTGAGAGCAGTGGTGATGAAATGGATGAATGATAAGATGAAGTAATGCGCCTGGCTGGGTTGGAACCAGTGACCTTACTACTCGTAAGTCGAGGCTGTTACCAATGAGTCACCACTACTCTCCAGTAAGCCCAGCTCTCAAGTAAGTAAGTGTATCAAAATTATTAAGTCATTGTATTTAATCACCAATGATGACTACTCAGAAACACACCCACTATTTAAGCAATTTATCAAGCCATATTGAATCATCGTAATTAACATATCCATGTTAAGAGATGCAATATGTATTCAACAGAGGATTTTACAGTCTTTTAAAGCCAATATTTATGCATAATATGACGTAGATCGAGAAACCGCGTTTTTATTTGAATAAACATTAAAATATGCTAATTACACAAACTAAAGCAATAATTAAAAAGGGATCCGGTGTCGTATTGGTTTTGTTTTAATTTATTTTACTTGTTTGATGTTAGCCAATATTTTAAATGTGTAATTTCAATGTTATGAGGTTGCCATGCCGTCGTGCTATACATATCAATTATGAATAATGTATTCATAAAATAAAAAACGTAAATTATTTTCACACTATACTACATTATTTTTAATAGGTATATGTGAAACCTGATTAGTTTGTTCGATCGATTCCAAAATTTTTTACACCATTTTATATTTTTTTCCAAACATGTTTAAAAATGGTCACTATTTGAACACCACCGTCATAAGCACAACACAGGTCACGGCAGCTCATAGCGAGCATTGGGCGCCAGCACACAACTGAGTGCAAGAGTAAAACCACCCGTCAGTCGCCCGGATGGTCCGGTGACCATGTATTTGTATTGACAATCAGGTACCATATCAAGCTTATAACTTTGTAATTTTTCATGATATAGTTATGAAATTTAATGATTCTATACATAAAAATACTAGACACGTGGTTCGGGTTTCGCATATAAAAGGTGTAAGGGACAGCCCTCCCCAAACTTTAAGGGCTTGCTCAGTAGACGAAACTGAACAACCTGCTATAAAAAATTTTTTCAGTAAACGAAAAAAAAAATTCAGCCTCTCTATACAAACTGTCCAATCAAGTTAATAATTTTGTATGGTAAGGCGGATTTTTTATTTCGTTTCCTGAAAAAAAAAATTATGGTAGGTTGTTCAGTTTCGTCTACTGAGCAAGTCCTTAAAGTTTGTGGAGGGCTGTCCCTTACACCGTGTATGTATTAAAATTAATGTTGTGTATTCATAAGTTCACCCACGTATTTATAAGTACAAACGTTCAAATACTCGAAACATGTGTTACCTACGTGGAGTTTGGGGAAATCCTTGTTTTGGCTACTGAATCAGATTCGAAGAGAATCTATTAATTCCATTGTGTAAGTAGTTCGTTCAAGATCAAAACACGCAACTAACATTAGTTAATAATAATAGAGACAATGAGATAACAAGTCAAGGGCTCTGTCGAGGATGGACCACTTAGCGATGTTGATCTTGCTACGTTAAACAATGTGGGGATCGGCTTTAACAGTAGGTCAATATTTGTAGAAGGCTTAAGAGCTGGTTCGCCGTTACACTTCTCCGTAACAGAAGAAACGTGAGATAACGCACGAAATATATAGACCATTTCAAATACCATTTTTTTTTTTGAGGTAGGATAGCGGGAAGCGAGAGACTTTTACTGATTAAAAGCTAACTGTCTTCTTCCAGTTACCCTTTACGTACCAGCCCCCTAGCCAAGTTACGACCGTTTCGTTTCGATTCTCTTGCATACTCGACCGCCTTGACTACGCCACGCCTCTGATTCCTTTGTTCTGACCACGTGACTGAACGTTGAGACGACGTCAGAACAAAGGAATCGGAGGCGTGGCCTACTCGAGGCGTTCAACTAAAGAGAAACGAAACGGTCGTAACTTGGCTCGGGGAGCTGGACCGCGGTAACTCTTTGGAACATTCCTTCAGACCACTTACTAGTAGGGATAGACCAACAATGAAACATTGTGTCCTACAAGCTTTCCGTAGCGTTCCGAACTTGACACAGGCTCAGAAATTGCTACAGAAAAACATATTCCCTATAAAATACTAGCTGAAAGTAGGTTTCTCCATACCAACTTTGGACTCCCGTATCTCCCTAGAGGGTGGAATTTAGAAAATACTTTCTTAATTTTTTGTTATACATCATAAAAGGGACCGCTGTGCCAAATTACATCATTCAAGGTCCAAAAGTTTGGACTGGGCATATACAGGTATAGCTAAAATTTCTTCCACAAGTTCGACAAAAGATTTAGATGCAACAGTCTTTAGAGTCTAATGTAACCATCGATCGTGCGTTTCGTATTAGATTCACGAGTCTACTTTAACACTCTTGCCATCACATATTGGTCAGTTGTCCCTAACTGTGTCAAGGTTCGTGTCGCTTTCTAGCGACGCCATACGAGGGATATGATGATATCCACGCCGCGAACTTGTCCTACTTCACTAAGGACCCAGTTGATCCACGAATGGCAGACACGAATTAGGACTCGAGGGCAAAGACATCGGCTGGTTAAATGGAAATATTTCCAGAGGAAAGTTTCGGCTGTGAGTTGAAAGGGAAACTATTACTACAATTGACTGTGGATGCTATTCATTGATGAATGCATCTAGGTCTAGTGTCAAAAGATCATCATAAGAAAATACTGTATCGACCGGAGATTTAATTTTCAAAGCAATCGTAGTAAATTCCTCCAACAATGACATACAATCACCTCCTCTCCCCGATCATAAAGACATCTGTAGAAATTTTTAGTTGTGCGCTCATCACGTAAAATTTACGAAATCGTTGTAGATAACTTTTATATATTAAAATTGTGTGTAACTTGATATATTACTTAGGCTTTGTTTCATCGCAATCGGTTGATCACATCAAAAGATAAACTACATTCATCGACTGTTAGACGGCACGAAGTTCGTCGGGTCAGATAGTTACAAATAAGAGCTCCTAAAACCCGTCCTAACATATAAAGAAAGGCTATTTAATATTCATAATCCGGCGGACTTGGCATTTATCGCCTCAAGGAGCTCAAATAACTACATATATTTTGAGGTCAATGAAGAAGACGGAGTGTATGGCCCCTAATCTCGGATATATATGGCCAAGGTGCATCTCAAGCGGTCAAGGTTGCCTAATATCAATACAATTACTGGCAATTTTGTCTTATATAATTTGACAGCTGTCTTTGATCATATATTTGGCAATTTTATACCGGAATTCATAATCTCAGGGGTAATTAAAACAAATTTTAGTCAAAGTCGAGGACAACAGTTTTATATCGGCGAAAACTAGGGTTGAGTCTTAAATCCTTTACAAGAAAGAAATTGATCTAAGAGATATGATTATGAATCTAATACTTACTGACATTATAAAACTGAAGAGTTTTGTTTGTTTGAATGTATCTTTAGAACTAACTACTGGTTCGAATGGAAAAATACTTTTAGTGTTGGATAGCCCATTCATCCAAGAACGATATTGCTATTAACATCAGGCTAATTTATAAATTAAAAGCTCTTAAAGTGCAGCAGACATATTAAACCCTGATTGCAAAATTTTAGATGACTTGTAAATTAGATATTGGGAAACATAAATTACTTTTATTCAGAGTAAAAAAATGGCATCATGGCATTTGGTATTAGATAAAATCTAAGCTCGTGTGATTTTTTGTGCACAATTTCAGTAATATATTAATCCACCTATTGCATCACTGCTTACCATCAGGTGGGATCACAGTCAAGCACTAGTTTATATCAATTAAAAAAACCTATTGGCAATACGATAACCATTACTTTTCAGACATAGGGTCATAGGTTCAACGATCTTTATGG
Source organism: Mythimna ferrago (assembly GCA_910589285.2). Taxonomy (NCBI): domain Eukaryota; kingdom Metazoa; phylum Arthropoda; class Insecta; order Lepidoptera; family Noctuidae; genus Mythimna; species Mythimna ferrago. The sequence goes on along the minus strand of OU342690.1, from coordinate 14,970,893 downwards.
ACGAAATTTAAAATATTTGAGCATTTTTTTTTCGAAATCACAAATATTACTTTCAAAAAGCATATTAACATGATAAAAACGACCCTTGCACTTTCCGGAACTAATATATCTTCCTTTAAATACCTAAAGGAAATTGATAAAATTTATCGCTCTTACAAAGTTTCTATCTATCTACCTCGAAGTTCACGCTAGCACCTCTGACGTCATAGACAACTTTGTGTTTATGGTAGAACAAACTAATATCGACACAGCCAACGAAACCTAAACACCGGAGACGATAGATTTACTAATGATTTTCCAAGTTCTATTTACCTAAACGATCAACACATTTGGATATAGATAGCTAAATTATACGTACTTTTTACTAATATACAAAAATAGAATATGCAAATAAAACAGAAGCTTTAACAATGATGGTTTTATATAGAATTGAGGTCGTTTAAAGTTTCTGCTGTATGATAGGTTCGACCTTATCGAACATTATCGTTAGAAATGACTGAAGCAATTTAAAAATGGAAAACGTCTAGGACTTTGCTTAGAGCCATATTTCACCGGGACACCCGGGTAGCGCCACTGGTTGCGCTACCGTGGTGTCCCAGTGAAATATAGCAAGACACCAAACAGACACCAGAGCAAAGATTTTATGTATCCTACGGATAATCTAGATTGCCTGCGCAGCAAACACACTCTATAGTGTTCTTTATTCTCATTGTCATTAAGTTCATATTGACAAGCAAACGGGGAAAAATGTACTGAACAAGACAACGAGAAAGGGTCGGTGTATCCCTTTCTTACCTCTGTTTTAACTAGGGTAACCATGATTTTACAAAATTAATTGTTATTAGTGACAAACACTGCAGCATTTGATATTAATTAATGTATTTTTTTATATCGACAGCAAAGTACCAATAACACCAAACTGTCTGTCAGACCTGAAAACAAAAAAAATTACTCGAATTTTACTAAGACGATTATCGTATGATTTTGTATGAAATGAGTCAGAGCCTGCGTGAATTTACAAAACGCACCAACACGCGTGAGTGCGTAAAAAACCCGTACGATGATGCAGATCTGCACTTCCGCAAGTACGCGCGTAGGTGCGTCGACACGCAACGTGCAGCGTCATGCGTGGCAGTGTGATAATCGCTTAAAACACGCGGAAAAACCTTTTTAAATTCATAGCGGTAAATTATGATTTTCTTGAAAAAATATTTTTAGGCGGTATTGGTACTTCACGGTCGATAAATATAATATTCTAGCATTTGCCCGCGGCTTCGCCCGCGAACACCCCACTCAGGAATAAAGCAGCTTTCTATCGGTGAAAAACTTTTTGCTATCGGACCAGTACTTCCAGAGATTACCTAATATGGCTTGTTCGTCAACTCGCTTAAGCAATTCGCGCGAGTCCGCGCGAGTTGGGACCTTCCGATTCACCTACTTTTTCTGTCGTCCTCTCGCTTAAACGTATAAAATACAGTCAAATAATAACAATTACTATAAATAACTAGCTATTGCCCGTGGATTTTTTCACGCAGGCTATACCGGTTATCTACTTAGATTTCGGGATATTATGTTAAAGGTGAGGAATGAGGCGAGTAGGATGTGGCCAATGGTACACGATACCCAAGTTACTTTAAAAACATTTTACGTTACTTTTGACTTTCTCATGTTACCTGCACCTCCATGGTCCTCACCGAAAATGGCAAGTTCGGTCGGTTCCTGCATCGGATTCAAACGGCAGTAAAGCTCGGGTATTACTATTGTGTGGACCACTCGGAGGACACGGTGGAGCACCCGAGGACATGGTAGAGTTGTGCCCCGCTCGGGCAGAGCACCGCTGTTGCCTCGTGGAGGCAATTTTTGGCAACAACCTTTCACGCAGGGCCCTAGTTCAGACTATGGTCCGGAGCGAGGAGGAATGGCAGGCGGTCGCCTCTTTCTGCGAAGCAGTAATGTTAGCGAAGAAGGAGGCCAAAGGACCATCGGCCGCCGAAATTCCGAGCCCGACAACGGACCACGGTAGACGCGGGCTTGCGGACGTCGAGCAATGGGTAGTCCGCTATCCGGACGTCCGGTAATTAACCGAACCGAGCTCAGTCGTCAACAGCGCGTAGTGATCGACGTGCTCCTCAAAGAGATGACATCAAACCGTAGGAGTCCAGAAGGGCCGATGCCCGCAAGCTAGGACCCCGGCGAATTCCTAAAAAGGAAACCCGTAGTCCTAGAATGCAAAGGGCAACTGAAGGTCACAGGTTAATCGTGAAATGGAACGCATCCAAGAAAGATTTTGTTCATCGTGTGGGCGCTCTTAACTTTTTTGACACATACATGACGTATCGATACTGAATATTCACTCACTTACGTGTATTTCTAAGTCTCCTATTCCGCTTACTTAAACGTGTGCTAACATTAACTAATATTTGGACGTCAACTTTGGTTGCTTATTGCTGATAATGTTGTGATTTGTTGGTAATTAATAGGTAAATATGCAATATTATATTATTGTAATGTTGATTTATAAGTGTTTTATTTTAAAGTCAAGTCGAATACAATTTCTAATACATTTTTAGTGGGTACCTATGTTATAATTTTTTTTTTTAGTTGACTGTACATAAATACGTCAGATTTTCAAGTCTGAGCGAGTTGACGACAGAAAAAGTAGGTGAAATCGGAAGGTGCCTGCTCGCTTGGACTCGCGCATATCGCTTAAGGCCCAAGCGCCCGAAAAGAGCCATAAAACAGTGATTTTCTGAAGCCGACTCCTCGCTAACGGCCAGGTTAATAGGTTTGAAAAAAGGTTGCTTGTAGGTCCGGCTGGTATTTTTTATTTATAGTTTTTTTTTATTGAGATAATAAAAACAACGAAAATTAAAAGCAAAATTATTTATATATTTTTGAAAAAAAAAATAGATACGTAGTCAATTTGACGAATATTTCCAGAATTTTGTGATAGATTCCATTCATCGTGATATGCTCTCTATGCAAATTCTGGCATCCTGTTGCAGGTTTGTGTTGTTGAGAGCTGCAATTTAATCAGCTAGTGTTTATATAACAATAATAATAAATAATTTATTAGTTTGGTGGTGATCACTTGCTAAGCGATCTCCTGCTTGGTGAGCTCCTACATGTTTTCAATAGCGTTCATGTCTGGTGTATTGATTGACTAGTTTTTTTGTCCTATGATGAGTTCCCTGACAGTTTTTGTCTGACAATTATAGTGATGTGACCTAACGAAATTTAATCGATTTTTTTACAATAACGAATCAGTTGGCAAAGGTAATGGAATCGGATTACCGATTTTAGATTTATAGATGATAAATGTGAAAGTTTGTATGTGTGTGTGGATGTTTGTTACTCTTTCACGCAAGAACTAGTCTACGGATTTTGAAGAATTTTTACAGTAAATTAAAAAATCTGACAAAAACTAAAAACCTGAAATAACGCGGGCGAAACCGCGGGGGACGGGTAGTGGTAAATAAAATGCAGTCTGTTTAAAATAATAATTTATTTATTATTCACTGTCAGAACTTGACTCTTGATTTGAACTCATATCCATATCGGAATCGGAATCTTCTTCAACTAACCGCGATGATTAATTACACAGGCCTACAATGGTTTTCCCTTTTCATTTCTGAGTAACGTTTTCGATAGATTTTGACACGCTGATTACGAGAAAAATAGTAAAAAAAATCTTTCACGTCAGACTTTTATCTTATTTATAGTTTTAGATTTTGTTCAAAATTGGCCGGAGAGCTCCCTTTAAAAATTGATAGAAAAATATTAAACGAGTTTTATCAAATTGCTACTGCATTAAATAAATCTATTAATATGATGAATATAATCATGATTCATAATTTGCTAATCACTTCATAATTAGTATAAGAAATATGTCTTTATTGCGCTGAAAAGGGGTGATTTTAGCCTCGTTAAGTAATGAGCGTATTAAATACAGATATAACTATATTGTTATGTACAATTTTATGTCAATTCGTAGAAGAGGGTACACGTAGTTAATTATAATTATTTTTGGTATAAATACCCACACCATTTTAGAAAAATCACAGTTTCTTTGTGCACTGGACAACGCAAACTTAAAAATGTCATCACGTAATTGTTTGAATTCTCCCGATAGTTTTTGTTATATTTGTGGGAAATTTGTGACGGTAAAACAACGAGCAAGCATAACAGACTTTGTGAAGAATGTTTACTTCATGTATTTTGGACTTACCATCAGCAACCAGGACAAACCTTGGACACCTCATAAAGTTTGTAATACATGTGTTCGAGAGCTTCGCAAGTGGTCAAAAGGACAGAAGAATTCTTTCAAGATTCAGTTACCGATGCAATGGAGAGAGCCTAAAGATCATGTTCAAGATTGTTACTTTTGCTGCTGTGACATCACTGGACATAACTCCAAAAATAAAAAAGAAATTATTTACCCAAACGTAGAATCAGTTACACACGTAGTTTTCCGCGATTCGGGAACTTTACAGTCCTCGCCAGCATATATACAAACTGAAGATTTAATTAGTGACACTGAAGAATCTGACCCTAATTTCAGTCAACGCGAAGATGAGCCTCAACTTTTTTCACAAGCAGAATTAAACGATTTAACAAGAGATTTAAATCTTCCTAAAGATGCGGCTGAGCTCCTCGGATCAAGATTACAAGAAAAAAACATGCTAGCTGCTGGTACATCATTCTCATGGTACCGCAACAGAGAAAAAGATTTTCTTCCGTTTTTTGCTGAAGATCAAGATTTAGTTTATTGTAAAGACATTCCTGGCCTGGTCAAAATGTTTGACATTGAATACGATCCTAAAGACTGGAGGTTGTTCATCGATTCTTCAAAAAGAAGTTTGAAAGCAGTCCTGCTCCATAATGGAAATACATACGCTTCACTACCAGTAGGACATTCTGTCCATTTAAAAGAATGTTATGAAAATATGGAAAAGCTTTTACATAATATAGCCTACGAACAGCACAGATGGATGGTATGCGGAGATTTGAAAGTTATAAGCATGCTGCTTGGTCAACAAGGTGGCTATACAAAATACCCGTGTTTTCTGTGTGAGTGGGACAGTCGGAATAAAGCACAGCATTGGACTAAAAAAGAATGGCCACCGAGAATTGAACTATCACCTGGAACAAAAAATGTACTTCGAAGAAGCTTAGTTCCCCGAGAAAAAGTTTTACTGCCTCCTTTACACATTAAGCTGGGTATGATTAAACAGTTTGTGAAAGCTTTAAATAAAGACGGAGAAGGTTTTAAATATCTGCGTACAATTTTCCCATCATTGTCAGATGCAAAACTAAAAGAAGGCATTTTTGTTGGTCCTGATATAAGAAAATTAATGAAGGATGAAAACTTCGATGAAAAACTTTCCCATATTGAGCTGGCAGCATGGAAATCTTTTAAGGAAGTTGTGAAAAATTTCTTAGGGAACAAAAAAAGCCCTGATTACAAAGACATTGTGGCCAAAATGATAACAAATTTTGGCTTGATGGGCTGTTCTATGACCATTAAGCTTCACTTCCTGAATTCGCACATTGACTATTTTCCGGAAAATTTAGGAGCCGTTAGCGAAGAACAGGGTGAAAGATTTCATCAGGACTTGAAGGACATGGAAAAGAGGTATCAGGGAAGATGGAATCCTAATATGTTAGCGGACTACTGTTGGCTTTTGAAGCGAGATGAGCCAAACCGGAAATTTAAGAGAAAATCACAAAACAGAAGCTTCGGAGAAAAAAGAACAAGGTTTCACAAGGATGATTAACGTGTTTACGAATTAAGCAACTTATTAATTAATTATATTGTACAAAAATTTATTATCATAACTAAGTATTTTTTAATAAATATTTTTTTATTGTAAAAAAATGTATTTTATTGCAATTTTGGTTCATGGTCAATAACTAAAAATCTGGACGTGATGAAGAAAAACTGATTACATATTTGTAATCAGCGTATCAAACTTAGTCAATATCAGTTATTAAACTGAAAAGGGGAATTCATGACCTAAAATTTGTAGGCCTGTGTTATTAGTCCTCTGTTATAGTTTTTTGAGTTTTTTCTATTACTTTTTTCCAATTTTACATGCGATTACAAGATGGCCGCTCCGATTTTGTCGATTAGTGTGTCGTCGAGTAGTGTCAATCTCTATTGGCAGAAGTTCCGTTTAACGCATTACACATTTTTAAGTTCTATTCTTTTTTTATTTTATTTACTTAATTTATTAACAGTTAATTATAACCACAATAACTTACTTAGTAATTTACGAAAGACAATATTTTTTTTATCATTTCCTTTTTTTTTGCCAGTTTATTTTTTTAGTAATCTAAAGTAGTATGCGTGCCACGGAAAAAAATGAACTGTCAGGGAACTCATCATAGGGCAAAAAAGGTATAGGGTAAAACATTAATGTTTTTTAGCCAAGTATGCAGTAACACCCCTGGTTTTGTAGCACAATGCAGATTCGGGCATAAAAATGGACTCTTCGTCAATAAGGAACCATTCTTCGAGATGCGGCAGCAGTCCAGTTTCTAGTACTCGCTTGTACTGGTCATGCCTCACGGTCCCTTTCACGATATGTAGACCCTTGCTTGAGATTAAAGACCACATCATAATACTAATTGGGAATTTAGCTGTCTCTTAACACCGGTTTTTATGGAGCTATTCTCCAGGGCGTCGTCGGAAAGGAGCATTTTTTGAACGGACAAAAGAGCTTTTGTCAACCAAAACCTGAAACGTCGATTCATCGGAGAAACATGTCTGAAAAATTATATTATTTCATCAGATAATGGCAGTAGTTTATTAACAATGTACTGTACTATTTAAAGTCTTATTTTTAACCGACTTCAGTCTGAAACAGTCATATTTTGATGTTGTTTGGCCCTGTGCAATAGTCTCTTCTTAATGACCTCGGTGAGGCGTGGTTTTTTGGCAGGCCGATGACCTATCAACTTCTCTTTTGCTTACTCTCGAAGAATTGTCTTATCGAAAACTTCTAGGCTCTCGTAGTTTGTAATCGTGGTAAGGTCTTACCTGTCTAATATACATATTAGTTTTTGATTAGTTTTCTAAAATATAATGTATTAATAACAACTTGAACTTCTTTAGAACACAATGGCTCGCAGTACGAACTAATCTATGGACACACTAGTAGAAAGGGATAGAGAGCGTTCTTGGGTCGCCACACCCAAGAATCTTTTATACTATCTGGATTGATTACGTCAACCTCAAAAATGTACTGAAGAGTACGATACAAGTACGCCCTTTTTTTAATTCTTTTTTATTTTGTTTTGTAGACTATTCCATAATGTGGGATGTCGTTAGATAGGTCTTTCAAAAATATTGCGAGTGTGTGAAAACTATTTATCAATTTAGGGATCCTATTGTGAATTATAAATATAGTTTTTTACCTAATGCTAGTTTTCAATTGAACCTTATTGAGTTAACAGATGAAAACCAGTTTATTTATTTATTTCCACACTGATAAGGTGTAATTTGTTAAGCTTAAAATAAAGAAAAAACAGGTTAAATAAAGTAACACTTAAAGGTATTTCACCTAGTATGTTTCAGTACATTTGCTATTACAATCTTTGTCTTGGACGGCTTTTAATATTCTCACTTTACTTAGATTTCTATAAACACACTTGTTTTTCCAATTTACTATGGACTTTGCAGAATAGTCGAAATCGGCTCGACTTGAATAAAGAATACACAAAAAAACACTAAAACGATCAAAATAACTTTAATTTCGGAAGTCGATGTTTCTGGTATATTTTTTTATTTAACACCGACTTCCGAATTTAAAGTTATTTTGATCGTTTTACAGTTACTGTAAAACAAACATAAGTAACTAATTGTTGTTATAGATAGTTTTTGTTAAAAAACTATTAGTTTGGTTTGATTCTATAGTTTTGTACCAACTTTATGGTTATATATTTTTGTTAAATTTTTTGTATATTTAATTGGCCATTATTGGTCTTGTTCATCAGTTCAACTTCATCAAATGATACTTTTTGACTGTAGTAGAATGTATGTAATGTATGTATGAATACAGAGACTTCTTGGTAAAAACACCAAAATCCCTATAGATATGCACACATACATAATCAGCCTTTTTAATGTTCCCACTGCTGGAACTCAGGCCTCCTCTCTAGGAGAGGGAATGGGTCTCCATCGAATTTAGAAGGAAAAAACAATCGAATTGAGAACCTCCTCCTTTTTTGAAGTCAGTTAAAAAAAATTACATCCACCTTCTTCAATTAAAAGAATGATATATTCGTAGCCACAGCCCCCAAAAATGACTTTCATATCAATTTACTCAATTAAAGTTGTTAAAAATATTGTTTTTAGTTTCATTCTATATCAGTAAATTAATACCTGTCTAATTCTAAAAAAAAGTGTGGTAGAGTCTGTCTAAAAAGTCAAACGACTTAGCTAATTATTAGGGTAAAATTAAATCTGATGTAGCTAACACCGGTTTAATAATCAAGGTTGATGAAGGGATCTTGATAATTATTTACTAGTAGAAGAACCTTATAAAAAGTATCGAATAGTATTTTTTTAATGATTAAATATTATACAAAATTCCCAAGTCGTTTTTTATTTTTATACTCATAACTAGGTACTTAATTTTATTTCGAAAAAGTATCAATGCATACAATCGCAGTATACGTTTTTTAAAGAAAGCGAAACGGCCCGTGCTTCTCAGAACGCGGACGCGTTCAGCGCGGACTGAGGCTTGGAAGAGGTGGGTTCAATGAAAAATGTATGAAGATTTTTTTAGAGTGGTTTTATTTTGGTCATAAATCATAAAGTTATTTATGTAAGTTCAAAATAATTAATTAAAGGTGTAGAAGACTATATAAGCTGTGGTATTTTATGATTTTTAAGCTAAAAATGTGCACTGGATTTAGCTTACGCGACCTATTCAGATCCTTGTATTTTGTAATTTTCTTGATTAGTGCGTTGGTAAAATCGTATTTAACTATATGAAAGTTTTATACAAAACCATAATATTTTTTTATGCCATCCTAGAGATGAATATGTATATTATCTTTTATTTGATACCGTGACATCCTCATAGTTATGATTCTTGGTGCATTATAATGGTACCCGAAAAAACGAGATATTTGTCTAAAACGGTCAAAGCGTCCTTAATAACATCTTGAACTTCTTTAGAACAGAATGTCTCGTAGTACGAACTAGTCTATACACACTGGTAGAAAGGGATAAAGATTCTTGTATGGTACTTCTTTATTACATCTTTAAGGTTGTCGTAATCAATCCAGATTGTATTGTACAAGATTCTTGGTTCACTGTCACTAACGTTTGACAGTTGGTTAATTATTGTTTTCAAAGGTTAGATTTCCATCTTATTATACACGTTCTTTGGTGGGGGGCGTGACTGGCGGCCGGACTGGTGTCCGCACTGGTTGCGCCGCCAAATGGGTTGCGCTACCAAACAGACACCAGGTGAGTAACGCTCTATAGAGCTCTATACATTTTACTGGTGGCGCAACCAGTTGCGCTACCAGTGGCGTCCCGGTGAAATATGGCCCTTATTGTCTTCCATATTAGTTTTAGAAATATTTAACTTCCTTTTAGAAACAAGAATACTAAGTCCGTTTGTTATCATTTGACAATACCGCTAAACCGATCGCTATGAATTATGAAAATTTGACGTTCTTTCCGATCTATCAGTTCCTAGGTGTAGTTGTGACGCAGGCGTACTACGACTACTCTGTCACGCAAGCCCTTAAATAATAGTAAAAAAGAATTGTAAGTAATAATTGCAATCTTAAATACGATATTTTTTTTGAGGGGACATATGATTGGTGGTAAAAGAAGGTATATAGGACGTTGTCATGGTTACAGAAAAGGCCTTAAAGTACCATTCATTCAGAAAATAAATACCTACTGTTCCCGAGGAAAAGAACAAAAACTTTCGAGGGTCTCAATTGCTTTAGGATGCTAGATGGTGCTACGTGCTTTTGAATTATGATTAAATTATACATATGTACTTATACCTAAGTAGAAACTTTATTAGTAAATATAGGTCGGTTAGGTAAATGTTTCAAGGATAACTCACCTGAAGGAGATCCGTGCATTATCCTCTCGCAGTTATACGCCCATTCCGATATAATCTCTCTCTCAGTCATACTAAAGTCTTCACTGGTTTGGTCGTAGAACGCATCGAACGACGTCGAACTCTTCAACTTGAGGAGCTGGATCAGGGCGCCAGCTAAACACACTGCAAACGATGCCGAACTGCCAGTTCCGGCTCCAATAGTTAATTCAGATCCTAATGAGATCTCCAACGATCTAACAGGAAGGTTGGTACTTCCAAATATTCCAGAATATACATATAGGAAACTGCGTAAGGAATTCTTTTGGTTGTTTTGTAATGCGTCAAAGTTTGGCTTGATGAGGTGTAGGAACTCGTCAACTCTTCGCAGATGGTTGTCGTGGTCCAGTTTGTCAGGTAATCTCCAGGAGAATTTGCCTGTGATGCCGGGAGCCAGCTTCGGATGGAAGAGGCTTTTGACTGTGGGTTCCAGAGGTAGGGTTTCTTCTAATTCGACGCATGGTAGGTGGATCCTTATCATCGGTTCCACGTGGTAGTTTACTTCCTGTAAAGGAGGAAAATCGCAAGTTAATTTTACAAAGCTTTGCCGATAAATTAAATTAGCATTAAAATATCGGTTGGTGGCTTTGTGATTGGAATTATATTATTTGTTAAAATAGAATTTTAATAGGTACAAAATATTTATTCGACACAGATACAGTACAACAACAATAAACATAAAATAAAAAAGAATAGTAAAGGATGATACAGTTAAATATCGCTGAGTCTGGGCTTGCCCGTATCGAAAGGGATACTATAATAAGTCGTAGCATTTGATAGGCTTCACGTGACTATTAAAATAAATAAACAAATAGGGTAAAATAATATGAAAATAGCATGTAATGTTTCCAGTTATAAACACCATCATTTCAAGTAGGTATCTCTTATAAATGAAACTTCCTACAAATAGCGTAAAAAATGCAGTTCGTAGAGAATAATTATATCCTTGCAAAAATATCACATTACGAAGGTGTCATTTCACAAAATAATGTGACACTACCTATCTAATACTTTACATATTCATTACACATAATTCTCTAGTTTTTTGTTACCGTCCATCATCATATTTTAATATTTATAGCGACATTAAATGTAATGACCATCAATTTATTTAACTAAATGCCTTATATTTATACAAAATGAATTGTTAACATTAAATAAATAGCTTCCGAAGTTATTAAATATACTATGCGAATTAAATTAAATATTTACGTAGGTATGAAGTTATTAATAACTGATAAAGTTAGGTTTAAAATGAGGAAAGTACTAGTGAATATTGTTACTTGTGGCTTTAATACACCGTATATTAATGAATATATTGTACCTGCTTTGTTAACACAATATGTAACAAAATAAAATAGGTGCTACTCGTATTTATCCTAACACTAACTGCACACAATATTTAGGTACCTATTATACATTTACAAAACAAACTAAATATAGTTTGTAATAATATTAAAGGAAAAATATGTTGAAACCAAAGGACCATAAGCTTCAAATACTTTACCTAGAAAATATTCCTGTTTTTATGGTATCGGAAATAATATCGAATTCTATAAATTTTTCTTCATTAATATTAAAAAATAAAACTAAAAAAAAGGAATTTAATCTTTTGCATTTTAGTCATTGTTTCTACAATTTCTAAAATTTTTTTGGAAATAATTTTTATTTATTTCCTTGTCTATCTATCAATAAAAAAATATTCCTTCCCACAAATTTGTCTTCAAACTCACATATTGCCAAAGCCGGCTTGCTAAGTAACGATGTAGGCTAAGCACCTAACAGCTATGTGAGCCAATACATTGGTAATATTTAAACGCCATATAGGGACTCCTTACACACGACAAGTAATCGCATTACTACATATCAGCGGATGTTAGTCGAACAAGTTTTCGGAAATGTTCGAAACTTCCTTTTAAAAGTTCAAATATTTATCCGATAATGATTGAGACGATATGATACAAGACCGTAGGCAAAAAAAGCAAAATTTTAATATTTAAAGGGACCTATTGCAAAGCTAAAATCTACGCACACAATTATAAACTTGTAAAATATTGTCAAACAAAGAATATTACTAGACACCCAAACACAACACAAACAAAAATACGACAGTAAAATAAAAAGTCAAAAAATAAATTTCTTAAATATAATAAATAAATAAAAAAATTACCTTAATAACGATCGAGCTCCTGAGTCCCAGGCTAACAGCCACCGCAGTCTTGCCGTACACCACCGAATGCTCCCCATGCAGGATCACCTTCCCGGGAGCCGACACACTTACGGTGTACAAATTCTCTAGTCCGTTTAACATTTTTACTTTCATAATAGTTCTTTACTATTAATATAGCTTTTACACGCAAGGAACCAATAAAAACAACAAATATTTTGTTCTACTGCATTATTATTTCCAAATTACATTTCAAGACTTCTGTGCGTTCCACTGTTCTACCGTGAGCGTCTTTTGTGTGAATGCGTGTATGCTCTTCAGTTCTTCTTGAAGCACTGCGTTCACCAATCTGTGGAGCGAATTATTATACTTTAATAAGTATAATATATCGATTGTTATTCTAATGGAGACGTTTGAACGTGTTAGTTGGAGATACCAATCTTGGTGAATACAAAACGCTTTGTCATCTTATCGTTCGGGTGTTAGATTTTTATGTATGGATTTTTTCGCATTTCATTGACTTTTCAACCCTTAGTATTTTTGTGTAGTTTCCGTTGCAAGCTTCTGTTTACGTCATCAGTCAAGGGTTATGTATTGTTAGTTCTAAGTAATTTGAATGTTAAAAAGATGTGTCCTGAATTTTTATATCGAGTTCTTTGTATAAAAGTGCACGTTAGATGACGCCTTAGATAGGTTTATTTGCATTCTCTTTAAATTTAAATTTAGCAAGATTATCTTTTTTACGCTGGTTTTCCTCAAAAGGTATATTGTTGTCTCAACTAAGCGATGTGGTTATAAATGTGTCGACACCGATTGATACGATAGAATGAGTTTAGTTTAATTATTGAGATAGGTTTCAAATAAATTACACAGGCTTATTTCCAAATTCTTTTGACTTCTTAATAGCTTAGCTTATTGTGAATCTGAACATTGCCCAATTTTATTATAATCATTTGCCACACCATAACCATTTAGGTTTATGATGATTTTTTTGAGAAACATAAAATATACTCGAACGATTTCTAATTTTTAAATACATTATTTCGATGAATTTCTAAATTGAGTGTTTTGAATTAAAAACGCTTTTTGATAGGTTTTCAGGCTAGAGTTTGACAAATCTTTGAGGTAAAGTTTTTTTTAAATACAGGAATATTACTGTAGCACAATCAGACTATCAATTTTTAACAAAACCCGATACCTGATGTATATATTATGTGTGATAACAACGGTTTAATATTGCGTTACTATCACACATACATATATTGTATTCATTTTGTCAACTCTTGGCACTAAGCCACGGTTTTTATTGCAATTTTTGCACGCTCGTAGTATGCGCGATGACCTTCTCATGGTCTCATTACGACTCAATATCGGTAACAATGCTACTATTATGCATATCGTTCGATTGTATATGACTTAGGACACGTAGTCTGGTTGTAAAGTGAGCTTCTTGGGAATGCCAGTGTGTTATAATCGAATTTATTGTACCAGGAAAATCAAGCGAAAATTCAATAGGATACCTAATAATTTGTGGTTTGTGCATCCCACGCTATTCGCGATATCTTTAAATGGAGATAATATACCTAATATAACTGTAAGATCGTAAACTTTTTCCTGTGCAAATATATTTTAAATATCGCGATTAACCATCTGAGCTTTTACCGTGTGTCGAAAAAGGTGATAAGGAATCGTATCAAAAGCATAAACAGTACATTCGGATTTTCTTGGCCGCTCCAAACTTCGCACAATTGGCTGCGCCGTAATCCTTTTTGAGAATCATATGCGTATTGCGTATTTTTTCGACCATAGTTCGGAACGCCTAACTTCAGAATAGCCAACATATTGTTACGCCATTAAACGTGAACCCGCCATATCTCCGAGAAAATAAAGAGTAGCACGTAATAATTAAAACGCATTGCTGTTCGAAAGGTCTAGAATGGTCGTGCGTAGCCTGGCTTAGAAAAATCTCGAAACATCCACATAGTACCTACAACTAGTGGGTAGGCATTTATCTAGGATAAGGGAAATGATACTCTCCGACGTTAACAATAGAGTCGAAATTCGCATGAAAGTGACTCTTATTACCACGAGTAATAAAAATGATTTATGACTTCGAGAAGCGATTCAATTGTTCTGGAATTCTGGATCGTTCGTGGGAAGTCGGTATCTAGAATTTTCTTGGCTCCGCATATAAATACGTGCCCCCGGCCGGAAGCGAGTCAGTTGTGATTTCGACTGCGATCAAGAGCGAACTACCCTAGTGTTAATTGCGATTCGGATTATTGTTGACTGGACTATTTTGTTATTGTTTGGGGTGAATAAAGTTGTCTCTTAGTAAATCGGCATTTGATTACCCACGTACGTAACAATATTTTGACTGTACCTCACGTGAAGAAAGATTGATTGAGCGCTGTTTTGAACAACACGAATAAGTAACGTCGAACGATTAACTATTCAATCCATTAAAGCTTTTATCAGCCGAATCTAGGGAAACGGATTTCCAATCAATATTTTGAAAGGCAAAGTCAAGACGGTTGCCAACCTGCCAACGTATTATAGTTAAATTATACTGTTTTCTAATTTTGAACCAGACACGTACACGTATCAGAATTCCTGATACACAATGCTTTCAGCTTGGCAGTTCCGGAAAGGGAACAGAATGAATCACTGAATGATTTGATCCCGGAGTTTATGTTACAATCAATGCATTGCCAATAATTTGCGTTCATGGTCTATGCACTTCAAAGTTATTGTCATATTAATGCTTTGCTGATATTTTATAGGGTCAATTATCGTCTACACGTGACTTTCGCTAATGTTCGCTATTTATGTTTTATTTATCACTGCGTCCACTAAACTGGCTTGAGATGCGCATTATGTACACAGAAATGAGTAATTCAACTGTTTTGTTGTTTGGGAGTGCAAGTAGATCTAGATGCGCAGTACTAAATATATAACTTTTTCGACTATAAATCAAAGATATACGTGTTTATAGAGCATCTACATACTAGACATTTGCAATTCCAACTCTTGATTGACCGCATAGATCCTAAATATTTCATGGCTCTAAAGCATTTTTACACTCTTTTGTAGTCAGTCAGCAATCATTGAAGCAAATAGGTTAAATATCTTTGACTCGATAGGTGGATATTAGCAAGTCATAATTTTTTGAAGAATTAACATTGGTTCAGAAAAATATGACGTTAGAATGTTCTGTTAAGTGATAGGAATTATATTTGGAACTCTTAATTTTTCGAATACCGTAATTAGAAACACAATAGAAAGACAATAAATAATAATAAATAAATAAATAATAAAATTTTATTCAAAAATATAAGGTAATACAGTAAAAACATTTTTGCCTTAATTTATGTCAAGTTCACAAGTGCTATATGCCTGAACTAGGTTATCCTGTGTTTCAGGCGAGAAAAGGTAAAATAATATAACTAAATAATCACAGTAATTATATAACCAAAAGGTAAAATATTCATCTAATAGGTAT
This sequence comes from Mythimna ferrago, assembly GCA_910589285.2. Lineage (NCBI taxonomy): Eukaryota > Metazoa > Arthropoda > Insecta > Lepidoptera > Noctuidae > Mythimna > Mythimna ferrago. The sequence goes on along the minus strand of OU342690.1, from coordinate 14,955,091 downwards.
GTAAAAGAGGTGTAAATAGTATAAAAGTCTAACTTATAATACTTACTACTCTTGTCTTACTTATATTATTTAAGCTAACTAATCATAATAAAGAGTGCATTACATCTTTATCTTAGTACAACTAATAACTTCTCTGTATCTTCATAGGACAAATTTTGTAGGGTTTCCTTGAGAGCTTTCTTGCAATTTATATAATTTAGTGAATAAATATTTGCTTTTGCATTTAGTCTGTTATAGAGTAGTGGTCCCAGAAATACATAAAATTTAGCGGTAAAAGCATGTTTTGTGCTTTTTGTGGGACAAACTATATCTTTCCGTCTCTTTTTAGTATGTTCAGTGCTGAAGCGGAGGGCTGCGTGCTGTTTTAATACAGTGCTCATTATGAATAACTGCCGGACTGTTAGTACTTCACAAGTTTTATAGAGCAGATCAGTGGGAAAAAGGAAAGGGCGGCAAGAAGACACCTTGAGAATCGCTCTTTGGGCTCTTTCGATTGGTAGTAATAAAGTTTTGCCTGCTCCACCCCATGAGGGTAATGCAGTATGTCAAAATTGACTGACGTAGAGCAAAATAAACTTGCTTAATTATTTTTGGATCCGCAATATGTCGCAACTGTTTAAACACGAATATCAGCTTACGAACTCTATTATTTAAGACTTCCATATGTTGTTTGAACGTAAGGGTCTCATCTATTATAGCACCTAGGGATTTTATTTTGTTAGTCTTATTAATATTGGGACACATAAGCGGGCATTCTGCAGGGACTGTACAACAATGAGCATACAACGTTGAGGAATTATTTGAAGTTTGTTTACGCATGGAAAACTTTATAAGTATAATTTGTTTTGACACACAATGAGACAGCGAACGAGCGAAATTGAGGTTTAATGAATTAAAGTCAAAAGCATTTAGGACTCACCTATGCCTGGCAAGCAGCGGTTTCCCCTGGAACTTATCAGACACGATGAGCACAGAGAACTTCGCGCCGCAGCCGTCGCTATCATCCGTCACCTCCTGTTGGCAACGAGACAGATCGTCAGCATTATGTCACACACAACACATTGCGTCATGCACCGTTACACTCAACACGATTCTTTCATAAGATACAGAATCATTCGGTAATGAGTCACATGGTTGTACGATTTAACAATAGATAATGGCCGGCGTTTTGTGAAAAGACTTGACCAGCGGTTTCCTCTCAAACCTACGACAACCCTCGCCGAGAATAAGAGCATTGTTGTGCTTTTAGAGCCCAGCAGACATTGGCAGAGCTATAGAGTGGCGAAATTGCCACAGGCCCCCGTTTCGACGGGGCCCATGGTGTAAGAGGCCGCGAGCTCAGAAGTAACCCAACTTATTATAAAAAATAATAATAACAATATGACGATTTTTCTGGGGCCTCATCCAATGAATTTGCCACGGGCCTCAAATGATACAGTAAGCCACTACCAACAGGAGTGCTGGTAAAATGATAAGAATGTTACAGATGTATCAATTTTGTTTCATAATGCCAACGGTACCCGCAAAACGAAACAGTGGAAAGTTTACTTCGTGTAACCAATATTACAGAGTGCCACTCTTCATCAGGAAACAGGTGTCAAGACAGCATCATCAATACATAATCAGGTCATAAAATCAAACAAAACCTCCTCAGTTTACCACATACGTTGTATAATAAGGCTGGCGCCCACTTTGTTTACAAGATACGACAACTATCTCGCATGAACACTGAACATTCGCACTCTCCTTTCATAATAATTTCCAAGAAAAGCAGTTAAGCTGTCGTATTCACAGTCATGTAAATTAAGCTGTTTTCTATTATTTCTATGAGGATACTAAATAAAACCGCTCCTACATATTATTTGTTTGGCGTAACTTCCTACGCAACATGTAATGGCGGGGAACGAGTTAGGTTGCGCGGGAAAACGGACTGGACCCGACGCCATGCTTGTGAAACATTTACCTACGTCCATTACAGAACTATTCAAAATAAATGGCAGACAGGCATATACCACGCACGTGAGAATTCCTTTTATCGCCGAGTAAAATTGCATTGTTCTGTTTTTTTTTTGTGGAAATGGAATAATGTAATTGCCATTGTATTTTTTAGGATGGCAATCTCTCAAACTCAATAGGTACCCACGATTGTAAGAAGGCGCAAAAGGCATGTTGAAGTCGTCGACCTCTAATAAAAACATTGAGCTGATAATGGCCTTACTAATGACGATGCCGGTACAATTGTACGAAATAACAATAGATTTTTTTTTAAGTACTTTAAACTGTTAACAACAACAAGCCCTCAACAAAGGACGAACATAAAAAATTAACAAATGGCGATAAAAAACAATAACACGATATCGTGGGACTGGTAGTTTCATACATTTCCTGACGAAACACTTTCACATTGTGTCGTTATTGTCAGCGACGAAGTCACGGCGCGATATCGTCGGAAGCGCGCGGCCGCAGTCGGCCGGTTGCAGTACGTAAGTATTTCGACAACAAGCACCTAAATTGAAAACGCATCTGGCTGCCGTGCGTTTGTATACCAGTGATACGCTATTCAACACATTGAACCCGTGGTGCTTGTGACATTGCCGTCCTGCTGTCGAAAATACGATCGTCCATACGCAGTACGACTAACGTATCCGCACCGCCGCAGGCAGGTAGATTGAAAGCGTACTAACATTATAACATAGGCCTGCTGGTATAACATAGCACACAAACTGTTGATTAATGTCGTCTCGATATCGTCAGGACCACGCTTACGATATCGTGTCGTTATTGTCACTGCCTAATGTGGAAACCGCCTAAGACATACGTATGTAGGTATAACCATTACATACTAGACTATAGCAGTTAGAGTCTACATTAGGTACGGGAGGCCCTGACATTGATTGCCGTCGAGACAAAAGAAATTGATGCGAATTGATCACAATTGCCCTGGAAGACTGCTTCCTCAAGAATATATGTACTAGTAATTGAAGCAAATGTAGATCGAACTTCAAGTAGAGCTTTAGTTCAACCTAGAGTCAATTAAATATATTAAAGGTCTGTGTTCATTGACAGGTCTTAATTTAAAAAGAACGTTACGGCATGGTATGTGAATATTATTGGCGTTAGCAACACAGATTGGATCCTACGGGTTAGAAAATGATAAATGATATTTATTTCGCAAATAGGTTTTATTAAACACTTGTACGCGTCAATTTAAACTAGATGAGCCCGGTGTTTCCTAGCTGACTACCCAGAGAAGAAACACCGAAAAAAACTCAATACTCAATACGAGCACAAAGTCTTTTAAAGTCAATACAGCAATTATGTGTGTAATGGTCGAATCACACCATGAGAACCATGCAGACTAGTGTCTGAGATGGTATTTTGAGGAAAGAACCATACAGATTTGAGTGGACCCAGTCAGCGCGTGCTTGCGCTGACTGGACGGGTTTGTCAATATTCGCAAAGCTCAATTCAGTACTACTAAGGAGCTCAACGGCAACAAAGGTTGACCATGATGAACTTGAGAGACAGAGCTGCGGTATCGTTCGAAAGAGTTACCGCGGCCCTGGAACCCAAAAGGTAACTGAAAGAATAAAGGTTTAGTCAGTAAAAGTCTGACATTCTCAGTTTACTTAAAACAGGAGGAGTTATTTGGAGATTATTAATAGCCTATTTTGTGTCCCACAACTGGGCAAAAACCTCCCCTTTCCTCTTCCAAACCTCTCTATCTAAGGCCGATCTCTGGCCAATTTTGAATTTGAACTACGAACATGATCAGACCCGTCACACCATTTGGAGATTTACTGTTTAAAAATAAAAGATAAATTTATGAGACCTCATGCGCTCAGGTTAAAGTAGAGGCCAAAGCCCTAGAAATATAAATATTTCATCGGAAGATTAAAATGAGTTTACAAATACAAGTTTTCTGACTATTTAAAACATGTTTTAAGAATTGTTATAGTTACGGCTATAACAATTAATTTTAAAAACAGAGCATCGTTTTCAAAGCCCATTCATCAAGCAACTAATCCATTACGAGATTACCCATCCGAATCTAATACATACAGTTTAATTAGATATAATTAATTACGATATTTTACAATTACGTAGATTGATGATGATTCAAAAGTGGATTAAACACAGACTGGTTCCGGTAAGTAGCAAAACACTACCAAACAGATTTTCTTTACGTGTAGGCGCATGGTCGGTGCTGTTCAAATCGTCTGTCTTTTCTTATACGGTCTTATTTATATTTAGGGCTTCTTCACACGCACCACAACCACGTCGCAACGACAAAATGCTGTCAAGCAGTGGTTACGTGTGAATAGTGTCGCTGGTGGTTGCGTTGTGGTTGCGATGAGGTCGGTATCACACACACACGGTCGATAACGACTGCAAAATGTGATACGTGTGAATAGCCCTAATTATTTTCAATACGAAATATACGTCCGGCCACGTGGTGTGGTTGTGGTACGTGTGAAGAAGCCCTTAAGGGTACTTAGGGCGTTTTCAATTTATGCGTACTGCAACCGCACGATTACCGTGTCGCAGCCGGCCGGTTCCAGTACGTTAGCAGTCCGACAATAAGCGCCTAAATTGAAAACGTATCTGGCTGCCGTGCGTTTGTATGCCAGTGATGCGCGATTCAACACCGCACTATTCAACACCGAATTGAACACGTGGTCCTTGTGAAGTTGCCGTCTGTTGTCGACCGTTCGCCGCACGGTTGCCGCATCGCACGCCAAGTATGAAAAACGATCAGCAGTACAACTAACGCACCGCATCCGCACCGCAGCAGGCCGTCGCCCAGGTTACTAACTTCCGTGTTTCTCAGCCAGATACCGATAATATGGACACTGTGCAGATTATCTTTAGGGTTGCCAGTTTTATTGTGCGAAAAAGTAATTGCGGAACTGGAACGCAAGGGTAACTGAAGACACACTGGTGGTGTTTGGAAAGTAAAACACGGACACTCGCTCCACCCAGAGTGGCAAGAGGAATTTGAAGATTTTCCAACTCACAGAAAAGGGAATTTATTTATTTACGAATATTTAAGGAAACGCGGTATATTGGTGGGAAACTGAGCTCAGTAATGGTTGTCTTCCTGGCAGTGTTATTTTTCAAGGTTTAATGGTCTCTAAGGTAAGGTAAGGTTGTAGTGACGCGTCACTACCTTTTTTATCATTTCTGTGGTCACTACCGTCAACATAACAGTCACAACGTCACACAACAATGGTTTAATAAATCCTTACCCGACGGTGACGCAAAATGATCAATTCGTCTTGTTTGCGTAGGTAACCCTTCTTTATAATTCGACTAGCATTTTTTTTTTGACATTCCTAGCTAAGTAATGTCAAAAAATAATAATATCATAACATACAAATAATATCGATCTTGACATAAATATAATTATCATTTGTTTTATTTCGATATTATTTTCATTTATTTACACAAATTCATTACATTTTTAAATATTCAAAAGGAAACATTAAAAAATATAAAAACAGCATCCCACCGGTATCGGGAATAGGGTCCAAGCATAGAAATATAAAAAACCAAGATACCGACGATGGCGGTGGAAAAAAAAAGGCTCCAGAGAAAGTAATTTTACTTTCATTATTATTATTATTTATTTCATTTCGACATTATTTTCACTATTACCTACTACGTTGAGGTTTTTAATTGTTTTTTTTTTGTTCTCTCTAAAATTATTGAATGTGTGCCTATAATTTTGTATTTGTGGTGTATGCCGTGAGTATAAGTTGGCAATAAATAAACAATATACGAGTTTTTGGAAATCATACCCTCACCTTCAGAGAAATTGCAAAACTTATACCAGTAGATAGATGGCCAGGTCATGGCATTTGGTCACGTTTTGGACACGCTCGTCGGTTATTTATTTAACACTTAGTACATAGTGCACTGATTCCGATTACTAATGTGCGAATGAAGAAAAAACAGATAGTGTCTAGCTTCCCACGCTTAAACTAGCAACTGAGGATAATATATGGATATAGTGCCAAGTAGGCAGGTGGTGAAATACTGTTTTATGAACTGCATTCAATTAAAAATAGCAATGTATATAGTTTACTGAACGATTAATTTTATTAATTCCCACACCATAGTGGGCCTCGACTTGTTCTTCACCAGTGTAAAAACCATACGACGGAAAATAGCACACATTTTTCAATGACAGCTAACTCCTCTCGTAAGTAATTTATGGACTTCTTTTTATATATACATTTTTTATCTATATGTGCATGTAATATTTATATTTGTTTTTATTCACACTTTTTTTAGTTTTCTATAATTGTTACATGTTTTAAAATATAGTAGTATAATGCTGAGATAGGAGCCTTTTTGGCCTAGCACAGGTCTCTTTTTATTTTTTCTTTATGATGTTGTTTGTTTTTTATTTTAAATTTAAGTTTAGAGATTTTGTAACTTTTTATTTTAGGTACTGTTGTTTTGTCCTGTGCGACTCACAAATGTTTTTCTTCTTTCTTTATTTTTATATAGTATGAAATAAGTAAAAAAAGGAAGGCTGATGTGCACAAGAGAAAGAAAGAAACAAATACACAATAGTAAGAGTGATAGAAATATTACGACTCATTTCTCTGGGTAAGGGTCGTGCCCATTTTATATTTCTATGGTCGTGCCTCACCGGGCCGTCATGGTGGCCAGGGTTGTGACGGCAAGAAATGTATGGTTGACGACTACGTGACCAACAGTGGCCAGCAGAGGTACACATCCAAGAGTTGCATACATTTTCTTGGCTGCGTGAACTAGCAGCACCGTCATAGCGTCCCATTGAGTGGGTCTATTCACTGTATGAATATACATTGAAACAAACCCACTAAACCTTAGCGTCCACCGCGTCGGAATCGGAGCGTACGCAGTGTACAAGTCGTCGGTATTTACAAAATGCCGAGGTGCGTTTACTGCATTCAGATTTTGCATCGGCAATTTCCGATCCAGTGCACGCTGTACCATACAAAGCAACGAATCCGTCCGCTCCGTACGCTCCAATGACATGGTACTTAGTCTGTCTAAAAATGGTCTAAAATGTCAAACGACTTGGAAATTTTTAAACGAATTAAAAACTCTGTTAAATATTTTACATACAATACTTTTTATAAGATCCTATTAGTATACTCGTACAATGATCATCTCTTTGCAAGTTTGATTGTTCAACCAGTGTTGACTATATCAGATTTCAAGTATTTGATTTTACATATTTCATTAGATTACCCAAGTCGTTTGACTTTTTAGACAGACTACGCTCCGATCCCGACGCAGTGGACGCTTAGCTTAATATTGACATTTGCCAACATGTGTTTTATGAACAAGGTGACATTTAACGCTTGACATATCAATATTAAATAAAGATGTAAACTTCATTCCGCGACATTGGTCTCTAATAACGACTGCGGCAGTGATCGAAGTTAATTCATATTGACCACGCTTCTAAGGTTAATCGTTCTTTCAACTCAACCTTGAACAATATTTAGGTGAACAAAGATTACAGTAGCATATTATTACGATACGTTTGAATAAAACGGATACGATCTTGACCGAAATGATCATACATACATAATAATCATCATGCAATTTTTTATGCACGGAGACTTAGAAATATTTACTGAAATCTATAAAGGAGATTGCCCATTTTGTTAGGAGGTTTGGGCCTCTATCCCTGGAAAAAAACACGCGCCAACGGTAATTACCGTTGCCGCGTTTTAACTTGATTTTGAAGAATAACAATTAAATTTTCAGATCCTGAAAACAATTATTAGTTTTTCACCCTAGTTTCAGAAAAAAAAAAATTATAGATGATGAAATTGAGGTAATAAAACAATGTTTTTTATAAAAATATTAAACAGAGAAAATAAAAGAAATTAAAGTAATAATATTGTTTAAGTATTAAGATTGATTCCAGAATAACATAAAAACATTACATAGCATCTTCTGTTGCTCTGTTACTAATACATGTTGGATTGACTACTAGTCAGTATTAAGTGGGTTGTGCTCTCATCACTTAATAAAAATTAATACTTGCAAACGGCTAAAACCTTCGGTTAGAGTTAAAATAAAATTACGACTTAATTTTTGAAAAATAGTCTCCGCCCGGCACCGCTATTAAGAGTCCCATCGGCGGTCATTCTCTTCTAATAATTCTGAACCTTCGTGAATATGAACGGCTGGACAAAACATGGGAAACAATTTAAGAATAATAAACAATCACGTAAATTGTTTATTTTTCTTGCAACCTTCGAATATATAGCACGTAAGTAAACGTGATTCCTCTTACACGCATAATAATATGATGCACAATATAGGTATCTGTATATCATTTTGAGATTCGCAATCTCTTTAATTATTTAATTACTTGAGAAAAGGTAATAAAACTACTGCTAGCTTCCTGTGGAACTGACAAAATTATTATCTCATTGTTTTGAATGTTTGACAAGGAGCTAATCAAGTTAAACATAACTGATGCCAAGCTGTTATTATTTATTGACGTTATTAATGGTAAGTCTAATCTCTTGACATTAATTGACACTGTTTATTTTCACTAAGTATTTGTTTGTATTTTTTATACTTATTGTAAGATTTTATTAATGGTAAGTACATACTTAATTTTAACCTTTTTGACATCATTATTGTTTACAATTATTTTTATTCGAAACTAGCTTTTGCCCGCGGCTTCGCTCCCGCTCTACCCTACTCCACCCCACTATACCTTACTCTACCCTACTATACCCTATTCTACCCTACTCTAACCTACTCTACCGTACTTTAACCTATTCTACCCTACTCTACCTTACTCTACCCTACAATACCCTAATTTTCATTTCATCATAGGAACCTTCTCCTCACAATAACAAAAACAAAAAAAAAAATTTAGCGAAATTGGTTCAGTTGTTCTCGAGATTTGCGCTTAGCAACACATTTAGCGATTCATTTTTGTATTATTATAGATGTAAGTAATTTAATTTTAAGCAATGCAATATTATAATTAGTTTATACTACTTGTGTTCCTAGTTTTTAAGCTATAATATTCACACACAATGTAAATTGTTTTTGAAATAAATCAATCAAAAGCAGTCCGGATAAAGGTAGTAAGTCCCTCCTTAGGTATTTGATATTTTAAGTACCTAACTTAACACATTGCATAACCCTTTCCTTGGGGATGGGCCATCATCAAACTACTCCTCTCACTCTGGGTGGAGTGGGTGGCACTCCCTATGTCAGACTGCTACTGATTAAAACCCACACATCTTTTTAACACGCTTTTATTAGCTTGACCTGTATGTTTGTATGTTTGCTTGTTTGTTTATTTGCTTGTAACCACCGCCTTTGAGCTCGATTTTGCCCAACTTGGGCGATCAGATTTCCTTTAAACTTTGGACACCCATCAAAGACAATGCAATAATCCGATTATCCTGATTAGATTCGTCAGGAGTTATCAATTTCTTTAAATCAATTCCTGCTTTTTGACTTGCACACATGACTTAATTCATTAAACCCCAAGCGAACGCCGCGCACCGCGCGTTCGCGCACCTATTGTCTTTCTATTGTGTCTGTAATTTCCACGATTGAAAGGTTAATATTTATTTATCCTCTTAATACTTTTAACACATTCGGTGACTATTTTTAGTTTTTTTAAACTATATATATATTTTTTTAGTCGCCCTTTGCGTATTAGGACCGCGGTAACTCTTTTGAACCATCTCGCAAACTACATTGCTTAGTCCTACGGGAAACGTGTGTGGTGTGCGTGTTGCATGCAAATATTGCAGAGCTTGCAACAAATGGAACGGAACTAATCGATATTTAAGTACCAAAGTTAAAGAAGTTTTATTTGAAACAGCAATGCACCGAATACATGTACCGAGTAACAACGAACATGTTTATTATTAACTACCCTGTCCATTAATAAACAAGTTCTTTAAAATTCAATAGGTAGGTATATCGTTAAAAATAACTACATTAATTACATTAGGTAACCACTAGCAAATTAGGTTCAATATACTGTCTTGACAATTAACCAAAGTAATAATTACATGCAAACTTTATATGACCCCATTGAGACGGACGTGTTCAACCTCGCTCAACAAATATGGTGAATCTACTCTTGAAACCAGCCCATTAGTATAATTAGGAGGTTTAATCAGAATAATACACTTGCATCACTCATTACTGCAGTTTTAATCAAATTAACAAGATTAACATCATGTTGTTTATGGTTTAAAACGCCGGAAGAATGTTTGTGAAACAATACAAATGAGTTGCAATCACATAAAGATAGTCTCTGGTCACAATTTGTTTTTATGCGCTCTGACTGATGTCTTTTACAGCGTGAGTAAGACCATAGACCAAGACTGCAGATGATCAAAGTGATGATGAACTAAAATGGAAATAAGACATACGTAGTGCATTACAAGCCAGGAATAAATTACATGAACCATGTTCGTCGTTACCTGATTGTAGTACAAAAATAAATGTTGACCATAAAATCAAAGAGCTATAAGTTATGTTAAGGTTAGATCTAAGTTTATCGTCGAGTATAAAACGTGAATGAAATAATGATGTTTTAGGTGTTTATTTTACTAATGCGATGATATTTGTAGATAAAGAATATACAAATGACAACCTTTGTTTGAATCTTAACAATATGCTTTGCTAATTCTAATTTTAAGTCCCAGAAAATGGGCCATTCTGCTGTGTGCACAGGTTAATGTGACCTCTTTCTTCTCTAGTTCACTTTTACAATTTACCTTATTATGCTGGCAATGGGGATACACTAGTCTACTTGTAGTTCAGTGTCATTCATACTTTGTACTATTTTACAAATGGGGACTAGTGTACCGTCAAATTTTTGACGACTCCCAAAACCTGATCAATCTGCTTCAATACGGATAAAGAACTGTACGCCGTGGGCCTTATCCCTTCTTTAAGTGGGGTCTCCTTTAATCTTTATACGATAAGAATTGAAATTCAAGTGGCACAGTTCTCACTTAGAGATAACGTGAAAATTCAATACATTTTGAGAATTCAAAATTAGTTTTCGACAATTTTAATATCGTCCATATAAATACTAGGTCCCGTAAGAAGTTCATCCCGGAATCGTGCGTCCCAGTTGAGGTAAAATCGCCCAATTAAAAAAATCGTAATTCGCCCATTAGCCGGTACAGACGAAACGTGAAGCTAATGCCGTTATTTTAAACTCACAGTTCTCGCAAATCATTTTACAGACAATTACTGCGTGCATTATAAAAGGATGATGGAGAAAAACAAGAAATCTGGGATGCTGGAGGCAATAAGCAGACGAGATGTTTATCTTGAATTTGAAGATGGTGAAATTGAGAAAACTCGACTTTACTTATAGAAGATACATGTTTAAATATCTCTGAACTTCATAATAGTTTCGATAGAAGATTTGCTGAGAGAAAACTCATTGTTTAGACACTCAAAGGTTTGCTGCGAGAATTATTGTTGAGCTAAGCTCACTTTTGTACAAAAATTGTCAAATTACTGTACTATATTAAGTCTTTTTGTGTACAACAAAGAATTAAGAATCAAGCATGAAATATGATCAAGCGCAGTGCTCCAGAAAGCTGACAAAGATTGATTGAGACGATCCATCTAGTGCATTAGCAGTGGCAATTCTGTCATGAAACAACGGACTACGGAAGAGGAACATGACTAACATGTAACCTATATGGCTTCGGATGGCGACCTACTAAACTTTCGAACCGACTGTAAACGTGAAGATGATACACGCAAGAAACAATTTCATTTCTGTCTACAAAGGAGGATGAAGTTCATTTACTTTCTCTTTGGTCAAGTATAACTTGTTGCTATGCTTGCTTTACGTATGACCACTACATTGCATTGTGTATTGAAGAATAATGTTTACAGTTCATAGTAATGTTTACATTGAGTTTTATACTCGCTTCAGTGCTCATTCAGTGCAAAGACAATCCATATTGTTATAATTTCAAGTTACTATAAACGCATTATAGGCAATACACACAAGTAATGGATGATATGATTTAATAACAATTCAGTAGTTAAATATCTTCGAAGGCTTTCTAGGTTTTACTAATGAAGTCTAAGCAGCCAAACGGATGTTTCCATTTAGAAAATAAACTTTCGAAGTAAACATAGATCTAAACTCTAAAGTAGAAGCAGTTTGTACGACAGACGTCGATCGTGTACACGCAGTGAAAGCCGGACTTTAGAAATCACCAAACACCAGTTTTTAGAATAATTATTACCTATTTATTTATAATTTCTCTGTTAGAATTTTGAACTTTTACTTATTAATATTTACTTCCGTTTTAGTAGAGATATATCCGGTATTCGTAACGATTGCTGTTTACTCTGTCTCTTTCTGTTAACTTTGAGAAATAACTACCTATCTTGTAAGCATCAATGCTTACATAGGATTACTTAAATATTGTTTCTTAAGTTATTTGTAGTCGTATGAAGCTACCTGCCTCCGTCGCGTTTTAGTGACCATAGGTCTTCAATAACACTACATTGCTCAATAGCTGACTAAATAAACCGTTAATCATATTTAAATTACCAATAATTTGAATACTAAACACAACCTTACTAATGTTATTGATCATAAACCTTGAACGTAAAACAAGCGATAAATTTGATAAAATAATTGTAAGCGCAGATTTCACTGAGGCCAACGACACGTAAAACTATCTTAAAATACACGTACCTAAATTGTTCACTTAAAAAAAAATATAACTTCACTCATAAATCACGGATCACTTTGTCTATAGTACGAGATTATTTTAAAACGTTCGGATACGTGCAGTGTCGTGCACCGACCGCGGCCCGCTAAGTCCACCGACTGACTTCCCGCGCTCTACGCGGATGCGGCTGAATGACCGTCTGCGCGATTGTAGGCGTCTTGTTGGCTCATAAATCATCAGCTTCGGCGAAGACAAGCCGTCTAGTTCTAGAGTAGGTCTCACTTGGGTTATTACGCGGCACTAGATGACTGGATCCCAAATTTTTACGATCATGTCTGTTACACAATATTTTTGTACAGGTAAAATGCTCATGAATGAAAGAGGATAATTATTGAAATGTTACCAGAACCGGTTAAAATTTTATTTTTCAGATACGAGCACTGATCCTGCTTCTGCGTCACCTTGACATTTTCACCAGCAAAAATAGGAAAACAAGGACGTGCCGTTCTCAATTTATTACTTTCGGCGTTCAAGGGCCAAACCGCGCAAATACATATATCTTGCGTCACAAAAACTTCAACAAAATGTATGGATTCTGAGACGAGTACATCAACTTGGCGTGTGTAGAACCAAAATCAACATTAGTAGCACGCACGCAACACAAAACCATTGACAGGAAAGTGTGCTCGCACGCACGGAAAATAAATCAAACATCCTCATTTGTGGGCCGAAGGAAAACGGATTAGACTTTGTATTCGGATAGTTAATAACTTTAATTTGTTTATTACCGCAAACAGCTCGAAATTGCTGACTACCGACGTTTTAAGACACGATACGATATCTGAGACTTGTAACATCGTTCTGTTCGGTAGTAAAGCTTGCGGCTTTTTTCTTATCTAAATACTCAGTTCAATATTTTCCCACATAATGATTATGTGGGATGCCACATTGTAATAAATAACGTTGATGTTTACGTTGATGTAGGAATTAATCTTACGCTCTCCAGAACGATGGACGTCTCTCAAAACAAATCGCAGGGTATCGACATACCTATATCAGCTTTCAATATACTGTTCTTGACACCACCCAGGTGTTCCTATTTATTTCAGGGTTACTGGGAACTTGATTAGAGGATAGAGTTCTACTGTTAGATACTCAAGGGCACAAATTGGATTAAGTGGATACGTATCAAATTGTGATACCATCTATTTTAGACAAAATTGCAAAACTAATTCATGTTTCAGTCATTCTTGCACCACCACATTACGTAATCTATTACCTGATGGTCATTAAACCATACCATAAAACCAATTCATTTGTAAAACAAACACATTAACTTGGAAGATGTCGCGCCGTTTCATAATGCGTTATAATTTGCCGGGACCTTGTCGCAATACTGTTGATATTGCGCAACCTAAAGACGTATTTTAGCATACACTTGATGTTGACTCTTCTACTTCGCTCTTTTGTTTGCTTTAAGATGCCAGATAAACGTGACATTGGCATCTGTGGCGATCCATCATTCTTCTACATGTTTATTTTCTATGAAGTTTCGAAGAAAGCCATGTGTTGTTTGAGAATACACAATGTACTGCAGTTCTGACTCATTGTCATCGTGACTTTCAGTTATCCCATATAGCATATTAGTCAGATGCAACGATACAACTGCAACTACGATTGCATTATTTGTATCGGTTTTAGCGATTAAAATAAGCTTAGGAACCCGTGCTGCAAGTAAAGCTGAAATAACAAGGACACTTAAACTTATGATAGGCACTTCTAATGGCTTGACCTAGATACTAGTTAATTATTTCAAGTTTTTGTAGCAAATATTTGTTATGAACTAACTAACGGAACCTGTCATACAATTGCGTAATAACCTGCTATCAAACATTCATTATTAGAATTCCAAAAACTGGTTAACGACTACATTTTTGAACGTTATTTTTTAATTAAAGAACTGATCTGAAAAGGCATTGTTTGTAGTTTAATCTTCTCCTTGATTAAGCAATTTAAATGCATTTACGTCGGTCGCTCCTACTGTTCTTATGGAGACAGAAATTCTCACGTGTTTCGCTTGTAGCCAAAAATCTTCCTTACGAGAGCAACTTTTACTAAACTCAGGTTTCTAAAAGGTTATTTGAGAGACCTACAGCTTCAGTAACATTTTCAAAGCCTACCTACGCACGTTGTTAAAAGAAAATTTCTCATAGGTGTGGCGTTCAAGGCCTATTGACGTCGAACGATAAGGTGCAGTTACGTTATGCCAAGTTCTTATGACCGATACCAGAAGCCAATAAAGAATTCGGTCAAATAGATAAGAGCTATGAATTGATTACCTACTATTTTTTTGATGCTATGCTGATGCAAGATAATATCGATGTAAAGTAAAAGTAATGGTTTGGTGTACTCCAGGGATGCATAATCGGTCCTAGATTGATCCACATTCCTAGTCCTTTACCTGTCTGTTTCTCCGCTTACTTCATCTAAAGCATGTAACGGATTTTAATACGGAGAGAAGAGGAGGAAGATTTATGTATGTGTTAATCATATTGCACCCGTGTGAAGCTGGAGCGTGTCAATAGTAATATTCGAATGCAAATACAGGTAGACCTCTCAGATAATGTCCTTGATTCCATTCCTTAGGGATTATTATAATACGATGAAAGAACCTGAGCCCAGAAAAGATAAGGCATTTAAAAGACTTACTTTTTGCATAAAGCCACATATTTAAGAATTACCAAAGAACAGATTAAGGAACAAAGGCAAAAAATGATTCATTCATCCAGCTGTGATGATACGTAAATTCATTTAGATAATAGTAGGACCTTGGGTTTTGCGATAACAGTTCTTTTAAATGCATACCGTGGTGTGATTTATATTGTCTATTGTTCTTTATAAAATAAATATTTAATCATTTTGAACCATTATGCTTCCACTGCCTGGTGAAACGGTAAAAATAGTAAATAACAGCATTTTGGTTGTAAATGTAATTTTTAAATAATATCAATAGTCGATTGGGGTTATAAATATGCGAAAATCCGCCGGGCACAAGTTTATCTACCTACCAGGATGCAACTGCGAAATTCCTAATGGAAAAACCATTATGTATTTTATCGGTATAGAATATCATAAGAAAAAATGTGATTTACGAAGCGATTGGATCAATTAAGTAAATTCTATGTTGCAAAAGTTTCCTTATTATCGATAATAATGGTTTTCCTTAACCATTATTTTAAAACAACGCTTCTAGAACTTTCTTCCATGCCTGAAAGCATCGTAACAAAAAAAAAATCAGTTCTAATCCAAAGGCTAAGTTTCTACCGTATATTTGGCAATCTATGACCTTGACGAAATGATTACACGTTACCTTGCTTTTATTACAATGCCTATCGTTAATTTACGATTGTCCGACTGGACTTTGTAATGTATAGTGAATGATCAAAACATGTGAAAGTGAGAAGGTATGGCGCTCTCCTTTTTCCGCAGTGAAAGGAGATTTGGGGCAAATTCTTAATGCGTAATGATTTTGTTTACGTTGCGTAGTTGCCGAGGTGGCAATCTAGCTTTCTATTTATATCTTAAACCTGTTTCTTTTGTTTGTTACTAGATATGGATCAACAGTAATAATAATAATAACAATCGCATTATTATTCTGAATTATTCACTTTATAATCTTTTTGTTCCTTTAAATTATGTCTCTTAATTCAGTGTGCCTCCTGGCAAAGGCCTCCTCCAGCTGCTTCCACTGCACTCTATCACGAGCCACTCTCCTCCAATAGGGGCCCGCTGTCAGTTTGAACTCATCCTCCCATTTCAACAGTTGTTTTTCCCTACTCCGTTTTCCATCCCTTGGGTACCAATCTGTCACTATTTGGCTCCACTAATCCTGGTTGTCTCTCATCATGTGGCCTGCCCATCACCAAGAGTAATACCTAATTATAATTAAGTTTCTCTTAAAGTTTTAATGGTGGACACCATGGAGAACATCTTTTCAATCATGTTTATCATCCTATTCTTTATATAGGTACTGGAAGGTGTTTCATTTATATTACGTAAGACGTGTGTATTGTGATCACCAGCAAGGTTACAGGCACTGTTACTGGGCCCTAACTAGGTAATTCCGTCACGTAGTGACAAGAACATTAAAAGTCATGTTGAAGTAGAATAGATTTGTTTTTGCTGTAGGTACTCCATGTTTCAATGGCTATTTGTTTTACTTCATAAGCTGCAAAGTAATCGGATTAAAGTTGACTAAAAATTTATATTCGACGTGGTGTTTCCGTTCATTGACATCAAATGAGTTTGTTAAATCAATTAACAGATTTGGAAGTATGTATGTCGAAGATTATGAAAGGCATTTAGTATTTATCTGTGACATCGTTATGTAATGATTTAGGTAAATCTTATAATACTTACTATATCAATAACTATCGTAACTATGTGTTTCCTGATAGCAACAACTTAGCGAGTCTTTAAGTCACGAGTGAAAAGGTTATTTCTAGGCAAGCGTGCTTCATCATCGACCACATCATCATTTACCTTCAGGCGAGATAGTGGCTTATCAAGAGTAAAAAAAGTACTATCTTTGGATATTTTAACAATTATCTAATAAGCTATAATTTATTTTCCAAACCAACAAACACTTTCAGTGGTGATAAAGCAAGTTTGATTTCAACTTGATTCGATTCACGATATTTCGAAAATACACTTTCTCGATTACGCAGATCAATTACAAAACAATATTAGTTGAAATTTATTGCTTGGCTGTTGAAATTGTTCCGTGGGGAGACAAGTGACAAAATTATTCTCACATGCAATCCTAATGCATAGTTATTATAATACAACATTATTCGTTGCACTAATGCTGCCACTTCAGCCAATGCTTATGTTGCTGTAAATGTATTGGCTCAACAAGAACTGTCAAAATGAAAGTAAGGTCAATGCCCAAGTCAAACAAATAATAATCATCGTCAACGTTCTGTTAGAGCATAAGCAAGATACAAAAGAAACAATGGAAGCCATTGAAATCACAAAGCTACTAATTCAATCTGGCAACATCGTAGGAAACGCAACATTTTCCAATTACGATTCAAGGCAGTTACAAAGGCTGCCGAGACTGATCTAGCTGAATTAGACACTTAATATGCGCACTATGAATGAATTCTAATTTCGTAGACGACTGCAAATGGTAAATATACTATATTGAATGTAATCTAATAATGATAATGTACTTAGATGCCACCATTTAAGTTAGGTCTACATAGCCAGCTTGACGAACCGGATAGGCCTGAATGCTATTAGCAAATGTGATGGGCGAGGGAAACGAGACAAGAAGGTTAATATGGGAGACAACGTCGCAGGTTAGCAAGACCTTGGAGATATCGCTAACGACCTACATAATGTTGGCCCACTGAGAGATATAAAAGCCAATGAACTTGGGGATAACTTTGGCACAGTTTAGAGAAAGAATCTGCAAATATGAAAAGGGAAAGTTTTCACTTTCTTTATTTTTTACGTTTTACAAATATCTAGTCATCGATGTGGAGATGCGAGGTTTGCGTAATCGGCATCATCGATTACCTTTTTCTTTTTAGTTTGAATTCATCAAGGATGTGAAGAAAAGTTGACAATTTTTTTTTAATTAGCCAATAGCTGTCTTACTATTGGGTTTTTAACATTATTATCCAATAGTGTCAAAAGGCTTCACCCAAGTTCTACATGGAGTTCTTTTCCGCGCCCTCTTGTAACAGCCCTCAGGGTAAAAGTTCTCCCTTGTTTTGAAAATATGTTATTTTGGTAGCTACGTTATTGTTTAATAAATTCATGAACACATGAAAATATTCATTTTGAATAATGTTAGGTATTGCACGTAAGTCAGAATTTTTTATGATATTATTTTAACAATATTGTCATTGTCACTCATTCAGGTTGAATTTAACCTACATAATTTTCACCTCACTTGATTATGCATGACCGATTTCTTTGTTTTATAATAAGAAATTTAATGGGGTGAACTTTCTTTAAGTAACTTACTTGTACGGTTACGAAAGCCTACCTATATAACTGCCCGTTACTTACTCCATTTTAAAAACAAAAAAATACTTATATTTATCTTAAAAACACTACGAATGACGCCGGACTAGTGATGTGCCGTTGCCGTGAAGTGGGAATATTGCCCAAGGTATGAATATCAGTGGCAAAATTGCCAACAATATTCCCATATTTCCGGCAACAGCGAAATTTGCGAAACCCATAAATTGCCGTTTTAATGGCAAAGGAACAAAAAACCAACGGTTTAGGGCCAAAATAAATTTAAACAATCTAAAGAAATTAGTAAAATATCCGATTTCTAATAACACAAAACTATTTAGTATCACATTTGGAAATATAAAGGAATATAAAACCCGCCAGCCCGCATAGACAGTCCGTCCGACATTGTTCCTTTATTTGCATGTAGATTAAATAAATAAATTAAAATGTCCTTTAAGCTATTTTGTAAAGCAGATAAGAGAACGCACAAGTGCAAAATACGACACCAGGTACGTAAAGCGAGTAACCTGGTAGTTATTTTTTAGGGGTTTCTGAAGGGATTTAGCGCGCCGAGCGGAGTTGCTTCTGCTTGGCGCGGAGCGAAGTTTTTTTAAGTATAATTTTGGTAATGGGTGAGTAGACAGTTTTAAGGAGTTAATTATTATAGAACGAGTATCTTGAATTCTTGATCAATGACAGGGCACTTACTTCGCAATACTATGCCTTAGGATTAACATATGCAAGCACTAGGTACGTGTCATATAAGCTTTTGTAGCCCCTAGCTCTCAGTCTCACAATTTACATAACTCAAAGAAAAGTCGAATTTCCTTCCTTATCTTCTTTGCAATAAATGCCCAAACTTATTTGATATTAACATTGTTTTCCTCCATCCCCTAGCTTTATAAGTCGGGGCTAGGTAATATACTTCTTGAGAATTCATTACTGTCGGTGGGATCTTCCCACAGTCCAGCAGATGTAGGGTTCTCTTCCCCATAGACAGGGTCCGATCTAGCTATTTTGCCGCTCCAGCATAATTTTAGCCCCCTTTTACAAAGGTAGGTTCACAAAACCATATAAGTCATGAGTCTTAAGTCGTGATCATCACGTAGTGACTTCTGCAGGGGCAGATGCTGGTGCTTATTTCCAATATCCAACCTGAAGTAGGTTGGAAGGTGGCACATAAAATTTTCAACCTGCCAACTTGGCTGTAGATGGCTAGGTTGAAAGCTCTGGGCAAATGCCCGGCTGTCCCCCCCTCTGAGATCGGGCCCTGCCCATAGAGGCAGCTCAGGCAGCCTACCCAAAACCTAGTGTAGAGTAATTAAAAGAAAAAAAATAGTAGTATCACCAACATTACAATTTTAGATTAAAGTAAAACATGCTCTCCTTCTAAAGTTAATCACTTTTTACATTCAATTAAAGCAAGGATGAATCAGCGTTAATTAAAACTTATTAAACAGTTTGCAGATAAGTTTCATCACGTACGAGAGATATTTCAACTGACTGTTATTTTTTACTGCGATGATAAGCAAATCGTACGAATCTATCTGGCGATATGATGCAACTGCAGCCAGACTAACTAAATCTGACATTACAAACCATAAAAAAACATTTAAGTCGTCATAAAAATATTAATAATACTAAGTCGTCAACTAGCCGCAAACTGTTTCGTAATTGGTTGCAACGTTGCAAGACGGCATTGTCTCTGGACAAATGTAATGGCGATGTGTGCACATTAGGATAAAGCATGGGCCACACGGATGCAATCCAGCGTTCCAAACTTCCAAACTTTCAACCACGGAACAGATGAAAGAAGTTCCAACAGAGATAACCTTGGTTCCTACCAAGGCCTCAAGCTCCTGCTTGGTTTACCTCAAAGGATTGTGTTATGGCTACACGGATCTAATTTACGCGCCAACACGTTCACTAATCAGTCACTCCAGAAGAAACTGCAGTTGAAAAAACGCGCCCGCCATCTAAAGACGTTGGAAATCATATCATTCAGATTACTTAAATCATTTTTTTTTATTCCTTTATAATATATATATTTTTCATTTCATTAAATAAATTTCATTAATAAATAAATACATTTGCCGTCTACATGGATTTAAACTAGTGTTTTTTTCTTTTGGGACGCTGGATTCCATCCGTGTGGCCTATACTTTACTGTAAGCGTGGTAAGCATGCGGCATGTGCAATTCTGTTGAAGGTTAGTTTAAGTAGAGCAACATATTATATCGTTGCAGTTTTCTTTGTGGACTCAGCAGATCTTAAGGGCCAAGCGCCCGAAAAGTGCCATAAAACAGTGATTTTCTGAGGCCTACTCCTCCGTAACGGCTAGGTCAATTGGTTTGAAAAAAATATATGTTTATTATAGATTCATGAACAATAATATCAACATTTGATTTTTTCGTGTAATTAATACTTTTGTCAAAAAAAAAAATTTAGCAATTTCGCAACTTTTCGCAACTTTTCCCTACTCCTTCGAAACGGCTTGGACCTATAGAAACATTTTTACACATAAAAATTGGTGGTTAAATATTCTTCAAAGTGAACATTGCATATGTAAATCAATCAATATCTCGCAGAGAAAATGGATTTAAAGCGCTTTCCGGGCGCTGCTGGCCGCAAATAAATGCACAGATTTGCGTACTGCCGCCTAGGCGAGCGCGAGAGTTGCGTTCACATAATTTCGGCCAGATGGTTCAAGGGACTATACGCCTTAACGAAGTAGCGTAGTCGTCTAGGCCAGACAATATACCGGTGTTGCCTGATGAAGCATTCAGCCATCAAGTCCACATGTTGATGGATGCTTGTACCGTAAGCCGGTTCTTACGACTACGACAATTTATGAAATAATCAGCGGAGGAAAAATATTACGAGATTAGAGGCAAACAGGATGAACATAAACGTTTTGTTCCTATTCACATTTAATTTGGATTTTATTTCATTACTAGCTTTTGCCCGCAACTTCACCCGCGAACAAAATATTTAGCCTATATCACTCAGCTTTCTATCGGTGAAAAATTTTAGAAATTGGCATTTCAGTAACCATGCAAATAACAGGTATGCATGATATTGACAAAATGAATATTAGAGACAAATAGAGAAAAAAAAAAGTGTAAAGTACACCTAAATCCAGAACACTAGCGTAGACAAAACACACGAAATATAAAGACGTACATTATGCGCACTACTGTATAGGCAGCGTCTTTAGGAAGAGAAGAAACTCATGGAGAAGACATCGATAGGGTAATCCATCAATATGGACCTTTCATGATAATGTCTTGCCTTAAGTGTAAGAGGACTATTAAAACTGTTATTTATGGTGGATGTAAGCAATTGAAAAATGTCATGATGTCGCTTGCTACGTTGGCTAGCCCTAAAGTTAAAATAGTTTATCAACTCCGCATCTATGGCACCATCGTTTATTTTTACTTGAGTAGGTACATTAATACTGATTTTCCTCAAAAAAAAAACGGTTTTTATTACAATAAATAGGACTAGCTTTTGCCCGCGCGGCTTCGCTCCCGTTCTTCCCTACTCCACTCTACTATACCCTACTCTACCCTACCCTATCCTACTCTACCCTACCAAACTTCACATAAACCATCTACTAAATAGTCCGAACAAAGCCTAAAGATTTGGTTTGGATAGGTGAGCCCGTTCTTGAGTTATAAAATTACAACGAAAAGTGGCATTGATTTATATATCGACAGTGGAAAGGTAAAATTACTTAAACGCCACTTGGGTCGAAAATAAATTATCAAACTTATTACACTTAAAATAGGGTATAAAACTTATTTCCGACCAAAGTGGCGCTTAAGCAATTTTACCTTTCCACTGTCGATATATACATATATAGACTAGCTGTGCCCGCGACTTCGTTCGCGTGGACTGCAGGTTATTTTTTCTAAAATAAAAGTAGCCTCTGTTACTCCTTCTTACATCAGCTACCTGCCAAAAAAAGGCTCGTCAAAATCGGTCCAGTTTCAGAGATTAGCTCGGACAAACAGACAGACAGACAAAAATTATAAAAAAAAATATTTTGGTGTATGTACCGAATATATATTCATATGCATGTAGTAAAAAGCATTACAAACAGACACTAATTTTATTTATATGTATAGATGTATAGATTATGTGTTTGAATTATTCCTTTTCAGCTCGTTTAACTGTATCTACTATATATAAGTTAAAGGCTAAAAAACAATGTTCATTAGCTTAGTCGTGGATCTAACGATCTGCTAAAAAAGAAGTCCAGACCACCTACTGTTTATTTTGAAATTGTATGTTTTGTGGGAGAGCTAGCAATTAACTCACATATACATTTTGTAAACAATTTATAAAAGACTAATTCACGTTTTTGATTCTACGTAAAACACGTGAACTTTTTCTTATAATAAATTAAATAATTTACAACAAAATACCAATCATGGTAATAGGTATATGTAGATAATTAATGAGTATAATATTCAGGAATATATAGTCTTATAGAGCCAATTTACATAATAAATTTTGCCGATAAATCATAGCTACAAAAAAAAAAAAATACTGAAAAATAGGTTTTTGCAAGGTGACAAAAACACCAGGCATTAAGCATAAAAACAAGGTTTTACAGAAAAGTAAAAAAAAATGTTTTAATTAATATTTGCTTCTGACATTTTGAAGTTTTCACAGAATTTCATCACAAAGGGAATGACCGATGAGCTGACCACCTTGCGAGAGACCAGTTCCTTTTAAGCTGGTGACCTTCGCGGCTACTCAATCAACTTAAAAATGATGTCGAAAGAAAACCTTTACAGTTTTTTTGGATTGGCAATACTTATGGGATTAAACGATATTTCACAAATGAACAGGTTAATTATAATAACTTTTCTTTTAAATTAACATTATAACTGTCATACTTGAACAGCTTATTTCCTAACAATTTTAAATCTACTCTAATCTGTGAACAGTGCTATGCGTTAAATTATTATGTTTCTTTTTTATCGCATAATGAAGCTGTTTGTTTTTCTTATTCTTCTTCTTAGCGTATCAATGGCAAAACTAGTTAAATTCCTTGCCTGGCCCAGAACTCGGCCACGGCCATAGATATCCGTGGCCACGGCAATGCCGTCCGCTGATGCTGTCATTAGGTCCCTACGTGAGCAGGTTTACAGGGCACGTGATGCAGGACGGAAGGTGGGAGGACATGGTCTGCGGAGAGACGCCGCATAAACACTGAAGATCGGAACCATCCGAGAACCCCCACCTGTGGAATTTGTCTTTGCAGCGCCCAACCTGGGTGCGGAGTCTGTTTACGAGTTTTTCAGGTTGGCCATGGCAACTCGTGTCCAGGAGAGAGACTCTCCGACGGCTCGATAAAATCATCAGGAGGTTTAAACTTCAATTCCTATAAAATAAAAAGTAATAAAATATTTGAAAGCAGGTATCTACTGGAAAAGCAGGATTTATTGAAAAATTCAACCTTGAAATCTTCAGAATCATCAGAATTTCAATAAGGCAACTTCAAGGGCGGAAAAGCCGTCATTGTTCTCAAAACAGTATACAAATAAGGACAGACAATTTTCATAATTATGAGAATGAATAATTAACACTATTAGAATTTTCAGGAGCGTAGTCATCAGAACAAATTGGCAAGGATTTCTCAGAAGATCCGAGTACTAACTCACTATCTTACTCATATGACATCTTAGTACTCATCTTGGTAATTTCCCATCTGCATAGTATGAGGCAGAGATAGAAACAGATGGAGGAATATCATGAAAGTGATGAAGCAGAAAGACCAGACCCTCAACATTGAGGAATACGACGCAAGGAGGAGGATAGTATGAGGCAATAACGGTTTCGTTGGTATCACAGTCACAAGCATGGCTGCCAAGCGTGAGGTCCTGGGTACAATTCCCAGGTAGGGCAATAGTGCTATTAGTTTTTTTACATTACATATTCCTGTGTAGCTGCTCGAAGGTTGGAAGTTGGTGAAGTGATACTCTCGTGCCTCGGAAAGCACCTTAAGTCGTTAATCCTGCGCCTGATCTTGTGTCGATCGTGTCGGATTGCCGTACCATCGGACGATGAAAAGGAACAGTTTATATATGTATTGTGTGCTGTGCACATATTTGAGTAATTAATTTTAGTTATAATAATTTTAATTTAATTTATGTAAACTTAGTCTTTGTGGTGCTTTTGTTTCAGTTACATAAAATTTCTTGTAAAAATATTAAGGGTGAGTTGCACCATTTAACTATAACGATAACCAAACCATAACCAGCCGTGAAACGGCCACCTATTGGTCAATTCGACGATTTGACAACTGTTAACGGCTTTGTTATCGTTATAGTTAAATGGTGCAACTCACCCTAAGGTTTGCTTTAAGAAACCCAATTTTGGGTTAAGCTCGTCTATGTAAATCAGATGTCTTTTGTTTGTAAATTGTAAAAGTTATGTACAATAAAGACGAGATTACACCTGTGTTTGTGCACACGCTTTAGCAATATAGTAACTCCATCTTTATAAAGATTTTCCATCACAAATTACTATCAAAATTCAGTCGGAACTTCATTGTATTGGAGTGATGTAGGCAAAATAAAAGAGAACTGTTCAATTCGACGATTCGTGTAATAATGTAAGTGTGTGCAGTTACATTAATATAAGGTTAGGCGAGCTGCACACTACATCATAGTATGCTATGATTATGAAGTCAACTTTTCAGAACGAACGAGTGATGAAGTAAGCACATATTTATCAAAACAGTCACATTTGAAAATTCGTTTGGACGGGTGACAAAAAGAAGTCACTCTTTTTAAAATACTATATTACCGGTCGGTGTTTTTTTAGCAGTATTCATAATGTAGGTATCATTTGGGTGTGCTTAGCACTCTACATAAGGATTTTCCTTATCTGAATCGATACATCTCATGCATACAGGCACTGATGTGAATAATTTAGACCAGCTGGTGACGTCAGCATTCAGTTCTCATTTGATTATATAGGTTGTCATTGTCTTAGATATAAATGTACCTGGGAGATGGATTTTGTTGTACGTTTCCACTAAATGTAAATACTACACACTACATTTTGATACAAGTGGAGAGAGTTAGTCATTGCGACCGAGGCGGATTTACCAGAATGCAGCAGTGACTTATTTCCATGTGTATCAAACGACGTTTTTCAATACACTTAGGTACGAAGAATTAAATTAACGGGGTTGACCGGCGCCTCGTTGAGGTCGCTTAGCGTCCAGTAAGATACGATAAATGTAATAAACTGTGGCGGGGGCGAGCTCGCGCACTATTTTGCACTAGTACGAAAAACAGTAATAAGTCTATGGTATTTTTTTTATTTTTTTGCCTACCAACCAACTGCAATGCCTGGTAAAACTGCGTGTCAGCCAGCGGTATTAAAGTTTGTATTTAGATAAAGCCAAGAACAGCTTTTCTTTACCCAAATGAAGAGTAGAAATCGTATCTTTTTTTTTGGTGGAAACTCATCTAATGTCTTCCCCCGGTCTGGGTGGAGCGAGAATTTCGTGTCAGAACTTTACTGAATAACATTTTTACTGACAAATGTGTTCCTGTGTTCTTCCAGTTGTCCTTTGCGTTCAAGAGCCGAGGTAACTTTTCGAACATTACCGGAACTTTACTCGCATCTGACCAGATCCGCTCCGCTCTTGAATCCACGGTATACAAGGCCCTTCATACCGCCAGAGACAGGAAGAGAAACACCATAAAAATGAAAGTGATGAAGCAGGGAGGTCACGACCCTCAGCATTGAGGAATACGACGGAAAAAGGAGGAGGACACGACGTCGTCCTCCCCGCTAACTGTCCTATCTCACAAACTGGCGTATCTGCACTGATATTACCTACGTGTTCATAACATTATTTCGAATAAGTTCTCTCCACATTCTCTCTAATCGTCGTATCTGTGTCCTTTACCGTTTAGAAAATAATCATATATTTTGTTTTGCGTATGTGCAAAAGGAGGGAAAAAATATCCTCACTACCTACCTTCGTACCTTAGGGCCACTACTAACTTAAATAATAAGCCAAGAGTAATATAAAAAAAAACTTATTAATTCATTAATAATGCTACAGCTAACCTAACTACAGAAACATGATTGTAACCCCCAACCAAAAAACGGTTGCCCTGGAAAAATATCATTTGCTAGTTAGGCCAGTTAGCAGGGAGGGTGACGACGTATCTAAAATTCGAAACCATTCTCTTTAACCTAAACTGAAACCAATCGATATGTAGTTCACAATAAGACTTTTACGAGCCTAGCATTGTCACCAATATATACCATTACGTCACCCTATTATGTTTCAGCGTTTTATTTAAATTGCATTACCAACTTACTATTAAAACATTCATTACGCGTTGCGGTCAATTGAAACTATAACAATTGAAATAAAATTAAATAATCGTGGCTTAGGCAAGACTATTAAACAAAATTATTCATTAAATAAGTTAACCTCTTCATTAATAACTGTTTTTCAGTTTATTAGTAATGTCTTAATGTTGTTCGATGTTTATTCGAAAACATCTGGTTTCTGAATTCTGAGTTATTGGACGAAAATACTGTGGACTTTGATTTTAGATTTAAAATATACAATCGTATGGATATGTTTTACATCACATTATTTGTTTCTATTGCAATATGTACAGAGGTTGATCGTCATTCTACTAATTGATATCAAGATTTAGATGGATGGATCATAACACATTAAGATGAAATTATCTACGTGTATAAAAAGTGCGATGGATGCGAGACGCACAAGACCGTTAATTGTGGCGACATTTGAGGGAGGCTTATGTCGTCTTTCGGCTGAAATGATGATGATGATGATAAAAGGTGAAACTGCCTGACTGACTGACTGATATAACAACGCACAGCCGAAACTATCGGGACTAGGAGCATGAAATTATGCACAATGTTTCCCTTTATGACGTAGGCGAGCACTTAGTAAGGATTTTTTCAAATTCAATCCCTAAGGGTTTTTTTTCTATGGATGGAAAAATCATCCTATGACAACCCCCGCTCTTGGGCGGAGCGGGAGATAGTGTCAGACTCTTACTGACTAAAAAACCCATCGCGTTCCTTCAAGCCTTCATACCGGGGCTCGAGCGCCCTTTCGGATAACCCTGGCCCCAGTAGGCTTCGACCCGGCTGGGCCCCTGATGTTGCTGACAACTCCTTGGGCGCGCGGGAACAGCGCGCGCCGTCGACTTGGGCTTGGTCCGGACAGTTACCGGACGGCCGGACAACGAGCTACCCATTGCTCACTGTTCGCAAGCCCGCGCCTACGGTGGCTTGAAATCGGGATCGGAATCCCGGCGGCGGCGAGAGCGCCTCGTCGGCCTCCTTAGCGAGCATTACTGCTTCGCAGAAGTCGGCGACCGCCTGCCACTCCTCCTCGCTCTGGACCATGGCCTCAACCAAGGCCCGGCGCGAGAGGTCTCCGCCGCCGATCACCCCCACGAGGGCACGGCGATGCTCCGCCCAAGCAGGGCACACCGCGACTGTGTGCTCCACCGTGTCCTCCGGGCGTCCCCTAAGGGGGGATCAAAAGAGGGTTCAAAGTTTGAATGTAGAAACCTACTCTCAGGCGGGCAAAGCCGCTGGCAGAAGCTAGTAATAGATATGACGTTCCTTTCCAAAACCATTAATTTCGACATCAAAGTCTGTATCTTGAACATTGCAATATTGATCAGTTCAATTTTCATGACTCATCTAATTGAAATTTCGATGAATTAGCTACGTGTATGAGTACGTGCATTAGTGCACAATCACTGTCCAACAGTCTCTAAGAAATCATCATGGACGAACATTGGAACAAAATGGTATTATATGTTCAAGGTTTAGACCGATGGTCAAGTATTCACAAAGGTGACATACGGAAAGGGAATGTCATGTTTGATAAGGTTAAATGTTCTGTTGAAAAATTATAGTGGAATAAATCTGGTGGAACCTGTTACGGGTGCTCAGGTGACTACAATGATCATAAAATTCCTTTGCAAGCAAAAGGTATTGCCATTTCACGTCAACTTGCATTTCTAGTTAGTAAAACATCGTTGCTGTAACCAGTGCCGATCAAAGTTTGACGACGAAATGAGTTTCTAAAGACGCATTGGCACAGATTTTTCCGAGAAAGCCAATTACTTTATATTAATATGGACGATACAATTCAGGACCAAATTGGATCAATAAAATTGTAGCCCTGATACAAACAACAATTTAACTGACGCAGCCGCCACTTATAGAGATGTAGATAAAAGAGCAATAAGAATAACGAAACGGGACCAGTAACAGGCAACAATAAAACTGCTTTCAAAAGATTTCAAGTATCGCAACTTAAGGGCATGATATTCCGGCGCAGTAGACATTTAGCGCTACCTCCTCCGTCTTCGCGAGGAGATGAAATGTTACTAGCAGTTTTAGTAACAGGTTTTCGTAAACCGATGTCTTCGTCCCATTCTCGGGATTTACTAGCCCGAGAGCATCTCTAACGTAGAACTGGAGGAAATGCCACGAAAGCCTGATCGACCATCTAATCAAAGGTCTAAAGTGCAGATGGAATGGTCACACGCTTAAGAAGGATTCCGCTCACTTACCTAAACAGGCGTTGGACTGGAATCGTCAAGGGAAAAGCAAGCGTGGCCGTCCTCGGCAAATCTATCCGATTGATATGGTGCGAGGTGAATCGTAAAGCTCAAGACCGGTTGCGATGAGTGACTGCTGTGGATGCTTTCCGTCCTAGCTAGGGGAGATATCAAAGTCAGTTTCAGTAGCAAGTTGTCTAGGTTTTCCAGTGCAAGTCATCGAAAAAAAAATTCAAACTACTTTAGAAGTTTGGATTTTTTCCTATCAAAATGAGTTGTTTCACTCATTTTATTTTCAGCTTTTATAAGTCATTGCCTATTTTTAGATGAGTTTTGTATTTAAGTTTACAATACTTTAAATATGATCTGAAAAACGATAAAAAATACATAATTTTCTTTTTTTAATACGACCGTGTGAAGTTGTGAATTTTGTGATTTTAATCAAGAGTTAAATACTTATTATGAATAAGATTATAAAGCTTAAACATATATTTTTATCCAACTAAAACAATGGATATTTGATTGTTCAAAATTTAATTAAAAATAGGTCAACTTGGAAGATACTGCCCTTAAACCGATTAAAACATAAATGGACCACTCATATAGGCTGGATTTGATGTTACGTTCATATCTAACGACATACTAACAAAAAAAAGAGAATGGAGGGGTTATTTTTGAATCAACGCACGTACACATAAATTAGCTCCATTGTTCTGGTTGCCAATTCGTCTATCGTGACTCAAACATTCCTGGGACTCCCAGAAATCATTCCCATTGTATCGTGACCATCTAACGATATTGTTTTTTGTTAAGACTTGGTGACGCAAGTTTGGCGGTATTACAGTACAAGTACGGCGTAACGGCACGCTTCAATGAATTTTTTTGGGAAATTTCATATAGCAAAGTTCGCCTTATGATGTAACAATTAGTTGTAATGTAACGGAACAGCAGTGACACATCAGATTTTTTAGATGCTGATCATGTACAGATAGCTGTGAAATTGCCTGGGTACCTTAGTGTCTATTTTCCCTTGCACGTTAGAATTCAGGTTTTCAAAAATGTAACTAGATGGCGTTGGTTTCTTCCCAGCTAAATGGCGACCAAGGCAATCTCACAAACCATAAACTTGACTTTTAGTTTGACAGAAAATATACACATGCGTCATCATTATCGTCAACAACTGAATGTGAGGGTAGATTGATAAAAAAATATGAGACACAAGCATAACTAATTTCGTGATTCTTATCAATGTTTGTAAGCGGGCACGAATATTGCGTCTAGCGTAACAAGTAACGTTAAATTTCGAGTCAGTTCATTAGAGTCCATTTGGTTCAATAAAAACAACAGCGACTTATAAAGAATGAGTAGCTGGTTCAAATCTCATATATTACAAATCTTTTTTTTTGTTTTCCAGCTTTTGTGTTTTAGTTAGGTATTATTTATAAACATTTTGAAAAGGATATAATAATGGTATAAAAAACTACTTATTAAGCAATTTTGTTTCTTTTGCAGTAAGACTACTGATAGCTTAATGTGGTATTTTTATACAAGTTGGCTTAGTGGTCTATGTAAAGACTTTGACGCAGTAAGGCACAAGATTAAATCGCAAATCTTGTAAATTTTTTTGCTTTCCATTTAAAACATTTTCAAAACGTCATTGTAAGCTACAATCAACTAACTAGACATTCTTCAAACATATCTGGAATAATTTCGCTTGACTTGTATTAAGTGGGTAGTCAAGAGAATTAGGCATATTCATCATAAAACTGGTATTCAATTGTTACTTATTTAAGGGTACAGAAATAAAAATGAACCGTTCTAATAACGCAAAAACCAGTCGACACTAATTGCAGTGACGTCATGTAAACAATTTTTAGCCCGTAGCATTTGCTACGTGGTTAATCCGCCACTGGCACTATTGAAATAAATAAACTGTTTTTGTCATGTTCAAAATTGTATTACCTTCAAATAATTCTATCCTTTCATAAGCAATTTAATATCTTTACTTCTTTTATGTGTTTTACCTTTATATATATAGTTATTTAAATTACGTCTATTAGACGAATACTTAAATTATCTTTGTATGTAAAATTGTAAATATTACATATAAGTAATATTTAGTTGTTTTTCATTAATGTTGTTATTTATTTTTAAAATATCAATTTAAATTGATTAATTTAATTTAATATACATTTTAATTTGATTTAAAAAAAACAATTCAGTATTCTAAACACAAACCTACTAAAAGTAGCGTGACGGGTTTGAACTTACGACCACGTCCACATAAATCTCCAGTTACAACCATTAGACTATTTCGACTTATGGAATAATGTTGAAATGAACAAGTGCATTACGTAACAGGACCGTATTCACAACCTTACTTCAAAGTTACGTCTTAAAGATCAAATTGTCATAATAGTATTCTATAATATTTGACCACCTTGATAAACTCATTTGAATTAGCCCCGAATTGAATACCACTTATCTTCTGCTAATTGCAGAAGGTTCAAATTCGTCTAACTTTTAGGATGTCTTATATTATCTACCTTCTACTGCCAGGTGGGTCAGATTTCTGGTTCCTCTGTGCTTTTTGTAAGTTATGAATAACAAAAAAAAAATCGGTAGGATTTATATCGAAGCTGACAAGTGGATATTTAATTGTAATATAATATGACTGGCCTGTTGGTCTATTGGTTAGTGGCCCTGACTGTAATGTCGGGGTTGTGGGTTCGATTCCCAAGTTTTTAGAAATATATAAGTATGTTTATCAGTTGTTAAGGACTCGTAACACAAGCTTTGCTTAGCTTGGGACTAGGCGCCGTCGTGGAATATTATTATTAATATTCAAGTCGGTAGTTACTCAACAATAGGAAAAAAAGCAGGTAAACAGGCTCATCAAACAAAAAGGCAATAATAAAATAATATAGATGTTTATTTCTTACAGTTTACTATTCAACAGTCAGTTTATCGAATAAGTATAATATTACTTGTAATTTTTTATTGAGGCCATAGCTTAAATATTCGTTTCCCAAATTGGAAAGAGGATTGAAGCTTATGTAACCTTAACAAAAACAAACAAGAGGCAAGATATTTAAAAAAACCTACCAATTTGCACAACAACATATCAAATGTTTAGTAGGTAACATAAAAAACAAAATTATGTTGTGTTTTAACTTTAAGTGTTCATAACTTTTTTAAATTATTTCAAATACATGTATTAAGTAAAACACACATAACGAGGTCTCCAGTACGCACTGAGTAAATATGTAATATTAATTAAATAATCATTTATCAATATCTCGTGTAATCACCATTTTGGTAAATAACAGCTTGCATTTGGGAACGCATTGAATTAATCAAATTTTTACACAAATCTGATCCACGAATACTCTCCCATATTTGTAAACAATGAGCCTCTAACGCATCTGGAGTACGCTCGTTTTAATTATTCCACCGTTGAACAATAACACCCCACAAATTTTCAATTGGATTTAAATCCGGTGATCTAGCAGGCCAAGGAATAGCGCAAATGTCATTATGTTGACGAAACCAAGCCTGCACACTGTGCGAACGGTGTAGGTATTGGACAATTATCCTGCACAAATGTTATCTGTTGCAATTCTTCGCTTGGATACACAGTTCAAACCAGTTCGAACTGTGGGCAACATTGTCTCCTCCAGCACTTCTATATAATTTGCACTATTTGCTCGGTTTGGTATTCTCACTAGTTCTCCCGGATCGGCTGCACTCATCCATCCCCACATGTTCACCGTTATATGGCCAGATTGCCTATTGGGCACTAGGTGATCACTTGTGTATCGCGTATTATCTCGACGCCACAAACATAATCGACCGTGTTCACTGGACTTAAAAGCTTTTTCATCAGTAAAGATGACATTACTCCAATCAAAATTTAAGTGATCCATAACAAACTGCAATCTTGCTCTTTTATGGTTTTCCGTAAGCAAAGGTTTCACAGCATGCCTCCGATAATGCAGCCCTCCACTATGAAGAGCACGACGGACAGTATCGACGCTTGTGTCAAATAAACCAGCATAGTGGTTCGTCGGCAAAAATCCATTTTCTTCGTACTCCCTTACCATGGTTTGACGATGCAACATGTTTATAAGTTTTTGTCTACCAGTTCTTTGACAGTGTTTCAAAGAACACTCTTTTTCAAATCGTCGTACCCATAGAACAACTGTTTTTCTCTGCAACAATAAAACAGAAATATATAATAGCAAATAATGATTATTATAAAGGAGTTTTTTTGTTATATAAAAAGTGTAAAATAAGATTACTTACGTTTACACCGGTCTCTGGCTATTTCTGACAAATTTTTACCTTGATTATGCAAAGCAATTATTTGAGCTCTTGTTACTAAGTCTATATTACAATTCATACTCATTGTGATAAATTCACCTGATTAAAAATAAAATTGAACGAAAGGAGCTCGAACGAAGTAATCAAAATGAACTTAGCTTACAATCAATTAAGCTTAGTCACAATTTTGTGGTCGAAGTATTATTTATACTACCTACTAATTATTATTTATAAATCCATAATCAACCTACCCTCTCAAGTTTTGAAATTGATACATAGACAATCAGATATTTATAAATTGATATTCAATTTTAATATTTTCATCTCTTTATAAAAAAATATAAATTATTTCAATGTTTAAAGAAACAAAAAGGAACTACAAAAAAAAAGCATTTGAAGCGCAGCAACGCCACCTAGTAGCAGTATAATATAAAGTTGTCGATAACAACATTTCAATCTGATTTTACGCTAGATGGCGTCATTTCTCGCTTCACACGATTTTTTTTCTGTACTATCCAACCACTATTGCAGCCGACCGTACGCCTACCGCAAGTCTTTTCTTTGAACTTTAAAAAAAAATGTGTCATTTTATTCTCGGTAAACTTTAGCAAAATCAGCACTTACAATTTCTTCGTTCAAGAATCTGATGATTCGTCTTCTAATATCAAATCTAACTAATATTTTAAAAGGGAAAGTTTGTATGTATTTTGTGTACGATTGTTACTCCTTCATGCCCAACATCTTAACGAAAAATTCTATCCAAATCGAATTTTGAATTTGGAATATAGGTAAACCATGTCCTAGAATAGCACATAGGACATTATTGCTCATTGGGATAATTTTCTACTTTTATGCAAGCGAAAACGCAGGCAGAACTTAATTAAACCTGAATTAGTTGTTAGCCAAGTTCAAAAGTGCAAAAATGTTGTTGTACGTATTATTAGCTAATATTGCTTTTTTCCTTATATCGGTGTTGTGGAATGTCTGGCACTCTGTATCTACGATTCGCCGGTAGTTCAGGGTGTGTACTGCACACGCTATAGATACAATAAAAACGTATGTAATATATGTTTCCTTTCTGTTTTCCTCCACGTTTGATTTGAACCTGCCATAAATTTCTGTTATGCGTCTACAAATGTTTCTACAATTACGTTTGCGTCCGATTCTCATTACCTCTGCCCTACATCACCGCTTCAAATAATCAAGCTGAGTCTCTTTATCTATTTATAATGCAGAAATAGTTCAGTGTAACTAAGATTAGCATTCACGATAACAGTAGTGACATTTTAATTAAGTGTATGATTACTGACTGCCACGGAATGGAACAATTTATATCTTGGTTACCATAGCACTGATTTTCCAGTTCAAAAGTTCTACATAAAATAAATACTAATCTTACCAGGGCAGCAGGTAGACCTGCTACCGCGACCCTGGTACTAAAGGGCTGTTGAAGAACATAAGTGGATTTTAGTCAGTGAAAGAAAGTCTAAAACACCGTCTGGCCCACCCAGATAGGCAGAAGTTATTTTATGATATCCAGCCTCAAAAAAAACCGAACACATTCCAATGTAGAGATACAGACAGACCTCTGACACGAAGAGAGCGCCACTTATCTGAAGCACCATTGAAATAGAATCACCGATTTTAGAGATAAGGCTACACTGATTGATCGATGCCAGCGAATTTGCAAATGTTGTAAGTGACAATAGTGATGCACGCATTCATCCAGATAGACATACAGAGGCGACAAGCTCTTAAACCGATCCATTTTACGACCTAAACTGAACTGTTAAAGGGTGTATAGCTCCATCACTCTTTGTGGCTCGCACGCTTGACATTTTAACACAAATCATGGTAAGTCCTCTGTACTCTCAAAATATGTTCGCCACTCTGAAGTTAGGCGTTCCGAACTATGCGCATACGCGAGTATGCGCTATATGATTGTTAAAAAGAATTACTATGCAGCCAATTGTGCGAAGTTTGGAGCGGTTAAGATATTTCGGCCGCACTGTACAACCGGGATCCCTGATACATACGTTCAGAGTTTAACGTTCCCATAGCTGGGAAACGGTCCTTGTCTTTATGAGAGAATCAGTATCTGCCACCCGGGCCCAGTACGGGTTTTGGCAATATGCCAGTTTAGCCTTTTCCCAATTATGTTAGGGTCGGCTTCCAGTCTAACCGGATCCAGCTGAATACTAGTATTTTACCTATCTGACCTTCACAACAGGCCTATCCGTAACGACTATCAAAGATCTACAAATGACAGCCGACACCAAGGGCTTATCGTGCTTTCCGAGACAAGGAGGAATAGCGATATCTACATGCCTCGTCAAGCTTTGCTTATCCAGATCGACCGAGTTTTTTTTGAGGTGGGTAATGGACGGAATATCAGACTTTTACTGACTAACCCCACACCTACGTTCATTCAGTTACTCTTTACGTTCCAGGATCACAGGTTTCCCTTTCAGAAATCAACCCATGACTTCTACGACTATGGGGAACCCATAGCTTCCCATTCCTTCCCTGCTGGGCCCCTAAGGTTTAACTGACTTTTATTCGAGGTTCGCCTGGAACACTACGCGTCGTCGACGAATCGGTTTCTGTCTGATCGGTTACCAGACGACCGGACGGCGTGCAATGGGTTTGCTCGTAGTCTGCAAGCCAACGACCGACCGACAGATGCTGATGACATTTTTATAGCCAAGAGCTTCTCGTGTTTAGAGCAGACTACAGGTTGTAGCAACAAAAATAATAAAAGACAAATCGGCTACAGAAAAAGATTAACTAGTTTTTAACAACGCAGATAGATAATTACTAACAGCAATGATCATTAGGAGCACTGACCGGCAGTTAACCGTTATTTTCTCAACTTATTATAAAGAAGCGAAGGTTGAAGCTAACCACAGCGTCAGACCTAATATCTCCAATTTACTCATAATGGCTGCTTCTCATTAGGCTGGCTAACGCGGCGCGACGCAAGCGCAACGTTATGGCGCGGGTAGCCTCACACGCACATCGAAGTAATGATTCGAATTGGCATCAGTGGTGTGCCTAGAATTTGACAGTTTTTATGACATGCATTTATAGCTGATCATTTGAAATTATATTAGCATAATGGTATTTAGAATTTTAGATTTTCACAATTTGTAGCTTTGGTTTATTTTTTTGAAGGTTTTACCTTAGACTCAAGGCTTTTTGCGAAATCGGAGGATTACTTGGATAGATATGCATGATATATGTTCATGATATATACCTTTAGAGAAACTAATCGATCGACAGAAATCAGGACAGAGACACTCAGTGAGATTTCAGGTAATTCTAACATTTTATGCAACCGCAATTTTGTTTATTACAAGCTTATATTTAGTTTAACTTGTCCCGATGTTTGATTTCTTGTAATCAAATCTTGCAAATTAA
Source organism: Mythimna ferrago (assembly GCA_910589285.2). Taxonomy (NCBI): domain Eukaryota; kingdom Metazoa; phylum Arthropoda; class Insecta; order Lepidoptera; family Noctuidae; genus Mythimna; species Mythimna ferrago. The sequence continues at coordinate 14,917,995 of OU342690.1, read as the reverse complement.
ATTTGATCCACTTCCCGATCACTGATCAAGCTGAAATTTTGCATGCATGTGTAGTAAACCAGATGACAATGCAAAATTATTATGACATGGACCTGATATAATAATGTAACCGGATGGTGGCCTTAGGAAACCAGATAACCATATCGTGTTTGAGCTTTTTGAAATGGTCTTGATGAATATTAATTATATGTATAGGTATATCGCGCTATAAAAGCTTGCTATGAAAATATGATTTACATTGAAAACTTGTGTTAATGTTTCAGTCGTATTTTTTGAGCACATATAATTCGAATGCGCTGGCGCCATTGAACCAAAAACCTACCTGTCATCCTGATAACATCACGGTACTCGTGCAGAATTTTTTTCTTATCTAACGATTGACAAATGGGCAAGTAAATTCATTCGCATCACTGTTCGGGCACGTGCATGCCCAGTGAAATCATGCGTCAAATTATGCAACGCTCAGTGAAAACAGCACGCACACCGCATACCGAGCATTTGTGTGTTAGATTTGTGACAGTATCCCCTGCGCCACACTGACCAAAAGTCGTCCAAAACGTAGGCCGGACGAAAATTACATTATTTCTTAAATAAAAAATAAATAAATTAAGCCACGGCTTGAAAACCTGGAGACAGAAGTATTTGATAGGAGTAACGAGTAAAGATTATAATGCACATCATTGTAATCTGGGTCACTTTGCTTAACTTTCTTTTACGTCTAGAAATGGACTATGCTGTGCCCAAATTTTTTTTTAATTCTATATGATATTTCCCACTTCTTTTTGTTTTATTATGGATAGGTTCGCGTTCGTCCACTAATTCACGTAGGTATGGTATGATGGTATACGATGGTGTGGTCGACTAAACTCACTCCTTGCTCTACTTTTTGGATTAACTTCGCTGAGGGATACAAGACAATGAATAGTTTCTCTGGGACTCGAGACTAATGTCGGGGTCGCTTGTCTCTAAAACAATTTCTGCTAAACCAAAAACTGGCAGAACAAGAACAAAACTGGTGATAATGATAATTAATGAAAATAGAAATGAAAATAGATAATGAACAGAATATTTAATTAAATACATACACATCATCGAAATATTGAAAGTATTCTTTTTTTAAGTTGGGAAATCATCCAATTCCGAGAGAGCGTGTCAGACTTTTACAGACTAAACCTACATCTATGTTCCTTCCTTGCCAAGCATTTCTGGACCCCGTCTTTCCTGAAGTTACCTTTTCGAAAGTCAACCCATCGTCCAGGTAGGCCTTTACCCTTCAGGGTCCCTACGGTTTTGCTGACATCTCTTTGACGCACCACGCGCCGTCGACGATTCCGGACGGCGAGCTACCCATCGCTCGTCGTCCACAAGCCATTAGAATTAGTGTACAAATCGACGATAAAAAGTCGGTCGTTCGCTCCTCTATTCAGATCACATTAGGTAGGTGCCTCTTACTGCTCTTAAAATAGAAGTATTTAGTAACAGTCCCGTGACTTTGTTTAACAACAAACTATAAGAACTATATGTATCACGAGTGCTCCTAATATTCTCATTTACTCTTGTACACTTTCGTTCACACTTTTATTTTTATTTACATAACGACTGTTCTGTATTGAACTTGGCCTCATATTCGGTCATTGTTTTTTTTCCTCTTCATAATTTAACAATCAGAATGAGTTCAACAAACTTTCTCGGCTAGCGATAGTACAATAAATGTGCTAGTAATTTAATATCACGGTTTAACAATAGATAACAAAATTAAAAAAAATATCTATGTACTACACTGTTGCGTGTAGTGTAGATAAACATAATTATGCTCTTGACAATAAATGTGAACTAGGTAAATCGATTTTCTGTTGAGCTTTGTTACAATGAAAATTAAATAGATAATGAAACAGCATACCTAGTTGCACCATCAATACTTGGTGGGGCCTGTTATATCTGACAACACGCGACTGATATTTCATGAAATGTTTAAAAAATTTGATTCTTTTACTTGCCCTTTAATGAAAGTTATTGCAATACTTGTACTTGTCTGTTTTAATTTTAATTTTTTATTATTGTTTTGTCTTTTTTGGTGTGTTTAAATAGTGTAATTGTATTCAGCCGTTCTATTTAAATAAATAAATTAATGCACACTGCACATCATATATTGAGTAGAAAACATGCGACTGATATTTCATGAAATGTTACAAAAATCCGATTCTTTTGCACTACAAAGAAAGGCATTTTAATGCGCACCATATAAGGTTTATTGTAATTGTATGTCAAGACAAGGAAACGCCGGTTAAATGTTAATAACATTATCAATTTATCAATTACTTGAGCACTTTTACAACTACCCTTTTTGCATGCGGAAGCTACAGAGTCAGGGTATTCCCTACGATATTAAAATTAATTGCAGACTATAAAACATTCACTACGACTAGTAGCAGTATTATAATAGTAGTTTTATTACTACGTTTATGATAATAATGACCTTAACCTTCCTGGTGATAAGTTCTGTGTATTTTCTTGGCATTAGTAATATGAATATACGGTACTTGTATGCCTGTGTATTATAAGCGAAACGGCTTGTCGTAAATCATAGACTTGTTGTTTTATTCTATCCATTATCTATCTCATCTGATGTGGCCGACGATGGAGCACGCTTTTTTATTTCTATACTAGGTTCTTTATGTGGCTTCGCCAGCGAAAGTAGGTTTCTCCATACAAACTTCATTTCTTAATGCGTGCCTACGTCATAATAACTATCTGTGTGTCTGATGAACTGTGTGATTATAGATCAGTCAGTCAGTAACAGTTACCATTATACAATAGATGACTGTGTTCAAAATCTGGGTTACAAGAAACCCTTCTCTTTCACCCCTAATTTTTACAGATCACGTGGTCTTAACACCATGATGACGGCGAGCAATTATAGTTGTACGTACGGATGAAACTACCGTAGAGGTCCAGCTGGACCGAAGCACAGATTACTGAATAGTTACTACGTAAACCGAAGCCTACTAGGGCTATCCGAAACGGAGCTCGAGCCCCGGTATGAAGACTTGAAGGAACGGGGTGGGTTTTTTAGTCAGTAAGAGTCTGACACTATCTCCCGTTCCGTCCATGAGCGGGGGTTGTCATTGGATGATTTTCCCCACCAACAAAAAGCCTACTAGGGCCATAGTTTGACTTCCAAAAGAGAAAGCACCCGCACTTTCTACTTAAAAAAAAAGGATGAAACTGACTTAGAAGTTGTCTATTCGCGTCTCTATACCACAATATCGACAATTTCTTTGGTATTTACTTGCTTTTAGCATACGCAGAGACAACGGAGTCCATCATATAATTAAAAGCATTTTTTAAAACTAAAACCCCTGAGGCCCTACTACGAGGTCTTAACGCTATCCATTTGACGACCTATACTGAACTGGTAACGGCATGAAGCTATATAGGGTGTAGGTATAGCTCCATCCCTTTCTCACTCGCACGCCTAACATTTTAACACGTCATGGTAATGCCCCTGATTTATCGTGAACTCGTGAGAGAAATTTAAAGCAATTAGGTTATCTGCATATCTATAATAAGTGCTTTAAGTAGATAGTAGCTCTGCGGCGATTATCACACTGCCACGCACCGTAGCGCGTGAATGCGTGTTTTTAACTTTGCTTGTATCTTTATTTGCGTAGAAAACACGCACAGTCCAACACACCGAAAATGCATCCACGCGCGTTCATGCAGATCGCGCGCCTACATGCGGGGCAACACGCGAGGTATGGCACACTGAGTCTCGTAGTGCCGTGCGTGATTTTGCATGAAATGAGTCCTAGCCTGCGTGAATTTACAAAACGCACCTATGTGCGTGAGTGCGTAAAAAACTTGCACGATGATGCAGATCTGCATTCCCGCAAGTACTCGCGTAGGTGCGTTGACACGTAACATGCAGCGTGATGCGTGGCAGTGTGATAATCGTCTAATCAAGGCGCTACTGCAAGATATAACATAGATACAGCTACTAATGAGTATGACGCGTTTCCTGAGAACTACGGTGCGACGTGACTATCCGTTTAAGGATCCGGCTGAGATTTCGTCAGACGTCGATGGCTATCAAAATAGTCACAAAGCAGAGACAATAAAACAGGAATTATAGAAGGCTCACTGATAAGAACTCAGCGAGGACTGTATTGGTCAGTTGGCCTACCAGTCGCAAACGCAATTTCTGGAGAAGAGAATTCTTTTTTTTTCAGTGGGTGAAAATCATCCAGATGACATCCCCCGCACTTGGGCGGAGCAAGAGATAGTGTCAGACTTTTACTGACTAAAAAAACCACCCCGTAACTTCGTTGCCTTTCATACCGGGGCTGAGCCTTCCTTTCAGAAGCAGACCCTTGGCCCCAGTAGGCTTCGACCCTGCTGGGCCCCTACGGTTGCTGACAACTCCTTGAGGCGCGCAGGAACAGTACGAGCCATCGACGACTTAGACTGGGCTAAATTTTATCGAGGTTCTGCCTGGATATCATCATCATTATTTCAGCCGAAAGACGTCCACTGTTGGATATAAGTCTCCCCCAAGTGTAGCCATAACGACCGGTCTTGTGCTTCTCGCATCCATCTGATTCTCACGTCCCTCACTAGGTTATCGATCCACCTTGTGGGTGACCTTCCCACGCTGTGTCTTTCGTCTTTCAGTACATGGTCGTTATCCAGAACCTGCCTAGTTACTCGCAGTAATTATGATGGTGATATATATGTGTGGGCGAGGTCTACACGTCATTATTTCGAGCTGTTTTAAAGTAGAACTACACTGGTCACACGTGTGCCACACACGCTTATCAGGGCGCGTCGGTCTCCATACATTTTATATGGAAACTAGACTTGTAGAGCTACACTCGATCCACGCCACGCGACGTCGTTCTACGTACAGATCAGGCGTGGTCCACGTGTGCGTCGGTGTAATGTAGTTCTAGCTTGGCATTTTACCATTTGCCATGGTAGACCTTCTATCGATTTTATGGTTTATTTGTACAGCAATATTATCTAATACTGCTGTAGTACTATGACGTCATAGCGTGTTGTAGGTCAGCAGTGATTGGAAAGCCATACACCTTGGCCAATGGTTCTAATTAGCACTTATCTACCAAAGTTATCTAGTGGCCCTTATCCATATTTGTCAAGTGGTTTTCAAGGTTTACTTTAAAATTGACAGGTGCACGTGCAAAGCAAAAAAAGTTATCTGTACTTAATTTTTGATATTAATAAGTGTTTTAATAAGAAGCTATTTCAAAACTTATTATTATATTATTAAAAAAATAAATTATTATTTCTGCACTTTTGACACTTGAAAGAAGATTAGCCATGTCTTAGAATATATTTTTTTAGTAAGTTACTGCAATTATTAGAAAATCGCTAAATAGCAGATAATTTTCTTTACACTTTTACACCCATTTATTAATAAAATATTGATAAAGGTAGAGGAAAAGAAAATCAATTCTGTGCAATCTACTAATTTGTTAAAATCTTTATTGGAATGCAATTTAGAAAATTTTTATAAATGCACTACTTACAGTATTCAGTACTAAACTAATCTTTGTCCACTCTTTTTATCAATTAAAAATAAATTCCAGCTTCTAATCAAATTAACACTAAGTAACATAGTTTGGAATTCTAAAAACAGTATGAAAAGTAAGGAATATAAAAACTCTTATATTGTAGTGGTAAGTTAAAATAGTTAAGATTAAAAACCCTTCATAAAGGCAGTTTAGTATTTCTAACCATTTATATTTTTTACTTTCTTTTTTGCTTAGCAATAGCAACACAAGGCAAGCACACTGGTAGAGAAAACTGTTGGTAATAGAAATAGAAGAAAAAGAACAGGAAATGTACACAGGAATATGCTGCTATCAGTAGCGAGAACAGATCAGGTAACTGCGGAGGTGGCTCCACAAACACCGTGCCCACAGTCAACAGGATCATGCCAACCACAGATATCACAAAGATGAGACTCACAAACGTTAAAAATGGAGAAGAATCTTTCTTGTGCGGCTGTACAATCTTCATCACACGGTTAGCATTAAAAATTGAGAAATAACCAGAAGTTGGCTGCGACAACTTCAAGCAAATACTATAAAATGATGTATAGATCACAGTGGTGGCAATAAAAGGTAAAAGCAAACCATCTTTCAATAGCAATGGGAGCATACTAAACGTGGATACCAGCAAGAACCAAAAACACATAAATGGATCTTCAGGGAAGTGCAAAGCAACTGGTATAGCCGCTAACAATATAGATTTTTCATGGACTTGGAATGAGAACAAGAAAAATGCAAGTGACACATTTATCAAGCATGGCACAAACTTCTTAACATTTATTCGGAAGAAGATATCTGCACAAGCTGGCCCGGCAGCCATTGCTGTGATTAACATGCAAGTTTTTGCCATTTCTTGGTTACTGTAAATCGTCTTGAGTTTGATAAAAACATTTACCATACACCACACATTTGAAACCTTATCTTCGAAAATTCCTCGATTCAATGGAAACAATCTGTGTACAACCTGGAATACATTGCCCCATCCTTTTAAAAATGGATACCAAATAATAACAAAGCAAGCGACAACTGCAATAGCGAGTTTGTTGAAACAGCGCACAAAGTGAGACAACTTGCCTCTGCCCAGTGGCATACCTATGAAGCATTTTCTCAACAAGTAAAAGAAAAATGGCATAGAGTGGTACAGTTCCATTTGTTTATAATTTAGAGCACACACAAAACAAATTGTAGCTAAAGTATCATTTCTAATGGCTATTATAAAAAAAGTAGCCCACAAAAAGAAACCAAGAGACACACAGTTGTATTGAAAATGACCATAGTCTATCAATATGATGCCAGGGTACAGTAAAAATAAGGTAGTTGAAATGTCTGTTCTCTTGAGAACACACTTAGGTTCTTTGGGTTCTTTTCCTAACACTCTTTCAGCATCTATACATATACACAGCACTGCAGTCACATACAAATAAATATCACTTAGGAAAACAGTCCATCTCATGAAGGTTTTATGTGTTTCACTTTCATAACCTCTTGACGCAAAGAGACGCACTGATTCTGGTTCGAGCCAATCCGCAACCAGCCCCATGAGCAAGCTGTGGTACGCAGTGAGCGGAGGGTAGTCCAGGCCCCAGTATTGAAGATCATTTTGAGTCGTATTATGATACCATTTAATACTAGGCGTGTGCACTGTTATTTCTTGCCAATGTCTTTGCGCTTCATAATCGCCGAACATTGGCGGCTTTTTATATCCGGAATACGGGTATGCGGCAACGCACCATCTCACAAGTAATGAAAATAATAAACCGGGTAGCAACGCCTGTTTTGTCACGGTGAATTTATCCGGATCTGCTCTCCTCGTCATTGTACCCGTTTATTAGGTTATTAATTCGTTACGGACACTTATTTTCATTCAGTAAAAACATGAAAACTTTACAACGCGGCACAGGTTGTTCGATAAAATTTTGACAGATTACTTACAACGTGAACGGCGTCCAAATCCTTGGTCAGCTTCTCCTTCAAATATCCCTCTGTATACACCATATTTTTTGATAAAAATCCATTTAACGTGAAACAAATATCATGCACGGCTCACGAAAATTATTTAACACTTCGATGGAATTTACTACAAACAGAAACGGGTTTGATTCACACAAGTAATGAATTTTTTCGAAAGTGACAAAACGAGAAAGCGCCTCACGAAAGTGAAATTGCGGTCGCCGAACTGACGAATTTCACACCGGGCGAGTTCCCATGCGTGTAAGCCAACAAAATTAGATCATCTCCTTTCCCCTGTCGAAGTTCATGAAACAAGTGGGAAATAGAATTTAGTAGCTTAGCCGTGACCTTGACCACTACTACTTATTCGTAATATTCGATAACACTAATTCTATATCCAATTATCTCTTGAAATTAAAATAATTAGCGTTAAGTTTAAACAAACTATTTTCTCTAGAAACGTTAAGCGTTATATTACTTAATTATTTTTCACACAATTAATTAACAAAAAAAATATTTAAAAATTGACACGAATATGAGAATGTAAAGCTTTTATAGTCACATTTACGAGAATATCTTCCACTAAAAACAAGATAAGGATGATAAAGCGCTTCATTCATGCTAAGATTTTTTTGTGTGATGCCTATTCACAACACTGCTTTAGCGGAAAAAGAAAAATAAAAATACTGCGTCGTGAATGGACTTCATTATATTCCATTATCTATAGTTTCTTTTTCCATAGACTAATAAATGGCGGCTAATTTAATCTTTTCAATAGATCGCCTACAGATTCATGATGTATTTTTTCATGTTTTCTTTTATCAGTAGTTCTCATTAGGTAGGAAAATAATTTGCTATCAAAATGGAGGGTGAAAGTTCTCCATTGAAGAGAAATTTGACCGAGTGGAGATTTAGTCAATACCCAAAATATATTTTGTTACCGATTGATGAAAATCATGACCAAATTAGATCTAATATTAAAAACGTTGTATTCTCCGAGGTAAATATTAAGCATACCTACAGCAATAGTAAAGTCTGTGTACAATATAATTCCAAACCTTATTAGACTGACAAGTATTATTCTTCTATTAGGTTCAGCTCTCTTACTTTCCAGGTAACTCCTCGGCCTCTCGAACGGAACATCAGGCTGGTATGTGCGTCACAAGATGCCTTGACCAATATCTTGGACATGGATCCTGACATGGCCAACCGCGAGGAATTCGCTGAATTCATTGCAGGACGAAAGCTGCCTTACGGGGCCTTGCCTGTTGCCCATAGGTAGTTTTTTAAATTTAAAATTTTCCTTTTCTCTTTTTAGGACATTTGACTAACTATGATATGATTCCAGATATGGTGGACATCAGTATGGACTTTGGGTTGGACAACTGGGTGACGGCAGAGCTCATATTCTTGGAGAATACGTCAACAGGTAAGATGCACCAGGCTCCGTACAAAACATATTCACTTCAATGAGCTTCTGAATGTTTTGATTAGAAGCCTTCTAAAATAGTGGCTGGATGAAAGTAGGTTTACGAGCGGCTGCGGGGCGGGGCGTTTATGCAGTGAATACTTCGCGAGCACGCAGCGGCTGCACAGCGAAGACCGCAAAGTTTTAAACGCGTGTTTGTAGTAAGTCAACAATGTACAATACACTCAGTAACAAAATGTATTCCGGCGAGGAGACACTGCTGTTGGCTTTGGCCTTTGTCACTTCGAAGACTCGCACCTCGTTGCCGGATCTTGTTGGGTGTCCGCAACAAATTCGCTGCGCATGCACGGCGTGTTCGTTCCGCGCCCGTAACGTATTCGTTACGCACCCGCTCCGTTTTGAGGACGCTTGCAAATAGTATGATAAGGCTCTAAGAGCATAGCCCCAGCGCATTTCTAGGAGCATGATTGTCTTCCCAGGCAGAAAATTTATAGGAGACAACATAATTTTCCTACACATTTTTTTTTAGACGTGGTGAACGATGGCAGATTCAGCTGAAGGGTTCTGGGCAAACGCCGTACGCTCGCGTCCATGACGGCCGCACTGTTTTAAGATCAGCTATAAGAGAGATGATAGCTAGTGAGGCATGTTACTTCCTAGGCATTCCTACCACGAGAGCTGTTGGACTTGTGGGTGAGATGTTTTTCTCATACGTTGATAAGTCTTCAGAACTCTTTTTTTACTTCAAATACGTTATGTTTGTATTGTGTTTTCGTTACCTTGTTAAGTTTCACACTTCCTTATGTGTCTTTTATGACACAATAATGTTTCCGGACATCTAACTACCTAATCCATCTCAGGTCACTTAAGGTACAAGGAATCCAGCAATTTTCTACGACAAAAACAAAGCTTCATAACAAAAAACAACCTGCAATTTCAGTGAGCGACGAAGCAATAGTTAGGGATGTATACTACAATGGATGTCCTCGTCGCGAGCGAGCAGCCGTCATACTGCGCTTGTCTCCAAATTGGTTCCGCTTCGGTTCCTTGGAGATTTTATCTAGGACTGGGGAGATCGCTGTGTTGAGGCAGCTTTCTGATTTTATTATAAAGGTAGGTCTTGTAAACCTTTTATTACATCTTCATTTGTCTCTATTAAATAAAAGGATCTTCATTGAGGTCGTATATTGTTTTCTAGGAGTATTTCCCCGATATCCAGCTGTCCGACGAGAATCGTTTTATTAGAATGTTCTCTGAAATCGCTCACAAGACTTTGGATCTCGTCGCCAAATGGCAAGGTAAGTTACGCACCCCGTGTCTCATTTCGCTCTATAAGGCAGTCACTAAGATGATCAGTTATTATTTAGTAAGTGAGGTTCAATCTAACAAGACTTTACAATACAGGTCTAGGTTTCACTCACGGTCTTCTAAACACTGACAACATGAGTCTTCTGGGCCTGACTGTTGACTTTGGACCTTTCGGCTTCGTGGACTCATACGATGGTGGTTTCGTTTCCAATTGCTCAGATGGAGAGGGGAGATATGCACTGGCTAAGCAACCTGATGTGAGATACTTATTTGATACCAAAAAATTGCTGTGTACTAGAAATATGGTGGATAATAACAAAATATAACATTATAGGTGGTGGTATGGAACATAGGCCAGCTTGCGAATGCTCTGAAGCCTCTACTATCTTCCTCGCAACAAGTCCACATGTCACACATCTTGAAAACCTTGGACACTTACTGCAAAAACAAGATTCTGTTAGTAACTTTTGTTATTTTTTGAAACTTCGACTTAAAGCATCTTTACGATAAGTTGCTCGCAGTTTAAGCGGCTATAATACTACGCGTGTATATAAATAAATATGGTCAAATAGAAACATAACCTTTCTCCTCCCTCCTCCTATTATAAGATAACACCATATTATCGCCTACTTGTTACATATTACATACATTTTTGTATGGTATACCCCTATCTTGTACACAACTCCTTCGTAATGAAATCTTTCAGGGAAACATTTCTGATGAAGATAGGTTTGAAGGAAGAGCGCTGGGGTGACGAACAGCTAGTAGAAAAGCTTTTGGACATGATGCAGCAGACAGGTGCCGACTTTACTGCTACCTTCAGACAGCTTGGCGAGGTTTGTGTTTAAATCTGTCGATAGATATGTACCTACATCGCGACCCAAGACAGATTTCTTCCAAAAACATAAGCTAATTCAATCTATACTTGTCCTGGTTTTGTTTAATAAAGTTGGAACCATGTGAGATGGTAAGCGAGATCAAGCTGGAGGAGAAGTGGTCGTTGAAACGCCTCTCGTCACACGCGTCATGGGGTTGTTGGCTGGATCAGTATCGCGAGAGACTCGACAAGGAGGGTGGTAAGGAAATGTTGATCCTAATTTTGTAAATGGATGAGCTATATGCTGTTCCTCATTAATTAAATCGTAATAATGAGCCTAATGCCTTGATCATTGGTGGCACATAGCGTGATGGTGGTCACGTTATTGTCAAAGAATTGATGCAGTCGAACAGTGGACGGTTGAAGATGATGATGTACCAATCCTACGGCGCGGCGCCAAACCAAACCCTTTGAAGTTTTCGTTCGTGTGCAATCTAAAATTGAATTTAACGGTGTTCAGGCGGAAGTGTATTTGATGGTACAAAGATATAGAAAAAGAACATGAACTCCATGCCAGCCGTTAATCACAAAAATATTTTTAACTAGTGGCCCGTCCCGGCTTCGCACGGGCAATAAATATAGTCTATGTTACTCAGGGTAAATGTAGCTTTCCAATGGTGAAAGAATTTTTGAAATCGGCATTTTTGAATCGGTGAGTTTATTCATTACAAACATATCCACAAAAATACAAATTTTCCCTCTCTCTATTATTATTTTTATTATGTAAGTACATAAATAATTTTAGTATTCCGTAAAAAATATCGTTACTAATGATTAAGAACTCGCTAAACTATCTCATAAGATGATTCAGGCTAGATTATTTCGGCTCACCTATAAAAGTTCAAAATCTGAAGTAGTTGAGCCGCATTCCATTTTGTGGCCTATTAGGTGTTTTTCCAGTGAATAGTCGTGATTGTGGCGTGGCTGCAGTGGACGCGAGCTCCTCGGGCGTGTTCGAGGACGAGCGCCGCCGCCGCATGTTGAGCGCTAACCCCGTCTACGTGCCCAGGAACTGGTTGCTGCATGAGGCCATCATTGATGCTGAACAGGACGACTACCAAAAGGTTGAGGATTTTAATAATGTAGTTTTTTGGCAAAACATACAGCTTCTAGTGTTCCTCAGGAAGTTGTCTGCGTGCGTGGCTACTGGTAATATACGAGTCGTACCTCTTCTTTTTTGCAATTTAGTTCCTGAAAATTCATCACAAATAGTAGGATTGAGTAATGTAAGTTTTAATAACACAGACTTCAGTGATAAATTTGACCTCGGATTTGATTGACATTGCGAACACCAGTCAAGCCAGACCCAGGCAACCACTCCAGCTCAAAGTCCTAAGACCTAACCGAAGAGTTATAATTGACGTGCAGCCATACCCAACACATAGCTATCCTGTGTGTGACTAGTTTGATAAGCTCACAATCAAACTGCATCTTGATAACGATGATCGGGTCCGACCTAAACATACGCATCTCTTAAAATTTGTTACAGCAAACACAGTATCCACTATTGTAAGCATGTAACCATAAATATTTTACAGATACGTTTTCTTCTGGACGTGTTGAAGAAGCCGTTCGAAGTGCAAGCCGAGGCAGAAAAGCGTGGATTTTCCGCACAGCCACCTCAATGGGCTTACGCTCTTAAGATTAGCTGTTCCAGTTAGATGTTCTTGACTTAAATAAATATTTATTTGTTTGTTCTTGAGGCTGATTATTTTATTTTCCTTTTTTCCACATAATACTATGGTACTGGGGGTCAAAGAGGAGTGGACACATCATCACTTAAAACACTTAAACTAAGCGCTGCTTTTCCAGATTATATAATTATTATAGTATCTTTACTATCCTCGGGGTGCTGGGCGACGTCATGTTCAATTTATAAATTGTAGACTTTATTTAATTTAAAAAATTATTGTGACACACACATCCCTTACCTTGTAATCCAACCCTTTTTTTTAATAGAGAAATCATCCAATGATTATTTTTAGGCGGCGCGAGAGGGCGTGTCATTTTTATTGACTGAAACCTATTCATATGTTTCTTCTTTGCCTCGCGGGCTTTCCTTTCAGGAACGAACCCATGGCCCTAGTAGGCTTCGAGCCTGCGGTAGCTAATGGCACACACAGGCACACACGCGCCATCGACGATTTGGGCTTGGTTCGGACGGACGGTTACTGGACGGCGAGCCTTTGCTAGCTGTCCACGCCTACGAGGAATCAATCCTATGAAGATAATTTAGACGAGAAGGATTGCATTGAGTCGACTAATATTCTAAAGGTAAAGAAATCTAAAGTTGATTGGCATTAGTTTGTGGAAAAGCAAAGCCATTAAATCGGCTGCCCCATTTCAAAACCTAGTAAGTGCTTAAAACTAAATTTTACAAGAGAGCGCAAAAACGTAAAATAGTTCAGCCTATGAAAAGAATTTAAGTTAAGTACAAAAAATGCTATTGGTTATAAAGAATACATAGTAATAGAAATATTTTAATATAAGTGTATATTGCAAATTTTAAACCACTTACTAACTTTGAAAATGGACACGGGATAGTTAAGTTCATGTAGCAATTAGTTTCAAAACATATTAAGAGCACTTGCTGGGTTTTGATATGGTTTTTGTCTGGCATATCTCATTGACTAAATTCTAAAATCTGTTTAGGGTGTGTAATTAAAATAATGATTAATTTAATAAATCAGTTTATTAATAAAAAAAAATCTGGGCAAGACCAAGACAAACTCAGGCACTGAGGGTTCCGTACAATACGTACTTACCAATGTTAATAGTTCAATTCCCGAATAGAGTTTCGAAGATTGTTCCGAATCGTAAAAAGTTTTTTTTTATGGCGTAACAACAAAGTTACTGTTTTCAGATTTATTCCTATATCTGTGCTATGAGACCTTGCCTTATGCCAAATTTTAGGATTCAGGATCAACGAGAAGTACCCTATGAATTTTGTTTCCCCTGAGAGTACCGAAATGTATTTTTTGCTACATAAACGGCCGTATTTATAATTTCGTTAATTTAGAATTTAGATTTTTCACAGTTTTAAGGAACCGCAGACCTACATAGTCTTAATTTCAACTCAATACCTCAACGCGTTCCCAAGATAAAGGGTCTTGACAGATGGACAGACAGACGGACAACAAAGTGATCCTATAAGGGATCCGTTTTTTTACTTTTGAAGTACGGAAACCTAAAAATTCAAATCCAAATAGCAAAGAAAATCCGACTTAAAGTGATGTTTAACTATATAAGTATAATTACTTACGTACTTATATAGTTAAACATCACTTTAAGCTAAAGCTTCTACTAATGACCTCACCCGTATGAAATTTGGTTTCTCCATACAAATTTTGGACCCCCGGATTAATTAATCAGTATGACTTTTTGTTAGATCGCTCCTTGAAGAATCTTAGATCGTCACCGATTTAAGATTTTTCAAGAAGTTTTTGACTATCATAATCATTGCAGTAGAAAGGATCCAACTAAGGTTGTGATACACAGAACTTCTTTCATTAGCGCGTTAACGTCGACTGCAGCGTCAGCACAAATATTGAGACTTACTATTAGTCTGTGCGATAAAAGAACCGTCGTGGCGTAAAGTGAAAACAACATTAAAGATTTTAAGTAGCAACCCAACCCAGCCATCCGTCAAATGCCAAACGTCATAACATGTTTGCTTATTATGTTATTTTATTGTGATTTTTAATTGAAATCTTCAGAAATGTGTTAAAAAAATTTCACTGAGGTGCAAGGGAAATAATATTTAATATATTACAGTTTTGCCAAAGATAACAAATGGCAAATCACACCATTATTGATCAAAACAAAGTCACGAACTTGGGAAACATTGATATGCTGTTTTTTTGGTACGTAACACTATTATTTTAATGTTTTTAGACTTCTCAGGTAAACTCCTGTCCCTGTTATCTCCAAATATATATAAATTAAACGGAAATTCATTTAAACATGACGATATTTGTTTATTTTGTTTTGGTCAATATTTTCGATGACTAGTATATAGAGTATTGATACTTTAAATTTATAATGCGTTTCGACTAACTTAGAATATTTCTTTTCAGGCTTGAGTAAGGATACAGTAACTAAAATAAAAAAGGGCAAGTGCGAGTCGGACTCGCGCACTGAGGATTCTGTACAAATTTACCTATGAAATCAATTCCCGAATTCAGTTACGAAGATTTTTCCGAATTGCAAACAATTTTTTTTTTGTGGCGGATCTACAAATTTACAATTTTCAGATTTTTCCCTGTACTTGTTCTATGAGACCTTGACTTATGCCAAATTTCAGGATTCTAGGTCAACGGGATTCACCCTATGAACTTTGATTCCCTTGAGTATCGAAATATACTGTTACGCCATTAAACGTGAACACGCCATATCTCCGAGAAAATAAAGAGTAGCTCGTAATAATTAAAACGCATTGCTGTTCGAAAGGTCTAGAATGGTTGTACGTAGCCAGCCTTAGAAAAATTTCGAAACATCCACAAAGTACTTACAAGTAGTAGTTAGGTATTTATAGGAAATGGTACTCTCCGACGTTAACAATAGAGTCGAAATTCGCATGAAAGTGACTCTTATTACCACGAGTAATAAAAATAATTTATGACTTCGAGAAGCGATTCAATTGTTCTGGAATTCTGGATCGTTCGTGGGAAGTCGGTATCTAGAATTTTCTTGGCTCCGCATATAAATACGAGCCCCCGGCCGGAAGCGAGTCAGTTGTGATTTCGACTGCGATCAAGAGCGAACTACCCTAGTACTTGAAGTGATTTTATCTAACGACCTAAGCGATAGTGTAACGGTACTCTAGTGTTAATTGCGATTCGGATTATTGTTGACTGGACTATTTTGTTATTGTTAGTGGTGAATAAAGTTGTCTCTTAGTAAATCGGCATTTGATTACCCACGTACGTAACAATACGTTTTTTTTTGCGACATAAACGGCCGTATGTTTTTTTTTCGTTAACTCGGAAGTCTGATTTTTTCACAACTTGAAAGGACCGCAGACTTGAGTGTATGGTTTTAATTTTAACTTGATACCTCCAAGCGTTCTTGAGTTAAAGGGTCTTAACAGATAAACAGACGGACAACCAAGTCATCCCAAGGATCTTGTATATGAGAAGGTCCCTTACAGGCTAAATAGATTTTTTACGAAGCAACATTACAAATTCTGAAGTGTACTTACTTTATTTTCATAGTCATTAAGTTTATATTTTTAATTGATTAGCAAAAGGGAAAAATGTACTGAGCAAGACAACGAGAAAGTGGTAGTGTGTCCCACTTTTACCTTTATATTAAACTAGGATAAACATAAACTTGCTGTTAGCTACAATATTCCAGTCAGTGATAATAAACCGATCCCAGTCAAAGTGATAGAACCATTTTCGTTGGAACTGGGTAAGTGGTCGTTGGTGGAACCTACCTAGATAGGCAGTACAGCAGTAATTTCTTCACGCATTTGTCACATCGTTTGCATTAAAATGTTCATCATCATTACAATCGAAAGACTTCCACTGTTCGACATAGGCCTCCCCCAGATGTCGCCACAATTAGCGGTTTGTTACTGATTACGCAAAAACTTATAAACGGATGAATTTAATGATAAACGTTGCAATAATATAGCTTATAACAACATAACATAATAACATAATTCCACAACTATCACACAAAGACGTCTAGCCTCAAACTAAGCAGAGCTTGTGTTATGAGTACTAGACAACCGATAAACATACTTATATATTTCGAAATACATACATACTATAGATAAATTACACCCAGACAGAACAAATGATCATGCTCATCACACAAAAATTTGTCCTGGGTGGGAATCGAACCCACAACCTCCGGCTTAGCAGTCAGAGTCACTAACCACTAGACCAATAGGCCAGTCAAACCCTAACCTATATAACCTATATTTTTGCTAAGTTTCATCACGTGAGCAAGTTCAATAAATAGGCTACTAATATTATAAATGCGAAAGTTTGTGAAGATGGATGGAGGTACTCGTATGTATGGATGTGTCGCGCAAAAACTACTAGACAGATGAACTTAATCATAAACATTGCAATAATATAGCACATAAGCTATAACTTTGCAGTTTCATTAGGTGAGCAAATACAGCCAATAGGATAATTTTTATTATAGGGTGAAGCCGCTGGAAGAAGTTAGTCTAACATAGTTTCAAAATATCAAGATTTAACAGTCGCACTATAATGACGTCACAATGTTGCTTACATAACAAAAACGATATTTATCTACAGCAGCGCCCTCAAATCCCACGACGGTTTACTTTCCGCACAGACTATAATCTTGCTCTTACTTTTTTTCTCTACTCTTTTATTTCAAGGTCTTGATTTTAAAAACCTAGTAAAGTGCATCAACCATTTAAAAACCTAGCAAGTCTCTGAGACTTGCTAGGTTTTAATTATGTTAAAGTGACTTACAAGGTTTTAAAGTGGTACAGAGGAAGTGAATGGTGCACTACTAAGGTATCGATGGTTAAAAATATCTGCTTAAATGGGAGTTTAAAAATCTGGAGTTTTGGTATTTGGTAGGGCCTTATTAGATTAGCAAGATTATGTATTAAAACGGTTTTTGTAATAAGTGTCCCTTATTAGGTTTTGAAATGAGACAGCCGAAATATATACTATGGAAAAGACCACAATTTTGCAAATGAAGTTATCACTATACGAAATGTCAATGTCATGTGCTTGTCATGATGACTGGCAAATGACAGACAAAGATCTTGTTTTTCTTATTTGTACTTTAGAAAATCAACTTTATTTACATTTTGATAGAGTTAATTATTATGTACAAAATATTCAAGAAAACATGTTTACTACAATAATAAAGAGTTGATTATTTCGTAATAATTACACAAAACAGGATATCTAGATCATTAGTTTATAAAATTCGTTCGATGAAGCGAGCCTTCTGTGTACTAGCTGCTCTTATGAACGAACAGAAGTCAAGTTTAGTTGGAAAAATGAAACCAGTGACCAATTTTAAAGAGTGGAGGTTCAGGGAGACTCCAAACTACGCCGCTCTGCCTATTGACGAGAATCCGGAGTATAATGTACCGATGGCTGTAAAGGATGCTGTGTTTTCTAAGGTGAGTGAGGATCAGGCAGCAGGATTGCCACCATACAGCCTCTAAGACGACCCACTGACCCAGGGTCTTGTATGGAGGTAATCTTGCTGCGCTCTTTTTCTGTAGTAACCCCTGACTTTGTTTTAGTGTTTCTTTTCAGGGTAATCAGCTAGAAAACACTGGCCTAGCGGCCTCATCTAGTTCAAACTGACAAAAAATTGATTTAAAACCTATTTGCAAAATAAATATCATTTAGAATTCAAATTACTGACTACGCTAGGGCAGTCCGATATGAATGTCTTCTTACCAATGACTTTGTTAGATTTGCTGGGGATTTGTCCCACTTCTCTTTCCCAGGAAAAACAATAGGAAGTGGTGAGGAGTGTACATTTTGGAGGATGTTTTTGTGACTTTCAAAACATGCCATTTCTCAATATAAAACTTCAAAGTGTTATCTTATTGAAACTTGATTTCTTCAGGATTATATTATTCATACTATTAATATTATAGGTACCAACAGAGCCTCTAACAGGTACACTGCATCTAGTATGTGCGTCAGATGATGCTCTGACTGACATACTGGATTTGGACCCCACTGTGGCCGAGACAGAGGAGTTCATCAATTTCATAGCAGGCAGCTACCTGCCTGATGGAGGCCTGACTGTTTCACACAGGTAATTCTACAATAAGTTGTTTTTTTTTGTTGTTATCGGGCAAGGTTACATAGGTTATCAGGTTATACAAGTTTCAATGAATATCAAGTCTTTAAATATCTTCTGTGGTATAGGGGATTCTCTCTTTCATGTTTAACTTCATCTGTTTTATTTTTTTAACTAATGTTAAAAAGAGGTAGTTTTTTTTTTGTTTGTAGGTAATCTCTAAAAGTAGTGGTCCTATTATTAAATTTTTTTCACCGATAGTAAGCTGCTTTATTCCTGAGTGACATAGGCTATATTTTATGTATGCTGACGAAGCTGCTGGCAAAAGTTGGTTTTATAATCATTTTTAATTTTTATTCATGACCCTAAATACTAGTTTTTCAGTCAGATACATAGATTGGTTATACTTAATCAATGTATTAATGTTGAGTGTAATGCCCTCCATAAGCTAAAGTGCTGTTAAAAGTAACATTTGTTTTTCTTCTTTTTAAGTTATGGTAATGAGCAAAAATTTTCTATCAATCCGAATAAGCAGGCTTTGTTTTGCTATTAATATCAAATTACGAGATTAAATAAAAAATCATGGTTGGTGTTCTTTGATTTCTATGTGATTCATTGCTGTTTGAAGCTTGCTTCTTGATACTTATAAAAGATTTGTAAATTATTGTATCCCTAGTGATATTTTATAGCCAGGTAGGGACCAATTATTCCTGTTTTCATCCCCATATCTGAAAAAAATAATTGAGGCCTATCCATACTGAAAATAGGTAATATTTTAAAAGTGTGTTTGTAATCTTTCAGATATGGTGGTTATCAGTTTGGACATTGGGCAGACCAGCTGGGTGATGGAAGAGCTCATATCCTTGGAGAATATGTGAACAGGTGATTAATTTGTATACTTATTACAATAATAACTAGATTATTCATTGTTTAGACACCCATCTGCTGGCCAAGCAATGGCTACTACTGTTGGATCAACAATCAAACTATTGAACCTTTTTGTTATATCAGAAAAACATTATTAAGTTACTATGTGTGTGTATGAAGGAGGATATTAATTCTTTATTTATACTACTAGCTGCTGCCCGCGACATCGTCAGCGTGAAGGCTCCAGCACCAAAAATACCTAAGATGCCAGTGTCGCTATAGTATTATAAGTAAACAACTTTTAAAATAGCATTAAAATATGTTTTTTTTGCAAACGAAGCAAATAAAGAGAGTTATATGGGAATCCTGCTGAGTTCAGTCATAAGATGTGACTGAAGGAAATAGAGAAAATAATGCAGGAATACATTCCAGGACACAAAAGAGTAAAAATACGTACAAAGGTATCATACCTTACAACACTTCCCTATAAACTACGTTGGTAGTTATGCCGCCAGGAGCCAAAATGTAAAGAGAGTCAGTACTGGTGATGCGGGAGCAAGCGACGTACAGTTGCCCGTGTGAGAAGCAACTCGTCTTGAGGTCGACACCCGCTGCCCTCAGTGTCTGCCCCTGTGACTTATTGATGGTCATCGCGAAGCAAACACTCACGAGGAACTGTAAGCGCTTGAACTGGAACGGGAAGTTGTGAGGTATGAAGGGAATGCGTGGTATAAATACTGGCTCGCCGACGCCACAACCCGTAAGAATTTCCGCCTCAAAGGTGTGTCTGTGGAGCGAGATGACTTTAAGGCAGGTCCTGTTACACAACTTCGGAGGAGATAGATTCCGAAGAAGCATAATCGGGACACCGACCTTCAGCTTGATGGTATGCGCTGGAAGTCCACTTGCTGAAAGAGAGTTCAGAAATTCCACGGGATAATGTGTGGCGTCATCTTGCTCGACAACAGTGTTTATCGAGGTGAATGAGAGAATGCATTCGTTATTTGCTGCAGCCTGATCATTTTTGGGCGTCGGCGTTATCGCTCACACACCCAAGAAGCTGGTGCGGTATACGACTGATGTCCCCGTACACACAGCAAATGAGTTCTTCTAAGCTGGATACCACTCTACCGAGAGACTCTGTAAGCACCACCTGTCAGAGTGCCTTCACCAAGACTTAGAAGGACATCGGAGAATTCTTGCGAGCCGAGAGCCGAGCTCTCATATTAATGGTCAAGCGCAGCGTACGAACTCGTGACCACAACGAAGATCGTTTCAACGAAGCATTCACCTCGTCAGCCCTCGATCCCCGCGTCACCACGGGAAGTGTTTGCCAGAAATCGCCACTGAACAGAACTGTGACACCACCCATCAAATGTTCGTTCCTGTGGATGTCCTGCAGGGTTCTGTCCATGGCCTCAACTGCCTTCCTATTGGCCATCGTACACTCATCCCATACGATCAGAGAGCAATCCTTGAGCACGTGTCGCTTATCGCTGTTACGTGACACACCACAAACAGGCGTTTCGGCGCTCTCTAAATCGATGGGAATTTTAAACATGGCATGTGCTGTCTTGCCACCCGAAAGCAGTATGGCAGCGATTCCCGACGACGCTACAGCAATAGCAATTTTGCCTTGCCTCCTGACCTCTGCAAGCATGCCAGTGGTAACAAATGTTTTTCCTGTTCTACCAGGAGCATCCAAGAAAAACATTTTACCCTGGTTTTGCCCAACGCTTTCAAGGACGGTGTCATTTGTTTTTGCTCTGAAGAGAACACGGTGACATGGTCATTTCGTATGGTGGTCATTTCGCCCGGCTCGTAATTTGTCTCAGCGTTATATTCCCGATTTCCACGGCCTTGATGCGGTGATGATTGGGGAGCTGATAACCCATATTCGATCAGCGGATTGCCGCCCATAGAAATGACCACATATTGAAGTGAACTGAGACAGGTGTTCAGCACGCGTTCATCAGTTACTTCGACTTCGTCTCCAGTAGCACGCCTCAAAGCTCGTAGAAAATCTTGAGACAGATGATGGCGATACTTCTCCCACAAAGCTACCGGGTTCGCGACTCCACAAAACACCAAGATGACGGCAAAAAGATGACGCATGCGGCTGGGACTGTCACTGACGCTCGCCTCCGCGAGGATCCCAATTTTGGTCACCGTCGAGAAGTTCCCGTGCTACGCAGGCCGCGTGGTAAGTGGGATACTCCACGCCATCAAATGTCCTCAGAAATGCGAAAGACGTTGGGCCTCGGACAGTGTGAAGTAACAACCGCAGAAAATAGCATTCGCCATTATTTGGATGCACGGTATAAACCCTACCCAATGCGGCGTCCTTGAAAATTCTCGGAAAACCTTCCACAGCACCTCCTCGTCGATGTCGGTTAAATACACCCTTTTGCTTGTCGTACGTGTAATATGAAGGCAACTCGTCATACGTAAGGGATCTCGCAAACTGGTCGACTTCACAGAGCTGGAAAAATGTCACCATGTAATACTTAACACTTTTTTTTTAATTGTCTTACTCAACTCTACTCAAGTTTTTTCAGGGTTTTGTTGGAACTTGAATTTGTCAAAACGAACTATATGATACAACTTTTATGAAGAAAATGCACATCACATCACATCGCCATATATGAATTTTAAGAATAACTAACTACATCATCAAATTTAAATTATTAATTTCCAAAAAGTGTTAACATGTAACTTGATTTGATTTTTATGAAATCTCATAGATGGCGCTGCTTTAAAATTGTCTCTATACTACTAACATTCATTAAACTATGTTTCTCTGCCCAAGTTACTTAAATGGCGCAGTTTTTATGGTGTAAAGCTAGATAATAGCATGGCTTACTCAAAAACAACATTTAAATATGCATCGTTAGATTATACGCTGTCACAGAATGCTTAAGAAAAATAAAGATTCACAGCTCCTCCCCCGTAGGTGATAGCGTGATAATATGTAGCCTATATGTTGACCCGACCTCTTAGTAATATTCATGCAAAATTTGAAGTAAATCCATACTGTACTTTTTGAGTTTAGCCCGGACATACATACAGACAAACAGACAAACAGATAAACAGACAAACAGACAAAAATTCTAAAAACTATATTTTTGGCTTCGATATCGATTGTAGATCACACCCCAAGTATTCTTTTTAAAAAATATTCAATGTACAGTTTTGACTTTCCTACGATTTTATTATATGTATAGATAAAGGGACAGCCCTCCACAAACTTTAGGGGTTGCTCAGTAGACGAAACTGAACAACCTTCCACAAAATTTTTTTTTCAGGAAACGAAAAGAAAAAATCAGCCTCACCATACAAAATGATAAACTTGATTGGACAATTTGTATGGCGAGGTCGATTTTTTTTTCGTCTCCTGAAAAAAAATCTTGAGGAAGGTTGTTCAGTTTCGTCTACTGAGCAAGCCCTTAAAGTTTGTGGAGGGCTGTCCCTTACACCTTTTATTTCCCAAACACAGACTAATAAAATAGTTTGGCAGAAAAAGACGTGTTTCGTCAATCTATGTAAATAAAAGAAGAATCTGTCTGACTGACATATCAACGCACAGCCGAAACTGCTGGGACTAGGAGGGCAAAATTTTGCACAAGGTTTCTTTTTATGATGTAGGCGAGCACCAAGAGAGGGTTTTACAAAATTCACTCCCTAAGGGGTTGAAGCAGGGTCCCAAAGTTTGTGTGGAGAAACCTACTTTCATGCGGGCGAAGCCGCTGGCAGAAGCTAGTATGAAATAAATTGGGATCGGCTTTCTCTTGGTCCGATTATTTAATCGGATCAAGAGAGGGCCAATCGCGTTCGACGAACGAAGCGTCAGGGAGGCAAACGATTCGTCGTCGTCTTACACTGCGGAACCCCGTCTACAAGGTGTACCGTATAAGGCACGCGGGGCTCCGGGATCAAGGACGCTCAGAGTAAGGACTCTGTCTGTCCTCTGCGTGACTTCAAGAGAGAGGGTGGCACAGTGATCATGTGCTGACGTGCAAGAGTTTGGAGGATAATTAGATGTACTCTTTATTGTACACCATAAAATGCAGTAGGTAGTAGGAGCTAAAAATTAATAGGGTGTTACAATAGAGATTAGCGGGGTCCTCCTTTTATCCTTTGGCTTATCCCCTAATAGTCCAAATGACTTTTGAAAATTTCTCCCGGCAACAAGGGAAACGAGGAAGACGCAGCGTTTCCGCGGCCTTCCACAAGGTGGACCGTTGACCTGATGAGGGTCGTCGGAATCCGGATGCATGACGCACAGGACCGGTCGTTGTGGCGGCGCTTGGGAGAGGCCCTTGTCCAACAGTGAACGTCTTTCGGCTGTAATGATGATGATGAACAAAAAAGAACAGGGGATAGTACTGCAGGCTTACTCTCCAAATTAATTTCAATTTCAATCTCTTGGTTGGTTGGTACTCTTGAAAACAATATTGTCAACATATACGATTTCACTTAGTTCTCAAAATGGTCACGCGATTTTGAACCAATATGGCGCTAGCATTGAATTCAAGGTTACGAAACATCACAATCTCAATGTCGACCGATCGGAATTGAACTCAAGAGTAAGCCTGCTGATGACAATTTCACCCCATTTTTCAATATTAAATTACTAAACTAGATTTACTTAAAAAGCCTATTATGATAGGGTTTAAAAAAAGAAAATATACCATAACCAATAAGTTTTCTCATCACAGCAAAGGCGAATCCTGGCAGCCTCAGCTGAAAGGGTCTGGTGAAACTCCATACTCTCGCTTCGGCGATGGTCGTGCGGTGCTGAGGTCTTCGATCAGAGAGATGGTAGCGTCTGAAGCGTGCTACTACCTCGGGATGCCTACAACTAGGGCTGCTGCTTTGGTGGGTAAGATGGTTTCATGTTGTGATTATTTATACCTGTTATACTTTTGCTAATGTAGGAGTCAGGTAAATCTATACTAATATAATAAAGAGGTAGTTTGGTTTTTTGTTTGTAGGAAATAATCTCTGAAACTGCTGGCCCGATTGCAAAAATTTTAGCACCGATAGAAAGGTGCTTTATTCCTGAGTGACATAGGCTATATTTTATGTACGCGGGCGAAGCTGCGCGCAAAAGCTAGTGTGAAATAAAGTTCATTGACTCTCCTACATTTAATGACTCACACTTGTTGAAATTAAGCATTCAACAAGTGTGAGTAGGACTACGCACTGAGGGTTCCGTAAAAGTTATGTATGAAAACAGTTAATTGAACTGTTTTCATACAGTGTTGTGTTACAAGCATTTTTCTAATCGCAAAAAAGTTTTTTTTGTGACGGAACTACAAATTTACAGTTTTCAGATTTATACGCGTGCTATACCTTGCTTCATGCCAAATTTTAAACAACGGACAACGGGAATTCTTATTTCCTTGAGAGTGTCGAAATATACGTTTTTTTGCGATATAAACGGCCGTATCTTGTTTCGTTAACTCAGAAGTTTAATTTTTTCACAGCTTCAAGGGACCGCAGACCTGAGTATTGGTTGTAATTTTAACTCGATACGATACCTCCACGCGTTCCCGAGATAAAGGACAGACAGACAGACGGACAACAAAGTGATCCTATAAGGGTTCCGTTTTTCCTTTTATGGAGCGGAACCTTAAAAACGGAAATACAAACATAAAGCTGTCTTGAATCGATATCTCAAAAATGTTTAATTTTCGGGTACTCACGCAGAGATACTTAATAGGAAAAGCTAAAAAACAAAAGATATTTATTTCAATAACTTTGAACCAACAACACAATTTGCAACCATGGCTTATGACAAAATAAAAGTTTTCGATTTACTCTGGCAGCCAATAATTATAAGATTTAACTTGTGTTTAGGGTGCCAGCGTCCTTACAGCGAAGTAATGTGTATAGCTATCTTAGACACAAAAGTTCTATTGCCGACGGACTATTCTTTTCTTTCTTTCTCAGTGAGTGACGATCATAAAGTATGGCGTGACAAAACCTACAGCGGTCGGGCGAAACAAGAACGCGCCGCCATAGTGATGCGGCTCGCCAACGCGTGGTACCGCATCGGCTCACTGGAAATACTGGTCAAGAGGAAAGAGCCGCACACTCTGAAGACTTTAATCGACTTTATTATAAAGGTAAGTTATTTATTTAAGGCGCTGAAATCTTATTGTGATCCTGTCAGGGTTGAGATGATGATACAATCGATATAAAAGAGATACCGTGGCCTTCGTAAAGGGCAACTCAAGGAACACGTGTTGACCCAGAGCGAGAGGGGTCATTTGTTGATTTCCAAAGAGAATCTAGAGAATGACTGATGAATGTGAATGATGATTTTTAGACAATGGACTTGTGGTAAAAACTGTATTCCGATTTTTTCATCTTGCTATAACTTTTTTCGGCTGCATATTTCAGTTTGGCTGTGATAAAATAAAATGATAAGATGGCTATGGCCCTTCGATTAACATAGGTTTTAAAGTGCTACAGAAGTGGGGTTGGTGCCCATACAGTTTTGAGCATTGTTCTTTGACACTAGGATGACTTATATCCTGGACAGACTATACTAATGTTATAAAGAGGTAAAGTTTTATTTTTTTATAGTTGGTATCATAAACAACAACTTTTGTTCTATGACTTTTATAAAACATAATTCACTTATCAAAAACAAGTCTTCAAGATTTCGTTGTTCTATCTAACACATCTGTGTTTTGCTGTACTCACCTACGCCTCCCGTGCACGATCCCCACTCCCCTCCGCTATTGTACTATCGCTTGCTTCGCATAAACTCCGTAATATTTAGAACGTTCGATTTAAATATTTTTATTTTAACGAATGTATGTTACATTTTTAAGTCATAGTGCAAAAGTTGTTTTTTATGATGTTCTTTGTCCTGGGAGGTTGCCAGTGTTTTTCAAATAACCCTGTATACATAAAATATTAGGCTGTCCTTCCTGTTAGGCCCACTGCTCACGGACGCGACGGAAGCTTCATAGACGCTTATTCGTCATTATACGCTTGATGTACCATCGCGGTCATTTCTGCCTAATCACTTTAAAAAAAATTCGCTTGAATCCCACGTCGCAGCGCCAAACCAAACTCTTTGAAGTCTTCGTTTCGTGTGCAAGCAAAAGTGAACTTAGCGGTGGTCAGGCGGAAGTGTCTTTGATAGTACGCTTAAGTGAAGCTTACATACAAAACTATGCAACTCTATCAACGAAACGGTAGCGTCGTGTCGCATCTATGAAGCTTACGCGTCCGTGGACATTAGGCCCAAGGTTACTTTCAAGAAATAATCTTTTTCTTCGTCCACAGCATCATTTTCCTGAAATTGAGAAGTCTGAAGGAGATAAGTATGTGAAGTGGTATTCAGAAGTGGCGCACAGGAATCTGGATATGGTGGCGACCTGGCAAGGTGAGTTAGGACTTAACTAAATATGTCAAGCTTATCAGAAAAATGTTCATGAAAAATGGGCAGGTCCGGGTAATAATGTAATTCTTATTAACAGTAAGTAACTTCAAATTATGCTAACACCTAAATAGTCATGATGACAGTATGGCGGCCATTTTGATACAATAGAATATTTTGATACAATATTACATTTTGATATAAGTGGCCAAACATTGTCATTGCAGCCGATATGGAAAATGGGATCTGAGAGACTGCCGTGACAAAAATAAACGTGTTTCAGACGACCTTTTTCAACACACTTATTTGAATAAAATCATAAACATAGCTACTATTTAGTATTAAATTATTGTGAGAAATCTGCGAATTTTTATCGGAGCGTCAACGTCGATTTTCGTAGGGCTGCCTAGCAATCGACCTGATGTTATTATATAATAATGTATCATAAATTCTTGGCTTGGGGGCTAGCTGGAGCATTTTTCCGCATTAGTGCGAAATATACTTCATTTTATGCCTAAAAGCGAGTGAGGTAGGAGTTTGTAGTAGTTTGTTAAAACTTATGTACTTAAAAAATAAACCCGTTATAATTCACTTTCCCAGGTGTAGGCTTCACCCACGGCGTGCTAAACACAGACAACGTGAGTCTGTTAGGCCTGACCATAGATTACGGTCCGTACGGATTCATAGACCATTACTATCATCATTACGTGCCCAACACTTCTGATGATATGGGACGGTACGCGTTTAACAGACAACCTGAGGTGAGTTAATTTAAAAAGTAAGCAAGTTAAATATATGTTTTAACTATATTTAAATTAATGAATTTGGATCCGTCGCCACTACCTGAGGGCTATATTTCACTGAGACATCATGGCGGCGCGACCAGTCGCCGCTACCAACAAAATGTATACAGCTCTATAGAGAGTTACTCACCTGGTGTCCGTTTGGTAGCGCAACCAATTTGGTGGCGCGACCAGCTCGGACGTGTGGCGACTCTGGTGTCTAGTTTGGTAGCTTAGAGCTATATTTTACCGAGACCCCATGGCTGCGCAACCCGGTGAAATATAGTCCTTAGAATCTACTTCTTCTTCTCTGGAATCGAAGGTTTTCCTTTCCCTCAAAGCTTTTGGGCCCAATAGGTTGCCACGTTTTTTAGGTCCTCCAAAGTGCAGTAAGGACACTTTAATCTTTTAGTATCGACTTTAGAGTGGTTTATTTAAATTTACCTATTACATTTAGAAACTGAAGGATGCTTTTGTGAAAAGAAAACCCTTGTAAAGATTAACTCTTACAGATTCTTGTATGGAACTTGAACAAGTTAGCTGAAGCCATGGAGCCTATTCTGTCAGAGCAACAGAAGCAGGAGATCAAAGATATCCAAGTTACTCTCGAAGATTACGTTAAGACAAAAGTGTTGTAAGTCAAGTCAATTCAATTCAATTTCATTTATTTACTCTTAACAATAGCAGTTTTTTTTGACAGTTAACAATGTGACTTAAATACTATATTCCACTATTGTAAGAGTCTGGTGCCTGAAATAGGTTTTTGGGAAAAAAAGCCTGTTGTACCACAGGTTTTTTTCCCCCACACAGCAATCTAGAATTAACTCTATTTTACAAGCTTTTATTTAGTTTCACCTGTCCCGATGTTTGTAGGTCTGTAATAAAATCTTGCAAATTAAATTTAATCCACGTCCCGGTTACCGATTGAGCTGATATTTTGCATGCGTATGTACCTAAATCAAATGAAAATACATAATTATTATGGCAAGGAGCTAATCTAATGATGGATCCGGTAGGCAGCCATAGGAACTCAGATAACCCTACCGTGTTTAAGCTTTTTGAAATGGTCTTGAGTATTAATTATATAGGTATACACCGCTAAATTTTGATCGTTTTAATCCCGTGGAGGGTCGATCCGGTACATGAAACACTATTGATTTGTGAAGATAAAATTAAAAAATAAAGTACCTTTTTTTCAATAAGTTACGCATGTACGAATTTAATTTCTTTAAGAAAACGTCAGCTGAGCGAGTTCAATGTCCTGTAGGTAGTAGTCGGCGTTGCGTACAAACTACCTACAGGTCATTGGACTCGTTCAGCTGACGTTTTCTTATTGCTCATTCAAGAGGGTATATTTTGTATTGTTCATTCAAATTAACTCACCATAAATAGCTAATCCCTCTTTTATTTCACATATTTTATTACTTCCTTTGCTTTATTTTACAGGAAAACATATCTACTAAAGTTAGGGTTTAAAGAAATTAAAGATGGCGACGACAAATTCGTGGAAGATCTGCTTGATATGATGCAGTTGAAAATGGCAGACTTTACAGCTACATTCAGACAA
Organism: Mythimna ferrago; assembly: GCA_910589285.2. Lineage (NCBI taxonomy): Eukaryota > Metazoa > Arthropoda > Insecta > Lepidoptera > Noctuidae > Mythimna > Mythimna ferrago. Next base: position 14,888,482 of record OU342690.1, on the reverse strand, counting down.
CTTGCTGAGGTAAGTAGTATCGATATCCACCTTTTTTTTTTGATAGGCGCGCGTTTGACCACTATCTCACCTGATGGTAAGCGATGATGTAGCCGACGATGGAACACGCTTACCTAGAAGTAACCTATTACTCTAGACAAAGACCGCTAGGTTGAAGCTATCAAGAAACAGACTCCGGCAGCGAATTTCACTCTTTAGTTGCGCCCATAATGAATGTGCTCCCAAAATGCTTATTGAAGGCCTTCCAACTTGTGACATTTTTCACTGTCACTATGATTTTTCCACCTAAAAAAAGTAGGTACTTACCCGTCAATTTTTTCGTTAATTTTTGTTCTGGTTTTATTGCAGGTCAAGCCGCAAGATCTAATAGATAAGTCAGTACTAGAGGCAAAGTGGTCTCTCAAGAAGTTAAGCGAAGCACCAAAATGGGAAAAGTGGGTGCAAGAATACAGTATTAGATTGAACAAAGAGAATGGTAAGCATATCTTAGTGGACAAACCTACATTTTTCTACCTACATTTTTTTGATAGGCTCGCGTTTAATCACTATATCACCTGATGGTAAGCGATGATGTGGCCGACGATGGAGCACGCTTGCCTTGGTTGTAGCTAACAGGAAACAGACTCTGGCAGGGAATTCCACTCCTTAGCTGTACGCATAATGAATGTGTTCCCAAAACGCTTTGTACTTAAGGGGGGGGGGGGGGAATTTCACCATGTACCGATAGCACAACACCGTACGTCTACGTGGTCTGATGATGGAACGGACTTGGTGGAATTAAATTGTGCAATTCCAACGCACACTCCCCGTAATGTAAACGATAGAAAATCGACATGCCAGCACCTACATATCAGTGGGAACAATCTGCTCGTACCTAAAAATAATATCAGCCGTGTGAATAGATCTTCAAAGTTAAGCAACGCTTGCGGTCAGTCCGTGGATGAGGGAAATGTTCACCCCGTGTAAATGGTCATGATGACCATTTACAGGGGGTGAACTTTTTTACCGACAATCGCTGGTCTCCCGCATGTTTGGTTACTGTTTAGCTCTTGTTGATAGTATTGTTATTATAGCCTCGTTTGTTTAGAGTTCCATACCTCAAAAGGACAAAACGGAACCCTTATAGGTACTTTGTTGTTCGTCCGAGTGACTGTCGGTCAAGACCCTTTATCTCGAGAACGCGTGGCGGTATCGAATTGAAATTAAAACCATATACTCAAGTCTGCGGTCCCTTCAAGCTGTGAAAAAATCAAACTTCTAAGTTCACGAATAAAAAAAGATACGGCCGTTTATGTCGCAAAAAAAACTTATATTTTGATACTCTCAAAGATCGAAATTCATAGGGTACTTCCTGTTGACCCAGAATCCTGAAATTTGACACAAAGCAAGGTCTTATAGCACAGGTATTGCAATAAATCTGAAAACAGTTTGTTGTTACATACGTCACAAAAAAAAAATTTTTGCAATTCGGAAAAATCTTCGAGGCTTTCGGGAATTGTAGTTTGCACGGAACCCTTAGTGCGCGAGTCCGACTCGCACTTCCCAGTTTTTTTAGTTTTAGTAGGTACCTAATTTAAGATTCGTTTGGTTCTCAATTCATGGGCTAAATAGAATTTCTCAATTCGAACCTGAGCTGAGTGGGGCTGATGCACGCGTCATGCTCGTGAACGGGCGCCGTCAGTTGAGACTAGTCATCTCTTAGCTGCCAGTGACTTATTCAATTTCTATTTTTATTGTTACCATTATTATTTAATTTTATTATTATTTTTATTTTATTTTTAATAGAAGCAAAAAAGAAATATGTAACGAAGATTCATGTAACTCAATACGATTTAAAAGAGTGTCCATGGAGTTTCTTGCACGTTCTTCTCCATAGAGACCTACTCTTTGGAACATGCAATTTAGCTTCACTTGTTTGACTGACCGACATTTTGACAATTCAAAAGTGCCTGCATCTGGTCTATTTGAAATAAACGTTTTTGATTTGATTTGAACCAGTAGGTAGTTCCGGAACTTGCTCAAACAAACAACCAAGCTCTGTAATATTAGTATTGAAAAAGACGTCCTCGTGAGGGTCGTGAGAATCCAATGGATGCTAGACGCATAAGAGCGTTCGTTGGGGCGACACTTGGGAGAGGTCTATGCCCAACAGTGGACGTGTTTTGGCTGAAAAAGTGTTTAAAAGTATGCAGAACAGAGAAAAGTCCCGCAAACCACCGTTGAAAAGGGAGGATCCTCAGACCAGACGGGTGTTATGTCTGGTAGGCAACTGCCCGATAGATGGTTTCGGGCTGTTCTATATGTTCAAATTGCGCGGAGAACTTTAATTGGGCGATTCAGGATTAGCTTGTGTGACGCCGTAGATATCGCAACAAGTGTTTTCTTCTAACAAGTATGTAAACTAATTATCTTGTAATCATTACAGTGTCTGAAGAAGAGAGAATCTCCCGAATGATTAAAGTAAATCCGGTGTATGTGCCGAGAAACTGGATCTTGGAAGAAGCCATCAAAGATGCTGAGAACAATGAGTTTGAAAAGGTAATTAAATTGTCCTTGTAATAAAATTTCTGGAGACACTACAATGGCCCTTGTCGAAACACAAAACCCGCTTTCCTATTTGTTTAAAGTTCGTTGCGGGCAGCCGCGCCCGCGCCTTTTTTGCCACGTAATAATACTCCACCGACACGACTACATGCACACCGTTAAAATTGAACTAGCCACACTGCGCAGGTTTCCGCGACGCAACGCAACGACGCACGCGCATATAATAGACACGCGACGGGTGCCCGCGCGGGCGCGCGCTTTACGCAGCGTTGGCAGACCCAGTAAAGTCTGACACGCTCTCTCGCTCCACCCAGAGCGGGGAAGTTATTTAATGATAAACTAACCTAAAAAAAAGCCCAAATCTTTAATTTTTTGTTTATGGTTTCCTAAAAAAAAATTGTTTCAGGTACGATTTTTGTTGAAGATCTTCAAAAATCCGTATGAAGTGAACGAGGAAGCCGAGAAGCGGGGATATTCAGCACAACCACCTAGCTGGTCTTACGGACTCAAGCTCAGCTGTTCCAGTTAAATATTCCTATACATATACAATGTACTATCAACGCACATAAATATTAGCGTCATAAAATCCTGTTCATTAATAAATTAGCCATAGTTATACGAAATCAATGTTTCTGGGCTTTGGGTTTAAGATTTCCGATTGGCCGACTCGAAATACATATCTACACTATAGAACAGCTGTACTCAAATTATGGGCCGCATTCTGTGGCCATGTAGCATAGCACAGTACTTATTGGTGCTGTCAGATAGCAGTTTTATTGAGTACAAATCTATGGCTTACTATCCACGGACGCGTAGCTTCATAGGCGGGTATTCGTCAGTAGCAACTTAGTGGGTAAATCCTTCGCTGTTTTGAGACTTCACTTGCTAGCAAACGAAAAGTTTGAATGCTGGCTGTTCATTTGTCAAGAAAAAAAAACAAAAATCCTATTCATGTAAATATTAGGTATTAGATAGAAATCTAGAGCTTATGAGTGTTGGATATTGCGGCCCATTATAATAATAGTAGAAGAGGCCCAAAAAGATAAATGGATGATTGTGGCTGCTATTTCATCACTTGCTGAAGAAAGAAATCAAAACGTAACAAGTTTGTCAAGGTGTAATGGATTGTGATGCTAGCGATATCTTGAAAAGTTATTAGAATAAGATTCTACATTCTCTGTAAGGATAAAGGTTTATTATTTAGTATCTAATTATTTTTTTTTGTACTAATTTATTGGCTAATATACTTTGTTGTTAAATATTTGTTTTTTATTTCATTCCAATTAAGATACCCATAGATTTATTTTCCATAAAGCAATATAAACTTGTGAGAATAAGAAAGTCATGTAAGAAGTTCAAACAAAACACAACATACAAAAACAAATACTGTAATTAAAATAATATTCTTTCCATAATGTAGGCATTTAAACTTAAAGAAAAATATATTTACAATCAATTAAACAATTTCTTCTCTGGAATACACATGTCCAGCATTATACAGTTATTTGTAATCCTCATCCCCACTATCATCAGGTTCCGAGTAATCCTCATCAATTTCCATCTTCCTTCTTTTAGGTTCTGGAATATTCTCTTTCTCTGCTTCAATAGACTTCTGGGCTTCAGTTTTAGCAGATCTATGGTGGAACACAAAGGAAATAGACTTAGCCAGGTCCCAGCATTGCTTTAGGACCATATCTGCCAAGTTCTTCTTGTCAGCACAATGGTACCAGTTTGACAAATCTGATGTGCAGTCAGAATTTTCAGGAGGAATTGTGACTTGGATGTTGTTGACACATCTTCTGCATTTGAATTTGCTGTGAGTATCTGATAAAGTGTTTTCTTCTAATCTAAACAGATCTTTTAAGTCCTCAGAAGTAAAGTGCCTAAGAGATTCCTCATTCTGATCAACTACAGTGTCACTGAGGGCCTTCTTGTGTGCTTGTCTTTGGAATATCTTTTCCTCTATGGTTCCCGTTGCAAGCAGTCTGTATATGTAGCAAGGTTTCTTTTGTCCATCACGCCACACTCGTGCCATAGCTTGGTCATCATTTGCAGGGTTCCAGTCGGGGTCAAACATGATTAGTCGGTTAGCTCCAATAAGATTGAGTCCACAACCACCAGCTTTGGAACTCAGCATGAAGATCCACTCTTTATTCTCCTTGTTGTTGAAACTTTCAACTACTTTAGCTCTTTTCTTGATTGTCATGGAGCCATCCAGTCTCACATACAAATAAGATCTCTTTCTACATAATTTCTCAAATAAATCTAAGGTTTGTGTATAATTTGAAACAAGAACAATTTTGTCATCCGTATTGGTCTTTAAATTAGCTAGGATACAGTCTAAGATCATCAGTTTTCCTGATAATTCTGGCTTCACATCTTTGATATCATAATTGCTTGGTAGTAGACTCAGAGCCTTTTCAAAACCTTCAGATCTTTCCACAATCTTGTCGTAAACTAAATCTGGGTGGTTACAAAGTTTTTTAAGAGTAGTAATGCTTGATAGAGCACTGAGGGTGTTCTTCTCTCCAGTTCCACTAAACTTGTTGCGGATAGCATCAGAATTGATGAAGTTTTTGTACAGCTGTGTCTGAAGGGGAGTCATCTTCACACATATGACTTGTTCAAACTTAACTGGTAAGTATTTAGTGAGTAAACTGCTAGTTCTGCGGATCATACATTTGTTGACTATAGAGGTTAGAGTTGACAGACATTCCTGTGCCTTTTCTCTTTCTGAAGCAGTTGCTAAAGCATCTTGACCTCTCAGAATAGGATTTTCATATCTTTTCTTGAATTCTTGAGCGGTACCAAGGATACCTTCATTGACAAAGTGCACTAAACTGAAGTATTCTGTCAAGTCATTCTGGATTGGAGTTCCTGATATCAAAATCCTTCTTTTGGCCTTCAAACCCATCAAGGCTTGGTATGTTTGGTTCTCAGAGTTCTTCAATCTGTGTCCTTCATCACATAAGACAAGTCCAACTTCAGATGAGTGTAGAATATTGGAGTAAATTCTAAATGTTTCATATGAGATGATTAGCACTGGGGTTGCTACACGAGTTGTAGTAAATGTGTTCATGTATTGCTGCAGCTTAAGCGTAATGTCAGCTTTAGAACCTCCATCCATAGCCAGGGCATTGATTCTTTGTCCTAGCCACTTTTGTATCTCATTGTACCAATTCTTGACTAAACTACTTGGGCAGACAATGACAGCTTTACAGATTGTAGGCTTACAGTCTGGTCCTTGCCTCAAAAGAGTCCATAACAACGTAATACACTGTAAAGTCTTTCCTAAACCCATTTCGTCAGCCATGATACAGCCGTAGGCGTTCTCTATCTGGTTTCCGGTGACGCAGTCGTACATGAACTTCACTCCCTCTCTCTGATGAGGTCGTAAGATGTTTCCTAGCACTGGATCCACAACTACGGCTACTTTTATCTCGTTAGGGCTCATCTTCATCTTCTCATGTTCAGGGATGTAAGGCGGACGGTACAATACCAACGCATTAGGTTCATCTGGATCGTGTAAAGCTCGCCTAACCTGCGTCCTTTTCAAACCCAAGCTTTTACCACAAAACGAAGACACATAGTTCGGTATGGGTACTTTGAAAGGTTTGTTGAGTATTTGCTTGATTAAATTCTCGTGTTCAGAAGCAGTTAATGCTTGAGAAGCTGATTTCTGAGTCAATGGTATCTTCGTACATTCCCGCCGTTTATTTCTTTTGGATTCTATCAGCGGGCTTTTAAAGACATTATTGCTGGAGCCAACCTGGCTCGGCGCTAGGCTGCGCCGCATTTTAATTCTTTGTTATACCATTTAAAACACCGAAGACAAACAATATTTTATACCTGTTTTAACTTGTTTAATTGTTTTGAAGTTTTGATTACTTACTATGAGAAAAATTCGGGAATTTTGACACTGACACTGACAGTTTAATCTTAGTGTAGCAATATAAAATATTTTCACGCATTTTTAATTTCAGAACTAAAGACACCCATGCACGAATGGTTGAACGGATTGATTGCATAGTCTATGGTATTGAACGAAGTCGACTTACAAGTGTAACCCAGGCCTACTCCGGCTACCGCAGACGTAGGCTTATAGAAGTAAGGCCGGTTTAAAACCAATTAAACCACACGCAGCCACATATGGCCTGGTGCTGCAAAGTGCCACTTGGCAGCTTTGGACTCGGTGGAAAGGCGTGCGAAGAGGCTGATTGGTGATCCAGATTTGGTTAAGTCCAATCTTCAAAGCCTTGAGCACAGGCGTAGGGTAGCCAGCTTTTCGGTGTTTTACAGATTGCATTTTGGAGAGTGTGCGCAGGAATTGCATGACTTGATTCCGCCATCTCATATCTACCATCGGACAAACCGACGCACGGCGAGTATCCACCCTTACGTTGTTGAAACATCTACGGTCCGGACTAAGCGTTTCGCCTCGTCATTTATACCGCGTACTTCGAAGGACTGGAACAGTTTGCCTGCTGCGGTTTTTCCGTCTGATTATAATTTGGGTGTCTTCAAGGCTAGAGTGAATAGGCTCTTAATAAACTAGTGCGCCTCACCATCAACGATTGCATCACTGCTTACCATCAGGCGGGATCGCAGTCAAGTACTAGTTTATAACAGATAAAAAAAAAAACAATCTGTTTAAAAACGAAAAAATCCGTTTATAACCAAAACAAACCATTTTTTTGGTTTAGTTCATTAAACCCCAAGCGAACGCCGGGTTCGCGCACGCTTTCAGTAAAAAAAAAACATTTTTCAAAATCAGTCCATAATTGGCCGAGAAATTAGTGAATATACACTAAAAAAAAATACATACAGCCGAACGTATAACCTCCTCCTTTTTGAAGTCGGTTAAAAATTGTGGGAAACTTAACATAAACGGCGTAAGCCGTTATTTAAAATCATGCGGTGTTAAATCAATAAATGTTAGGAATGCGGTGGCTGCGAGACGCACAGGACCTTTCGCTGTGGTCACACTTAGGGGAGGCTTATGTCCAACAGTGGACGTCCTTTGGCTGAAATGATGATGATTAAAGTCATAACTTTTCTTTTTCGCCCACCATTAATAGTCCAGTCATTATAGTAAGTTCACCTCAGAATTCGAGATACCTAGCTGTAAGTCTGCAAATACTTGTATATTGACACCCTAAAAGTTGTCTCAAAACCTACATATGGTAGGGTGTACGCAACTATCTATTAAATTTCAAGGTCAAAGGTCACAAAAATCGTTTTTTTTGCGCTTTTTTTTGTAAATATCTCATTTCGTATGGGTTTTTTGCTATTTGTATTTAGTATCAATATTGTTTTTGAATACAAAATTCTCTACAAATTTTGGTTAAAAATTTTTTTTATACGGTGGACCGTTTTCGAGATAGAGGACGGAGAGCACGCGGTCACAGCATCACTTCAGGTCAACCGGTGCCTCCGGTCGAAAACGCGCCATATATAGTTGATGAACTATCGATAAATCAATGATTATAAAACTATTATATTATATTTTATGATTTTTTTCCTAACCTATTCACTTTTTATTCAGTATTAATTTATTTAACAACACTTACCTGCCCATGTAATTACATAATTGTTAATGAAAATATAGGAATTATATTTGAATTTAAACCTAATTAATATAAATAACTTCTTACATGATGAAAAAAAAAACAATAAATTATGAATTAATCTTTTTATTAAAAAATATCATTCAATACATTTATTTTTATTAAAAGTAAAAAAAATGGAATAAAGGGTACAAAAACTACAATTTATAATTTTAATCATCTTTTTCCTCTTCATCGTCGTCTTCCGGCTGCTGGTAAATTACAAACTGGTCTTCATTATCGTCTTCAACGACATTTGTCTCAAGTTCTTCCATGATTTCGGGGTCAAAGGTTCCATCTTCGTTAATGTCGCTCTGATATGGTTGAGCATTAAGACAAGCTTGCCCATTACATTGGCCACAAGCTAAAGAGCATTGCAAGCCCGCTTTCCTGCATCCGCATCGCGAACCACAACCACTCTTGTAGTTGCAGAAAATTGTATTTAGCTAGGGCTGCCATCTCTAAAACCTGTCCCCCAGGACCGGAAGCGTAGGTTCCCCGGATTTTGGAGCTTTTACCCCGGACATTTCAATACTTTTTTCATTTACATACATCTTGATTAAAATATATTTCACTCCGTACTTGATAGAAGTGAACTTTAATTGTAAGCCTCTTTTGTTGCATGAAATAGTGTGTTTAATCGTTTTTGTGTGTGAGTAATTTTGCTTTATTTTTTAACCTTCTTAGGTATTCAATAAAAGATAAACAAATCCAATATTAGTTACTCAGTTACTAAAATTAAATGAAAAACTTGTTTAATTTCTTATTTTTCCATACAATTAACAATATTTACTTTAGTTTTAAAAGAACTGAAATCTTCAATCAAATTCAGAAAGTTATAATAATTTATACTAAAGCCATACCATTACCATGCGTCGGTCGAACGCGCCCCATACCCGGTCGCCGCTTGCGTAGTAAAATAGCGTCGGCAGTGCGTGCGGTGAAATACCTAACCCATAGCTTTTATTTACGTAAATTATGGGAACGGGATCTAATCAAAATCCCGGACTACAATTGAAACCCCGCCCGGACGCTCCCCGGACGTCTTCCAAACTAGGACAAATCCGGGGAAACCCGGACGGATGGCAGCCCTATATTTAGCAAATCTTCTGGAGCAGGTGGTAAAATTGTCATAATAGGCTCCAGAAAATCGTTTCGCATTGCCCAACCCCATACCTGGGGTTCGAAATCATACAATCAATAAAAAGTGAATAGGTTAGGAAAAAAATGATAAAATATAATATAATAGTTAATAAAAATTGACAAATATTTATAATCATTGATTTATCGATAGTTCATCAACTTTATATGGCGCGTTTTCGACCGGAGGCACCGGTTGACCTGAAGTGATGCTGTGACCGCGCGCTCTCCGCCCTCTATCTCGAAAACGGTCCACCGTATAAAAAAAAAAATTTAACCAAAATTTGTAGAGAATTTTGTATTCTACAATATTGAAACTAAATACAAATGCAAAAAACCCATAGGAAATGAGATATTTACAAAAAAAAGCGCAAATAACCGATTTTTGTGACCTTTGACATTGAAATTTAATAGTTGCGTACACCCTACCATATGTAGGTTTTGAGACAACTTTTAGGGTGTCAATATACAAGTATTTACAGACTTACAGCTGGGTATCTCGAATTCCGAGATTCTTACCTAATTTAAGCTTAAATGACTGGACTATAACAACCAATTTTTCGAAATCTAGTGTAACTGATCTGTACGCTGAAAACACATAGTTTGCAAATTGCAAATCACGGGTGAGTTGCCCAGTAAATTAAGCGACATGGAGCTCTCTGGCATCCTGGGTCATGAACATTTCGTAGTTCTCCAGAACTATTTGGCTTGCGGGTTAGCTCTTGGGGGGTTGAGGGATGAGATTGTGCTTGCATAGTTACTGTTGCAGGGGCAATCATGTGTTGAGGCGCAATCTGGGAGACGGCTGGGGCTGCGGGGGCCACCGATAAGGGGGTTGGCGTTGAAATGGGCTCCACCATTAGGGCGTTTGTGTTGTTGATCTTGCAATCACTACGTATTTTGTCCACATGGAAAGAAAGAAACTGTACATTTGCCCTTGTCCTGAGCGGCCCTTAGGATGATTTAGAAGTCGTCCGGTGGGCACTGTAGTGTTCACTTTGAGGTGCCGCCGAGTAGGTACACACAAGCGAAAGTATTCTTGGCCAAAAATCAATATAATAAAACTACTTTAACATGAAAAATATTACCTGACATAGGTACAAAGACAACAATCTTATCTATTTAAAACAATACAATAGATGCAGTTGCCAACAATATTTCGCCTGTGTGCTGCGGGGCGGCTATTTTTCCTGGAATAAAGGGGGCGGGGACAAATGGGCGTCGGAACAAAGCCTGTTTCTGAGTACTCGTTCCCGGTAACTAGCACTGGTAACGACAACAAAGAAGGTATTTCTAGAAAACTGGACAATCCGATATCGTTTATAGCAGATGGAGGAGATAACTGGCTTAACACGTCGCTCGCCAAAATTAGCGATGCTTGCCGGAACGAAGAGCAAAGCTCAGAAACAGGTCTTCAAAATGACTATGACTAGTGCCGAAAGGGGAACACTAGTTACTACAATGCGTTCCAAATGAGAATAGGATCGCCCGCCATGTTGTGACGTCACGTTTTACTGTCAAATCGAGGATAGAAATTTTGAAACATAAATTAATTTACGAAAAATTTAATTTATTTACGAACTGTGAACGAAAAAAGTTTAATCAGAATCCAGTTCTTCAATTTTACTCATCTCCAAGTTCTACAATTTTGCCAAAATTTCTTCGATTTGACAGTTCGACGAGACGTCAAAACATAGGAATCGGTCCTATTCTCATTTGGAACGCGTAGTACATGTTACATAGTAAATGCACTGGTTGAGTATTAACCATGCCATCTGTTATGATTTTTCCAAGGGTTCATTTTAAACAATACGTTATAAATGAGGCACCGCCTGAGAACTTAGGTCTCGCTGCAATCTGGCTGGATAAATGGAAAACTGTTCGTAAATAGGTACATTACAACATTTTATAACTAATACAAATAGCTGTAAAAATAACCCTACTTTTCTAATACTAGACAATCATGAGTCGTACATTTGCACTGAGGCTCTTAATTTAGCTAAAGAGAATGGAGTAATAATTATTTTATAATACCTACCTTTAGAAGTTTGTAACAAAACGGTTGATGGCTGAATAATGCGCAACCCAGGTAAAACATTCTCCATGTATGATGTAGCTGGGTGCAATAAAGAAGCGCACTTAAAATCCATGACGCCGAACAACATTGCATCCAACTCGTTATTCTATTGCTAAATGACACTTTGACAGAACCGTCGATATTTTTTATCGCATCGCAATCAATCGTCTGAATCAAGATCTAACTCGACCATCTTGTACACCAGTAAAATTATCCCTTTCTTTCCCAGATTGTCATCTCATCTTAATATAAAGTAAGCCCATCTTTCATTTCATGCTGCGACCAAGCTCCAATATCTTCGACATCTGAGGGCCTAAATACTCAAACAAGAACATTTACTAGTCCATTAGAGTTTCGTGGTTTACCAAAAGCTGCCCCTAGAAAAGGTGGCAGAACTACACGAAAAGGTAAAACCACGATTGCTACAGATATACCAGAAAAGGCCGAAATTGTAAGAAGCCAAAGAATTAAAGTAGAAAAAGGCTAAGGCTAAGATACAGATTAAGGCTGTTGTGAAAAGAAAGGTCTTCAATAGTGACAGTTCCAATGAAGACGACGATCGAATTGGCATCTATTCTGAAGATGAACCAATGTTTGAAGAGGAAGCTGAAGTTTTTAAATTCAGTATAGTCGGTCTTATAATGTTCCCACTTTTGGAACTCAGGCCTCTTATCTAGGAGAGGTCGGTGGATGTCACATATAATGTCTTCGAATTTTTTAAGGTTCTAGGACATGCCGGTTTCCTCACGATGTTTTAAAGACAGAGGTCAGTTTGCTTCGCAAATCTGTGAAAAACCCAAACAAACACCAGCTCGTCATTTCCAATTTTACCATGGTTCCGTTGCACAGTATTAAAATGATTTTACCTAAACCAGGTTTTACACAGAAAGCACAAAAAGAATGCAAAGTTCATATTATTATGACATTGATTTTTCAAATATTGATTTACGTTAAGTATCAAATTTACTATGCCCAAAACATTGATAACTTGTAAAACAGATTAATTTAAAATTTATTTTTTGTTATTAACTTTTCAAGACTTTTCTCTCTTTGTTCTTCTCTCTTGTTTCATAGTATTCGATCTTTTGTGATTCAAACTCTGATCCACTGTGTGTGACCCATCCATGGGCCACAATGAATCAATTCGCTGTTTAAGAAACAAATTCTTGTAAAATAAACCAAACTGTAAAAGACGCTTTCATGTATTGAATTAAAAACCTCGGTCAATAAAGTAGAATTGTAACTCAAAATGCCTTTAGAAAAAAAAAGTGATTCATTGAGCCCCATGTTCCCTGAGATTCGGGCCAGGGTTATCCGAAAGGGCGCTCGAGCCCCGGTATGAAGGCTAGAAGGAACGGGGTGGGTCTTTTAGTCAGTAAGAGTCTGACACTATCTCCCGCTCCGCCCAAGAGCGGGGGATGTCAATGCATGATTTTTTCCCACCATAAAAAAAAAAAATGTTTCCTGAGATATTTTGGACATTTTTGCCCTTGTCCTGAGTGTAAAGGGGCGACGTTGCTTCCTCTGCGGGTTGGGGGGGAAGCTGTCCTGAGAAGTAAAGGTAGTGGAAGCGAGCTGACTAGTGGGCAGGGGAGCAGGTGTAGGGCAGCGGTCTTCTTGGCCTTGCTGGCTTGGGAGTCTTCGCCTTTTTTCCTTCGCTACACTTAAGCAACACTCACACCGTCACACCATCGCTACACTTTCAGGTGTCGCCGACAGCTAGACAAGCTAAAATAACAATATTCTTGGTCAAAAATCAAAATAATAAAACTTCATTAACATGAAAAATATTCCTGGCATACAAAGACAACAATCTTATCTACTGAAAACAATAGTAAAGATGCGGTTATCGACAATATTTCGCCTGTGTGCTGCGGGGCGGCTATCCTTCCCGGAAGAAGGGGGCGGCGACAAATTAGCGGTGGCGCCGGAACAAACGCCGTTTCCGAGTACTCGTTTCCCGTAACTAGCATTGGCAACGACAACAAAGAAGGAATTTCCAGTGAACTGGATAATCCGATATATTTTACAGCAGATGGAGGAGATAACAGGCTTAACTTTTTCTTTAAGTAATAACCAAAGCCGCTATAACAAAAGCATTAGGCACTGACTTTTGTCCACTGCAGTTATTGAATTTTATGATTTTTGTTTGGACAAGTGGCCTGCACTGGCTTATTGTAATTTTTTTTCATATTAATGACTACTTACTCATTTGCTTGGTTGGCTATTTTTGTTAAAGTGCTACGAATCGTAGCACTTTAACAAAATTAGCCAACGATGTAAAAAATAAATACCTCGTGATAAGTAGGTATTTATTTTTTACATCGTAGCACTTTTCTAATTCACCCTTGCAGCTAAAACGCATATACAAAAGTGGATGAATTAGGACTGGGGATGAGTATGGATTTCAAAGAATGAGTAGCTTGTTTTTATGTATGATCTATGACCTTAACTTATCAACATTGAATTGTAATAAATTGATACATATTAGGTAGGTCTTATACTAAGTTATTATTACTCAATATGAAAATAATGATGATAAATATTTATTGACACTAATATTCCGTAATATAAGTCTGTCTAAAAAGTCAAAAGACTTGGAATTTTTAATAGTTTTTATAATTTTAGTAGAGGTAATTACTTTATTTTTATTAAAATTTCTGAGGGATAATAAATGACGTCAACTGTTTAACGTATTCCGTTTATGTTAAACAAATCTGATGAAGCGAAAGATTATAACTATTAACTTTGTTCGAACTACCCCAAGTCTTTTGACTTTGTAGACAGGCTATACATAGGAAATCCGTCCCCGGCACAGAATAAGTAATAGTAAAAGTACAGTTTGTTCTACGTGTGTCTTAGATTATTTTTTAGTGGCCTCTTGTAGGTCAACCTATTAGGTTGTCGACTACTTAACCGGACTAGCCTATGGGAGCCTTAATAAAAATTAAAGCCTCCTGCTTGTGCTTACTAAAACTAAGTGACTACGCGCTAAGGGCACCCCTTGTGAGGTACGACCCTCGGTCGTCGCTGGAGGGCAGCGAGGAATTGCTGAAGCGAACAAGGATTATTTTGGGAAAATTGGACTACAGGCTCAACGGCGCGGGCAGGTTTGAGCGAGAGACGGAGTGGACATAGACGGGAACTTCGTGGACGGCCTCGGCGGCGAGGACGGAAGGACGTTGGTCTTGTTTCCCTTTGGCTGCAGGCTTGGAGCAGGGTAATGGCGTCGTCAGGAGTAGTGAGGGTATTCCTTGAACGGCAAATCTTTAGATGGGGGAGGGTTCGTATCGGGCAGCCGATGCGATTATGTACAGGGTTGCGCTGCTTCACTGCACTGTTGTAGAAACGCTTGCAAAGACGTTTCAAAACGATGTTGGGAATTTTGAGGTCTAGATGTAGATTCTCATTCCGGACGTAATATGAGGCACCTAGGATTTTCCAATCTTGGAAAGTCTGTATTCTATGGAGGTGACAGCGCAAACTTAGACACTGGTCCATCGCTACACTTTGAGGTGCTGCCGAGTGCTCCAGCTCACACAAGCGAAAATAATAATATTCTTGACCAAAAATCAAAATAATAAAACTTCTATAACATGAAAAATATTACCTGGCTTACAAACACAACAATCTTATCTACTGAAAACAATAGTAAAGATGCGGTTACGCCGGTTACCGATTATATTTCGCCTGTGTGCTGCGGGGCGGCTATCCTTCCCGGAAGAAGGGGGCGGGGACTGGACTAATTATTGGTGGCGGCGGAACAAACGCCGT
The DNA here is from genome assembly GCA_910589285.2 of Mythimna ferrago. Taxonomy (NCBI): domain Eukaryota; kingdom Metazoa; phylum Arthropoda; class Insecta; order Lepidoptera; family Noctuidae; genus Mythimna; species Mythimna ferrago. The sequence goes on along the minus strand of OU342690.1, from coordinate 14,873,341 downwards.
TTCCGAGTACTCGTTTTCGGTAACTAAGACTAGCAACGATAACAAAAAAGGGACTTCCAGCGAACTAGATAATCCCTTACGTTGCCTTTTACAGCCGATGGAGGAGATAACAGGTTTAACTTTTTCTTTAAGTAATTAGGTACCAAAACCGCTATAACAAAAGCAACTTTTGTCCACTGCAATTATTGAATTTTATGACTATTTTGTCTGGACAAGTGCAGGCTCAGGCTTATTGTAATTTTTTACTACTTACTCATTTGCTCAGAATCTAAGTAGGTAGGTTATTTTGTTAAAAATTTATACACCACTAATTTGTAATTAGTACAAATACTTAAAGGGCTTATAGAAAAGGTCTAGTTATTATTTAAGTAGTCTCAATAAATAATATTCATAAACAGAAAAGTTATTAGCGTTTGTTTATGTCCCAAAATGTCACTCAATTTATGGAAATAATATACAGGCTATTGGTTATGAATGAATAAATGACGCTCACACTGCGCGTAGTACCTATTTTCTAGTAGCAATTGTTATGAATGATTTATTCTATAATTAATTTACCTACCAATTATGGCATTATTTTCGCGGACAATTTTGTGATTTCGTTTTTTTTTTTAAATTTTGATTACAATAATATGATCAGTAACAGGTAAGGATAGAGCCCCATTTTTTGTACTAATTATAAATAGGGGTGTATGGTATAGAAATAGATCAAGATCAAAATTATTTTTATACGTAATAACTATTAATTCTTTACATCTTAGCACTTGTCTAACAAACTTTACACTTGCAGCTAAAAGGCGCTTTTGTATATATTATATACAAAAGCGGGCGAATTAGGACTAGGGATGAGTATGGACTAAGCCGAAAATTTAGAAGGAAGAAAATAAAACAGTTTATTTACGCGAAAAAAGGATCTTAAAACTAGATAACAAACATTTACAGACAGAATCGCAGTTTTGGCATCAATTTTATATCGAGAATCATTATAGGCCCTCAAATATAAGAAGTACCGTTATATTGGGTATATGGTACCGGTATAGGTAGATCTAAATCTAAGGTGGTGACCAAGCCATGGTGGCCACCGGATCTCTTTAACTTATATAGTAACCTCTTCGTGTTTGGGCTTGTTTCGTAATTTTCGAGACTGCTCAAGCAGTTAGTGAGGCCAAAATGAAAATCTAAGATACAGAAAATTTTCAAATTTTTCGCGATTTGTGTCGTTTTTTTTTTTCATCTAACCACTCGACATCGTAAAATTACTTTATTTTAATTTTCGGTTTTATGATCATACGGGAAAAGTTTTTAACCTGTGTATATTTTTTTTTGTGATTCAGTTTAAGTAATAGAACACATTTCCATTTTTACTTTTAGGTAGTTTATGACTTTTTTTTTCTAATTTTTCTACTTTGTCCTAGTTTGAAATAAGCAAAACATGGACATAATATGTATGAAAACTGGCGGTCGCCGGGGCGCACGGGACGGGGGAGAGAGCTCAGGTGGGGGTAGGTAGCGCCGGCGATTAATAAAAAGGCGGTGCCGGTCAGTTGCTGTCAGTGCATCATTTGCGGCGGTAGTGCCCGGATGTCTGCTTGTTTTCACCGCCTCACGTGTGTGTGTGACGTACTCGCCGCGTATCGGTTACGGTCGTGTTGGCTCGGTATCGTGCCTACGTTCCCAGATCAGACTCCCTGTGATTTATTTTTTTCTGGGGAGAAGTGAAACGCCGGGCGTATGTAGAAGAAAAACATATACTTCACTTTTGACTTTTGAGAACTCCGCTCGAGATCCGCGCCTAGAAAATAGTGCTTATTATGTTTTATTATTTTCGATTTGTAAACTACTACGCGTATAAAACCTTGCTCTTATCAAGAACATTACGAAGAGTGGGTTTGTGCGTGGTGGACGACATAATATCGTGTGCTGCTCCGGAAAGATCAATCGAGGAGGTCCAACCTTCGGTTGACGGAGAAGTCCAGGTCAGTGTGCAAGCTCCTAACTTAATTTTGTTTTTTGATCCAAAACTAATTTTCGTCGTGTGTTAAATTTAATTTGGATGTATTATAAACGATTTATTTTCTGCACTTAAAAAAAAGTTTGTCTTACGTTTACAAATGACTTTATAGCTTTAACTAAAAAAGTAGTTCGAAATTAGACAATTAGCGGTCAGTAATAAATAATCCTAATTCGTTTATATGTATCTACATAAACATTTTAAATAATTTAGTACTCGGTTACAAACAAATAATGTACATTGAGGCATAAAGAAAACACGAACTGCTCCCGCGCACCTGAGAACTTTATCTACGGCTCGGCTGATACCTACCTACCTACTCACCGACCGCTCGCTTGACCGGCGCGAGCGGCGGGTGACCATAAAATAAGTTTAATAAGTAACCATGTTTCGTAAACGATAATTTTATTTTTTACTACTAACTAAAAAAAATATTTTTCTTAAAATGTGTTCAAGTTTATATGTAGGGCACTGGTTATAAAAACTATGTCTGAGTTTCGTCTTTTTCATGGAGCTACTAAATATAAATACCAATAATTATGGCACTTTTGGCAGCGAAAACAGTATGCGTAGTATTTGGCACGATTTTGATTAAATCCGGGTAAGAGGTGCCAGATAAATGGCATTTCTAACAGAGCTATAACACTGTAACACTCCAAAGCTTGCTGGGGAGCTCGCCTGACAACCAGGAAATTTAGGACCCTCAACCACGTCTACTTTTTGTAACGATGCTGAAGCGCGTTGTCATTTTTTCTATAGCGCTTGCAAACGCGACTAACGCGCGTTAGTAACGATGCTGAAGCGCGTTGTCATTTTTTCTATAGCGCTTGCAAACGCGACTAACGCGCGTTAGTAACGATGCTGTAGCGCGTTGTCATTTTTTCTATAGCGCTTGCAAACGCGACTAACGCGCGTTAGTAACGATGCTGTAGCGCGTTGTCATTTTTTCTATAGCGCTTGCAAACGCGACTAACGCGCGTTAGTAGCGATGCTGTCGCGCGTTTTAGTCGAGGGTCAAAGACCAGGTCAAAATAAAACAAAACAAAGGTTACAAAAATACTTAGTATTAAAAAGAAAACATTTAACAAAACCTTTCTCTTATTTTTAAGTTACAATCGGTAGTATCGATGTGTCACAATAATTACATTACTAGTATGATTCATCACAGACAATTTTTTTTTAACTTAAAGCATACTTAGCTGATTTTACAAGTCCGAGAAATAGTATGGGGACATGCGAATATAGATTTTCAAAACATGTTAAATGATTTTAACCTCTTTGAATGACAACTGATAAATACAATTTCTTACGTTTATGAAACTTTAGACACAAAAAGCAACGCACTTGAACGAATACGTTAATACATACTATTTTTAATTTTAAAAATAGTTTATTAACTTAAAAATGAAATCTTCATTAAAATCAAGTAAATTAAATTATTCATAAGAAAACAATAATTGTAATAATTATAAAAAAAAAAACTGTGCTTAAAGACCACACGACGGAGGTGAAAGCTTCATTATGGCGCGGTTAATAATACAATATCGTAGTCGTTCGGGTAAGATCGGCTTCAGTCAACGTTACATTGCACAGCGTTACATAGCCCAGCGTAAAGCCATCACGCAGTGTTATTCAATACCCATAAAAAAAGTGCTAAGCACGCCTAAAAGAGTTTTCACTTCAAAATCGGATTAGCTAGTGGTGAATATATCGCAACCAACCGACTTAATTCCCTAATTAGTGAACTGACTAGCGTGATTACTAAACGGCGTCGTCTAAATAGCGGCCTAAAATTTATTCAGCTGATGCGACTGATGTAACTTTTATTGTACTTGCTGGCTTACGCTTAGGCCATACGTACATTAGGCTAAACATTGAACGAAAAAGCTTGTCGCGCAAATCAAAATTAATTTTACTATTTCCTATAGCGTCTCTCAAATATCTGTGCTAGGCAAGTAATTTAATGTAATTTGCCTAGCTGTTTCATTGAACGGCTGAATATCATCCGGGCGACTAGTTAAATGGCGCCGTTTAGTTAGCAAACTAGGTTGTTAACCGAATAGCGAATTAAGCTAATTGGCAGCGTAAAGTAGCCCAAAATGGCTTAAATCCATATTTATCTTTGTGCGATGACTGGGATAATATTTCGTCATGATGCAATAGCAAGGCATTATTTTTTGGATTACTTTTTACTACTTTTGACTATTTAATTGAGTTTTATCGGACAGATCCTTTTTAAAGCCCTTCAACACTACGCAATGTGTAACATGACGATATAGTGTCAATTTGAAGTACCTAGGCGTTATGATGACATATCGAGTTAAAGAGAGAGAGAAAAATGACCTCTCTACCTGAAACTCGATGTGCCATAATATCGCCCGGTTGGAAGTCAAAGGAACTCGAGTCTTTCGCATTTTCCTTCAATGATTTCTCGGCAATGGCATTCGAATAAGTATTATTACTATAGTATTACTTCTTGTTGCTACGTACTACCTTAATGTTACTGCCTTCGAAGACGCAGTCAGTCCGTGATGGGTATACGTTCTTTAGATTTCCTTCAAGGTCGACCACTTTAACCTGGTGAAAAAAAAACCAAAAGTAGGTAATAAGTAGTGTTAAATATAAAAAAGCACAAATATTACTAAGGGCATTGATTTATTTCAACTTATCTAAGGCCTTGGAAATAATATCAGTGAGATATCGTAGGTAAATAATAACTATGTAATTTATGTTTAAGCACTACAATAGCAGGTAGTAAAATAGATAATTCTAATAAAATATTACGCTCGTATTCTTTAAGAGGCAGGCAGAAAATACTCAAATTTATCGACAATTCTATTGAAAGTTTAACAGCGAATGTAGACTATCAGTATACAGGAGAAATTTTTAACCTGTGCGTAATATTTTTTTGGTGGGTCAGTGTAGCTCATGGAACACATTTCTATTTTTAGTTTATAATTTTTTTTATTTTTCTACTTTGTCCGAGTTTGAAATAAGCAAAACATGGACATAATCGTGAAACGGGCGGCTGCCGCGCACGGTACCTGTCCCATGCGCCGGCGGTCTACCCCCACCTACGCCCTCTGGGTGAGTGCGCAGGCGGGGATAGGCGCCGTGCTTGACAATGCATGCAGGTGGTGCCGGCCAGTGTGCCACTTGCGGAAGTAGTGTCCGGACGACCGCTTATTTTACCCCCGCGCGTGTATCGCGTACTCGCAGCGTATCGGTCATGGTCGTGTTAGTCCAGTACCGTGGCTAGTTAGATTCCCAGACCTCACACACTGTTTTTTTTTTTTTGGGAATTGAAACGTCAGGTGTATGTAGAGGAGTCCCAGATAACTTGTAACAAAAAATAAATACGCGCGCTTTTAATAAGTTATTTCTTCTTTCCTTGATAGTGCTAAAAAACTATTTAATCCAAATTTATTTACACGTGCACGTCTATGCTTGAAAAAGGAGTTTGCTTTGAACAATATCTCAAAAACGGTGAGAGTGTGTGTTTAATTAAATGTACAGGTAAGAATCTTTCTGTGTAGATACTTTCTAATTTTTTAAATACGTCAGAAATTCAGAATGCAATTGTTTAAATCTGAATCGTATTATGTGTAATCAACACGCCCAAGTGCTTTAATTTAAATGTATTGTTAATTATGATTTATTTTTTGCATTCTGACCATCAGAATAGGCCCATGAAAGAATGAAGGAATTTTTTTAATTACATTTCCAAATAACTTTATATCACAGTCTAAACATAAAAAAGTAATTCGAAATTGATAAAATTAGCAGTCAGTAACCGCAACGCACATCTGAATACTTTACTTACGACTCAGGTGATACATAATCACACGCCGCCCGCTCGCTCGACCGGCGGGTGACCATAAAATAAGTTTCTAAGTAAACATGTTTCATAAGCGATAATTTTAATTTTTACAACAACTTGTCAAAATAAAAAATTACGTATTTATTAAAATATGTTCAAGTTTATCATGTTAAAATTTGCGCACTGGTTAAAAAAAATCCTGTATATAAAAGGCAAACTCGAGGGTTCTAAAATTTAAAAGCTAAAAAATCTTACACATATAAATAAAATTGGAGTGTCTGTTTGTAATATTGAAATAACTGCTTTTTACTGCATGCATATGAATAATATATATACGGTATATACACCAAAATAACATTTTTACAATTTTTGTCTGTCTGTCTGTCTGTCCGGGCTAATCTCTGAAATGGCTGGACCGATTTTGAATAGACTTTTATTTTAGTAAAATGAAAAAAATCCTGTAGTCCACGCGAACGAAGTCGCGGGCACAGCTAGTATTATAAAAATAAAATTGCTTTTTTTTCATTGCTGAAAAAAAAAAATCAAATTTCCTTTTTCTCCAAGAAACCACAAAAAATTTGATTTTTTTCATTTACATTGTTTTGATTATTTGCCTGTTTGTATGTTACGATTGACATTTTAGTACCGTATGGTGTCCGGACGTAAAGAATAGCACCATCCCATTACTTCCCGTGGGTGTCGTAAGAGGCGACTAAGGGACATTTCGAGACTGTGCGTAGTATAAAGCACCGAAGGTCACCGCATAGTGGTGCGTAAACCACCAACAAAAGCATTTCCAAGGAGGGCTGTCAGGCTGGCGGCCGACTATAAAATATTTGCCAAATCTCCTAGCAACATGTTTGTACTAATAGAATGCGCGATACGGTTAAGGCACAGGCAACGCGCAGGGGCAGCAGTCGGCTCCTTTCCTTTTTACCCCAAAAATTTTTTTGGTTTTCTTTACTATTTATAGTGCCCTCAAGTGTATTCTCCAAATCCCAAAAAAATTAAAAAAAAATTCTCATGTCTTCGCGCCATAGCGCCCCTATAAACTTATTTTCCAATATCGACTTACCTGCTGGACGATGAGGGTGTGGTAGGCAGAATCAGGCTCCTGGGGACCGATCCCCAGCAGCAGACACTCCTGCAACAGCTTGTTCATCACCGTCTTGCAGGCGCCGAGAGACGTGTGTGACGTTACTTCTACAAACATTGACTTGGTTTCTTGAGACATCTAGAAGAAAATTGTGTTTTATTAGAAATGTTACCTACAACTAAAGGCAAATCGCAGTTTTTAGCGGGTCGACATCTGAATCTGGCAAATTAGTTTCGGAATCTAACTTGATTGTAAATAGGTCCTTTCCAAGCATTTTTTCTGTTGATTGGAGGAAACTGTTCTTGAAAATTAATCTTCAATTCTAATAGTCTGTGTCGATTAATATCTTAAGTATTATTTTTAAAACCAAGGCAGGAATGCTGGGTTTTTTATTATGATTTTCTGGTATGGGGGTGGGAAATAATATTAGAGAATTAAAAAAAAAACTTCACAAGTGTCTAGCTAGTATAACAAGCTTCTCTTCAATATATTATAAATGACTAGCAGTCCATTCTGGTTCTGCCCAGGATTTCAATTACTTCTCGAGTCAATCAACTTTGCAAATCTTGACTAGGAAGTGGTTACCCAAACGACTCTGTCATTTGCCAATTTCAAAAAGTTGCAGTTAGCTGGGCAGGAAAATAGGCAGAAAAATTATAGCAATGGCAATGTCTATCAGGAATTATGTACCTTTGAAATAGCAATTTTTTTTATACTTAATTTTATTTTCCTGAATATTATTTGCAGTCTATTTTTGGTTTAGATTCTTTCTTTATCTTTTTCTATCATTGTGGTACCTTAGTGTCCTCTGAGTTGGTTATAGGTGGGAAACTGATGACCTTTCCGCTGGCATCTTGCAGGCACGGGTACACTGGCTTGCCTTCCAATAGGTACAAGTATCTGTAAGAATGTAATTCAAACTTAATTTGTCAGTTGTTTAACACCACAAGGTAGAAAAACAACCTAGTGAGGGTAGCGTGAATCGGATGGATGTGAGACACAAAGTACCGGTTGTTGTGTGAACACTTGGGGCCTGGGCAAGGTTCTATGTCCAGCAGACAATGTCTCTCTGCAGAAATAATGATGAAATATCAAAAGTACATACTTGTGAATCCCGGAGTACACATTTCTCTTCTTCTCCTTACGCAGAGCCTCAGCCTCGGCTGTGAGCTGCTGGAACAGCTGTTCTCCAGAGTAAGGACGCAGCCTCGACAGGGGCGTCAGCTTCAGAGCTGCTGGGGCTTTGGCTGTGTATACTAGGTCACCTGGGAAGTTTCAAAATGTGTTAAGTTAGTTGAGGGCTTTTTTTGAAAAGGTATTATGTTTATTATGAAGCTGAAGTAGAGGCCAAAGGACAATAAAATAAAAAAAAAATTTTTTTCACAACATGGAGGTAAATGAAAACAAAAATTTTTTTTTAAATTTTAACAGTTATTTCAACAAAATATTGGTATTTTTTGATGCAATGTTGATTATTTTCACACAGGAGAATTTAAATAAAATCTTACCAGGTGCAATCTTGCTCAAGTCATGAGTAGCAATTGTCGCAACATTCCTTTTATCACAGACTGTGTCATGTAACTTTGTCTGCAATTGTATAAATTTCTTGAAGGACGCCTCATTGAAGGACAAGTCATTCACTATACAACATAGGATATATGGACGTACAACTGCAACTTGAGATTCAATGATCTTGACCCGCTGAGTGTCGTCTTCAACATGTAAAATGTTTAAGGAATGACAGAGATCACACTCTGTTTCTTCAGGTGTGGGTTCCTCCTTCTTGCCCTTCTTTCCTTTACCCTTGACGGCCGGTTGAGACTGGTCTACCTTAGGGCAGTGGTCACGGACGTAGTCCAATATCTGCTTGGTACGACACTGATCTACCAGCTTCATGAATCTTTTGTCAGTAAATTTGTTGCCTTTAAGATTGATTTCTGTAATTAAGATAAAAATGAGTTGCTGGTTTTTTTTTTTTCGCTGGGTAAAAGTCATCCAAATGACATCCCCCGCCCTTGGGCCGAGCGAGAGATAGAGTCAGACTCTTTCATACTGGGGCTGAGCTACCTTTCGCTGCTAACCCTAGCCCTAATAAATAAGTTGCAGGTTGATTGCAAAACTATATTCAATTCAGTGTGGTGCAATATTTCATAATGTTATAATACAGTAAAAAAGAGGGTATTTCAAAAAAATTATTACAAGTAATCTTACAGCACATTGTGTAGTAAAAAATGGGACTCACCTTTCAATTTAGCCATGTTGGCTATTTCCCCAGGAACTGTTTTTAGTTGGTTATCTCCGATGTCGAAATTTTTCAATGATGGCAGGCTACGAGCAATGTAGCTAGGCAACTCCTCAATAGCGTTCCCTTTCATTTTCAAATCAGTCAAATGAGGTAGAACTGCATTTTCCAAGTCCAGGAAATTTTTTAACTTGTTATATGACAAATCTATAGTTAGCAGACTGGGAAAATCATTGAACTTCGGCATTTCTTCAATCTCATTGGAACTTAAATTGAGACTTGCCAACTCTTTCATGTCGTTCAGGCTCTCCGGAATACTCTTTAGCTGGTTTCTCGACAAATCGAGCACTTTCAATTTTTTCAAAGAGGTTATGTTTTTATTGAATTCTGTTATTTTGTTACCAAATAACAGTAATGATTGCAGGTTCACCAGGCGATTTATATCATCTGGTATAGCTGAGAGACATGTGTCACTGATGTTTAGTAGGTTTATATTTGTTAATTGAAATATACCTTTGTCTAAACCACTTTCCGAAATACGTTTCGAAATAGCCGCACCCGCCAATTTGATTTCATGACGATTTTCCGACTTTGCGGTCGTTACTTCAGGCCACGCACTCATTTTTGTATAAAGCGATTCGAAGTAATGCTCACGCAGCTTATGAGAATCAAATTAGAATTTAACTAGAAAAAAATCGCGCGCCACGACGGTTACTAACAGAATACATGAGAGAAAAAAATCAAATGAAATGACTTTAGTTTGACAGTCGTGTGACAAGTATTGCCAGATGACCGCCTCAATTTCCCTTCAAACTTTCCCCGAGATCCCCTCAAAATTCTGGTTTTGAAAATAAAATCCCCCATAAATGGCGAAACAGTTTATTTTTGATGAAACTATGTTCCGTACATTTTTTTATTTTGTTGGTGTAATGATCAAGACAAACACCAAGTCTGATTAACACAAATTTTTATTAGTAGCCTGCTCAAGCCAGTGTGTTGCCGAGACATGGGCGCGAACGATGTAACTCGGATCTCATCGAGTACATGGTGTGCTAGCGTTCGCAGATTAGTTAGTGGTTTCATCGTGTTCACTTATTATATTTTTAATCATTACCTCCACCGTCCACGTATCCCCCAAAAATACTGTCTTCCCAATTCTCCCCCATAGCTAAAAATAAACGCCAGACTTGGGGGGACTCTCCCCAAACTGGCATCACTGTATGACAATGACGTATAACGGGTCGGGGTAGCCAACGCATTGTTTTAAATCCCCCTTAAGCATTGTAATCATTTATTATTATTGTTTCGGTTAATTGGTAAACCGACATTTGTTGGACTTTTTTATCACCAAAAACATAATAATATGCCATCTGAACGTCCATATTGAGTCGAGCTTTGACGGTACTTCTGACCACACTCCAGTAATGCTTATAATAAGCACAATCGATGATTATAAATCCCGAGATAGACAATGTCAAACTGCACAGTTCAAAAACTAACTGGGATGTCTTCCGCGATTATCTGGAAACCAATATTAATCTTAACTGTTCACTAAAAACTCCTGCAGATATATTGATAATAATAATAATAATCATTTATTTTGCTAGAATATGAGTATAAATAAATTAGCTGGTAGTTACAAACATTGTCCGTCATATTCAACCATTATCAGGTGTGCAAAAATGTCACATAATTTTAAGACGCAAACGCAATAAATTATATTATAACAATTTCCAATTAGATAAATTAAATTTTTCAATAATAATTTAAAACAAATGATGTCGACACAGATGCTATACAAATAATAATATCAAGTTAAAAACTATACCGTTAAAAACTATACCGTTAAAAATGTCAAGGTAGTCACTATACAATTAAATATGTCACCTAGTAAAAAATGTACTGATTAAAATGTCAAGATAGAAATTATACAATTAAAATGTCAAAGTAGCCACAATACCATTAAAAATGTCAACTGGTAAAAAAAAATGTAATGATTAAAATGTCCAAATGTCAAGATAGAAGTTATACAGTTAAAAATGTCAAGAATTTACAACTAAAGATGTCAAATGGTAAAAAAAATGATATAATTAAAATGTCAGTTAAATTAAAATAGATCGAAAAATGTTAAAATCAAGTACAATAATATTCTTGTTATCTTCTCAGTCAAACATTCAGAAATATTATAATATGCCTTTTCTACCAAAAAAGTTTTCAGCTGTATTTTAAATTTATTAATGTTTAATTCCTTCATATACCTCGGTAAATGGTTGTATATCATTGGCGCCATGCAAAATATACTTTTACACATCAGTGCTGTATTGCATTTCACAACACGTAGTCTATTTTGATCATGTCAACTGCGCTTATTAGTTAAAGTATCAGACAGCTTCGGGAAGAGTTTAGGGTTAGTTTTAACGAATACAGCAATTTCGTATATGTACAGTGATGGAAGAGTAAGTATTTTATATTTTGTAAAGTAAGGCTTGCAACTTTCTATGCACTTTAAACCGAACATTGACCTGATGCATCTTTTCTGCGCCTTAAACACTAGTTCTCTATTCGTGGAGTTACCCCAGAATATTACTCCAAATCGTAGTAATGAGGCCACAATGCCATGGTACGCCGTGACAAGAGCGGCCTCGCCTATAATAGGTGCAAGTTTGTAAAGGGCATAGGCGGACGAACTAATTCTTTTAATTAATTCTGCAGTATGATCTTTCCAATCCAGTCTATGGTCTATTGTAATACCTAAAAATTTTGTCATATTTTCTTGATTTATTCTATGGTTATTATAGTCAATATTTATTTTATTAATTAAGCGTTGGCTAAATAGCATCAATTTGGTCTTGTCTAGATTTATTTTTAAATTATTATCTTCTAACCATTTTACTATGGAACTTAATGTTTTCGTGATTTCACGTTCGTCTATTTGTTTGTCCGTACTGCTTATTGTGACTGTGCTGTCATCGGCAAACAGTAACATATGGTGTTCAGTCACTTTTGGCAAATCGTTTATGTATATAATAAACAAAAGCGGGCCCAGCACACTGCCCTATGGTACGCCATACTCAATTGTCCGATGATCTGATCTATATATGTGTTCATGTTTAGTCCTATAATCTACTTTGCGTATTTCGACGTATTGTTTCCTATTTTTTAAATATGATTCAATTAACTGCAGGACGTTCCCTCTGATTCCGTAAGCGAATAATTTGTCAAGTAGGATGTCGTGGTCAACATAGTCAAACGCCTGAGTCATATCACAATAGATCGAACATACAGGTAATCTTTTATCGACATTTGTAATGACTTTATTTATAAAATCATACACGGCCATATTAATGGTTTTATTTTTTCTAAATCTTTTTTGGTCTTCAGTTAATATGTTTTGTTTTTCTAAATATTGGTATATTTGTGAGTATATGTATTTCTCGAATACTTTTGAAAGTATTGGGATAAGTGCAATGGGCCTGTAAGATTCCATATCTTCTCTATTATTTTTCCTAAACAAAGGTTTCACAATAGCAGTTTTAAGCTTACTTGGATATGTGCCGCTTGTAATGCATAAGTTGATAATGTGGCTCAAATGTCCACTGATATTGTCTACTACCTGTTTAACAAGCACTAGTGTTGACAAGCCATCGTTACCTAAACTACTGGTATTTTTTAATGATTTTATTATAGATGCTATGTCATTTTTTGTACTCGGAGCCATGAACATGGAATTATTGCGATTTTCTATATATTTTGTCGTTTTTTTACTTTTATTGCTATTTGGCTTGATCTTTTCAATAAAGAAGTCGTTAAAAGCTTTCGCTATGTCGTGTGGATGTGTCAATTTCCTATCTTTTATGGTAATACACGAAATGTCATGCTTAGGCAAATTTGATTTTGTGCGATTAATAATATCCCAAGTAGCCTTAGATTTATTAGTGGCCAACTTGATTTTGTAGATATTCTGGGCTCGTTGAGTTAATTTAATTATTCGCTTGTATATTGCAGAATACTTCTTAAAATTCACTTTATCTGTTTGTTTTCGATGCAGGCGATAACGCCACAAGAGTGCCCTTTTCTTTTTGCTACATTTTTGAATGCCGCGGGACAACCACTGAGGTCGCTTGTGTGATCTTATTATTATCACCTTATATGGAAAACACAAGTCATAAAATAGAGAAAAAGTTTCCAGGAACAGATCGTAGGCATCATTTGGGTCTGCAGTTTCATATATTTCCGCAAAAGACAGATTTTGCAAGCATTCTTTGAACTTTTTTATGTTGTTTATGTTATAGTCGCGTCGTTTAACATTGGTATGTTGTTAAGCAGAAATGTCCTTTTTGTTGGACATTTAAGTATTTGGCAAGTGTGATCTGATAGAGCAAAATCTATTACGTCATGTTCACATTTTTTGCCTAGATTATGGGCAAAATTATCAATACAGGTGTTACTGTTAAGCCTAGTCGGTTGTCTTATAGCTAAATTTAAATTATAGTTCAACAATCGACACTCCAAATCTAATGAAAGGTTGGTACGTTTTAAAATGTCAATATTAAAGTCAATGTCAGTAAAAAGTAAGTTATTATAATATTTCTTTTATATTTATTTGTAATATATTGTAGTAACTTTTCCAGGCGTTCAAAAAATATATTTAAATTACTTGAGGTTGGCACCCTATAAATACAGACTATAATGGTGCTAGTTTGTGTTAATTCGATGGCACAACATTCAAAAGCACTATTTATTGCCATGTTTTTTACTTCAGGTATTTCCTTCCAGTAGTGGCCCTTTTTTACCAAAATGCAGGTTCCGCCTCTTTTACAGTCCATTCATAGTTGGGGATTGAGAGATAGTTTTCGTAACCATGCATCATAAAATGTTCGGAGATGCAGATGACGTCGATGTTAATTTTCTTTGTCAATAGTTCATGCAGACAAACACTAAGGGCGTCCGCTTTATTAAAAATCCCTGCAATATTTTGATGAAGAATGTTTACATGACTGTCATAGAAAAAACAGGTTATCGACTTTTCCGTTTAAGGATATTTGTTCTTTAATGTTGTCACTTGTTAATGGTTGTAGGTCGTATTTTTGGATGCCATAAATAAATTGATCAAGCTTGCACATATATAACAAATCTGATTCAAGTGGCAGCCTGGAATAACACTCCTGCACTGGATATACCATCCCGTAGATTACCAATACCAGTCGAGATTCGGTTCGAGAGTCGTAGGCAGCTCTCTTGCAACAGAGAAGATAAAACCCGACTAATCCGTGCGATTGCTGAACTAAAGAAAACTGTTGCAGAAGTTGCCAACGAGTTCCAGAGGAAACTAGAAATGCTTTCTCCAAAATTCAACCGGCCACCATTCTCTTTGGAAAGCCACTAAGTCAATGACTCAACACCAACAATGTTTTCCTCCAATCAGATCAGGCAGCTCGTGGGCTCGTACTGAAAAAGCTGAAGTATTTGCAACCCATCAAACCAATGTATTAAAGCGTAATGAAAGTGACGGCCCTGATGACCCAGAAATAGATGCATTCCTAAATCAAGAGACCCAACAGAATGTTCCTTTGCGACTAACATCTCCAAGAGAGTTAGCCAAGGAGATCTCTAACCTGGCAGCAAATAAAGCCCCCGGTTTTGACTTAATCACACCACGGATACTGAAAGAGTTGCTAAAGAAGAGCATTGTCTTTCTAACAAATCTTTTTAATGCAACCCTACGAGTTTTCTACTTTCCATCCCTCTGGAAAATATCGCAAATAGTGATGATTCACAAGCACGACAAACCTGTCAATGAAGTGACTTCATACCGACCAATATTAGCCTCACACCATATATTGTCGAAGTTATGGGAAAGAGTCTTCTTGACCAGGTTAAAACCGAATCTTGGTGACAATGATGTTATACCTAATCACCAATTCCGGTTTTGCAAAGATCATTCCACCGTGGAACAAGTGCATAGAGTCTACCGCACGATCAGACAATGCCTTGAGAAAGAGTATTGCTCAGCAGCTTTCATTGACATCCAACAGGCCTTCGATCGCGTTAGGCATAAAGGCCTGCTGTACAAAATTAAAAAAAAAAACCCTTCCATATTCGTTCTATCTTTTGATGAAGTCTTATCGGAATGAGAGAATGTTCCAAGTTAAGCAACATAGCGCGAGATCTCCCCTTCATACCTGCCGCGCGATGGTGCCACAGGGCTTAGTCCTTGGTCCAGTATTGTACTTACAACATTTTCACTCATGACCTACCTTAAGCTGCAAAAACGTAACTGTTGCAACCTTCGCGGACGATGCCGCATTTCTTGCATCCAGACGAAGCCAGTGGATACCTACAAAACCAGCTCAACCTAACCAATAACTGGCTGCAAAAATGGCGTGTAAAAGCGAGAGCTTCTAAATCGCACTACACCACATTCACTTTGAGAATAAAGTTATGCCCAACAGTCAAACTTGGCCAGAATCCTTTACCGCCATGCAAATGTGTTAAATAATTGGGGATTTTACTTAGACCAACGTATGACATGGAAATACCATATTAAGCACAAATGAAACGAAGTAAATCGATTCAAAAAAATTTTATGGATGCTTGACAAGCAATCAACTCTATCTATAGGCAATAAACTTAGAGTCTATAGCTCAGTTATAAAACCGATTTGGACCTATGGGATTTAACTGTGGTCTTCAGCCAGAGAATCCAACATACTTTGCCTCCAAAGAGGCCAAAATAACATCTTAGGGATCATAAATGGTGCAGCCTGGTTCACACGTAACACTGAAATACGTACCTACCTAAACATGAAAACTGTCATTGAAGAAGCCAAATAATACACAGATAACTACGCTGTACGATTAAAGCTCCATCCGAACCCATTGACAAACATGCTTTTAATACGAAACCCAATCAATAAATAAAAAATAGACTGAAATGTGCAAAATATGTGCTATATGACTAAGGAGAGCAGTGGCTGTAACCCACCTATCTACTGCAACACATTTGATAAAGTCAACTGTTCAGACTGTTCGCAGATTTTATGAAACAAAAAAAATGTAATGTAACACAACGAAAAAGGATTCTGAACGCCAACAATTATAGTAACTTAATAGGTGGAAATGCAACAGTTACTTCGTGGAAAGTGGTTTTATTAATGAACTGGCAACCCGTGTTGGACCGTTGGACTTGATAAATGACTTTTGATAAAAAAAAAATGTTTCTTAATGAAAAGAATAGAATAGAATAAACTTTATTGTACAGCAAAAAAGTAACACAACTTATACATAAACGAACAGAACTTATCTTTAACGTTAACGCCCACAATCAGCGATAATAGTTTATAGCATAAAGTTGATGCACTTTCTGTCTGATCGGAGGATTCTTCTTTTTCAACGGAGGTTTGCGGGATTTTAAACTCTGTTCCGCATACCTCTAAACTGATGATCCTCGACGATTAATGTCAGGCACAACCTTTGTAAAGAAAAGAAAGAAAGAAAAACATGTTATTTGTCGGAAAGGCGCAAAAACAGCAGCTACTACTTCGTGACGCCATCATAACTTGCTCAAGCTTTCGAGCAGCAAGCCATACAGCTGGTACCCACGGCATTAAAGAGTATCCTGACAGTATGCCTACCTGGTCATAACCCTCAGCCTCATCAGCGATCTCGGCTAAATACACTACACTTTCGGCCAGTCACATGAAGAGCCACGAAATACCTCTTTGTTATTATATTATTGGTTGAGGCTAGCAGTCAATCTACAACGTTGCGCAGCACTGCTCCTACCCAATGGAGCCAACAGTACTATTGTAAGCCACTGGAGTCTGTAGCATCATCCCGACTCACTTTGATATCATCACTCCAACTCACTGGGGCATCATCTCGACTCACTGGGACATCATCAACCCGACTCACTGTGGCATCATCCTGACTCACTGGGACAACACCACCCTGACTCACTGGGGCATTACTGAGAACTTTGCGGCTTCAGGTTCAAAACCAAGGAAGTCTGTTGGCACAGGCAAATCACCAAACAACTTTTCTTTTCTCTTGATTCTTATGTCAGAGCTGCAACCTACAAGTGGGTGGTCTTTCTAGTTTGCTGTTGCTACAATATCCTCACTTTAAGTATGGCGATGTCACTAAGAATGAAGTTAAGAAATCTGTTCTGGCAAATATTTCTAAACAGTCACATAAGAAAAACTTACCAGGTGCAATCTTGCTTAAGTCATGAGTCAATATTTCTCTTATCACAGACCGTGTCATGTAACTTTGTCTGCATCTGTATGAATTTCTTGAAGGACGCCTCACTGATGGACAAGTCATTCACTGTACAACATAGGATATACAGGCGGACAACCGTAACTTGAGATTCAATAATCTTAACCTGCTTTGGGTATTCTTCTACGTGTAAAATGTTCATGGAATTACAGAGATTATACTGTTTCTTCAGGACTGGTTTCTTCAAGCAAAACTGCATTCTCCAAGTCCAGGAAACTTTTTAGTTTGCTACATGATTAATCCAAAGTTTATTTGATTAGATAACTTAAACCAAGACTTACCAACTCTTTTCTGTCGTTCAGACTCTCCGAATTCCTCTTCAGCTAGTTTCTCGACAAATGATACAAATCAAGCACTTTCAATTTCTTCAAATGATCTACCAGGGAAGCCATATATACAGAAACATTCATTACCAAACAAGTGTCTTCAACGTAGTCTTTAAACTTGTAATACACTTTCTTGGTAATGTTACGCTTGATGTGGGTTTCGAACTTTCCCTCGTTTCGAGTTTTGGAACTGAATTTGGCAGCTTGTGATAAAAGCGTATGCTGATTATGAGGAATAACTTGCTTGTCTCAGTTAATCTACATTTGGGTATTACAATTTCCAAAGCTTAATTATTTTATGAGATTCGCTTCTAATTGAAAAGAAAGCAAAAGTGCATTTTTTAATTTGTTATATGACAGTTCCAAAGTAAACAGACTGGGATAATCAATGAATTTCTGCAGTTCTTTTATTTGATTAGATTACCTACTTAAATCGAGACTTGCAAACTCTTTTCCGTCGTTTCAGACTCTTCGAATTACTCTTCAGCTTGTTTCTCGACAAATCAAGCACTATAATTTCTTTAAAGAGGTTATGTTGTCATTGAATTCTGTTATTTTGTTACTAAACAACAGTAAGGATTGCAGGCTCAACAAGCGATTTATATCATAGATCTGGTATAGCTAACAGACAAGTGTCACTGATATTTAGTTGGTATTTGTTAATTGAAATATATCTTTGTCTTTACACAACAATGCAGCTAATGATCTACGAGGGAAGCCACATATACAGAAACAGTCATTACCAAACAAGTGTCTTCAACGTAGTCTTTAAACTTGTATTACACTTTTTTGGTAATGTCACGCTTGATGTGGGTTTCGAACTTTCCCTCACTAAGTTCTGCAACCGAATTTGGCAGCTTGTGATAAAAGCGTATGCTGTTTATCAGGAATGTCTTGTTTGTTTCAGATCTCCATTTGGGTATTACAATTTCCAAAGCGTATTTATTTTGTGAGATTCGCTTTTAATTTAAAAGAAAGCAAAACTACATTTTTTAGTTTATTATATGACTGATCCAAAGTAAGCAGACTGGGAAAATCAATAAACTTCGGCAGTTTTTTTATTTGATTAGAACTTAAATTGAGACTTGCCAACTCTTTTCCGTCGTTCAGACACTCCGAATTCCTCTTCAGCTGGTTTCTTGACAAATCAAGCACTATCAATTTTTTCAGAGGTTACAAAGTGGTACGTTTACATTGAATTCTGTTATTTTGTTACCAAATAACAATAAGGATTGCAGGTTCACAAGGCGATTTATATCATCTGGTATAGCTGAGAGTCATGTGTTTATATTTTTCTGTTTATATTTGTTAATTGAAATATACCTTTGCCTTTATACGAAAATGCAGGTAATGATCTACCATGGAGGTCACATATACAGAATCAGTCATTACATATTAGTGTCTTCAACGTAGTCTTTAAACTTGTCGAACTTTCTTTCACTGAGTTCTGCAACTGAATTTGGCAGGTTGTGATAAAAGCTTATGCTGTTTATGAGGAATGATTTGCTTGTCTCAGTTAATCTCAATTTCCAAAGCGTATTAGTTTCATGAGATTCGCTTCTGATTGAAAAAAAAGCAAAACTACGTTCTCTAAGGCCAAGAAACTTTTCAGTTTCAGTTTTTTTATTTGATTAGAACTTAAATTGAGAACTCTTTTCCGTCGTTCAGACTCTCCGAATTCCTCTTCAGCGGGTTTCTCGACAAATCAAGCACTTTCGATTTCTGCAAAGACAATACACGATCATGGAGTTAATGATCTACCAGGGAAGCCATATATACAGAAACAGTCATTACCAAACATGTGTCTTCAACGTAGTCTTTAAACTTGTAATTTATTTTCTTGGTAATGTCACGCTTGATTTGGGTTTCGAACTTTCCCTGACTGAGTTCTGCAAGTGAATTTGGTAGCTTGTGATAAAAGCGTATGCTGTTTATTAGGAATGAATTGCTTGTCTCAGATCTCCATTTAGGTATTACAATTTCCAAAGCGTATTTATTTTGTGAGATTCGCTTTTAAAATAAATGTATTTCGGAAGTTCTTTTATTTGATTATAACTGAAATTGAGACTTGCCAACTCTTTTCCGTCGTTCAGATTCTCTAAATTCCTCTTCCACTGGTTTCCCGACAAATCAAGCACTTTCAATTTCTTCAAAGAGGTTACAAAGAGGTACCTGTTGCGATTATATCATCTGGTATAGCCGAGAGTCATGTGTCATGTGTTCTTTTATTTGATTATAACTGAAATTGAGACTTGCCAACTCTTTTCCGTCGTTCAGATTCTCTAAATTCCTCTTCCACTGGTTTCCCGACAAATCAAGCACTTTCAATTTCTTCAAAGAGGTTACAAAGAGGTACCTGTTGCGATTATATCATCTGGTATAGCCGAGAGTCATGTGTCACTGATATTTAGTAGATTTATATTTGTTAATTGAAATATACCTTTGTCTTTATATGATAATGCAGGTAATGATCTACCAGGGAAGCCACATATAAGGAAATCGTCATTACCAAACAAGTGTCTTCAACGTAGTCCTTAAACTTGTAATACACTTTCTTGGTAATGTCACGCTTGATGTGGGTTTCAAACTTTCCCTCACTGAATTCAGGAACAGAATTTGGCAGCTTGTGATAAAAGCGTACGGTGTTTATGAGGAATGATTGCTTGTTTCAGTTAATTTCCATTTGAGTATTATAATTTCCAAAGCGTATTTATGTTATGAGATTTGCTTCTGATTGAAGAGAAAGCAAAAGTGCATTTTTTTATTTGTTATATGACAGATCCAAAGTAAGCAGACTGGGAAAATCAATGAATTTCGGCAGTTCTTTTATTTGATTAGGACTTAAATTGAGACTTGCAAACTCTTTTTCGTCATTCAGACTCTCCGATAGACACCAAGTTTTTGAGAACATACAAAATACTGTCTAAAATATAAAGTGAAGGCTGAGTCAGTATGTCTATTTTATAAATGCTGCAGCAAAGAGATTTAAAGGGTAGTATATATTTAATGTCTTTGTGCTGCAGATTCCCACAAGTATATGCCATAAGCCTTAATGAGAAAATAGGCATAGTAGCCTTCTTTTTCATCTTCAGATCCGTCTAATAAAACAGAACTGCATTCTCTAACTCTAAGAAACTTTTTATGTTGGATACTTCCACAGCAATTATCTTTGGTTGATTATCTCCAATGTCAAAATTTTTCAATGGTGGCAGGCTACTGACAATGTACTTCCACAGGAATTATCTTTGGTTGATTATCTCCAATGTCAAAATTTTTCAATGGTGGCAGGCTACTGACAATGTAGCTAAGCAATACCGCAATAGCATTCCTTTTCATCTTCAGATCCGTCAAATGAAGCAAAACTGCATTTTGCAAGTCCAAGAAAAATTTTATGTTGGATACTTCCGCAGGAATTGCGTTTAGTTGATTATTTCCAATGTCATTTTCTTTAATGATGGCAGGCTACTGACAATGTAGCTAGGTTACACCACAATAGCATTCCCTTTCATCTTCAGATTCTTCCAATGAAGCAAAACTGCATTCTCCAACTCCACGCATTTTTTATTTTTGTGTGAGGTGCTGGCGCTATAATCATAAGTATCCATAACATTAGGTATAAACCTATGACTACTGGTTTCTGGTTGTGCACGAGTGTGTGAGGTGCTGTTACGGTATTCAAGTGTATCCATCACATTAGGTATAAACCTATGACTACTGGTTTCTGGTTATGCACGAGTGTGTGAGGTGCCGGTACGGTAGTCAAATTGTTGTGGGTAGATATGGTGTTTCGCAAATGAAAATCCGGAATATACGAAATCTTACTATTTAATTTCTTACACAATTACACACTTCAATACTAATGCTAAATCTAACTTAAAGATGAATCCTAATTCTAAATCCTATGGCTAAGAGTGGGGCGCCAGGAGGGTTTTAATCGCATAGATGGCGAGGGCGCGGAACCCTACCAATCCTAAGTTGACAGCCGGCTGAGGCGGTTCTTATCCACGCCTGATGTGGATAATGAATGTCCGAGTAAAACAAACGGGTAATAAAGGGTTACATACGGTCTTGCCAGAACTTCTCCAATAATAAAAGGGCGTGACGGTAGGCTGGAACAAGCAAAACCAAATATGTAGGATGGTTCCACAACGAGGTTTATTTGTAAACTTTCCACTTGAACTCATAAATAACTCGCCCCTTTATTGTTGAAATCGTTCACATACAGAATGTAGCTTGATCACGTTGATCTAATATAAGTAATTCACGATTAACAAAATGAAATGGAGGTATGTCGATATAATTCGCCCACAAGTGACACTCGTCTGTCTCTGACCAGTGATTGCGCAGGAATGTGTCCTTCAAGCTAAAGGTCGTCGATATAAACTAAGTTAACACAACTCACGGAAATACAAAAAGACAATAAACTGACATGGCGAGATTTGAACTTGGGACTCATAGCCTATAAGTCCATCGTTAATCCTCTTAGCTATCATTAAGTTTAGTTATGGAACCAAAAATGGGTTAACGCTCAACCAGGCATGACGTCATTACAAAGTGTATCCGTCACATTAGGTATAAACCTATGACTACTGGTTTCTGATTGTGCACGAGTGTGTGAAGTGTCGGTACGGTAGTCAAGTGTATCCATCACATTAGGTATAAATCTATGACTACTGGTTTCTGGTTGTGCACGAGTGTGTGAGGTACCGGTACGGTAGTCAAGTGTATCCATCACATTAGGTATAAACCTATGACTACTGGTTTCTAGTTGTGCACGAGTGTTTGAGGTGTCGGTACGGTAGTCAAGTGTATCCATCACATTAGGTATAAACCTATGACTACTGGTTTCTGGTTGTGCACGAGTGTGTGAGTTGTCGGTATGGCAGTCAAGTGTATCCATCACATTAGGTATAAACCTATGACTACTGGTTTCTGGTTGTGCACGAGTGTGTGAGTTGTCGGTATGGCAGTCAAGTGTATCCATCATATTAGGTATAAACCTATGACTACTGGTTTCTGGTTGTGCACGAGTGTGTGAGGTGTCGGTACAGTAGTCAAGTGTATCCATCACATTAGGTATAAACCTATGACTACTGGTTTCTAGTTGTGCACGAATGTGTGAGGTATCGGTACGGTAGTCGAGTGTATCCATCACATTAGGTATAAACCTATGACTACTGGTTTCTGGTTGTGCACGAGTGTGTGAGGTGTCGGTACGGTAGTCAAGTGTATCCAGCACATAAAGTATAAACTTATGACTACTTGTTTCTGGTTGTGCACGAGTGTGTGAGGTATCGGTACGGTAGTCAAGTGTATCCATCACATTAGGTATAAACCTATGACTACTGGTTTCTGGTTGTGCACGTGTGTGTGAGGTCCTGGCGCTGTATTCATGTGTATCCATCACATTAGGTATAAACCTATGACTACTGATTCGTGGTTGTGCTCGTGTCTGGTATTATTATGGGTCCAAAAATAAGACAATTGAGTAAGAATATTAATTAAAACTTTTTATTTCTATAAACGTATATGCTAGCTATGACATGACGATTTTTTCGCCTTAGGGCTAAGTTACACGACGCGAGATTCAGCGCGCGGCCGCGGCATCGCCATACGGCTGCAGCTTACTTCCTTTTTAGGGTTCCGTAGCCAAATGGCAAAAAACGGAACCCTTATAGATTCGTCATGTCTGTCTGTCTGTCTGTCTGTCTGTCTGTCTGTCTGTCCGTCCGTATGTCACAGCCACTTTTTTCCGAAACTATAAGAGCTATACTGTTGAAACTTTGTAAGTAGATGTATTCTGTGAACCGCATTAAGATTTTTACACAAAAATAGAAAAAAAGCAATAAATTTTGGGGGTCCCCATACTTAGAACTGAAACTCAAAAAATTTTTTTTCATCAAACCCATACGTGTGGGGTATCTATAGATAGGTCTTCAAAAATGATATTGAGGTTTCTGATATCATTTTTTTCTAAACTGAATAGTTTGCGCGAGAGACACTTCCAAAGTGGTAAAATGTGTGTGTCCCCCCCTCTAACTTCTAAAATAAGAGAATGATAAAACTAAAAAAAATATATGATGTACATTACTATAAAAACTGCCAAAGAAAATTGGTTTGAACGAAATCTAGTTAGTAGTTTTTTTTTAATGCGTCATAAATCGAAAAAAATACACTATTATTAAAACATCGATCAAAGTTACAACACATAACAAGAACTTTTATATTATGTTACTTCCTGCTACGGAACCCTTCATGGGCGAGTCCGACTCGCACTTGGCCGGTTTTTTTTTATATCAATTTAAAATTTTAAACTATTTTGATTTTAATCCGAAAATAATCTTCGAATTCGTCTCCGTCTTCTCGTAAATCATTATATAAAGTATGGAATTCGTCAAACTCTTCTCGCCATGTTAAAATGGAACGAACCCAAATTCTTCTTTGTCTCTTTTGTTCCTTTTGTTTTTGTTGTCGGTACGAATAGCAATCACAATTTTTTTACCTTTTTGTCAGATTAGGCATGATGATGATACGTGTGAATTTTATCAAAGATCGAAAGCAACTGATCCGCTGCGCGAGTGCGCGGATCCCAGCGCGATAGATTTCTTCGAAAGTTGGATATTTCCACAAGAATGCCTTCAATTGATTGTCTCCAATGTCGAAATTTTTCAAGTCCAAGAAATTTTTTATGTTGGATATTTCGGCAGGAATGCCTTCAATTGATTGTGTCTAATGTCGAAATTTTTCAAGTCTACGAAATTTTTTATGTTGGATATTTCGGTAGGAATGCCTTCAATTGATTGTCTCCGATGTCGAAATTTTTCAATTCCAAGAAATTTTTTATGTTGGATATTTCTACAAGAATGCCTTTAATTGATTGTCTCCAATGGCAGAATTTTTCAAGTCCAAGAAATTTTTTAGGTTTAATATTTCTACAAGAATGCCTTCAATTGATTGTCTCCAATGTCGAAATTTTTCAAGTCCAAGAAATTTTTTATGTTGGATATTTCGGCAGGAATGCCTTCAATTGGTTGTCTCAAATGTCGAAATTTTTCAAGTCTAAGAAATTTTTGTTGGATATTTCCGCAGGAATATTCGTCTTCAGTTGATTGTCTCCAATGTCGGAATTTTTCAAGTCCAAGAATTTTTTTATGTTGGATATTTCCACAAGAATGCCTTCAATTGATTGTCTCCAATGTCGAAATTTTTCAATTCCAAGAAATTTTTTATGTTGGATATTTCTACAAGAATGCCTTTAATTGATTGTCTCCAATGTCAGAATTTTTCAAGTCCAAGAAATTTTTTAGGTTTAATATTTCTACAAGAATGCCTTCAATTGATTGTCTCCAATGTCGAAATTTTTCAAGTCCAAGAAATTTTTTATGTTGGATATTTCGGCAGGAATGCCTTCAATTGATTGTCTCAAATGTCGAAATTTTTCAAGTCTAAGAAATTTTTGTTGGATATTTCCGCAGGAATATTCGTCTTCAGTTGATTGTCTCCAATGTCGGAATTTTTCAAGTCCAAGAAATTTTTTATGTTGGATATTTCCACAAGAATGCCTTCAATTGATTGTCTCCAATGTCGAAATTTTTCAAGTCCAAGAAATGTTTTATGTTGGATATTTCGGCAGGAATGCCTTCAATTGATTGTCTCCAATGTCAAAATTTTTCAATTCCAAGAAATTTTTTATGTTTGATATTTCTACAAGAATGCCTTCAATTGATTGTTTTCAATGTCGGAATTTTTCAAGTCTAAGAAATTTTTTATGTTGGATATTTTGGCAGGAATGCCTTCAATTGGTTGTCTCCAATGTCGAAATTTTTCAATTCCAAGAAATTTTTTATGTTGGATATTTCGGCAGGAATGCCTTCAATTGATTGTCTCAAATGTCGAAATTTTTCAAGTCTAAGAAATTTTTGTTGGATATTTCCGCAGGAATATTCGTCTTCAGTTGATTGTCTCCAATGTCGGAATTTTTCAAGTCCAAGAAATTTTTTATGTTGGATATTTCCACAAGAATGCCTTCAATTGATTGTCTCCAATGTCGAAATTTTTCAAGTCCAAGAAATGTTTTATGTTGGATATTTCGGCAGGAATGCCTTCAATTGATTGTCTCCAATGTCAAAATTTTTCAATTCCAAGAAATTTTTTATGTTTGATATTTCTACAAGAATGCCTTCAATTGATTGTTTTCAATGTCGGAATTTTTCAAGTCTAAGAAATTTTTTATGTTGGATATTTTGGCAGGAATGCCTTCAATTGGTTGTCTCCAATGTCGAAATTTTTCAATTCCAAGAAATGTTTTATGTTTGATATTTCTACAAGAATGCCTTCAATTGATTGTCTTCAATGTCGGAATTTTTCAAGTCTAAGAAATTTTTTATGTTGGATATTTCGGCAAGAATGCCTTCAATTGATTGTCTCCAATGTCGAAATTTTTCAAGTATACGTAATTTTTTATGTTGGATATTTCGGCAGGAATGCCTTCAATTGATTGTCTCCAATGTCGGAATTTTTCAAGTCCAAGAAATTTTTTATGTTGGATATTCCCGCAGGAATGTCTTCAATTCATTGTCTCCAATGTCGAAATTTTTCAATTCCAAGAAATTTTTTGGGTTTGATATTTCTACAAGAATGCCTTCAATTGATTGTCTCCAATGTCGGAATTTTTCAAGTCCAAGAAATTTTTTATGTTGGATATTCCCGCAGGAATGTCTTCAATTCATTGTCTCCAATGTCGAAATTTTTCAATTCCAAGAAATGTTTTATGTTTGATATTTCTACAAGAATGCCTTCAATTGATTGTCTTCAATGTCGGAATTTTTCAAGTCCAAGAAATTTTTTATGTTGGATATTTCGGCAGGAATGCCTTCAATTGACTGTCTCAAATGTCGAAATTTTTCAAGTCCAAGAAATTTTTTAGGTTTGATATTTCTACAAGAATGCCTTCAATTGATTGTCTCCAATGTCGAAATTTTTCAAGTCCAAGAAATTTTTTATGTTGGATATTCCCGCAGGAATGTCTGCAATTCATTGTCTCCAATGTCGAAATTTTTCAATTCCAAGAAATGTTTTATGTTTGATATTTCTACAAGAATGCCTTCAATTGATTGTCTTCAATGTCAGAATTTTTCAAGTCCAAGAAATTTTTTAGGTTTCATATCTACAAGAATGCCTTCAATTGATTGTCTCCAATGTCGGAATTTTTCAAGTCCAAGAAATTTTTTATGTTGGATATTCCCGCAGGAATGTCTTCAATTCATTGTCTCCAATGTCGAAATCTTTCAATTCCAAGAAATTTTTTATGTTGGATATTCCCGCAGGAATGTCTTCAATTCATTGTCTCCAATGTCGAAATCTTTCAATTCCAAGAAATTTTTTATGTTGGATATTTCTACAAGAATGCCTTCAATTGATTGTCTCCAATGTCGAAATTTTTCAAGTCCAAGAAATTTTTTATGTTGGATATTTCGGCAGGAATGCCTTCAATTGATTGTCTCAAATGTCGAAATTTTTCAAGTCTAAGAAATTTTTGTTGCATATTTCCGCAGGAATATTCGTCTTCAGTTGATTGTCTCCAATGTCGGAATTTTTCAAGTCCAAGAAATTTTTTATGTTGGATATTTCCACAAGAATGCCTTCAATTGATTGTCTCCAATGTCAGAATTTTTCAAGTCCAAGAAATTTTTTATGTTTGATATTTCTACAAGAATGCCTTCAATTGATTGTCTCCAATGTCGGAATTTTTCAAGTCCAAGAAATTTTTTATGTTGGATATTCCCGCAGGAATGTCTTCAATTCATTGTCTTCAATGTCGAAATTTTTCAATTCCAAGAAATGTTTTATGTTTGATATTTCTACAAGAATGCCTTCAATTGATTGTCTTCAATGTCGGAATTTTTCAAGTCCAAGAAATTTTTTATGTTGGATATTTCGGCAGGAATGCCTTCAATTGATTGTCTCAAATGTCGAAATTTTTCAAGTCCAAGAAATTTTTTATGTTGGATATTCCCGCAGGAATGTCTTCAATTCATTGTCTCCAATGTCGAAATTTTTCAATTCCAAGAAATGTTTTATGTTTGATATTTCTACGAGAATGCCTTCAATTGATTGTCTCCAATGTCGGAATTTTTCAAGTCCAAGAAATTTTTTATGTTGGATATTCCCGCAGGAATGTCTTCAATTCATTGTCTTCAATGTCGAAATTTTTCAATTCCAAGAAATGTTTTATGTTTGATATTTCTACAAGCATGCCTTCAATTGATTGTCTCCAATGTCGGAATTTTTCAAGTCCAAGAAATTTTTTATGTTGGATATTCCCGCAGGAATGTCTTCAATTCATTGTCTCCAATGTCGAAATTTTTCAATTCCAAGAAATGTTTTATGTTTGATATTTCTACGAGAATGCCTTCAATTGATTGTCTCCAATGTCGGAATTTTTCAAGTCCAAGAAATTTTTTATGTTGGATATTCCCGCAGGAATGTCTTCAATTGGTTGTCTCCAATGTCGAAATTTTTCAATTCCAAGAAATTTTTTATGTTTGATATTTCTACAAGAATGCCTTCAATTGATTGTTTTCAATGTCGGAATTTTTCAAGTCTAAGAAATTTTTTATGTTGGATATTTCCACAAGAATGCCTTCAATTGATTGTCTCCAATGTCGAAATTTTTCAATTCCAAGAAATGTTTTATGTTTGATATTTCTACAAGAATGCCTTCAATTGATTGTCTTCAATGTCAGAATTTTTCAAGTCCAAGAAATTTTTTAGGTTTCATATCTACAAGAATGCCTTCAATTGATTGTCTCCAATGTCGGAATTTTTCAAGTCCAAGAAATTTTTAATGTTGGATATTCCCGCAGGAATGTCTTCAATTCATTGTCTCAAATGTCGAAATTTTTCAATTCCAAGAAATGTTTTATGTTTGATATTTCTACAAGAATGCCTTCAATTGATTGTCTCCAATGTCGGAATTTTTCAAGTCCAAGAAATTTTTTATGTTGGATATTCCCGCAGGAATGTCTTCAATTCATTGTCTCCAATGTCGAAATTTTTCAATTCCAAGAAATGTTTTATGTTGGATATTTCGCCAAGAATGTCTTCAATTGATTGTCTCCAATGTCGAAATTTTTCAATTCCAAGAAATGTTTTATGTTTTATATTTCTACAAGAATGCCTTCACTTGATTGTCTTCAATGTCAGAATTTTTCAAGTCCAAGAAATTTTTTAGGTTTCATATCTACAAGAATGCCTTCAATTGATTGTCTCCAATGTCGGAATTTTTCAAGTCCAAGAAATTTTTTATGTTGGGTATTCCCGCAGGAATGTCTTCAATTCATTGTCTCAAATGTCGAAATTTTTCAATTCCAAGAAATGTTTTATGTTTGATATTTCTACAAGAATGCCTTCAATTGATTGTCTCCAATGTCGGAATTTTTCAAGTCCAAGAAATTTTTTATGTTGGATATTTCGGCAGGAATGCCTTCAATTGATTGTCTTCAATGTCGGAATTTTTCAAGTCCAAGAAATTTTTTAGGTTTAATATTTCTACAAGAATGCCTTCAATTCATTGTCTCCAATGTCGAAATTTTTCAATTCCAAGAAATGTTTTATGTTTGATATTTCTACAAGAATGCCTTCAATTGATTGTCTTCAATGTCGGAATTTTTCAAGTCCAAGAAATTTTTTATGTTGAATATTCCCGCAGGAATGTCTTCAATTCATTGTCTCCAATGTCGAAATTTTTAAATTCCAAGAAATGTTTTATGTTTGATATTTCTACAAGAATGCCTTCAATTGATTGTCTCCAATGTCGGAATTTTTCAAGTCCAAGAAATTTTTTATGTTGGATATTCCCGCAGGAATGTCTTCAATTCATTGTCTCCAATGTCGAAATTTTTCAATTCCAAGAAATGTTTTATGTTGGATATTTCGCCAAGAATGTCTTCAATTGATTGTCTCCAATGTCAGAATTTTTCAAGTCCAAGAAATTTTTTATGTTCGATATTTCTACAAGAATGCCTTCAATTGATTGTCTCCAATGTCGAAATTTTTCAAGTCTAAGAAATTTTTGTTGGATATTTCAGCAGGAATATTCGTCTTCAGTTGATTGTCTCTAATGTCGAAATTTTTCAAGTCCAAGAAATTTTTTATGTTTGATATTTCTACAAGAATGCCTTCAATTGATTGTCTCTAATGTCGAAATTTTTCAAGTCCAAGAAATTTTTTAGGTTTAATATTTCTACAAGAATGCCTTCAATTCATTGTCTCCAATGTCGAAATTTTTCAATTCCAAGAAATGTTTTATGTTTGATATTTCTACAAGAATGCCTTCAATTGATTGTCTTCAATGTCGGAATTTTTCAAGTCCAAGAAATTTTTTATGTTGGATATTTCGGCAGGAATGCCTTCAATTGATTGTCTTCAATATCGGAATTTTTCAAGTCCAAGAAATTTTTTATGTTGGATATTTCGGCAGGAATGCCTTTAATTGATTGTCTTCAATGTCGGAATTTTTCAAGTTCAAGAAATTTTTTATGTTGGATATTTCGGCAGGAATGTCTTCAATTGATTGTGTCCTATGTCGAAATTTTTCAAGTCTAGGAAATTTTTTATTTTGGATATTTCGGCAGGAATGCCTTCAATGGATTGTCTCCAATGTCGAAATTTTTCAATTCCAAGAAATTTATGTTGGATATTTCTACAAGAATGCCTTCAATTGATTGTCTCCAATGTCGAAATTTTTCAAGTCTACGAAATGTTTTATGTTGGATATTTCGGCAGGAATGCCTTCAATTGATTGTCTCCAATGTCGGAATTTTTCAAGTCCAAGAAATTTTTTATGTTGGATATTCCCGCAGGAATGTCTTCAATTGATTGTCTCCAATGTCGAAATTTTTCAAGTCCAAGAGATTTTTTATGTTGGATAATTCGGCAGGAATGCCTTCAATTGATTGTCTCAAATGTCGAAATTTTTCAAGTTTAAGAAATTTCTGTTGGATAGTTCCGCAGGAATATTTGTCTTCAGTTGATTGTCTTCAATGTCGGAATTTTTCAAGTCCAAGAAATTTTTTATGTTGGATATTCCCGCAGGAATGTCTTCAATTCATTGTCTCCAATGTCGAAATTTTTCAAGTCCAAGAAATTTTTTATGTTGGATATTCCCGCAGGAAGGTCTTCAATTGATTGTCTCCAATGTCGAAATTTTTCAAGTCCAAGAAATTTTTTATGTTGGATATTTCGGCAAGAATGCCTTCAATTGATTGTCTCCAATGTCGAAATTTTTCAAGTCTACGAAATTTTTTATGTTGGATATTTCGGCAGGAATGCCATCAATTGATTGTCTCCAATGTTGACCCAGTTGCGCCATACCTTTGTTGTCGCCACTGAGCGTCCCTAACTTTATTGTCCCTATTAGGTCTCAGGGTGTCGAATTTAGTACGCAATCTGCGGCCGAACATGAGAGACGCCGGAGTTTCACCTGTAGTACAGTGTTCCGTGTTCCTATAATATAGGAGGAATTTATTTATAAATAAGGGTATGTTTAAATTTTCCCTAATGGCCTTCTTAATCACCCTTTTCACTGTGTGTACTGCATTCTCTGCTGCCCCGTTTGAGACAGGGTGATATGGTGCTGAAAATATGTGTTCAATGCCATTGGCATTAAGGAACTGTGAAAACTCATGGCTTGTAAAGGGTGGCCCGTTGTCCGAGACTATTTGTTTAGGTAAACCAAAACGTGCGCACACGTCACTTAAAACGTTTATTGTGTGACTAGCCGCTGTACTAGGTACTTGACTAACTTCTAGCCACTTGGTTCTAGCATGAACCATAACTAAAAATATCTGCCCCGAAATAGGGCCTAAAAAATCTACATGTATACGGGCCCACGGTCTATCTGGCCATGGCCAAGGGCAGGGCATATGTCGCGGCGGCGATTCACTTTCTACAGCACAGATACTGCAAGCGCGGCATGTGTTTTCTATCGCTTCGTCCATTCCTGGCCACCAAATGTAGCTCCTAGCAAAAGCTTTCGTTTTAACTATGCCCATGTGGGCTTCTTGTAAACCAATTAGAACCTTTTCGAAAATTTTTAAGTCCAAGAAATTTTTTATGTTGGATATTTCGGCAAGAATGCCTTCAATTGATTGTCTCCAATGTCGAAAGTTTTCCATTCCAAGAAATTTTTTATATTGGATATTTCTACAAGAATGCCTTCAATTGATTGTCTCCAATGTCGGAATTTTTCAAGTCTAAGAAATTTTTTATGTTGGATATTTCGGCAAGAATGCCTTCAATTGATTGTCTCCAATGTCGAAATTTTTCAAGTCTACGTAATTTTTTATGTTGGATATTTCGGCAGGAATGCCTTCAATTGATTGTCTCCAATGTCGAAATTTTTCAAGTCCAAGAAATTTTTTATGTTGGATATTTCGCCAGGAATGCCTTAAATTGATCGTGTCCAATCTCGAAATTTTTCAAGTCCAAGAAATTTTTTATGTTGGATGTTTCGGCAGGAATGCCTTCAATTGATTGTCTCCAATGTCGAAATTTTTCAATTCCAAGAAATTTTTTATGTTGGATATTTTTACAAGAATGCCTTAAATTGATTGTCTCCAATGTCGAATTTTTTCAAATCCAAGTAACATTTGTTGGATATTTCGGCAGGAATGTCTTTCACTGATTGTCTTCAATTTCGAAAGTTTTCAAGTCCAAGAAACTTTAATGTTGGATATTTCCGCTGGAATGTCTTCAATTGTTTGTCTCCAATGTCGAAATTTTTCAAGTTCAGTTACTCTCATTACATTACTTAGTGCTGCTATTGTGTCATGTTTTGCACTGCTTTGTACAAGTCACAATCTGTCACTAGGATCTGCTCGAGCTCAGCCCTGTACTCCTCGATATGATGGGGCATCACGTGCTTAGGCAGATACATTAATCAAATGTTTCGTAACGCCTTTGCAAAAGATTGATTATCATAGGTTTGAAATATGCAACAATCACTGATAATAGTGCAGAAAAATATCTTACCTTGATTAGGAACGCTATCAGATAGATTAGCTCTTAATTATTATTGATTGCCTGGTTAATTATCTGGTAGTCATGTGGGGTGCGGTCGTGATTTTGGCTTTAGTAGCTGGGATATCGGTAATTATTCGAAATTTAAAAATATATTTCGCGTTAATATTTAATTTCATAATCGTCAAGTAGGAAGAAGCCTACTTTGTTAGAAGGTTCCCACTTTTCAGTCGACCAACATACCTGTAACTTATTTACCTCTAAAGTTTAGCGTCCACTACTGCCTCGGAATCGGAGCCTGCGCAGTGTACGAGCCGTCGTTATTTACAAAATGCCGAGGTGCATCTACTGTATTCGGGTTTTGTATCGGCAATTTCCGATCTAGTGCACGCTGTACCATACAAATCAATACAAAGCAACGAATCCGTCCGCCCCGTACGCTCCGATCCCGACGCAGTGGAGCTTTACCCACTGACAACAAGGTTCCTAATTTATAAACCTTTACATTCCAGGTATCTGCCGAAGTTCTACAGGCGTCTCCAGATGTATCAGAACATGGTATGTACACACTTAATTTACCTTACTTTTGAGGTCTAAAATCATCAAATAACTTCTCCTGCTCTGGGTGGAGTGAGAGGGAGAGTCAGACTCACTGACTAAATGTGTGTTCCTCCAGTTGGCTTTTGCGTTCCAGTGCCACTGTAACTCTTTTGAACAAACACGCTGCCCACAACATATTTATTTACATTCATAAGCATGTCATCTCCATTTCTTGCACGTTCTTCTCCATAGAGA
The DNA here is from genome assembly GCA_910589285.2 of Mythimna ferrago. Classification (NCBI taxonomy): domain Eukaryota; kingdom Metazoa; phylum Arthropoda; class Insecta; order Lepidoptera; family Noctuidae; genus Mythimna; species Mythimna ferrago. The sequence goes on along the minus strand of OU342690.1, from coordinate 14,839,751 downwards.
TCTACGCTTTAGAACGTGCAATTTCGCTTCACTTTTTTGTTTTTGACTGACCGACATTATGACAATTCAAAAGTGCCTGTAATTGCTGGTCTATTTAAAATAAACGTTTCTGATTTCATCTCGTCTCTTCGTTGTCTTTATCCCGAGTTATTACGAGTACCTATAATCTAAAAACTGTATAATAAAATTTAATGTTACTTAGGGCGAAAGTCCAATGAAACTGATCGTGGTCAGAAAATTTAAAGATTTCAACAGTATCAATATTCTGCAGCAATAATGATACTCGTACTTACAGATCTTGAACGCGTGGTGAAATTGAGCTGTTTTTGGCCTTTTTTTGGGAAATGCATCTAATAAACTTGGCTTTTACTGACTAAACCCATATGTGTTGTTTAAGTTGCCCTTTCGAAAATATATAGTGCCAGTGTGGAGCCTCTTGTAGGATATGCGTCATCTATCTTTCCTGCCCTCTCTTTGCATCCTCTTTCATATTTGTAGCTCAACCGAGAATTATAGAGGCCCTCAACCACTTCCTTTATACTATTGATCCTCTCAGTGGCCTTAAGGGTAAACCATCAGGGCAACCGCTGAAGGAAAGTTGCTGCTGATGATGTAATGAGACCATTCATTATATTTATAGACTCGCGGATAGTGTCAGGATGGGAAGCGCGCGAAGGCCAATTCCCGTACATGCTATGGCTGCGCACGGTGCGCTGGACTGGCGACGTCACTGCCTGCGGAGGATCCATCATACACCGCAGCTGGGGGCTTACTTCCGCCAGGTGTACTGCTCAGTAAGTTGACACTTAATTTTGTATCAGGTACTGACTACCAATTTTTACAATTACTTCCGACTCTGGTCGCAAGTAATTGTAAAAATTAATTGTAAAAAAAATAAAATAAAGTTAATCAGATTAACGATTAAAAATTTAGTCAAGATTGAGGATTAAGATTATTTAATCATAATAGATTTTTTTTTGGAATTTTGATATTTGTCTTAATCATTAATCACGATTAAAAAAATCAGGTAAGTGCGAGTCGGATTCGCACGTCGAGGCTTCCGTATTGAGGATTTGATCCCGGGATACCAAGATACGGGATCCCAGTCGAATTCTGGACCCAACATTTTCGCGATTTTTTTCACGAATCTCGGGATTATTGAGATAAAAATATATTTTTAAGGTTTGTTTAACAACAATTATTGAGCGACAATTTTGGTTTATATATTAAAGACATATTTATCGAAACGCATAAAATATCATCGACGACATATGTTAAGTGGAATATAATTATTAGCATTATAGCATAATCAGCCTTTTAATGTTCCCACTGCTGGGACAGCAGAACATTAATTCAGAACAGAAAATAACATTTATCAGGCCTCCTCTCTAGATTAGTGAATGTCATATGTCTTCGAATTTTTGGTTCTAGGACATGCCGGTTTCCTTACGATGTTTTCCTTCACCGTTTGGGAGTACCGTTTGGTGATGAAATAAATTACACAAAATAATGCGCCTGGCTGGGGGTGACCCTGTTTTTTTATGGTGGGAAAAAATCATGCTTACAGACTCTTACTGACTAAAAGACCCACCCCGTTCCTTCTAGCCTTTATACCGGGGCTCGAGCGCCCTTTCGGATAACCCTGGCCCCAGTAGGCTTCGACCCGGCTGGGTCCCTGCTGTTGCTGACAACTCCTTGAGGCGCGCCGTCGACGACTTGGGCTTGGTCCGGACAGTTGCCGGACGGCCGGACAGCGAGCTACATGGCTGGGCCTGACCCGACTCGTAAGTCGGGGCCGTTACCCATCGGCCACCACTGCTCACGTATTTCGCTTATGTTTCAGGCGCATCGAGGTCATCATCCACGCTGGCAGTGTGAACCGCAACACTCCTCGCGTGGTCATGCAGGCTCGCCAGACCTTCAGGCCTCCTGGCTACGTAGATGACATGCAGCCCATCACGCAGCCGAACGACATCAGTCTCATGAGGTTTAGCCGGGACCTCAATTTTGACAGTTAGTAGGAACATATTTTTTTACTTTACTTTGAGAATTTTCTTTTAAACCTTTGTGCACTGCCAGTGGCGTAGCTGGATGATCTACGGCCCTCTGGGGTAAAAAGGAAAATTTTTCGGTAGTCCAATAAGAGGTTTGTTAATCAGTTTTAGGGCCCCCTGAGCATAGGGGCCCCGAGGCACTGTTCCTCTTAGCCCTTTGCTAGCTACGACAGTGTGCACTGAAAATGTCATCTCATCTCACTAATATTATAAAGCCAAAAGTTTATGAACGTCTTTTTTTGAGGCGGGAAATCTTCTACTGACTTCCTCCCACCCTAAGGCGGAGAGGAAGGCCGTGTCAGACTTTTAATGACTAAAACCGCACCTATATTCCTTCAGTTATCCATGAGTGAGATGAGTTATGATGTCCTTGAGTATGATGTGATGAGCGTAAACATCAAATTATTTAAATTTTTTACTGGCCCGTTGGTCTAGTGGTTAGTGGCCCTGACTGCTATGCTGCAGGTCGTGGGTTCGATTCCCACCCAGGACAAATGTTTATGTGATGAGCATGATCATTTGTTCTGTGTCTGGGTGTAATTTATCTATAATATGTACCTATGTATTTAGAAATATATAAGTATGTTTATCAGTTGTCTAGTACCCATAACACAAGCTCTGCTTAGCTTGGGACTAGACGGCGTTGTGTGATAGTTGTGGAATATTATATTATATTATTATTAAATCCATTGCTAACTATAAATTTCAGATAACCTCCAGCCGATCAGGATCCAGAGATCGGTGGACCGCGACCGCGACTACACCAACGTGCTTATGACCACCAGCGGTTGGGGGACCACCTGGACCTGTATTGAAGCAGATTGTAAGTACACTTATTTATGGATCTAGTGCTTCGTGACAGGTAATTTTTGTGCCTATTTGAAGCGCCACTCACGAGTGTCGAGCATCCAGAGAACTAATTTTGACGTATAATGCAAATGGCTGCAGAGTGGTATACAGTAGGTACTCTGAAGTTTTTGAATTTTGAATTAATGAATAATTAAATAATACGGAATTCGTTCGAATTCCGTATTATTTCTGATTTACTAATTATATAAAACCTATGAAAAATTAGGTCATGTGTGTATTGTAAGCGGCGCAACATTGCTAGTTTTAGTACCGTAGACACTCGCTACGGGCGACAGCGTCAAAATGGCGAATAGCATACGGGCACAAAAGCATATGTACGGCCGCCAGACCCGTGTGGTAAATAGTAGAGCTGATGGCAGACCAACATCACAGTGTATGAATTTTACTGTAGCGATATCAATGGCGTCATATAAGAACTACAACAAAATCCTGCATCGCGCAATTAAAGTTCTCTGCGCGATTTTAACAGATCATACGACCGAAATCATCTATCGGGCAGTTGCCCACCAGACATGACGTCTGTCTGGTCGGAGAATCCTCCATTTTCTACGGAGGCTTGTGGGACTTTACTCCCTGTTCCGCTTACCTCCAAATTACCAACCACACGCATGGTGTTCCATGTACAAACTGGCCTTCACAGGCAAAACTGTGGTGAAGTTTGTGCGCGTGGTAGGCTCATTATTTAGGAGGAGTTACTGGATAAACAGACATGCGGAAAGCGACTTTGTTTTATAGCTTCTCCCAGCGGCTTCGCCCGCGAGAACGTAGGTTTCTCGGAGGAACGTCGGATTTCCAAAAATCCTTTCTTAGTGCCTTTTTTTTTTTTTTCGATGGGAAAAATCATCTTATGATAACCCCCGCTCTTGGGCGGAGCGGGAGATAGTGTCAGACTCTTACTGACTAAAAAACCCATCCCGTTCCTTCAAGCCTTCATACCGGGGCTCGAGCGCCCTTTCGGATAACCCTGGCCCCAGTAGGCTTCGACCCGGCTGGGCCCCTGCTGTTGCTGACAACTCCTTGAGGCGCGCGGGAACAGCGCGCGCCGTCGACGACTTGGGCTTGGTCCTTTCTTAGTGCCCGCTTACGTCATAAAAGGAAACCTTGTGAAAAATTACTTGCTCCTAGTCCCAATAATTTTGGCTGGGCATTGATATGTCAGTCAGTCAGTTTCTCCTTATAGATTAGGGGGCACGGTAGTGCCTCCACCAAGGCGAGCAATAAAGTGAAACAGGGCCTCAAGTCTGCTATTACAATAGTGTCAGAATGGTCTATCATTGATGTCATAATTGTCGATTTTGACAAGTTTGGTAATCTACTAATATAATGGCGACATTATGACTTTCCAGTGGTCAACCACTGACACTCCATTGAAAGAAATGGCATAGAATAGTAATCTCGTACTTATTGACAAATGAATATTTGACGTAAGCGGTAATCTGCTAAAACTTTGACAGTTTATTTGATCAGTGTTCTACCATTAGAACGTTATTGTGCTGTTCTTGGTTTTAATATGCTCGATATTATCATTCTACCACAACTCTAGAACGATACCACTGACCGATCAATGATCAATCATTATGAATTAGCAGATTAAGAAATTTTAGTAAAATGACAATGTGATCGTGTTGGACTAACGAATTTATAAAAATAGCAGAAGAAAGAAAAGAAAGAAAGAAAAACAGTTTATTTACGCGTTAAAGACGCAAACTTAAAAGAAGGTTACAGAACATAACATCAAAATAGGGAAGATATGCGTCTCCTCCGCGCAAAACGGCCGAACGCTCAGCATAAAGCTGCGGCCTCACGCATAATGCGTTGAGCTCACAGCGCTGGTTTTCAGCGTGGGCCGGTCGCTGTGTCGACATAAAGACGCCGGAACGGTGCAGTAAACTAAAAATAAGTATAGATAAGTTATAAATACAAATAAAATAAATAGATAAGGTGACAAATACAATTTTATAAAGTGGCAACACCACGACGCGCCCATAGCTCAATTTGTGAAAGCAGCAGACTTGGGCCCCTGTTCAGGCTACTTTCGACCCTCTATAACTTCGTTGTGTATTGTGTATAACTGAAGCCTTTTCAGTAACCAAGCAGACATTGTATAAACAAGGTCTATTTAAAATTTCATTCAATTTGAACCAGTAGTTTAAGAATTATAACTGGCCAAAGATTTTCGTCATTTGTAATATTGATATGCCGAGTTACCCATGACGTTCAAAGTAAGATTGTTTTAATCTTGTATCTGTGTGGGTAAGAGACAGAGGTATACAGGTTGTCTAGCGCCATCTCTTACCCACACTGAAGTAAGAATAAAACAATCTTACTCTATACGTCATGGTAACCCACTTGGTCAATATAAGATGTTGCAAAATTAATCGACTTGGTGTTACATAGATCTCATATTTTTTTACGGTAGAAGAACTGATTTGCGAGCCTTGTTTTATTTTTGACTAGCTTTTGCCCACGGCTTCGCCCGCATACATAAAATAGATGTCACCCAGGAATAAAAATGCTTTCTACAGGTGAAAAAATTATCGCAATCGGACCAGTACTTCAGGAGATTACCTCCTACAAAAAAAAAACATAAAAACAAAAAACAAACTTTACCTCTTTATTATATTAGTGTAGATTCGTGTAGATGGCATAAAGATAATATTGTGTACATTGTCATTTACCATTTCAGGCCCAATGCCTGTGATCCTGAACTGGGTGTACATGAAGGGCATCTCGAACTTCCTGTGCCTGCTGCTGTACAACTCCAACTGGCACATCAGGCCGTCCACCATCTGCGCCATAGGTTTCAACGAGACCAGCCAGGGTATTTGCGCGGTAATAACAAAAACAGAATTTATATAAAAATAGTAGGCTTTTTTAAAATTTATTTCTTTTTATAAAAAGTAAATTTCAATATTATGCACATACATATGAAACATATTAAAAATTATTCAATACACTTACTCATAAATCTGCTTTTATCCCACCGTTTTAGGCACGCAATTGACTGTTTTTCGCAGTCGTACGGAAGCGCGCGTGCTCGCCCTTGCCACAATTTTGTTTCATTTATCGTATCAGGCTGGGTAGCGCGTTAACCCCCATTCATTTATGTCTTCGTAAGTGTACTGTAAAACGTCGTCTGATACACGTGGAAATACTGCCTCGGGCGCAATGACAAACTTTCTCCACTGGTATCAAAATGTACTTACTATTTTCTATTAGCTGCCTTTGCGTATCGCTTAAGAAGTAGTTTTGACTTTACTACCCTGGTCATTTAATTATTAGTTAAATAAAAGCCAGTGCATCTACTATGTGACGTAGTTCTAAGTTCTTTTTAATATTATTGACTAGCTTTTGCCCGCAGCTTCGCCCGCGTACATAAAATATAGCCTATGTCACTCAGGAAAAGCAGCTTTATATCGGTGAAAAAATTTTAGCAATCGGACCAGTACTTCCAGAGATTACCTCCTACAAACAAAAAAAAACAAAAAAAACAAACTTTACCTCTTTATTATATTAGTGTAGATAGGCTCGCGTTTGACCACCATCTCACCGGTAAGAGATAATGTAGTCGACAATTGAGCACGCCTAGAAGTAACCTATTCACTCTTGACTTAAAGACCCCAAGTTGTAGCTATCAGGAAACACAGGCTCCGGCAGAGAATTTCTTTCCTTGGTTGTACGCACAATAAATGAGTTCCCAGAACGCTTTGTGCGTATGGGTAGGATGTCTACCATGTATCGGTGGCGCAAAACCGTACGTCTTATAGTCCTATGACGGAATGGACTTGGCGGAATTAGAAAAACAAATAAAAAGAAATCTCTTGCTTTCGGACAGGATGTCTTCAAATTCCATACACCAGTGGCGCATTGGCGTAGGTTTACTAATCTGTGGAACAAATTTGGTGGAATTAAAGACTAGAATTGAATCAATTTCGATTTTATTTTGTTTTCAGGGTGACAGTGGTGTACCGCTAACAACCGTGGAAGCCGACGGAGTGGCTTCTCAAGTTGGTATCGGTTCGTTTGCGTCTGGGTGGGGATGCCACGTGGGTATGCCAGGAGGTAAGTTAGAATCGTCAGATCGAAAAAAAGTACTAGGTTTGGGCAAAGCTCTCGCCCATGGCCTCGCAACCAAAGGGACCTCGCGTGTGCAAGGGCTCGTTAACAAGGGTTTTTTTTATAATAAAAACCAATAGGCTCGCGTTTGTCCACTATTTCACCTGATGGTAAGCGACGATGTGGTCGAACATTGGGTTGCGATAGTCACTGTCTCGGTTTTCGAATTTATGAAAGAAAAAGCCCCGCTGATGCGGCTTCACCCATGTCTAAATTAATTCATGCTACGCCGCTGACGAAACCAAGCTAAAGAGGAGTAAAAATACTATTGTTTATTTAATTTATTGGAAAACCATTTCTTGATTCTTGCAGAATCCCACTGCCCTTATACTTACCTATGCCTATATCAGGATAATATAGGTTGTCCACGTTTACTAATCCGTAGGAAGGAATCTTCTTATTCTCGTCTAACCATTCAACTTGGAGCCAAACCTTTGGAAGCGTAGCATTCATATTTCACTCACTTTACGATATTCCTTTCCCTACTCTGAAAAAATGTTTCTGTCCTAGGTTTCACCCGTCCCGGCTACTACCACGACTGGATCACCCAGGTCACGGGGATCAACTTCGACCGGCGCTCGGCAGTAGCTGATGATGACCTGCCTGATGTAGACCCAGGATTCTCTCCGATATCACTTTCACTGCCTGATGAAGAAATAGCTATGTGATGAAGTTTGGAGAATCAATGATTTTCTTTAATTCTGGAGATAAGAAATGCTAATGTAATAAACACTGTAACGTAACACTGCTGTTTTTAAATTCAAGAAGATAATTACCCTCCAGCTCTCCCCTATTGCAGATTCCTTTAGAAGATCATATTTATACAGGACTAGACCTCAAGTCTGCTATTATAATAATGTCAGAATGGTCTATGATTGATTTCATAATATGTTAAAAAGGGCAGTCGTGCCGATCCTGCCAACTATCGGCCGATTTCAATAACCTCCGTAATAAGAAAGATTGGAGTGGAGCGTGTATTGAACTCGCGCCTCATGGCTTATCTGGAAGGTAACGATCTCCTCAGTGACCGACAGTACGGATTTCGTCGCAATCGGTCTTCTGTGGACCTATTAGTGTATGCCACCCACTTGTGGGGCGAGATCCTCGAGAGGAATGGGGAAGCGATTGCCGTTTCCTTAGACGTCTTGAAGGCCTTCGACAGGGTATGGCACGCTAGCCTTTTGAGTAAGCTTCCAGCGTACGGTATTTCCCCTGGTCTGATTAACTGGGTAAAAGACTTCCTGAGTGAACTATCTCTCCCAGTTGTTGTCGATGGATGCTCATCAAAACCCATGACGACTAATAACGGAGTTCCTCAGGGGTCTTTTCTATCTGCAACCCTATTCCTACTGAATATCAACGATCTGCTGATGCCCGATAGCTATGATACCCATAGATGCAGATGATGATAGCACAGTTGTAGAGAGATACCTGCCTAGTGCTCGGGCTAGTAAGGAGCTAATCCGGTCCGAAAGAGAGGCTATGGTAGAGCGTACAAATTTCTCACTTCAAGCAGTCTCCAAGTAGGGTAAAGTTATCTGGTGGGATTTAACGCCTCCAAAACACAAGCGTGTCTGTTCACCGCCAAAAGGAGCCCGTTCACCTTGGCTCCTACTTTTCAGAATTTATCCCTGGAGTACACCGACCGCCTTCAGCTCTTGGGGGTTGAAATTCCCTCAGATCTTAACTTTGGGCGGTTCATTGAGTCCAAAGCCAAGGTAGCTGCCAGGAAACTAGGCGTTCTTGCAAAGGTCCGGCGGTACTTCACACCGGGACAGCTTCTAATGCTAAACAAAGCACAAGTCCGTTCATGTATGGAGTACTGCAGCCACATATGGGCTGGTGCTGCAAAATGCCACCTGGCAGCTTTGGACTCTGTGGAAAGGCGTGCGAAGAGACTAATTGGCGATCCAGATCTGGTTGAGTCCAATCTACAAAGTCTTGAGCACAGGCGAAGGGTGGCCAGTCTTTCGGTGTTTTATAGGATGCACTTTGGAGAGTGTGCGCAGGAATTACATTATTTACGTTATGTGTTTGGGTGTTATTTATCAATAATATGTATGTATTGAGAAATATATAAGTATGTTTATCAGTTATCTCGTACTCATAACACAAACTCTGCTTAGCTTGAGACTAGATGGCGTTGTGTGATAGTTGTGGAATATTATTAAATATAATAATATAATCTACTTTATAATGGCGTCATTAGGCCCTTTCCAATGACCAACCACTGATACTCCATTGAAAAAACTGGTTGGTTCATTAGATTAATCTAATGAAATTATATTTTTTTAAAAGCCATAGAACAAAAGTTGTTGTTTATGATGAGGTTGCCGTGTTTTACCAATAAGCCTGTATATATTTAAGCATTAAGATAAGATATTAAAATAAATCAATTCATGACGATTGACCATATCATAAAATGGTTGCATTTTTTGATACAATAGCAATGTGTTAGAAAAAAAAGTGTATAAATTAAAACAAAGATTAGAAGGAACATCAACTCTCTGAACCCTATTAATTAAGTATGGAGTAAGAAGCTAATCCAAAGAGAAGCGTCACTGATTCCGTAGTAATGCAATTTCACGATGGGCAAGGAACTCATTAGTATTTATTCACGCATTTATTCATCTGTGAATTATTAAAGTGTCAAAAAGATAAAGAGGAGGACAAAGAAACTCCTTGATAGAATATGCAAGAGGCTCTACTACGAGCTCTTAAAGCGATTTAATAATTAATTTAAGGTAATTAGTACGCAACGCCGACTACTACCTGCAGGTCATTGATCTCGCTCAGCTGACGTTTTCTTAAAGAAATTAATTTCGTACATGCGTAAATTAATACGAATTAAAAAAAAACTTTTTACAAAAATAAAAAATAACCGACTTCACTAAAAAAACACTAAAACTATCAAAATAATTTTAATTTCGGAAGTCGGTGTTTTTCGATATTGTTTGTTCCTTATTTTTGTAAAAAAAAATTTTTTTCACACTTTGTAGTTGCAATACACTTACAGCCAGAGTACCCTACCTTTCGGCTCCATCTTCATCATCAGATCAGTTCCATAGTACCTTATAGCCAAAGTGCATCTCATGACAATTCTAATAAGCCCAAACACGGCTAGGATACATTGATTAATTACGGAGTTCCGGTGCCTATCTTCCGGCTCCGTCATCACCATCAGGTCACTTCGATGATACCATTTTCAACATATCTATTCAGAACCATTCAATATTTATATTATCGTAGTCATATAACTATGTTCATTGTGATATCTGTGTGAGTATGAACTTCCGTAGGCCATTTCTGGTCTTCGTCACCAGTTCCACTTCATCAAATGTCATTTTTTGACTGTAAATGCTTAAGTCTTTGATGAAAATACCTTAAGAACTATATGATTGCCTATAATATTTGAGGAGTTTCCTCGATTTCGCCAAGATTTCATCATCAGATCCCAACTTGGTGACTATGGGATCATTTAGGAAGTATTAAACAAAAAAATAATTTTTCAAATCGGTTGGCAAGCGACGAAGTTATGCGCGAACATACATAAAAAAAATACAAACATCCGAATTGAGAACCTCCTCCTTTTTTAGAAGTCGGTTAAAAAAAAGGTACTTTATTTTTTTAATTTTATCTTTACAAATCGATAGTGTTTCATGTACCGGATCGACCCTCCACGGGATTAAAACGATCACAATTTAACGGTGTATATAGGGTGTATAACTCCACCCTCCTTTCTCGTCCGCATGCTTGACATTTTAACACTTCATGATATGGCCCAAGGAAACCAAACTAGGAACATTTTTTATCAATAACTTAAAAAAAAGTTGATAGTATCGATCTAGATCCATATTTCGCTAAATTTAGACGTACTACTCGAATTAAACAACTGTATTTAGGCACTTTAGAGTATTTCATTATATGAAACTCATCACGGCTATTATAAGGATGAAGTCTTATAGTCCATACTAGTCATGACGACTCGTGATTATAATTATTCAGAATATCTTTATTATCATACTGTTAATTGACTTAGTGGATTTAGAATAAAATAATTAATAATTTTGTATGTATTTATCAGAACAGAATTGTTATCAAAGGAAGTGAGTTATCTTTTAATACATTGTAATCTATGATACTTAACATTTATTTACACAATCAACCATGTAACACGGTAGATTATGCTACGTACCATCATTTCTGCTGGAACAAAAATATATCGATTGATTAATCAGCAAGTTCAGTTGTTTTTACGGACAAAATGACAGAGCACCGCTTAAAATGGTATGGATATGTAATGAGGTGCAGCGAAGACGATGTGGTAAAAACAGCCCTAAATTTACCCGAACAAAAGAGAGGGAGACGCCGTGGTCTAACATTGAAAGAGACCTCAAGAAAGCCCAATTGCCAAAATCGACAACCCAGGACAGACTGTCTTGGTGCAGAATTGTGAGGAGACCCGATCTCAGATAATAAAAAGAAGAATCAGCAAGTTTTACTTCTGGGAGGCAACCAGCCAGACTTTGCCCAAAATATAAAACGAACAAGGAATAGATAATTGTCCAGTAATATTTGGTGTACAGTTAGTTTATTTTATGTGAAGAATAAGATATTTGATGTACAGTTAAAATGTCCCTTTTAATTGCAATTTTAATTTTTTTAGGCGTAGGAATTGCATGATTTGATTCCGCCATCACAATTCTACCATCGGACAACCCGACGTACGGCGAATATCCACCCTTACGTTGTTGAAATCTCTACGGTCCGGACTAAGCGTTTCGCCTCGTCGTTTATAGCGCGTACGTCGAAGGACTGGAACAGTTTGCCTGCTGCGGTCTTCCCGTCCGATTATAATTTGGGTGTCTTCAAGGCTAGAGTGAATAGGCTCTTAATAAACTAGTGCACCTCACCATCAGAGATTGCATCACTGCTTACCATCAAGTGGGATTGCAGTCAAGCACTAGTTTATATCAATTAAAAAAAAAAAATTTGATTGTTGATTTTTTTTTTTCAAGCTTATGTTTGTTCTTACAAAAGCAGTAGGTTCTTACTTTATTTAGACCTTTTATAGCATCAACCAAGCCAAGTCAACTTAACCAAGCTACTGCAAGCTGCTTAGCCAAGCTTTTTTAGTTTTTCTTTAGCATAGTAATCCTAAATTGACGATATGGTCAAACGTAGATTGCCATATCATCAAACGTTAACGCTTAAACGATCTGCTCCCCTAGCCAAGTTACAACTGTTTCTCTTGCGTCGAACATCTCGAGTTGGCCACGGCCCCGATTCTTTTCCTCTGACCACGTGACTGAGCGTTGAGATGACGTCATTCCCGTACACAGTTTTCTACCAGCGTTAACGATTGCAGCTTATCCACTTGACTAAGGATATTGGCCACGACGTATATACGCAAACACACCATTGATTAAGATTTTTTACTAGTTACCAAGTGTGACGATGTTGCTATGATAATAGTCGGTGAATAAAGTTAGGGGCTTTTTATTATGCTTGGAATTTTGATTGATAGGCTTATCCGATTAAAAGATAAAAATGATACCTACATTTATCACTAAGCTTAAGGACTTGGCCCATTTACAAGGAAGGTAATACTATCATTAAACTTTTAGAAATTCATGAAATGGTAATTGGGGATTTCCTACTTGTAATCAGACTTGAAGAAAGAAGGAAATATTCGTTATTAAATACACTTAGTTAAAAATTTACTCTTTGGATTTAAAAATATAATAAAAACCGTTTATTTTAAATAAGTAGATATATCTTACTTTGACAGAATATAGAGAAATGATTTGATTTAATGATTTTACACGTAAAAAAAAACCTTTCAAGTGTCTAGCGTCAGTAGAAGATTGACCATTACTTAGAGACCAGAGGCCCTACCACGAGCTCTTAACGCGATCCAATTGACGACCTAAACTGAACTGTTAAAGGAATAGAGCTATATAGGGTATACAGGTTTATTCGGCACTCAAGCAGAGCTTTAGCGATCAGCAGCATGGGTTCTTGTCAGGTCGGTCAACTACGTCTAATTTAATTCTCTGTAGCGACTTCCTTTCGGAGTCCATGGCACAGAGATCTCAAGTTGATGTTATATATACCGACTATAGTAAGTGTTTTGACCGTATAGATCACAATATCCTAGCCCAGAAGCTCCTCTCGATGGGTATAAGGGGTAATCTTTATCGATGGTTTACATCTTACATTGAGAATAGATGTCAGACAATTGTTCTCAATGGTTATTCCTCCAGGGCGATGAATATTCCTTCCGGGGTGCCCCAGGGTTCCTTGTTGGGGCCTCTTTTATTTAATATATTCATCAATGACGTCATGTCTTCTTTCCGCCACTCAAGAGTGTTACTTTATGCAGACGACATGAAAATCATGAAACAGATATCCAACCATAAGGACTCCCTTTTACTGCAAGAGGATTTGAATAGTTTTCAAAACTACTGTAAAACCAATAAATTAGATTTAAATGTCTCTAAATGCAATGTGTGTTCCTTTACTCGCAAAACGAACCCGATTTATTTTAATTATAAAATTTTAGATACCCCAATAACCCGCGTGAACTTTATCAGAGACCTGGGGGTAATCTTTGACTCAAAGCTTGTCTTTGACATGCACGTCGATAACATAGTCAAAAAGGCTTCTAAGGCTCTTGGCTTTATCCTTAGAATCTCGTCACAGTTCAGAAGCATCAAGACTATTAAAATACTGTACTGTTCTTTCGTTCGCAGTCACTTAGAGTATGGTTCTCAAGTTTGGAATCCAAAATACAACGTCTATATCAATCGCCTTGAAACCATTCAACGAAAATTTTTAAGGTATATTCAATTTCGCTCAAAAGTATATTTACCCAATTATGTAACTCGCTGCAAGAAATTTCATATTCTTCCTCTCTATGAGCGCAGAAAAATTGCAGATTTGGCATTCTTGCTCGGAATCATGAACGGATCGGTAGACGTACCTGATTTGGTAAATAAGATAGGACTACGTGTGCCGTGTGCATATCTACGCAAACCGCAACTATTGGCAACACCAGTGGTGAGAACCTACTACAGGCAAAATTCGTATCTGATTAGAGCGAGTCGAGCTTTTAACATGGTCGGCCGGGAATTTGACATCGATCTTTTTAATACTAGCATCCGTAAATTGAAACGAACCCTTTGTAATGATTTTTTCGCAAACATCCCATAATTTTGAAGTTTTTATTATTTTCATTGTTGTTCCTATTTATTTAGAATCAAAGTAGCAATTTAAAAAATATCGATTTCTTTGGGAATATTAATTTAGTTTTTAGGCTGTGTATTTAGATAGGGTAATGTACCGATTGTTTTAACATATATATTCATTTACTGTAAGTGAAAACTTGTAATTGGCCTTAGTTTTATTATGATAAGTTACCATGTTTTTGTTAGCTGTAAGTTTTCCATATATAATAAAATAAATAAATAAATAAATATGTATAGCTCCATCTCTCTTTTTCGCTTGTACGTTTGACAATTTAACATGGCTGGTAAGGCCCCTGATATAATTTGTACAATATTATATGATAAACCACTTAATAACTATAACTACTGTAAAATAAAAAATAAATAAATATTAAAACCGTACGCTAAAATACACTAACTAAAATATGGCGTCAAAAAACTCTTCCACATCGCTGTCGAATGGTAATGTGCCCAAAAGACTGGCATTGCCACGCTGTATGGCAATGGTTATCCTTTGTCCAAGGTAAAAGGCAGCCTTTGGGTCACGCGAAGTGTCAACTAGACGTTTCGACAGATCTTTATTAACTTCTTTGTATAATAATAATTTTGGTATATGCGAAACCCGATACACCTTTTTTTTTATGGTGGGAAAAAATCATGCATTGACATCCCCCGCCCTTGGGCGGAGCGGGAGATAGTGTCAGACTCTTACTGACTAAAAGACCCACCCCGTTCCTTCTAGCCTTCATACCGGGGCTCGAGCGCCCTTTCGGATAACCCTGGCCCCAGTAGGCTTCGACCCGGCTGGGTCCCTGCTGTTGCTGACAATTCCTTGAGGCGCGCGGGAACAGTGCGCGCCGTCGACGACTTGGGCTTGGTCCGGACAGTGAGCTACCCATTGCTCACCGTCCGCAAGCCCGCGTCTACGTTGGCCGGAAATCGGGATCAGAATCCCGGCGACGGCGGTGGCGATAACGCCGTTGCCTGATGCGTTCGGCCTCCTCCTTTGCGAGCATTACTGCTTCGCAGAAGTCGGCGACCGCCTGCCATTCCTCCTCGCTCCGGACCATGGCCTCAACCAAGGCCCGGCGCGAGAGGTCTCCGCCGCCGATCGCCCCCACGAGGGCAAACCCGATACACCTGTCTATTATTTTTAGGTAAAGAATCTATGTACAAAATTTCTTAACTGTATCATGAAAAATTACAAAGTTAAAGTTTGTTATGTCAGCAAAACATAGTCACCGGGCCATCCAGCGATTGAGGGGTGGTTTTGCACTTGCACCTAGTCGTGCGCTGGTTCCTATTGCCCGCTATAACCTGCCGTGGCCTGTGTTGTACTTACTTAGTGTAAGGTGTGGTGGGGGCCTTTTTTTATGGCTTTTTTTTATCATCATCATCATCATCATTTCAGCCGATACACGTCCACTGTTGGACATAGGCCTCCGAAAAGTTTTGGAGTGGCGACCGCGTACCGGAAGACGCAGCGTTGGAAGGCCTTCTACAAGGTGGACCGATGACCTGGTGAAGGTAGCGGGAAACCGATGGATGCGGGACGCACAGGAACGTTCGATGTGGCGACGCTTTTTTTTATAAAGCCTCTTTTTTAATGTGAATGTGAGAACACTGTAGACTCCATGAATTCTTAGATTACTTCTTATTACAACTCACTTTTTTTTTATTATGATTTCTTTTTTTGTGCATAATATTGACTGATCTAGGTCGTTCAGTTTCGTCTACTGAGCAAGCCCTTAAAGTTTGTGGAGGGCTGTCCCTTACAACTTGTATACTGAACAGCGGATATTTTTTTCGCGATTTCGGCTTTGCTCCCATAATAAAAATTGTTTGTTATCATGAGCACAATCACGTGTTTAAGTATCGTACACTAATTGCCAGTCACCCTATATAGAGACTACTAAAACCCTTCTAAAAGTTGCCTTTAATCATTATCATGCAGGAAAGGCCATTTGACGTTATATATTTATTTTCGAACTCTTATCACCTTATCATCCGACAGATACTTAACGACCAGATGCCGCAGTAATTAATTAACCAAGCATATCTATTCAAATAAACAATGCTTGCTAAAATCAAGGTGGCTCGAAAAAATAATACCTGGAGGATATCCGTATTCGTATTTGGATCCGAAATGTCAAATCCATAACATTCCTGATTAGTTACTACTGAAATTCTTGAACCAGCTATAACAACGTAGCGTCTGAAGATGATACTATTGACTCATGTGAGAAAGATGTACCATCAGAATAATTTGAAGGAGATATATCTTTGGAGGAATCTGCTTCATCCAACCCTCTGCTTCATACGGCTCTTCAGAATAAATATAAACTGCAAGCGACTGGAATCTTATTTATTAAAGAGGACAGTTAATTATCTGTCACAGAACTGAATAATATAATTAAAATGTATACTTAAGTACTAATATTATAAAGAGGTAAAGTTTATTTTTTGTTTGTAGGAGGTCCCTAATCTCTGAAAGTGTTGGTCCGATTGGTAAATTTTTTTCACTGATAGGAAGCTGCTTTATTCCTGACTGACATAGGCCATATTTTATGTACGCAGGCGAAGGCGCGTGCAAAAGCTAGTATCAGATTAATAAAAAGAAATGAAATAACGATTAAGTATCGTGCGATTATATAGCCTTACACACTTGATGCTGTTCATATTAGAGGAAGGAGCGTAGAAATATTAATGAATAAGGTTCGTTGACATTTAAAAATTGTTCGATTGCAGGATTTTCGAAAGAAACAACGCAGCCCTGGAACGCAAAGGGTCACTGAAAGGACCCGGGTGGGTTTTAGTCATTACAAGTCATTACAGGGAGTGAAAAGGAGGGATGAAAAGCATGTAAAATGCAAAAGAGTTATGAGAAAACATGTGGATGGAGGGAGACAGAGAGGGAGGCCAAATAAAAGATGGATGGGTTGTGTGAGGTGTGATATGACAGAAAAGGGAGTTAGTGGTAGCTAGATGGGTGACAGGACAGAATGGAAGAAAAAAAGTGTTGCACCCACTCCAAGTAACATGAGACAAGGACAGGAAAATGATGATGAAGTCTGACAGGAAGTGTCTTGCTTCACCCAGAGCTTCCGGGAGAAGTTATTTGATGATATCCTACCTAAAAAACCCTTAAAAATCTTCCATTCAAGGATTATAATATCACCGTGTAGGAAAGGCCATTTGACGTCATTCAGATTATTTATTTTCGAAGACATTATCACCTTATCATTAGATAATTAATAGTAAGATACAACATAAATTAATTAAGCTAGATTAACGTCCTACTTATTAAACAAACAATGCCTACTTGTTTGATAAAAAATAGGCATTAGGACAGATCAAAATGAGGAGCGAATTGACGACCACCTTTTCCTTGGAGTTCGGAATGAAATTTCTCTATAAGCATAAGTTTGCTAGTGGCTTTTGAGCAAATAATGATTCTTCGAATATTATAGACGAAAAAGTTACCATTTCTGTGGTACATTGGTATATTGATTGCTTGAGATTTGGATTTTTTGAAGGATTTTTAGAAGGGTAGGTTTCCCAAATATTTATATTTTGACACGCTCATCGTTTAAGATATTCATGTTTTGGTTTCTTCAGTCATCACATGCTCGATTTTTTTCTCGTTCTAATTAGAATTTGTAATATTTAAGGTCAAAACACAGATAATGCTGTGGAATATCATTGATAGTTTAAAACAAATATTTAAAAATCTTACAAAAGTTGGTAAAACCTAATTTTATATCAACAGAACAGATAATACAATAAATTATCGGCTTATTAATTGATTTATCGTACCAAAAATTATATAAGATGAAGATGTTGAGGTTTTCAGTCAGTTTAGTGACTGTGGAAAGCCATGTGGGGTGCTGTATTTTTATTGGCTGTTGCTGGGACGGTAAATACCTACTTTTTTAATTTACAGTTAAGTAGATATAGGTATAACAAAATATAAAAACATATAATTGATGAGGCCAATCTGCAACAGTTGTATATGTTGATTTGCCAGTAAATCCTAAGTTTTAGTTTAACTGTTCAAACTTTTGTTAAAAGTTCGATGGAAGTATAGAAAAGGTAACTATGGGCTTTAACTTCAAGCTATTTGTTTATTTATCTTACTATTTATGTACACATAAAAACGGAAAAATATTACATAATAGACAATAGTACAAAGGTATAGCTTATTTCTAAAGATATTTCTTCCAGCAGACTTGCGAAAAGAGAGATTAAAGAATAGTGTGTCAAAGCTTATCTAAAGCCACTTGTTTAATCTTGGATTTATTTCAGAGACATGATAATGTTTAAAAGTAGCAATTTTTTGCATAACACAATTTTACAATTATTGTAGTTTATTATTAACATATTATATGTTAATAATAAACTTACTCGTACATTTATTAGAGTAAGAATTTATTATAGGTTAATACCACACGCACCTTCCCAATAAAAAACTTATAAATATAAATCTATCAAATTAAGCCAAAGTACTTGAGAATATTGTTACTAATAAATTGTCTTATTTCCTGCTAAGTCCTTATCAATCTGGATTCCGTCTTAGTGACAGCATTGTATCGACGCTAGTTATATAACTGACGGTATCATGAAAAACAGGCTTTTTACAGTATTGATTCCTTTGGACTTCAGCAGTGCTTTTAATTCAGTTGATTTTGATATCCTCCTAATTTATCTCCTCTTGCGATTGCGTGTTGTTCTTATCTTCGGGGTAGCTAGCAGTGGGTTCGCTTAGGAGCGGCTTCCTCTCATTGGGGCTCGCTGTAGGTGTTCCTCAGGGCGGCGTATTTTCTCCTGTTTTGTTTTCTCTGGTTTTATTAACGTTTTCACTAAGGTTTTATCTTCACATTTCCATCTCTATATAGACGACTTGCAGCTTTATCGCTACTTTAAGCCTGAAGAGTTGACAGGCGCTATCGATGCCATTAATGATCTTGATTTTTGTAATGAAATCTAAATGATCTTAAAAATATTATCATTGGGCTAAAAGTTTTTGAATTTTAGTAAATCCAACAAAATCACAAGATCTCATTGTTTGTAGTAGGTATTTTGTTAACTTATTTCTCCCACCATGGTTGGAATGAAGGCTGACACAGATAAAACACAACGCACAACCAAGTATTAAGGGCCGAAACCAGACCACAAAGATAAGAAGAAGATCTCTCCCACCTTTTATATGTGAGATGCTGTCGCTATAGCCGATTAAAAAAGAGAAACATTGGCGTTTCAAAATGTAAAATAAAAAGCATTAAAAAATAGTAGCCCATCGGTATTGGGAACAGGGTCCAACCTTCCGGTGGTCAGGGCTTCTAGAGAGAGGAATCTCTGTTGTTAAAAGATCCAGCGCGGTGTGTCAAGAAGTACTTCTTATTATTATTAGTTTTTACTTTTCAGGCATTCGCTGATCCCCAGTTTATTTTCCCTGAAGATGTACCACGTAAGTACATAAAATAAATTATATGTCATTATAATAATTTATTGCAAAAGTTGAAAATTCCTGTTTGAAGAACTAGTTATTATTATTTAGTCAACCAACCTAATCAGCTGTGATTAGTTTGGTTGTCTAAATAATGAATGAATGATATGAAACAGGTTTTTAAAATTACATTATACCGCCCGCGCGGCTTCGCTCCCGCTCTTCCCTACTCCACCCTGCTCTACCCTACTCTACCCTACTCTACCGTACTCTACCCTATTATATCCTACTCTAACCTACATTACCCTACTCTACCCTACTCTACCATACTCTACCCTATTATATCCTACTCTACCCTACATTACCCTACTCTACCCTACTCTACACTACTCTATCCTAATCTACCCTACTATACCCTACTCTACCCTACCAAACTTCACATAAACCACCTACTAAATAGTCCGAAGAAAGCCTAAACATTTGGTCTGGGCCTCAAGTCTGCTATTACAATAGTGTCAGAATGGTCTATCATTGATGTCATAATTGTCGATTTTGACAAGTTTGGTAATCTACTAATACAATGGCGTCATTGTGACTTTCCAATGGTCAACCACTGACACTCCATTGAAAGAAGTGACATAGAATGGTAATCTCGTACATATTGACAAATGAATATTTGAAGTTTTGCGGTAATCTGCTAAAACTTTGACAGTTTATTTGATCAGTGTTTTACCATTAGAACGTTATTGTGCAGTTCTTGGTTTTAATATGCTCGAAATTATCATTCTACCACAATTCTATTACAAGACCATTGACCGATCAATGATCGATCATTATGAGTTAGCAGATTACAAACTTTTAGCAAAATGAGAATTGGATCGTGTTGGAATGACGAATGTATAAAAATAACAGACTTGGGGCCCAGGATAGGTGAGCCCGTTCTTGAGTTATAAAATTACAACGAAAAGTGGCATTGATTTTTATATGTATAGATTTCCAAGTTAACTATCGTGACAAGAAATACCAAAACAAACTCAGGTTTCAAAGTCTATTTTAAAGTCGATACTGCAAACATGTAATGGTCAAATCATAGGTATGAGAACCATATAGATTTGAGTGGACTTGTCCAGTCAGTGCAAGCATATTTGTCAATATATAGACTTTTATTAGTAGACTTTAAAATATATAGACTTTTATTAGTAGACTTTTATTATTTAATATAGACTTTTATTTATTTATTACTAAATTTTGCCAGCGGTTTTGCCCGCGTACATAAAATATAGCTTATGTCACTCAGGAATAAAGCAGCTTTATATAGGAGAAAAAATGTTAGCAATCAAACCAGAACTTCCAGAGATTACCTCCTACAAACAGAAAAATATAAAAACAAACTTTACCTCTTTATTGTATCAGTGTAGATTACAATCGTTAGATTAACTAAACCACCACCACAGTTAAATCAAGTTTATCATTTGACATTCGACACACGATATTTTTGTTTCTGATCAACACTGATCTTAACTTACAGGTCCTGTAGAGTCGGGAAACCGTATTGTGTCAGGGTGGGAGGCGGATCTGGGCCAGTTCCCTTTCCAGCTGAGTCTCCGTATGGTGAGCCCTGCAGGAGCAGTCTTCGCCTGCGGCGGTACCATCCTTACTGCTGAATGGGGTCTTACTGCTGCCCATTGTACTGCTGCGTGAGTAATTTGCTTGTCTTATTTTATTTGCCTACCCGCAATGGACTCTTTTACAGATTTTCCTTAATTCTCCAATGGGTGATTATTTGAAACCGAGAGAATGTCTCATTCATTTGGCCTAGATTTTTCTTTACAATTTGATATTTTTATTTGCATATTAGATTTCCCCAATCACTAATTGTATCAAAGGCTCTCAATTGCTCCAGTGCTTTACGATAGAAAATAGATAAGTCGAAAACTAGGCCAGATGAATGAGATTTTCTGTCGGTTTTAAAGAATCACTCTGATAGAGGAGAGTGGAAATTTATACAAAGAAATAGATTCTGTCTGGAGTCTCATATGAAATTTATAAATATTAACTACTTTTTAGAATGAAAATTCTCATTCAGAAGAAATAATACTTGGTCCCACAAATTTCACAAAAATAATTTCTGTGTTTATCAGTTTGGCGAAGATAACTGTTTTTATTTAGAATGTCATGTATCTTTCAATAATTCAATTTTTTTCCTCTGCAGCCGTGTCACCATCGTTATCCGCGCTGGTACCGTCAATATGACGCAGCCGGCCACAATCTTCGAGACCACCAAGTACTACAACCACCCCCTGTACAACGAGGCCATCCCTAGCATTGTCCAGCCTCATGACATTGGTTTGCTGGACTTCGACAGGTCCCTCACGTTTGGAGGTAAGAACCAATAGGAGATCTAAAACTTTTGATATTTTGTTTTTCAAAACGAACGGAAATTTTGTGTATGGTTAATTTTTTTTTTGTCTTTACAGAACTTATTCAGCCAATCAGAATCCAGCGTTCCTCTGCCAAGAACCAAAACTATGAAGGAGTGCAAGCCATCGCCAGCGGCTGGGGTGTCACCTGGACTCAAGGTATGTGCTATAAAAGGTAGGCTGTGGAATGAGACAAAGGGCGAGGACTTATTTTGTTGCTAACTTGCCTTTATTGTCAGGTACTTCTCCTGAAAACTTGAACTGGGTATTCTTGAGGTTGGTTTCTAACGAAGAATGTCGGGCGGCCTACGGCGGTAGCAATATCATCGCTGACTCCACCATTTGTACCAGAGGATACAACAGTCCTACACAATCCACATGCCAGGTGAGACAGTCTAGAAGGTCTAGACTAAACTTGACAAGTTATTCTGACTAACAAACAATGAGTCATAATCGAAAAAGACTAGGTAGGTCTTTATGTAATAGTGATCTAAGTTTTTCATTCCAGTTTTGTGTTATGACAAGGTTTTATCGAAGTTAAAGCCTTCTTGTTTTCGAAGACTTCGAACCTATAGAATTGTCAGCAGAGACCTTATCATCACTCAGTATTAAGGTCTCTCAGCAGAGGCCTTAAATCACTAGATTTGTTTGAGGTAACTGTCAGTGAAAGCAAGAATTGATTCTATACATATCGAAACTTGTCGGTTACTTTAAGATCTCTTTGATCTGTTTGTCATGATAATCGATTTAACCATCTCACAGTCACAAACTAAGAGCTCAAGGCCAATGTTTAAACAAGGTAATTAAATTTTTCCAGGGTGACAGCGGTGGCCCCTTGACCATCATTGATGATGATGGTGCCATCACCCAGGTTGGAGTGACCTCCTTCGTCTCCGGTTTAGGATGTCACGCTGGCATTCCCTCTGGTTAGTATCTATAGATGATCTGTTTCGAAAGTTGCCTCTACCTTTAAAAAATATTACAAGTTTTAAATCCTGTAGTACTGTTTTGTACAGCATTCATTGAAGTGTGAAATTGGATAAGACGTAGACTGCTCTGGGAGATGCATCGAATTTTTTTTCTTAGGAAAAATACAAGATACGCCTAAAAACTAACCCAAAATTCAAGTCAGCTGAATATTAGAATTAATTTCTGCCAAAAAAGCTAACACCTACTGTTGGAATCCATGAAAACCATTTTTTAATTTTATTTCAGGATTCATCCGTCCCGGCCACTATCTGGATTGGTTCGAAGAGGTAACCGGTGTTAATTTCGACTGGGAATATGAGCCAGCCACTGACGCCCCTGAAGATGGTACCACTGAAGCTCCTGACGAAGAGGATACTGACGCTCCTGACTCAGAGACCACTGGCTCTGACGAAGATGCTACTGACGCTCCTGACTCAGAGGCCACTGCCTCTGACGAAGATGCTACTGACGCTCCTGACTCAGAGACCACTGCCTCTGACGAAGATGGTACTGACGCTCCTGACTCTGACGCTTCTGCCGAATCTCCAGAAGATGTACCGTCAAAGGAGTCTGATGAATCACCAGGAGATGTACCATCAAAGGAGTCTGATGAATCAGCGGGAGATGTATCATCAAAGGAATCTGACGAATCTGCTCCATCCAGCGAGTCTTCTGAATCTGACGAATCTGCTCCATCCAGCGAGTCTTCTGAATCCAACTCTTCAGACTAATTATTAACAGCACAAGCGACTGAAGCCTCATCCACTCAAGAGGTTGAATACACACCATCTGCAGACCTGTTACCTGTTACCCTCCAGCCAAGTTACAACCGTTTCGCTTGCGTAGAACGTCTCGAGTTGGCCACGTCCCCGAACCTTTTGTTCTGACCATATGACTGAGCGTTGAGATGACGTCATTCCCGTACATTTGAAGTTTTCTACTAGCGTTAACGATTGCAGATTATCAACTTGGCTAGGGGTACTGTAACTTGTCATTAAGATTAATTTACGAAATAAAATTCACTACTTTATACATAGTTTTTATTTTTACAAATAGGTAAGTCATAATCTGTCTAAATCCGTAAAATATCAGTTACGAAAACAGAGCCTAGGATTATTGAGATTACATTTAAAATACGTTATCACTTAATTATAGTATTTTATCAATTAATTCCCGGAGCTGTATTAATATAAGCTAATTAAATTTAAATTTAGGTTAGTTTGAGAGGAGAATGGCGATGTGGGGTGCAGTGCTTGTGTTAGCTGTCGCTGGGACGACGGTAAATATTTATTAGATTCATTAAAATTAGTAAGATTCCGGCAATATGTGTAGTATGCTGGAAATTTTGGTGATATTGTTCAGTGTGGAATTCTGATAAATATTTTAATTATTGATTGTTCATCGTGTCATCACCACTGCTCTTAAAACGGTGAAGGAAAACATCCTGAGGAAACCGACATGTCCTAGAACCAAAATTTCGAAGACATGTGACATTCGTCAACCCGCAATGGGTCCGCGTGGTGGATTACTAGAGAGGAGGCCTGAGTCCCAGCAGTGGGAACATTAAAAAGGGCGATTATGCTATTATGTAAGCTAATGTTTGGAGGAGGAAAGATGACGCCTACTTTTCTTAAAAGTTATATCAACTCGAAAACAGATCATCGCCGTCTCAATTCGTGGCAGTTAATATTCTTCTTTGTATAAAATTCCCTATTGCAACTCACACCAATCAAGCTAAAACGCGTGCGCCGTGTATTTTCTACCTTCATCATTGTAGCGGCGTCGCCTGGACTTGAGATTAGTCCGGGAATCTTATTTCGAGGCGTTGTAACTAGTCGACTAGTATACCCCGCGCCTCTACCGACTTTACGCGCCTTTGAGACACTTCTTCTGTTCTAGAGTGGAGCGAGTGTTAAGGTAGAACTACACTGCTCACACGTGTGCCACACACGCCCTTCTTGGCGAGTCGATCTCTATACATTTTATATGGAAACTAGAGTTGTAGAGCTACATTAGATACACGCCACGTGACGTCGTTCTACGTACAAATCAGGGCCTCAAGTCTGATATTACAATAGTGTCAGAATGATCTGTCATTGATTTCATAATTGTTGATTTTGACAAGTTTTGGTAATCTACTAATATATTGGCGTCATTGTGACTTTCCGATGGTCAACCACTGACACTCTATTGAAAGAAATGGCATAGAATGGTAATCTCGTACATAATGACAAATGCATATCTGACGTATGCGGTAATCTGCAAAAACTCTGTAATTGCTCAATTAGTGCTTTTAATTCTTTTAAAAGACCATTGACCGATCAATGATCGATCATTATGAATTAGCAGATTACAAACTTTTAGCAAAATGACAATGGGATCGTGTTGGAATGACGAATTTATAAAAATAGCAGACTTAGGCTCCAGGAGTGTTACACGTGTGCTTCGGTCTAATGTAGTTCAAGCTTACTACATTAGACCGACTGACCACTTACTGACTTAAACTTAGTCTGTGTCCTTCACTTGCCCTTTTCGTTCTAGCGGCATGGTGATGTCTTTCGAACATTCCTGCTGCCCTACGATCAACTACAATGCGATGCCTAGCAGTGAACGCTGTGTTGTCCAGCTTTAGTCTAGTCATGTGATGGAGTGCTGATCGGCTTTGGTTATGTGCTAGTGGTGGTGACGATATGTTTCCGAGTTGATAAGCGTGCCTTATACTGGAATAATCAAAGTTCAATGAGTAGGAACTTAGATGCTACCTGAAAAACACACACTAGCCAGCGGCCTACTTAGTCGGCGGGCAACTAGGTTTATCGGTACAATCTTTGTTATAGAACTCGGAACAACCGAAACTAGTGGATATACAGAGTTATTGTCAAAACACTGGTTTTTCTATGATGTTTAAACAATTGGCATATTAAAAAAAAAAAAGCATTTAATTCAGACAACCAAAGGCACCCTTACAGCAAATACACAGAAATACATTACACAACACACTCATTCACACTATCGGATATGTCCGGACATTCCTGAAGCAACATGTCTGCTACAGCAATGTCCGATATAAGGACAAAATCTGCCGGCAATCATCGCCAGAACTGTATTGGAGCTGCCCCGCACCCTGCGCACCAAAGAAGCGCACCGCTTGCGCATTAGTTCATCAGATTTTCATACAAAAAAAAAAAATTGAACGTTCTAAATATTACGAAGTCTACACGAAGCAAGCGATAGTACAATAGCGGACGGGAGTGGGGAAAAGGCGGCAGAGGTGCTTGATGCGCTTGCGTCGCGTCATACAGACGTAGGTAGGTATAGAAAAATTCAGAGTTGAAATGTGTTAGATAGAACAACGACATATTGAAGGTTTGTTTTTGGTAAATGAATAATGTTTTGTTAAAAGCAATAGAACAATAGTTGTTGTTTAGGATGATAATTATACAGTCCTGGTTATTAGTGTTTTTAAAAGACGAGAGCAGGGAAAGAAGTGACGTAATTTTTGGGCACCCCGACATGGACAGCAAAGCGGAGCTCTCACCTTTGCCTTCGTGGTAGATCTATAGTGAGTGCCTTGTGGCGCTATCGCTAATTAACTCCTTCATCATGAAAGAGTTAATGAGCGATACATCCGTACCTATCTACCAAATGTCATTTAAAGGGTAATACTATATACATGCATTTCGACTATATACATGTATTTATATATGCATTTCAAACATTTCAGGTTCTCGCCGAACCTAGTCTAACCTTCCCTGAAGTAGCGAGAGGTAAGTTCATTGAACAAATTGTTGACATTTTATGATTGAATTAATTAATACTATCTTCCAAAAATCGGCTGCAAGATGAACGATTCTTTGATAGAATTTTGTAGTTATTTTATCAGAATAACTATAAACGACAGGTCCAAAACTGTGTACTAATATTTGTTGAAACCAATACTGTACTCGTATCAGTCTTGCGATTATTACGATGGTCTATACCACAGAAAAGATGAAAGAGTTAGAAAGGAAATACCATAGAAATAGGAAATACTTTCCGATTTGTACTACAACGAGTGACGTCGCAAGCGACGTCACTCGTTGTAGTACAGAGACAAGTCTCCCACCCTTTAACTTTACTACAGGCAATAAACCAATAAGAACGCGCATTACGCAACTAACAGACCTCGCACACTTAGATCGCAAGTTTGCTATTGGTAGTTAAACTATGAGCATTGCCCTACTTTATTGCACGCTTGCCCCGCCTACAAGGTCATTCTAACCTCTTTCATCTGTTCTGTGGTCCATACAATTTTTTTATAAAGGTAAAGTTTGTTTTTTTTGTTTGAAGGCGGTAATCTCTGAAAGTACTGCCAAGTTACAACCGTTTCGCTTGCGCCGAACGCTTCGAGTTGACCTTGCCGCCAATTCTTTTGTTCTGACCACGTGACTGAGCGTTAAGATGACGTCTTTCCCGTACATTTGAAGCTTTCTACAAGCGTTAACTATTGCAGATTAGCAACTTGCCTAGGGGTACTGGTCAGATTGCTGCTTTATTCCTGAGTGGCATATAATAGGCTATATTTTATGTACGTGAGTGAAACTGCGGGCAAAAACTAGTATCTAATATTCAAGTTATGCAACATTTTTAAAATGTCTATGACATGTCCTAATATCTTTTATTCATTACACAGCAGGTTCATCCCGCATTGTGTCAGGATGGGAGGCACAGGATGGTCAGTTTCCTCACCAACTCTCTCTCCGTATGGTTAACCCTGCGGGAGGCGTCTCCTCCTGCGGTGGAACCATCATCCACGCCGCATGGGGTCTTACTGCTGCTCACTGCACTGCCGGGTAAGTTTTGAGTTTTTATTATGGATAGGCTCGCGTTTGACCACTATCTAAATCACCACCGCCACTATCTCTCTATCTCTTAGTTGTAATTCGTACGAGTATTCAGAAATTACTTACTATCTCAATATTCTTCACGTCATAAACTGACAAGGGAGTCCATGTCCTAGTTGGAATGTGTCTCTGATATGTATAAGGCTTAAGGTTTCTCTGATTTGCCTTTCGGTCTACG
Organism: Mythimna ferrago; assembly: GCA_910589285.2. Lineage (NCBI taxonomy): Eukaryota > Metazoa > Arthropoda > Insecta > Lepidoptera > Noctuidae > Mythimna > Mythimna ferrago. Next base: position 14,811,586 of record OU342690.1, on the reverse strand, counting down.
CAGGTCCACCACAATGTTATTACATCTATCGTATTAAGCTGGGCGCGCGTCGACCCCCACGAATTGCCGGCAGACCCCCGTTTATCCATTACTTCGGAAGTGTATCGAAAGAAGTAGTTTGATACACGTGCAAATTTGTCACTGCAGCCCTCGACTCCATAACACTCGCCTATGGCCCGTGCGAATTGCGCCTCATTCTCAATAAAAAACTTTCTGCACTTGTATCAAAACGTACTATTGCAACCAGTCAGCGCACACTAGCCACATAGATACTGTGGCATCCCATTCCTAGCACTTTGCCACGGCTTGTCGCGTCACTTCGAAATATGCCACGGCAGTCTGCCCGATACACATTTCAGTCATAAGTCTTGTAGCGTTTGATAGTGTTGACGGGCACAGGCGTTCGGTCGCAACGGCATCCCGCTGTGGAAGCCTGTGACACGTCTTTCTATGCCGTGCGATGATATCCCTTTCGATGTGAAGGGATCATTTTGAAGCATGGGAAATTGTCGTTATATTTCAATATGTTTATTTAAAAATCCTTTGCCGTGCTGTGCTTCCAAAGGAAGATAATTTGCTAGGTGTAAATTCTACTATGTACGTCGGTAACTTACATGAGGTATCCGATGCACCCACCAGATTTAGTGTATATATATATTTACTATGATACTGATAATTGGCGTAATCTGGTGTATTTACAACTATAGAAATAGGTACGAGTTTAACAACAACTAGTTCTGTTGTGTTGGGTACAACTAGTTGTTTTTTAGATTTTGTCCACCACCATTTCTAATTTGGTATTTTCCTTTCACAGCCGTGTGACCCTCGTCATCCGCGCCGGTACCGTCAACCTGACACAGCCCACCACCATCTTCGAGACCACCAAATACTACAACCATCCCCTGTACAACGAGGCCTTGCCGTCTGTCGTCCAGCCTAATGATATCGGTCTTATCGACTTCGGCAGGGAAATTGATTTTGGCCGTAAGAATTTGTATCATATCATCACTGATACCGGCCTCTTCAAAATATCGTCATAATAACCAGTCCTGTGTTTTCGGCTTTCGGCTTAGGCGATTAACACACTGCCATGCATCACGCAGCGTAGCGTGTGAATGAGTGTTTTAAAGTTGCTAGTAAGTATCTCTATTTGTAAAAAACAACCCGCACGATGATGCAGATCTGCACTCCCGCAAGTACGCGCGTGGGTGCAATGAGACGTAACATGCAGCGTGATGCGTGGCAGTGTGGTAATCGAGTTACTGCAAGAACTCATTAACTGACAAACAACTTAGATAAAAAATACACCCCTACTTTTTAATCAGTACCCAAAAAAGGGGTCTGTATCTGTACCCGTTATTGATCATATTTTTGTATTCAAAAGTAGAAAAAACCGAAATCCTAAAATTGACCACGAAAAGGTAAATTCATCATAGATTCAATTATACATAACAATTGCTAGTAGAAAATACTGCGGGAAGTGTTTTTCCATTTTAATCGTCATTTATTCATTCATAATCAATAGCCTGCACAATATTTCCATAAATTGAGAGACATTTTGGGATAAACACAAACGCCTTTCCTGTTTATGAATATTATGTATTGAGATTTTACTTAAATAATAACAAGACCTTTTCCAATAAGCCCTTTAAGTATTTGTACTAATTAAAAATTAGTGGTGTATAAGTTACTAAAAGTAGCTTTATTTAAAGTTTCTCGTAAAGTGCATTGGGGTAAGATCGGCATTGGGAAGAACGTATAAATATAAATTATACCACTTATTTAGCTTTATTTTTAATGCTAGTCATATTGCGTGCCGCGTCATAATGTTCCACCTTGCCCAGCAATGTGGCTGGCATTAAAAATAAAGCTAAATAAGTGGTTTATTGATTTATACGTTCTTACCCCAATACCAATCTTCCCCCAACCTACCTTATATATCGTCGGCTGATACTTACTTATACAAAACTTACAACTACACTACTTTACTGCTACTATCTCTCTCTCAATCCGTCTCTCTCTCTACCTCTCTACTTTTTCTCTGGTACTTTTGGTAACTAAATTGGCTTTATTCAAAGTTTTGTATTTGTCAGTTAATAAGTTCTTGCAGTTAACTAACGTTTACCGCCCCACAATACTTTCTTACTTATTATTCTTCAATTAATGCTATTATCAGATTATTTGCAGAACTCGATTGCTTGGCTATATAAATTGTGTTTAACGACCTACCATACATTAACCTTAAATATTTATTTTGTAGGCACTATCCAGCCTATCAGGATCCAGCGCTCTGCAGCGAGGGAAGAGAACTACGCCGGAGTTCAGTCCATCGCCAGTGGATGGGGACGCACCTGGACTAATGGTAAAGTCTTCCTATTTGATGTTGTTGAATGCTTGCCCGTATTTCTTCTCTTCTTCTCCCTTGTCTTATCCCTTCATTCGGGGTCGGTCTCCTCGTCTTTAGGCGCCAGGATAGTCTATCCTGGGTGGTCAGCTGAGCTTGACTTTGGATATGGTTGTCCACCACGCAGTTAGAGGGCGCCCTCTGCCTTTTCTTCTTTCCGGGATAGCTAAATCCTTGCTTGCTTGTATTTATTACAACAAAAACCCGAGACTTACATACTACAAAATACGATTCACCTTTTCATTTTCAATTTCTCTTCATCTGCATTCAGGTGCTTCTCCTGAGAACTTGAACTGGGTGTACCTGTCCATCACGTCTAACCTCGAGTGTTGGGTGGCATTCGGAGGCAGCAACATCATTCAGCCATCCACTATCTGCGCCCGAGGATACAACGTCACCAGCCAGTCTACCTGCCAGGTTAGAATTTTGAAGGGTACTATAATATACGAGTAGATCTGCTACATTCACGAAGACGGGCTTTATAAAAAGAGGTGTGTGCAAATAAACTCCTGTTGTTTTGTCCAACGATCCATTGATTGCACTGCACTTTTCAGGATTTAAGTGAGGCCAGTAACAAGTAGTACAAGTTGCCAAATACTTGTTAAAAAAAAAATAGTTTGAGTACATTGAAACGAAAAGTAGAAGTTGCAATACAACACTAAAAGAATTCGAGCCAGTAGTTCTAGTAAACTCCTCAGTTTTAGATGCCAGATAGGAAGTAGTCCAAGCGACAAGACTTAAACTGTTGTTGTTCCACAGGGTGATAGCGGTGGTCCTCTGACTGTGGTCGACGTCGACGGTGCCATCACCCAGGTCGGAGTTACCTCCTTTGTTTCTGGTACTGGATGTCACACAGATGTCCCAGCTGGTAAGTAAAAAACTATTGGATATTACTCTGCACGTTCACGGCCTTGCCACTGTGAGCGGTAGCTAAGCGCGGTACCAATACCGTCACGCTTGCCGCGCCGCTCGGCGCTAAGACCAAAATCGTGAATTAAGGGGCCGGCGGAGGATGAATTTCCATACAAACGTAATACCACGCTCATTTGCAGTTGGAGCATATTTCCAACATATTATGATGATATTTGGTTATAGACAATATTTATCTAGGTTCCTACGTCTTTCTTTTTTAAAAAAACAAAAAGAAGTTTAAGCAAATTGTATTTCGCACTTTTTTATAGCGTAAATGGCAAAACATGCCATTTGGCTTTTCTTGTATTAAAAATAACAATATTTCTAATATTCTCGACGTAGGAACCTAGATAAATATTGTCTTTAACCGAATATCATCATAATATATTGTATATATGCTCCAACTGCAAATGAGCGTGGTATTACGTTTGTATGGAAATTCATCCTCCGCCGGCCCCTTAAATCGAGGGTCTAGCAGTACTTCCAATAACAAAACTGTCCCCAATGGGAACCTATATCGTAATCTATGTTATATTGTAGTGAATCCAGTAGATATTAGCTTAGTTAATTGAAGAGCTATCTGAAAAAAAGTGTACGGAATCGACTTTTTCAAAGTGACATATCTTTGCTAATTTTAAAGCTAGCAAAATAAAACCAACTTCAGTGCTTAGTTATACTTTACAGTTTATTTTATAGCAATTTCATATAAGCCAAGCCTAGCCATACGAGTATAAAAACTAATTCGTCTTTTAAGTTAATAGTGTTTAGTAAAAGTTTATGTGTGTAGCGGTGAGTGCGGGTGAGCGAAAATAAAAGTCCCAAATGTTCTACTCACGTTTACTTGCACTAAGTCCGGCACGATACACAAAATGTACACACACAGAATCAGAAGGAGAACAGACAGGAGAAACACACAACAGTTACAGTCACAGCACAATACAATAGTCCACTTAAAAACATAGAAGATCGCGTAACAATTAAAATTAGCGAGTCGCGTTAGGTCAATGCGCAGGCGGTAGGTGGCGAGGTCTATAACCGACTGACCCACATATTTAGAAATGTTAAGGTTGAGCAGGGGTGCTCAACCGTTTCGCGCGCTGGCCCGCGCGCTGGGGCGACCGACACCATCCGACAGCATAATGCTAAACATTATGAATGCCGTGAATGTAGTGTAGTGTTATTGATAAACGTACACGATAATATTACTGTGACTGTGTTAATGTTGTGTTTTATTTGTGGTGTGTTGTGTGAGTTTATTATAAACATAAATAAACTATATGGTAGGGGTGAACCCTACATCACCCCCCTCCAGAGACCGTCAAGGGCGATAAAAGTCCGGGAACCTGACATGACGACCAGAGCGTGTGGTGTACTCCTTGCTACCGCTAGGTGGAGTGACTTCCTCTGGGTCAGCTTTGTCCGCCAAAATGTAAGCTGGCTTCAGGCGGTCGATTGAGACCGTGACCTCTCTGCCCTTGAATAATATACGGAAGACTTTGTCTCCCCTTTGCAGAACTTTGTGAGGACCTGTGTACGCTGGTTGTAGCGAGCCACGTAATGCGTCTTCACGAAGGAACACGTGATCAGTGGTCTGCAGATCCTTATAAACAAAAATGCTGGCCTTGTTGTGTCGTGATGCTGGAGTTGGTTGCAGGTTTTGTGCAAACTTGCGTATGCGCGCAGTAAAATCTGTGACGTCGGTCGTTCCTACGTCACTAGGTGCGAAAAATTCACCTGGGAGCCTTAGTGGTTCGCCGTAAACAAGTTCGGCTGAAGACGCTTGGGCATCCTTCTTGTATGCGCTCCGTATACCAAGCAAAACCCACGGCAAGGACTCTGTCCATTTGTCATTTACATGACACATGATGGACGCCTTGAGCTGGCGGTGGAAACGCTCCACCATACCGTTGCAAGCCGGGTGGTATGCCGTCGTCCGCTTATGCTGAAATCCAGCCAGTTTTGACAATTGCTCGAACAGGGCCGACTCGAATTGTCGACCTCTGTCCGTCACAATGTCTACGGGACAGCCAAACCGGGCAATCCACCCGGATAGCAGCGCTTTAGCTACTGTCTCGGCAGTTATGTCGACGATAGGTACGACCTCTGGCCACCTGGTAAAACGGTCGACTGCCGTCAGACAGTACCTAAAGCCTTGCGAAATCGGTAAGGGGCCCACCAGGTCAATGTGGACGGTGGTGAACCTTGCACGTGGGAGGTGATACGACCCTAATGGCGCAGAAACGTGTCGGTTCACCTTGACCCGCTGGCACTCAAGACAAGCTCGAGCCCACTCCCTACAGTCTCTCCTTATGCCTGGCCAAACAAAGCGCTCTGCGATCAATTTGGCAGACGCTGAAACACCAGGGTGGCTGAGGGAGTGCAAGCTGTCGAAGACTTGCTTTCGTAGCATCACGGGCACAAAGGGTCTGGGGGGCGTTGTCCTGACGTCACAGTACACAAATGTACGCTCCCCTGGGACCTGCACCTTCTCCAATACCAGCGAGGAACCTTCCTGGAGTAGCCTAGACAGCTCCGGATCCGAAGTTTGCGATTCCGCGAGAGTGTCGAAGCTGACCGGTACATTTAGCGCTTCCACGCGAGATAAGGGGTCGGCCACGACGTTGTCCTTGCCGGAAATGTGCCTTATGTCGGTGGTAAACTGGGCAATGTAATCTAGGTACCGGAATTGCCTGGGCGAGCAGTTTTTCTTCCTCTCGTGGAATGCGAAACTGATCGGCTTGTGGTCCGTGTAGACGACGAAGTGTCGAGCCTCGAGCATGTGGCGAAAGTATTTGATGGCCTCGTAAATGGCCAGCAGTTCCCTGTCATAGGGAGAATACTTTGCTTGCGAAGGGCTGAGCTTCCTGGAGAAGAAAGCAAGTGGTTGCCAGCCATCATCGCTAAGCTGCTGTAACACCGCGCCGATTGCGGTATCCGACGCGTCAGTGACCAACGCGAGATTGGCATTGCAATCGGGGTGAGCTAAAAGAGCAGCGTTAGCTAAGCTCGCCTTGCAGTCCTCAAATGCTTGCAAAGTATTCTCCGCAAGACATATGGGCTGCGAGCCCTTTACGTTGCCGATCAAGAGGTTATGAAGTGGCGCCTGGATCTGTGCTGCGTGAGGTATGAAGCGTCGGTAATAGTTTATCATACCTAAGAAGCGGCGTAGCTGACGAACATCTTTGGGTGGCGGGAAGTTCCTGATCGCCTCAACCTTGGAGTCTAGTGGTTGGGTGCCCTTTTCAGAGATACGGTAACCTAGGAAAGTTACCTCCGGGACACCAAAAACGCATTTCGACGTGTTGATCAGCATGCCGTAGTCCTTCATTCTCCCGAAGATAATACGGAGGTGCTCCTCGTGCTCCACCTGTGTCCTAGAAAATATAAGAAAGTCATCCAAATAACTGTAGCAAAAGTCCAAACCTCTGGTCATCTCGTCCACAAAACGTTGAAATGTTTGGCCTGCGTTACGCAGACCGAACGTCATGTACGGAAATTCGTACAGGCCGAACGGTGTGGTGATTGCAGTCTTCGGAATGTCCTCCGGACTGACAGGGATCTGATTATAGGCTTTCACTAAATCAATGGTGCTGAAGACTTTGCAACCAGAGATGCTATGAGCAAAATCGTGGATGTGCCTAATCGGATACCTGTCAGGGATGGTCCGGGCGTTGAGCATTCTGTAATCACCACAAGGTCGCCATCCGTTGTCCTTTTTGGGAGCGAGGTGGAGTGGTGATGCCCATGGACTCTCCGACGGTCTGGCGGTTCCATTGGCAAGCATCAGCTGGAACTCCTGCTGAGCAATCTTCAGCTTGTCAGGTGCTAGTCGCCGGAATGGTGAGGATACTGGTGGACCTGGGGTGGTGCGGATGTGGTGTACGGTGTTGTGAGGTGTGGTGCGTAGTGTACCGGCGGGTCGGGTGATGTCAGGAAACCCGTCTAAAATTCTGTGGTACCTCGAATCACCAGAGGTTATCTTTACTGAAAATAAAGACAAGTCTGTGTGATTCGAGGCAATGGTAAACACATTTGTACTACTGTCGACTAGTCGTTGATTACGACAGTCAACGACTAGCGAGTAAAAACTTAAAAAATCTACGCCGATAATTGGCTTGGTAACCTCTGCAACCACAAATCGCCACTTAAAGTCCCTACGGAGTCCTAAATTTAAGTTAAGTTCAACGTACCCAAATGTCTTGATGGGTGTGCCATTAGCGGCCACTAAATCATAGTTGGTACACTCACGACGGTCACTAAGTAGACGGCGGGGGTAGACACAGAGGTCGCTACCTGTGTCGACCAGGAACTGTATCTTCGTGCTCCGATCCATGACGAACAGGCGACCAGTCGAGGGAGGGCAATCGTTTGTCGCCATCACCGACTGCCCGTGGCGTTTCCCTGCCGATAGTCGCAGGGCTTGACGCATCGCTTCGCCTTCTCCCCGTGCATGGAGTGGTACCAACACACGGGGTGCTGCCGGTAGCTGGAGTCCGAGCGGGTGGAGGACCGGTGACGTGAGCGCCGTCGCGCGTCTCGACCACGACTGTGGGAGCGGTTGCGCGAACGGCTGTCACGCAGCTGCAGCGTCAAGTTTTTCACTGCCCGCTTCAGTTCGGCGATCTCGGCAGCCATCTCGCTGCTTGTGGGTCCTGCTGCCGAAGCTGCTGCGACGTGGCTGGCTGCTGCGACGTGGCTTGCCGGCGCGACGATGTCCTGGACGCGGTCTGCCAGCTCGGCTAGTGCGCCCAGGGTGCTTTGGGGCTGCGATGCCAGGAGGGGCTGGATGCTGGTAGGGAGTCTGCTGCACCAGATGGTGCGCACGAAGTCCTCGGGCACCGTAGGTCCTGCTAGACCCTGCAGATGGCGGAGAAACTGCGACGGCTTCCTGTCTCCCAGCTCCTCGTGCATCAGCAACTGCTTGACCTTGCGCTCCTGGGAGGCCGAGAGCCTCCGCACTAACTCCGTCTTCAGTCTTTCGTACCGGTTGCTGGCAGGAGGGGACATGATTATGTCCTTGACTTCCTTGGACTGCTGGTGGTCGAGATGTCCAACAACGTAGTTATATTTGGTGACGTCATTCGTCACCCCAGCGTTCTCGAATTGCGCCTCGATTTGCGCAAACCAAATTTCGGGCTCCTCGGGCCAAAATGGGGGTAGACGCAAAGCGACGCGGTACACCTCAGCCGGCTCGACCTTTGGACCCGAGCGGTGCTTGGCCTTGCGCGTGCGGTGCGCGACATGATCGTCAGGCTGTGATGACGCGGTGTGCTCCGTTTCACTGTCACTCATATTTTTTTTGATGTGCTCTTTTCGGGGTCACCAGTTTAGTAAAAGTTTATGTGTGTAGCGGTGAGTGCGGGTGAGCGAAAATAAAAGTCCCAAATGTTCTACTCACGTTTACTTGCACTAAGTCCGGCACGATACACAAAATGTACACACACAGAATCAGAAGGAGAACAGACAGGAGAAACACACAACAGTTACAGTCACAGCACAATACAATAGTCCACTTAAGGACGTATTCACCTATTTCGACAAATATCACGGTTTTTCGGGAACCATTATGATGCTCTAGGAATTATAATTATGAGTATATCTTGGTATCAAATAAAAGAAAATATATTTATCTCCAGGATGGCATAAAAAAAATATTACGGTCTCATATAAAATTTTCATATAAATACGATTTTACCAACGCACTAATACAAGAAAATTACGAAACACAGAGTCTGAGTAGGAACCCGTAACTTAAATCCAGTAAACATTTTTACTTTAAAAAACATAAAATAATACAGCTTATATAGTCTTCAACACCTATAGCTAATTATTTTGAACCTACATAAATAACTTTATGATTTATGACCAAAATAAAACCACTCTCAATATTTCTTCATACATTTTTCAATGAACGCGCGATGTCTAGCGTCAGTCCGCGCTCAGAAGCGCTTGTGAACGGATGTCCGTATCGCTCTCTTACAAAAAATAAATACGTCTAAAATGTGTGCCGACTTGTATACTGCGACTGCAAAGACGTGCTACTTTTTCGGACCGAAATAAAAGTACAAATATCATACTTATTTTTGAAATTGTTATTATGGAGTAATAATGGCCTTACTGATACAGAATGAGATTTATTCTAAAACAAAGACCAGAAATGGCCAACGGAACTTCATACTTACATAAATATCACAATGTAGATAGTTAAGCGACTATGACAATAAAAATAAATAAATGGTTCTGAATAGATATGTTAAAAATGGTACCGTCGAAGTGACCTGATGATGATGATGGAGCCAGAAGATAGGCACCGGAACTCCGTAGTTAATCAATGTGTCCTAGCCATGTTTGGGCTTATTAGAATTGTCATGGGATGCACTTTGGCTGTAAGGTACTATGGAACTGATTTGATGATGATGATGGAAACGGGAGTTAGGCACCGGAACTCCGTAATTAATCAATGTATCCTACCCGTTTTTGGGCTATTTAGAATTATTATGAGATGTGCCGGACTTTGGCTATAAGGTACTATCAAACTAATCTGGTGATGATGGATAACCCTATAGTAATCCAATCGGGCGTTGAATTTTGTCATGAACCTTGAAAATCCATAAAAATAATTTGTTCGAGCTTAGAATATAGGTTATAATGACACGTATGACATCGTAGTGCAAGTCGAGTATAGTACAAAATAAAACAATATCTTTTTTTTATGTATAATGTATAGGCTCGCGTTTGACCACAATCTCACCTGATGGTAAGCGATGATGTGGCCGACGATAGAGCACGCTTGCCTATATCTTCGAGTACCAAGATAAATTAGGACACTTTTCACTACATATTATAAAACAAAGTCCCCCACCGCGTCTGTCTGTCTGTCTGTTTGCGATAAACTCAAAATTTACTGCACCGATTCTCAAGCAGTTTTCACCACTCGATAGCGTGATTCTTGAGGAAGCTTTTAGTATATAATTTGTTTAGTTTTTGTATGTATTTTTGTGTACATTAACGTTAACGTTTGTTGAAGATGTCGGGAAAAAATAAGCCGTCTGGGAGCTTTTAACGCAAACGCTGTCTAAACCCTTTGAGATATAACAAAATAATGTATCGTGGAATTGTGTATCTTATATAGGTCTACAGAAAAGTCCGCGGTGGCATATGTCTATCTCTTAAGGTTAACATAATATATCCATTTTACTACTTTTAAAAATTGGCATTCATGAAGCATTTATTGGAAAGCTATTTACATAATTACGGTATTAATTCTTATCAAAATAAGTTACTTCGCGTTCAAGACTATACCAGTATCTGTAAATTATTTTTTGAATCATTTAAATCGGACGTACCATTAGAAAGCTTTCATAAATTTAATAATTCTCAAAATTAAATTCACGAGTTCACGAGTTCCGCTCTTCAGTAGCTACGCATGACGCGGTCACTGATCCTCCCCCCGCACTGTTTTGCCTACTGTTTCTTTAGCTACTAAGCCGAACGACAATAACGCACGACTGATGACTGTGTTTTCTTTTGGAAGTTGTTGAAAAGTTATAATTGCATTTTTGTTTTGTGTTTGTTTTCTTAACTAACACAACACCAACAATATATAATAAATTATTATAATACAACATTATATAATAATTGTATATGTGAATTAAGGTAGTAAGAACTACGCTGCTCACGCGTGTAAAATGAAGGTCCAAAATTTATGGGAAATAACATTAGGTTACGCCACGCGGGCGAAGCCGCGGGCAAAAGCTAGTGTATTCATAAATCAATTTTTCCTGTTACCATTTTGATATACAAGGAATTAAAGTTGCCACAATATCATGATATCAAATTAACGATGATTTATTCATCTCCTAGTTACATGCTTTAAAATTATTCAGTCCCATACAATCTTTTCACACAAATACAATACAGAAATTGGCTATGCTACAAATAGGGTCTGGATAGTACACATAACAGCTAAATCCGTTGTATATTTTACCTTATAATTATAAAAAAAAAACTTTTTCCAAAAAAAAAAAAATATAACCGATTTCACTAGTCGGTGTTAAATAAGGAACAAAAAATATCGAGAAACACCGACTTCCGAAATTAAGATTATTTTGATGGTTTTAGTGTTTTTTTTAGTGAAGTCGGTTATATTTTTTTTGGAAAAAGTTTTTTATTTCACACTTTTTAGTTGTAATACACTTACTTACAGCCAGAGTACCTTTTTCTCATGACAATTCCAATTAACTCAAACCCTGCTACGATAAATTCATTGTTTTATTATGAAGCTTCCGTGTCTACCTTGCGGCTCCATCATCATCATCAGATCAGTTTGATAGTACCTTATAGCCAAAGTGCGGGGCATCTCATGATCAATTCTAAATAGCCCAAACACGGGTAGGATACATTCTTCTAGCTTCATCATCATTATCATCAGATCAGTTTGATAGTAACTTATTGCCAAAGTGCATATCATGACAATTCTAATAAACCCAAACACGGCTAGGATACATTGATTAATTACGGCGTTCCGGTGCCTATCTTCCGGCTCCATCATTATCATCAGGTCATTTCGATGATACCATTTTCAACATACCTATCCAGAACCATTCATTTATTTGTATTATCGTAGTCGCATAACTATGTTTATTGTGATATCTGTGTGAGTATGAACTTCCACTGGCCATTTCTGGTCTTCTTCACCAGTTCCACTTCATCAAATGTAATTTTTTGAGTGTAAATGCTTAAGTCTTTGATGAAAATACCAAAAGAACCTTACGGTTGCTTATGATATTGGAGGATTTCCCTCGAATTCGCCAAGATTCCATCATCAGATCCCGACTTCGTGACTATGGGACCATTTGGGAAGTATACACTTTCCAACAAAAAAAGAATTTTTCAAATCGGTTGGCAAGCAACGAAGTTATGCGCGATCATACATAAAAAAAAATCAAACATCCGAATTGAGAATCTCCTCCTTTTTTAGAAGTCGGTTAAAAATACATAAGTATTCATAGTTTTAACTGTATTTTACGATTAGATCGAATATTAAATTGGAAATACCTACTTGCTTCAGACATCGTACGAGTATTTATTGAGTTTGAAGATTTAATTCATGTCGGAGAGGGGTTGTGCGTTGTACCTAATTGTCTGATAAAATTAATCTCAAATACCCATTTGATTTTGTTAAATATAATATTTTTAAAGAAATAAGCCTGGGAAATAATCGTAGGTTTACAAAGAAATTGGTCGTTATTACCCGTAACGATATGGCAACTACTTATATTTGTTATACGAGTAGTACTCGAAACTGGATAAGCAGGCAATTACATATTGCCATATAGTAATACTGATACTAAAAATCAAACAAGCTTGACTCAATTAATACTTACTAAGAAAAATAAAATAATACCTCAAATATCAAGACATGTTCGGTTAAAGTATAAAATTGAGCGAACAATGGGCTCTATGTGTGCGTGCGCGTAAGGTTGATGTCTTGCGACCAAGATACCTAAATTCGAGCGAGTGAATCTTGCTCACGCGTCCTTAAAAACATAGAAGATCGCGTAACAATTAAAATTAGCGAGTCGCGTTAGGTCAATGCGCAGGCGGTAGGTGGCGAGGTCTATAACCGACTGACCCACATATTTAGAAATGTTAAGGTTGAGCAGGGGTGCTCAACCGTTTCGCGCGCTGGCCCGCGCGCTGGGGCGACCGACACCATCCGACAGCATAATGCTAAACATTATGAATGCCGTGAATGTAGTGTAGTGTTATTGATAAACGTACACGATAATATTACTGTGACTGTGTTAATGTTGTGTTTTATTTGTGGTGTGTTGTGTGAGTTTATTATAAACATAAATAAACTATATGGTAGGGGTGAACCCTACAAGTGTATTACATATAAGTACAGTGAGATACTATAACAGGGCCTCAAGTCTGCCATTACAATAGTGTCAGAATGGTCTATCATTGATGTCATAATTGTCGATTTTGACAAGTTTGGTAATCTACTAATATAATGGCGTCATCATGACTTTCCAATGGTCAACCACTGACACTCCATTGAAAGAAGTGGCATAAAATGGTAATCTCGTACATATTGACAAATGAATATTTGACGTTTGCGGTAATCTGCTAAAACTTTGACAGTTTATTTGATCAGTGTTTGACCATTAGAACGTTATTGTGCAGTTATTGGTTTTAATATGCTCGAAATTATCATTCTACCACGATTCTATTACAAGACCATTGACCGATCAATGATCGATCATTATGAATTAGCAGATTACAAACTTTTAGCAAAATGACAATGGGATCGTGTTGGAATGACGAATTTATAAAAATAGCAGACTTGGGGCCCAGATGTGGTGGGTTACCATGACGTTTAAAATAAGATTGTTTCTTTCTTATTTCAGTGTAGGTAAGATATGGCGCTGAACAATCTGTATAGCTCTGTGTCTTACCCACACTGAAATAAGAATAAAACAATCTTACTTTAAACGTCATGGTAACCCATGTGGTTGTTTCCTATGAAACCACCCTTAGGAACTCCAACATTACTATGCGTTCCAAGTTAGAATAGTATCGATTACCATGTTGTGACGGCACATCATACTGTCAAATCGAAGAATTAATAGGGTGAGCAAAACGAGAAAATATTAAAATTTAATTTATTTACGAACTGTGAGCGAAAAATGTTTAATCAGATAAGATAAGATAAGATAAGACAAGATAAGACATTTATTTGTAGAAACATGAGTATACATATAAGGCATGCAGGTTGTTCATAAACAAAAAAAGATCCGTCATGTTAGGCTGAAGCCTTTGATCAGAATCCAGTACTTCAAATTTGCTCATCTCTAAGTTCTTCAATTTTGCCCAACTTCTTGCGGTTTGACAGTATGACGTGACGTCACAACATGGCAATCGATCCTATTCTTATTTGGAACGCTTTGTGCAAGGGGACCCTACCAGAATTGTTAGTATGTAGATTTGAGTTTCAGTTTTTCAGCATTTGATACCTACATTACTATATTTTACTTCTTCAGGTTTCATCCGCCCGGGCTTCTACCACGACTGGTATACGGATGTGACCGGCATCAACTTCGACTGGGAGGTCGAGAGCACTACTGAATTACCTGCCACCACTCCTGAACCGGGGTCCACTCCTCAACCGGAGTCCACTCCTCAACCGGGGTCCACTCCTCAACCGGAATCCACTCCTCAACCGGGGTCCACTCCTCAACCGGGGTCCACTCCTCAACCGGGGTCCACTCCTCAACCGGAGTCCACTCCTCAACCGGGGTCCACTCCTCAACCGGGGTCCACTCCTCAACCGGAGTCCACTCCTCAACCGGGGTCCACTCCTCAACCGGAGTCCACTCCTCAACCGGGGTCCACTCCTCAACCGGGGTCCACTCCTCAACCGGGATCCACTCCTCAACCGGGATCCACTCCTCAACCGGAATCCACTCCTCCACCGGGGTCCACTCCTCAACCGGAGATCACTCCTCAACCAGAGTCCACTCCTCAACCGGGATCCACTCCTCAACCGGAGTCCACTCCTCAACCGGGGTCCACTCCTCAACCAGGGTCCACACCTCAACCGGGGTCCACTACTCAACCGGAGTCCACTCCCGAACAGGGGTCCACTCCTCAACCGTGGACCACTCCTCAACCGGGGTCCACTCCTCAACCGGGGTCCACTCCTCAACCGGAGTCCACTCCCGAACAGGGGTCCACTCCTCAACCGTCTTATCCGGGGACTACTCCTCAGCAGGGGCGTAGCTAGACCCACAGGGGCCCTGTATTTAAATAATTTTGATTTTGTTTATTTTTAGTAAAATAGAGCCGCAATAGGAGATAGACTAACTGCTTAGGTTACTTTCATACTGACTATAAAACTCGCGATGGATTAAAGATGTTGTTTTGTCATTTTAAAAGTCTCGAAAATGGGATTACTTTGACTGAGACTGGACAAGACTTCGTTGAAGATGAGCTCGTTTATCGGAGCAATCTGGACAAAGATTTCGTTTTTATTGTGATCTTATGAAGAAAAAGTGGAGCGAGCTATACAGTAGGAACCTCCTGTCATGTAGTCATTATTTATTCACTATAAACCTATCAATAATAGAATTTAGGGTAATGGACGCCCATGCTCCTGAGCCTTATCCGGTGACCACTTTTTAGTACGAGGCCACCACTCCAGTGTGCAACACTTCTCCTAATAAAGAGCGAGTTGAATCCAGCATATCTCAAAATTGCTCCGAATCATCTGAATCTTCCAAGTAATAACTTCTGACTTAGGATGATGATTGGATAATAGCTACGTATTATGTCTGAAGAATATAGTTTCCTGTTGGAAGAAAAAACAACTGTATTTTAATTTAACATCTTACTGCCATGAATAAATAATATCTGATTATATTTTTGTATTCCGTTATTTTATTTTATATAAATCGGTGATTCTCCTACTTCTTCTAACTAACTAACTACCTACATATATATACACATACATCACACACCACACACATGTATATTCTCCACACACCACACATCACACAACCACCCACACACGCATTTTGTTCTTTTCTACATGTATATTCTTTAATTGGAGTTAGTTTTTCGACTGTGCATATATTTTGAGCTTGTATAGTCCTAAGTTGAGCTTCACGAATACTGACAAATGCTTGCACTGACTGGACAGGTTCACTCAAATCTGTGTACCGTGGTTCTTTCTTCAAAAGAACATCCGTCACTAAACTGCATAGTTCTCATATGGTTTGATAATTACATGTTTACTTTATGGACTTTAAAAGAGACTGAAAGGGTCATCTTTTAGTTTATTTCGGTATTTCTTCTCAAGATAGTCAGCTAGGAAACACCGACTCATCTAATTAATTGACGAAAATTTTTCGTGTTTTTTGAAAACCTATTTACTTACAAAATAAATATTATTTATCATTTAGGACGGGAATTGTAGAATTCTTGCCATCACAGTAAGTGTTACGTCTTCTGAACAAAATGGTTTGCCTATGAGCGCAAAAGCTAGATTAAAGCTAAAACTACGTTAGACCGATACAAACGTGAAACACACCTGATTTGTACGTAGAACGACGTCGCGTGGCGTGTATCAAGTGTTGCTCTACAAGTCTAGTTTCCACATAAAATGTATGGAGACCGACGCGTTCATATCGGCGTGTGTGGCACACGTGTGAGCAGTGTAGTTCTACCTAAACAAATGCATAATATTTGAAGATATAACTGTTCTATATTCCTCAGTTTTGTACCCAAAGCTGTTACTATGAATGCATAATAGAAAGGTTTTGCAAGGCAGCAACTGGAGACCAAAGATTACAGCTGTTGAGGTCACTCAGGTCACTGTCCTGCTTCTTGTGACACTTCTGTGACCTATTTTCTAAATGCCGGTTCCTGAAAGCCTATTCAACGGAATTTGCTTTAT
The DNA here is from genome assembly GCA_910589285.2 of Mythimna ferrago. Classification (NCBI taxonomy): domain Eukaryota; kingdom Metazoa; phylum Arthropoda; class Insecta; order Lepidoptera; family Noctuidae; genus Mythimna; species Mythimna ferrago. The sequence continues at coordinate 14,794,808 of OU342690.1, read as the reverse complement.
TATTCCGGCTAAGCAAACAGTTGATATAATGATGCAGGCTTTCAAAACTGGGTATATACTACCCAACTAGCGCTGGTATAAGACTACATTAAAATTAGTCTTTGCTATATTTTGCTGTCCTTTAACGTAAGTATAAAGTGTCTGATACGCTTTAGCCTCCTAACCTTACCCCTCGTAATTGCCGACGCCGGTCGAGATCGATTGTAACGTCTAGGGGTGCTATGAATCGAAACCCTGATAAAATTTGACTTAACACAGACGAAACCCTGTTTATACGGCATATTGAATAAAGCGATGGTGTAGCAAATGTTGCTTTTCTCTAATAGTAAGTATTTTATGTAATTTTCCATGGTTTTCTTATGTCTCGCCAACGCAGGTGCGAGTCGCCGGTCGCGTGTAGCAGCGACAAATCGCACGGAAATAAAAATAGGCGCATGGTGCTACAGCGTCGTATTGCAGTGGCGGCCTACCGCGCATGCGTCGAAGGGTTGCTAGGGAGGAACGAGTTTACCCACGAGTTTTTTTAGCTTTTAAGGGCTTTCTGTTTTAAAAGGATATCGAGTATTGTTAATCAAGTTGAATTTGTGACAAATACTGGAAATGTGAAGACGCAGAAATAGGAAAGCCTTTAAATTTAGTGGATTAGGAAATAGGGTTGATTGTTATAGGAATTGTGAGCAATGGTGGCCCGGTAGTAACAGCTTACAAGTTGTAGGTCGCGGTTTCAAACCTTACTTCATCACTACTACTCTCAAAACGGTGATAGAAAACATCGTGAAGAAATCGATCGTCATGTCCTAAAAACCAAAATTCGAAGACATGACATCCAGCAACCCACACTGGTCTCACGAGGTGGAATACGGTCTGTTCCCTTTTCTAGAAAGGAGGCCTAATTCCCAGCAGTGGGAACATTATAAGGCTAATTATGTTATAGGGATTTAATCTTGGCCTATCAGGCTAGAGTTATTTTGAAGCTCTATCTAGGATCATATTAACTGGATCTCAAAATTTAGATATTTTTGTGCTGTTCAGAAAAGTTACCCTTAATAATTGGAAACCGAACAATAGTGGCAACACACGATTGCATTTGGCGCGCGCGCGAATCGCCCTTCCAAATCAACATGGCGAACGCTCGAGGAGCGCGCCTCGTCTAAAACAACCGGATATTCTCACTCTCAGTTCACCACACGTAATTATTATTTCAACCAATCGTTCGTGGATAAAATGTTATAGTGTCCGGTCTACGGGTGTGAATAGTGAATTCTTTTGTGTACACAGTGAGTTATTGTTTATTGCATGAGTGGCGCTCATGGGGTGGCTGACGTACGGGACGATGGACGCGATTCACCTGCCAGCACCGAACAGCTAACGTAAGAATATTAAATGAAAATCAAATATTTAACGAAACCTTCGCAAGCAGAAATTCTACATTGTTTCCCCGATCGAATTCGCTGTACTTAATACTCTTTTGTGGGGTAAGTCAGGTACTATGCATAATGAAGGTTTACCGCACCCCTAATGGCAGCCTTTCATCGGCATAAATGTGATTCTATAGATAGAATTCGTGTGTGGTTTTTAATTGGTGGAAGGTGTTGACAAAGCTCTGTAATTTAATGGATTCGTAAGGCTTCGCGGAAAATTCGTCACTTATATAAATACGCTGTGATTTGGGCAGTTAACATTTTAGGAGGGGAATGTGAATCAACGAAACATTTTTGTATTTTAATGCTGATACTAAGAATTCATACATTGAGATTCGCTTCATTTCCTGAAAACACATTAGTCACCACATGATGCGAATTTAAGTTAATCGTACTCTAAAACCCATAAAGGCCTAAATACACATGCCTGTAACTTGCACTAAATTAGGTACGCAAGTGCTAGCAGATTCTGATTGGTGGATGTCACTATAACATTAGTGACATCCACCAATCAGAATCTGTTAAATAGCTCTCTGGCTCGCTTGCATACTTTTATGCTAGCTACATGCATGTGTATCACCTTTAACTGGTCTTACTGCGTAAGCAAGCTAGTGCTTCACCCTTTACTTTAAAACCGGGGAAAAATTAAAATTCCCTAAGACGACCCACTGACTAAATGTTCCGGCTATTTGTAGTTTGTATGTATTTTGGAGTCCACATTTAATTAACAATCATCTTGATACCTAATATTATGCACGTCTGTTTACAATACATGTATAAGACTTTTGTAAAAACCAACATTCATATGCTCATGGTCATATTGCAAACATAGACTTCTTGAATTGTTTATAATGATGCGTTGAAAGCCATTTCGTGCGTTGTATTCTGCCGCCGGCTGTCAACAGGCCTGTCTCACTGTCTATACAAGCTACAGCAACTTGTCATGAGACGTCTACACGTTTAATAGGTGAGAGTTCGAGTTCGAGAGTTTCTTTCGATATGTAAAATCTTCTTGCTAGTATTGTGCTCTTTGTTGTCCTAGTTGAATAGAAAGTGAAAGCTGAAGTACTAAGTATAAATGAAGGGTAGTGAAAAAATATTATAGGATAAAAAAATTGGTAGTTGAATTTTGTTTTTCGCTTTTCGTTTTATTCGAAAATTTCTCTATCAAACCCGATGTCATGCTCATATCGGTATCTGCATGCATCCCGGATTTCTGGACGGACCAGCCAAGCCTGTGGTTCGTGCAATTCGAGTCCGCCGACCCCCGAGATCATAGGTTTAAAATGAAATACGAATACATATATATCTTATAATATCATACTCGTACTTGGCAATACGTGCTTCTAAAATGGAGCAGTGGGACTGTGAGCTCAGTTTTGAACGAAGCTAAAAAAGCAGTTTTCATTTTATTCAAATCGAGTTACGGTTGTTTTAATCACTTCTCCCTATTTAAGAAGTGCTTACATATACAAACAATTTAAATACAAAAGCTCTTTAGGGTCACTTTTGAAAAAAAAATGAACATCCAGTTTTATTTTTCACCAAAGTAATTTTACAATTTTCTGGTAAGGAACTAAAAATATTATAAAATATTCCTAAATACGGAAAATAAGAAAGATATCGACTTAATTTTTATAATTATAACACGTGAAAGAAAGTTTGCTATGCTATGGAATATGAATTCATCATAATATATTCATTCATAGCTCGTAGTAAATCATAAAATTGCAGATAACCTTTTTCACTTTGCACCTGTCCATGTATCATCTGCGCACTGCGCAGGTACTCCTTTAATTTTTTCTACAGTATATCCAAACAAAAATTAACACCAACAAAAAGTCCTTGAGTCCCCAAAGCCGTGAAACACACAAGACATTATTTTTCCAAAACGATTAGCCTTTTATTCGTGACATCTAGTTGTAACCATAAAACATTGTTGTCGACGAATTCAGCCAGTGTGTCAGTCAGGTTGGCCTTCTGCCAAGAAGACGATGGTTACGCCTCAGACATCGTCTACGTCATGTTTGCGTAAAAATCCATACGTATTGTGTAACGCGTAAAGTTGTCAGCTATGCCGTCATTGAGATTGTTTAGAGTATATGTGAGGATGGAGCCAATACAAAAGATTGTTACAAGCACTACGACGTAATCCTAAGTCATGATGAAGATAAATATAGAGACTAAAATGATAAGGTTTACAATGACATTATTGACCAGAAGTTGGCGTATGACAAAATCACTTCTATCCTCAAGAAGCCTGGATTTTTGTACACTAATATGTAAAGTGTGAATGTACAATTGCAATGATCGTTAGCGTTAATTAGCATCAACGCTATGACTATTGCAACCGCATATAGCTCTTCTGTACAAACGCTTTAAATTAAAGAAATTCAAAAGTTTATACGGAAGAGCGATTTTTTTGAGTTTGCGCCAATTTGGCAGCATGGATCTATAACGTGTCGCCCAACGTTAGATCTTTAGCTTCTCTTTGTTTGGGGAGATTCTAGAAATATGAATATGTAGCTACCCTAGTATGTATTGACTTATGATCTACTACTATGTGTAAGTGTTTCCTGATAGCTACAACTCGGGAATCTTTAAGTCAAGAGTGAATAGGTTATTTTGTAGGTAAACGCGCTCCATCGTCGACCGCATCATCGCTCTCCATCAGGTGAGATAGCGGTCAAGCGCGAACGTATCAGCAGTAAATAAAAAATATATCCCTATTGGATAGTATACATACGTAGTTATTATGGTTGATGTTGTACAAGCATTTTATAACAAGCTCATTATTCCGCGTCGTGCTAGTCTCATCATTGAGGAAGAGCTCATTATTACGATTACACTTGTTCGTGTAGGCGTGTTCTTGTAGTACCCTATATAACTGCTGACTCAGAGAAATGGACATTATGACTATTTATTCATATTATGAAATCTGTGGATATTTTAAAACGTTATTATTACTATCTACTTTGATTCCTCATTGAGCTTGTGGCTGAATAGTAACAGACGCGCGAAGCGACTTTCAGGATTCAGCATTTAACCCTCAACATGCAACCCTCGGCAGACGTTTGCCGAGGTTTGTCCGTAAATGGGTGACCAATATAACATACCGAGATTCTTCCGTGCTTTAGACATTAGATACGTTAATTTGTTGGTACCACTTACCATTTGTTCATCATTGGCAGTTTTCTCAGGTTGTCAGAATTCTGATACCGGTGTTGCCAAGGGATGTCGTGTCACTCAGTAGGTTGAACAGTCAAAACAGATCGGTCCATGTAAAATATTGGTACTCAACTGCATCGGTTAGGGTGGAAGCCAACCCCAACATGCTTGGTAGAAAGCAAGACAGATTTTGTTGACATATTTTGCCAGTGCAGTTAAGTTCTTTAAAAGCGCGCTTCTGAAAGATTTTCCAATAAACTGACTCTTCCTTATTTTAATTTGCTTTCTGTTTAACGATACTACGTTTATTACCGTTTTATTTAACATCAACTGCTGGTTTACACCGTAAAGTTGTTGAATTATCGGTCTATTTCAAGGGCATGTCGGGCGTTACATAAATAATGTAATTTTAGTTTCGGCAAAAAGTGAGACTGGGTTTTTTCCATTCGGAATTACTCTGTAGCAGGCCGGAGTTTGGAAGTTGATGTGATGCTCCTGTCCTTCGGAAAGCACGTTTTGTCGTTGGTTCGCTCGCCTGATCCCTCTGGTCGTGTCGGATGACCGACATATCGGACCATATACACAGATACACCTGAGGGAGTGCATCTCATCATTTGCGTACACGCTTGTTCACTATGTATCTCCTGTGTATCTAGCTCATCTCTGTTGAGATTGGCCACCATGATCTTGATCGTTAGTCGGTCGGATATATAGGATTATTAATATCAATTTCAGTTTAATGATACACTGATGATGAAATGAAGATATCCGCAGGAGAACCAAGGTTACAGACATAGCCCAAAGGATCGCCAAACTTAAGTGGCTGTGGGCAGTGCACATTGCTCGCAGAAAAGATGGACGATGGAGACGAAATGTTCTGGAATGGCAATCACGTACCTGATGGCGCAGCGTTGACAGGCCTCCCACAAGTTGGACCGATGACCTGTTGAGGGTCACGGGAATCCGATGGATGCGAGACGCACAGGACCGGTTATTATGGCGACACTTGGGGGAGGCCCATATCCAACAGTCGATGTCTTTCGGTTGAAACGATAATGATGATACAAATAACATCTAAAAGCGTTATCTTTCGAAAAAATAAAAATATATTTTGTTTTTAAATCTGATAAAAGAAGTTAGTAATGTCTTTAGGTGTTTCCTTCCGCAGTCCAGCTTTCTCTGCCATGATAGTAAACAAATGTAGTCAGTGTATTTATAAAAGAAACTAAATATAAGTCAGTGTATTTCAGTAACAATCACGGTATATTTAGTTCAGAGCTATTTATGTTGGATCTCAGTTGACCGAGAGCTATAAGCCGGTGACTTTTGCTCGTCTATATAGCTGGGATAACGACTTCGTCTTGTGTTACTGTCTTTAATATCGATATGTCTATTAAACACAATCGCGCAGATAAGGAGTAAGTTAAGATTTTTGAACGCTTAACTAAAAATTATCTATGTTTTATTTTTCCAGTTCTAATCTCGGTATAATTTCAAGTAAAAAAATAGATATTGAAGTTGCAAATCGGTTTAAATATATTTATTTTCATAAAAAAACATGCAGTTATACTACATACAAGTACATCGTGTCTACGGAAGTCGATTATATAAAGGAAAAAAACGACACATATACATTATACATAGGTATATAGGGTTTAAGAATTAAATTATACATATTTAGTTATTAAAATTTAGATATATAAGCTCTTAACAAGATATTTATACTTTTTACACAAATTATATTATCTGGCAATTTATTATACAAATATTATATAACACCTCTTCTCGTGTTATGTTATATTTGTTCAGTCGTTTTTGGTCCGAGTTCTGAAATGCTGATCGTAGGCTAAATACAATCAGGAAAGTATTCACTTTATTTTCACTATCAATTTAATATTAGAGCTAATCATAGTTACACAAACTACAAAATGTGATATAAATGTGTTTTTGTGTATTTAAAATTATTTAAAACTACGAGTAGGTGTGCAAAATAATGTGAATGATTACGGAAGCCAAATAATTTTCCACTACTGAAAATAAGTTAATTATAGACGAAGCTTGATCCAAAAGTAATTCACATAACCTTTCATTGCCATAACAGTTGACACAAATATTATTATAAAGATTTCATCCACGTCTCGAATAGAGATAAATAAGACTGTACTGGGTTACTGAGTCGGGCCACATGCCAAAGCACACGGACCTACATACTTCATGTACGAATTTCGTTCGACGCCGCCATGTCTGAGAACGCTTAAAAGAAAAGTTTGCCTTGTAAATGAGTTATGAACCTTCAGCGCTCGTAACAAAGCCTTTTATAACGATTTCAAGGATAATTGTCGGTTGTAACTCATAAGGGAATAAGGAAACGGTTTCCTGTTGGCGCCCACCGTGGGACTTGTGTAGAGTTTGGCGCCCGACATGGGCCAGGTAGATACGAGTGTATTGCTCACTGACAAACTCTGAATCAACTGCAAAATGGGTTTAAGATATTGTTCAATTAACTTATACGCTTTTAAAGTAGTAACTATTATATTTACACAATGTAATATGAAAAAAAAAAACATTTTTACTGGTACCGACTACCGAGCCGAGGGCAAAATAGGCATTGGTAGCTAGGGAACATTACAAACTTCACTTTATTTATTACTAGCTTTTGCCCGCAGCTTCGCCCACGTACATAAAATATAACCTATGTCACTTAGGAATAAGGCAGCTATCTATCGGCGAAAAAATTTTTGCAATCGGACTAGTACCTACTTCCAAAGATTACCTCCAAACAAAAAAAACAAAAAAGCAAACTTACCTTTTTATTATATTAGTGTAGAAAACTGGAAAGCATTACAAAAGTAGAAAACTAGAATGCTTTATACATTCTCTAGTAGTCTAGGTGACAGAGGTGGTGTGGTTGAAACCGTTTTTAAATAACCTAATAATATATATATAATATTTAACCTAATTTATTTTGCAAAATTCGTATTTTATTTTTCGTTTTCCGCAAGATTTTAAAAGGACTTCAGATTTTTCGCCGTTTAAAGACCTGAAATCATTCAGCAATCAGTACAGGCCGCAATCTTAACGGCCATCATAACGTCGTTTAACAGCCGGGCCGTGGGGACTAATTTCGGCTAGCACCCACTACCCTAATTCGCTGTTGACTCGCGACCCTCGCCCATGGCCTCAGACGTAACGTCACTCATCTAAATGTCAATTAACTTGTAAGTTTCGGGAACATTCTCGTTAATTAGTTCAGTAATTATAACACTGAAATGTTTAGGTAAAGTTATGCTTGAAAGGAAGGTTAGGCCACATAGATTGTAGTGTTTTAATATTACAAAGTGGGTAGTTATGTCTGATAGGTTTTGTTAGGGGTTCATAAAACAATGTACCTATATTGTGACAGCATTTAGACGGAAATTCATCAATTAGCTTCTACCGCTTAGAGTGAAACTTGAAGGAGTGTCAGCCATTTTCGGACTGAATCCATCCAAAGGTTGTCTGTAAGAAATTGCCCTGTGCAATAAGACCGCCCATTGTACACTTATTTTTAATAGTGTTTAACCTGTACTTCTCATCGAATGCCGTAATTAGAGACACAATAGAAAGACAATTGCTTATGTCGAACTGTGTAACTTAAGACATTCAAAAGGTTAAGCTAAACCAACCCGCGTTCTTACTATTGCCATTTGCACTCCAGTGCCACAGTAACTAGCTTTTCAACAATTCCACAGCCCATAGTTTCTCAACCTAATTTCAATGAAACAAAATTGCTGCTGTTTTAAAAATTGCAGTATTGTTTTGACCATCGTTGTTATATTAACCCGAGTGTCATCTAGTTATTGTGGTAGCCCGATAAACTACAGTTTAAACCTCTTTACCAGTTCTATCGTCTAATAAATAAAAGGAGATACTGACTGACTGACATATCAAAGCACAGCCAAAACTATTGGGACTAGGAACGTGAAATTTTGCAAAAGGCTTACTTTTATGACGTAAGTGAGCAGTAGAGAGGATTTTCCATAATTTAACCCCTAAAGGAATGAAACAGGACAAAAACATCCAAATTAAGTGTGGAGAAATCTACTTTTACCCGGGCGAAGCCGCTAGCAGAAGCTAGTAACTAATATATGAAGCAGCTTTCTAATGAGTCTGTTCAACGTTTAACATAAAACCAGCATCAATTTTTGTTTCCGTTTTTGAGAAACGTTTATCAGCTACTTAAAATAGGATATCTGTGCTCGATATCAAGTAGCCTTTAAAATTCCGCGCCGCCATTGTCCCTCAAAAACGTCCCCTCTTGAAGCAAGGCGTGTCCTACTCGCTCACATAAAAGAGGACCTTGGCATTTGTTTTCACAAAGCCGTTAAGCATAATAGAAAATAAATACCGGTTTCTGAACAATTCTCATTTTTGTAGGGTAATTCTTAGGAAAGGGTTGGTTAGTATTTCATGTTAATGTTGTCAAAATGAGACTTTAAAAAATATTTTATATGAATGATTTATGAAATATTGCATGATAATTTTTGCCAATGGCAACAACAGCGTGAATGTATAAAATTATTTCTCTCTATAAAAACCATCTCTTGTCCTATTCCAGGTCATATTCTCCTTATTAAGGAGTAACAAATATACACACACACATACTCGTACAAATTGCTTTTATACTCATAATATTAGTCTGATAATTAAGAAATCAAATCACTTACAAACTTATTATGTTATGTAGTCTGCGTTGAAACACCAACGGTCTAGAGTAGAGTCAACTAAGTCTTTGGATAATAAATCCAGATTTTTAGAATTGATCCTAGTTATCTAAAATAAACATTTATTACTATAATACGTGACAGTATTAATTCAAAAAAATCTATAACTACCCTCGTTTCAATAATTATCAGTGTGAGTTTAAAATAATAAGCCAGGTGGGGTGGAATAACGTTTAGTCTGCGCAGCTGAGTTACGCTCGGCCGGATTTATCGTTATCAGCTGTAATGCCAGACGCATGATAAACAGGTTCACAGTGAAGGGAGAACAGCGGGTAAAGTTTGAATAATATTAATTTTATGAGACATAGCTTTTGCCCGTACCTTTCCCCGCGTACATAAAATATTGTATATGCCACTCAGGAATAAAGCAGTTTTCTGTGGTGACAAAATGTTAGCAATCGAACCAGTATTTTAAGAGATTACCTCCTATAAACGAATAATAATAATAATAAAAAAAACTTTACCTCTTTATTAGTGTAGATATATAGGTACTCGGTTCAAAATAACATTAGACATTTATGAAAACCTTTTATTACTGTCCGTTCAACCGATTTTGACTTTTATTGCGTTGGAGGCATGACGAATGTCGGCTGCAGTAAATAGTTGGTATTACACTTTTTTGCTTATAATGCCTACAAAATAGAAACTGTTAAAATCGGTTGAACAGACAGTAAAAAAATGTTACTTTAAATGTCTAATCTTAACGCGAATAGAGTATCGGTTTTTTTGTACTTAACAGTATTATTTTTCTACAGTCAAAGTTACGAAAATAATTTTCCTAAAATGTGATTGTAATTAGTCAGAGTCTTAGGATAGTTTTTTTTAATATTTGTAAGAGCTTCGACTTATGATATTAAAGGTCAAATTAATAGCATTTGTGAAAGGTTTCACAAAAGAATGTCATGTATGTATGCGTAAATAAATGAGAATTATTATAGCCCTTAAAAAAATTGCTTCATATATCATTGCGTATAGTATGCATATTACAAATGAAATACTTTCATTCCTAACTCGTAGGTATTTTGACGTAGAAGAATTCCGATGGAGGCACTGAACTGAGTTCTAAAAATGGATGAAAGTGATAAAGCTAATCGTGATGTGGAATCGCGATACTAAGTAAATTGTAGATGTAGCTTGTGTTGTTAGATACTACTACTTTTATAATAGAGCTTATAGTATGCATATATAAAAAATATGACTTTAATTTTCGTATGGGCAGTAAGTTCGTATTTGGTTGTAATCTAATAATAATTTATTTAAAAAATCTAATTATAAAATATAACAATATCTTTGGGGAAGGCCTTTGTCTAACAGTGGGACAGTAACGGCTAGTATAAAAAAAGACAATATCTTTTAAGGTTACGTACAGTCTGTCAAGAAAGTCATGAAAAGAATGTTTTGGGAACTACTGTTTTTGCTAATACTGGCAACACTGAATAATTGTTAAGCTGAGTACCTGAACTGTCACGTCGTATCTGTGTGGTTGATTTTTTACAATATTTCGGTGCTATTTCGAGTTTTTTAAATCGTGTAAGCGTTAAGATACAAAAAATGAATCGAAATGTTTATAAGAGCGGTGCGAGACAAATTATATTTAAAGTTTTTCAAGGGTGTATGGCCGAAATTCAAGGTGGGAGTGCTGGGACGAACAAAGACGATGTTTATGGTCGAACAGCAAAGTTAACCGGTACGTAAATATATTCTAAAGTTTAACACACTAACGGAAATATAATGTTTTGACAATCTTCTGTTTTTAAGTACAATTTATCTATCTTTAACATTGTTTATGTCTTGCTAAGGTTATGAAATTTACCTACGATTTATTATACTACCACTTAACGGTTTTGATATTTTGGTGTTTTTATTTAGGTATGATAAATGTATTTGTATATTTAACATATATCTTTATTGACTTCAGGTGTTACCGAAAGTACAGTTCGGCGCATTGTGGACTAAGGCATGAAGAATGGAGGTAAATTTTCAACGCTTTGAAAACACAGGAAAGGCCGACCTACGAAACAAACTACGAGTCAGATGTTGGCCGGTTTCATTTTGAAGAAGTTTCAGGCAACATTTCTGGAGTCGAATACCTCGACTCTGATTATTTGGATTCGGATTAATAAAGATTTATTTCATAAACTTTTTATTTTTGCAATGAGCTCATACCTATCGATACTCAGCGCCATACTGACGGCAGTGCAGAGAGGCAAAACATCGTGATTTGCACTTTGTAGTAAGGACATAAATGCTAGTAGCTGAAAGGACGAAAACAAGGGTTGATCAAACCAGACATTCTTATGAATATAAAACCAGATATTCAGAAAAATGTCTGTTTTGATAAACTCTTGCGTGTAGGTACGTAGGATAAACATATAATTATCCTAATAAGCAAATAGAGAAGTCTGGTTTCGTCGCAATGTTTATAAAACAGAATTCAGACTGGTAGAGAATGCCTAAGGCATTAACTCCGCCTTTGTACTTTTGTGTTGGATAAAGTTTTAATAAATAAATGAGAACTACTATAACTATTATGTATCAGGTAAAATTAAACGTCACTTGAATGAAAATTAGTTCTAATAAAAATGTTGTTCGCCACTACGACAGAGTAAGTACTTTTATTTATAGGGAGCCACTACCAATGAAAGTCAAAACTCGTTTGCAAGCATGTATTAAATAGACGAGTGTCAGATAGATCGGTAAAATAATGTACCTACACGGCAGTAAAGGGACCGTAAATCGGTAATTATTATTTTATAAATAAAAGTATCAATATCTTTTAGTCGAAGTTTATTGGGATACCATGTTAATGATGGTGGCGCCCTCCCTTCTTTTCATGACTTTCTTGACAGACTGTACCCAAGTCAATTGTTAAAGAAACTAAAGCAGATTAATTTTGTATGATAAGGTACAAAAAGATGGAAAAACTGAAAGAACATCTACGATCTACCGTTTCCTTCATAAATAATCATAAATGCCACTTCAAAACACGGCCTTCATATAATTTTAAATTCCTAATTATAACTAGGGACCGATTTTTTTCCTAATTTAAATTAGGAACAGAGTAAAATGTCTTCATATATTATTCTATTCCTAATTTAAAATCCAGAAAAAGAAAAAACAATACCAACTTCATCATTTTAAAAATACATCCCCTCCTAAATCACATCGCATTTGACTTACTGTTTCTCTATCGACGTTAGCACCAAACTGTAACGTGGGCCGCACACTGAGTCACACCGACCTTTAGCCCTATCGATTTTGTACACCATGAACGCCATGGCTTGTTTTAACTGATCACCGTCTTTATGGAGCTACCTTGACATTATCTTGACAATCGGAGGCTAATAAACTTGGAGGGAATGAAAGAAAGACGTCCATGTTTTTAAAGCTGTGTAGCACGATCGCTACGGTTTGGAAATCAGCCTAAATATTTTGTTGTTTTGCTGTACTACCAGTTGAAGTTTATCTTTCCCAATTAGTATTCGTCAAGGAATAATAAGTAATACGCATGATAACCGTATTGGTTGTCTAACCAGCTCAATAAATATGCAAAAATAGATGACTAACTTTAAAACAAAATCAAAATTGATCGAAAAGCAAACGAGAAGTACCGTGTAATAGGGTGAATAGAGACAAAACTTTAATAGTAGTTTTTACACCACCTGCTCGATAATGTTGTTTTATACATCATACAAACCTTACTTAAAGCAAGTCATTCTATCCCTAGGGAGATAATGCAGTATGGCCGATCCCTAGGGAATAATGAGATTTGAATATGGAACATCAAAAATCGTCAAAATTGTGAATTAAAACGTACGTGCATCGAACATGTTGACACGAAATTCAAACTGTCCACTAACAAAAAAATGAAAATAGATTATAACGTGCTTACTGACGGGAGCGCGTTATAAAAAATTGAAACTATAGAATCATGGAGTAGTGAATTTTGTTTGTTTGATGAACGTGTAAATATAATACTTACTTATATTTCTCCAATATATGATTTGGTCAACCAAATTGTCTTTTAATTATCTCACAGATGGTGTAAAAAGTAGAGTATGCAACACGGGGATAAAGCTGTCTTTGTCTTGGGTGACTTGAATTCCTCACTTCACTCAGGTTTCTTTATTAACTCCCTCGCGATGCTCGGGAGTTAATTTTATAAATCCCTCACTATCGTTCGGGATTAAAATCAGCAACCTTCGTTTCGTTCGGAATTCAACATGCCGCCCGCGACTTAAAGACACTGCTTTATCCCCTAGTCACATAAACTACTATTATGTGACTAGGGGATAAAGCAGTGTCTTTAAGTCGCGGGCGGCATGTTGAATTCCGAACGAAACCGAAAAGGTTGCCGATTTTAATCCCGAACGATAGTGAGGAATTTATAAAATTAACTCCCGAGCATTGCGAGGGAGTTAATAAAGAAACCTGAGTGAAGTGAGGAATTTAAGCCGCCCAAGACAAAGACAGCTTTATCCCCGTGTTGCATACTCTACTTTTTACACCATCTGTGAGATAATTAAAAGACAATTTGGTCGACCAAATCATATATTAGAGAAATTTAAGTATTATATTTACAAGTTCATCAAACAAACAAAATTCACTACTCCCAAGATTCTATAGTTTCAATTTTCTATAATGCTCCAGTGTCGTCAGTACGCACGTTTTATTCTATTTTCTTTTTTTTGTTAGTGGCCAGTTTGAATCATAGTGATTACATACTCTTTGGTTTGAATTTCGAGTCACCTTGTTCGATGCGCCTACATTTTAATTCACAATGTTGACGATTCTTGATGCTCCAAATTCAAATCTCATTATTCCCTAGGGATCGGCCATACTGCATTATCTCCCTAGATGCATATAATGACTTGCTTTAAGTGAGGTTTGTATGACGTGTAAAACGACATTATCGAGCAGGTGGTGTAAAAAGGGTATTTTCTTGATATTTGAATATTTTTTGCAGCATTAAACTATATCAATTTATTAATGAACGGTTATTCTAAAAAATCGATGCTTTGTTAGAGGCCAATATTATGGTATCAAAGTGAAAAACCAAACCAAAATTTTGTCTCTATTCATCCCATTTTACCCGGTAACAATTTTGAATCAATTGATGTATCTAGTTCTCTTGAATAACGCCGTTTTCTATGACGGACTTTGACGTCAGAGTTCATGTCGGATTTTTTTTCTACTTATCAGTTTTGAAGCTTCATCGTTAATAAAGATTTATTTTTTGATTCTTTTGCATTAGTTAACCAAAGGAAACGGAAAGGTCGCGGGAAACCGATGTTCGTTGTGGCGACGCTTGGGGGAGGCCTATGTCCAACAGTGGACGTATATCGGCTGAAATGATGATGATGATGAGTTATCCAGAGGTAATAAGGAGAGGTAGACATGCATATTTTTAATTAATATTTTTTTTTAGGTGTGACTTTTCATGTTCTTGGATAGAATTAAAAGGCGTGTAAGTCTTTTACTGATTAAAACCTAATCATGTTTCTTCTTTGCCTTCGTTCTAGGGTTCTCTTCTCGCAATCCATGTACGTACCTTAGACCCAGATATCTAGTATAGAGAGCAAAACATGCAAAGACCTAAATAAAAATTGTGTTTTTTTATCGTCGGGTAGTCTGCTAAAATCTGTCCGTACCTATATAAGGTCAGTCGAGTAACGACCGTCCTAATTGACATTTATTAGGGTCTTGCGTAAAACCTACGTCCAGATACGCCTGTCACTTTCAGGTATGCTCTATTGTGACACTTTGTATCCTAAATGCTAAATGCGGTACTTTCGGCGACCCACGCAATTACGGTTGATAATATTCGTGGGCGAATCGCGTGGCATACGTCAGCAGAAGCTGTTTGGATATCGTTAATAGACTACATTTATGACGCAGTAGTAGATTGCTAGCAGACGACGCCCGTGTTTTTTTTTTTCATAGACTAGGCTTCTCAATACATTGTCATTCCTTGATACGGCTTCTTTAATAATACGGCAGTAATGCGACCAAGTGAAATGATGTAAAATCGCCAACTACATACGTTTTACACACTTGTACAGCCCTTATACAGTTCTAAGCTGTAAATCAGGTGGTTTATTGTTTAACCCGTTGTATGCCGGAACGCAGATCTACGCGAGACAAAATGGCTTTTTGTGTCTCTAATTACGGCATACGAGAGGTTAAAACACTATATAGCGTGCTGCTTTGGGTATTTATTTTACAGATTTTCTGATATATTATATTATGCGAACACTCTAAATGGTTCGTGTGTTTGGTGTTTCATCATTTTTTTTTTAGTGTCAGACTCTTACTGACTAAAAAACCCACCCCGTTCCTTCAAGCCTTCATACCGGGGCTCGAGTTTCCTTTCGGATAACCCTGGCCCCAGTAGGCTTCGACCCGGCTGGGCCCCTGCTGTTGCTGACAACTCCTTGATCATCAACAACATCATCATTTCAGTCGAAAGACGTCCACTGGACATGGGATCCTGTAACAAAAGGCAACGAAGGAACATAGGAGTGGGTTTTAGTCTGTAAAAGTCTGACATGCCCTCGTCATTAGATGGTTTCCCAACTAAAAAAAAGGCTTGTCCCAAGTGTCGCTACAAATATTGCTTTTTTTTTTTATTTGGTATAAACTAGTGCTTGACTGCGATCCCACCTGTTGGTAAGCAGTGATGCAATCGTTGATGGTGAGGCGCGCTAGTTTATTAAGAGCCTATTCACTCTTGCCTTAAAGACACCTAAATTATAATCAGACGGGAAGACCGCAGCAGGCAAATTGTTCCAGTCCCTCGATGTACGCGGTATAAACGGCTTCTGTGCGTCTCACATACATCGCATTCCTGTGACTCTCACTAGGTCATCGGTCCATCTTGTGGGAAGCCTTCCAACCAGGGACTTAAAAACACCTTCATAAAGGTTACAGAATTATAAGTGTTACATGTTGAATGTGTAACAGAATAAAAAATGTAACACTTATATGTGTTTTCAATGTGTTAACCCAAAATTAACCATAACATATCTGTAACAGTCTATATAAAAGTGTTAACAGTGTTAATAAGTGTAACACCTTATTATTAAGATTTCTGTGGTGTAACAGGTAAACGCAGCGTTGCCAAAGTTACAATTTACTTATTTATGGTACTATGCAATTATTTCAGTTACACATATTAACACTTATTAACACATATAACAGGTTACAGTTTGATTCGGTAGCACTTCTTAACACATATAAAAGGTTACAGTTTCATTCGGTAACATTATTGTATCTGTTACATTTAAAAGTGTTTTTTCTGTTAAAAACAGTGTTAAAACACATTATTACGGTTACAGTTTGAGTCCCTGCTTCCAACGCTGGTGTATATTCGGCCAATTCAGGAGAAAATTAGTTTTTATGCTTCAGTCATAAAACTTCTTGAGGTTGACTTCATATTATAGCCTTACCCAAGATCGATTTCACAACCTACTTTTCTAGAGAGCTTGTTGAATGAAATGCTGCAAAACCTAAACAAACCCTTTTACCATAAATAAATAGTCTGCCTTTTGACTAAGGACCAGTTATTTATTTTACCTCTCTTGGAAATATATTGGGCTCTTGTTTTTCAGTCACAGTTAAAGCCATTTAGATTTTATGAACACTCGAAAGCGGTTGAAATGATAAATATGGCATACAAAGAGTCCCTTTGGAGATTTTTTTAAGTTTAAATTACTTACCATCACGATCATATAATATATCATGAATGCATGAGCTTTGAGTTTGATGATAAAAAATGTACTTCGATATCACTGGGCTTCAAATATTATTTGGGCTGATTGTAAACCATTATTTTTAGTATATTATAAGCGAAACCCGATAAAACATGTTGCGCCGACCCCAAGTAATATGGGATAAGGGCAGGAAGAAGAAGAAGAAGATATGCGAAGGCCGGACTACGTGTTTAGTATTTTTATATGAAGAAGTTTAGGAAATGGCAAAGGTTAATCAAAACATTTTTTTCATTTTTTTTAAAATATGAAAAATTTTTTCGATATAAATTACTGTTTTGATGCAAATAAACGTTTGTTTTAAATTGTAAATAACTGATTTTTATCGATAAGTTTTATCTAAGAGCTTTGAGCATTACACATCCCATAACTAGAAACTATCGTGGGTAAGTATATTTAATATTTATTTTTGATTCCATTATTCGGCACCAAGCCAAAATACCTATTGGTGCTGAAAGAGGTTTTAGTGCCGAAACCATTGGTGCCGAAAGAGGAATGCTTCAAAAGTTTACCCTCATAAACACCGGATCCCAAGAGCCTATACCTTGAGCCAGTTCTACAGCCCTCACAGTACCAATTAGGCATAACCTTGCTCAAATAGAGACCCATCGAAATATCAATGAAAACCAAACTAATAAAAACACGTTGACTTTTTGTTAGCAAGGTCTAATGTAATTGTTAGAATGTTATTCTCTGTATTACTGTTTTTCTAAAAGTCAGCCTATAAAACTGGATGAAGATTATCAAGATAACATCACTCGTGTATATTACTTCGGTGATAGTCAAAACATTATTTAGAATAATTACGAGAATAATATAACTTTACAGCTTTGTAGGTACGCCGCTTAGACTTCTAGTAGAAGTCTAGTTTCCATAAAAAACCTATGAAGACCGACGCGCCCAGATCGACGTATGTGGTCGGTGGTAGTTCTACCTTTAAGGCTTATAGTTCCTTGAACCATCTGGCCTAAATTAAATGGACACAATTCCCGTACCCGCCTAGGCGGCAGTACGCGTATCTGTGCATTTAATTGCGGCTAGCTGCGCCCGGATAGTGCGCGGTTGATCTTTAAATCCATTTTCTTTGCGAAATATTGTTTGATTTACATATGCTATGTTCACTTTGAAGAATATCTAACCACCAATTTTTATGTGTTTAAAAATATTAGAAGGAGTAGGGAAAAGTTGCGAAATTGCTAAATATATTTTTTAGATAAAAGTATTAATCGCAGAAAGAAATCAAAAGTTTATAATGTTGTTCATGAATCTATAATAAACATATATTTTTTTCAAACCTATTCACCTGGCCATTACCGAGGAGTAGGCTTCAGAAAGTCACTGTTTGATGGCACTTTTCGGGCGCTTGGGCCTTAAGGCAGATAGGACCAAATTCATCTTGCTCACGATAAGAATTTTGTCGGATCTAGGCACGAAAATTTATGGTGGCACTCCATCATCTACCTCGTCCCCCTACCGCACCTTAGCAACTTCACGCTTTGTGTCTAGCACAGTCATGAATTTTTTCTTGGTCAGCTTCAAAACAGTAAAAACTACACGAATTCTTACTTATAGTACGGGATCCTTAGAAGATATCTCTTCCCTCATCTGTTATTCGATTATGATAAATATTATGTGCTAGATAATTAAGACATTCCGAATATGTTGCTTAGCTAAATCTGGTGCCAATTATGTTAAACCATAGAATTTGTCTGAGATCGCGAACATTTTATATTTTCGTCTTTATTCAAATACCTACTTACAAATTGAGTTCTATCGTTACTAATAGCTTCTATTAGACTAAAAAAACACTTATTAACATGAAAAAAAAACGTAGATGAGGATAAATTACGTCCTCACTCGTGTATTTACTCACCTCTTTATGCGAGGCAACCCTCCTATTTACACCAAAAAAAAGGAGGCAACCTATAGTTTTTCAGTTCCTTGGGGACATCCTTTCAGTTGATGCTCGACTTTTCCGAATAGCAAATGAGGGGGTAAATGATGTCAAAAATGTAACAACTTTGTTGTTTAACATCATTGGCACCAGATTTAGCTAGGCAAACTATTTGGAATGTCTTTATAAACGCATTATCTAGCACACAGCATTTATCATAATCGAATAACAAATGAATGAAAACATTTTTTCCACGGATCTTAGATCAATATGCCCGGCGACTTTTCTTTAAGTGTACAAGCGGTAGCAGTGTTTGTTTAGGCTTTTTGATCTTTGTTTCAATGTTAAGTGGTTGCCTAGAACTTTACAAATTGCCGATAGTATGGTTTCATGACGCAAGTGACACAAACAAAGCTAAATGAAACGCGTCAAATATTATATGGACTACAGGGAATTGTTTCGGTTCGGAATGATTGTATATGGAGTTTAAATGTTTGTGAACGCACCCGAAATGTAGGAATAATGCCTAGTATGGAGTAATGTTTATTACTAACAAAAAAATGTATCGTGTGTGAATTTTTTTGGAGACAAATGAAGGTAGTTCGAACTTTATGTAAGCTACGATGATTTTCTAGTGTCGCTGATTTTCCTTCGAATATTACAATGTAATTAAAACTTATATAATTAACTTGATTGATATAGTGTCAGAAACGTTGAAGTTCCAGAACAATGTCAGTTTTAATTAAGTTCAAAATCATTAGTGGCGCCCAGCGTGGGACCGAAATTATAAATTATGGTACGTCGCATAAAACCAAACTGAGGTCTAAAAAAATACACTTTGATACCTTTTTAGAATTTAACCTTTTTAATTAGTTTTACTTAAATTCAGTAAATCTAAAAGCGTTTAAATAGGTACTTAGTGAGATTGGCTGTGTTGATAATACTCGTATTTTGTTTCTACAAAGTTATAAAATAGAGATATAATATTTTATGTTTGAGAATTAATTACCTACTTTTTTTGAAATTGTTCTTTTTATTCGTTTTTTTTTAAATTACATTCATGATTAATTTTTCTGGGTGGTTCTTACTTCAAAAGATCAGCCTTGACACTAATCGGCATGGTTCTCATATGACATGACACTTGGGGGAGGCCTATGTCCAACAGTGGACGTCTATCGGCTGAACTGATGATGATGATGATATCATTTTTACACGAAAACCTTTATTTTAACTTGATAGCATTAAATTTTTATTTTAGGCGTTATTATAGTTTAATTTTGTATGCCTGTATAAACACAAACGTATTGTGCACTCATCACAAACTAATCGTTAAGTTCATTATAAGTAACTGCCATTCTACATAATTACATTATCGTATCAAAGCCCTCCAACCGCGATGTACGATCAATAGGTATTATGACTGAAGCTGAAATCGATATCTTAATTGTATTAATATATGACTTTCGTATATCTCATTAGGTTGGGACCAGGGATGTTACGGAGCTCCATAACCGTAACCGAAACTATCGGATATCCGATATAAAATAATATCCATAACCGTAACCGAATCCGAAATAAAAGTTTCGGATAGTATCGGATAGGGACGGAGCCTAATTACGACACGTTATGACAGCCTGTCATAACGTATCGCGTCGTAAAATATAAATAGTATGTATTTATATTTGACTTCTGAAATTCCTTAAAAATCTAATATCCGTAACCGAAATTATCCAAAACTAACGGATAATCCGAAATAATTTTATATCCGTATCCGTAACCGGTATAATAATCATTTCTATATCCGTATCCAATCCGTATCCGACATTTCATATCCATAACATCCCTGGTTGGGACATACTTACATTCACACCTAAACTTAGGGCTCAAGCACATAAACACGTTTCGACGACGCATCGTGCCATGGCACGGCACCGTGATGTGGAAGTCCAACTTCTCCGTCGAGCAACATAAATAATTACGTCACGACAACGATGATACGGCGCGATCGCATCGATACAGTCGCGATGAATGTAGCGCGTTAGCAGCGCATTGGCATTTCTATAGCGCTTGCAAATGCGACTAACGCGCTTTAGTAGCAATGCTGTCGCTCGCTTACAAAACACGCGACAGCATCGCAACAAAAAGTCGAGTACGAGGGGCCTAAGTTTTAGTACCTATAGGTAGTCGAAGAAGGCTTTCGAAAGTTAAATTAAAAAGGCTTTTGATTATTTGTATGTAAACTAATATGATTTAGGCAGGCTTTGATTGAAAATAATAATAAAGAATTCATACCATTTCTTTTTTTGAGCTGGGAAGTCATCGAGCTGGAATGCTTGTTTGACTTTTACTAATTAAAACCACACCTGTGTCCTTCAGTTGCCCTTTGCGTTCTAGGAGCACAGGATTCCCTATCAGAAACTGCCCGTAGCTCTAGCGGGCATTAGCTTGGCTCAGCCCCTACAGTTTTTGCTGAGGTGTACCTCTAAGGTGCGCGTGGAATACTGCGCGTAGTTTTTATTGTTATATCTCCCACAATTTAAATTGTGACCCGAATCATCCTTTCATTGTCGTCTATTGCTGAGCCATTTTTAGGGTTCCGTAGTCAACTAGGAACCCTTATAGTTTCGCCATGTCTATCTTTTTTTTCCGTCTGTCTGTTCGTCTGTCTGTCTGCCCGTCCTCGCTAAATCTCTGTGACCGTTAGCACTAGAAAGCTGAAATTTGGTACCAATGTGTATATCAATCACGCCGAAAAAGTGGTACAATAAAAATTGGAAAAAAATGTTTTATTAGGGTAGCCCCCCTATATGTAGTGGGAAGTTATTTTTTTTAATTTCAACCCTAACGTGTGATATATTGTTGGATAGGTATTTAAAAATGAATAGGGGTTTACTAAAATCATTTTTTGATAATGTGAATAATTTCGGAACTAATCGCTCCAAAAGTAAAAAACAATATGTGTGTGCCCCCCCCCCCCCCTAACTTTTGAACCATAAGTTCAGAAAATATAAAAAAATCTGACAAGTAGAACTTTATAAGGACTTTCTAGGAAAATCATTTTGAACTTGATGGAAAGAACAGTTTTTGTACAAAAAAGACAAAAAGGTTCTACAAAATAATTTCTGGACTAAGTTTGTAGTATAATCGTATATGCAAGCATTTTTTTTAACTTCGTTTACATATTTTATTATCCTGAACGTAACTTCTTTCAAACAAAAAAAGAGTTATTAAAATCATTTCTCGCAATCCAAAATTACCACCGAAAACTTCTTCTGGTACCTATGTATTAATTAGTAACCCAATTCCCCGAGAGATGGCGCTGGGCTATTTCGCGTTCGCGCTGTTAGGATTTTTCCTGAGTTGATGGGGTCGAGTATTATCGAATTGTTCGGTTGGTCTCTCCTTGGCATTGGCGGTATTATCTTATAACTACATAAAACTTTTATCAGGAACATGCTAAGGCAATTTAGAACAAAATTAAAATTCATTTTTTAACGCTATCTATCAAAATGTTAAGGTAAAAATCAGTTCATAAATGGTTCGATAGATGGCCTTGCGTAATGACGTCATCTTTTTAAAAGTCGATGTTAAGATTTTCCGTGCTTTCATAACCTAACGTGGTAAAAAAATAAATATAATTCGTAATTTTACGAGTGCACAATCGCTGAAATATCTACTACTTGCATACTGTTTTAGTTATCACCGTCCTTTGTGGGCCCGTTTTTAGGGTTCCGTATTTATTAGAGTTACTTAGTATGTTAACGTAACAAATAGCCTTTTTTTAAACTCATAAGTGGGAACACTTATTGTGACGGACGGAAAACTACGGAACCCTACACTGAGCGTGGCCCGACACGCTCTTGGCCGATTTTTTTTTATTATGGCTTCGCAAAAGCATTTAGCTAATGAAAACAGTTTTAGTTTAGAAAGTAAGTATATTTACGAGTAGTTTTAGATACAGAATACATTATTATCCACTTTTTTCATTAGAATGCGGTGAATCCATTCTAATGATTTTGCAGTATTTTGCAGAAAATATATCGAATTCACCTTATCCACACCCTTTGTTGAGGTAATTAATACCTACCTACTACAATTAAATTCTCAGCTCCATTTTAACGAGATCGCGCCTGTTTCAATAATTCCACATTTTGTCCAATTGTGTAGACACTTCTGATAAAAAAAAAACTACCATCAATTTTCCATTGCAATATCTACCAGGAATCAGTTTGCGAATAATTAAAATAGTCACTGAATTTCATTTGATAAATTACCATCATTGTTACGGGTGTAAATCTTTATACTCGGCTTTTCTCTAAATTAATATTAATTTTTGTATATTGTACCCATAGCGTATGAATTGACTGTTTCACGTTAATGGCGCATTACTTTGTGTAATTTATTTCATCACCACTGCTCTCAAAACGGTGAAGAAAAACATCGTGAGGAAACCGACATGTTCTAGAACCAAAAATTCAAAGACAGTGACATCCACCAACCCGCACTGGGCCCGCGTGGTGGATTACGGCCTATTCCCCCTCCTGGAGAGGAGGCCTGAGTCCCAGAGTATTTTATTTACTGGCATACCAACAGCATTACACATAGGATTTTTTGTAAAAATAATAATATTAAAATTCAGGCACTAGTGTGCATGCCTATTACAAGTATGCACAGCTTACACCATGATAGATAATATTATATATTATTATATTTAATTATATTTATTATAATTATAATTATTTTATTTTAATTTTATTATATTTATTATATTATATTATTATTATATTTATTTAGATCTTAACATAATAATACATTTATTATTATGTTAAGATCTAAATAAATATGTATTGTATTACCGCAAAAAATTCAACATACTGCCTACGCAAGTGAAAAAAAAAACACTAAATTTGTTTAAAATAGAAAAGTGAATCATTAAAAAAATAAGATAAATAACATTGAAATGTAGGTGTACCTACAATTATGTTATGTACGTTAATGGCACTACACATCAATTGCCCTTCATTACCAATGAACCTTCAGTTTTTACAATTCTCATGGCTGGTGGCATTTCGTTAGCCTTGACCGCTGGGTGCAGCGGGCGCGCCTAACTCGGACTCCATAGAAATACCATTATATTACCATAAGGCGCTGCGTCATACGACGCGTTCTGTACCAAATTGATGGGTCGCGCACGAGGCAGATCAATTCTAGAAAATCAGTCAATTCTTATAATAGTACTTAGATTTTGTGACTAGAGGATAAAGCAGTGTCTATTAATTGTGTCTAAGTTGCGGGCGTCAAGGTGAATTGCGAACGAAACGAAGGTTCCTAGTTTTTAATTTAAAATAATTTAAAAAAGTTTTAGTAAACGCCAGTAAAGGATAACTATAATTAACTCCCGAGCATCGCGAGGCCGCGAGGGAGTTGAATATTTATGTAGAAACAAGATAATTTTCTGGTTTCATGCCGGCGAAGACGCTTTCAGAAGCGATTGCAGTAAAATAGAGAGTAATTCTGGATTATCAGCAGTACCATCTCGATAATTAATATGGACTCCATACGAATCTCATTTACAACAGGTCACTGCGTCAAACGATATTCAGTGCCAAATTGCTGATGAATGGGTCATGGACGAGCTAAGATTGATCAATGAGATACGAACACTGGAAGATAATACACAGCGCCAGATTAAGCCAGCGTAGAGCCTGTACAAATTTTACTGATACCTTTCGAATACAGATAGAAAATCAGAGACACAATAGAAAGACAATGAGAGAACGAACGCGGGCTTCGCTTGGGGTTTAATGAATTAATAATTATAAATGATAACAAGTTGTAACTTCTTTAACTTGACATAGACATGTCTGCCGCATGTCAGTTGAGCTGTGCGCTAGAAGAGCCACTTATCAGTTTAAATTAAACGCAAAGCGACATCGCAGCAGACCAAGGCGAAGGTGGAGCGATGGGCTTGACAAAGAGTAACCGAGGAGTTTCTTGCCGGTT
The DNA here is from genome assembly GCA_910589285.2 of Mythimna ferrago. NCBI lineage: Eukaryota > Metazoa > Arthropoda > Insecta > Lepidoptera > Noctuidae > Mythimna > Mythimna ferrago. The sequence continues at coordinate 14,769,790 of OU342690.1, read as the reverse complement.
CTTCTCCATAGGAAACGACTAATTTGGAACCGTTTCTGACGTTTTATAAATGCCCATGTAGGCATATGTGAAATAAATATTTTTTAATTTTGACAATTACCGGAGGGACTGACCCGCTATGGCCGAGGACAAACGTGTGTTAAAAACGGATAGGTTGGCTTTTGCCCAGCAGTGGGCATAATAGGTTAACAACAACAACAACAACTTATTATTCTAACAAGTCCCGGAGCTCGGCGTGTGTGGCGCACGTGTGCGCAATATATGTAGGTAGTTCTATCTTTACTATTTGGCTGATATAGCACTGATAATACCTACAGAAATATATTATTATTATTTAGTAAAATCTATATCGAGCTCACTTTTATATCCGCACTTCGCAGTGGATAGATAATAAAGGTTTAGGTAATCTTTATTGTACACCACATATTGTAAATGTGAAGTGGTCACTAAAAGCGATATGACAAGGCTGACTGTTCTATCTACACTAATGTTATAAAGAGGTAAAGTTTGTTTTTTTGTTTGTATCAGGTAATCTTTGAAAGTACTGGCGTGCTATTCAGAAAACAGCCTTGAGCGCAGCGCTGGCCGCAGCGACGAAATAATAAATAGGTACAGTTGCCATCACGGATCTTGAACGCTCGGTGTCTGAGTGGGGATCGCTTTGCGCATTCCATACATTGGCCAGCCAATCGTCTTCGTTTTTAGATACATGCAGCAACGCAGTGAACGAATGAGGAGTGACGTCTATGACGCGATGGCGCGGCCAGCCAATCACTGACACTCCCCGCCCCCGCGTCGCACTTCGCACCACTAAAGAGACCGAATATTTGACTTCTACGCAGGTGTAAGTGTTCAAGATCCGTGATGGCAACTGTACATTGGATTAACAATCCAATAGACCTAATGCATTGGATTGCTCGTCGCTGCGGTCAGCGCTGTGCTCAAGGCTGTTTTCTTAGAGAATATCACCGCTGGTCGGATTGTTAAAATTTTCTTATCGATAGAAAGCTGTTTTATTCCTGAATGACATAGGCTAATATTTTATGTATGGAGGCGAAACTGCGGGCAAAAGCTAGTAGGTCATATAGTGAGATTGATTTGAGCCAATACTCCGTCCCCTCAACCTTTCATGAAGGGGTGTCGTAATGGAGTCGTATCGCGAAGTGCTCTCAGCTTATTAAATTTTCACCGGCCACCGGTCGATGCAACGCGATGAAACCTCAGCCAGCTGCATGTCCTCCATAGGTTTACTTCTGTAAGGGAAACCTGGGATACTGGCATGCACAGCAAATAATGAATAAAAAGGTGTGGTTTTTGTCAGTAAAAGAGCTCCGTCCTAGAGCGGGCGAAGCTTATATATGTAGCTAGACTTTTAGCCCTAGCAGGAATCAATTGAACCCAATTCTTTTAATTGAATTCCAGGGAGTTCTAATACAATCCGAAAATCAGTTTTTGAAAATCATAAACGTGAAGTTGCCTCACAAAGCATTTTTTTTGGGCTTATAAACTTATTAAGCTATTGCATAGCTTCTATCGCGGGCCTTGAGCGTGGAGACCGAATCCAGAAATTCCGTAACGAAAATAACCTAACACCCCCCACTCATTTGTTTTTTGAGCGTGGTGACCGATAAGAAAACAAATGAGTGAAAGCAGCTGTCGGCGTTTTGGATGGGTGGGGTTAAGCAGCTGTTGGCGAGGTCTGGTGTTGGATGGGTGGGGTTAAGCAGCTGTTGGCGAGGTCTATTGCATAAGTTGATAAAAAATGCTATGCAATAGCTTTACCGCGGCAGTCCCCGAGTGCCACACGTCTTTTTTTAACTCATTTACAGTTGGCATACTAATAGGTACATCTGTCAATGTTTGACAAACGGTTTTCCAAAACGGTGTGCCTCAGTACAGATTAAGCTTGTACGAAACCCTCGGTGCGCGAGTCGAACTAGCACTTTATTCTCAGTTTCTTTTTTTTAGTTTCTCGCAGGCAAATCTGCTAGTAAAGTAATAATGTCTAGAAGCGCTGCAAACAAACAGTCTCGTCTAGCGAAGGTATATACAATTACGGTGGGCGCGTTATTAGTTCATTCTCGGTTAACGGTGCGCAGTCTGGCATAGTAGACTGTGGAATAGAGATGTGATAGAACTCAGTAACCGAAACTATTGGATATCCGAAACAAAAAAATATCCGTAATTGTAACCGTCCTCATCCAACCAACATACCACAGTTTCTCATGACGAAAGTCTATAATCAGGTGCGTATTGTCAGGGTTGCATATGATGGACTTATGGCACTGAAACGCGGTCGCTTACAATGGGCCTCATCAGAAGGTATAAAGTCACCCAAAGAGTTAATGGAAAGCGCTATGCTCAGAGTTCCTTGTGTGATCGCATGAGGAAAGATCACCGACATAATCCGAAGAATCATCAAACTTAAGTGGCAATGGACTTGCTCGTAGAACAGATGGTCGATGGGGCTGAAAGATTGATTGGCTGCACACCAGAAGTCGTGACGATGGAAGGCCTCCACAAGTTGGATCGCGGTGTCGAGGAAATGCGATGGATGTGAGACGCACCGTTCATTATAAGAGAAGCCTATGTCCAGCAGTGGACATCTTTCTGCTAAAACGATAATGATGAATCGTAACCGTAACTATAAGACCGATTTAAAAAGGTTCGTATAACCGGAACCGTATCTGAAACCGGTATAATATTATTCCAATATCCGTATCCAAATCCGAAATTTCCTATTCATAACATCCCTACTGTAGAAGACCGCTCTAGACACATTCCAGACTGCGCTCGTTAACCTTTCTACCGGTATGAATTCCTCCTACCTGTAGATATTTCATACCAGAATGGCACTTAGTCACTATGGAGAAGCGAGTAGTCTGCGACTAGATTGCTGTGTATAAAAGTAAAAGTAACAATGAAGTCTTTGTTAATGCAGTTTAACTATAGTGTCTACCTTGATGTACCATCGCAGTCGTTTCTGCCTGGTACTTAAAAAAAAATCGCTTGAATCCTGCGGCTCGACGCCAAACCAAACCCTTTGAAGTTTTCATTTCGAGTGCAAGCAAAATTGAACTTAGCGGTTGTCAGGCGAAAGTGTCTTTGATAGTAGGGTAGGGCGGGGCTAGAAGTCCGGCGGGTAAGAAGTCCCAACATACATATTACAGTATCTATCCGCGCTAGAAACAGACGGTCTACGTGACCTGAAGCGGGGTGAGGGGCGATGACGAAGTCGCGAGCCGCCAGTCGTCGCGGAGCGCACATGCAAGTATCACGGCAATCGGAATTTTTTCGCGCCCAAAAGTAAAAAAAGAGTTGGTTGTCATTTCTTTTATAGATCTACATTGACTGCAAAGAAAAGATTAAGGTAAGTTTATATTACAGTCTTATTATACCCTTAAGTTATGCATAGTAATATGATGTTCTTGTTGTTTACCGTTTTTATTTTATAACTTTGCAAATCACTGGACGTAGGTATGGGGCAAGAAGTACACGGATGGGACTTCTTGCCCCGCGAGAGGACTTTTTACCCCATATGTTTTATTGAAGTGATATGTTTAATAAATAGTGTATTTTTTTTCTTTTAAAGGATGCGTAATTATAAAAGAAGAACAGATAGAGGGACTACACCGCTACATATTATGAAATTGGCTGCAGATGAAGTCAATAAGGGTGAGAAGAAACTATGTCAAGCAGCGAAAGATTACGATATTTGCAGGAATTCTCTTAAAAGGTTTATTGCGCGATTGAAGAAAGACCCAGGTAACATATGTTTTGGATACCTTCCTACACGACAAGTTTTTACCAAGGATCAAGAGAAGAGCTTATGCGATTATTTGCTTATGCTTGCGCAAATGTTTCATGGACTGGGACCTAAAGAGGTGCGCCGCTTAGCATACGATTGCGCTATTAAGTTCTCAATTGCTGTACCTGATTCCTGGCAAGAGCAAAAAATGGCTGGTAAAGACTGGATGACTGCTTTTTTAAAAAGAAACTCTTCTTTGTCTATCCGAAAACCGGAAGCTACGAGTCTCAGTAGAGCCACTTCATTCAACCGTACCAACGTTCAAAACTATTTCGATAAATTAGCTGAAGTTATGGACAGGTATAAATTTCAAGCCTCTTCTATCTGGAATGTAGATGAAACTGGGGTTTCAACTGTACTAAAACCTTCTAAAATAGTGGCAGCAAAAGGCAAACGTAACGTTGGCTCTGTTACATCTGGGGAAAGAGGCACTAATGTCACTGTTGTAGTAGCAGTCTCGGCTACAGGCTCTCACATCCCTCCAATGTTTATCTTTCCGAGGAAAAATTATCAAGATCACTTCGTTCGTGATGGTCCACCAGACTCTATTGGAAAAGCAAATCCAAGTGGGTGGATAACAGATGAAGAGTTTTATTGCTTCATTCAACATTTTATCCGCCATGTAAGACCTTCAAAAGACACTCCGATTCTTCTTCTACTGGATAATCATTCTTCACATTTGTGTGTCAAGACCCTCGATTTGGCAAAAGAAAACGGTGTAGTTATGTTATCGTTTCCTCCCCACTGCTCACACAAGTTACAGCCTCTCGATGTCTCTGTATTTGGTCCGTTCAAGACTTATTTGTCTGGAGCTCAAGATTCATGGATGAGAAATAATGCAGGAAAAACCATGTCAATATATGACATACCGTCACTGGTCCGTACTGCATTACCCATGGCTCTTTCACCTGTTAATATTATCAAGGGGTTTAAGGCATCAGGTGTTTCTCCTTTTAATCGCGAAATATTCACAGATGCAGACTACGCTCCAAGTAATGTTACAGATCGTCCCGTTGATGTTAATAACACTGAAAATATACCTCCACTTATAAATGAGTCTGAGAAAACTCAGCCAGCACAATCAACTATAGAGCAAACTCAGCCAGCACAATCGATACAACAACCGAGAGCAATAACTCCTCAACCTTCAACATCTAAAGCAGTATTTTCCCCTATAGCCGTTCTACCTGTGCCCAAAGCCGGACCCCGTAAAACCTCAAACACCAGAAAACGTCGCAAAGCAACCATTTTAACTGACACTCCTGAAAAAAATGAGTTAGAGAAAGAACAAGAGAAGAGTAAAATGAGAAAAACTAAAAAAAATAAGAAGAAAATGACAGTAAAGAAGAAAATTTTAAAAGAGAATAGCCCGTTGCCTTCCTCTGAAGATGAAGAGTATTTTTGCATTATATGCAGCGAATCTTATTCAGAAAGCAAGTCAGGAGAGCAGTGGATTCAATGTTCAGGTTGCAAAGGTTGGGCACATGAACGATGTGTGTGCTTTAATTCAAATTTGAATTTTATCTGCCTTAATTGCGATAGCGATGAAGATTAGGGAGTTTCTAAATACTTAGCTGATTATAAATTAAGATTTGAAATTACTGCCATTATAATAAAAGACTGATTTTGTGTATGTTTATAAGCAAAGCTCAAAATAATTCACGTTTCGTGTTTTTTTAGTTGTTTTCAAGTTGGAATTTTATGTTGATTATACTGAAATATTAAGATTTGTTGATTATATTGATATTTTACTAAACAGAAATATTATTAGATATTGATTTTAAAATAATGCATTTTGCCTAATAACTGACCACAAATACCTTATTAGCTAGCCATTAGGATGTATGGACTTTTTACCCCAAACCTAGGACTTTTTACCCCGTGAGCGGGGTAAAAAGTACAGAATTCCATTTTGCATTTGTTGCTAAAGTTTTCGGAAATCAAATAAATATTCACACTTCCGACTATTTGAGCGTTAAGCTGAATTGTGTAAGGTTTCATACAACATTTTTTGTTGACAGTAAGTACTCAATTTTAAGACTTATGGGTCTTAGAGTGAAAATTGGGACTATTAGCCCCGCCCTACCCTACCTATTCCTTTTTTTGTATTTATTGATTTCCAAAGAATGAACGGAGCAATCGCGTAACCCAACAGGCTATTGGGTTACGCGTTTGCTTGAAAGAGTTAGGCCCACTGTCTACGGACGCGTAACTTCATAAACGCGTAAGAGGATAACATTTACAAAAACAAGTGTACTTACTCATACTGTGGGCGGATATTAGTTATTTTATTTGCTTTTTGTTTATAGGATTTGGTGCGATTGCAATTTTTTTTTTCACAGATAGATAGCTGCTTTATTCCTGAGTGACATAGGCTATATTTTTTGTGCATGGGCGAAGCCGCGGGCTAGTCATTAATACAGATTATGTTCAGTAAACGGTTTTCGGTCGACATAAACGACGTCACAAGCGTTCGTCTGGAATGTTCAGTTTATGAATGAGTACGATGTCCAAATTAGTTACGCTTGTAAACATAGATTACCTAACACGTGTCGGAAAACAGCCCACTCATTGCTACTTAGACAGACACAACATTGTCACTCATCAGTGAGACAAGTGCGAGTTGTTTGAAGTACTTTAGGGACCTCGCCCACGGTAACTTTTTGTAGCGATGAAGTAGCGATTCCGTCGCGCGTTTGCTTCGAAACAGTCGCGATGCGTTTGCTCGCTGTTTGCTCTCGCCCACACCATGATACTCAGTCGCGAAGCAAACGCGATACTGTCGCGATGCAAACGCGATTCGATTCGCGATTAAAAATTAAGTTTTTTATGTAGAATGTTTCACTTGGTACGTGCCACCCTCCCTCTATTTTTTCCCCGATGTTGTCCGACATTTTTGCGCGATTGCTACAGTCGTGATGCTGTAGCGCGTTAGTAGCACGTTGGCATCGCTTCTGTAGCGCGTTGCTAATGCGACTAACGCGCATTAGTAGCGATGCTGAGGCGCGTTTACGAAACACGCGACAGCATCGCTACAAAAAGTCGCCGTGCGTTAGCGAAAAACTTACCGCGTTTGATTCCCTGATTGGTTAGGAATCTGGAGCGGGTCAATTGGAGCACCTAACGCCATATACGTGCCAACCGCGTTAATGTAAAACAAACTCGCACTAGGCACTCAGAAATTAGGAGATGTAATTATTAATCGACAATATCGCCATTTTGGGTACAAATTCCTCGTAGAGCCCTTTTTGTAGAACGAAGAACTTGAGTATCCAAACGGTTATCATTTCCATCCATTTTTAATTGGGTTGGGAAACCAACAAATAACTACTCTCGCTGTCGGTGGAACGAAAGGGCGTGGACCATTGTTCGAAAGAGTTTCCGTGGCCCTAGAACTCAAAAAGCACCTAAAGGAGCATAGGCGAGTTTTATTCAGTAGCCTGATACTCCTAGACCGGGAGACGTTATCTGATTATTTAACATAAAAGAACTAGACAAAATGAGAGTGAAAAAATCTAGACTAATTTGATGAAGTCACTATAACAGAACGTTGACAGCCCATGTTTCTAATTAAAGTTTGAAGAGAAGTAATTATACGTTCATGTGTGGCCTATAAAGTAAGTGTGCCCCGCATTTTAAGTGGTAGGTAATTGCTGAACCCACAGAGGAATGAGAGCTTTGATATTATGGAATTATACTACAAAATCTCATGCGTGAGACAATAATTAGCATACACTTCAGCTAAAAGCGGCATCAACTATATTAGGCCGCTAGCCCACGGCGACTTTTTATAACGATGCTGCAGCGCGTTTGCATCGATACAGTCGCGATGCTGTTACGCGTTAGGAGCGCGTTGGCATTTTTTCTATAGCGCTTGAAATTGCGACTAACGCGCGAAGTATAGCGATGCTTTCGCGCGCTTAGGAAGCCCGCGGCCACATCGCTACAAAAAGTCGTCGTGGGCGAGGGCCCTTATAGTCCCAGCAGGGCCGAAGCCTACTGGGGCCATGAGTTCGCTTCTGAAAGGAATACCCGGCCCTGGAATAAAAGGCAACTGAGAAACTAAGACTGGGTTTTAGTCAGTAAAAATTTAACCTCCGGCTCCGTCCAAGGGCGGAAGATGTAATAATTTCCCACCTAAAATAATAATAATAAAAATAAAAATCTTTATTTCCAGTTTTACAATTTTACAAGTGGCTCCTTATTTTACATAACATTAAGCATAATGTGTTAAATCGTAAGTAAGCACCGAGTTATACACCTCTGACACCCTAGCTAAGATTGAACTTGTGTTAAGAGTGTCAGGGCTCTCTAAAATTTAAAACAGGCAGATATATCGAATCTTCGGAAACCTAGTTATTTCAAAAGAAAACAAGTTTTTTGGTTTTTTTTTTTTTGAACGTGCAAACCACCAGTGATATTGTATGAAAAGTGTGTGTGTGATGGTGTTTTTGTGTGTGTAAGTGTATGTATGATGATAATTGGGCGGGGGGGGGGGGGGGGGTCGGATTTGGGAAAGGGAGAGGGACAAAAAGCTACGTTTTGAGGATGTCGCTTTGCGAGTTTTGTTCTGTGCCTTGCTATGGAGCACACGTTCGTGGCCCTACGCTTGGTCAGTTGAACGAAGTCCATCTGTAGTAAAGCATGTTTCCGCAACGTACATTTTAGCACAAAGAGCTGTCTCACTGTCAGGACCTGACATTCTTTGTACAATTGTGCGGTACCATGCCGGTAGTGTTTAAAGGTCATGACCTTGAGGACAGCCCTTTGCGCCCTTTCCAACTGTAGCATCAATGTCTTCGAAGCACCACCCCAAACCGTGATGCCAAAAGTTAATATTGACTGGCAGAGTGAAAAATAAACCATGCGTAAAATATCTGCATCAGCACTATACCGCAGATTTTTAAATACAGTAATCAGTTTTCTCACTCTGCCGACCAAAACCTTAATTTGGGCATTCCACGATATGAGATCGTCAATAAGTAAGCCCAGATATTTGACACTGACTGTCCTTGTCAGAGGAAAGCAAGAACATTGGTTCGAGTTGGTATTGCAAGTATGAGCCTTGACTACAAAAGAGTTGCCAGGTAGTAAGGAAGACATTAAAGAAAAAGTTATGAAGGTGGTCTTTTCTACATTTAGAGTCAGAGAGTTTGCCGTTAGCCAAGACATGACAATGCTAAGGACAAATTCTGCTCTTATTCGAGCCTCGTCCCAACTTTCAGCATATACCAGAAGGGCCGTATCATCTGCGTATGTATAAATAGAACAGTATGGGAGCGCTAAATCACATAAGCTGTTAACATACACTAAAAAAAGTGTAGGCCCCAAAATGGAGCCTTGTGGTACTCCGTATGCCAGTTCACACTCATCACTGACGTATGTTCCGATTTTAACGCACTGCGTTCTCTCAGACAGGTAGCTCGTAAAAATTGCCAGAGCAGGCCCTCTGACTCCTATTTGTTCCAATCTTTTTAGAAGGATTGGAACAGAAACAGTGTCAAAAGCTTTGGACAGGTCGAGGAACAGACCTAGACACTTAGACTTTTTATCTAATGTCTCAACAACATCATCTATCAGGGCTGAGAACGCATCTTCACAAGACTTTCCTCTACGAAAACCAAATTGATTTTTGGAAAGGATGTTATTTTTTTCTAAGAAAGATATGAGACGATCAATACTCGTCTGAAAGATATGAGACGAGTATTGATCACCCTCTCAAGAACCTTCGATAATGCCGGTAGGACCGAAATAGGTCTGTAATTATTGACACTGCCTCTGTCCCCTCCCTTGTGGATAGGATGTACGACCGCTCTTTTTAAAACTCTCGGGAATACTCCCTCAGAGATACATAAACAGCATATGTGAGTGATGAGGGGCACAAGTGTCTGTCTGCTTAATTTAAGTAACTTTGAACCGATTCCATCCCATCCTGGGGCAGAATCAGAACGAAGACCCATAATAATATTTTCAACTTCGGCACAATCGGGAGAGAGCAGGGCCATTGTATTCACCTGCGATTCATCCCTTACATATGACTCATGTTTCGTACAAACACTTGTAAGCCTAGCCGCGAGTTCCTTACCAATATTTGCAAAAAAGCTATTTATTAAATTCAATGAAGACTTGCAGTCTAGACTGGATAAAGACAACAACTCCGTAGGAGGTGATGTAGAGGTTTGTTTATTGATTATATTATTTATTACGTGCCAGGTCTTTTTAGGGTTGTTTTTCGCTTTCTCAAACTCATTTTTTTCATAATTATTTTTAAGCCTGTATAAAAGTTTATTACAAAAATATTACAAAAATTACGATAGCGTAAATAGGTTAATTTTAAGATATAATTGTCTGGTGCCTTTTTATGTTCTCTATGCATGTTATCCCTATTTCTAATGCATCTTAGTAGTCCTGGGGTGATCCAGGGCTTGATTATTTTTAGTCTAGAAGGAATACAAATAGTTGAGGTATTACTGCGTATGATAGATGCAATAGTGTTAATAAGAAATTCAGCAGCCCAATTAGCGTTGCTAGATGACAATATAGGACTGAAATCAGTACTTGCAATTTCCGAAACAACTTTAAGAAGATCTACTTTCGATACAGATTTAGTCGTTGTACGTTTTGTTTTATTTTTAATACAAACTAGTACTGGAAAAGAAAAAAGAGAAGATATAAAAAAATACCATATTATAGTTAAGTCGTGAGAGATCGAAGTCCTCAGAGGACTTTTAGAATACGGAGTAAAGTGGAGTAACTCTGGCCCGGGAGTATAACTTTAACTTAAGCTTATTAACCAATAAGAACATGAAAACCCGAGTTTCTATTGGTTAATGAGTTCGGGTCAAAATATACCTCAGGGTCAAAGTACTTACTTACTTTACGTTATTTAATTTTTTTTCGGAAATAAGAGGAAATTAAAGGCAATCGAAAATGGCTTTAGAATAATATAAAACGACTAGAGAACCGTCTCACAATTGCAAACATTCGAAAAAAGTCTGAAATCTGTATTTGAACTCATAGTGCAGGTTGTTTGGAATATTTGAGCCGTTTTCCTCTCTTGTTCTTTAAAAATAAAAAGGTTAGTAGCCAGTAACATATCTATTCTATTCGTCCTATTTTAACAAAGAGAATTCTAAGAACTGAAATAAATTGAAACTGATACAAACTGAACTGAAATAAATATGAATTTCCTTAATTTTTCTTCATGAAATGACATTACTTCCTTACAACCTGCAAAGTAATAACATAGTCCAACGTTAAACAAGGGGACCCGGGGTTTACCAGGTCATGTCGTGTCACTTTAATTGTCATTATGGAAGACAGGCAGGGTGCGTCGTACAGTCGACGAAGGGAATTTTGATTTGCTGTATATCGGTCAAACTCATTTGGATCACTAATAAGAATAAGCTTTTATGATTTCTGGGTGAGGCATATGTCCGTTATAATATTACATGACATGCTGTAAAAAACTATTATGAGCGGTGGCACGAGTTTAGGGAATCCAATCGTGAAATTACGGGATCCTATGACGTTTTTGCGGGATCCCGCACGTCTGCGAGATAGAATTTTTTTTTAGATAAAGGCGATGCGCCGTTTTGAGTGTGTGTTTATTAGACCCACCCAGCACACTGTCTCGTAAATGTCTGCCTAATAAGGACTATTATAGCTAATGAATAAGTACACAAGGGGTTCTGTATGGAGAAATTGCAATAAATCCGCCATTTTAATTTTTATAATTTTAACCTTTCAATCGTGGAAATTACAGACACAACAGAATAGGTGCGCGAATGCCGGCGTTCGCTTGGGGTTTTTTTTTTTTTTTTTTTTTTTTTTTTTTTTTCCTTTATTGGCCAACCAACAATTGTTTACACCATACATTTTTAAAGAACTTATATCTACCATAAACTAAGGTTAGTGTAACAATTTTTTACAGGTTAGCACCGCATGCCCCTTAAACATATGTGTTACAGAGAAAAAAAAGAATATCTAACTAAAAAACTAACAATTTTAAATTAACAATATTTGATATTTAAATGGAATTAGTAATCAGCTGTAAAAGTAAAATTTAATAGAACAGAGAAAAAATATTTTGCAATTAAGTACAATAATACAAAAATAAAATCAAATGTTACCAATAATTACCATTCAGCAACTTGCAAAGACGAGGAACAACCGAGTTTGCACCGAGTATCGTTCTGCGAAGTGGAGGGTGTAAAGGAGTAATAGGAGCACGAGGGAGCCTACCAGGGGCCCGAAACTGAAACTGGGAAAGCAGTAGGGGGCAATCAATCTTGCATCGGAGGTTTAATGAATTAATGTATGAACCCAGTCACTGTCACAATTAAGACGAATCTGACTATACCTACAAGGCAAACCTTTTGTGTTTAGTGCGTACCATAAAAATATGCATACCTACATATATCTACTGGAAAAATGTAACCCTCTTACAGGCGCAGTCGGGTAAAAAACATTGTTTAATGAAATTTAATATAGGTGGATGTTACCAAAATTCAAACCCACTACCTATGTCCATCAAAAGACCGTCTGGCAGATATCCGTTATCAGCAATTAACGAACACCGCCATTGTAACATAGAATTACCAATTATTGTAAAAGAGCCTTTCAAATAACAATGTAAATCTATAATATAAAAATGAATCGCAAAATGTGTTGGTAAGCGCATAACTCAACAACGCCTGGACCGATTTCGCTAATTTTTTTTTTTGTTGTGTTCGTTATTAGGAGGAGAAGGTTCTTATGGAAAAAAAAAATGAAAATTAGGGTAGTGTAGGGTAGAGTAGGGTAGTGTAGGGTAGTGTAGGGTAGAGTAAGGTAGAGGAGGGTAGAGTAGGGTAGATTAGAGTAGGGTAGGGTAGAGTAGGGTACAGTAGGGTAGAGTAGGGTAGAGTAGGGTAGAGTAGAGTAGGGTAGAGTAGAGTAGAGTAGGGTAGGGTAGAGTAGGGTAGAGTAGAGTAGGGTAGGGTAGAGTAGGGTAGAGTAGGGTAGAGTAAGGTAGAGTAGGGTATAGTAGGCCGAAGTAGGGAAGAGCGGGAGCGAAGCCGCGCGGGCAAAAGCTAGTTCTAATATATATGTGTGTAATTCTATCGTATAAAGTTGCTAAAGACATACGCCAAAGCAGTGGCGTAGCTAGATGTGGGCGAAGCGGGCCCTCGTCCACGGCCTTGCACCAAAAAGGGCCTCGCACAAGTGAGGGCTCTTGAAGAACGAGGGTTTTTTTTTATAATGGATTAGCTTTTGCCCGCAGCTTCGACTGCGTACATAAAATAGCCTATGCCATTTAGGAATAAAGCAGCTTTCTATCGGTGAAAAAATTTTAGCAATCGGACCAGTACTTTCAGAGATTACAAGCAAAAAACCAAAAGAAAACAAATTTTAACTCTTTATTATATTAGTGTAGATAGGCTCGCATTTGACCACTATTCCTGATAGTAAGTGAAGATGTGGTCGAACACTGGGTTGTGACAGTCGCTCTTTTTCGAATTTATGAAAGAAAAAGGCCTCGCTGATGTGCCTTCGCCCACGTCTAAATTAGTCCGCGCTACGCCTCTGCGCCAAAGGTACCTCTAACCTACACAATACGTGTCCCACAAGGAACTGTGGTGGCTCAGTGGTAACGATACCGATCTACGAGTTGTAGGTCGCAGGTTGAAACCCCGTCAAGCGCATTGTGTAATTTATTTCATCACTACTGCTCTCAAAACTGTGAAGGAAAATATCGTGAGGAAACCGGGATGTCCTAGATTCATCAATAATCAATCAAAAAATCGAAGACGTGTGACACCCACCAATAAGCACTGGGTATGCTTAGTGGATAATGACCTATTCCCTCTCCTAGAGTGGAGACCTGAGTCCCAGCAGTGGGAACATTCTATGGCTGATTATGCTTAAGCTTATGCAATACACGAGGTAAATCTAGTATATAAAAATCTCGTGTCACAGGTTTGTTATCGATCTTCTCCGAAATGACTTGATTGGTTTTTATGAATTATTTTGTTTATATTTGGTAGGTCTGAGAATAAGTTGTAAAGTATTTTTCATTCTCTGCCATCCATCCCGCATTTTTAACTACGATATTTCTATAAAATTATATGACAATATGTTTGCCAGTCTAGGTCAGCTAGTTCTAAATAGATTTATATATGTGTACACCTTTCGTATAAAGCTGTCAAAGGCTTTTTTTTTTTTTTTTTTTCGATGGGAAAAATCATCTTATGACAACCCCCGCTCTTGGGCGGAGCGGGAGATAGTGTCAGACTCTTACTGACTAAAAAACTCATCCCGTTCCTTCAAGCCTTCATACCGGGGCTCGAGCGCCCTTTCGGATAACCATGGCCCCAGTAGGCTTCGACCCGGCTGGGCCCCTGCTAAGGCTTATGATGCGTGTGCCATAAATGTCTGCCTAATAAGGACTAATTAACTAATCAATACACAAGGGGTTCTGCATGACAACAGCTGTAACCAGCCCCAACCAGAACCCCTTGCAATCCAATATGCAGCGACTTCCGGGCGCCGCGCACACCCCTCTGTGCCACGGTTTGCGAGCTTGCGGGCCTGCGGCCCTACCCTGCCCTACCTGCTATTTCCGTTGAAATACAACCCAGGAAAAAATAAAGAAATTGATTTTCATATGCTTGGAATAATTTGCCTGCTGCGGTCTTCCCATCTGTGTGTTCAAGGCTAGAGTGAATAGGCTCTTAGTAAACTAGTGCGCTTCACCATCAATGCACTGTATCACTGCTTAAGTGCTTACCATCAGGTGGGATCGCATCAAGCACTAGTTTATATCAAATAGAAAAAAATATTTATAAAAAAAAAATGTCTTCGCCCACTTGGAAGTACTGTACTGGAACGTAATACCAAGACAGAAAAAGTATCGTACATGGGATCTATCATGAAACTTTGATCCGCAGAAAGATCAGCCTGCTCTCAAATCAAAACAGTGAAGGAAAACATCGCGAGGAAACGATGCATTTGTTGTTACCAACGTCGAAGATAATAATATTATTTATTTACAATTTTCTTATACAACATTACAGTCTAAACTAATGCGTTGTACAGAAACAAGAAATAAAAGAAAAAAGCAAAAAAAAAAGAAGAAAACATATACATTGCCACTAATATAAAATAAAATAGCCCACAAAACCAAATAAGACAACGTTTACTTATTTTTCATCCATCCTCTCACAAGACCTCAAACATTCACGAAACACATTTATCCATCTCCCAGCAAACAAGTCACACTCTGCTGTTAGAGTCAGAAGTGCATTAAGCACAGAAAGCGGACGAACGAGTGGCGAGTTAGCTCTTGTCATTGTCTGCGATAAAAGACATGACATCTACCAAGCCGCTCTGAGCCCGCGTGGCCAATTCCCTCTCCTAGAGAGGAGGCATGTCTTCCAGCAGTGTAAAGTGGGAACATTTGGTATTATCAGCTCCTAAGTTTCATATTCAACGAGGTTTGGATTTACTCAGAAGTAAAATGTCTTTCTCTAAGTCAAACGCTGTCGACTTTACATTTGGTAAGTTGTCACCAAGTTTGCGGACGATGTGACTGTAGTAGTCGATAATCTTGGCCTTTTACAAGCTTTTATTTAGTTTCACATGTCCCGATGTTTGTTTGTCTGTAATCAAATCTTGCAAATTTTTGATCCACTTCCCGGTTACCGATTAAGCTGAAATTTTGCTGCGGAGGCCAGAGAGGTGGAGCTGTATGAGGGATACAGAGCGGCAAAACGCACCCTCCGAACGGAGATCAAGCGGGCCAAACTGGAGGCCCGTAACGTGTGGCTGGGGTCTCTGAACGCGGACCCATGGGGGCGCCCGTACAATATGGTACGGGAAAAGCTCCGCCCCTGGGCTCCCCCACTGACTCAGAGTCTCCGGCCCCAGATCGTAGAGGGTGCGGTGAACGTTCTGTTCCCTGCGCGGGGGGAACACTCCCCCCCGCCCATGGCTCCGCCTCCACCGCCAGCGGTGTCTGACGCGGACCGCAACAGCGAAGACGACGACAATGCTCCAGAGGTGACCGAGGTAGAGATGAGAGTGGCGGTGCGAAGGCTGAGTGCCAAAAACACCGCCCCAGGACCCGACGGCTTGCCTGGAAAGGCCTGGGTCCTGGCCATAGAGGCTCTCGGGCCTCGACTGAGAGAGCTCTTCAGCGCATGTATGGAGAGGGGCCAGTTCCCACTTTGCTGGAAGACGGGGAAACTGGTCCTCATAGCGAAGCCAGGGCGCCCTGCGGACTCTCCGTCCGCGTACCGGCCCATTGTGCTGCTCGACGAGGTGGGCAAGCTCTTTGAGAGAGTCATTGCAAACCGCCTCGTCGGGCGCCTAACACGGGTGGGGCCGGACCTTTCGGACGGACAGTTCGGCTTTCGCAGGATGCGCTCTACGGTGGACGCCATCATGCGCGTGCGAGCCCTCACGACGGGGGATGCGGTGTCCCGGGGCCGGTGTGTCGTGGCAGTGTCCTTGGACATTGCCAACGCGTTCAACTCCCTGCCCTGGAGTACGATCCGGAGGGCACTCCGGTACCACCGGGTGCCCGAATACCTCTGTCGAGTAGTCGAGGCCTATCTGTCGGAGAGACTTATAGTCTATCCCGGTCACCAGGGAGACTGGAAACGTCGAGAGATGTCGTGCGGTGTTCCGCAGGGGTCGGTACTAGGGCCACCCTTGTGGAACATCGGGTACGACTACGTGCTGCGCGGCGACTTCCCTGACGGAGTCAGCGTGGTTTGCTACGCAGACGACACGCTGGTCCTAGCGCAGGGAGAGTCGTACCAGGCGGCGGTCGCTCTAGCGACACGCGGGGTTGCGATGGTCGTTGATCGGATCCAGGAGTTGGGACTCGAGGTGGCGCTTCACAAATCCGAGGCGATGTGTTTCCACGGTCGCCAGTCTCGGAGCGCGCCGCCATTGAGTTCCCAACTAACAGTAGGAGGAGTTCACATCGGTGTCGGGTCGACGATGAAGTACCTGGGACTCGTCCTCGACAGCCGGTGGAATTTCGTGGAGCATTTCCGACGTCTGGCTCCCAAACTCAACCGGGCTGGGGCTGCGCTCAAGCGGCTCCTGCCCAACCTTGGGGGTCCAGACGCCTCCTGCCGGAGGCTCTACGCGGGGATCGTTCGGTCCATGGCCCTCTACGGGGCGCCGGTGTGGGCGCCGTTGCTGAAAAAGCAACCGGCGGCCATACTGAACGCCTGCCAGAGGGTCATGGCGATAAGGATGGTGCGGGGATACTGCACGGTCTCCCGCGAAGCGGCGAGCCTTCTGGCTGGCCTACCACCGTGGGATCTGGAGGCAACAGTCCTTGCACACATGCACGATATGCGCGTGGAGATGCAACGCCGGGGTGAAAGTCCGCTGCCGCGACAGGTCACGGCATGGCGGACAGAGCTCCGGCGGGATCTCATGGTGAAATGGCGTCAGCGACTATCGCAACCCAGTGCTAGGCACGCCACAATCATGGCGGTAAGTCCCCTCTTTGAGGCGTGGCTGGAAAGACCTCACGGCGTCCTTACCTTCCGCATGACGCAGGTACTCACCGGACATGGTTCGTTCGGGAGTTTCCTGCACTCGATTCATGCGGAAGTGACGCCCGGGTGTCGCCACTGTGCGGAACGCCCGGAGGACACGGTGGAGCACACTGTCGAGGTGTGCCCTGCTTGGGCGGAGCATCGCCGTGCCCTCGTGGGGGCGATCGGCGGCGGAGACCTCTCGCGCCGGGCCTTGGTTGAGGCCATAGTCCGGAGCGAGGAGGAGTGGCAGGCGGTCGCCGACTTCTGCGAAGCAGTAATGCTCGCAAAGGAGGAGGCCGAACGCATCAGGCAACAGCGTTATCGCCGCCGCCGTCGCCGGGATTCTGATCCCGATTTCCGGCCAACGTAGACGCGGGCTTGCGGACAGTGAACAATGGGTAGCTCACTGTCCGGCCGTCCGGTAACTGTCCGGACCAAGCCCAAGTCGTCGACGGCGCGCACTGTTCCCGCGCGCCTCAAGGAGTTGTCAGCAACAGCAGGGACCCAGCCGGGTCGAAGCCTACTGGGGCCAGGGTTATCCGAAAGGGCGCTCGAGCCCCGGTATGAAGGCTAGAAGGAACGGGGTGGGTCTTTTAGTCAGTAAGAGTCTGACACTATCTCCCGCTCCGCCCAAGAGCGGGGGATGTCAATGCATGATTTTTTCCCACCACAAAAAATAAAAAAAAAAAAAAGCTGAAATTTTGCATACATGTGTAAATTAGATGACAATGAAAATTGATTACGACATGGAGGTGATCTGATGATGGAACTGGAAGGTGGCCATAGGAACTCGGTAATTAAACGACATAACTCCATCGAGTTTGGGCTCGTAGATTTCGTCCTGACGAGTACTTTGATGCTAGATTTCAAGCGATTTAGACAACGGGCCGTCATTCTGGCTTGGTCCGTACGAGACAGTCAGATGGAGAGCTACCCATTGCTCATAATCTACAAACCGGCCTACGGTGGCAGAGAATAGCCCTGCGACAGCTGGGGCGTGGAAATGCCTTCTCCCTCACGGTTTCAGCCACCTCCCAAAATATGAAGAGTAATTAATATCCAACCACTTATTTATAATATCTATTAAGCTACACATTGTAGGTAGTTAAATAGTTATTATTTATAATACATAGTAGACACTAGAGTTTAAAAGGATTTAAAGTACGGCGGGATTAAATAATTTTCCTTTGGAATTTTCCTGACTCTAAGCTTGAAAAATACGGGGCGGCGTAATAAAATGAATTAATAACGCGATAAAACAATTAAGTAAACTGTTTCACGTTTAACCTACGGCTAAGGAAGGAAAGTTTATGGTATGCTGCGTTGAAAAAGCTCTATTTTATAATCCTTATATTCTTTGAAGTTATGAAAACTGAGATCTTGGAATTGTTTTCTTTTTTAGGAACTTTTATTTAACTTACGATGGTAGTAGGTAGATATTTATCAGGGATATTATCTATGTATATGAAATTTTGAGTCGAAATACGAATAAGGATACAGGAATAATATTATATCGGTTTCGGATACGGTATACAGTATAAAAAATTATGTTCTGAATTCGTTAATACAAATTATTTTAACACAATATGTACGTAAAGAACTTAAATACTAAATAAACTATTTATACCAAAACCTAACTATGTACAACATGACAAAGTACGCTCAGGCGTCAAAGTACTCCTCCACATCGCTGTCATCCGGAAATGTGCCCAGAAGACTGGCAGCATTGCCACGTTGAATGGCAATGCTAATTCTTTGGGCGAAAAACGAGCCAGCCCTTTGGTCACGTGAAGTGTCGATCAGTCGGCGTGAAATTTCTTTGAAAAGGAGACGCGCACTCGGACCCCATGAACCAAGTGTTTCGACCCCAAACGGCTCAAAACTGTTATTACCAATAAGGTAAGGTAAGTATTTGCGCCGTTTAAGGCGCAAGGGTGTCGACACAGGTTGCGTCCCACAACAGAGGCCTACTCACCTTCCACGGTACCAACGTCATACCATCTGGTCTCTTCCCATCGTCACGTACCAAACCATTTGGTTCTAATACGGCAGGTACGCCGGCGGTGACAAGAGCTCGACGAATAATGTCATTGATGATAGCGTGTCGTGGTATGCGGCCTGCGCTCCTGCAACAGGTCAAGCCATGGTGTCCGAGGCTGTCGACACCTTCGCCACAGTGGCACCGATGTGGAGCAACACAAGGTGCGCCTAAGCGTAGACAGGTAGCGAGCCGAAACGAGGCGTCATTCATCATAGTGCCTATAGTGGATGACGGGAGTGCCCGAAGCCATAAGCCCGACTCCCATTCCCCCACAGCCAGCAGACGCGCACGCTCAGCAGTACTTGACGACGTATTTAATAGGTTATTCACACACACAGTTAGGTTAGGCACATCCCACCGTCTCTGTGAGGACAGATTGTCGGGCAAATTCGTGTTGGGACAAGCCATTTTCCAAGCGTTCAACGCATCGGACAAGCACGGTACCTCAACATCAACCAGTGAGGAAGATAAAATATTCCTGGTTAGTGTTTCAGTACTGTGCACCGAGGAGAGGAATGCTGGTAAACTTATACTAGAAATTTTGCGAGCGCCGAGGCCAGGCTATACGTAAATTTAGGCCCAAAACAACAGTATCGAATGAGTGTGAATGCTAAATGCATGTTAATTTTAAAGTCTTTCCGAGACGTCATTAAATTTTGTATCTTTTGTCAATGAAAGTTGGAAAAGATTCATCGAAAATTGGGGAGCCCAGGAGGTGAAGAGAACTTCTATCGGTGATTTGTATATTGGGTGCTATTGAGTTAAATTTTGCTAAAGTCGTCTGTCTGTCAGTCGTTTGGGGGAGGTAAATTTCACATTTTGAAAGGTTTAATTGTAATCCAATAGAAGAAAATGTAGTTTTCAAAAAAGTTAAATCTTTTAAGACCGTGTCTACATCACCTCCTAGGGTTCCGTTATCCAAATACCAGATATTAAATTTAGAATTTAGCTGCCGAATGATAGGATTTATTGCCAAACTGAAAATGACTGGCCCAAGAGTGTCACCCTGTTGACAGCCGACGGCTGATTCCAAGAGGTTTTCTTTATGCGGTAATTTGGAGGGGTGTCTATAACATTGATAAAGGAAACTGTAATATTGGGGATTTCTTTTTTCGCTGTTCTGAATAAAAAAACGATTATACCTACAAGTATTTCTGTCCAATTTAACCACGATATACGGTAAATGAATTATTTTTACCCCCTCCCCCGCAGTCCGCCTTTCTCTCCTTCTGCTGCTTTTAAATAAATGAAACTCCCCTTCCAAGTGTGTTTATTTGGCTGACATGACCATACTAATATTAACTACGTGACGACTCATCCGCACTTGCGGATGATTCGTTGCCTAACAATTTTAAAAGGGTTTCATCCGTGGATGAAATATTACACCTAAGTCCATCAGCGATGCCTTTTTCTTTTATAAATTCGAAAACGAGACAGCAACTTTCGCAACCCAGTCTTCGACCACTTCGTCGCTTACCATCATTTGAAATGGTCAAACGCATACCAATCTAGACTCATATCATAAAGAGTTAACGTTTGTTTTTTTTGTCTGTAGGAGGTAATCTCTGGAAGTAATAGTCTAATTGCTAAATTTCACTGATAGAAAGCTGCTTTATTCCTGAGTGACATAGGCTATGTTTTATGTACGCAGGCGAAGTTGCGGGCAAAAGCCAGTCAGTAATAAAAAGTCCCTCGTTAAAGAACCTTCGCTTGCGAGAGGCCCCTTGAGTGAGAGGCCGTGGGCAAGGGGCCACTTCACCCCCGCCTATCTACCCTACTGCATCGCACTACGAAACGTATTTACGGCGATGCACCACCAGCAGGCTTAGCCTACAATCGTTAACACTAGTAGAAAACTAATCAAATGTATAGGAATGATATCATCTCAACAAAATTCGTAGCCAAGTTCACATCGTTCAAAATGGCAGAATGAAATGTAATCGTTTCTACAATGTTCATTGCAACATCCTTTAGTTTTATGGTTTAAATGTACTTATGCTGAGGCTTCATCGATTGTAGAAAGAGATTCGACACGAAACGGTTGTAACTTAGGACTCGTTCGTCAACTGTCTACTGCAAAACTCACGAGTACGCGCGAGCTGGCATCTTCTGATTTCACCTTCTTTTTCTGTCGTCAACTCGCTGGAACGTTACATACCTACTTTATTTACTACACGCACCAATCATTTTTAAGAATACTTTTATTGGGCACAACCTTGGGTGTACAGCAAAGTAGTGGAATTGCCTATCGGATACTGTGTTTCCTGACAGATATAACTTGGGAGTCGTTAAATCAAGTTTGAATATATTATACTGCTAGGAAAGCGTGTAAGTCGGCTACACAGAGGCGTAGCGTGGACTAATTTCGACGTGGGCGAAGGCACATCAGCGAGGCCTTTTTCTTTTATAAATTCGAAAACAAGACAGCAACTATCGCAACCCAGTGTTATTATTACAAAGTCGAAAGTTTGTGAAGGTGTGTGTTGGTCTGTATATATAATTATGTTTATTACTTCTTCACGCTCAAATGATTTGGGTGAAAGGCACACATGTAGACCATGTCTTTTCCCGGGTTCATTTTTATTCCGGGAGTATGTTCTCTTGAGACAATTTATTTAGTCCGGCCGTATTTTGTTCTGAGACAAGTAAAAGATGCTTTCCATATTCATGAATAAGCTTGAATTGCTTAGGTGCCTGGCAAGTCTAGTTTCTGTTGTTATGTACTTCTAAGCACACATTATGTTTACTGCTAAATTGTGTTTTACAAATCATCTACTTGTCTATCAGTAATAATTTATTATTACGTTCGTATTAACGGATTTCGGTCGACCGTTTCAACGTCACAAGCGTTCGTCTGGAACATGGATATAAGATATTTCTATGGTCTGGAAGTTTAGTCTATTATGAATATAATATTCCACAACTATCACACAACGCCGTCTAGCCCCAAGCTAAGCAGAGCTTGTGTTATGAGTACTAGACAACTGATAAACAAACTTATATATTTCTAAATACATACATATATAGATAAATTACACCCAGACACAGAACAAATGATCTTGCTCATCACACAAACATTTGTCCTGGGTGGGAATCGAACCCACAACCTCTGGTATAGCAGTAAGGGTCACTAACCACTAGACCTACAGGCCAGTCGGAATGAATGAGTACTATGCGTTCCAAATATGAATAGGATTGATTGCCATATTGTGACGTTACGTCATACTGGCAAATCGAAGAAATTGGGTAGAGTGAGCAAAACAAGAAATTTATAAAATTTAATATATTTACGAATCATGAACGAAAAAAATTTTATAAGAATCCAATTTTGCTTATCGCTTCATTACTGTGTGAAGTGTCTGAGTAGTGGCAAATGGAAAAAGAAGGCAAATTATTCCTAACAATGAAAATAAGAAAGAATTAGATTTCTTTTTTAAACCAATTATGTCTTAAAACAATATATTTAGCTGATTTATACTAAACAATAACATTTTTACTTCACCTAGATTTAACTAAGACTTGTAATACAACGCAAAAAAAATGCCTTAATTGATATTTTACTCAACATTTAACAGATCGAGGTTATTGGCTTTCCTATTCTTAATAGTACCTACTATGTGATTCAAAATAAAAATAGGATGGACTTAGCGCCATTTTGTTTTTTTATTTAGCGGGTTCGCCCGCTTATAAGCAGGTTTCTCCATACAAACCTTAGATCCCGTTTCATCCCCTTAGAGAGTGAATTTAGGAAAATCTTCTCTTAGTGCTCGCCCTTGCCATAAAAGAAATCCTTATGCAAAATTTCACGTTCCTAGTCTCAGTATATTTGGCTTTACATTGCTATATAAGTCAGTCAGTGTCTCCTTTAAATACTGTGAAACTTGATTAAGTGGGACCTGGATAAGTGAGAAACCTCCATAGCTGGTCCTCATGCTGAGGTCCTGACACTGTAGCACTGACTTACCTCTGTTAGTGAGGCAAAGAAAACCTCTTTCATCTTCACTAATATTTTAAAGTTTGTTTTTTTTTTGTTTGTACCTAACCTCTGAAAGTACTGGTCCGATTGCAAACATTTTTTCAATACACTTACTCAAAAACCCGCTCTTATCCTCCCACCAATTTTATGCACGCAATACCTATACGGTTTTCTGCACTAGTGCAGATAAGTGTTGGAATTCTGCCTCAGTCGCAATAAAAAAACTTTTCTATAAACTACTATTTCACCGACAAAAAGCTGCTTTATTTCTAAGTCACATAAGCTTTACCTATGTATTTTGTGAATGCGGGCGAAGCCGCGGGCAAAAGCTAGTCAAGAATAGTATAGGAAATTGTCTCGTGATTAAGATGTCCTACCACACAAAATTAGTTGAAAATACATGTTTTAATAAGTCTTTAGTCTCTCAGTCCATTTGTCGGTCTGCCTACGTCAGCGACAGTGTCGTTAAACCGACACCCGAAATAGACGAACAGCTGTTCTGCAAATGACGACATGCCAAACAGATCTTGTGACGTGTTCTTCTAAAAGACGGCCGCCATCAAAGGCATTCTAAATATGTTGTCAATTTGTTAGTAGCTTATAATAGCTTCTTCCACGTCATCGTTTCCGTGGTTTTATTCTACAAGAATAGCTAAATATGTCTTTTCTAAAACTGGGAAATCATCAATTCAGTCTTTCCGGTTCCTGCTCTGGGTAGAGCGAGTGGGAGTCTTAGACATTTGCAGGCTAGAGCTCACATGTGTTCCATCAGTTCGTAACACTTTCGAATAATCCCGCAGCCCTAGCGGGTATCAGCACTAGTGCTGCTCTGTTTTGCTGATTCAGGCTTAGTCCTTACCGGATGGCAAGCCAGTGCCTACGGCGGCCGGGACTGGGAGTCGCCCTACGGCCTACTAGCATCATTATCATCAGCCTTTTTACAAGCTTTTATTTAGTTTCACCTATCCCGATGTTTGTCTGTCATCAAATCTTACAAATTAAATTTGATCCATTTCCTGCATGCATGTGTAAATCAGATGACAATGCAAAATCATAATGACATGGAGCTGATCTGATGATGCAACTGGAAGGTGGCTATAGGAACTTGGTAGTTAAACGACACAACCCCACCGAGTTTGGGCTCGTATGATTCGTCTTGACGAGTATTAATTATATAGGTATACCGAGCTATAAAAGCTTGCTATGAAAAAATGATTTTCAATAAAATCTTGTTTTTTAATGTTCCCACTATTGGGACTCAGGCCTCCTCTCTAGGAGAGGGAATGGGCCGTACCTAATCCACCACGCGGGCCCAGTGCACGTTGGTGAATGTCACATATCTTTGAATTTTTGGTTCTAGGACATGCCGGTTTCCTCACGATGACGGCCTATTACCATGATGTGATAAAGTCATAATTCTGGTGGGATGTCGGTGACAGTAGAACTCCTAAATTACAGAATCTCTCAGTTTGGGAGACCTTTAATTTACTGAAATTTTATGCACATCGACCTAGTATTTAAGTTGATGATTTATAAATAAAAGTTGAAGTATAAATAAGGTTTAATTATTTTATTATATATATTTATGGCATTCAGCTATCGTAGCTTTCTTCCATTAAAGAAACAATGTTTGAAATTGGATATTGAGATGGTCTAACTTTTAATATGCAAATAGTTTAGTTCTAATCCGGATATCTATGGTTCTAATATTAGTTTAGATTTTACTTCATTTTATCATATTATATATATATCATATTCCATGTATGTTTAATTTCATTACTCCCACGGAGCCCTCATTCTGACAGCGATGTTTAATTGTTTCGTCTATTTGTAAATGGATTTCATTAATTAATTTCTGAGAATTAGAAGTCGTTAAAAGACAAAAGACACAATTTCGCAGAACTGCTATACATTTAACACTAAAATGCATGCGCGGGATACATATGTAGGTCATATTGTAGCACAATAATTATTTAAAATGTAAATGTGCAATCGTCTGTTGTGTTCTTCAAGTACTTCAAGCCCATGCCCCCGGCCTGTTCAAAGGCGCACGAATATCTTTAAAATTCGCCCTCGGAGGGTAGCCTGCGTCCGTAGCCCAAGCATACGTTGAAGGAAAATATTTTTTTAGTACAAAAGCGGTGAATTTGGCGACATGATACACTTGTAATAAAGTATTACGAAATCTATGAAATTTTATAAATTTGTTTTACAGGATTTTTGTTTTTATTTAGCAAGTTGTTTTGTGTAATACAAAACAACTTGCTAAATAAAAATGTAGTTGACAGGTAACTCGAATGATTCGTGTGATCGGTGAAGGATAGATCGATAAGAGTAAAAAAGTGAACAAAAAGAAAAATTCGATGGACAATGTAGCCATTTTGATATCTTCGCCAGAATGATAGAGTCTGTGCGGAAAGTAAACCATCGTGGGATTTGAGGGCGCTGCTGTAGATAAATATCGTTTTTGTTATGTAAGCAACATTGTGACGTCATTATAGTGCGACTGTTAAATCTTGATATTTTGAAACTATGTTAGACTAACTTCTTCCAGCGGCTTCGCCCTATAATATAAATTATCCTATTGGCTGAATTTGCTCACCTAATGAAACTGCAAAGTTATAGCTCATGTGCTATATTATTGCAATGTTAATGATTAAGTTCATTTGTCTATTAGTTTTTGCGCGACACATGCATACATACGAGTACCTCCATCCATCTTCACAAACTTTCGCATTTATAATATTAGTAGCCTATTTATTGAACTTGTTCACGTGATGAAACTTAGCAAAAATATAGGTTATATAGGTTAGAGTTTGACTGGCCTGTTGGTCTAGTGGTTAGTGACCCTGACTGCTATGCCGGAGGTCGTGGGTTCGATTCCTACCCAGGACAAATGTTTGTGTGATGAGCATGATCATTTGTTCTGTGTCTGGTTGTAATTTATCTATAGTATGTATGTATTTAGAAATATATAAGTATGTTTATCAGTTGTCTAGTACTCATAACACAAGCTCTGCTTAGTTTGAGGCTTTGTGTGATAGTTGTGGAATATATTATTAAGTTGTGTTATGTTATAAGCTATATTATTGCAACGTTTATCATTAAATTCATCCGTTTATAAGTTTTTGCGTAATAAGTAACAAACCGTTAATTGTGGTGACACCTGGGGGAGGCCTATGTCGAACAGTGGACGTCTTTCGATTGTAATAATGATGAACATTTAAATGCAAACACGAATAGGTAAACGAAAATAGCGTGAAGAAACTGCTGTACTGCCTACCGAGGTAGGTTCCACCAACGACCACTTACCCAGTTCCAACGAAAATGGTTCTATCACTTTGACTGGGATCGGTATATTATCACTGACTAGAATATTGTAGCTAACAGCAAGTTTATGTTTACCCTAGTTTAATATAAAGGTAAAAGTGGGACACACTACCACTTTCTCGTTGTCTTCCTTAGTACATTTTCCCTTTTGCTAATCAATGAAAAATATGAACTTTAATGACTATGAAAATAAAGTACACTTCAGAATTTGTAATGTTGCTTCGTAAAAAATCTATTTAGCCTGTAAGGCACCATCTCATATACAAGATCCTTGGGATCACTTGGTTGTCCGTCTGTTTATCTGTTAAGACCCTTTAACTCAATAACGCTTGGACGTATCAAGTTAAAATTAAAACCATACACAAGTCTGCGGTCTTTTGAAGTTGTGAAAAAATCAGACTTCTGAGTTAGCGAAAAAAAAAAGATACGGCCGTTTATGTCGCAAAAAACGTATATTTCGATACTCAAGGAAATCAAAGTTCATAGGGTGAATTCCGTTGACCTAGAATCCTGAAATTTGGCATAAAAATAAGGTCTCATAGAACAAGTACAGGGAAAAATCTGAAAATTGAAAATTTGTAGATCAGCCACAAAAAAAAAATTGTTTGCAATTCGGAAAAATCTTCGTAACTGAATTCGGGAATTGATTTCATAGGTAAATTTGTACAGAATCCTCAGTGCGCGAGTCCGACTCGCACTTGCCCTTTTTTATTTTGGTTATTGTATCCTTACTCAAGCCTGAAAAGAAATATTCTAAGTTTTAAATATGAAATATTTAAGAAACGCATTAATAAAAATTTAAAGTATCAATACTCTTTATACTAGTCATCAAAAATATTGACCAAAACAAAATAAACAAATATCGTCATGTTTAAATGAATTTCCGTTTAATTTATATATATTTGGAGATAACAGGGACAGGAGTTTACCTGGGAAGTCTAAAAACATTAAAATAATAGTGTTACGTACCAAAAAAACAGCATATCAATGTTTCCCAAGTTCGTGACTTTGTTTTGATCAATAATGGTGTGATTTGCCATTTGTTATCTTTGGCAAAACTGTATTATATTAAATACTAGCTTTTGCCCGCGCGGCTTCGCTCCCGCTCTTCCCTACTTCAGCCTACTATATCCTACTCTACCCTACTATACCCTACTCTACCCACTCTACCCTACCCTAATCTACTCTACCCTACTCTACCCTACTCTACCCTACTCTACCCTACTCTACCCTACTCTACTCTACCCTACCCTACTCTACCCTACTCTACTCTACCCTCCTCTACCTTACTCTACCCTACACTACCCTACACTACCCTACACTACCCTATTCTACCCTACACTACCCTAATTTTCATTTTTTTTCCCATAAGAACCTTCTCCTCGTAATAACGAACACAACAAAAAAAAAATTAGCGAAATCGGTCCAGGCGTTGTTGAGTTATGCGCTTACCAACACATTTTGCGATTCATTTTTATATTATAGATTATTTCCCTTGCAGCTCAGTGAAATTTTTTATCACATTTCTGAAGATTTCAATTAAAAATCACAATAAAATAACATAATAAGCAAACCGGTGTCAACGTGACATGACGTTTGGCATTTGACGGAAGGCTGGGTTGGGTTGCTACTTAAAATCTTTAATGTTGTTTTCACTTTACGCCACGACGGTTCTTTTATCGCACAGACAATACTGAAAAGAAAGTGAACAAAACGAAGGCTAATAAGAAGATAATTATGCTGCTATCGTTTTAAGCTTATTTTCACCATCGTAATATTTAATTTTGGATTCATTTTACATTTTTAAATGAAAACGAAACTAAAAGATTTTAAGCCTTCTAAATATTGTTCATTTATAAAATTATAAAAAAATATATAAAAATCCCAGATATAAGTGATTCAAAATCTAAATTATGTTGAATGTTGCTGTTATGATAAAAATAAATATATTTAGTTATTAAATTCTGTGTTAATGTTAACTCATTTTTTGGCATATTCAGAGAATCAATTGAACCATAACTGGGCTACACTTGTAGACCACAATTTCCACTGTAACTATACCGACGTTTGGGAATAAGATAATAAACCTCGTCTCCGGGATGCCATTAAATCTGCATTATTTAAGTGTCCATGACGGATATTCGGATATTTGGCAGTGGTCGTTATCCATAGGTATTCTGATTGTTTACTACTCAATAATATTATAAACCAGTAGGTACAGCAGAATTAATAAAATTATTATCCAATAACTGTTTAATTACTTTTCACTCGTTTACGTCTTTATTTATATCCTAATTAATAATGGCGGGCAACATGAACAAACTCGGCAATTTAGGGACGGTAGTTTATCTTCATAAACCAACATTTGTTTTTAATTACAGTTCTTGTAGACAGTATGATAAGCCAGCTCAGTAGCGCATTACATTCTGATTCCAATTAAGATTTTGCCAATCAACTAGTTTGTTTTTCGTCACGATTATTCTTTGTCTTTATTCGTCTTCATCATATTTACATACCTACGAGTAATGTTTCATTATTACAATGATTACAGGTATCTTAGTATGAGTCAATATTTTGTCCAAAACAGCTGAGGAAATCCAAAGCAGCTGCGTTTTTACTCACTGGTTCACTGGGATGCATGTAAACATGGTGTTTATATGCATCCCTCTTATATAACACAGTATGTTATGTTAAAAATCAATGTTTGGTTCAACTTTTCCCCACCATATGACTAAGCACACTCCCATGGTAGGTCCTCAATGTTATGAAGAATGATCGCTACTGGCACTGCTATCATCTTTACTTAATGTACCGATATTATCTACGAGGTAACCAGCGACTCGAGAAGAAAAGAAAGTGCTTAAAGTATTTTATCAACTAACCATAGACCAATACGCGCAAAAGTTTGCTTGAAATCCAAAATCTACTGAGTCAAATTGTTCAGACAAGAAATTATTCAAACATGAAATTATTTAAAGTTACAGTAGACGAAACAAGAGCAGAGCAATATAACGCCATAGTTAATATGAGTTATTAGAAGTACCTATTAAAAATACATATAAAGAACTCGATTGAAAAACGAGGAAGTGAAGAAATAGAGACAGCGGTACAGAACAATACAAAACGATAGACAAAGAAGTCAAAGACATAATTAGATAAGATAATTTAAAAAAACACTCATCATCAGCCTTTTTAATTTTCCCACTGTTGCGACTCAGGCCTTCTCTCTAAGAGAGGGAATGGGCCGTAATCCATCACGCGAAAAAATATTAAGTACTACACATTTAGTTAAAACAGCTTAGAAACATGGTACATTAGTTTTTTTTGAAAATGGAAGTCGTCGAAAGACTTCACTCGCTTAGTGGGTAGAGCGATAGGGCGTGTCTGTTAGTCGTGTCTTACTGATTATAATCCACCTGTGACCTTTTACCTTTTGCGTTTCAAGACGATCACTCTTTCAAACCTTCACAAACACAGGTAAAAATAAAATCATTTAGATAGCGACCAAATTCTTTAAATAATTATATATACAGATCATTCGTTCCTCTAAAGACACAGAATACAGTCTTCCAGAATCCGTTCTCTTAATAAACGGCTATGAAGTGCACAGAGAACTTCATAGCCGTTTAACACGTGAATATGCTATACTTATAACAGAAGTCCTGAAGAGGACGCACTAACAAAGCGTTTAAAACTGGTTCCTTCACACTGTTGCTACACCTAACGAACCTATTCAACACAATTGTAACATCGGGTAAAAATCCTACCTAAATTTGTCATTTTTATACTAGTATAGCCCTTCTGCATGAAAAATACGATTAAATTGAAATCGGCTATTACCGCGCAATGTGTTTGACATCTACTACACGCACAATCGTATCTAAGACGGAAAATTAGATAAACATCAGCCATCAAATTAACCCGGAATCCACCCCAGTATCCCAATAATCTTCAGAACTTTATACCTGCCCTCTGTAGATTACACAAAGGCCATAGACAGTATTAAGTATTTAGAAAGAAATATTTACTCACCGTGCGCGTGAAAAAATCGCGGAGGCCTTTGCATAGCAGTAAGACAGTTTAGACTAAAAATTATATTCTTCTTCTTTATTAACCAGTCCCACTTTTCTTCAGGAAATGCGGAGAGAAGGAGGTGAGCGATCAGGACTGCGTAGCGATAGGTAGCCGGCTGCGGGGAGCGATGGGGACCCGGCGGCCGGCCAAGTTCTGGCCACAGCTGTGGGCCACCGTCGTTCGCAACCTGTTGCTCAAGAAACGGGATACCAGGAAGACTCTTGCTGTGAGTATTCTATAAATCATTATTTTAGTTACTATAATAAACTTGCAATAATAAATTATCATTCTGAAATATCTCGAATTTTGCCATTCAAGAATAATATGATAAATGTGCAACATTTTTTTCTAAATTACTTTAGAACAAACTGTCGTACACTTATTGTTTCTTGAACTTGAACTTGAGGTGGAAGATTTTTATTTTATAGAATGTGACAATTTATTTAATAAACCGTGTATCAGGCATGGGCGTACAAACGTGTACCATGGATTCAGTCTATGATTCTGATTCGATGAATTTTTCGTTGATGTTTTCCTAATTTACAAAAAAATCAGAACCCTTTTATTTTAAAGTGTTAAAAATTGTTATTCTAATCAACTCCAGTGACATTTTTAATGAAAAAGTAATTAATTTGCTTTTACAACTAAGCTCTTGCTCTGCTTAGTTTCAGCTAAGCAGGTAGCTCCTTCTAATGTAATTAACATTGTGTTTTTAATGATTACTTTTCATTAATAAATTAATTGGTGTGGATATGAATGTCGATTTTATCGATTTTATACAGTTTAAAATTGAGATTATTTTTAAAATTAAATGCTCTTAGCAAACATTCCACTACACACGTTTGTGTGTCGATGTTTGACGATATACAGCGTATCTGTATATCGTAGATTTAAGATTATATTATACCTAGTCTTTTAGTATTGCTAGTAACTTCTACCGGACATGTTGCGTTGGCCAGGAATGTCAGGAAAATGATAACAAATATATTTTCTCCCGTTCCTTTTAAATATTTTTTGGAACCTTTTTCCTTTTTAGTTGTGTTACTATATCATTTATCAAATCAAATTAGCAAAACCTGAATCGGGAAACTGTACAATGCCTTTCCAAATATCTGAAGCTTCTAGCAAGTCAATTCTAACTCCTTAATTTAATTATCAGGAGGTACTGGTCCCACTGTACTCCCTGGGGGTGCTGATCTTCCTGAAGATGCTGGTGCCGAATCCCAACTTCCCAGAGGTGCGAAAACCCGGCCGGCTGCTGAGGATACATCACGACGCCTTCCCGGAAAACCATTCCGTTGCTGTTGTGGCCGACTGGCTCAACGCCAACGGGACTATGGTATGATAGATACGATCCGGTCTTTGTGTGTTTGTTTCTTTTTATTAAACTTCAATCTCTGTATTATGTTATGCTATTTATTTAATGTGTTTATGTGCGCGTGCGTGTTATGAAGTGCATAAATATTTCGCAAGCGTCTTCCCTTTTTGGCACTCGTCTAGTCATTTCCTACTATTAATCTCGTGCTTTTTATTCAATATTGAAATAAAAGGGGCATGATCCACATCTGATCATTCAAATTAAGCAACTAGTGTTATATTTCCATGATTCTTTATCTATAAGGCGAAAAGCACCTGGTCTATGTCAATTAAGCGTAATAAGCTAATAGATATGGTATTCTCCGCATCCTGACCTATGGTGCACTAACATGGTCTTTGACTAACATCTAAAAGTCCAAACTAAAGGTTTGCCAACGTGCCAAATCTCAGATCATTAACGTGGCTCAGGAGGCTGCTAAGCTTAAGTGGTACTAGGCTGGACGCATCTGCATCATTCCGATCGAGGGGTGGACCAGTAAAACACAAAGTTGTTGCGATAAAATTGCACGACGAGATCGTGGTAGACCAAGAAGATGGCGGGACGACTTGGATGTATTCCTTAGAAATTGTCAAAAAGTGTCTCGGAGTCGGGATTAATGGAAAGACTGGAGGGAAGCCTTTGCCCAGCTGTGAGATAGTTTAGAATAATAATTGATCCATATTATCTTGCAGGGTTTCCTGGAGGAGATCAACTCGTTGCTGGAGGAGTCGCACCAGTACCCGATCCACTGGATCAAGTACAACAACAACTCGGAGCTGAACGACGCCTACCACAACGACGCCAGGAACTTCCCCATTGCCGTTATCTTCCATACTGATCCCACTTCTAGTACTGAAGCTCTTAGGTAAGGGATGTTTTATTAGGAGTTTTGAATGCAGAGGCGTAGCGTGGACTAATTTATACGAAGGCGAAGGCTCATCAGCGAGGCCTTTTTCTTTTATAAATTCGAAAACGATACAGTGACTGTCGCAACCCAGTGTCCGACCACATCGTCGCTTGGTATCAGCTGAAATAGTAATCAAACGCGAGCCTATCTATACTTATTAAAATAATAAAGAGGTAGTTTGTTTTTTGTTTGTAGAATGTAATCTCTGAAAATACTGGTCCGATTGCTAAATTTTTTTCACCGATAGAAAGCTGCTTTGTTCCAGAGTGACATAGGCTATATTTTATGTACGCAGGCGAAGCTGCGGGCAAAAGCTAGTAATTTATAAAAAGGTCCTTTAACAAAAAGGACCTTCACTTATGCGAAGCCCCTATAGAGTGCGAGGCCGTGGGCGAGAGGCAGATTCACCCACGCCTAAAATACAATGGCAGGTAGTGAAAGGTACAGCCTATTTCTTACGCTCTGAGATAGTCGTGTGAAACTAATACTGTAACAGATTGAATCATTATAAGAAAATGTATATTTCTTCCAAGGGTAAGCTTAACATGGAGAACAAAGGCAGTTCTCACTAGATGCCGCGCAATTTTACGCTAGGCCTTGAAGCGGATCTCACGTCGTACTTGCTTGTATGTAATCCACTGATTCCTAGTACACACATCACACGGACGAGCGGTGCTCAAGCGCTTCCGCCCTTCCGCACGGAATACCGTGCAGTATGGCGGGACTTGACATACGACATACCGGATTACGCCTATCCGCGTGGCGTGCACCGCCACAAAATATGATTCACCGGGTCCGGTTCCGGGTTTCACAGCAGTGAGCGGAGTTGTGTTAAAACCGCCAAAATCTTCTTCATAGCGTGTCGATGGCAAAACTAATTAAATTCCATGACTGGCTCAGTATATGGCCACGGCAATGCCGTCCATTGATACTGTCATTAGATCCCTACGAGAACAGGTTATAGGGCACGTTATGCAGGATGGAAGGTGGGACATGGTCTGCGGAGAGACGCCGCACAAACACAAACTTAAACCGCCAAAATGTTAGCTAATTTGATTAAATCTGCATTAGTTCGATACGTTTGATATAACGACGATTACTCACGATAATACTGCAAGTAACTACTCAAATTTACTGCGCCATAAATCGTATCAATCAACAATCATTCACATTAAAAAAGATGCAGTTAATGCATTGAAAACTCTCAACAATGAACTACGGATGCGGGATGCCAATCACTCAACTACGCAAAATGTTACATTTGTGTGGGAAAATGGCGCTGTCAAATTGCGTATTAGTGCCGACTAGCATTTTCATGTAGCTTTGCGTCGCTCCGTGCTTCATCTATTACGGCACCTAGCTGTAATATAGTTTTCTACACGTAAAAGAAATTTCGTTATCAGTACCCCTAGCCAAGTTGCTAATCTGCAATAGTTAACGCTTGTAGAAAGCTTCAAATGTACGGGAATGACGTCGTCTTAACGCTCAGTCACGTGGTCAGAACAAAAGAATTGGCGGCAAGGTCAACTCGAAGCGTTCGGCGCAAGCGAAACGTTTGTAACTTGGCTAGGAGGGCAGATCCCGAAAAAATCTGTAAAAGTGCTTTTACAGATTTTTTCTTACAAATTCTATTATTTTCTGTTAATTCTTACAATTCTGTTATGACCTGGAGGATACTTTATCCTGACCTTTTTTTTGAGGGTGGAAAATTACTAAATATCATCTACCGCTTTGCCACCTATAGCGGAAGAAGTTATTTGCAAGGGGGAGTCTCAGAATACAACGATGAAAACCCAACTATGACCTCCTTTATATTGCCCTTTGCGTTCCAGAACTGACTCTTACAAATATTCGCATTTCACAACTCCAAATTCTCAATTCGAAAACCGACAAACAATATTATTATTTTGTAATAGATGAATATTTTTGCTCTTTAAATATAAATGACGCGTGTCTTTAGATGGGAAAGAGCGTAGGTGGAACGTACGAGTACAGACCATTAGCGCTGGAATGGACCCAGAAGCGTAGCAAAGCGTGTGAAGTGGGTCCTAGCCCACGGCCATGCGGCCTCTTTAGTCATAATCATAGTCATAGTAGTTTATTGATAAGGGATTCCTACAAGTCAAATACAGAGTGTTGCATTACACTTAGTCAACAAATGATTAAATATAATGTCAAATAATAAAGAGTGTCAAACATATAAAAGAAAATACAAAATAAACAAACAAATAAATGGAAGTCAAAATCTCAAATTAAAGTAAGAAAGAAATCATACCAAAAGTAAATAATAGGTATTCAGTTCAAATTAATATACGCTTTATGAACGAGGGTTTGTTTTTATAATTGATAGGCTAGCGATTGATCACTATTTCACCTGATGGTAAGCGACGATGTGGTCAAACACTGGGTTGTGATAGTCGCTGTCTAGTTTTCGACTTTATGAAAGAAAAGCCTCGCTGATGTGCCTTCACCCAAATCTAAATAGTCCACGCTACGCCTCTGAATTTACCTATTAATATTTTTATCAAAAAAGCTGTAATTAAAAATGTTGTTAATGACTGAAGAGTATGCTGCTGAAAATTAGTTTAGATTTAATGTTAGTGTAATAATGTTATCAAGAAATGTTATAGATAACTCATTAGATATATTAAATAACATATTTTCTCGCAAGTACTTAGTATCTGAATATTGCGTCTACTGAGTCGCTGATATAATTTAATTTTGTCAGAAGCTTCAAACTGATCTCATTATTGGCTTACTCACGTACTCGTAACGAAAATTACTAAGAAGCTCGTGGTCAAATAATAACAGCCGCACGAGTACTTTTCCAAAGTTAAGCAATACATGCCGAGGTCTGTATATGGATGGGTGACCAACTTAACCTAAGAGATTTCTTAGAACCTCGGAAAACACGTTAAGCCTTTGATCTCGGCTGTTATTTTTAGATCTTTTGAAACCAGACTTGCTAAGGGGTATCGCGTTCTTCAATTTACTGGGTTATGGAGATCAGACAGGCAGTCGCTCCATGAAAAATACTCGAATCCAGCTGCATCCGGGTTGACTAAAAGTCGACCCCAACAGATTGATTGTAACGGCCCTTTCACGACTTTGCCGCTGTGAGAGGTAGCTAAGCGCGGAGCGGCGAGCGGTAAAATCAAAAGTATAAAAATGTTTGAAGCACGCCACGAGACGCCACTCATAGTGCCACGCGCGCGCTTATCAATGCCTTCCTGTACGCCGCACCGAAGACGTGAACTCGTGACCAGAGCGTAAAGAAAATTACTATAATCAATAGATATTATTTTTAGACTCTATCCTGATTCAAAATACTTTCTTCCCCAGATACACCATCAGAACGAACCCATCGCACATAAGCACACCGTCCACACGTACCCTAACGACTTCTCCAGCCAAATGCCGGGAGAGAACTGCCTCCAAGGACTGGTCCACCGACTGGTCGAGAGGAGGCCAGCTCATACCGCTTTCGGAAATGCACAGCGAAGACACGTGTCCAGTGCTGCAGTATTACTACTCAGGGTTCCTGGCTTTGCAGACACTCATCGATTATATTAAGATTAAGGTGAGGAAGCTTTAATTTTTAGGAGTGATAACCTGATGAGGATCGTGGGAATCCGATGAATGCGAGACGCTCAGGATCGGACGTTATCGCTTAGTATCGTCGAGAAGCCTGTGAACAACAATGAATGTCTATTGGCTGAAATTATGATGATGACTGAATACGACGAACTTCAATTAAATCACGATAAGGAATGAATTAAAATGGCTGACCCGGGCCTAGAATGTGGACAAGCTACATAGAAGAAGACCAATGACGAGGTTGTTTGTAAAGGTTATCAGGGCAATTGTCTGTATCAGCCTCTTCTACAGAAAAATCAATTTACTACATCTGTTTTGGTTGGCGTTCTTACATTCTAATGAAAAATTGTTTGAAGTCAGGGCCTCTTAGCACTCTTATTAAGCAGGTGTGTTTGATAAGCTGGCGTCAGAGGTTGATATTCACTCCAATTTTAGATCTAAGGCGTCCCTCTAACGTATATGCCTGTGAAGCGAGAAGTCACTACCAGCTATCTTGACAATAATTTCCCATCCCGCAGTTTGACACAAACGCAGCAATCCCGCCTCCCCGAATAGATCTCCGACAGTTCCCGAAGCGCCAGCACACCGGCGACTGGCTGGTCATCTTCCGGGTCATCATGCCCATGTATATGGTGATGACGCTGTCGCAGTTCATCACCTACCTGCTGATGTTCGTGGTCGGTGAGAAGGAGAAGAAGATCAGGGAAGGCATGAGGATTATGGGGCTCAAGGAATCTGTTTATTGGTAAATTGAATCTTTTTTGATAGACTTGAAAAAGTTTTTAGGTTTACCGTGACTGAAAAATGGGTAATATTTACTTGTGGTCTTGTACATAGTAGTAGGTAATAAATATACCTATTTTAGCTTAGAAACTGATATTTAGATAATCTAGCTAACTGATTCGGTAAATGTTGTTCTGCCATATAACTTATCAAAGAAAAAGTTGGGTCTGATGGTAAGAGAGTAAAAAATAACTTACTACCTATTCTTAGACCTACCAAATGTACACAAATCATAAAAATCGGTCAAGCCGTTTTGAAGCAGTTCGATACGATAAACACTGTGACAAGATTTATTTTTATTTTAGATTAACTGTCTCCTTGTTTCGTGACGACGTGTCTAAGACAAATTCCACAAAAGAGTTACTTGAATAGAATCTTGCTTGGAAACTAGTACTTAGTACAGGATACATTTGATGTTCTCGATATTTTTTTTAGTTTTGTGTGTTTTTGTTTTTAGGGGTTCCTGGTTTCTAATATACGCAGTCTTCGTTACGATATTGTCCATCGTCAGTACAGTTCTACTATTTACTTTAAAGGTAAATTACACACATTTCAATCATTAATATTTTAAACTAAATAGAGTAAATTCGAGCAATTCGAATTTACTCTATCAATTCAAGGGAAGTTAAGACATTGGGAAGAGTAAAAAGGTATGGAGAAAACCTTGGCCGACAATTATAGGTTACAAAGAAAAATAAACTATAGGTGTAAGATCATGTTCAATGATTTTTCATTACTCATGCTTAAAAAGTAAGTCTGCAGTTGCCCGAAGAGTTGGTTGAAAGTAATAAAAAAAAGAAATGCATTACTTACTTTTCGGCCTTACGGAGAATGGCTTTCAACTGACAGCTGTCAAATTATTAAAAAAAAAAACTAGTTCTAGTTTTGTATTTCTATTGAACCATGTCACCAGCTTTCTATCCAGGCACGCAATTGCAGTGCGTTGTAAAATTAAAATAACATAGCAATAATTTTTTAATAGTACATTTTTACACTAGGTCGCTAATTCGAGGGATTAAATGGGTTACTTTCACCCCGAGGTAAACACTGTGCTTTTCATTACGAATACGAGGAAACTAAAAATAAAATAAAAAGTTTGTAAAACCTGAGTCGTCGTACCTATGATTTTAAAGGTATCTTTCTTCTGATTTAGGCGGTAAAAGGTATTCCACTACTGCTTTAGCCTCTTCTCTTATGAAGGAAGTTTGGCGTTAAATCACTATTTTAATCTGATAAACATAACGTGTTAATACAAATCTCTGTTCTACGGAAATGTAAACAAAACTCGAAAAAACCAACGATTGATTGCCACTTTCCCGCCATTTCGTTTTTTTTTTTCTGTGACCGGCCAGCTATTCAGCCTCATTATTCAAAAATTAGAAATTAATTGTAATCTTTTAAAAATAAAGTATTTTAAAGAAATAGTTGAATAAATAAATCACTTAAAATATAACATTATTTAATTAATACTTGTCTTTAAGTTATTTCAATTTTATATTGCGCTCTGATTGACTGGCTGTATGGAAAATTGGAACATGGTTCAATAGAAATGTGAAGATAGAACTAGTATTTTTTTAAATACACTTCTGGACACATCTATTATTATTATATTATTATTATTATCTATTGGCCCACCTTAGAGTTTAGGTTTCCATGGCCCCTACCGAAATATGATTGCTAGATTGAACAAAAACTGTTGATGCAGTTTTAAACCTGATACATTTTACCATCTTTTTCGATCGTATTGTTTTTTTGAATTCAGAATACCATACGACATGGAGCTACGCCTAACAAGTCGGATATGCGCCTTGTTAAAGGCAATTGATTTTTGAATAAAAAACATGTTTTATCAAATAAAGGTTTAATTTAATAACGCGTGTTGCCTCCATGGGCATCTACCACAGCTCTCATACGATTAGGCATAGAGTTTATCAACCGCTCTATGAAATTTTGAGGGATCATCTCCCATTCCTCTTCTATGGCAGTTTTCAACTCCTGCATCGTCTGGGCAACTGGCTGACGAGCCCTAACACGTCTTTTTAGCTCGTCCCACATGTGCTCAATGGGGTTCATGTCTGGGCTTCTGGCTGGCCAGTCCATAACTGTGATGACATCCCGAAGATATTCCCTGACGATGCCGGCCGCATGGGCTCTTGCATTATCATGCATAAAAAGGAAATTTGGGCCCACATAGTCCGCGTATGGTATCACGTGAGGTTCTAAGCACTCACGAATGTACCTTTCAGCATTTAATGTTGGCAGCCGTGGTCCTGTAACAACCTCAAGTTGAGTTTTGCCGCTCGCGGATATACCGCCCCAGACAGTCCATGAGCCACCGCCATAAGCAACCCTCTCTTCAAAGCAGCATTGTGCGAAACGCTCTCCCTTACGTCGGTAGACCTTCTTCCTTCCATCATTGCCATGTAACACAATTTTAGACTCATCAGAAAAGAGTACACGGCTCCAATCTTGCTGTGACCAATTTAAATGACTGCGTGCGAAATGAAGGCGCGCTGTTCGGTGGGCTCGCGTTAGTTTGGGCCCATTAGCTGGCTTGTGTGGTACCATATCGCGTTCTTTTAACCTTCTCCGAACATTTCGAGCGCTCACAGATACTCCGTGGAAGTCGCGAAGTTGGTTTTGTATCTCAATGGAGGTAAGGTGACGATTTCTCAAGCTGGTCGTCACGATGAATCGATCCTGCCTTTCAGTTGTGACCCGAGATCGTGGCCTTCCTTGGCGACGAACAAAGCCGCCAGTCTCTAGGTACCTCCGATAAACATTTCGGACCGCAGATCGACTTAAATTAAGTTGAGCACTCACGTTTCTTTGGCTGTGTCCGGCCTGAATAAGTGCCACAGCTTGGGCGGCGACTTCAGGTGAAGTATCCATAGATTATTGATAGAACCTCACCTTAATGTTAAGAATAAGTAATGTTTGTTGCAAAACCAAAGATATTAATCACTTTTTCAAGAATTAAATCCAAGTAAACCAATAAAACCAAGTTTTCTTAGTATTCGATTGTTTGATATCAACAAACAGGCTCCAAATTGTCTTTTGTTTCTTTAAATTCTGTGTTCGAAATTCAAAAAAAGACTATTGAATGAAATTGTGAATGTGCCAGGTTCAAAACTGCATAAAAACTTTTTGCTCGACCTAATATAAAATTTTAGCTAGGACCAAACGAAACTGAAAATACAAGGTGGGCCAATAGATGTGTCCAGAAGTGTAATTTGACAGCTGTCAGTTGTAAAGTAAAACTCCCTAGGGATAAAAAATATCACTTTCAGCCCGCTCCTCAGGCAACTTCAGACCTACTTTCAGAGTATGAGTAATGAAAATGACTTTATTATAATATACTTTCAATTATTTCTTTAAGATACATAGATTTGGCAAAAAAATATTTACCATTTATTCAATGATGAAAATGAAAAATAAAGGCTGAATAGCAGGCCGGCCACAGAAAAAAAAAACAAATAGGCCCGCCTATTTCAAAAATGATCAGCATTTTTGAAATCGGGCAATGAGTGATCTATACACATATACATTGCGAATACCGTTAAACTAAAAAAAAAATATGGATGCGTTTATTACTTATGATCGAAAAATAATTTCAACTAATTTTATTACAGGTGTTCCAGCATTCATCTTACATCTTGATATTTCTACTGATGCTGTTGTTTGGCTTCACAATAATCACCTTCGCGTTCATGCTGACTCCTTTCTTCGACAGAGCCAGGGTAAGAAAACCATACTTACTATAGCATAGGGTGCCACACTACTTCCACCGCATTATGGGGGCCTATTTGATGGGTAGAATGGTCTTCTACGTAGGTGAAGAGATATGGAGTTAAGACGAAACATTGTTAGGGACCTATGGATTAGATTTAAAGACTGGACTGTATCTGGACTAGATCGGTAGCGAAGTGAAGTCCCGCGCGTCGTGCATGTGGACGCTGCTCGCCACCTCCGATGTCTCACGACAGCAGCCGAAAAATCCGAGTGGCCGAGGGTACCCGAACAGACGTTGTGCGGTGTTCCACAAGATTCGATGCTGGGGCCACTCCTGTGGAACATCGTATAGGTGCTGCACGATGTCCTCCTCCGTCATGCTGTAGTCATCTGTTACGCCAATGGCACCCTAATAACGTCACGGAAGAAGATGCACCAGCAGGTGACTACATTGGCAACAGCTGAAGTTGCTCAAATCGTTGATAGGATCCGGCGGTGGATCTCCAGGTAGTATTATACAAATCAGAAGCCTTAGAACCGAAACTGCTATAAGCGGACGGCCGCGTGACAAAGAGCTGCGAATTTTGAGATTTTAAAAATATACTTACATCTCAAGAAACGTAGAACATCAAAAATTATGTTGTAGCAGTTGATGGCATGAAATCTGTAATTAAACGCTTAAATAATGACCACCAACTTCATCAAACTCTGTAACTTCTTAATTTTCCACCAGACGGCTGGCATCTTGGGCAGCTTCGCAGTGAACCTGATGAGCGGCCTGTACTTCATCCAAGTATTCGTC
This sequence comes from Mythimna ferrago, assembly GCA_910589285.2. Taxonomy (NCBI): domain Eukaryota; kingdom Metazoa; phylum Arthropoda; class Insecta; order Lepidoptera; family Noctuidae; genus Mythimna; species Mythimna ferrago. The sequence goes on along the minus strand of OU342690.1, from coordinate 14,727,839 downwards.
TCCAATGCCGACTCGCTCGCCTTCTGGTTCGTCTCTCTCATCAGTTCCAGCTGTTACGCTCTGGCTATGGATAAGGTAAAACTCCCTCAATTTATGTAGATACCGCTAGTCCGTACGTCAGATACCGGTATAAGCTTCGCTTACAATGGGCCTTATCAGAAGACTTCAGTCACACAAAGGGAAGAGCTATGCTCAGAGATTCCTTGCGTTATCACATTAGAAATTAAGATATCCGCAGGAGAACCAAGGTTACCGACGTAGCTCGAAGAATCGTCAAACTTAAGCGGCAGTGGGCAAGGCACACATTGCTCGTAGAAGAAATGGTCGATGGGGATGAAGGATCTGGATTGGCGACCACCTACTGGAAGACGTAGCATTAGTAGTCCTCCTACAATGTGGATCGATGACCTGATGAGGGTCGCGGGAATCCATTACGGCGATTCTTGGGGGAGGCCTATGTCCAACATTGGACGTCTGTCGACTGAAATGATGATGATGATGACCAGTATAAGCAGGTGTCGCTGATCTGTGGAGAAGAACGGACAAGACACTCCATGGAAACTCAGGACAATTTTGAATTAGTTCAACCTTTATTACTTACATATATTTTTCACAGGCCTTAGTTCTGGACATGGCAGGCGTGGGAGTGACGTGGGATAACCTGTGGAGTGGCCCAGGAGTTCCCTTCGGAGGCAGCCTCATCATGATGGCCATCGATACGGTGCTATACGGCCTGGCCGCGTACTGGCTGGATGCTGTTATACCTAGTAAGTTGGGAAGGTTGATTTGAGACTCAAGATAGGATCATACTATTTTACAAAGTCGATCTGCAATATTTAACGGCCAGCACTATAATACGGACAGTACTATAATAATGGCGTTTCTTTTAAAACGGATTACTTTGCACTGTGATATCTTTGAACTGACTTAGAATAAAAAAGCTCAAATAAACTTTATAATTTCGAAAAAAGAACAACATAATTTTAGTATTGGCCGTCCAAATCTGGCAAATGCGCCGCATTCGTGTGTGAATTCATGTTCGAACGAGCCGCGCGAGCGGCTCACGAGCGGTGTATTCGTCCGCCAGGTCTAGCTAGACACGCCATCAGTTTCTTTATGTATTGCATTTTCTGTATATTCCAGTATTTACTCGTTTAACCATGAAACCTTCACACTTTCTATTTTCTAACAATACCTTTTAAATCAAGTTTAGATATCCAAAAATCAACACTATTACAGGCGAGTACGGGATCAAACAGAAGCCCTGGTTCTGCTTACTACCTTCGTTCTGGATCGGCAGCAGACGAGGCAGGGTGTCAGCAGTTCACTTCCACTCTAACGGCGAGGCGGCTGCTCATAACAAGGATATAGAACCAGTACCTAGGTATGTGGATGCAAATCTCTTTGCACAGGATGCTGACTCGTACTGACTAAAATCTCCCTGGAGTTCCCTCGGGCATGTGAGCCGAAGTCAGCCCCTGTTCAACACAATATTTTGCCAACTTCATACACGTTCTAACCATTCTAACTCGCTTTATTCTTTTGGGGAAATACATAACATGGTAAAGGATGTTCTAAGCAAGTCTAAATCAAAACAAAAACATCGTCGCCGTATTTACAATCATTTGCTAGACATGTGTAGCTGTAGCTGCTGATGTTCGGGCTTCGAGCCAAATTGTTGAAGCGCCATTAGATTAAGAGGGTACTTCCTGATCTGTCTATCGTCAACGTGATCATGGTTAAAAGCTTTCCTACAATGCAGTCTAGCGCAACGGTTCCTATAAAGACTACGTGAAAAAATAGAGATAACGTCTTAACGCATTCTTCGTACCTATATTTCACAGAACTTATTATGATGGAAAATAACTACTTGTTTTTTTTTAATACTATAAATTGTCATCATTCGGAATCTAGATTAAATATGCAAGATTTCTAAACCTTTATTTTTTTTTTATGAGTCCCATTATGAACGGCCAAAGTACACACAAAATAGCCGATTTTCAGATGTCTTTTTTGGATTCATCATCATCATCACCAGCCTTTTTTTAATATTCCCACTGTTGGGACTCAAGCCTCCTCTCTAGGAGAGGGAATGGGCCGTAATCCACCACGCGGATTTATTGGATTAGTTTTACAGGTATTTAAGTTTTGAATTCAATAGAAAGCTAGATAAACATATCTGTGTTTCCAAAGAATCTAAAAAAATATGTGTAATAACTTCATAATCCCGTGTGAGCGGTTGTACGGAAATGTATCTCGTGTTGAACACTCTTAACATCGCAACCGAATGCCAAAGCGCCATTAAATGACTCGTACACCTCCTATGATTAGACATAGTTAATTAATTTAATATCAGTCGAATCTCCGAGAATAGTCTACGACATATCTTCTTGTTGTATTAAATGGATAGACAAAGTCCATTTCCGAGGAGTAAACCTAGTGCAAAAAATTCTGATGAGAAATGGATCGATTAGTTCTAGGGTTATTTCCTGTAGTTTTTATTTGATGCACTATAAGTTACGCCAGAGAAAGAAACAAATGGAGGAATATCATGATTAATTTAAAGTGATGAAGCAGGGAGGTCGCGATCCTCAGCATTTTGAAATATGACGCAAGAAAGAGGAGGAGTACTCAATTTGAATGGCACAACTTAAACACAATCATGTATCATCATTTCTCATCAAATACTTGGGACTCACAAACAGATAGGAATAAACTAAAAACGGATTTTATGGAGTTTGATGTAATTTTATGGGAAGAATACAAAAATAATGTAATATTATTGAGCGTCTGAACTATTATAGTAATAAGGGATACTAACATATAATGTGGCCCAAAAGTTGTCGTTAAATAAATAAATTATTATTACACAAACATATATTTTCACCAGGGAGCTTCAAGATAAAGAAGCCATCAGAATCGTGGGCCTACAGAAAAGCTTCCGGCATTGTCGTAAGCAGGAAATCAAGGCTATCGACAACATCGACCTGAGCATCTACGAAGGTCAGATCACGGCTGTGCTGGGTCACAATGGCGCTGGCAAGTCCACTCTCTTCAACATCTTGACGGGACTCACGGCTCCTACTAATGGAACAGCTTATGTTTATGGACTTGATGTTAGGTAAGTCAACATTATGATGTTTCTGCAGTTGATGCGATATAGGATATTTTATGATTGTTTGTGTGAGTTTTCGTGATGGAAATAGAAAGATTAGTCAAGTTTAAGTTATAAACAGGAATAGTAAAAGCATATTCATAGTTAAACGTAACTCAGGTAATAGTCCCTCGACAAGAGAAGACTTGAAAAACTTAGACTTGATATTATATCTCGAACGATTTATTAGGACCAAAAGCGTTACCGATTTTCCTCCCTAACACTCTAAGGATGACGATGATGATGATGCAGAATGTTACGATAAAAAATATGTGTATACACGTGGAAGGATGGAGAAAGATAAGGAGGCTATAGAAAAGATGCAAGGATATGAAAGAAAGGGGAGTCAATGATAGTGTGATGGTTGACAAAAACCGAATAAAAGGTCACCTACCCCAAGTAAAATGGGACCAGGACAAGAAGATGATGGATCTGAAGATTGAAGAGGGAAAATTTGTAATACGATTACTTTACGAAAATGCTTGCATGTTTTTTTCAAAATACAGAAAGTTAGGTAATTCATGTAGTACAATACAGATTTGAACCATAAGAAGTTAAATTTGCTAAAGGTCTAGTAGGGTGAACCTACATGAAACCGTTCTTAATAACATTTTACTGCAGGGACCCCAACGACATGCATGAAATCCGCCAGATGATCGGCGTGTGTCCCCAACAAGACGTGCTCTTTGACCTGCTGTCTGTCAAGGAGCATCTGCAGTTCTTCGCTGCTGTTAAGGTTAGTAGCATACGTATAGCAGTGTATTTTTATGTACCTTTGTAAATAACTTGACTACACTTTTTTGATGTGGGAGATCACCAAATATCTTTTCCGTAGTATCAAGCTTTAACTGACTAACGCCCGTTTTCAATAAGGTATCTTATCTACAGTTGCAGCTGCTAAAGATAAAGAAATCTATCCTTTTGTCTACTACTACTTACTTGCTTTCCTATAACTTACCGACGTTTTCTACCAAAGTTGTCAATCTATCGTCGGGAGGTCGGATAACCTACTAGAGATAGGACCGCTCATACAATTACCTACATTTCAATATAAGTTTGAAGTTACTCTCCGCGTGAATTTTTTTTGTCGTTAGCATAGAACGAGACGTTGGAGAAGAGGCTTGGATAGATGAGAGGGAAAAGCTATCTGTCATTGGTTGAAGATAGATAGCATCTGTCTTTGATTGTGAAACGCAGAATATGGATAGATAGAATCCTACTGGTTATCGGGGATAGCTATCTATCTATTAACTTTGCTAGATTATTGAAAACGGACGTAAACCACCTGTTTCTTTGATTGCCTTTTGATGTTGACCATCAAAAGGCAACCGAATCAAGGTCAACTCTATTGACCAACAAAGCAGTCCACTTTGACTACACGAAAAGTCTAGCTATACATCGCAAGGGTGACTGCTGCATTACCTGAGTTCAGTATCGTTCCCATTAAACTCAATTTACACCCAGTGGTCAAATCAAAACATTTATTTACTAGAATATGGTACATAAGCTGGTGTTACAATAAATTTGTTTCAGCATATGCTGCCATAACATGGCGTGCAAATATATTCAAAGTCAGCATCGTCAATTAATCTAACTTGCACATTACAGGTTCTATTGACTTGTCTTCTAAATATTCTTTAACAGTAAAATATTTTTTTAAAGGTTTTTTTAAACATTGTCAATGGTAGATCTTGTGAACTATTTAGTAAATGATTGTAAATAATAATCGACATGCAGATACATTTTTTTTAAATAATTTTGGCCTGATTGGTGGCATAATCACAACCAGCTGTCATCCGAATATGAGCAACTTGGTTTTGCCTGGCATCTCTAGGCCTGACCATGTAATATCATTATATCATTCATCTCAGGCAAATGACGAAATGTTTAAAATACTAGTTATTCTGTAACCTACTAAAATTTTAAGTCTCTTTTTTCTCTTGCAGGGTATTCCTCGTAAACGACTGCCAGAAGAAATACACAAAGCTCTGGCTGACGTTGGTCTACTCGATCAAACGAATGTGTTTGCTAAACATCTATCGGGAGGACAGAAGAGGAAGCTTAGCATTGCCATCGCATTTATTGGGGACCCTAAGGTAAGCCTTGAACAGTAGCGTAGATAGGCGTGAGCGAAGTGGGCCCCAGCCCCCGGACTCAAACCCAAGGGGGCCTCGCACAAGCAAGGGCTCTTTAAGAACGAGGGTTTTAGGGTTCCGCACCTCAAATGGTAAAAACGGAACCCTTATAGGATCACTTTGTTGTCCGGCCGTCTGTCTGCCTGTCTGTCAAGACCCTTTATCTCAAAAACGCGTGGAGGTTTCAAGTTGAAATTAAACTCAGGTCTGCGGTCCCTTCAAGCTGTGAAAAAATCAAACTTCTAAGTTAATAAAAAAAGATACGGCCGTTTCTGTCGTAAAAAAAAACGTATATTTTGATACTCTCAAAGATCGAAATTCATAGGGTACTTCCCGTTGACCCAGAATCCTAAAAGGCACAAAGCAATTCAGGAATTGTAGTTTGCACGGAACCCTCAGTGCGCGACTCCGACTCGCACTTGCCCAGTTTTTTTTATAATTGAGAAGCTCGCGTTTGACCACTATTTCACCTGATGGTAATCGACGATGTGATCGAATACTGGGTTGCGAAAATCGTTGTCTCATTTTCGAATTTATGAAAGAAAAAAACCGGCCAAGTGCGAGTCGGACTCACCCATGGAGAGTTCCGTAGCAGCAAGTAACATAATATAAAAGTTCTTGTAGTTCGTTGTAACTTTAATCGATGTTTTAATAATAGTGTTTTTTTTTTTGTTTTATGACGTATTAAAAAAAAAAACTACTTACTAGATCTCTTTCAATCCAAATTTTCGTTGGTAGTTTTGCATGGTAATCTAAATCATATAATTTTTTTAGTTTTATCATTCTCTTATTTTAGAAGTTACAGGGGGGGGACACATTTTACCACTTTGGAAGTGTCTCTCGCGTAAACTATTCAATTTAGAAAAAAATGATATTAGAAACTTCAATATCATTTTTAAAGACCTATCTATAGATACCCCACACGTATGCGTATGACGAAAAAAAAAATTTTGAGTTTCAGTTCTAAGTATGGGGGGACCCCCAAAAGTTATTGCTTTTTTTCTATTTTTGTGTAAAAATCTTAATGCGGTTTACAGAATACATCTACTTACCAAGTTTCAACAGTATAGCTCTTATAGTTTCGGAAAAAAGTGGCTGTGACATACGGACGGACAGACAGGCAGACAGACAGACCGACAGACAGACAGACATGACGAATCTATAAGGGTTCCGTTTTTTGCCATTTGGCTACGGAACCCTAAAAAGGGCCTCGCTGATTTGTTTTCGCCCACGCCTAAATCTAGTTTAGTTATTTATTTTATTTATTACAGAAATATCTAGCTGTCATTAGTTACAGAAACCTGATGCGATAATGAAAACAAAAATAACATACCTACATGTACCATTAAATTCCATTCAAAACATTTACAATACTTACTACAAATTAATCAACACAATACCATTAAATGAATACTGTTTAATACAACTCATTTCAATTTAATTTGATTTATTATCATAATAACATAAAAAGTGTTGTAAACTCGCTGTGAACATGAATTTATTAGAAATTTAATCTATTTTATAAGCAACCAGATTTATTGTGCGCATTATTCTCGAGAGTGGGACGTTGGCCATCAACTTGGTACGACCATGTAAAAATGTGAACGGGACACGCAAAATACTCATCTCCTGTACACACCCGAACTATTGGTGTTAGGTACCATGGAACATTTCAAGGATTTAAACAATGTCAACGCTAGATCTCTTTTCGATTCTAACCTGCACGCTTAGCCAAGTTATTATTCTGCAATCGTTTAGGAATGACGTCATCTCAATGTAAAGTCGCGTGGTCAGAAAAAACGAATAGATAATTCGTAGCCAAGTTCACATCGTTCAAAATCGTTTCTACAATGTTTTACGCTACATCCTTTGTTATACCAACGCTACATTGTACATGGCTACCAACTTATCCTTTTCTACAATTGCTGTCACCGAGGCATTACCGATTAGAGAACGGAATTCGACACAAACTGGTTGTAACTTGGCTAGGGGGGCTGTACCCCTAGCCAAGTTGCTAATCTGCAATAGTTAACGCTTGTAGAAAGCTTCAAATGTACGGGAATGATGTCGTCTTAACGCTCAGTCACGTGGTCAGAACAAAAAAAGAAGAATTGGCGGAAAGGTCAACTCGAAGCGTTCGACGTAAGCGAAACGGTTGTAACTTGGCTAGGGGGCTGTTGTACCCCACAATGCCCAAAACAAATAAGGTTGGATACATCAAGGGATGTAGGGGGTATAGGCACCCTATGACCCTATAAAGTCTTAGATACAGGTATCGCATATATTTATTTTGTATGCACTCCAATACGAGGGCGTATTTCGCTTAATGTGAACTAGCTCCTAATTAGTGCGTCGACATTTGTGAAGGTATTCCTACTCTCCTCCCGCTGTCCGCAATTAGAGCTAGCGTGCCATCCATGGACCTCGTCCCCATTGGCTATACAATCTACAATAAATATATTTCAAAAACAGAAAAAAAATTGGCTTGGGATAGGAATAGACCAATACGCATACAATAGGCTAGTTTCCAGGGTCAAAATAATTACATTATATTTAGTCCGTATTTTAGATTATAAAAAAATATTGGACTCTTATTTTTCTTTTTTCGATTAAACAAAATATAACGAAAATATAGCCCATTAAAGTTACGTGTGACGTCTCCCCGTGCGAAAAAATGCAGCACGGCGTGACGTTACACGTAACTTTAATGGGCTATATCTTTGTCATTCTTGGTTTAATTTACAAATAAAAAAATACGTGTCCCTTATTTTTTAATAATCTAAAAGACGGACTAATTACATTTTTTACGGCAACTAGCCTATTCGAGAGCAACCGAGGTTCGAGATTTCTATCATTCAATTTCTACCAGACACTCTGTTAAAATCGACATTCCAACTACCCTTTATTGCTGAAATCACTAACAGATCCTCTCCTTCCAGATAATAATCCTGGACGAGCCAACAGCCGGAGTAGACCCGGTGTCCCGCCGACAAACATGGCGGATCCTACAGCGAGCTCGACACGGGAAGGTGCTGCTGCTGACCACGCACTTCATGGACGAGGCTGATATACTGGGCGACAGGAAAGCTGTCATCAGTAAAGGCAGAGTGAGTACGAAACCCTATAGGCGGTATAACCCTTTTTTTTTCTTGCATAGGAAGGAACAAAGCAAGGCTGCTCAAGTTTTTTAAGATTCGGGCCAAACGGTTTATTCGGAAATTTTTGGCGGGCCACTAACGACTTAATACTAGTGTCGGTTTCGGTTTTGGTTTCGGCAGAGTTTCGGCAATAAAACAAGTTTCGGTTTCGGTGGCAAACCTGCCGAAACTACGACCGAAACCGAAGCTGCACTCGGGAGTTCTCGCGATGGGATCAGTCATGTTTAGCGCGTTAAATTCCTTCCAAGCAACGAAGACATTTTGCCGTGTCCCGTGCCTAATCATGTCGTGACTGGCTTGAGTTTGCAGTTTGTTTTACCTACTCCAAAACTAAAATTGAATGAGAAACAGACAAGCTGTCTAACGCTCTTTATAGGCTATAAAAGATTCTTCTGAACTTCTACATAGACAATCAGTTGTTTCCATTTACTAAATAAAATTCTGATCTGCTTTGCAGGTAAGATGTGCTGGCACGTCGCTGTTCTTGAAAAACAAATTCGGAATTGGATATCATCTGACTTTAGTGTTGGACGGTAAGTAATATTACCATAGCATAGCTTCTTCTTCTTCTTTTCGTGTCGATCGGATATCGGACTCAAATATTATTATTTTTTGATCTGTATCTGACCACCTGTACGAGTCTGTTATTGGCTTCGTATAAATCCTAAATGCACGTGGTTGTCCAGGATGGGTAGCATCACGCAACAATGTTTTTGCTGTTCCGTGGGTAGCATAGCAGGTGATGCATGTCCTGTGTAGCGGCACCACATTGGCACTGTGTTAGAGTTTGGTTGAGTAATTCCTATTTGGCCGATTGTATTTGCAACGGCCAACCAGGGTCCGCAGTCGGCTGAGAGATTACTCAAACTTAAACAGCATAGCTTACTAAAAACTTCTAAATTAATTAACAGAAACCAGATAATCCGATCGGTCTTAGCGAGGAGCAACGCAAGATTAGATTGTCCCAGAGCTGCGGGATAGGCCGACAGAGTTACCGCGACCCTGGAATGCAAAGGGTGCTGTCAGTCAATATCTGAAACTCCGTCCCGTTTCACCTAGAACGGGAGAAATTATTTTAAAGTTTCCCAACAAAAACAAGAAGAAAATGAAGTTGAATGACGTGCGATTGGAAAATCTAACAGTGCTGTTAGAGATAGTAACATAATGACTGAAACAATACGAACGTCTCTACTTTCTATTCTATAATTACACTTCTACACACCACCTCATTAAGAGCCACTTTCGATTCAGGAGCATGCCGTGAGCATCAAATAACCCGGCTGGTCCGAGGCCACGTGCCCCGCGCGGAGAAGGCGCGCCGTCACGGCAGGGAACTGTCCTACATCCTGCCACACTACGCCGTGCACCTGTTCCCGCCACTCTTCAACGCCATAGAGCAAGAGGTCAAGGAGAAGACCAACAGACTGGGTGAGTTGAAAGAAGGAATAAATAAGTGGGTGAGTTGAAATAATTGAGGTAGTTAGTGGTGCAAGTGTGCGATCGAGTAATCATTGATTCTTACATTCTGGCGCATTTGAGCTTTGTTTGTTGCGGATGCATATAGAGGCACATGACATATCTCAGTTAATAGGAATGAACAATGCACAATGTTATCTTTATGAATCGACATTAAAAAACAGAAAAACAGTCGATGCAGTTAGGATTTGCTTCACTCTTATCTTTATACTTTATAAATATTTAACAATTTTGATGATAAAGATGATAATTTCACATTTTTACATAAATTTAAACTACATAAGGCCGTTGTTTCTTTGACTACAATGAGAAGAAACAACGAAACAAAGTCACAGGTCCATGCAGTAAAAAAGTAATGATCAAATCATATAAGAACCATGTAGCTAAATGTCAGAGATGGTCTTTTAAGGAATGAAACACACAGGTTTAAGAGAACCTGTCCAGTCAGTACAAGCATTTGTCAACATTGGTGTAGCTCAACTCAGGACTACGAAGGAGCTCAACGACTCAATGAACAATACCAAACGCAGCTAAAGGCAGCATTTTAGGCACAGTTATCTGAGTTCAGTATCTAACATAATAAAGGTACACTGCGCGTTGGTGTCCATATATTTTATGTGACTTGTGGAGCTACACTAGATCCACGCGACTCCACGTGACGTTATTCTACGTACAAATCAGGTAGTTCAAGATTCAGTTTCTAACGAGCAGTTTATGACTATTGTCGTTCTACCGATTATGACAGTTATACAATGATTCAGATTCTCTTAGTATCGAACGCATTTGATGAATCCTTTGGATTTTACCAGGCATCACAAGCTACGGTGTATCAATGACCACCCTGGAGGAGGTGTTCCTTAGTTTAGAAGGAGAAAACGCTGAAGAGACAGAGGCAGTGGAAGGAGTGTCCTCTGTGAAGCTGGTGAGGGCGCGCGCTCTCTCCAGGAGTCTGTCGTTACAAAGCAAGACATTGAGTTACCAGGTAAAATAAAAAAAAATATAATTACATAAAAGCGAAATACCCCTCAATACCAATCACGAAATCTCAGGAACTATAACACCTACAAACTTTAAATTTGGCAGGTAGGTTCCTTATAGGGTTTAGACATCCCCCAGACCCCCTAGTGGGATGAAACAGGGGTCCAAATTTTGTGGGAGAAACCGACTCTCACAGGGGCCAAACCGCTGGCAGAAACACCAGTACAAAATATAGAGAAGCGAGATTTAAAGGGGGATGAGAAATTGGGCAAAGAAAAATTTTTCAGTATTTTTTTTAAGTTTATGTGGTAATTAAGCTTTGGCCCATTATTTTCTAGTAGGAGTATATACTGGTTACACCCTCAGCATTGAGGAATCCGACGCAAGTAGGAGGAGGAGGACTATAGTGGTTGGATTTGAACCTCGTTCGTTGACATGACAATGTTTTATGTTGCGTTTGCAGCCTATCTATCAAGCTATCTGATAAGGTTTTCTTTCTAGGAACTAAATGAAAAGGATGGTCAGAAAGCCACATCTTTGCCGACCCCACCTGCATCACACGCACTACATTCCACCAACCACGGCGTTGAACATGTTAAGGTAATGTTAAATTCAAAATTCGCTCGCTTCTAATTAGCAAGAACAACCCGATTTCTGACCACCTTAGGTGCAGGTTTGCGGACAGCGAGCAATAGATAGCTCGCCGTACGGACGTCCGGTAAGGACCAAACCCTGGTCAACGGCACATTGTGTTCCACGCGTGCCTTATAGACATGTTAGTATGATTGACGAGGCCAGCACACTGTGGGTTTTAGTCAGTATAAGTCTCTAAGCGGGAGAAGTCAATTATTGACTTCCGACTTTAAAAAAAAGTCGAGTGTACAATACTTTAGAACAATTGAAGGCTAGAGTGCATAGGCTCATAATAAACTAGTGCGCTTCACCAGCAACGATTGCATCACTACTTACCATCAGGTGGGATCGCAGTCAAGCACTAGTTTATAAATATAAAATAAAAATAAAAAATCGTTATAGTATGACATCAAAAACTTTAAATACCCTCTAGCGTTTATTTATTATTTTATTTATTTATTATATTTTTATTTTCTATTTCTCTCTAGCCATTGCTGACCCAGTGCTGGGCAAAGACCTCCAAACCCTTCCAGGTATTCTGTCCCAAGACGGCACTCGTTGGGCATACACACATCCAAATCATTTTCTTTTTAGACTCAACGGCGATTTTCATTAGTTCATCTTGTAGAGATTTTAGCCCTATAGTCACTGTATTATATTCATACTAGTACTGATGAGGCAACATGTCAAAAATATTGACATTTGACAAACCTTCCAGAAGAAATACTTTAAAGGATGGCGAAAACGACATGTTACTAGTATACACATAGTTTATTTACTTTAGAAACTAAAACATACAGTTAGATACGAAAAATGATACTCACTTACTCGAAAACCTGCTCTTATCCCAACCGCTTTTAGGCACGCAATATTCTATTATTCGTATTAGTGCAGAAAAGTACGCGATCTCGTCCCTCAACAATTTATTACATTTATCGTATCAGGCTGGGCACTAAGTGACCCCACGAGTCTCTATAATCTTCCTAAGTAAGTTAAAAAACGTCGTTTGATACACGTGGAAATTTCACACAATTTGCAGCATTTGGCTTTATACTACCCTTGCTTACGGCTCGGGTAAATTCCGCCTCGATTACAATGACAAATTTTTTCACTTGTATCAAAATGTACTATTATTTTATACTACATATAGAACTAGATTTCACCTTCTTATACTAATATAGTTACTTGAAACGTTTCAAACCTAAGTTATTTTTCTCCAGGTGGCTCCCGAGGTCCCGATCTCAGTGGACGCGCTAGGCGAGACAGTGAAGACCAACCCGTCTTGTTGGAGGACCTTCTGCGCGCTTGTCTACATCAGGATGATGCGTATGATCCGGGACCCCTACAAGCTGTGGGTCATGATCTTGATGCCTATCAGTAAGTAAAAAGTTACTATGATGGTGAGGAAAGTTTTGAATGCGATTGGATGAACAATCAAAGACATGTAAAAGCCAAGTCTTTACGTTACAAAACCTAGTGTAGATAATTAAGGTTGATTTATGTAGTTACTAAATGGTTGGCAGGTTTAGAACAAATTTCGAGAAAAATGTGTCCCGAGTCAAATTAAAAGAAGAATTAGTTTCGTTGTTTGTAAAAAGTTTAATTTTATTTGTAACAGCTATGCATCTTCAAGTTAAAAGATAAATGAGGGAATAAAACCTTACTATTATAAAACTTACATCGAAACTTTGAGGTCGATTACTTATATGCAGACAGACATACGTAGATTGGTTTCGCGATTACTATATCTAAGTATAAGTTCATTGACTTTTAAGTTATTCTTAAACATGGACTGTGTTCTTTTCAGTCTCCTGCGCTTTGGGTCTCTACATGAAGTCCAAACAGATCGTCTTCTTCCGAATGCAGCCACTCAGACTGGACCCCAACGCGTACTTCAACAAGACCCCCATAGCCGTATACAGTGAACAGGGCAATATCAAAGAAATTACAGACCTTAGGGACTCCCTAGAGTCTTTAGGAGCATTCCCAATCGTGGATTTTGATGGGAACTTCTCGAGTCTTCTAGACATGGAGAACTTTGGAGCGTTCAGTCTCAGAGACAGTTTGATACCGTACGGAAAGTTCATGGCCTACTACAATAGTACTTATACGCACAGTTTGCCTATCATCGTTAATTTGTTGGATAATAGTGTTTATAGGTAAGTTGATGAACCGCATCAGTCCATTATTTCACTAGTATACCTTAAGACCTTTCATATATTCCATAACTTTCTTTGGGTTCTTTATGTAGGCAACCATAATATGCATCAGTTTCTTAGAAAGGATGCCAATGGCTCCAGTATTATTTGTCGTTATCCATTCAAGTGTTTTCTGAGTCTCTGCAGGCCTAGCCAAGGTACGACCGTTTTGTTTCGATTATCTTTCTTTGATCGCCTCAAGTTAGCCACGCCTCCGTTTCCTTTATTCTGACCGATGTTGACTGAGCGTTGAGATGACAATATCATCCCCATACATTTAAAGTTTTATATTAACGATTGTTGATTATCAACTTGGCAAAGCTCTCTGGTATTAAAACGAATGCAGCTTAAAAGAGCTTCATGATCCTTTATCATTTAGCTCATGGAGCTGTTTTAAAGCTACTAAATATAAGTTATTCTTGTGATTTTCTCCTCAGGGTTCTAATGTCAGCATCAGGTCTTATAGAAAGTTTTAAGCCCATCGAGGTGCTAGCGCACCCGTTCCAGCAGACGGAGCAACAGGAGGAGTTCAACCTGGGTAACGTGGTCTGCGCCATCTTCATGGGAATGATCTTCGCGCTGGTGCCAGTTACCTTGGCTGTGGACATTGTGTATGATCGAGAGGTAAATGGAATAAAAAATGGTAAATTCGATGTTTGGCAAACTGAACCTTTTCTTTGGGAGACAATGTCACGAATTACTTTAACAAGCTAGATATCAATGAGAGAGAAGAGAGAGAGAAAAATATTTATTTGGAGGGCAGAGGCTCTACCACGAGTTCATAACGCGATCCATTTGACGAGTTAGGTACTTGGACTGTTAAAGGGAGGGACACAAGGATACCTAAGTATAATTCATATCCTAAAGGGATGGTGTTATACACCCTAGCTTCATTCCTACCTAGTGTATATCTATAGTGTAGGTATATCTCTTCTTTCTCGCTCGCACGATTAATATTTTAACACGCCATGATAAGGTCCATGATTTTATTACCAGGGTAGCAGGTATAGTGTAGAATTTTAGTAAAATACAGTATTGCGTCTATTATTATCTTCCAGGCGGAAGATAAGAATAGACACTCAGACGAATTTTAATAAAATAATCTGTACAAAATAAAAATAAAAAATCACGAAATTAAAAATAAATGGGATATGTTACGTGTTATATATTGCTTTAGGAAATATGTAAAACAAATACTTTTATCCTAGATAAAAGCCAAGAACCAGTTGCGAGTGAACGGACTGTCGATGAGCATGTACTTCCTTACGTACTTCACCGTGCTGATCTTCATCATGGTGCTCACCAGCATAGGAGTACTTGTGTTGGTAAGTCATATTCAATCATTTGTTGACAGAGTCTGATTGATGATGATTGGCTTCCTAGATTATTGCTTTAGTACCTAGTCAATGATTCATTGACAAATTCAAGTCTGATGTGTGTATTTCTTATGATTAACTAGCTGACTGGGCGAACTTTGTACCGCCTAACAGTCAATGAAATGTAGTATATCTTTTGATATGATCGACCGATTGCGATACAGAACCAAAGCCAAAGTAATATATCAAGTTACACACAATTTTAATGGATAAAAGTTATCTATAACGATTTCGTACATTTTACGTGATGTGCGCACAACTTAAAACTTCTACAGATTTATTATTTGTTAGTTAGGACATATTTAAGAGGTATTAGACTTGCATTTTTTTTTCTAGCTCTAGACGACTTCCCTAGTTTTTTAATATTCAGAAATATATTAAATTTAAGCTTTGTAGTTTTAGAAAAAAAAATTACAAAGCTTGAATGTATTAAATGATTTTCCTCGTTTATACCCAATAACTTGCCATTCTGGGAACTGAAAAAAATGAGAGCGTCAGCCCTCACATTCATAGATACAAGATCATTAACCTCTCGTATGCCGTAATTAGAGACACAATTAAAAAGCCATTGTGTCTCGCGTAGATCTGCGTTCCGGCATACAATGGGCTAAAAGCCAGATTGATGACATGCGTATTGCAGTTAAACACTTTCCTAATCCGCAGGTGATCCTCAACGACATCCCGAGCCTGACGAACGGCTCGGCGATCACGATGCTGTCCGGCCTCCTCCTGCTCTACAGTCCGTCCGCCATCTTGTTCAACACGTGTCTCTCATACATCTTCGACAAGATGGACTCTGCGCAGAGCATCATGCCCAATATCACCACGTGGGTTGGAGTTATACCCTTCATCTTGGTTGCCGTTCTGGATACTTTCAAATGGGGTAAGTTGGTTATAGTGACAACTGACAAACATAATATTCTTTTTTATGACATTTGAAGTTTTTTTGAAAGCCTTTATGATGATCAAGTTTGATTCGCTGATTCGCGATTGTTTCCTCCATCTCCATGCATGCTCTGCATAAAGGACTCAAATCAAATCAAATCATCTTTATTGTGAATAATACAGATGGTGATAATTGAATATTTTGCGAACAGCTATGTCCTACCCTTAGGGCGTACAATAAAATGTAGGTACATAATAGTGAATTTACATGTATGTCAACATTACGTAGAAAACATTGCAAAATTATTACATTCTGTGATGCCCATAGTGTGGAAGAGTTAATTTAGAGAACAGTGTCTGGTAATGGTCCTCACCGCCAGGCGCAGACTGCTTCTGTCCAGTAGAACAAAGTTTCGTATTAAGGTTCTAAAGGTATGATGGCATAGCCTCTTTGGTCTACCTGTGCTGGGTCGAGGACCACTACTTTTTCGCTTAAGTGTCCTTTGAACCAACCCCGCAGCAGTATAAAGAGGATTGGCACGGTGAATTCGGGCCCAAAATCTACCGCTTTAGATCCTCTCCTAGCCAGCTGTGTCATGGCTTCACGTTTGTTGATATCATTCTTATGGTAACCTTTCTATTCCAGGTAGTGACATCGCCTTCTACTTGCATCTGACCTTCAGTTTCCTGGATGTGATGTACATACCTTACGCCATCATTTACTACGTTGATAGGTACGTTTTCTTTATCCGATACAAGCGTTTTATAAGTTCTATGACCTGGTTTAAGAGACCTGGTTAACGTTTCTGTTTATGACTTTTTTTAGGGTGTATCTTACGTGCAATCTCCGTGACCTGTGCACGACTCCGCCTCTCAGCAGTTACTTCACAGCGGAAGTGTGGGTGTTAGTGGCTGCCATGCTGTTCCACGTGCCGGTCTCTGGAGCTGCACTCCTTGCTGCAGATCGGGTCAAGTCTGGTGGCAGAATATGTCCGGTGAGTGATATTAGAAAGAATAAGAAATAGAACGAATCCAATGATGCACTCGTTGAGTCGAGGCTTCAAAGTCTTGAGCATCGACGCTGAGTCGCTAGCCTCTCGGTTTTGTATCGGTTGAGTTTTAAAGGAGCGTGCATCGGAATTCACCATTCTATCAAACCCGTTCCATCATCAGACCATCAGGCATACGGCGGTGCGCCACCTGCACCGGTACATGGTCGACATCCCACCTATACGTTTTGCGTACACATTCATTGTGCGTACAGCAAAGGAGTGGAATTCCCTGCCGGAGTCTATAGTATTTCCTGATAACTACAACCTGGGAATCTTTAAGTAAAGAGTGGATCTAGGTTACTTCTAGGCAAATGGGCTCCATCGTCGACCACATCGTCGTTTTGGAAAGCAGGTGAGATAGCGGTCAAGCGCGAGCCTATCAACAATAAAAAAAACGTGTCACATCTTTTCTTATATTCGCACGAACTTGAGCAAAATAGTGGTTGCACTTTCGGGATTTGGTATAATGGGAAACTACTTGATTCACCCATGTCACGTGATGAATTTTGAGATGAGGATAGCGTCCAACAGTCTTATGCTTCATTTTTTTTTTATTGAATCACTGTTTCCATAGGACTCTGGGTTTTTTAAACCACATAAAACGTAAAATTTTTGAGTGCAGACCCTTTCAATGGTCCATAAATTTTTCACATGGCTATAATTTTACATGTTTTCTACATAGCGCAAGAAAAGTGCATCAGAAAGTGGTGGTGATGCGGAGCAAGAGGTGGGCGGCGAAGCTTGCGAGGATGAAGATGTGCGCCGCGAGCGACGCCGCGTGCACACCATCCTGCAGCAGCCCAAGCACAGCGCGCCGCCCTTGGTCGTGCATGTACGTATCTAGATTGTCATTCTTAAAAATATTATTCCAAGATATAAGGGGATTATCACGCATCACGCTGCATGTTGTATGTCAAAGCACCTACGCGCGTACTTGCGAGAGTGTAGATCTGCATCATCGTGCGGGTTTTTTACGTTCTCACGCGCGTAGTTGCAGTTTGTCGATTCACGGCGGCTTTGACTCATTTCATCCAAAGTCACGCACGGCACTACGAGACTCAGTATGCCATACCATGCGTGTCGCCCCGCACCCACGCGCGTTAGAGCATGTTTCTGCGCTTGTAGGCGTGAATACATTTTCTGTGTGTTGGACTGTGCGTGTTTTCTGTACAAACGGAGATACTTACAAGCAACGTTAAAACACGCATTCACGTGGTATGCTGCGTGGGGCGTGACAGTGTGATAATTACCTAAGACCGGACACATCCAGTTGCTAATTCATGAGTTGCTTAGTTGCGCAATCACCGGCGCCGTAAGCTTTACAGTCTAAAACATGTGGAGGCCTGAAATGGATGGATCCTATTCTATCAAATGACAAAAGTCGCTGTAAATTAAATCTTTAATTACTTGATAATAGTTATATTTCTTGAAACATTATATCTAACATAGGATGCATCTGCATCCAAAATAGTGCAAAAAGTTAGTTATTGGGACCGAGGTGGAATTTGCGCGCCTAGCCATTTACGATAAACAATTTTATTACAATATATTTTTTTCTGCACTAGTGCGGAAAATAGTCCACTGCATGCCTAAAAGCGGTGGGATAAGAGGTTTTCGAGCAAGTATATTGAAAAAAAAATATCATAATAGTCTCACAGTGCAACGGCACGGTTAGTGCCAGTTAGTGCAGTTGTTGAGCGATTGGCTGCTGCGTTGCGTGTCGTGGGCCCGATTTCAACACGAAACAATATTTTGTAGTCAGTGAGCCATTTCGAATATGGTTTCCGCAATTAGTTCTTATCAGACAATTGTGCGTGAGACATGGCGGCCAAAACCTTTGGTGGGCTCATTCCAAATAGCCCAAGTCCTCCAAAAATTGATTAGGCCGCTCAGGTTTTTCAGGGCGTCTGAGAAGGAAGTTTGGGGATTCAAATTTTTTGTATGGTCTAGAGATTGTTGTTGCGGATCTGAGAGTCATGTGTCTGTAAGCTTACACATTTATGAAGACACCCACGATACAGGGCTTATTCCTAGAGTAGGGCAAATTTCTAAAAGTAATATTTAGCATGGCATAGCATAGTCAGCCTTATAATGTTCCTACTGTTAGGACTCAGGCCTCCTCTCTAGGAAAGGGAATGGGCCGTAATCCACCACGCGGGCCCAGTGCGGGTTGGTGGATGTCACATGTCTTCGAATGTTTTTGGTTTCCTTCACCGTTTTGAGAGCAGTGGTGATGAAAAAGTAATATTTATTTACACAATATACTTAGCTAGAGTTATACTGTTTCCAGAACTTGCGCAAAGAATACAAAGTCCGAGGCACAGGTAGTGGAGGTTCATGCTGGTCTCATGAAGAAGAGACCGCGTCCCACGTGCGCTCGCGCTTCGTGGGGCTGGCGCGTCTGAGCCTGGCCGTGGAGGGGGGGGAGGTGTTCGGCCTGCTCGGGCACAACGGCGCCGGGAAGACCACCACCATGAAGATCATCACGGCCGAGGAGAGGCCCACACATGGCTGTGTGAGTCACATAACTTTTCTTATATTACTTTGCAGTGTACCGAAACTTCTTTGGAAAGCATTTTAATGCAAAAATCTGGAAATAACTTCAAAACGGTAAATGCGAATGCGGCAGAGTAGCCCACAATTTCAATTTCATGAAAAAGTCATTTAATGACTACGAGTACAATTACGACGTATCTACCTATTTACGTATGTACGGTTGCAAAATGCAAAAACCTAAAAAAAATTAAAAGTTCGCAGGCTACCTTTGGGCACCCCCTAAAGGGATACCGCCTTTATCGATAAAAATTTCTAGGATCTTAACCACTTTGGTGATCATGCAGAATCGTTGTCATACTTACTTGTCAGATCTGACCGTGCCTCATGAAGCCATCCATCAAGTGTTGATTGAAACTTGGAAGACGTAAAGCCTTTACATCTTTCTAACCGTCGAAAAGACAGTAACTGCATCGGCTTGAGCAAGAAATTTTTTTTTTGTTCAGTTAAGAAGTTCATATAGGTATCTATCCGATGGGCGCGAGACATGGATAGTTCGTTGTGGCGACACTTGGCATGGGCAACAGTAGTCGTCTTTCGGCAGAAATAATGATGATCACGATGTTCATGTTTGTGTTGCAGGTTATGCTGGGTAGTCAAAACATTGACGACTCGCAGACATCCGCGTTCATGATGCTGGGCTACTGCCCACAGCATGACGCACTCTGGAAGAACGTCACCATCCGCGAGCACATCGAGTGCTACGCCGCCATCCGGGGCGTCAGCAAGGCGGACACTCCTAGGTGAGTAGACTAGGTTCTGTTCGTGATGCTGCAGCACGACGCGCTCTGGTAGAACGTCACAATCCGCGAGCACATCGAGTGCTACGCCGCCATCCGGGGCGTCAGCAAGGCGGACACTCCTAGGTGAGTAGACTATGTTCTGTTCGTGATGCTGCAGCACGATGCGCTCTGGAAGAACGTCACCATCCGCGAGCACATCGAGTGCTACGCCGCCATCCGGGGCGTCAGCAAGGCGGACACTCCTAGGTGAGTAGACTAGGTTCTGTTCGTGATGCTGCAGCACGATGCGCTCTGGAAGAACGTCACCATCCGCGAGCACATCGAGTGCTACGCCGCCATCCGGGGTGTGAGCAAGGCGGACACTCCTTAGGTGAGTAGACTAGGTTCTGATCATGATGCTGCAGCACGATGCGCTATGGAAGAATGTCACCATCCGCGAGCACTCCGAGTGCTACGCCGCCATCCGGGGCGTCAGCAAGGTGGACACTTCTAGGTGAGTGGACTAGGTTTCCTACTCATGATGCTCGAACACGATACACTCTGAAGGAACGTCACAAAACCGTGAGCACATTGACTGCTACGCTGCCAAACGAGGCGTCAGCAAGGCAGACAATTCTAAGTTAACTGCTGATACTACCGGTACGATATTACGAATGCCACATACCATCTCACAGGCCAATCAAATTTCGAAGCTTGCAGACCAGTTAATCGTGCTGTTCAACCCTGATCAATTTACTAACAGTATTTATTTTCCACAGGATAGTAGACGCGTACCTGAACGGTCTACAGATAATGGAGCACGCCAACAAGAACGCGGAGGAGTGCTCGGGCGGCACGCGGCGCAAGCTGTCGTTCGCGCTGGCCATGGTGGGCTGTCCGCGCGTCGTGCTGCTGGACGAGCCCTCCACCGGCATGGACCCCCGGAGCAAGCGCTTCCTCTGGGACACCATCCTGGCGAGCTTCCAGGTCAGACTAACTACCAACCCGTACCATGGTGGGCTGCCCGCGCGTCGTGCTGCTGGACGAGCCCTCCACCGGCATGGACCCCCGGAGCAAGCGCTTCCTCTGGGACACCATCCTGGCGAGCTTCCAGGTCAGACTAACTACCAACCCGTACCATGGTGGGCTGCCCGCGCGTCGTGCTGCTGGACGAGCCCTCCACCGGCATGGACCCCCGGAGCAAGCGCTTCCTCTGGGACACCATCCTGGCGAGCTTCCAGGTCAGACTAACTACCAACCCGTACCATGGTGGGCTGCCCGCGCGTCGTGCTGCTGGACGAGCCCTCCACCGGCATGGACCCCCGGAGCAAGCGCTTCCTCTGGGACACCATCCTGGCGAGCTTCCAGGTCAGACTAACTACCAACCCGTACCATGGTGGGCTGCCCGCGCGTCGTGCTGCTGGACGAGCCCTCCACCGGCATGGACCCCCGGAGCAAGCGCTTCCTCTGGGACACCATCCTGGCGAGCTTCCAGGTCAGACTAACTACCAACCCGTACCATGGTGGGCTGCCCGCGCGTCGTGCTGCTGGACGAGCCCTCCACCGGCATGGACCCCCGGAGCAAGCGCTTCCTCTGGGACACCATCCTGGCGAGCTTCCAGGTCAGACTAACTACCAACCCGTACCATGGTGGGCTGCCCGCGCGTCGTGCTGCTGGACGAGCCCTCCACCGGCATGGACCCCCGGAGCAAGCGCTTCCTCTGGGACACCATCCTGGCGAGCTTCCAGGTCAGACTAACTACCAACCCGTACCATGGTGGGCTGCCCGCGCGTCGTGCTGCTGGACGAGCCCTCCACCGGCATGGACCCCCGGAGCAAGCGCTTCCTCTGGGACACCATCCTGGCGAGCTTCCAGGTCAGACTAACTACCAACCCGTACCATGGTGGGCTGCCCGCGCGTCGTGCTGCTGGACGAGCCCTCCACCGGCATGGACCCCCGGAGCAAGCGCTTCCTCTGGGACACCATCCTGGCGAGCTTCCAGGTCAGACTAACTACCAACCCGTACCATGGTGGGCTGCCCGCGCGTCGTGCTGCTGGACGAGCCCTCCACCGGCATGGACCCCCGGAGCAAGCGCTTCCTCTGGGACACCATCCTGGCGAGCTTCCAGGTCAGACTAACTACCAACCCGTACCATGGTGGGCTGCCCGCGCGTCGTGCTGCTGGACGAGCCCTCCACCGGCATGGACCCCCGGAGCAAGCGCTTCCTCTGGGACACCATCCTGGCGAGCTTCCAGGTCAGACTAACTACCAACCCGTACCATGGTGGGCTGCCCGCGCGTCGTGCTGCTGGACGAGCCCTCCACCGGCATGGACCCCCGGAGCAAGCGCTTCCTCTGGGACACCATCCTGGCGAGCTTCCAGGTCAGACTAACTACCAACCCGTACCATGGTGGGCTGCCCGCGCGTCGTGCTGCTGGACGAGCCCTCCACCGGCATGGACCCCCGGAGCAAGCGCTTCCTCTGGGACACCATCCTGGCGAGCTTCCAGGTCAGACTAACTACCAACCCGTACCATGGTGGGCTGCCCGCGCGTCGTGCTGCTGGACGAGCCCTCCACCGGCATGGACCCCCGGAGCAAGCGCTTCCTCTGGGACACCATCCTGGCGAGCTTCCAGGTCAGACTAACTACCAACCCGTACCATGGTGGGCTGCCCGCGCGTCGTGCTGCTGGACGAGCCCTCCACCGGCATGGACCCCCGGAGCAAGCGCTTCCTCTGGGACACCATCCTGGCGAGCTTCCAGGTCAGACTAACTACCAACCCGTACCATGGTGGGCTGCCCGCGCGTCGTGCTGCTGGACGAGCCCTCCACCGGCATGGACCCCCGGAGCAAGCGCTTCCTCTGGGACACCATCCTGGCGAGCTTCCAGGTCAGACTAACTACCAACCCGTACCATGGTGGGCTGCCCGCGCGTCGTGCTGCTGGACGAGCCCTCCACCGGCATGGACCCCCGGAGCAAGCGCTTCCTCTGGGACACCATCCTGGCGAGCTTCCAGGTCAGACTAACTACCAACCCGTACCATGGTGGGCTGCCCGCGCGTCGTGCTGCTGGACGAGCCCTCCACCGGCATGGACCCCCGGAGCAAGCGCTTCCTCTGGGACACCATCCTGGCGAGCTTCCAGGTCAGACTAACTACCAACCCGTACCATGGTGGGCTGCCCGCGCGTCGTGCTGCTGGACGAGCCCTCCACCGGCATGGACCCCCGGAGCAAGCGCTTCCTCTGGGACACCATCCTGGCGAGCTTCCAGGTCAGACTAACTACCAACCCGTACCATGGTGGGCTGCCCGCGCGTCGTGCTGCTGGACGAGCCCTCCACCGGCATGGACCCCCGGAGCAAGCGCTTCCTCTGGGACACCATCCTGGCGAGCTTCCAGGTCAGACTAACTACCAACCCGTACCATGGTGGGCTGCCCGCGCGTCGTGCTGCTGGACGAGCCCTCCACCGGCATGGACCCCCGGAGCAAGCGCTTCCTCTGGGACACCATCCTGGCGAGCTTCCAGGTCAGACTAACTACCAACCCGTACCATGGTGGGCTGCCCGCGCGTCGTGCTGCTGGACGAGCCCTCCACCGGCATGGACCCCCGGAGCAAGCGCTTCCTCTGGGACACCATCCTGGCGAGCTTCCAGGTCAGACTAACTACCAACCCGTACCATGGTGGGCTGCCCGCGCGTCGTGCTGCTGGACGAGCCCTCCACCGGCATGGACCCCCGGAGCAAGCGCTTCCTCTGGGACACCATCCTGGCGAGCTTCCAGGTCAGACTAACTACCAACCCGTACCATGGTGGGCTGCCCGCGCGTCGTGCTGCTGGACGAGCCCTCCACCGGCATGGACCCCCGGAGCAAGCGCTTCCTCTGGGACACCATCCTGGCGAGCTTCCAGGTCAGACTAACTACCAACCCGTACCATGGTGGGCTGCCCGCGCGTCGTGCTGCTGGACGAGCCCTCCACCGGCATGGACCCCCGGAGCAAGCGCTTCCTCTGGGACACCATCCTGGCGAGCTTCCAGGTCAGACTAACTACCAACCCGTACCATGGTGGGCTGCCCGCGCGTCGTGCTGCTGGACGAGCCCTCCACCGGCATGGACCCCCGGAGCAAGCGCTTCCTCTGGGACACCATCCTGGCGAGCTTCCAGGTCAGACTAACTACCAACCCGTACCATGGTGGGCTGCCCGCGCGTCGTGCTGCTGGACGAGCCCTCCACCGGCATGGACCCCCGGAGCAAGCGCTTCCTCTGGGACACCATCCTGGCGAGCTTCCAGGTCAGACTAACTACCAACCCGTACCATGGTGGGCTGCCCGCGCGTCGTGCTGCTGGACGAGCCCTCCACCGGCATGGACCCCCGGAGCAAGCGCTTCCTCTGGGACACCATCCTGGCGAGCTTCCAGGTCAGACTAACTACCAACCCGTACCATGGTGGGCTGCCCGCGCGTCGTGCTGCTGGACGAGCCCTCCACCGGCATGGACCCCCGGAGCAAGCGCTTCCTCTGGGACACCATCCTGGCGAGCTTCCAGGTCAGACTAATCTCCTACAACCCCCAGTAAATGGGTATACGATTCTTCTTGGCAAAGATTGGTGAGAGATTTTCTGTCAGCGGGCATCTCAAACACTGTAAGAGGTAGAGAGTTGAAATTTTCATAGACTGGATATTTCTATTGCCAGTACAACAGCAAATATTAAAATTAAAGGGGATCCCATAAATGAAACGTTATTTTGTAGTTTTTTTTTTACTCTATTTTAATATTATAGTTCTTAACATGTGCGAGTCTGCCTCGCACTTTACCAGCATTTTTTTCTTATTGAAGTTATCTGCCATTGTGAAATACACTTCGAGAAATAATTGTCAACCGTATTTTACAGTTTTATAATCATGCATGTTTGGTGATTGTGTGTAAACAAAATGATTTATCGTTGCAGGGCAAAAAAGGTGCTATTCTAACGACACATTCCATGGAAGAGGCTGATGCTTTATGTTCCAGAGTCGGCATCATGGTCAAAGGTGGCCTGAGGTAACTGGAACATTTATTATAAATTTTACACTGTAGCGCCATCTATGGTTCCATATAGAAAAAATAAAATAAATTCGAAATCCTGCATCGCGGCATTAGAGTTCTCCGCGTGATTAGAACATATATACATCAGCCTGGAATAAACTATTGGGCTGTTGCCTGGACCAGACATAACACGTGTCTGATCGGAGGATCCTCCCTTTAACGAAGGTTTGCGGGATTTTTCACCTTAATATTATGAAGGCGAAAATTTGTATGTATGTTTCTTACTCCGTCACACTAAATCAAAAGGCGGTCTTCGAATAGGGTAAAAGATACTTTTCTACCAGAAAATGGTTTCCTTGGGATAATTTTCCCCTATCAGATAGGAGAAGTCACTGGCCGAGAAGTAAACTAAAACACATTATAGGTCTACTTACAATTCGTTATTGAATGGCAAAGTATAAGGGTACAATTAGTTAGTTAGACCATTTATGTCCCACTGCTGAGCCTGCCTCTCCCAGGGTAGGGCACAATTGTCTAAGTTATAATAAATAACATTTTCAGATGTATCGGCTCAACACAACACTTGAAGAATTTGTACGGTGCAGGATACACGTTGGAGATGAAGATTGGGCAAAGTAATCAAAAGCAGGTTAGTCATGTTATTTGCTGGTGGTGGTAAATGGAAACCTGGAGAGTTCCATTTTTTCCATGTCCCTAAAAAAATAAAAGTTATTTATACAATCTAATATTTATTATGTAAAGAATCTATGTACATCATTACTGAACGCACATATACATGGTCACCGGATCATCCAGGCGACTGAGAGGTGAGAGGTGATTTTGCTCCCGCACCCAGCTGTGCGCTGGCGCATAATGTCCGCTATAACTTGCCGTGACCATATTGTATTTAGTGTCGGTGGTGTCCAACTTGTGACCTTTTTTAAATATTTTTGGGAAAATAAACAATAAGGTGTAAAAATTATTGTAATCGATTCAATTACTCATTCTAAACCACCTATATTCAGGTTTCGCATATACTAAAAATAATATTGTGTATACAAATAACTTATTTTTTATTGTTATTTACACAAATAACTTTTATTTTTTATTGTTATTTAGATACACAAATAACTTTTATTTTTATTGGCATTTACACAAAAAGCAAAACTAAGATGAATATTCAGGATTGTCTTAATATTAAATTTCATTTCTTCAATCAGATGATGGAGTCAGAGTCGCTGTCACCATCACCACTCAGATCAAATGAGAACTCGCCATCACTAGGAGAAGCAGATGAGGGTAAATTATTAGGAGTTCTAGTACCTATCATTTAGTATTCCAGTCTTCTTTCTTTTTGTGTGGGAAACTATTAAATAACTTCTCTTGCTCTGGATGAAGCTAGAGGGCGTATCAGACTTTTACTGAACCAGCTACTCACCTTCAGGTGTACTATAAGCGTTTCAGGACCAAGGAAACTCTAAGGGTGAGTTGCACCATTTAACTATAACGTTAACCAAACCTTAACCAGCCGTGAAACGGCCGCCTATTGGTCAATTCGACGATTTGACAACTGTTAACGGCTTTGTTATCGTTATAGGTGCAACTCACCTTAAAAAAACTCTCTAAACTAGATGTATTCCGGTCTAAACTGGGCAACATCACAAAAAGAAGAAAACTTTACAGTCTTGAGAGAAGACGAGTGTGAAAAAAATATCAGGTTGGTCTGATGAGTGTTTTCATGTCCTATTCGCCAGGGTCTTGTTTTGCGACATGGTACTCCATTTCGTTTAGCTCTTCCATCCCCAAAGGTGGCAGAAGAGGTGACGAGACGCACATCCACGACCAAATACTCCATGTATTTGGTCGTGGATGTGCGACCCTAGCGGAAGAAACGCGAAAGTGGTTGTTGATATATCTGAAATAGGCGGTTAAAAACTTAAAACATAATGATAGATTACACTTCATTAATTTTTCTAACTTACTTTTTTTTTGTACGGAAAAATGTCATATTCAAGAAGTGTCTATTCTGTTGTCAGGTGGTTCGGGTGCGGGCTCGGTGTGCGCGGAGGCGGAGGGCGAGGCGGAGGCGGTGGACGCCAGCATACACACGCCGCTCGTCGCCGGCACGCCGCCGCCGCCCAGACTGCAGCATCACCGGTATCTATACTCATAATATGAATGAAAGAATAGCAGCATACACAGCAGTTGACAATTTAGGTGTTCCGAGAGCTGATTTTTACCTTGGACAAAGGATATATCCCAATGCCAAAGAGGAGTTTTCCGACGCCATATTTTAGATTGTGTTTAACTCGTTTTAGTTAGTTTAGAGTTCTTACATTTTTTATTGTTAGTTAAGCATTTTATAACTACATGTAACTAATAAGTAATAATAGTTAAATTTTATAGTATGCTAGCATTTTGCTAGTCTGTCTGCGCTAATCCTGAGACAAAAATATCCTTTGAGTTAAATAAATCTCATAAAATGCCGCATCAGGGTAGTAAGGTGTATCTCTAGCGTCGCAAAGTGGCGCTAACATGACGGAAGGGCAACAGGCTGTTGATGTGGAGCCAAGTCACAAAAAATGCTCCATCTCCTATCCTGACCTCTGGGCTCTGCTGGGAAACTTGATATCCGTGTGCTTACCTTAGGGTATCGAGTTACCTAGTTACTAGATTGCTGAAAGCCTTAGCTGCTTACCACACTTTCTGACCTCAGAATTCCCGTAACGACACAAAAAAAGCAATGTCTCCTAACATTCTCATATCATCCTATATATCCCGTAACTAAGTATTATATTATCAGGCTTAATTTTAATAAAACAAATTCTAATCCTGTTTCATAGGACGGAGTCCAGCGGTGGTGGCGCGAACTCAGAGGCGGTGATTGCTCTCGTTGGACAAATCTTCCCAGCAGCAGTTCTGGAGGAGAGCTTCGCGGAGAGGCTCGTGTTTTCCGTGCCGCAGTCTGCTGTGTCCAGCCTCGCCAGGTGTTTCCAGCAGATTGAGGACGGTAAGTTTCTTCTGTGAACCTAATGCCACTACTGCTGCGATTGGCTGCTTACTATATCCATCTCATTTAGTGAAACAGATCACCATCATGATTTCAGTCGAAAGACGTCCTCCTACTGGACACAGGATAGATAAAAACATAGGCACGTAAAAAGAAAAATTTGACTGCTAGTCCCATGCTGGGCGCCAATAATGCTAGGAGCTAGTTGATTATAAGTCATGAAATAAGAACTAGTGATCGGCTAAAGTTATCTTCATTTCGAAACACAGTTTATTCCGATACGACGCCGGTTTTTTCTAGCATTTAAAGAACCCAAATCAGTGTACTAAGACCATAAAAAGTTGAGCGCCAATAAGGACTTATCCTTAATGGCGCCCAACATATTAGTCTTTGTTCGCTTATTAGTAATGAGAGGAAAAGAAGGAAGGAAGGATAATAGTAAAATGACTAAAGTTTTTCTTATTCACAGCGTATTTTTCAAGCAATACAATGCAGTTTCTACCAGATTATAAGCTAATCCAATAGTCCCAAGCTGGGCGCCAATAAGGATTTGATTCAAGTTAATCATTAGTAAATAAAGAGAGACTAGTGAAGCTCTTCATTTCATAGCATACTGCTTCAAACGATGCCTGTTTTTTAAGAAACTGTAAACTAATTTACTAGTCCCGTGCTGGGCGCCGATAAGAATTTAACTCAAGATTTTAATTTTAGTATTTATTTTATTAGAAATGTATTTGTTATAGCTTTTCATTATATAGCATATTGTTACGAGCTAAGCTACTTGTCTTATGCTGGGCGCCAAACAAAACCTTATGTTTTGTAACATTAACAGTAGTGAAATAGAGATTAGTAATTTCAGTAAAGTTCTTCATTTCGCACTGCATTAGTTATAAGATCGCTAACTTATTCGTTTGTTCCACTCTAAATATCAAAACAAATTTAGTCAAGAACATTTTCATACTTAGGTATTGGAGGTGGTAGGTGTGAATGATTAATTTACTTCAACTGAAATTTACAGAAACCTTACTGTTAAGAGTGTGAAAAGATAGGAAAACGCAGCGGTGAGCGAAAGGATTTATATTCCAAAAAGTAGGCTGAAGAACAACATTTTTAGGTTAGGAATGACGCGCTGTCCGTCGCATTGGATTTGGCACTGCGTCGTTGCAAAATAACCTTTCAATCGTGGAAATTACAGACACAATAGAAAGACAATAGGTGCGCTCGCTTGGGGTTTAATGAATTAAATGGCGGTTCAGGACACGCCCTTTCTCCCGCTCGGACCCCGCGTACACACTTTTACAATTTTTATGGTATCATTAACACCTACCTATAAGATTTATTAACTATTGCACTACAACATATAATATTAACACATTATTTTATTTACAGCGAAAGAAAAATTAAACATAGTAGAGTACAGCTTCAGTCAAACGACATTGGAGCAAGTGTTCCTGAAATTCGCACAAACTGAGAACGTTGATTCATCAGACCAAGAACATTAAACCGTTGATAGTATTGTAAGTATTACGTCACTGTTTTGACTTCGCTTCACTTGAAGGGTAGAAACAAGAGTTAGAAAAAAAACAGTAACTGTGAGACTAATTATGTCTTGGTAATTTGTTATTTGCTAGTAAAAAAAATGTGTACTTAGGACTAAAAGACAGAAGTGAAAACTTCATTAAGGCAAGGCTAATAACATCCACCGTAGGCGCAGGCTTGCGGTAAGCGAGCAATTTGTAACTCGCCCTACCACCATTTGGTAACCATCCGGACTGAGTCCAAGTCATCCACGTGCGCTTCAAGGTATGACAGCAACCGTAGGGGCTCAGCAGGGTCGAAGCCTACTAGGGCCATGGGTGATGCGAAAGAGAACCCCCAGGGCCCTGAAACGAAGACAAAGAAGGAACAGGAGTAAGTTTTAGACAGTAAAAGTCTGCTACGCTCTTTCGCCCCGCCCAAGGGTGGGAGATGTCATTGGATGAATTTCCACCTTAAAAAAAGTAAGAAAAATCGTAATTCTTCGGGTAAGATCGACCGACTCAATCCGAGCTTATCCGAACAAGCGTTACAAAGCCTAGCGTGTTGGCTTAATCTCATTCGATACCCATAAAATAAAGTGATCAGCGCGCTTAAAGAAGTTTCCACTTCGAACAGGTCTAGCAAAAAGGTTACATTAAAATATCATTCCCCTGGTTAGTTAGATGAGTTATAGGAGCTAAGTATATCAAAGATATATTTTTGACTCGTTAACTGTTACAGTGTTATAATATTCTCCCAAATATGGCAGCTAATAACTTAGAAACACATTAATGCTAAAGCATTTTTGGTTGTGAAGAACGGCCAAGTCAAAACAGTGAGGTATTTTGTGCTTTTTTGAAAAGAAAATGTAAAATAAGAATCGCTTCTGATATTACAATATTGTGTAGTTAATTTAGTTGAATTTTGTTTATAGCCTAAGAAGTTATGGGAAACTTTTGATGCGTGTTTTGTATTTTTACATATTGCTCCATCCATATTGCTTCGTTTGATTGTTTATCATACGTACGTACTTACTGTTACAGTTTATTAGATTACCTAAGTAGATGATTTCACTAGAAATAAGGACTTTACAGGCAGTAGATGCCTCATGCTTGAACTGGCGCGCCAACACAGTTCTGTCAACTAACCGAGGTACGGGGGAGCGGGGTACTGCGTTCTGATTGGTCGAGACTATTTGGAAATTATTCTGCGACGGCCTACCTACATCAGATCTATAAGTCATATGTGTTGACAGACGTGCGTCACCTGTTATTAGACGCCTAATGGCTGTAAGGTCGTTAAATAGAAATTATTGAAATAACTATGTTACATTTAAATAAATTGCTTTATCTGTTTGGCTAGGGGTAACAAATATTTTCCTCGGAGAAGCCTATTAAAACTGCGGCAAAAGTTTCCAATGACATCGAGGCTACAAGCTTTGTAATATTTCCGGTCGATGAGAGAATATTACCTAGGTGTGTAGACATAGGACATGTTGACTGTGTGACGTTTTATAATGATTTGATACGTTTATTAGCCAGTTTTATATTGTATTAGGTACGCGGTATGGTAAGCATTGTGTTTATTGTGTTTATAGACTATCACTTTTCTGTACTCAATACAAGCATGTGTAGGTAAATTTCATCATCATCATTTCAGCCGAAATACGTTCACTGTTGGACATAGACCTCCCCCAAGTATCGCCATAACGACCGGTCCTGTGCCTCTCGCATTCATCAGATTCCTGCGACTTTCGCCACACCTTGTGAGACGCCTAAATGGGTACGGGGTAAATTTAATTTTTCGAAATATTTGAAAGTTACAAGAGATCTAACTTGTACCACGATTGTGGATTTCAACATATTATATTTGCGTTGAATTGAAAAATATGGTGAAATCATTCAAAATAATCAATCAATAAAATTGTAAGTGTATTCTGCTTTGAACTGGAAAATTATATCTCCAGAGTAGAGTTGAGATATGTGCAACATTACATATAAAGTATTAACCATAATATTAAGGAATATAATTTTGTTTTTCCATTGGACCAACAAACACAATGCTTACTCATTTAAATAGTATAAATCATTCAATGCATACGGTCTAACAGTGCCTAAGATCAAATTCCTGTCGAACCACATGTGGAAGTTTAAATAATAACAACAAATATGTGATTTTTAGTTTTAGAAGGAACTTTTGTGATTGATTTTCTAGTCGGCAACACTGTGTGCATCATTTTGTATTTGACATTTAAAAAAAAAATAAGTTTGACTTTGAGCTGTCAGTTGTTAAAAATAACGAATAATAAAAAGTAGTGGTGCCTACATCGTAGACAAGCTAGGTAGAGTGAATTAGTGACCTTGTAAAAAGTCCGTCATTTTATATAATCTATTCTATTCCTAAGAAATGTTATGATCTGACAATGTAAGTCATTCCCCTGTCAAATAACTATTGTTACCATCGCTATTTCCATGACATTGATCTTAATAATCGCCAGGGAAGTGACTTTAGAAGTCAACGCACAAACACAAATACAAAATGACGTAAACATAAAAAAAATGTTAGATTAATTTTTAGAATTTTACAATTTCATAATATGTTGCTATGTTTCATAATGTCGAAACTACGTATATTATACTGCGATTGTTGACAAGTTGTCTAAAAACCTAGTCTTAAAGTAATACGGACTATAAAGTATATAATGATCAGTTTCGATTACATTCGCCGTGTCGGATGTACGATTATTGTAGCGCTGGCTGGGGACTGATGTGTCAGAGGAATCAGATATTTATCTTATTACATCGATTTATTAGATACACTGAAAGCAAGAAAAAATACGAAACAAATTTCAAAAGTTAAAAAAAAAAAAAAAAATGTATAGAAAATTTAAAAGTGGAAAACTTACATGAATAACTTATAATAACAAAACCAGAAAATAGTTACCGAAAATAATAATAACCTAAGAAATAAATGCTATAACAAGTCATCCTGGTTATAGTAACTAATAACTAACTATACCATACTAGTGACCTGACCGGCTTCACTAGTGTAAATTAGTATTCACAAAACTGTCTAAAATTCGTTACATGGTTAGGAAGAAGAAGAATAAACAGACCAACGCGGATAAACCGACAAATGTGAAAAGGGACTGCTTTATTTATCTATTTATTTTACTACACACAAAAAAACAGAAAAAGATAATACATAATAGACATAGTTCAAAGATACTACTTATTTCTAAAGAAATTTCTTTCAGCAGACCTGCGAAAGGAGAAATCAAAAAGAAATTGCTTTGTTTTTTTTTATAAAGATTAAAAACGAAGTCTTAAATCTAATCTAAAACATTATCACAGTTATCCTTCAAATCAATAGCGTAGTAACAGTACAGGTACTTATAAATACCTAGTTACATATAAATAAAACTCAGCTACAACAGTCTCTCAGCCAACGAATACTTATAGCTATTTTAATATTCTGTTAAAATATAATGAATGGACTTGAAAATGTTCGGATAACGTTACTCCAAGGAATGAGTTTAATATTACTGTTGATAGGTTAAACATTCTAGGGTTAATATCAGTATTAGGATAAGATCGCTTTTGTATCAGTTATATACGATCAAACTTTACTTTTTTTTATCAAATCTTATATTTTTTGCTGCTTTTATTGCTGTATATTATTTGTATAAGTAAGCGACAATTTCAATTGTTTATCAAAATGTAAGGTATGCTGTTTTCGCGCCTTAAATATGTCAAATAAAATTATCACAGACAATAAACAACAGCTATTGAAAGTTTGTTAGTAAACCTCTTTGTTATATCGTGTTATGATCATAAACAAAGTATTTTTTTTGCTTATAAAGCCAGAGGAATGAATATTGTTGAAATCATGGTTAGGTACCTATTGTGTTTTCTTTAAACATTCAAAGCCTGTGTTTATTAATGGATCTAAAGGCAATGCCTTTTGTAATCCTTATAAAAACAACACGTGTGTCTACTAGTTTTCCTGAGAGAGGAAGTTGTCAAAATATCATATTTTGTCACTGTGTAGGGTTATTTACATAATCATGTATGTATATGTCACTTTGATAGTGACAAAACACAAATATGCGTTAGAACCGTTTTCTGTAAACGGAAACGCGTTAAATTAACTAAATGTTTAAAGAATTTCTGTTAAGTAAATATTCCTCTAAATGTCGTTCCTCTTCTTTCCTAAAAACCAAATTAATAAAATTAAATACTTCTGTCCATTTTGTATGACTTAGCGACTTACCTTCCTAGCATTAAGTTCCTCGAACCTATGTTATAGAATAGTTCATAGTTTTAATTAAGATCATCTTATTAATATTGTCTATGATACTCGTATGCCTCATAAATACGTTTCCTCTTGGCTTTAAGCATTTCATATCATTTACCATTTAGTTTCCTTTAAGTAATGGTACAAACAAAATATCAGATGTGTTAAAGATTTGATGTTAATTAAGGAAAGTGTAAAAGACTACAATTTGATGTGTGATTTTAGCTTTCGAAGCTGGAAGGAGCTAGAAGTTGTTTACGCTTATTTTATTGATAAGTTAGATGTGAACGTTTAGCAGTTAACATTTTGGAAGGGTAATAAATTTTACTGCAGAGACAAATTGGGTCTGTGTAAGATAAACTCCATCAAGTGAGGTTAGGTTCACTATCCACGGACGCGTAGCTTTATAGACGCGTTTTCAGCATTGTACGCTTGGTGTACGCCTGCGTGAAGCTTACGTACAAAACTATGAAACTCTGTCGAGGAAGCGTCAACGTCGTGCCGTCGTGTTGTACGCGTCTATGAAGCTACGCGTCCGTGGACAGTTGGGCTTAAAGATTTAAGATCGCTCTTTGCTAAAAAATAGTTAATCATAGCTACTAATAATTATTTGGACAACACTACAACGTGCAAGTTAAGCTAGAACTACACTGCACACATGTGCCACACACGCCGATCTGGGCGCGTCGGTCTCCATAGATTTTACATGGAAACTAGACTTGTAGAGCTACACCTGATCCACGCCAAGCGACGTCGCTCTACGTACAAATCAGGCGTGTTACACGTGTGTCATCGGTCTAATGTAGTTGTAGCTTTAGCTAAACAATTATGAGTAGGTATTTTAAAACAGTTGTACTATATCGGAGATTTGCATCAATTGTCTTCAAAGAAAACCTTGAAACGAAATCTTTACGTAAAATGTGCGTAGAACAGATAGAATTTACGACCTCAATATACATAAATAAAGTTACACAACTCGTCTAATAGCTATCAATGGCTTGTTATTACACCTTCTCAATGTTAATTGTTACACGTTTCATAAAAATATATTGATATTTTTATTTTCGCATATGAATAGAAATTGTAACCTAAGATTGGCCAATCTAAAAAAAAATTAGAGGTTAAGCGGTTATCAGTGGCAAATTTGAAAATTTTTGTCCTACTATTTTTGTTTAGCTAAATCTTAAAAATTTGAGCCGCGGGCAAAAATATACGTTAATTTTGACTATATTTTGCGATACTAGTTTCCAAAAATACGTTTAAAAAAAAAATTACAAGAAATTATTGTCAATCTTACCTCCTGTCTACATATTTCGTAAAAAATTCATAGCAATAATGAATCGAGTTTTGACTTTTAGCAATCCTTCTAATTTTTCAGTAGGTAAATCGATAAAACGCTTGATATTTTGCAATAAATTGCATGTATTGCGTCGTTATGCATCTCTTTCTTTTCTATGCAGTTCGACAGTGACCGCATAGATCATGTCATGGCCTTAATCATTAAAACATTGACATTTAGCCAATGACTTAGGTGATACTGGATGGTCGACCTCGAAATGTATGGATACCCTCTATTTATAAAAATAGCATAAAAATAAAAATATTAATATTAAGTTTAAAATCTTTAGTCAATCAAAATTAAGCACGTCCGTCGTCCTCATGGGTCACATTTTAGTAAACAAAAAAAAAATGCTGTTAATTTTTGTGACAATGCTTTGTCTATGAGTGATTAAAAATAATTTATTTACTATCGTCGAGAGTGGAATATACTTAATTAAATAATATTGTTCATTTTTATTTATTTCTTAGTTTATATTTTTATTATTAATAGTGTTAAAAAGAATGTCGAAATTAAACTTATAAATTCCATCAAAAGGAATAAATTTAAAACTCTTTTTTTATTATAAATCTTTTATTTAAAAAATAATAATACTTAATACTAATTATTATTATTATTTATAAATAATTATTATTTTATTTAAGTATTAGAATACATTATTTTTAGGTTAATATAAATTTTATATGTTTGTGACACTAGTGAAAATCTTTTCAGCTTATGCGAAAATATAAATATCAGTATATTTATAATGATTATTATAAGAGTCGGGCAGTTTGTAAGTACCACGTGCTGTTTACCTTTCATTTCGTTTGTTAGTGAATTTTAGTCAATTAATTTAGTACAGAATAAAACATCCGACACGATTAAAAGTCTTTTTTTATTATATTTACGTATGGTCCGAACTAAGCGTTTCACCTCGCAGTTTATACCGATACGCAACAACAATTGTGAGATAGTGGTCAAACGCAAGCCTATCATTAATAAAAAAAAAAAAAAAAAAAAAAAAACAATTTGCTGACTGCGGTCTTCCCGTCCGATTTTAATTTAAGTGTATTTAAAGCTTAGGGTGAACAGGCTCTTTAATAAACTGGTGCACATCACCATCAACGATTGCATCAGGTAGGATCGCAGTCAAGCACTAATTTAATTATTAAAGAATAAAAAATAACATTTAACCTTTAAACCATTTTAGTCATAGAAAAAACGACAACTCAGTGATTTTCAACAAAGAAACAGAAAATGCGCAAAGGTAGCCATTATTATTCCATACAGAATAATTAATTTGCAAAACGATACACTAACACGCATGCTTGTGTCCCTGGCACCAATTAAAAGCATAATTTTCTGCTGATATATTCAATCAGGAAAATCATATCTGTACAGTTGCCATCACGGATCTTGAACGCTCGGCGTCAGAGTGGGGATCGCTTTGCGCATTCCATACATTGGCGAACCAATCGTCTTCGTTGTTAGATACATGCAGTATCGCAGTGAACGAATGAGGAGTGACGTCTATGACGCGATGGCGCGGCCAACCAATCGTTGACACTCCCCGCCCCCGCTTCGCACTTCGCACCACTAAAGAGACCGAATATTTGACTTCTGCGCAAGTGTTCAAGACCCGTGATGGCAACTGTACTAGATATTTGATGATATCCTAGGTAATCCTCAAACTAAGAGGCTAATTTGGCAGGGAAGAACCCATGGTAGGGCCTCACATAGACAATATTAACACAAATGTACTTTAAATCAACATTCTTTAGTATATCAATGGTTACGCAAATGTAACATATTCCACACAATTCTCTTGTACGAGTACGAAGAAGTAATAAATCATAATAATATTTAGATGTCTAAGAATAGTGTTAGCACAGGTGCCGCGTTTATTGCGATTATTTAAAAATTCAAATATTTTTATTTCACATAGGCCTACATGGACACTTATAAAACGTAGCAAGTGCACGGCTCCAAACTGTAGCCTGATTCACGTAAAATCAAACAAGTCAAATATCGTTGAAGTTTTTTATTCGTTCAATCGAAGTCCTATCCAAAAGCGGTATTCACGATCCTGTTGACTTATTTCCAGTTAAATTAATAAGTATTCTACCAGAATAATGTAATACAGATTTTTTTTTTAAATCGACGAATTTCAAGCGGCTTTAAAATCGGTGTCGTTCAAACTCGATTAATGGATGTGAATACGGAAATGGTCTAAACGACTAAATCGCTACGATATCGTTACGGTTTTGATTACGTGAATCGGGGTACTGGTTGTTTCATAAGGAGAAGAACCGACAAGAAACTCGATGGTTACTCTTTTAAAAAAAGTGGTTGATGTTATAATATTTCCATATTACAGTATTAAAAGATATGTAAGGTAAACCTGATATACCTACCTTCATTGCGCTAAAATACTATCACACTATTATTGTAAAGGCTTTACTTCTTCACGCTCGAACGGATTTGGATCAAATTTGGCACACAGCTAGACCGTGTATTTATTCCGGGAGTATGTTCCCTTGCGACAATTTGACCCAATCAGAGAAAAGAAGAAGAAGAATCTAACATTCGACAAACATATCCCACCAAAACCCACTTAAGAATTGCAGCTTACTGGTATAGGCATATTTGAGGAGGGGAATATGGTCTAGCGCCCACCACAGGATATTGGGGTACTAATTCAAATTTTTAGAATGGATGCCAAAATACAGAAAACTTCACATTATAAATTAGTCATGTAAGGGGTCAGACCCGTCCTGAAAAACAACCCTAAATACGGCACTGCTTTCTGGGTAACGTCTGTGCGCAGTTTTGGCGCGTAGTGTTGTGTTCCGGAAAAGGTTTAAAATTCGAACCCTGGCACTGTGCTTCATGGTATGGCACTGGTAAATCCCGAGCCTGGACCAAGACCTGACTAAGAGATGACGCAAAGACTATTTAGCCAAGATAGACTCAGATAGGCTCTGGAAATATGCAATCTCCTCAACGTCGTCTCCTTTATATGCAGTTGACATGAGATTGATCTTTGACACTTGCATCCTGAACCCGATCTCGAGGCTTGCCTTGTTTAATCTACGAGCTTATTACCCAAGTCCGCTGCAGAAGAAGAGAGAAGTACGATGTCATCGGTGAAGCTGAATTTTGAGAGATCTTTGTCACCGATGGTTATTCCTTAGGTTAGTCTATCTAATGTCAGTAAAGAGATTTGGGCAGAACGGGTCTCCTTGCTCGACTCCTCTTTTAATTGGAAAGGATGGCCTTGTAATGTTAACTTCAATTGAAGCTATGCTGTAAGTATAGGTGGTCATTAGTTTATTGATGTACCTACGTGGGCTCTATATTCTGTTAAATCAAATCGTTAAAGATTAGGTAAATTAGGGTTGATGCTGTCGAAAGCCTTTGTGTAATCGACGAATGCCGGATACAAGGGAATATTGAATTCATTGTAAATTTCAATAATTTAGTTTAAGTTGGTGCAAGTGATCTGTGTAAAGATGCCTCGTCTGTATCCAGCTTATTCGGAAAGAGATGCGTTTATCGACTTTCACAAACGCAGTACTAGCAACTATGAAGCTACCTTCATTGATGCTGAAGAATTTTTTTGTTCATAATTTTGTTTGGCAGAGCTTAAAAGTATTACATTGAGATTTCTATTTCAAACCAAGGGGAAAACTACTAACCCATTTTAATTCATAAACACTTTCGCTGTGGCCGTGATTTTTCTATACTTTCCATTCCTGCGGTACAAGGACTATACACCTGGTAATAA
The DNA here is from genome assembly GCA_910589285.2 of Mythimna ferrago. Lineage (NCBI taxonomy): Eukaryota > Metazoa > Arthropoda > Insecta > Lepidoptera > Noctuidae > Mythimna > Mythimna ferrago. The sequence goes on along the minus strand of OU342690.1, from coordinate 14,688,564 downwards.
AACTGTAACTTTTAAGAAACCTTAATCTATTTTTAGCTTCATGTAAAAATATATCTCTTTCCTACACCCACGGAATAAAGAAAAGTAGAGGAAGTGCCCCTCAGATATCGCGCGCGTGTCAACATTAGGTCGAGATGCGCAACATTTAGCTTATTCACCGTCAGATACTTGTCGCGATTGGTTCTCTCAGAAATACGCGAAATATTACAAATTATTATACCTGGTTTTTCGGTTTTGACCTGCAAAACCGAAAGCAGAAAAAAAAATGTATCTTGTGGAGGTGTATCGTTATGTTGTCATCGTTAAGCACTAAACTTTGTTAATTTTTAATAAAATTGATTTTAAATGAAAATACCACATTTTATGACTTTAATGCAAACTATAAACAACCTTATAGTCATAATACAAAGTCTAAATACACTTGGCCGTCATCTACAAAAGAATAACAAATTCTAGTAACTTCGACGCTACTCAATTAGGGATGGAACACATCCGTAAAGTAGGTCGGTATCGATAATTTTTATTTATTTCTAACTATTTATTTCATGGCTGGCACCATCATTCAGAAAATTTGTGTCGGACTTTTCATGTGTATAATTTATAAATATTTAACTAAGATTGCACATAAATCACGAGGTTTTAACAACACGTAACCTGCATCCGTCCGAAATAGGTGCGGGTTGCTAATCACTTTCTTTACTTCTTCACGCTTGAAAGGCTGAATATTACATAATATTAACCGTAATACATTAACTTCACAAAACAAATATAGATATTTGAACGATAAAGCAATACCTACTAAGAACACTTTAATTTAAAAAAAATATATATATTTCAAAGTCAGTCCACAATTGACCGAGATATCGGTGAACAAAACATACATTAAGTCGAACATAGAATCTTCTCCTTTTCGAAGTCGGTTAAAAATAAGATTACCCCCCTACATACAAATACCTCTTTAACATTGATATTTTAAAGATAATCAACCTTATCCATTATTAAGCATTTGTAAGATGTTAACAAATTATTACATTGCTTACCTGAATAAATTACGTAACATCAATATTAAAATATCGATATATGTCTACATCTCTAAATGAGTAGCAAAAGTGATTACATATGCAGGTGAATATGGCATCTATTTCAAAGTAACTAGAGTTCTGAATAGAATGACAAATGATGAATTGGTTACAGCGCCATCTAGCGTGGAGTAGCTGAACTCGTTGTAAATTGGTTATAAGACGAAAAACATCTTTATTGTTTGTGTCATGTCAAATAATAACAACTTTCAGTTGTTATAATAAGACTTAATTTATCAAAGCAATAAGAAGATGATTAGTAAAAGTTGCGTTTTTAATTTGTAGCCAATCATATTACAGTTTTTTATGTGTGTAATGGACAATTTAATATACAAATGTGTGAGTTTGGCGACACTAGTTCCCGTGCTTTGCCAAGATAGAGGCACTTCTACCTGTATTTTCTGTTCTGTGCCTACACCGAACCAAATTGAAGTTATGCCTGCCGCACGACAAGGAAGTCTATACTTGTCTTAGCCGCACTGTAAGCGAGACGTATACAAGATGTTTAAACCTGGTATCGCACTCAACGTGTTAAACCCCAAGCGAACGCCGATTTTCGCTCTCACATTGTTTTTCTATTGTGTTTTCTAATTTCGGCATTCGAAATGTTAAACATAAAACCTCAAAATCAAGTCAAACACTAATTCACGTACGTACATAACTAGCTAGTACCTTAATACCTTATATTTACTTTATTTTCAGTTAAAGAAGAATTCCTTGTTTTAATAAGGCACGCTTACGTATACATCTATGCAGATAAGTCCGAGTAACATGACATAAATTGTTTATAAAATGTCTACTACGAGTATCAAGGTTCACCATAATCAAAATCTATTTTGCTGACATATCTTTGTGCCACGCGTGGAGCACTTCAACATCACATCGGATGGCAAGGTATCTTCAGAGACCCCTGGAAGTAATTTACAGTAGGTAATGGACAGTAAATACTTTAAAAATTCTAAATCAAATGCGCCATCGAAATAGGAATCTTGCCATGATTGATATATGATAAAATGTTTACTTACTAATTAGTTACGTCAAACTGGAAAGACTTAGCGGAAATTTAGACACGTAAGGCAATAATTTTGTCTTCATTATTATTAAGCTATTGCATAGCTTCTATCGCGGGCCTTGAGCGTGGAGACCGAATCCAGAAATTCCTTAACGAAAATAACCTAACACCCCCCACTCATTTGTTTTTTGAGCGTGGTGACCGATAAGAAAACAAATGAGTGAACAATCAATCAAAATTCAATTCAATGTGTGAAAGTGTAACTTCAATTAATATCAAAGAAAAAAAAAACAAAGGAAAAAAATAATGCATAAATAAAATAAATAAATAATTATAATTGCATAAGTTGATAAAAATGCTATGCAATAGCTTTACCGCGACAGTCCCCGAGTGCCACACGTCTTTTTTATTTTAATGGACGTAAGAGCTTGATGTAAGTATGTAAACATTTTCTTTTATCAGTCACGGCAAAATTCCACGCGTAAAATATGCATCTTTTGATTCCTATTGGAAAGGAAAATTTCTGAAAGGTATACCATGGTCTTGGAACACAAAGGGCAACTCAAGGACACAATGGGGTTCAGTCAGTAAGAAGTGACATGTCTTCTTGCTTGACTCTAGAACGGTAGAAGTCATTGGATTATTGCCCAACTCAAAAAAAAACCTATCTGAATTATCTAGTGCTACCTAAACAAATGGACGTATCACTGTAATTTCAGTAATCTTTTTAGTTCAGTTCCATGCAGCAGAAAAAAACAGCGAGAAAAAAGAACACCCAGACTGAAGTGGGAGTGGACTGGCACAGCGCACGAATGCACCCGGATAGATGAGTGAAGATTGACATTTACTAGACGCTTGAGGGAAGGTACTGCAGCGAAGGTGGTGTGATGATCTGATCATGTTCGCGGGGTTAACTTAGCCAGAGATCGCCCTAGACAGAAATGTTTGGAAAGAGAAAAGGGAGGCCTTTAACCAGCAGTGAGACATACAATAGACGACATAAAAAAAAATTTCTTTGAACATTATTCCTGAATAAATATACAAGTAAAAACAAATAGTTACTTAAAGATATCATTATTTAGCCAACCCTGTTTTATTGGAAGATCTAGAACGAAAATATTTTCTTAAAAAATTATCATAAACACCATAAGACTTATTTATGACCTACTCGTAAACAATAGATTGTACATGTAATGAAGCCTGACATGTTATTCCCGTGCAGTTGAAACAATAAAATATTTTAAATTGTCATCAGCAATATTTTGTACATTGTATTATATCTAACAAAAGCAAACACGTGGAGATAAGTCATGAGATTTATATCAAGATTAAATTACCTATTTAGTAACAACAATGCAACAGTTTCCAACTGGCCACGGACACTGAAACAACGATTTCAGGCTTTCTAACAATATCACATTCAAGTCACAATATGTAGCAGAAATCATCATCTTCCTGCCCTTATCCCGTTTTATTTGGGGTGGATGCAACACGTTTTCTTCCATTCTGTCCTCTCACCCGTCACACTATCAGTAACTCCTTTTTCTTTCATATCATTTGTCACACAATCCATCCATCTTTTCTTTGGCCTTATATAATGTAATAATAAAAAATAAAAAATTGGGAGTGTTATTTTTAGAGAGTTTAAATGAATTATGTATGTAAAAATGTGTTCCAACAATAAAATGAAAAAGAATAAGAAATTAAGAATTCGGGAGCCAGTCGAAACACTAGATTAACCGGGATAACTTGATCGGGTACTAGATCGGACCATTAATCTGCCGGTGGGAGGTCTAAGGGAAAAAAAATAAAATAAAGCCGATAATTAGAACTTTTGTCAACATCATAGAAAAATAATAGAATTTTTTACTAGGATACAAATCTTTCAAGCCAAATCGCCTTAAAAGTTCGGAAACATGTAACGAGGCGAAATCGACACGTTACAATAATTAAGTATATATGTGGATGGGTGGAGAGGGAGAGGGATCTCCTTCTCCATCCATCCACATATATACATACTTACTCATAACTCTTTTAGTAACATGCGTTTCATCCCTCCTCTTTACATGACCATACCTAAACAAACGATTCCCTATCAACTTTTCAGTCTCTGGCGCCACTTTCAAACTTCCTTTTAATATAGTTGCTCATTTCTCACTTTATCCATTCGCGTCACACCACATGTAGCAGAAATGCACTTTGTAAAAAAATTATTCTCTGACATCATCATCATAATTTCAGTCGAAAGAAGTCCACTGTTGACATAGACCTCACCCAAGTGTCGCCATAACGCCCGGTCCTGTGACCGGTCATCAGATTCCCGCGAGAGGGTCGCGGGAATCTAATGACTAGGACATCGGTCTACCTTGTGGAAGGCCTTCCAACAGACTGTGCAGAACCTACATAGAACTCTGGTTCTTCTAGATATATTACACAAGAGTTATTTTTTATTGAACAAGGAAGGGTTTCTGAAAATTTATCGCTCAAAGTAAAGAAAAGAGAATGAAATCTATATCTATATGTACATCGCTAAATTTTAATCGTTTTAATCCCGTGGAGGGTCGATCCGGTACATGAAACGCTATTAATTTGTAAAGATAAAATTAAAAAATAAAGTACCTTTTTTTAAAAACTCGTATTAATCTACGCATGTACGAAATTAATTTCTTTAAGAAAACGTCAGCTGAGCGAGTTCAATGATCTGTAGGTAGTTTGTACGCAACACCGACTGAACTCGCTCAGCTGACGTTTTCTTAAAGAAATTAATTTCGTACATCGTAAATTAATACGAGTTTTAAAAAAAAGGTACTTTATTTTTTAATTTTATCATTACAAATCGATAGCGTTTCATGTACCGGATCGACCCTCCACAGGATTAAAACGATTAAAATTTAACGGTGTTTAAATTATGTATAAAAGGAGAAACTGACTGACTGACATATATTATCAACGCACAGCCGAAACAACAGTGTCTACAAGTGTGACATTTTGCACAAGGTTTCCTTTCAGGATGTAGGCAAGCACTAAGAGAGGATTTTCCAAAATTCGCACACTAAGCGAATGAAACAAGAGTACAAATTTTGTATAGAGAAGCCTATTTTCACGCGAGCGAAGCCGCTAACAGAAGCTAGTTTTATATAACTATATAAAACCAAATCGCACTTAATATTTTCCTTGATGTAAAAGTCAAAAATGTCGTATTTTTTTTTTATTTTACAGTTTTACCAATTTTTTTTACACATTGCAACAACAATTTCAGATTAAACTAATTTTTCCTAGTTTTTGTATAAGTTATTAGTTTTTAACCATGATGCGGTAATTATTAGGAGAAGAAACATGAATGCAATTAAGTGAATTGAATTGCAAGGTACAACCATTTAAAACAGCCTTAAATGGTTCCATTGCTGGGGCTCAGGCCTCCTCTCTACTCTCTCTCTCAAGAGAAGAAATGTGCCGTAGTCCAGCACGCGGGCCTGATGCGGTTTGGTGGAACTCATGTCATCAAATGTTTGTTTCTATGATCTATCGGTTTTTTCACGATATTTTCCTTCACCGTTTTGAGAGCAGTTGTGACGAAATAAATTTCATAACGTAAAGCGCTGCCTGGGTTTGAACTCTTGACATGCAATACGTAAATCGGGACCATTACCTCTGAAGCCTAACTAATGAGGAAATATGTGTGTTATAATATACTGCTCACACGTCATCGCGTCACTCAGGTTTACAAGCAGATACTTCTTATCAAAATTCACACACAACGCAATAAATATTTACCGGAGAAGACACATAGTAAACAATCATATAAGTTGACAGATCATTATAAAGGTAAATCCCATGGCCTTCTGTTTTAACAACAGCTGAAGGTTAGATTACACTATATATGTTTGTAGTGCAATATTTCTCCACCTGTATTGTAACTGGTAATAGTTTTCTAAACGTAATGTTCTTGATTAACAACCTACTTATGTTCTTTGTCTCTGAAACAATTGAAAGACTTGTTGACTGTATAATTTTTATTTCTTCCACGTGGGAATCCCTTTCTTAAAACACTAAACAGACGCAGGTCTTTCAGAAATCAGAAATCAGAAACGTTTATTTCAAAAGTTACAGGCACTTTTGAATTGTCAAAATGTCGGTCAGTCAAACAAGTGAAGCTAAATTGGTATCCGTTAGTAACCTTTTGAAAATAATCTTCTAAGGTTAACTCAACATAGATTCTGAACCAAGGGGTTATTTTTTTAAACCGAGAGAACGTCACGTTCATCTGGCCTTACTTTCGTACCTATCTTTGATACATTTAATGATCGGGGAAAACTAATATGCAAATAAAAATATCATATTTGGATTAGAGTGAATGGGCTCTTAATAAACTAGCACGCCTCACCATCACAGATTGCATCAATGCTTACCATCAGGTGGGATCGCAGTCAAGCACTAGTTTAGATCAATCTTCTTCTTCTTCTTCTTATTGCCCTTGTCCCATTTTATTTGGGGTCGGCGCAACACGTTTTTTTCTTCCATTCTGTCCTGTCACTCGTCACGCTATCACTAACTCCCTTTTCTTTCATATCACTTCTCACACAATCCATCCATCCAAATATTTTAAAAAATATATGAAGAAACTAAGCCAGACGAATGAGACACCCTCTCGGTTTCAAAGAGTCACCCCAAGAAGTTTAGAAAATTATAATTTGAGGAGAGGAGTTTGATCAGCAGTAAGTCTCTACCTAACAAACACATGCTTCTCCTTTCTCTATTCCAATATCTTAAAGCGATGTCTACCCTGTAAATAGGTATACGTCCACCCACATCATAGCACCACACTTTCTTTCCGTTTGCTATGACGGCGATGAACGATCCTATTCCAGGCTAACTGTTCCCGCACACGGGCCACAAAAAAACGCGGCTTCAAGCTTCTTTTTGAGACGGCCTTTTTTTGTGGATCGTGTGCGGCTGTGCCGCCACAAAATAACGCTTGAAGCGGCTTCAAGCTTCTCCGGACACAAGGTGTCGCGCGCTTCAGCTGTTTTTTGCGGCCACTTCTAGCTTTTTTTTTGTGGCCGCTTCTAGCGTTTTTTTGTGGCGGCGTTTTTTTGAGTCTTGTGTGCGGAGACGCTAAGCGATTATCATAGTGTAAGAACTATGATATTTCTGACATATTATTCATATGGCAGACCGGATAAATATCCGGATGAATAATATGCCAGACGACTTCCACTTCTTGAGTTAAACGATAAAAGTGATTAATATGAAGATTACTTTCACGCCGATGGAAAACATCGAAACGAATGAATTGATGATGAATTTGAATTGAAAAACATCTACAGACATGAATTTGAAGATGAATAAAACATCCATAATCAATAAAAAAATTGTACTTAACTATCCTTAAACCAGATGAATTTATCCAGAGGTCCTAGTTTGGAAGTCACCTGTTGATAAACCGCTTACATTACTTGAGTCCCCACCTAATAATATCGAAAACAGATAACAGATTCTGTGTGCATCTGAGAGATATAGATTATCTTGATACTTAGGTACTATAAATACAACCCTTACACTAATTGCGGTTTAGGATTGTGAAGATTAAAATTGATTAAACACCTATGATATACTCGTATTATGATCTGTAAATACGTATAATGCTATAGGATAAAATTAGAAGCCCCAGTTAAAGATATATCTACATAATTACTAACTGCAACGCCAAACGCTGTTCTACCATATAAATTGTCAAAGAAAAAAATGGGAGATGGTGGTAAGAAGGTCAACAATAACTCCTTTTTCTAAGACCTGCCAAATATAGGTACGTAAAAAAATTCATAAAAATCTGTCAAGCAGTTTCGGAGGAGTTCGAAAACAAACACTCTGTCTCGAGATTTTTATATATATTTGATGATAATGTGACAAGCGATAAAGAATGAAAAAGAAAATATTTTGCGCAATCACCTAAAAAAAAACAAAATAGCGACAAAGCAAGGAAAAGAAAATTAATCTGAGTAATTATGTGGATATAAATATTAAATAAGAGCCGGATCATCACATAGCCTAGCGGAGCATATCATTTAAAAGCACTTCAGACAACTCCAGATAGTGATAGACATAGACAGGCCAAACCTAAAGACTTTTATTTCTACCATTGCATTACTTAGCACTAGTGAACCTGAATCTTTCATTTATTAAGATGAAAGTTATAAACATAAGCATAAACAGCCTTTTAGTGTTCCCACTGCTGGAACTCAGGCCTCCTTTCTAGGAGGGAATGGGCAGGAATCCACCACGCGGGCCCAGTATTGGCTGGTGGACGTCGTCACATATTTTCGAATTTTTGTGTGCATCAGAATGGCGGGTTTAGTTTCCAGATTTGCTTAAATTTTGTACAGTTATTTGGTACCTTCTGTGTACCTTTACGTACCTCTCTTGAAAATCTGTGTACCTATACCCGTACAATGATATTTTAAAAATTAGGTACACCCGCCATCCTGACGTCAGAACCGCGGGTGTACTGCTAACCAATATATGTAGCCAAGCAAACTGTATTAGTAAATTTGGTACCTCTTGTGTACCTGCAGATACAAGTATTAAATAAACGAAATACTGTAACATTGCTGCGAAAAAAAGAAAAGATTTTTCTTAGACGGCGTTACTATTTTACGCGTGGACTACAGGATTTTGATTTATTTTTTCTAAAATAAAAGTAGCCTATGTTACTCCTTATTACATCAGCTACCTGCCTAAAAAGTCCCGTCAAAATCGGTCCAGTCATTTCAGAGATTAGCCCGGACAAACAGACAGACAGACAAAAATTAAAAAAAAATGTTATTTTGGTGTATGTACCGTATATTCATATGCATGTAGTAAAAATCAGTTATTTCAATATTACAAACAGACACTCCTATTTTATTTATATGTATAGATGTATAGATTATAAAATAGTAACGTCGTCTAAGAAAAATCTTTTCTTTTTTTCGCAGCAATGTTACAGTATTTCGTTTATTTAATATGTACTTGTATCTGCAGGTACACAAGAGGTACCAAATTTACTTATACAGTACGCTTGGCTACATATATTAGTTAGCAGTACACCCGCGGTTCTGACGTCAGGATGGCGGGTGTACCTAATTTTTAAAATATCATTGCATGGGTTCAGGTACACAGATTTTCAAGAGAGGTACGTAAAGGTACACAGAAGGTACCAAATAACTATAATAAATTTAGGCAAATCTGAAAATTACACCCGCCATTCTGATGCACACGAATTTTTAGTTCTAGGACATGCCGGTTTTCTCAAGATAATTTCCTTCATCGTTTAAGAACAGTGGTGATGAAATAAATTACACAAAGTAATGCGCCTGGCTGGGTTTGAACCCAGGACCTTCAACTCGTAAGTCGGGGTAATTACCACTGGGCCACCACTGCTCAAAAGATAAGAAAAAAAAAAGAAAAAAGTCAAACCGAAAAAAAAAGACATACACGGTCGTAGGTAAAAGTCAAATTTCATATGGCCGTCGAAACCCCTGTTCTTTGAAATATGAATTAATTCGTTAAGGCACCAGTATCAAGGTCAACAGAAAAGACTGCAGAAATGCATCGAAGGTAGTTGCAGTGAACTTGCTAAACCCTTGCTCTAGGCCACTTTATGTAACGGAACTTGGGGTAGGGTGTAAAATAATCATTACAGCGACATTTACTAATACGACAATTATCCTATGCGGTAGTATTAATTTATTATCATTGTCTTTCTATTGTGTCTCTAATTACGGTATTTGAAAGGTTAATTTAATTCTAGTACAAGTTCAAGTAGAAATAATTATCTTACTCTTCTTTATTCTTTGTTTTTATTTCGGCAGTTTACCCAAACACGTACTTTATGTTAACTTTATTATAGGACCGTTGATCACGAGTCTAAGCAATTTAATTCAAACATCGCATCGATAAGTAAATTAATGTTTATTTTAGCCCATGTGTATTCTTTGAGACTGTTTTAAATAATGGCTGAAGATAAAGCAGACAAATGTACGCATCTTGACGATATATTATAGTTACTGTTAGTTTTATGGTATGCCCCATGTTTGACGTAAATAAACTCTTTTTCTTTGTTTGTTTCTATCTATAATATCTCTGTTTTACCTAATGCTGGGTTTAAGCGACTCAAGATATCTCACTCATATTTAGTAATTTGTTTTTGGGTGTATTGGGATCCTCATTTTTCGCATCATATTTCCTACACTTATCCCGTCACTTGATTTCGACGCAGCAAGTTTTCTTCTTTCTTTCTCCTTAGCCTCATCAAACGTGACTGCATCGTGCACAACCTTTTCTTTTATATCTTCGATCTTCTTTCCCGTCTATCGATATTTATATTTATTACTGTTTATGTCACATGCATCTAATTCCTCTTCTTTAGGTACATGTCTATAGCAAGACAGACGCCAGTGACACCATCTCCAAACTTTGTAAATGCTCAAATTATACATTCTCATCTATTTGCAATGTATGTTTTTATCTATTTTTGTCTAGGTCCAGTACAGCTTCTTTTTCCTCACTCAATATAAAACATCTATCCAAAATATTTACTAGAAATCGCTCCGCCCATGTCTTACGCCAAGTGCTATCACCTATCAAAGCATTCATAGCTGCCCGCTCGCCACACATCGCCGCTCGCGCAGTAAAGAATCGCAACAAGGGTGTGCGCACGCGCGGATCTTATATAAGATAGATAAATAACACGCGAAGTATTCTCGGTTCAAAATGACTGTTAAAGTTCTTGTGAAGTGATATTGAGTTACTTAAATACATTTAAACAGGTTTGTTAATTTTAATTACTAATGAATTCACATTAGCAGGAAATTTTGTTAATCTAAATTCTATGCATATAGTTTTATTGATTTCAGAATTTGTAGTTGCGTTAGTGTTTGTTGAAATTTCTTATACCTATTTACTTCCATTTTTGTGTTACGAGATTCCGTATTTTATAGTATTATTTTTATGTGATGTGATTATGTTGATAATGGTTGCAACAACTGCTTAGTTTTTCAAAGATTTTCAGATCTGGACGATTTGAATATATATTTATGTCCCTATCCACTTTATTTGTTATGGGCAAGCTCCGCTAAAGTTAAACTTATTTCATTTAAAAATATTCCAATACTTAACCTTTTTATTGGAATTCTAGACGGATCAAAATATTAACCGGAGATCATAATGTGGGATGGATACAGTGCTAGATCTTATAATGATAGTAGCAGTCTAGTTTTATTAATGATTTGGTTTTCATAATCCATAAAAAACAGGTATTTTTTTATTTCTGTTGCAAGTGCCAACGTTATTCCACTAAATCTGGCTAATATATATACAATATATAATATATATATATATATATATATATAGCATGATAATAGGAAATTAGAACGCAAAGGTATACAAAATAACGCTGGACAAAGAGGAACAATGTTTTTAAGTGCTTTTTTTTCTATAAATAATGGATTTGTACCTACAATTTGTATGTGAGGTGTGTACCGTAAGATAGGTTGAATAAATCTGTGGCCCTAGTGAAAAGGGGTATAAGTCCGATTTTGTCGAAAATGAGTTAAGTATACCGAAATGATCAGAAAAAAATGCTCTATCGTTTGGTGAAAACAGATCTAAGCTAACCCTAAAAATAAGGAAGTTACTTGGTGCAAAAGGATTCAACTGACACCAAAAAAACCACAAAAGTTGGTTTCAAGTCCATTTATATTGTTTTAAACGGAAAAATAAAAACTTTTTTTTGTGTTTTTTAATCTAAATTAACATAAATCAACCACATTTCAATTTGCTTGGTGTTTATCGATACAACAACACTTAGTCCATAAAAATGGTTTAAGTTACAAATGATATTATTAGACTTATATCCGTTTTCATCGAAATAGAGAGCAAAAATATTTCTTTGCATTAGGTAATTAGTTATTAAAAATAATTTCAAATGCGTATCCCTTTTCACGTGCATGAATTAATATTTAACTTATGGGAGAAGGGGTCTAACTTATTTTATAGCCTTATGGAATTCATTTTGTGATTGGTATAAGTCACTATCTTAAAAACTATTAACATTACATAAAAAATAACCCAATAATAGTAAAGAGCATAAATTGTTTACCTATAAAAAACATCACATGTATTTCATTTGGTAGCGGTTTGAATGACACACGAGGTCAAACACGAATTTGAAGCACGCGGAGTGTTTTTTACGTCTCCTGTAAAGTTGCATTTTTGGACTTAGATCCTTTTTCACTAGGGCCACAGAAATAAACCTAGACTATTTAATATTCTTGGTGTCAATGAAACGTTAAAATACTCATATGCCTAAATTGTAGTCCAATTAAATAACAATCAAGAAAATATGAAGGTAGGAAGGTATGACATGGTGTCGAAAGCTTTACTTATAAAACGACTCGGTGTTGGTGTTCCTCAAGGATCTATACTTTATTATTTTCTTTAACTTAACCCGTTGGATGAATTAAATCATAATGAATTATCTAATGTTTTACAAGTTCACTTACGTTTATACCGACTGTATTTTGCACGTGCAATCTTGGTTTGCATGTAATACTGTTCTATTGATATTCTTTTCAATCCTAACTCGTCCTATAGATTGTTTGTTTTGCGATTGTTTATCAATAGCTTGAGTCGTGTTTCAGCAACAATAACATTATACTTATGTAAATTTTCACTCCAATATGTGGATAGAAACATGTGGTGTGAAACCGTGGACTTAAAAATAACGATAAGATTAAAGTTGTTCGAACGTTCATAAATCACGGTTACAGCCTCGAGATCCGAGAATTCGCAGATCCCTTGACATCTTAAACATTCACAACTTTAGTAGGTCTGTACTGTGTCTGTACCCATGGATCATAGAAAATGGCAGATGTGTTTCGTCAATATTACTTAAATGTAATGTTTATTTATTGTACAAAGGAGAAACTAGAAGAAAGAGAAGTTTTAATTTTTTTTAATGAAGTAGTTATGACAATTTGAAGTAAAATGTAACAAAATTGTAAAATAATAACCATGAAAAAATCTCATTAAATCAAAAAGTTATGAAACTTGTGGGTGACGTTATCATCAACATCATTTCAGCAGAAAGACGTCCACTGTTGGACGGAAGCCTGCCTCAAGTGTCGCCACAACGACCGGTCCTGTGTGTCTCGCTACCATTGCATTTTCGCGACTCTCGCCAGGTCATCGGTGCTCCTCGTCAGAGGCTTTCTAACTCTGCGTCTTCCGATGCGCGGTCGCTATTCCAGGGCCTCAAGTCTGCTATTACAATAGTGTCAGAATGGTCTATCATTGATTTCATAATTGTTGATTTTGACAAGTTTTCGTAATCCACAAATATAATGGCGTCATTATGACTTTCCGATGGTCAACCACTGACACTCCATTGAAAGAAATAGCATAGAATGGTAATCTCGTACATAATGAAAAATGAATATCTGAAGTATGCGGTAATCTGCTAAAATTTTGACAGTTCCTTTGGTCAGTGACCTACCATTACGATGTCATTGCGCAATAATTAGTGCTTTTAATAAGCGATATTGTCATTCTACCACAATTCTGTTACAAGACCATTGGCCGATCAATGATCGATCATTATGAATTAGCAGATTACAAACTTTGAGCAAAATGACAATGGGATCGTGTTGGAATGACGAATTTATAAAAATAGCACACTTAGGCCCCTGAACCCTAGTCGAGTGACATCACATGACCCTTTATCACTGGGGTTTGATTTTCGAGCTCAAAAAACAAACTGATGGGATGCAGTTTAGAATGATGAGCTTATAGCTAGAGCAATTCCGCACGGGTCGATGTCCGTGCAAGGATAAGCAGCGTTTGTGCAAGTCTGTGGATGGGTGGACGTACCGAGACCCATTTGTGCCTCGAATAGCACATTTACCTTTGATCGAGGCTGTCGTTTATAGGTATTTGACAGTCGTAAAAGCAATAATCAGAAGCCATGAAATCTGTTGCCAGTCTTGCCAAGTCATATCGTGTTGTCCAAGTACTGGGTTATGGAGATCAGATAGACAGTCGACAGTGGCTCGATGTAAAATACTACTGGTATGCAGCTGCATCCGGTTGGATTAGAAGCCGACTCCAACTTAGGCAGTTTACAGGCCATGGTCCGGAGCAAGGAGTGGCAGGCGATCGCCTCCTTCTGGGAAGCAGTAATGCTAGCAAAGGAGACGGCCGCACGCGCGAGCCAAGAAAGGCAATCGGGATCTAGCCACCGGCGGACGGCGAGCCACGGGTAGCTCGCCGTCCGTCCGCTCGGTATCCGTCCGGAGCGAGTCCAAGTCGTCGACGACGCGTACTGTTCCACGCGCGCCTCAATAATATGTCAGCAAACTAAGGGGCGCAGCAGGGTCGAACCCTAATGGAGCCAAGGGTTTTCTTCTAAAAGGAAAACTCGACCCTGGTATGAAAGGCAAAGAAGAAACAGAAGTGGATTTTTAGCCAGTAAAAGTGTGTCACACCCTCGCGCTCCGCCCAAAAGCGGGAGATATCATTGCATGATTTTCCCACCTAAAAAAATAGTTGGAAAAAGGCTAGGCAGACTGAGAATATAGGACAAAATTTAAAAAGGAATAAACTTATCGAAGCAAATATTTACTTACCTAATATTTCCGAAGTTATGTAGAAACAGATGGTTTTCGTGAACAATGACGCGATTTCTTTATGGACCTTTTACACAGCACTGCTTCTAACTAGAATACTAGATATTGTATTTTTTTTTAGTTGGAAAATCATCTAATTAGGTACTTCTTTCGCTATAGGGTGGAGCAAGAGGGCGTATCATACTTTTACTGACTAAACCCCACCTGTGCCCTCCAGTTGCCCCTTGCGTTCTAGGGCCACATTCACTCTTTCAAACGTTCCCGCACAGAAACAGTTAGGCTTGCCTAATTTTAAAAGAAAGCCTTTACTACGATTTATTTATTTCTTTCTTTCTTTCTGCGTCTGTCTACTTATTAATCTCACTAAAAATTGCAATAAACAAGAAAAGTTTATATAAACAACATTATTTTAGCATATAGGTACATGCTAAACCTGAATATGGTTTGTTCAGAATCAGTAACTGAATCGAGTCCAATATTTTTTAAACCATGTTATATTTTTACACACGGCATTGGACGGAGCATCGCCGTGCCCTCGTGGGGGCGATCAGCGGCGGAGACCTCTCGCGCCGGGCCTTGGTTGAGGCCATGGTCCGGAGCGAGGAGGAGTGGCAGGCGGTCGCCGACTTCTGCGAAGCAGTAATGCTCGCAAAGGAGGAGGCCGAACGCATCAGGCAACGGCGTTATCGCCGCCGCCGTCGCCGGGATTCTGATCCCGATTTCCGGCCAACGTAGACGCGGGTTTGCGGACAGTGAGCAATGGGTAGCTCACTGTCCGGCCGTCCGGTAACTGTCCGGACCAAGCCCAAGGCGTCGACGGCGCGCGCTGTTCCCGCGCGCCTCAAGGAGTTGTCAGCAACAGCAGGGACCCAGCCGGGTCGAAGCCTACTGGGGCCAGGGTTATCCGAAAGGGCGCTCGAGCCCCGGTATGAAGGCTAGAAGGAACGGGGTGGGTCTTTTAGTCAGTAAGAGTCTGACACTATCTCCCGCTCCGCCCAAGAGCGGGGGTTGTCATTGGATGATTTTTTCCCGCCATAAAAAAAAAAGGTACACACGGCAATTCATAGCGGGCATTAGGGGCCAGCGCACAGCCGGGTGCGGGAGCAAAACAAACCCTCAGTCGCCCGGATGGCTTAGTGTCCATGTATTTTTGCGGACAACTAGGTAACATAACAAGCTTATAACTTTGTGATTTCACATGATACTGTTATGAAATTTTGTATATACGATTCTTTATATAAAAATACTAGACACGTGCTTCGGGTTTCGCATATACTGAAACAAATGTTGTATATCGGTTTTGGAGTGCTACCACGAGCTCTTATCGCGATCCATTTTACGACCTAAACTGGACTGTTAGTCACACACATCCCTCTTTCTCGCTCGAAGGTCCCCACGATGCTCAGAGTAGGAAATCCTCCAAAGACCATATAGTGTGAGTGATGAGTGGGTAACGAGTAATAAACAAAGTGTTCCAGACCACGCAACTAATTCATTATGAAGTGAGGCAGCTCCTTTATATAGGAGCTGTCTCACTTCATAATAATTTTTTAGTATATGCGAAAACTAATGTTGTATAGACAATTGTTGTCCTCGTGGCAATCGACAGAGAAAAAAGAGGATCACATCCATGCGGTCGAAATGTTTATCTGCACAGTCCGCTCGAACTCAAACCTAGACTCTGTCAAGAAAATGGGGGATCACGTCCATGCGGTCGAAATTTTTATCTGCACAGCCTGCACGATTTTACGTCTATCATAGACTTTGTGAAACGACAACACGTCATTATAACTTCGTTCGTCCCGATGTCAGGCTGGCTTCCGTACTATTGACTTTCGCATGAAATACAATAAGCCAAAGAAGACTATACCTTTTTTGCCCTATGATGAGTTCCCTGACAGTTCATTTTTTTCCGTGGCACGCATACTATTTTAGATTACTAAAAAATAAACTGGCAAAAAAAAATAAAAATGAAATGATAAAAAAAAATATTGTCTTTCGTAAATTATTGAGGTTATAATTAACTGTTAATAAATTAAGTAAATAAAATAAAAAAGTATAGAACTTAAAAATGCGTAATGCGTTAAACGGAACTTCTGCCAATAGAGATTGACACTACTCGACGACACACTAATCGACAAAATCGGAGCGGCCATCTTGTAATCGTATGTAACGGCAGAAAATTGGAAAAAAGTAATAGAAAAAACTCAAAAAACTATAACAGAGGACTTATAATAAATATATCCGGATCGACCGAATTAGGGCCAATAATTAATCATCGCGGTTAGTTGGAAAAGATTCCGATTCCGATATGGATACGAGTTCAAATCAAGTGTCAAGTTCTGACAGTGAATAATAAATAAATTATTATTTTAAACAGACTGCATTTTATTTACCACTAGCCGTCCCCCGCGGTTCCGCCCGCGTTATTTCAGGTTTTTAGTTTTTGTCAGGTTTTTTGGTTTACTGTAAAATTTCTTTAAAATCCGTATAGAGTAAGATCCCAGGACCGCCAGACATCACGTATTTTCTGACGAACGAAATGTGGACGATTGAGTACTGTTAGTATGTACTAAGAACGCATGCCTACCTGCTAGCTTGCTTAGACGGCCAATTTTCAGGTATCAGATAATCAAGGTACTAGGCAATATCTTTAAAATCAAGTCGCCCCATGTGATGTTATGTCATTTTTTTGGGAGCTTTAAAGCGTCTGTTAAGCAATACGGCCGACGAAATGTGTCTGGGAGTATTGGTGACTTGATTTTAAAGATATTGCCTACAACAGACGTAAAAATCAGCCTTGAGAAAATACGTGAAGTTACATCATTTTTTTGGGAGCTTTAAAGCGTCTGTTAAACAATACGGTCGACGGAATGTGTCTGGGAGTATTGGCAACTTGATTTTAAAGATATTGCCTATAAAATACGTAAAAATCAGCTTTGAATTCTCAAAAAACGTGAGGTAAGTAATAATTTTATGTACCTTTATTACCTGATACCTGAAAATTGGCCGTCTAAGCAAGCTAGCAGGTAGGCATGCGTTCTTAGCACATACTAATAGTACTCAATCGTCCACATTTCGTTCGTCAGAAAATACGTGACGTCTGGCGGCCTTAGGATCTTGGATTAGTAGACTAGTTCTTGCGTGAAAAAGTAACAAACATCCACACACACATACAAACTTTCACATTTATCATCTATAAATCTAAAATCGGTAATCCGATTCCATTTTCTTTGCCAACTGATTCGTTATTGTAAAAAATCGATTAAATTTCGTTAGGTCACATCACTATAATTGTCAGACAAGAACTGTCAGGGAACTCATCATAGGACAAAAAAGGTATAGTTAACATGATGCAACTCACATTTATATTTTCACTGTTTTTCATACAACCGCTCTTACGCGATTATGACGTTATTATACATTTTTCATTAGATATTTTGGAAACACAGTATCTTGTGGATATTATCTAGGCTTCTATTGAAATCGATTTTATACATTTGTGAAAAACTAATTCAGTAAAGATTTCTGAAAATGTGCTATTTTGCATAAACTTTGATTCTTCATAATTTACTCAAAAATGTAAAAAGTCAAAAAAGTATAACAATGGAAGCCTTGTTTTAATCAAGATTCTAATGACGATTTTTTTTTTCAAAAACTTTTGAAAAAAAAAGGGTTTAAAACAAGCACGTATTTCCTGGAATAAGATTTGTAAAATATTCGAGTAAATCACGGAGTTACCGAATGAAAACAGAGTTTTCAGGCGTTATCTCTATTTTTTCGCGTTGCCTTTTCGATAAACATCGCGTTGGATTGCATTAGATGAAGTACCTAACAAGCTTTTAAACCATGCTCGATATTGACGATAGGCGAATGGAAGAGCAGCCTGTCTTATAGGTTGACCTTTGAGAGGCAACTCGAAAAAACTTTTTACAAAAGAAAAAATAACCGACTTCACTAAAAAAACACTAAAACCATCAAAATAATTTTTAATTTCGGAATTCGGTGTTTCTCGATATTCTTTGTTCCTTATTTAACACCGACTTCCGAAATTCTAATAAGCCCAAACACGAGTAGGATACAGTGATTAATTACGGAGTTCCGGTGCCTATCTTCCGGCTCCATCATCAGGTCACTTCGATGATACCATTTTCAACATACCTATTCAGAACCATTCATTTATTTGTATTATCGTAGTCGCATAACTATGTTCATTGTGAAATCTGTGAGAGTATGAACTTCCGTTGGCCTTTTCTGGTCTTCTTCACCAGTTTACATCATCAAATGTCATTTTTTGATTGTAAATGCTTAACTTTGATGAAAATACCAAAAGAACTATATGGTTGCTTATAATATTTGAGGAGATTTCGCCAAGATTCCATCATCAGATCCCGACTTGGTGACTATGGGACCATTTGGGAAGTATACTCTTTCCAATAAAAAAAGAATTTTTCAAATCGGTTGGCAAGCGACGAAGTTATGCCCGAACATTCATAAAAAGACGTGTGGCACTCGGGGACTGCCGCGGTAAAGCTATTGCATAGCATTTTTATCAACTTATGCAATTATAATTATTTATTTATTTTATTTATGCAGTATTTTTTTTCCTTTGTTTTTTTTTCTTTGATATTAATTGAAGTTACACTTTCACACATTGAAATGAATTTTGATTGATTGTTCACTCATTTGTTTTCTTATCGGTCACCACGCTCAAAAAACAAATGAGTGGGGGGTGTTAGGTTATTTTCGTTACGGAATTTCTGGATTCGGTCTCCACGCTCAAGGCCCGCGATAAAAGCTATGCAATAGCTTAAAAGACGTGTGGCACTCGGGGACTGCCGCGGTAAAGCTATTGCATAGCATTTTTTATCAACTTATGCAATAGACCTCGCCAACAGCTGCTTAACCCCACCCATCCAAAACCAGACCTCGCCAACAGCTGCTTAACCCCACCCATCCAAAACCAGACCTCGCCAACAGCTGCTTAACCCCACCCATCCAAAACTAGACCTCGCCAACAGCTGCTTAACCCCACCCATCCAAAACCAGACCTCGCTAACAGCTGCTTAACCCCACCCATCCAAAATGAGACCTTGCCAACAGCTGCTTAACCTCTTCCATCAAAAACCAGACCTCGCTAACAGCTGCTTAACCCCACCCATCCAAAACGCCGACAGCTGCTTAACCCCACCCATCTAAAACCAGACCTCGCCAACAGCTGCTTAACCCCACCTATCCAAAACCAGACCTCACCAACAGCTGCTTAACCCCATCCACAGCCGACAGCTGCTTTCACTCATTTGTTTTCTTGTCGGGCACCACGCTCAAAAAACAAATGAGTGGGGGGTGTTAGGTTATTTTCGTTACGGAATTTCTGGATTCGGTCTCCACGCTCAAGGCCCGCGATAGAAGCTATGCAATAGCTTAAAAAAAAATTACAAACATCCGAATTGAGAACCTCCTCCTTTTTTAGAAGTCGGTTAAAAAAAAGCTAGGCCACTAAGATAGGGTATTTTATTGTCCTGAGCCATAAGCAAAATTAATAGCTATACCTAGATATTGTTCATTGGTGTCAATCGCTATAACGACGTTTGTTTGACTAATATCTTGAACTTTTTCTTGGATCAGAAGCAAAAATAACTGGTTATCAATACGTCACGCAGGTTTGCATGTTGCACGTCCACTACTCACCACCTTTTTATTAGCACCGAACCATTCATTGTTTACAAGTTTTGAACTACTAAAGCAGATTGTTTTGAAATTGATAGCCTGCTGAGATGGTCCATAACCAGATTAAACTTAGTAGGTACCGTAAATTAATCAGTACCGCCAAGCGGTGTTGAATAGGGATGCAAGGGTGAATAGGGATGCTGAGGTTAATAGGGATGCAAAGGTAAATATGCTAGGGAAAATTGGGATGTTAGGGTAAATAGGGATGCTAGGGTAAATAGGGATGCTAGGGTAAATAGGGATGCTAGGGTAAATAGGGATGCTAGGGTAAATAGGGATGCTAGGGTAAATAGGGATGCTAGGGTAAATAGGGATGCTAGGGTAAATAGGGATGCTGGGGTAAATAGGGATGCTAGGGTAAATAGGGATGCTAGGGTAAAGAGGGATGCTAGGGTAAATAGGGATGCTATGGTAAAGAGGGATGCTAGGGTAAATAGGGATGCTAGGGTAAATAGGGAACACTATACAACCTTAATTTTAGTATATGCGAAACCTGATAGTTTGTTCAGAATCGGTAACTGAGTCAATTCCAATCATTTTTACACCATGTATTTTTTTCCAAAAATGTTTAAAAAGGTCACAAGTTGGACACCACCGACACTCAGTACAACACAGGTCACGGTAGCTCATAGCGGGTATTAGACGACAGCAAATCGCTGGGTGCGAATGCAAAACAACTCCTTAGTCGCCTGGATGGCCCCCGCCCGGTGACCACGTATTTTTGCTGACGTAACAAGCTTATAACTTTGTGATTTTTCATGATACAGTTATGAAATTTTGTACATAGATTCTTTACATGAAAATACTAGACGCGTGTTTCGGGTTTCGGTTTTCAACTAATGTTGAAAACTTTCGAAAGATTTTGTTTTTGTAGCCTATAAAAAAATCTTTCAAAAGCTTTTTTGTGGTACCTATTGTGGGGTGACGCAGCTTTGGAAGGCCTCCTAAAAGGTGGACCGATGACCTGGTAGAGGTTGCGGGAATCCGATGGCTGCAAGACGCACAGGTCCATTGTGACGACACTTGGGGAAACCTATGTCCAACAGTGGACATGCACGATATGCGCGTGGAGATGCAACGCCAGGGTGAAAGTCCGCTGCCGCGACAGGTCACGGCATGGCGGACAGAGCTCCGGCGGGATCTCATGGTGATATGGCGTCAGCGACTATCGCAACCCAGTGCTGGGCACGCCACAATCATGGCGGTAAGTCCCCTCTTTGAGGCGTGGCTGGAAAGACCTCACGGCGTCCTTACCTTCCGCATGACGCAGGTCCTCACCGGACATGGTTCGTTCGGAAGTTTCCTGCACCGGATTCGTGCGGAAGTGACGCCCGGGTGTCGCCACTGTGCGGAATGCCCGGAGGACACGGTGGAGCACACAGTCGAGGTGTGCCCTGCTTGGGCGGAGCATCGCCGTGCCCTCGTGGGGGCGATCGGCGGCGGAGACCTCTCGCGCCGGGCCTTGGTTGAGGCCATGCTCCGGAGCGAGGAGGAGTGGCAGGCGGTCGCCGACTTCTGCGAAGCAGTAATGCTCGCAAAGGAGGAGGCCGAACGCATCAGGCAACGGCGTTATCGCCGCCGCCGCCGCCGCCGGGATTCTGATCCCGATTTCCGGCTACCGTAGGCGCGGGCTTGCGGACAGTGAGCAATGGGTAGCTCGCTGTCCGGCCGTCCGGTAACTGTCCGGACCAAGCCCAAGTCGTCGACGGCGCGCACTGTTCCCGCGCGCCTCAAGGACTTGTCAGCAACAGCAGGGACCCAGCCGGGTCGAAGCCTACTGGGGCCAGGTTATCCGAAAGGGCGCTCGGGCCCCGGTATGAAGGCTAGAAGGAACGGGGTGGGTCTTTTAGTCAGTAAGAGTCTGACACTATCTTCCGCTCCGCCCAAGGGCGGGGGATGTCAATGCATGATTTTTCCCACCATAAAAAAAAAAAAAAAAAAATGATACAGTTATGAAATTTTGTACATAGATTCTTTACATGAAAATACTAGACGCGTGTTTCGGGTTTCGGTTTTCAACTAATGTTGAAAACTTTCGAAAGATTTTTTATTCGTAGCCTATAAAAAAATCTTTCAAAAACTTTTTTGTGGTACCTATTGTGGGGTGACGCAGCTTTGGAAGGCCTCCTACAAGGTGGACCGATGACCTGGTAGAGGTTGCGGGAATCCGATGGCTGCAAGACGCACAGGTTCATTGTGACGACACTTGGGGAAACCTATGTCCAACAGTCTTTCAGCTGAAATGATGATTGTGATTGTCTGCAAGAGCCTTAAGTTATACAAACACAAATGAGGAATATTTTACTAACTTATTGTTACAGACAATCAAATATTAACAACGACCTCACTGCCATAAACGTCTAACAACAGGCAACGCATGTCTGTTAACACATATGACTTATAGATCTGATATAGCCGCCAGAGAATAATTTCCAAATAGTCTCGATCAATCAGAACGCAGTATGCCGCTCCCCGTACCTCGGCTAGTTGACTGCGCTCACAGAAAAGATGAAAGAGATAGGAAATACTTTCCAATTTGTACTACAACGAGTATCGCCGCTTTTCTTACACCCTTTAACTCCACTACAGGCAATAAACCAATACGAACGCGCATTACGCAAATAACTGACCACGCACACATAGATCGCACGTTTGCTATTGGTTGTGTCAATTATGAGCATGATCATACATGCACCGCCTACAAGGCCATTCTAAAATCTTTCATCTTTTCTGTAGATGCGCTAGTTCAAGCTAATGGCGTCTAATGGCTGCTAAGGTCGTTGACTGTTAATAACATTTGCTGTGACTGTTGTTTTTACGCCAACGTCAATGAACTAGATGTTATCCAGGCCAGATAGTTTGATTATTCAACTTTAAATAAATACCCATAAATCGTACATAATTCACGTCCAATATAAGTTAATAATATAAAATACTATATAATAATTCACTATTTTCACACAACGTCATGTAGTCCCAAACTAAGCAGAGCTTGTGTTATGAGTACTAGACAACAGATAAACATACTTACATATCTCTAAATACATACATTATATTATGTATGTATTTGATTGATTGATAAATACACCCAGACACAGAACAAATGATCGTGTTCATTACACAAACATTTATCCTGGGTAGGAATCGAACCCACGACCTCCGGCATAGCAGTCAGGACCACTAACAACTAGACCAACAAGTCAGTTATTACGTACAGTAAAATATTTTGACATTATTACAGTATCATTGCTCATAAACACTCATTAAAAGTAGAGTCTAGGTTTTCTTCAAGGTGAGAGGAAATTTAGAGGAAAACCATATAATGACTACTCCCGATTTAGAGTGGAGCGAGAAGGTGTGTCTGACTTTTACTGACTAAAACCCACCTGTGTCCTTCAGTTGCATTTCGCGTTCTAGGACCATGACTTTTTTTTCAGTAATTCCCCGTGACCCTAGCGGGAATTAGCCCTTCTGCCTAGGGCCCAGCAGGGCCAATTCCGGTTTGCCGGCATCCAATTCGCGCGTTGAACACTACGTGCTCTTGAGGACTAGAGACTCGGTCCTTAAAGGACGGCTGGACTGCGAACTACCCATTTCTCATCTTCGCCTGAATCTGAAACAGGACCCTCCAATACTTGCCATGTCCAGTGAGAACCTGCATTATGGAGAATGTGAGTCCTCACCTTGGCGTCTTTCCAGCCATTCCCCAAAGAGGGGACTTTCCGCCGGGATTGTGGCGTGCCTAGTACTGAGATGCGACAGTCGGTGTCACCATACCGCCATTGCCATGAGATCCCGCCGGAACTCTGTCCGCCATTTCGCGATTGGTCGCGACAACGGAGATTCGCCAAGGCATTGCAACACCAAAGTATAGGTACCGGTGTAACTGTATGTGTGCCTTCATCTGTACCCCTAGCCAAGTTGATAATCTGCAATCGTTAACGCTAGCAGAAAACTTCAAATGTACGGGAATGACGTCATCTCAACGCTCAGTCAAGTGGTTAGAACAAAAGAACCGGGCGTGGCCAACTCAGGGCGTTCGACGCAAACGAAACGGCTCTTAATAAACTAGTGCGCCTCCCCATCAACGATTGTATCACTGCTTACCATCAGGTGGGATCGCATTCAAGCGTTAGTTTATATCATTTAAAAAAAAAAAAGCGGTTGTAACTTGGATAGAGGGGCTGCGCAGAATTAACAATTTCCTTACTTCATTTTCATAAGATTCTGTCTACTATGCTGAGTGTGCTTCGTTACTATTTGTCGTAGGTTGGATTCTTATTCATTTAACCTGAGTGCACCTACAATGTCTAAATACAAGATGAATCCTAGATAGGAATGTATTCTCTCAACCTTATATCATCGCCTAACATCACTGCATTCCACAAAGCCAATAAAAAAACAGCTTTGTACCTACCCCTTTAAGGTCTCAGGCGCGGGCCAGACAGAAGAGACGTAAGACGCAGACGGGGCGCGGACATTTGTCTCTACCGCGTCCTTTTCATACAAAATGTATAGAAGCGTCGCGACGCGAAGCATACAGAAGAGACGGGGCGCAGGCGCAGCGCTTTTACGTCTGCGCCCTTTGTTCAAAATACACAGGAGAGACGGGCGCGGACGCGGCGGAGACGCGGACGGGATGCGGGGGCGAAGACGGGGCGCGGGGTGGTATGCCAGCCGCGCCGCGCCGGGCGAGCGGTCTCACTCTCTCGTCTCACCCAATCAGACTGTTGAATGCGACTTCTGAGCGTGTGGTCCTGCATGATTACGATTCCCAAATCGGGCAAGAAGTGCTATTGAGTTTTTCTATTAGGACATAGTAGCTGCCAGCAGTTTAGAAGTTGGTAGTGCTATAGGTACCACCGTGCCACGTAAAGCATGTAAAACCGTTGATCCTGCGCCTGATTTATCCCCGGTTGAACCGAATTGCCGTGCCATCGGGTTATGAGAGTGAAAGAACAAAGAGTGCTTAGTGCAAACTGTGTGTGACCTTTATAAAAACTTCCGTCCTAGTTAATCTCCGTTGAGATCGGCGACTGTAATTGATATTCGGTCTTGAGGAGTTAAAGTTCACATTAAGGCCCAGGCGCCCGAAAAGTGCCATAAAACAATGACTTTCTGAAGCCTACTCCTCAGTTACGGCCAGGTTAATAGGTTTGAAAAAAATACTTATATGTTTATTATAGACTTATGAACAACAATATCAACATTTGATTTTTTCGTGCTGACTAAAAAATTTTTTAGCAATTTCGTAACTTTTCCCTACTCCTTCGAAACGGCTTGGATCTTTAGAAACATTTTTACACGTAAAAATTGGTAGATAAATATTCTTCAAAATGAACATAGCTTATAAATCAATCAATATTTCGCAAAGAAAATGGATTTAAAGGTCAGCCGCACTATCCGGGGGCAGCTAGCCGCAATCAAATGCACCGATACGCGTACTGCCGCCAAGGTGGGTACAAGAGTTGTGTCCATTTAATTTCGGCCAGATGGTTCAAGGGACTATAAGCCTTAAATCAAAGCATTTATTTCAAACTAGCTACAGCCGGTGGCTTCACCCGCGTAAAAGTATATAGAAAATTGTCCGAGGGACCATACTCCCGAAATAAAATTTATCTTTAGTGCTACTCCAGGACATGGTCTACCCGTATACCAAGTTACATCGAAATCCGTTCAGCCGGTCGACGTAAAGAAGTAACAAACATACCAACACAATAACTTACATTCACATATTATAATATTAGGTACATAAGTATCATAAACCATTTACAGGCACTTTAGAATTGTTAAGACACAGGCCAGTCAGAAAAAAATTAAGCTAAATTGCACATTCCAAAGCGTAATCTCTGTGGAGACGAACGTGCAAGAAACTATAATAGATAAATGAAACAATATTAAAATAGATACCTCTACATGTGTATTGTGATTGTGAAGGTCTATTGTATACCTAATTTTCGCGAGTTATGATAACCATCAGCCATCGCCGAGCATAAATAAAGGGGTTTTCTTTCTTTGTTTCCTAAATCCAGATTCTGAGAGTCCGATAACCGTCTGGAACCAGCCCAAATCGTCCTAGGCACGTAATGTTCCATCACCTCAAAGAGATGTCGGCAAAACCGCAAGGAACCCAGCAGGGTCCATGCCCGCTAGGAAAACCCATGTTTCTACAATGCAAAGGGCAACTGAAGGACACAGGTTTAAGTTTGCGAAAGTCAGACACACCCTCTCGTTCCACCCTAGGAAGAAGATCAGCGGAAGAAATCATTGGATGATGGCACACCTCAAAAAAATAACTCCGGAATTAAATTGAACCGAATTTTTAAGTAGTAAGCCTACTTATAAATACCAGTAACACTTGACTTAATCCGGAAATCAAATAAAGCACAAGAAACTCAAAAATAATATCCACTAAATCAGAGCCATCAAGCTAATCTATACATCTATACATAGATATAAATAAAGTTGGAGTGTCTGTTTGTAATATTGAAATAACCGCTTCTTACTACATGCATATGAATATATATACGGTACGTATATACACGGAATAAAGAAAAGTAGGGTACGTACACCAAAATAACATATTTTACTATTTTTGTCTGTCTATCTGTTTGTTCCCGCTAATCTCTGAAATGGCTGGACCGATTTTGACGGGACTTTTTTTGGCAGGTAGCTGATGTAATAAGGAGTAACTTAGGCTACTTTTATTTTAGAAAAAATAAATTCCAAATCCTGTAGTCCACGCGAACGAAGTTGCGGGCACAGCTAGTATAACATTTAATGAGGTATTCCTACTGTACAAACATAGTTTTAATTGATTAATGTCTAATTGATCACGTAAACGATGTTTTAATGCTAATACGGACTAGCCATCTGAATAAATTATGAGACTAGACCGTTTGTATTACAATAATGAAGTTAGTTTTTATTCAAATAATTAATTAAAGAATTTTAATAATTAATAAAATCAAAAAATAGATTCGATATTTTGAAACACTGCAATAAAATTCGGTTAACTTTTTATTTCTTATTTCTTAACAATTCTTCAAAATGTCTATAAAATTAAAAGACAGAAGTATAATTTAAAAAAATGCACTTTAAGCGAACTTACAGAGAATCAAAAACTGAAAATTTAATTTAAACATTTAATTTACAACGTGACCGAAATAGAAATCCGGAGTCAATTAGTTAAATTATTAGTGACTCCTACATAATACAATAGTAACTAGTAGTCCCCCCTATCTTTGGTTGGGTTATCTATTATCTAAAACAAAAATATTTTTTCAATTCGAAACATAGTTCGTGAGGTTAGCGCATTTAAAACCAGGTATACCTAGATACACAACCCATCCTCTTTAATTGCTCTTTCTATTAATGGAAACTGGATCAACATCTTTCTTCAAACGCATTTGGCGTGTCCTTCGCAATTGGCAATAATCATGCCCTTCGCCCCAAACGCTGCATCGGCTCTTATGTAGTCTTTATCGACTTATTTTGCTGACCGTACCATCCATAAAGTATGTAGAAAAACTTCTCCAGACGAGTCCATTTACCGAAAGCCGTAAGGTTACGTAACTGTAGTACACTTAAGGTCGCCGAACACGAGCCACCGGCCACAACCACAAAACGCCACCACGGACATATTTCCTGTAGTTATCATAATATTTTATATGGACTCGCCCGACACGGTTGATGCCAGTGGCCGCGACACGCCATAAATTGCCGCTGCTCGCTTATTGTGGCCCGTACCCCACACGCCATTCGCGCATTTAAACCTTCTTCGACAGAGTCCGCAAGTGGCTTGTGGCCGCTTCTAGCTTCTGGTGACGGCGTTTGTTGGTGTGGCATAATTATGGCTCATGTGCGGTGACGCTTAGGTATGCCACTTGTAAGCGCAGGCGCAGCTTACTTACACTCACCTCGTAACTTTTAAACTCGGCACTCACTTATCCGTTTTCTCAACAACTTCTTCAGGCTTTTTGAATGGGATTGAATACCAGTGCTGTCTGTGGAAGTATTGTTTATGGTGAAAATCAGACCAATCGCTACTTACTTCGAAGACGAGACCCTCTTTTTATCCGACTTCAAAAAGGAGGAGATTATTATTATTGATCACTATCTCGACTGATGGTAAGCGATGATGTGTTTGAAGTTGGAGCACGCTTGCCTAGAAGTAACCAATCACTATTGTCTTAAATAACTCGCATGATGGTTGGTAGGTTAGTTGGATTGGTTGGTTGGTTGGGTCAGGATATACATACTCCGGCAGCGAATTCCGCTCCTGAGCTGTACGCACAAACATATAGATGGGATGTTCATTAAGTAGTAGTAGTTGAGTAGAGTAGATTTCGGGGAGTGTGCACTGGAATTGCACAATCTAATTCCGCCAAGTCCGTTCCATCATCGGACCACACGACGTACAGCGTTGCGCCACCGGTACATGGTAGACATCCCACCCATACGCACAAAACGTTTTGCGAACACATTTATTGTGCGTACAGCCAAGGAGTGGAATTCCCTGCCGGAGTCTGTGTTTCCTGATAGCTACAACTTAGGAGTCTTTAAGTCGAGAGTGAATAGGTTTCTTCTAGGCAAGCGTGCTTCATCGTCGACCACATCATCGCTTACCATCAGGTGAGATAGTGGTCAAACGCAAGCCTATCATTAATAAAAAAAAAAAAAAAAAAAAAAAAGACGCAACGCCGTACATCTAGCGGTCCGACGATAGAGGGCCTGGCGGAATTAAATTATGCGATTCCGACACACAATCTCCGAAATGTAATCTAATAGGAGACCGAAAGGATAGCAACTCGGCGTAGATGATCAAGGCTTTGAAGCTTCGACTGGTAATAGACTGGTTTTCAAACTTTTATTACAGCTGTCAAAGATTTTCGACTAGCATTCCAGGCAGGACTATAGGCTCCATGACCTTTCTGAAGCAAGTCAGGGTCTTCTTAATTACCTAATGGAATATCAATTGGTCTCCCCATCCATTCACTCACCGATTTAGACGAGTGATCAACCTCAACCGTTGTGCTACCTGACCTGGGGCCTAAGTCTGCTATTTTTATAAATTCGTCATTCCAAGACGATCCCATTGTCATTTTGCTAAAAGTTTGTAATCTGCTAATTCATAATGATCGATCATTGATCGGTCATTGGTCTTGTAATAGAATTGTGGCAGAATGACAATATCGAGCTTATTAAAAGCACTAATTGCGCAATGACGTCGTAGTGGTAGGTCATTAATCAAAGGAACTGTAAAATTTTTTGCAGATTACCGCATACGTCAGATATTCATTTGTCATTATGTACGATTTAGTGTAGATTACCATTCTATGCCATTTCTTTCAATGGAGTGTGACCATCGGAAAGTCATAATGAGTACGCCATTATACCTATTAGTAGATTATCAAAACTTGTCAAAATCAACAATTATGAAATCAATGTTAGACGATTCTGACACTATTGTAATAGCAGACTTGAGGCCCAGGTAGGTTACCATGACGTTCAAAGTAAAATTACCATCTCTTACCCACACTGAAATACTAACGAAACAATCTTACTTTGAACGTCATGGTAACCCAGCAAACCCGTAAGCTGAATGAATAAAGGGGGGTTGTCGTAAAGTTTGCAGGTTTTACGGCCAATTACATTTATCTTCACCCTAACAAAAGCCATCCTCTATAAATATAATAAAAGTGGAAACTGACTGACTGACACCTCAACGCACAATTGAAACTACAGGGACTAGGAGCACAAAATAGATAGGTACAGAAGTCAATCTACATACAAAGCGCGCTCGAGCAACGCACACATAGACACCGCTCACGGACACGATGTGTCGGTCGCGTCTCGGACCACTCGTCGAACAGTTCCGGCTCAAACGATCATTAGTGTGCGTCCACCGAGCGTAGGTATAAAAAGTGAAGTACATACGTAAGATTGTCTTCTGTACCTATCTATTTTGTGCTAGGAGCGTGAAATTTTGCACAAGGTTTCCGTAGGCGAGCACTAAAAGATAATTTTTTTAAATTCACTCACCTAAGGGGATGAAACAAGGGTCTAAAGTTTGAATGCGGGGAACCCTACGTGCACGCTGGCGAAGACTTAAAGGAAGTGCCACAGTTAATATCATTATTAACATTGATTTGCTAATTGCCTTCAACTATAATTAAAATAAATCTTTTGTCCTTAACTTGTCTTGTCATTAAAAAAATCCACACCGGTTTCGTAATCTGATCCCGACCGAACAGTCTTAGTGATTATAATAATTTTAATGGCTCTAATTAATTAATACAAAAGATATTCAAAAACAACAGTGAAAAGCTTGTTTTGCTACAAAATCTTGCGTGTCTTTACCTAACATAGATTTAAAATTAGCGCAGGTGAATATTTATAAGCAGTATGTCGTATTGCCGCCAATGGCATATGAATAAGCATACGTTTCATAAGAAATATCTAAGTAGCAAATTACACAGAAAGAATAATGTTTTTCTTGAACAGGTTATCATCGAAATGCATTTTTGTCACTATGGGCTGTGTGTACCAAAGCCAGCCCATAGTCATCATCATCATATTAGCCGAAAGACGTCCACTGTTGGACATAGGCCTCCCCCAAGCGTCGTCTATGCCCATAGTGTTCAGCCCTAACTGTTCCGAACAGTTAGAGCCGAAAATAGGTATCCTCTTTGTATTTTTAGTAGGTACCCTAAGGTACGAAAGGTTATCTGTAAATAATCGCATTTAGCGTTAGGATCGCCCATTTTTACACGTTTGTGAGTGGTGTTCCTTCCACAATTTACATATGACCGTGGATAGACGGTCCCGAATGGCCTGTGTGCAGCGAAGAAAGGTCTTCCGACTTGCTGCTGTATGTTTAGGAATATCGGGAATCAGATTCTGTCATTTATACTCGGCTTTTATCCGAAACTCTCCGATTTTTTTATATCGGTACGTTTTTATTTCAGATATCCGATCCTTTCGATTACGATTACGGTGCTCCATAAAATTACTGGTTGACACTGCAGTCAGATCCTAAACGAAAGTGACCTAATATATTTGTTCTAATAATATCCACCGTAAAGTATTTATATCAATCAGAGGGTGACAGTAAAGATCACCTCCGATTTATCGGTTAACTAACAAAAAGACAAGACAATAACAAAATGACTAACATGCCTACAACGCCATCCTGTGTTTCAAAAGGTTATGGCCTACCACACGCACAAGTTTCACCACAGTCCATGTAAAATAGTTGTAGACCTAGCTGTCTACTACTAGCGGCTCCCAGGCGAAAACCGACCCTAACATGTTGGGACAAAGGTTTGACAGATGGATCTGGGTAAGCATTGGCGTATCATAAACATAACCAAAATCAGGCTTGCCAGGACATATACTTACTTGCTTTTTGGTTGAAGTTATCTGTATTTATTTGGAGCTTTGGTGGCCCAGTGGTAAAGATACCGACTTCGGAGTAGGTCTCGAGTTCAAACCCAGTCAGGCACATTACTTTGTCTAGTTTACCTACTACTGCTCTCAAAACGTTGAAGGACATCATCTTGTGGAAACCATGTTCAAGAACCAAAAATTTTAAGACATCTGATGTCCACCTATCTGCCCCTAGGTTTGAGTGGTAGTTTACTGCCCATTCCCTCTCTTAGAGAGGAGGCCTGGGTCCCAACACTGGGAACATTATAAGGCTGATTATATTTTATCAGTATTTTGTTGTCCATAATAGAAATTCGAATCGATTGTCCTACATCCTGGCATGGGTGCTAGACCATATTGCGGTGCCCCTCCCCCCTCCATATACAAGGTGTAAGGGACAGCCCTCCACAAACTTTAAGGGCTCGCTCAACAAAAAAAAAATTCGGCCTCTCCATACAAACTGTCCAATTAAGTTTATAATTTTCTATGGTGAGGCGGATTTTTTTTTGTTTCCTAAAAAAAATTTGTGGAAGGTTGTTCAGTTTCGTCTACTGAGCAAGCCCTTAAAGTTTGTGGAGGGCTGTCCCTTACACCTTGTATATCTATGTCACTAAGTCCACCATATAATTTTTCAGTATGTTTACCATTTAAAATCAATTAAGAAAGTCTATAGTCTGTCTAATAAGTCAACCGACTTGGGAATTTTGTATAATATTTAATCATTTAAAAAATACTTATAATTCGATACTTTTAATAAGGTTCTTCTGTTAGTTAACAATGATCTCTATATCTTAATCAACCTTGATAATTAAACCCGTGTTGACTACATCATATTTCATTAAATTCTAATAAACCCAAGTCGTTTAACTTATTAGTCAGACTCTACTCTAATCCGATTTAGCCATCCAGGCTTCATGGATGACGGACCGATCGTAAGCTGATTTCTAATAAAGTGCACTCATTAGGTAAGTTAGTAAAACGGATGTTAACTTATCAAGATATATCTAATCTTTGCAACCTCGAGTCGTATCAGAAAATGATATTTGGTTTTTCAAAGCTCCGTTCCTGAAATTCTGAGTCAGCAAACACGGAACCCTTATTTTTAAAAGGGTGAACTTGAAGAGTCACTTGAACGCGTGATGTATCAAACTGATATTAATCTCAAATACTCAGGTCTGCCCCAAGCACTTGTACTATAACTTATTTTGTGCCCAAGCACCAGTGAAAAAATGTTTATGCTAATTTACCGCTCCTGTCGTAGGTGTGCTGCATGAAATTTCGTTTGAAATGAGCAGCACTTTTTTAATTTTTTCTGTTAATCGCGTTTGAACTAGGCCCGGTCTAAGGGGGGGGGGGGGGGGGGGGGCAAGCCAGGCATTTGCTCAGAGCTGCAAAAAATGAGGGGCGGCAAAATTGACTTCTATCTAAACTATCTTCCAACCTAGTCATCCACGCCCAAGTTGTCCGGTTGAGAATTTTATGTGCCACCTTCCAACCTTCAGTACCCCTAGCCAAGTTGCTAATCTGCAATAGTTAACGCTTGTAGAAAGCTTCAAATGTACGGGAATGACGTCGTCTTAACGCTCAGTCACGTGGTCAGAACAAAAGAATTGGCGGCAAAGTCAACTCGAAGCGTTCGGCGCAAGCGAAACGGTTATAACTTGGCCAGGGGGGCAGGTTAGATAGTGGAAATATTTAAGACATAAGACTCATGACATATGATTTTGTGTATGTAAAGGACGGCGAAAATTTCTTTGCCCCAAGCGTCTAAATAGCTAGATCGGGCGATGGCCTGGTTTGAACACTATCTCACCTGTGACATGGTGGGAAACGACGATATGGTCGATGATGAAGCAGCGTTGTCTACCACTCTTGACTTACAGACCCCCAGGGCCCCAAGTCTGCTAATTTTATAAATTCGTCATTCCAACACGATCACATTGTCATTTTGTTAAAAGTTTGTAATCTGCTAATTCATAATGATCGATCATTGATCGGTCACTGGTCTTGTTATAGAATTGTGGTAGAATGATAATTTCGAGCATATTAAAACCAATAACTGCACAATAACGTTCTAATGCGTTGCAAAGTCATAATGACGTCATTAAATTAGTAGATTACCAAACTTGTCAAAATCGACAATTATGACATCAATGATAGACCATTCTGACACTATTGTAATAGCAGACTTGAGGCCCTGGTTGTAGCTATTAGAAAACATAGACTCGGACAGGGAATTCCACTCTCTAGCTGTGTCTACGCACAATGAATGTGATCTCAAAACGTTTTGTACGTATGTTCACAGAATAAGGTAGGTATGGGTAGAATATAATCCACCATGTAGCGATGGCATATCGCTGCCCCGGTCCGTCTGAAGGTCCGATGATGGAACTGGGTCAGCAGAATTAAAATAATTATACTTAAAGGCGTGCATATATACGGCTGTGCAAATGTCAATAGCCGTGTAAACATAACGTAAGTACAACAGGTCTAAATATGGTTTGCTTTGGCGAAAAAACAAAGACACTAATGAGTAGGTAAAAATTAAAAATAATACTAGTGTGTACGAATTCATAACTTCCTCTCATTTGTAAGAAACTATAACTAAGTAATATTTTCATCAAAACAATGACTTTGTATTAGTGCTAGGTAATTATTTTTAAATTCGCCGTGAATGTGGTGGACATTTTCCTACAAAAAATTGAACGTGATATTTGAACGTGAAAAAAACTTGAACGTGATATTTTAACGTTAGCTTATACTACTTTAATCTATTGTGCTGATTTAACATTGAGCCTCAGATACACTAGGGGTGAGTTGCACCATTTAACTATAACGATAACAAAGCAGTTAACAGTTGTCAAATCGTCGAATTGACCAATAGGCGGCCGTTTCACGGCTGGTTATGGTTTGGTTATCGTTATAGTTAAATGGTGCAACTCGCCCTAGGAGTAAAAATGTCCCTTATTATGACGCACAACGCCGTCAAATTGTCCAAAAAATCCCGCGCCACGTGAATGCATTGTAATATTTTGGCGGCAAGTTGCAGAACACTGGGCAACTTTGCAGCGCCCGGTAGACCAAGAGTTGCACGTCATGTTGAGGGACAATTAATTTGTCCCCTAGTATGTCTGACACTTTATAATAAGAATGCCAAGCTGTTACGTACTGTGTTTCATGTTACTTTACCATGATTTCTAAAATGGTTATGTTAACGTATACGCCTAACATAGTTGTCATAGCTACAAGTTGCTAGAAATTATTTTGCTATTATTTTTTATTACATTGCAACACCAAGAATGGGGCCTTTAATAGTACATTGTTACACTAGGGGTGAAAGTAACTCATTTCGTCCCGAGAAGGAGTCGGCGGGCGAGCGCAGCGAGGTCGCTAATTCGAGGGGTTAAATGGGTTACTTTCACCCCGAGGTAAACACTGTGCTTTTCATTACGAATACGAGGAAACTAAAAATAAAATAAAAAGTTTGTAAAACCTGAGTCGTTGTACCTATGATTTTAAGTAGGTATCTTTCTTCTGATTTAGGCGGTAAAAGGTATTCCACTACTCCGTTAGCCTCTTCTCTTATGAAATTAGGCGTTAAATCACAATTTTAATCTGACAAACATAACGTGTTAATTTAATACAAATCTCTGTTGTACGGAAATGTAAACAAAACTCGAAAAAACCAACGACTGATTGCCACTTTCCAGCCATTTTGTTTTTTTTTTCCTGTGGCCGGCCAGCTATTCAGCCTCATTAATGGAAAATTATAAATTAATTGTAATCTTTTAAAAATAAAGTATTTCAAAGAAATAGTTGAACAAATGAATCACTTAAAATATAATATCATTTAATTAATACTTATCTTTAAGTTATTAAGCTATTGCATAGCTTCTATCGCGGGCCTTGAGCGTGGAGACCGAATCCAGAAAATTCGTAACGAAAATAACCTAACACCCCCCACTCATTTGTTTTTTGAACGTGGTGACCGATAAGAAAACAAATGAGTGAACAATCAATCAAAATTCAATTCAATGTGTGAAAGTGTAACTTCAATTAATATCAAAGAAAAAAAAACAAAGGAAAAAAATACTGCATAAATAAAATAAATAAATAATTATAATTGCGTAAGTTGATAAAAATGCTATGCAATAGCTTTACCGCGGCAGTCCCCGAGTGCCACACGTCTTTTTTCAATTTTATATCGCGCTTTGATTGACTGGCTGTATGGAAAATTGGAACATGGTTCAATAGAAATGTGAAGATAGAACTAGTTTTTTTTTTAATAATTTGACTGCTGTCAGTTGTAAAGTAAAACTCCCTAGGGATGAAAAGTGTCACTTTCAGCCCGCTCCTCAGGCAACTTCAGACCTACTTTCAGAGTATGAGTGATGAAATTTTTTTTTTTTTTTTTGCCAAGCACAGACACTCACAACATAACTAAGAGTTCAGGTTTTTGATACGAGAGGTCGCTTTCTGCCCCAAAAGGGTTACTGTTTATTCATTTTTTAAACGTTGTCCCTGACTAGGAATAACTGTTGTCATGGGTGCATTCACAAACATGTAAACTCAAGAACACAAGACACCTCGACCTGGAACCAAAGAGTAAATATACGCGGAACACCTATCTGTAAACTGTACAAATAGTTTTTTCCGTGCGGGAATTGAACGCGTAACATGCAGCGCAGCCGCCAGTCGCATAACCACTGCGCTAACCGTGCCATCGCTATATGCTTATTCTAGTTTGTCACTAGTTCATTACAAATCAGCAGGATAATATTTTTTTTTCATAAGAACCACGACATTGTCGTAGGTAGTCAATTTTGGTGACAAATAAAACAAGATCTCTTTACTTATAATTATAATAAAACAAAAACCATAGACATAATTTATCAGATTTTATTTAACAGTTAACAACAGCTATAAATAATAAATAACAGCATTCTTTTCTTACTATTTCTAATAAATAAAAATAATCATATCACTAATATGTGCCAACAAAAAAATCTTAGTTTCGTCAAAATAAATAAATCACTATGAAGATTCGCTAGTATAACTATTTTGGAATTGTATATCACAGACTATAAAAACGTATCTAAATAAGCGTTCGTATTGATCTTTTTTAAATCTAATAGCTATTTTAAAGCAGGGGGTTTTCTGCCATGCATTTACGTTATTACAATATCTATTTTAATAAATTGTAAGCACAATCATACTTGGGCCGTTGGGCCAGCTTTTGGCGCGTTGTCATATGAGCTAATGCCGCCATCTTGTTTTTTCATTACAATGTCCATAAACAATTTCACGTCTTCGGACCGGGACCGCGGTCCCGACTTTCATCTGAGTATATTTTTTTAGTAGTATTTTAGGACCACAAGAAAAAAGGCATTAAAAGTACAATAACCAAAAAAGTTATATTTATTTTTTTTGTGGTTCCAAAATACTAGTCAAAAATAATATTATTTTTTATAGATGGAAGTTGGGACCGCGGTCCCGATCCAAAGTAGAATCCCCACGACCCGTGGTAAAAGGTCGTGTAATTGTCTGTGGTATTTGAATAACATCGCTCTCCGACAATGCTTTTAAAGCCTAAATATCTTTGTATCACTGTGCCTACATTTACCAGTATCTATCTGCTATTTTTCAAATACACTGCATATGTAAAATAAGACGAGATTACAAATCCAATTTATTTTCAAATGTCATCCAAATATACTTAATTGTAAAATATTTCACTTATTTTAAGGACACTTTACAGATCCTTTGTCCGCCATTATTGCAAAGCTTTGCTAGTAACGATAGCCATTCCAGTATAATTTATTAGGACTAATAATACTGTCATAATTATTTTATTATTATATATGCTTCTGTAACCTTATAAATCTAAAAACAGATATAAAAAAATTGACCTTATAAGGTTTTTTTTTCGTAATTGTTATTTTTTTAAATTTTAATAGATCACCAGTGTTACAATGTTTCACTGATAAAGATCAATGTCCTTTACTAATTAAAATCTAATTTGGTGTATTTTTGGTGCCACATAAAGCTTCATTTCTAAGACATAAACACACAATTATCTAAATTTTCCAATCAACATTCATAATGTGCGCGAACAGTTATGAAAAACACTATAAACTTTATCTTGTCTATGGCTGGTCCCGGACATATGCAGAAGCTTGTGCGGTATAATTACCTACTTTACAAGCAGCGAAGACTATTTCCATCAAAATAGATGACTGATACTAAGTATTACCAACACTTTATTATTATGTCACGAATAAAAATGTTCCGTAAAAAATCTAGAAAAAAATTTTGTTGTCAACAAAGTTTTTTTTTGTAACAATTTGCACAATTATGAGAATTAGCATATGACAGGGACCATAGTAGTGTGTCGACACGGTACAGACTTGCGTAGATTTCTATAGCATTGGATACTTGCTTGCGTTTATTTTTCCTACATTTTGTAATTAACAAAAATAATTATATTTCCGAAAACCGCATCAAACTTGGTTTTAAAGTGAAGCAGCAATTATCATCTATATTACATAAAAGCGAAATACCACTCACTGATTAATCACGAAATCTCAGAAACTATAACACCTACAAACTTAAAGTTTGGCAGGTAAGTTCCTTAAAGGGTGTAGACTACTGCTAAGAGCGAATTTTCCGAAATTCATCCCGTAATGGGATGAAACTGGGGTCCAAAGTTTGTATGAAGAAACTTACATTCACGCGGACGAAGCCGCTGGAAGAAGCAAGTTTCAAATATTTGTACGAGGAAGAGTAGGGGAGTGGTGGGAAAATCTCACTATCTCATTTCTACGCGCGTAACCAAATGGCGGTGATGTCACATTGTGGTTTGTGCAGCCTATTTCTGTTACTGGACAGATTCCTCTTCCAGATTAAAAAAAAAATCTATTTTTTTTTAATTTTGAACTGATTTGAAAAATTCTTTCGTTTTAGATTTTGGATAAAGTTATTTTTGATACAAACGATAAAAAAATTGGGTACAAACCCAATTTTGTCTATAGGTACAACATAGCAGTGCAGACAAATGTCGGTGTATAATCTACTAAGTCTCTACCGTATCAATGCACCATAAGGAACTATTTTTTTTTTGTGATTCTACATAAATCTACATCCGACCATAAACTCCAGATCTTTCTAACAGATTCATACATTACTATAGCTATATTACATTCGTATAATAATAACCGCATGTTAGATGGCAAGTATCGTTGGGCAATAACTTGAGTTGCAACTAAACAAAGTCGAGTAAAGTAATTACCAGAGGTCGAAATTAGGTAGTTATTTATGTACTTAAATACTGATTTCATGCAGCGAAAGCATAAAGTGGATTATGCGTCAAATCCTGAGATTAATTTTAAAGAGCAGATTTATTTTATGTCAGAAATATAGCAGAAAAAAATTCTTCCTGTATTAATGACGAGGAGGAAGTGTATTAATTTGTTAACCCCACCTCAGTTGACGTAGAAAGATCTTTTTCAATGTAAAATACTAATAAAAATTTATATTTTAATATATCTTTGTTTTATTCGTCTTATCTTTCTCAGAGGTTTTTATTATAATTTATGTAGGTAATATTGTTGGCCATATTTCTAATTAGAAACCCCAGGAAGATCCATATTAATATTAATATTTCGATGCAAGTACGAGTACATGAAAACTCTACCTAATAGGCATTAGCTGGGAACCTCTGGTAATTACTTATTATTCGATCAACGTATAGTACCTTGTCAATTTGCGGCCAACCTTAGCCGCTCGTTTCTGGAAATAAATATAATCGGTATGTCTCAAATTAAACGCATGATACATAATGCGATGGCTGACAATGATTCATTTAATCAATCAGACACTAATTTTACTATTATTTTCGTTCCAATA
The DNA here is from genome assembly GCA_910589285.2 of Mythimna ferrago. Classification (NCBI taxonomy): domain Eukaryota; kingdom Metazoa; phylum Arthropoda; class Insecta; order Lepidoptera; family Noctuidae; genus Mythimna; species Mythimna ferrago. Next base: position 14,648,746 of record OU342690.1, on the reverse strand, counting down.
TCAGTGGTTTTCTTACCAAGCATTTTAGCTAAGTAAGAATGCCTCAAGTCATTATTAATACAACCATTAATGGAAGATTATGCACCGAAAAATAATACTTTTTAAGTATTATGTATGTATAAGAAATGGCAATGGTCAATTGTACCTGGTACAATGTTTGACTCTGGCAGAAACGCGAATTCGTATGCGTTGGAAGTAGCAGTGTCAGATCGTTAAGCTGGGTATTCACTATGTCCGCCAACTAACTGTGCTCCACGCATCTGCAACCACTCTGATGGAGACAGTACTCGCATCTACATAAGAAACACGCATGCTCCACAGTCCACTTGCGAACATTTTTCTCCTAATACTCTTATTAATCTTCGCGTGGAGTATGATATGTACGCACTGAACGTGGTATTTTGCTCGCGTCTACGAACAGACTGAGCTCCACTTTGTGTTAGCCCAAAAACTGCCACCGATTGGAGCACTAAGGCGCCTATTACACTAAGCGTTATTCAGCACACGATATACAGACCGTCTTATTTTTCATTCCAAGTAAGACAGTCTGGTCCGTCGTCTGACCTTTATTATACTACGCTACATAGACGACTGTCTGTGAGTGGTCTAATAGGCGCTTTAGTGCGACGTGCGCAAACGTACCTACCCTCTATGTGAAGCAGTTGCAGGAGCGCGAAACGCAATTATGGCAGTAAGTCCCCTCTTTGAGGCGTGGCTGGAAAGAACTCACGGCGTCCTTACCTTCCGCATGACGCAGGTCCTCACCGGACATGGCACGTTCGGGAGGTACCTGTTCCGGATTCAAGCGGAAGAGACGCCCGGGTGTCGCCACTGTGTGGAACGCCCGGAGGACACGGTGGAGCACACAGTCGAAGTGTGCCCTGCTTGGGCGGAGCATCGCCGTGCCCTCGTAGGGGCGATCGGCGGCGGAGACCTCTCGCGCCGGGCCTTGGTTGAGGCCATGGTCCGGAGCGAGGAGGAGTGGCAGGCGGTCGCCGACTTTTGCGAAGCAGTAATGCTCGCTAGGAGGACGCCGACCGCATCAGGCAACGGCGTTCTCGCCGCCGCCGCCGGGATTCTGATCCCGATTTCCGGCCACCGTAGGCGCGGGCTTGCGGACAGTGAGCAATGGGTAGCTCGCTATCCAGCCGTCCGGTAACTGTCCGGACCAAGCCCAAGTCGTCGACCGCGCGCACTATTCCCGAGCGCCTCAAGGAGTTGTCAGCAACAGTAGGGACCCAGCCGGGTCGAAGCCTACTGGGGCCAGGGTTATCCGAAAGGGAACTCGAGCCCCGGTATGAAGGCTAGAAGGAACAGGGTGGGTCGTTTAGTCAGTAAGAGTCTGACACTATCTCCCGCTCCGCCCAAGAGCGGGGGTTGTCATTGGATGATTTTTCACACCATAAAAAAGGAGCGCGAAACGAAACAATAATATATAATGGATACCCAGCTTTATGTGTTTGCATTTATATTTCTTTCATATAAAATAAATTAGATTCCGGTAGAAAAGGGAACTAGATGGCGTTGTGTGATAGTTGTGGAATATTATATTATATTATTATATATTCTTACTTAATAAACCAGTCACGCTTTATTCTCGTATCCCTCGCTGTTCTCACATACGAAAGTTTTCTCATAGGTACAAATGATTTATGGCACAAAAGTATAAAAATATATTTCTGACATTATGGCATCCCACAAACCTATTTGCTACTTGCCCATAAAACTAAAAGTTTGAAAAATACTGTAGCGTTACCAAACATGTGTTTCGATCCACGCGGGGCCACTCAAGGTGCACACAGGGGGCACACAGTTAATATAATGATTCAAGAGGTGGGTACATTGGCACAAGTTACGATCAGTATTATTTTTATGTATTCCGAGCGTAATAGAACTGAGGGTCCCGCTGGATAGATGAAGTGATTAATTGTAATTTCTATCAAAATAGTTGATGTACAAGTACATTGAATCTTGTGGTTTATTCCAGAAATCCCCAGCGACTAATCCCCACCAGTGGAGATTATTACTTTTTTTTACAGAAATCCCCACTAGGCTGATATTGGTTATCTAGTGGGGATTCTCCTGTTGTACCTACTAATTATAGAGATTATTATAAATCGTTTTAATTTTATAATTGAGTTGAGTAAAGCGTTTTTCTTTTGTCATTTAGAAACCACTACATCAAGAGAGGATTGTTACTTATTTCTCAAAAAATCCCCATTAGGCTGATAACTAGTAGGGATTTCTGAAATAAACCAATCTTATCAGTAAATTCGTAAGGTACATTGATCAAACAAAGTACCTAATGCCACTAGTTTTTTTGGTTTAGCTCGAGTGACCCCGCTGGATCGAAACACATTACACATACAGGCTTAATTTAACTCATTGATCTCTTACCGTTATCTCAATTAATTTGGGGTGTACATATGTCGTATTCTTCCATGTTTCTCTAAAGCAGTGTTTCCCAAAGTTGGCTAATCGGGACCAACCTCTTGGCCTTCATGGAGAAAATAGATAAAGTAGTATTACTATGCATAGGGATTAAATATAATGACCACCATAAAACGCTTTGGTACCCCTTAGTTCTTTTGTCAAAAATATATTACTTGACACCAAAAAAATGAAATCCTAAAGTTACAATAGTATTTTAGTTACGACTGTACTTTAAATTGTATTCGAACACCAAATGTAGTAAATGATAACCAAATCTTAGCGAGCAAATTAATGCGCTCTTTTTAGCCCCGTAGAGCAGGATGATACTTTGTCTAATCAACAATCTATCTTAGTGGAATTTTAGGGCACCCCGGGTCGGATAGATTTAGGTTAGAAGAAGGTGGCGGGGTCGTAGTGAGCGAGCGAAGCGAGCGAACACAGACTCCGTCACCTTCTTCGAGGTTATTTTTTTTTAAACCACCCAGAAGTAGGAGCCCCGCGTAGCGGGACTCCGTCGAGCTGTCTTGGCAGGTAGTTAACCTAACCTCAAAATTTTAACTACTGATATCTCCGTAACCATGGGGTTCTGCCGATGCTTTATTTGGATTCATTTTGCTTAAATAGGATAGCGAGATGTTAAAACTTTGGTTATAATTTTACATTAAAATGTAGGTTTAATTTTGGTGATCATTTACTATTTTTGTCTTTTATATATTACTATATCTGGTGGTAAGTTAAACATAAGCCCTATGCATATAAATGAAAGGCCAAGTTCTCCACAGTTATGCTTAGTTAAATACAAGCTCTATTTCAATCAATTGTCTTTCTAGCTTAGGCATCAGCTTTTTAGAGCGGATCTAATGTTCGCGCGCGAGTCGCCAAAGGTTCGCGACTCATAGTTTGAGAATTACTGCCCCAAAGTATTAATCACACTTTCTCTCCCACTCTCAACTCTTCAGGGGCCTTACCATTACGAGTGAAAATATCAATCGTGCGAGCGAGAAAGAAGGATAGAGCTATACCACAAAATAGATAGGTACAGAAGTCAACCTCATGTGTGTACTTCACTTTTTATACTTATGCTAGGCGCTCGCACACACGTCAGCGCGTTGCGCCGAACTGCACGAGTGCGACCGGGCGATTGAGCTGAAATATCGTGTCCGTGAGCGGTGTCTATGTATGCGTTGCTCGAGCGCGCTTTGTATGTAGATTGCCTTCTGTACTAATCTATTTTGTGGCTATACACCATATACAGTCGCCAATAGATCGCATTAAGAGCTTGTGGTAGAACCTCTGGCTGCACAGTTCAGTCCGTCTATTTAATACTTCTGACCACTTTTCTGTACGTGTTATCCATCAGCCACGTTGTCCCGTTGTCTATGGGCTTCACTATGAAAGGGATGGAAGCCAGCCCCACCCCCACAGCCACCCAGTTCCTCGTCTTCCTTGGGACTTTAGTGTACTTTCTTAAAACTTCTGTGGAGAAGAAGCATAACCTGAAATTAAGTTAAAAAAAAAAGTTTAAGTCGTTTACTCAAAAGTTTGATTTTGTAAAGTTCCAGGGAACACAGACCTGTGTATATGGTTTTAATTTGAACTCGATACCTCTACGCGTTCCCGAAATAAAGAGACAAACGGACGAACAATAAAGTGATCCTATAAGGGTTCCGGTTAGGGAATCCAATCCCGCAAGCGCGGGATCCCGCAAATGTGGTGGATTCCGACGACCTGCCGTCGTTTACATTATTTATTGGACCCAGCTTATCTTCATTAAAAAGTAATGAAAAAATTGTGAAAAAACGTGACATTTTTTTAGTATTTGTCTGCAAAACAATTATTTTCTTTTCGATTTCACCTAGAAGTTAAATAATTTTTGTTGTGCGAATCCTGTATCGCAACTGAAACAGAACGTAACCAATGTCAGCTTAGATACGCTATGACTGGGGATTCCCCACAGCATGTGAATTCAATTTTCTAAAAGATGAAGGTCCATTAAATATTTTATTATTTCATAAAAGCAGCTGATTTTATATTAAAAAAAAATTATTTACTATTAGGAAATTCTTAGAAACTCGATTCGATGAAGATGAATAGAATTTGACCGGTTTTTGGGTTTATTACTACTTAAAACAAAAAATAAGTAAATTAAAAATTCCAATCCCGCAAGGTCCGCGGGATTGCTGACATCAATCCCGCACGCGTGCGGGATTGCGATTTTGATGCGGGATTAGATTCCCTAGTTCCGGTTTTTAATTTTGATGTACGGAACTCTAAAAAACACATTTTTTTAAACAAGACAGAACTGCCAAGCAAGAGATCGTATTGCCAAGGAAAACAAAACAGCTGCCAGGGTTCCGGGATTCTTCCGTAGAGTTACCGTGACCCTGGAACGCAAAGGGCAAGTGAAGGTACCCAGGTAGGTTTAAGTCACTCCCTCTCGCTCCTCCCAAAGCAGGAGATGGTATTTGATGATTTTCTATGTACAATTCATATACGTAGAACTATATACATAAGCAGAACTCTGAGCTCGTTCAAAACTATACTATTTATTATCCTATACTCTGTTCAAAGTAACATTAGAAATTTATGAAAACCTTTTATTACTGTCCATTCAACCGATTTTGACTTTTATAACGTTGGTGGTATGACAAATGGCGGCTGGAGTAAATAGTTGGTATTGTAACCACGTTTTTGCTTGTAATGTCGTCCTTATACCTACGAAATAAAAGTTAAATTTTTTTACCTGTTTATAACATATCCAGGTATCGCGACAGACGCCAGCGTCTGCCATATCAGTGCATCTCCCGCCTCTATAACCACCGCGGGAGGTCCATCACCTCTCTGCACAGATTGTTTAATATAATGTTTAAAAATGTAAAATTTTTTTTATATGAATATGATTTTGGGCCACGTTTTATATATTTTTTTAGTCTAGCCTAGTCCAAGAGCGAGCGAAGCAACCTCGAAATTTTAGGGCTAAGGCGGGTGCGTAGCGGAGTCGTGTACTTTTTCCAAGAGTATATTTGCTTTGATAAACACTACGTCCTATTCCAGATTATGGTCTCAAATATTATTCCAATCTTTTCAAGCATTTGAGTGTAAAGGAGTAATAAATATACATACAGACATTTGCCATTATAATTTTAGTGTGATTTATTATGATTTAATGACCAACCTTTTGAATGAAAGAAGGTACCTAACTATTTTTTGCAATTGTAATTGGAAAAAAAGAAAGGAGATAACCTATTTTGTTTGATGATTTGGAATAAAATAAAAAAGTCGGCGGCCGGGAATAAATTGTATTTTATTTAATTCGTGGCTAGAGTAGAAACATTTCTTTGTATGGCAACAATGCTGTAATGAATTTGGAAACAAAGATATACAACAATTTTTAAATGTACGTATGTAATGATAAATTAATGATGTAGTTAGTGTTGACTTACAACAATACTGACTAACCCATCTGTAATGGGTATGATATAGATTTAAACCCCTAATACAAATTGCTTTTTCTGGCATCGTCCTTCTTATTCTTACAGTACCTACCAAAATAGTTTTCGACTAAGCTGCCATAGTAAAAAATAATGTGTTACATAGGTGCTTTAAAAATGTGTACCTAATTATGATTGAGGGCTGCCAAAAACTTTTTATTTTTCTAAATTTACCAGAATAAGTGATTTCCTTTCTGCATTTTAACTTAATAATACTAAGACTATGATTATACCTACGTACTTTATATGACTTATAACTTTTGTCCACAGTATCGGCCACTGTGTAACCGACAGCGATTGCATACGAGGCCCACACAACATTTCTGGAGAAGATTGGACGGAAGGACTCGCCCACTTCATTGGCGTACCCTGAAACATGGACCTGTTCAGTGACCGATATATCACACGGGACGAAGGGTGAGTACATGCAACATTATATTTTAAGGATTTTTTTTTTATTGATAGGCTCACGTTTGACCACCATCTCACCTGATGGTAAGATTAACCAATACATATACTAAAATTTGTAACTCCACGTTAATTCAGCCCAAGCGAACGCCAGCGTTCGCGCACCTATCCTCTTTCTATTGTGTCTGTGATTTCCACGTTTGAAAGGTTAAACTATAGTTAGTCAATTATCACTAGTTCATTATTAATATTTGAAAATATATCAGTTAAAATAAATAAAAAAATCATAATATAATAATCCATTTGAAACATGTAATTTGTGTGTAATTTTTCAAAACACAAATAATTTGAAATAGTTAATAACATAGAAGTTACATGTACAAACAGATTCACCATTTTCAGTAAGTGCACTGAGGAAATCATAGTACGCAGTAATAATAATATAAATTTCCCCGTGAAAACTGTTCCTTTATAGTGCTTCAAATGGACTGTAACACTACACCAAGCATCTCAATCATAAAACAAGGCACATCATAATAAGATGTCATCATAACTATTAAAAATCTATGAGGCCATGACATTACATAAAAGTTGTCATCTTTAACTCAAAACATGATAATTGCATAATCTACAAGTTTGTTGAATAAACATTAAATTATTATATTTACCTAGGTATCGCACCCATGTGTCCCTCCAGATATCAACTGGTTCGTTCATAATCAGAACAATTTAACGACTTTTTGGTACCAAAACAAGTGCGTTATGTTTACTCCATTGCAGCTAGAGAATTTAAAAATACCAAAAATTAAACTACCTCGGAAGGTAGCATAAAGAACTACGTTTGTTTTTAAGTCAATAAATTTGTCCCTTAAGGGAAATACGGAAGTAATTACAACATAGAAATAAAGCTATTGGGTAACAACGTAAGGTTATGACTGATCTTACGGTAACTACACTTTGTGAAGTGTTTCACGTTGCCGACTGATAAACTAACTGTTCAAACATAATTTTCTGTCTCTCTTTCATTATAATACCGATAAGTATGTAGCACCAGTTTAAAATTTGTGAAAACACAACACTTCGAAGTCGAACAACCAGCAGATATTGATCATATTGATTAATTTGACATTGACAATATTTGACAGTTGCGAGTTGACATTTCGAAGTGCGATCCGAGAGTATACTCATGATTATTATTGCTATTTATAATTGTTGTTCTGAGCCACACAGGTGCGATTGTCATTTAGTTCTTTTGCCTTTAACTAGTCTTTACCTGACAATTCTACTAAGAAATAAACTGTAATGTAATATAAATATAATGAAATAAACAAAATCGGATTCGTATAAAATCATTACGGTCATTCGAAACAGTTTGATGCGCTATTAGCAATTTTGACGTGAATCGGAACGCGCGGGTGTGACATGAGTAAGTCAGTGGTGTAAGACAGTTCTGTCTGGAGTTGCCAGCATTTATCCTCAATCACCTCATTTCTAAGACAAACGTACTCGTGTGATATTTGGTAAATTGAAATTTTCGATTTTTTTTTTTATTACGAAGGTCAATTGTAAGCAAAAAAAAAAGACGTGTGGCACTCGGGGACTGCCGCGGTAAAGCTATTGCATAGCATTTTTATCAACTTATGCAATTATAATTATTTATTTATTTTATTTATGCAGTATTTTTTTTCCTTTGTTTTTTTTTATATTAATTGAAGTTACACTTTCACACATTGAATTGAATTTTGATGGATTGTTTACTCATTTGTTTTCTTATCGGTCACCACGCTCAAAAAACAAATGAGTGGGGGGTGTTAGGTTATTTTCGTTACGGAATTTCTGGATTCGGTCTCCACGCTCAAGGCCCGCGATAGAAGCTATGCAATAGCTTAATAAAGAGGCAGAAATAAGAAGTGACATGTCTCAAATCTTAACAATAATATTTATTATTATTTCTTAATAAAGTACTTGAATAACTTAAGTCGGTATAGACCGGTATTGAGATTAGCATTTAACTAAAAGTAATGAAAAGAAAAAGGAATAAACAAGAATAACTAAATCATACCTGGGCTCTTACCATGACGTGTTAAAATGTCAGGTCAGGCGTGCGTACGAGAAACTTCTTTCCCTTCCTTCCTTTCCCTTGAACTGTTTAAGGGATTGTCGTAGGGCCTCTGAGGCAAGAAGTAGGCGTGGGAATAGTGTGTCATCTTTGCAATTGAAACATTTGCATCTGAATCACTGAAATGTTGCGAAACAGTGATATGTATAATTTGGAACATCGGCTCAAAAGGTACAAACGGAACATTTGAAACGTCGACTCACAAGATACAAACGGGAACATTTGGAACATTTGGAACATCGGAACATTTGGAACATCGGCTCAAAAGATACAAACGAAAGCTTTGAAACATCGGCTCACAAGATACAAGCGGAATATTTGGAACATCGGCTCAAAAGATACAAATGTTATGAATGTCGATCTGTTAATTTGCGTCACACTATAAGTTTTATTTTAATTTTGATTTGAGAATAGCAGATGTTTTTAGTTCAGGTCAATATATCGCACAATTTACGTTTTAATTTGAGTTTTAAAAAAGACTCCTTGTCACTTAAATTAAAGAGTGTTTCAGTGTTCTAATTGTTCCAAATAATGCATTTAAAACATTACCTACTGATGTATCGGAATAGTGAGTCGGTTCAGTAAAGAGTTAGACGCGCATACCAAGAAGGCTCATGGCACAGGCTCATGGCTCAGAAAGATTCTATGCGGTAGGCTCACGGCACGACGGTGCTAATTTTCATTGATCACCTAAAATAAGACGCACTGAAACCAAGTCAAAAAAACCAAATGCAACTTACGTACGTGTATTATAAACATCGATTCAATTCTTTCGTTATTTCGATAATTTCCTTGATTTTGGGTAAATTTCAAATTAAGGCGTGTTTAAAGTTGCCCATAAAAAAAAAACTTTTTATTCTGTCAGCAATCATCTAGCGTCAAATAAAAAACTTCTTTCCATGAAAAAAAAAAACTCAAAATAAACAAGAGATAATCGCCCAGGATAATCTAGATGATGCTTTGACGACAGGTAGGTAGGTAATTTTATTGTTGTTATTAGTCTAGTTGAAAAAAATAAATAATTTGTAAAATATCGAAATAACACAAAAAGACTTAGATAGTATATATAGATACCTACCTATAACTCCGACTTCTATCTCAAAACAAATTTTTGACTCGAGGTTACAAATATCGCACGATACGTAGGTATATAATTTATATTTTTATGCAATGTGAATGCCTAACACTCGTGAATTCAAATAAATGACTGAAGTACCTAGATACCTATTGATTAAGTATAGGGTAGACCGGGGACAATTGAAACAATTTTACTTAAACCGTGTGCAGTGACTTATCTATTGTACCTACATCCCTCTTATTTATACCGCTGAAAGGGTCGTTATCTAGTTCCTAAATTAAACATAATCTATATCTCTACTTCAAATAGTTAACCTACAATCACCTATTAAAGAAGACCGGGCGCAGTGGTTCTATTGACCCCACCCTAAGGACGGTTGAAACAGTATGTAGGGATAATTGAAACACTGGAAATATTTTATGAACTACTGGAGCTTTTTAATCAATCTTAACAAGTTAACATGCCACTAAATTGTTTATTGAGATCGTGATAAATCCGTTATCGTAACATAAATATTTAAAAAATTATAAATGCAAAAACTTTTTCAGTATAAACAAATCAAAATATATCTTATTTAAATAATTTAAGTGCTCTAATTTGTGCTATTGAATACTATTTCACATTATTAAAAGACTTAATATCTTATTATGCTTATTATAGCACTTACATGGGGGGGAAAACAAAGTATTCCAGTCTCATACAAAGCAGCCTGTTTCAATCTTAACAATGTTTCAATCATGACAATGTTTCAAGCATAAAAATGTTTCAATCATAACCATCGTTTATTGACCCGTATAGGTTTAACTCTTCTTGTGAAATTTAATTTCAAAGGAGATCAATCAACATCATTCAAGATCAATCAATCGATTTACCGAATAGCAATTCCTCATATATTATGTTATTATTATTATAATGAAAAAATATAGATCAAACTTAATGTCATGGGTTCAATTTTAGGGTCGTCAGAGTTATCGAGTTGCCCATCAGATGTAATTTAAACTAATAGGTAACCCAACCCCAACATAAAATAACCATTTAAACCACTTTTGCTTGTAACCATTAGGTATTTTAATTTTATAATACCTAGCGATTGTGAGTAAAAAGTGGTTTTAAATGATTATTTTCTTTCATCGTAATACTGATATTTTATTTAATTCTGTGCGTTTTTATATTTTTTTATGATTGATATTTTAACAAACACAACCTTTTTCTGTGCAGTCGGATAAAAACGTGGAATATGTGGGGACGTTTGAAACGTTTCAAACGTCCACAGATAAGTCGTTTCAAATGTACCCATGTCACATCTTCTAATTCAATACTCAATATTTTGGTATATATTGACTTAAACATGAATTACCAGTAATAAACACAATCTTTAATAGTTAAACAATACCCCAAAATAAGGAAAATTGCCAAAAAAACAAGACTTAAACATGAAAACAACAAAAGTTAAAGATCCGGAATATTTACTTTTTGGCACGAAATTCGTCGAAGCGTACTGTCCACGACTGTGTCGCTCGCTGGCTCGAGCCATGTTAAACATAAAACCGAACATAGCCGACGATGCAACGAACGACGCGTCACAAGCATAGGTATTATAGTTTACGAGAAATTGAAGTTGTTGCAATCATGACCTGTTTCAATTGTCCCCGGTCTACCCTACCTACTTTGTTAATTAAGTAGGTTTAACAATTCTTAGGTACTTAATTATCTTCAATTGCTTTTATTCAACTTTCAATGTCGAAGAACGCTAATTGGCAAAGTACAGGCGTGCAAAAATGTAGACAATGTGAACTGACATCTGGCGCTTGCTTACTTCAAATACATCACAATCAGCTGTTCACTCACACTGAGTGAAGTAGGACGTGTATTTAGGTTATATTTAGCTTTGTCAATAGCAACAAACAATTCTGTGTTACACGCCGTATTTTGTAGTGAAGTGTACTAAAATTGAAGAAAGTTATAAGTGTACAAGGACAATTATTATTGTCTTGTAGGTCCCCAAATCTTGTGTATTCACATAATTGCAATCAAAATTTATCCAATTTGATGCTGTTTGCTGTCGCTAACAAGTCCTAAAGGTAATAAATAACTCTGTTGTTTTGTGTCTGAAAATTAAAATGCGAAAATAAAATTGCCAAAATTAACCTTCAGTAGTGATGTGACATTGACGATATAAGTACTCGATTAGGTAGGAATATTATCTTTTTATGCGTTCGTATTTTTGCCTTAAATTTAAGAACCAACTAATTTATTTCTACTTTACCTCGCTTCCTAGTTTTTAGGGCATTAAGGGGCTTGCGAGAAAAAACTAGATAGGTAGTAGGTAATGAAAAAAAAATCCAGCAGAAGCCTAGCGTTAAATTGTTTAATTTACCATTGAAAAGAGTGACGCAATAGCTCGCTTTATTTATAAATCCCATAGTTATTTGCACGTACAAAATCTACCTTAAAATCTCGCGTCCTCTAAACCGTGGAAAGTCGATTTATATTAAGGCGGTGAATATTTAATAAATTGCCTAGGTACTCAACAATTATTTACTAGTAGTAGGCACTAATTTAGTACTATTTAAATAGTTCAACATCAATTACCTGTTTGAACAATATAACGTGACTTGGTAGGTACTTCATTAACATGTGAAATTAACCAACATGTTCATCATCTACAGACTACAGCTCGTCTTCCCCCATTACTGGCCATGGGACTTTGATTGTGCGTACCTTCTCGCCCTATGCCAGTCTTATCCAAATTCCACTCGTAATGCTAACAATATCGTCAATCTTTTCGTCTAGCTGACTCTACTTCGACCCCGAATTCTACCAGTCCTTGGAAGTGTTGGAAGCCATTCTCTAATCACAGGCAGGTGTCATTTTCTAATCTTTAACCCCACTTGTCATCAACCAAGCCCTAACCAACCCTGACCTGAGTGCCACTAAGGCCGATATTGACCGTCAAACCAAAAATCGTTAATACGTCGTCGTGCTAATTTTTTTCATTTAATCTGTACAGTAGCTACTGGTAGAATCTCATGGCCAGAGTAGTAACAACCGCCCGGGTCAATCTCTAAAGTTAATCAACACTTACCGAGGTCGGTTTGTGGATGGATAACCATTATAGCATACTGAGATTTGTCTGTGGCTCGGGAAGCACGTTATGCCGTTAAAGCAACGGCTCTCATTTGTAGATCTTTGACGAATCATTACGAATAGTCAAAACCCAGGATAGGATATCTAACACCAGTTATGCCAAGGGGAATGGTGTTACCCAATTACTGGGTTGTCGAGGAGAAATTTGCCTCCATGAAGGATACTTATAGTCAGCTGCATCTGCTTAGACTGAAAGCTAGAAAAAGATAGACAGACTGATAGTACAGTAGTGGTACATAGGACATTAGGACTTAATGCAATAAGGCATTACCTACAAGTCAATCTTTGGGTTTAAAAAGACTACACTATAGTGACGATGCCGTGATTAACGGTAGTAAAAGCATTGTAGAAATCTATTAAAAGATTAAAACTAACACCGTTAACCTCGAATTCTACAGATCATTCTTGACTGCCTCTGTAACCTTAAGCAAGGCTGTGGCTGCACTGTGATCAGGCCGAATGCCTGATTGAATTGGGTAAATCATTTTATTATTAAACACAAAAAAAGATATTAAAATCCCGAAAGCATCTGGTTGCACACAGCAACGAGATGCTTTCGGGATTTTAGAGGAAAGGGAGAACTGACTAAATTCTGAAATGATTAGATAAACTGGGAGTGAAAATTTTAGGAAGAGGGATTATTAAAGCCTTACTCCAGCTTGTAAGAAACACTCCAGTCTGGAGGCAGGAATTGATGACATGTTCAATAGTTCAGTATGTTCTCGTATTTCGATTTCATTGTCGAAACCATGCTGATCTACAAATGCGAAACTATAGTCAACCGCTGTCTTCACTATTTTCTCAGAATCTACAGGCCCAATACGATATCTAACGTAGAACCCGCTAGATCAAGCGCCTCAAATGAACTTGGATCGGCCGTACCCTCCGAAAGAATTCCAGTCATATACCCAAGCAAGCGTTGGACTAGAATCCATAATGGAAAAGAAACCGTGGCCATCTCCGTCAAACCTAGTGTCGCACCATGTTGACAAAAGCGACGAGCAACGGAATGACGTGGGGCGGTATAAAACGTGAAGTTTAAAATCGTTAGCGATGGATGACGACTGTGGATGCCCTCCGTCCCATCTAGGGGACATAAGAGATTAAGCCAAGTGACCGAAGTGGTCACTCAGTTCACTCACTACATAATTTAATGACAAAGGATAACTCATGTTAATAAAAGAGTTATGAGTATACATGTGGGTGGATGGAGAGGAAAAGTGGGAGGCCAAAGAAAAAAATTAGGGATTGTGTTAGGACTTGAGGAGTGAAAGAAAAGAAAGTTAGCGACAGCGTGACGGATGACAGGACAGAATGGAAAAAAAAAACGTACTGCGCCACTCCCAAGTAACATAGGACTAGGGCAGGAAAATGGTTTAACATCACAACAAAAAACAACCTTGGTACTGTCTTCATTCCGTCACTTTCCCATCTGTTACGATCGACGACCTTTCTTTCTGGTCTAGAAGTAGTTTATGAACTCGAGACATTAAAATTGTAACAGCTATCTGGATAAACAAATTGTATGGGTTGTAATCAGCTCTTTCGTCTCTTAACCCCTAAGGCGGTTATCACACTGCCATGCACCCCGCAGCGTAGCGCGTGAAAACGCACCTACGCACGTACTTGCGGGAATGCAGATCTGCATCATCGTGCGAGTTTTTTTACGCACTTACGCGCGTAGGTGCGTCTTGTAGATTCACGCAGGTACGCACTCATTTCATACAAAATCATGCACGGTACTACGATACTCAGTGTGGCATACCAAGCGTGTCGCCCTGCACCCACGCGCGTGAGTTCAAGTTTCTCCGCATGTAGATGCGTGATCTGCATAAACGCGCGTGGATGCAGTTTCAATGTGTTGGACTGTGCCTGTTTTCTATACAAACGGAGATACTTACAAGCAACGTTAAGACACGCATTCACGCACTACGCTGCGGGGTGCATGGCAGTGTGATAATCGCCTTAATTATCCATCTATCCTACTTTTAGTTGGAGTTAGTGATGTGGATCTTCTTTTTCCTTCAGTGTTCACGTCCTTTCTTTCTAGCTATAACATTGGTTACAAAACCATCTTTGAATGCAATATCATAAGCATTTACGCCTCCATACATGGTACAAAAATCTTGTTATCCAGTTGGTGTAAAGTTCCAAATGACATCACTGGTTTTGACATGTAAATAAAAATTGACAATACTGAATGCAGTGTACCAGCAATTTATGCGCAGCGTGCTAAATAAGTAATATCGTTTATGAATAACAAATGTACTCATGTTTCCTGGATCTGGTCGATCAACTATGTGTTCGTTTGTTTTGTTTTGTCCTCGCATACAGACAGACAATAGACAATGTTTGCATATTCTGAGAATGGAAAGTACAATGAATGTAGGGCTTGCATTATTCGCAGTGGCAAAGAAGTAATAAGTGATTAGTTTAGGTACCTATATTATTGACCATTTTGCGATAAACTTATAATAATTTAAACCTGTATAGGTATTTAGGCTGTTATATATTGTCTAGGGTAGTTTGTCATAAAGAGAGGCTGTCTCTTTGTGGCTGGCCCTTTTTGAGGTCCGATATCATTATATACTCGTATCTTCTCTCGCTATGCGTGGAGCAAGACGCGTTTCAGACTTTTACTGACAAACCCACCTGTATTCCTTTGGTTACCCTTTGTGATTAGGGCCGCTGTGACCCATTCTGGCAGCCCCTAAATAATGGATTTTGAAAAAATTACTTCTACTTCTACCTGTTGATCTTACATTGACATGTCGTCTACATACTACTACCAGTATTAGACTGTGTAACTAAAAGCATCGATCTCATACTAGCTGCTCTTCATAGCTTTCTATGTCCATAGAAGTTATTCCAAATTTCGGATTTCATAGTACTTAATTCAAATCCACGAAGCTGTTTCTTGAGTTTTTGTTTTATCGATAGGTATATGACTCATCACTAGCTTTAGTATTTGTTTTGTGCAATGTTACTTCGTACAAGATTTCATCGGGAGTATGCATTATTGCATCTATAGATAAAATAATGTAGGTGATGAAACTAGTTGCTTAGGTACTTGATGTATCATGTACCTAGTTCAGTGAATCATTTTAAATGTTCTATTTATTACAAACAATGTGATACAACTAGGTTGTATGACGATTGTGAATGTAATAGTCATTTACTTTTCCTCCCTACACATAGAATCTATATAAAGACATTAAGTAATTTATGACTTATTTTTTATTGTAATTCCCAGTAAATTGGATAGTCCTCTATGGAGGCAGTGGGTACATATTCATCTCAAATCATTTTTATCATACGTATTAGATTAGAGTACTAGGAACTTACCAGGTAGAGCAGTGGTGGCCGAGTGGTGACGGCCCCGACTTACGAGTTGTAGGTCGCGGGTTCAAACCCAGTCAGGCGCATTACTTTGTGTAATTTATTTCATTACCACTGCTCTTAAAACGGTGAAGGAAAACATTGGGAGGAAACCGGCATGTCCTAGGACCAAAAATTCGAAGACATGTGACATCCACCAACCCGCACTGGGCCCACGTAGTGAAATACGGCCCATTCCATCTCATAGAGTGGAGACCTGAGTTCCAGCAGTGGGAACTCTTTTTACTGTTCAAATTTTAATATAGACCTAGCATTACTACTAACGTAATACAACATGTAGATACCCCAGTCCGCAAGCAAGGTCAACATGTAATGCAAGAAACAAGCAAAAAAAATCGCAATGAGAAGATTTAAATGAAGATGAGAATTGGCGTAAAAACCAGTAAAAAGTAGTCGCTGGATTGTGTTCACGGATATATTTTTCCTTATGTGATTTATTTGTTCACACAGGTACAATTTAGTCGTATGTATTTAGAAATATATAAGTATGTCTATCAGTTGTTTATTACTCCGCCCGCGACTTCGTCCGCGTGTACTTCGGTTATCGCACTCTAAACGTGTTTTCCCGTAGGAATAACATGTTTTTCCGGGATAAAAAGAAGCCTATGTTCTTTTCCAAGTCAAAGGCTATATGCATGCCAAATTTTTGAAAAGTTTTTGCGTGATTAAGTAACAAACATTCAAACATCCAAACACATACACTTTCACATTTATAATATTAGTTAGGACTAGTTAGGATAACACAAGCTCTGCGTAGCTTGGGATTAGACGGCATGTGGCTATTATTTTTATTAATAATATTAATAAAATTTTACTACACATATTTATACACTAAAAGTTGTAGTTATGCAGTTATAAGTTTATAACACAGATCATAATTACGAGAACTAGGCGCTAAAAACAGTATTTAGCATCATTCGTACAAGTCTACTGAAGGATTTATATTAAAATGTATATATGCAAACATTTACAACGTTATCTATTCGATTAACAAATCCCGCTTGGGTTTTTTGGGCCGTCAATAAATCATCAAGTTGTGTTCAAAGTCCAGATTATGAGCGTTTTAACTCATTACTTGTTTTAGCTCATTTGTAATAACTCTGGACTTATAAATAGCTGGCCAAACACTTCAACTTATAGGTATCTCTTATGTTCCACTAATTAATTGTTCCCAGCAGTTTCAGCCGCGTCATTGGTTAACTTTTCGCTTCTGTACGTCATCATAGCCTGATTTTATATAGCCTATAGCCTTTTCCGATAAATGGGCTAAAAGTAACACTAAAATATTTTTTCGATTCGAATTCGAAAAAATAATTCCTGATATTAGCGGGTTCAACCGAAGGTTCACCGTTCAACCACACCAACTCTTCTGCTTTATAATATTAAATAATTTATATAGCAAGGTACAGGTATAGGTAATAATTGATATAGTATAGATTAAAACCAGGAAAAAAAATTATGTCATGATTTGATTAACATCTTCAACCTGATGGTTAATTTTTCTTTCTGTAGGTACTTAAAACTAATTAAAATCCAATCGCCATCTCATTTTTATTCATTTTCAAAGAAATTATGTATGAAAAAATCATGAGTTACTTGTGATTTTTCCAGTTTTTATAAAAACAATAATTATTACTGATTAACAATGCTACTAGGATTACTGTAAAAGTTACAACAATCAACTATGTAATCACTATGTCGAGCAGTAAGATGTACAACTACTTTAAAATCCAATACAAGCATTATTAATATTATTAGCTATTAAATGTTTTTAGTTCAGTATTCAGTATTTCGGTAAAACAGCGTCATAAAATATCAACTCTTATTTTTTGGTTTTCAAACATGCTATTGTCATTTCTTTCTCTTATCACTTCAGTTAGCAAGCTCGAGTGACCAGAATAAATAACAGGTTTAATTTCGTCAGTGTGTGTATATACAAAAGATGTTTAGAACGAAAATACTCCGAAGTGCAAAAGCGAGGAATAGATTGCCAGACCAATCTTCATATTCAGTCAGAACATTACTCGGTATTTTACCCGCTAGGTTTTTAGATTATATCCTAGCAGATATAGAAAGTAATTAAAATATTTTTTGTTAACTAATTGTTTTTTTAGTGATGAGTAATAATTATAAACATAAATAGTTGATAGTAAACAATAGTATATAGTACTAACGACTGCTGATATTGTAAAAACTGATAAAAATCACAAGTAACTCATGATTTTTTCATATAAGTACTTTGTCAGCCTATAGCTCTAATAACCCATTGATTTTGGCATTGCGCTTTCGGTGGGGTGAATTATGCAATACAATGAAACTACTGATACCTATTTAGTCCCAATCGATTCTGAGTTTTTGATCCATACATTATGGACCATCTCCTTTGCAAGTTTCTTGACCGTTTAAGAAAGTATCGACTCTAATATCGATTTCTATAAATGCTGCACCTGATTTAATTTATTTGAAAACTCATTTCTGAATAAATGCAACATAATTTCCTTCACCTTCTTACTCTGTTATATAGGTAATAATGACATTTGACAACATTGACCCTGTTATGTTTCAATTGTGTAATATTACGTTATAATTTAGTAGTGTTAGTATAACACAAGGAAAATATCGATAACAGTTCATTTTTATCTGTGTCCCAACACTAACACCCACTCCTTCATGAAATTATTTTGACAGCCACTTCGTTTCGTTCATTGTACGGTATACCTACCTATTTTATCTTGACTATTCTATTTATTTTGTTTTATAAAACTCTTGTAGTGATCAGTAGCCTGATTCACGTAAAATCAAACAAGCCAAATATCGTTGAAGTTTTATAGTCGTTCGATCGAAATCCTATCCAAAAGCGGTATTCACGATCTATCGACTTATTTCCAGTTACATTAATAAGTATTCTACCAGGATAATGTAATACAGATATTTTTTTAAATCGACGAATTTGAAACGACTTTAAAATCGGTATCGTTCAAACTCGATTGATAGATGTGAATACGGAAATGGTCTAAACGACTAAATCGCTACGATATCGTTACGGTTTTCATTACGTGAATCGGGCTACTGGTATTTGATTTCCTACCATTTTTTGAGGTGGGATATTATGAAATAACTTTTCCCGCTCAGCAGAGTCCGATCTAGCTATGTAGCCGCTCCGGGTGTACATCGACTTTCTTACTATGAATAATGTGTAAATTTATGTACAATAAAGAATATATATATAAGATAATTTTCGCCACCCTTCACATACACTAAACCATATACCTAAGTCATGAGTCTTAAATATTTCCACTATCTAACCTGAAGTAGGTTGGAAGGTGGCACATAAAATTTTCAACCTGCCAACTTTGGTGTGGATGGGTAATGGCTAGGTTGGAAGATGGAATTAAGTTAATTTTGCCGCTCTGGACAAATGCCTGGCTTGCCCCCTTTAGATCGGGCCCTACCGCTCTGAGTAGGGTAGGGCTGGTCAGAATTTTATTGACTAAAACTCACGTGTGTTCCTTCTTCTTCCCCTTTTGGAAGTAAACGATGGCCCCAGCAGGCTTCGGCCCTGCTGGGCCCGCGGTAATCCTTTTAAACAATTTGCAAAAAGCCCTCACCCTCCTGCTGCCCTAATGTCAATTTATTTGATGTGGGTGCAGATCGACTCTTATTTTAAAATTCTCAGTGGGTTCAATCAAAGATCCGGTCTCTTCAAAAAGCTATTATCAAGTTGAACTTGTCCTTGAACTCTGCGATAGGAGCGATGTCGATCTGGTCAAGTTCAATACTAATAAATCCCAGGCGTGTCTTTTTCAAGGCAATTCTACCCGACTCCATCTTTCTGAGGTGTGACCATGCCAATAACTGACCATCTTGAGCTTCTTGGGGTAACGTTGCTTTGTCATCTACCCTCAATTTTGGCTCATGCATTGAGGCAAAAGTTCAAGTAACTGCCAAAGAATTGGCTACCTAATATACGCCGGAATAGCTGCTCAACTTTTATCAAGCACAAGTTCGGTTTTCTCATCTTTGGGATGGATTTACCAAATAGGTACCAGCTTGATGCACTAGAGTCGATTAGGAAGCGAGTCAGGAATGATGCACTCGTCGATTCAATTTAAAACTCTTAAAAGTCAATTAAAATGTAAATTCAAAAGTCTTGAGCGTCAACGCCGAGTTGCTAGCCTGTCGGTTTGGTTTTCTATCGTTTACATTTCGGGGACCGTGTATTGGAATTGCACAATTTAATTTCGCCAAGCCCATTCTATCATCGGACTACTAGACATACGGCGTTGCGCCACTAGTAAATGGTAGACATCCTAACTATATTATGTCATCATCATCATCAGCCTTTTTAATGTTCCCACTGCTGGGACTCAGGCCTCCTCTGTAGGAGAGGGAATGGGCCGTAATCCATCACGCGGGCCCAGTGCGGGTTGGTGAATGTCACATGTCTTCGAATTTTTGGTTCTAGGACATGGCGGTTTCCTCACGATGTTTTCCTTCACCGTTTTGAGAGCAGTGGTGATGAAATAAATTACACAAAGTAATGCGCCTGACTAGGTTTGAACCCGCGACCTACAACTCGTAAGACAGGGCCACTACCATTCGGCCACCACTGCCTCACTATATTATGTACAAAACGGTTTTGGGAACATATTTATTGTATATAGGGGGAAGTGGGGCAGATTCATACAAGGGGCACCTTCATACACTAGAAATATCTGTTGTTAGGCGCACATCAATTGAACGACTTATACGTGTATGCGTAGCTTATATAAATGTGTGTTGGCTCAAGGAGTTTGACAGCAGTCGGTGTGAAAAGCGCTACGGGGTGGCATGGAAAGTGATTCGGCCACGCCTAATTAATTTTGTAAACTCACTTTGTACATCTTTTTATTGATAAAAGCCGTTTTCTAAATTAATCAGCACTATTTTATTTAAAAGATAATAGGGTCAGGTTCATGAATTGATATGTGAATATATATGATTGGTTTTTTTTTAGGAATATTTTTATTTCATTATCTTATGATGGGGTAGGTTCATACAGCAACAAGCGGGGTACATTCATACTGTATAAATGTACTGTCTATATGAATGATTATTGGAACTACTACTAAAGAGATTTTTCAGTACTGATATGACTGATCAGAAAGACTATTAGGTTAACTAAGTTCGTTCAGTGCCATAAAAAGAAAAACTACCTACATTTATGTTATCCTCTTTTTTACTTAGTATTATTTGACTATCACTCTAATAATATGTGCCTATAGTTTATAATTGCTTTTATTTTCAAAAACGTTGTATTTTGACATTTTAATTTTGATAAATAATTAAACATTTCACGCTCCATTTATTGTACTTTTTCATATGTATGAAAGTGCTCCGCATGTGGGGTACATTCATACATTTTTAATTTTTTGTTTTATCTTTTATAGAAAACCGCACAAGTGTATTTACTACAATCACATATTTTTGACATAAAGTCAGATAGTAAGACTATTAGTTTTTGATGAATCGATACAGATATTGATACCAGAGAAAATTCTATATGACAAAATATAAAAACTGTATGAGGCTGCCCCACCTTCCCCTACAGCTAAGGAGTGGAATTCACTGCCGGAGTCTGTTTCCTAATAGCTATAACCTAGGGGTCCTTAAGTTAAGAGTGAATGTAATTTCTAGGCAAGTGTGCTCCTTCATCGACTACAATTAATATAGCTAATTGCCATCAGGTGAGATAGCGATCAAACGCGAGCCTAACAATAATAAAAAAATCGCTTTTCACACAACCATTCATTTACTACATAATAGTTACATAAATAACTGTGTTTTCTAATTTATCGATTGATTTTCCTTGAAAAGAAGGAAGAATGTCAGACTTTGTTCATTACTCGCTTAAAGATTGACCATGAAGACTTTTCCTCAAATTGTCTTTCCAGGGTCTAAAATAAGAATAAATTGCAATCGAACCTTGTAGGTATTATGAAATAATAGTTTTCAATCTCAAGAGAGCAGTGGTGATCTAGCACGGCCCTGACTTATGAGTAGGTGGCAAGTTCAAACAGCTGGGCGCATTACAATTGCCGTCACGGATCTTGAGCGCTGGCTTCAAGTTGCGCAGAAGTAAAATTTTAATATTCGGTCTCTTTAGTGATGCAATGTGAGACGCGGGGGCGGGGAGTGTCACTGATTGGCTCGCCGCGCCGTCGCGTCATAGACGTCACTCCTGATTCGTTCCCTCCGATGCTACATGTATCTAACAACGAAGACGATTGGCTCGCCAACGTATGGAATGCGCAAAGCGATCGCCACTCTGACGCCGAGTGCTCAAGATCCGTTTCGGCAATTGTACTTTGTGTAAGTAGGTAATTTATTTCATCACTACTCTCAAAACAGTGAAGAAAAACGTCTTGAGGAAACCGGCAAGATTTCACATACTAGAAGATACATAAAATGTAGTACTTAAATACTGCTTATTCAAAAAAAAAATCTTCCAGCAGACCTGCGAAAATAGGAATTGGAAGAAATGTAGACAATAGTACTTACGTGTAGAAATAAGAATAGAAGTGATGATTGTTCTAGAAACAAAAATTCGAAGTCATGTCGTCATCTCACAAACTTCCTGCACTGAGGTTACCTACGACGTGTTAAAATATCAGGCGTGCGAAGAAAAAAGCTTTACACCCTAAACAGGGTGTAAGGGACAGGTCTTCGCTAACTTTAAAAGCTTGCTTAGTAGACGAAACTGAACAACTTTCCACAAGAAATCTGCCTCTCCATACAAACTGTCCTATAATTTTGTATGGAGGAGATGCCGATTTTTTTTTTTCGCTGTCTCTTATAAAGCTCAAAAGCTGTAAAGCTAAGTGCTCTCGGTCGAATGCTCGGAACGTATAAACACAGCGCCGAGTGCTCGGCCGAGCGCTTATCTCTACAACTTATGCCTTGATCACACGTATCAACTGGCCTGTTGGTCTAGTGGTTAGTGGCCCTGACTGCTATGCCGGAGGTCGTGGGTTCGATCCCCACCCAGGACAAATGTTTATGTGATGAGCATGATCATTTGTTCTGTGTCTGGGTGTAATTTATCTATAATATGTATGTATTTAGAAATATATAAGTATGTTTATCAGTTGTCTAGTGCCCATAACACAAGCTCTGCTTAGCTTGGGACTAGATGGCGTTGTGTGATAGTTGTGGAATATTATTATTATTATTATTATCAAGTAAACGGGCGAGACAGTTCTCTCGGCCGAATGCTCGGTACGTATAAACACAGCGCCCAGTGCTTGGCCGAGCGCTTATCTCTTCAACTCGATTACATCACTGTCTCGGCCGAGCTACATTTTATTGTCTCGGCCTTTTACTCGGTACGTGTGATCAAGGCATAACAGTTCTGTTGAGGTCGTTAAAAGGATCGCGCTAAGAGCCTCTGATCTTGTTATTCATCTGCTTCAACGCAATATTTGCCATTCTTGAACGACATACATAACACAAGGAGGAAAATGTTTTTGGGGGTAAGGTACTTATATAAAAAAATTCTGTTTTTGGTAGCCGGATCGGATAAACTCGTTTCTTTAATGACTTTCTACGAATGTTAAAGAGTCAGCTTTAGTATTACATGACTGGGAACTACAATTGCCAAAACGGATCTTGAGCACTCGGCGTGAGAGTTGGGATCACCCATACATTGGCCAGCCAATTGTCTTCGTTGTTAGATACATGCAGCAACGCAGGGAACGAATCAGGAGTGACGTCTATGACGCGATGGCGCGGCGAGCCAATCACTGACACTCCCCGCCCCCGCGTCTCACTTCGCACCACTAAAGATACCGAATATTTGACTTCTGCGCAACTTGAAGCCAGCGCTCAAGATCCGTGACGGCAATTGTATCCGTGTCTCACATATTTTTTACTAGCTATCCCACACGGTTTCGCCTGCATATTTGGTTGGCCCGGGGGTCGTACCATGATGTTTTAAAGTCTATATGCTGCCTCTATAAATTGACTATTCAACACTAAAAGAATTTGTCCATTCGAACCAGTAGTTCCTAAGATTGACGCTCTCATACAAACTCTTCAGCTTTTTATAATATTTATATACATAATAATATTCATCATCACCAGCCTTTTTAATTTTCCCACTGTTGGGGTTCAAGCCTCCTCTCTAGGAGAGGGACTGGGCCGTCATCCACCACGCGGGCCCAGTGCGTGTTGGCGAATGTCACATGTCTACGAATTTTTGGTTCTAGAACATGCCGGTTTCCTCACGATGTTTTCCTTCACCGTTTTGAGAGCAGTGGTGATGAAATAAATTACACAAAGCAATGCGTCTGGCTGGGCTCGAACCCGCGACCTACAACTCATAAGTCGGGGCCGTAACCACATTACAGCCTAGAGCGAGTTACAGCTTTATAATATTATAAGTAGTACTTATGTAGATTTTCGGTATTAAAAAACATTTTTTCGCTCAGCCCTCCCTCCCCCAGAGCAGGCCCTGCATCAAGTCAAGTCAAGTCAAAATATTTTATTTCAAATAGGCCTACATGGGCACTTATAAAACGTCAGAAGTTAGTGCACGGTTCGAAATTGGTCGATTCCTATGGAGAAGAACCGGCAAGAAACTCCATGGTTACTCTTTTTAAAAAAAGTGGTTCATGTTACAATATTTATAGATATTACTAGCTGACCCGGCAAACGTTGTTTTGCCATATAAATAATTTTTAAGTAATTTCTAAAAATGTTAAGGGTGGAAACCCTTATCACTAAGGGGTATGAAAAATAGATGTTGGCTGATTCTCAGACCTACTCAATATGCTCACAAAATTTCATGAGAATCGGTCAAGCCGTTTCGGAGGAGTACGGGAACGAACATTGTGACACGAGAATTTTATATATAAGATGTAATGCATCGCAGACCTCGTCCGTTGCTTTCTAAAAAGTGAGATTAAAGACAAAAGAAGTCTTTGTCAAATAAAAAATCTAAGTAAGTAATGTAGATTAGATATGGAATAGTAGCTATTTTACCCGGAATTTGAGAACAAACATGGTTTCTAAGCAAACATCCAGGTTTGGTACATTGCGCAACTACCAGCAGCACTAATATTTGTACGAGTACCTACTTCGCTAACTCACTATCCAAATAATGGACGAATGTATTCATCGTATTTCCCCGTGTGAAGATTTTGTAGTCACATCCCAAAAATAAGCTGAGGAAAACTCAACGAATGACTGCGCGATTGGCTCGATTGACTTTTGCTCTGCGTGTCGCAGGTTCGTTTCCCGCACAGAACAGTGTCATGTGTATGTGAACCCACGATACAGGAGTAATCCTAGTGTGCACATGTCCGTAATGGGCCTCACACGCGCAAACTTCTTTTTTTTTATAATGGATAAACTCGCGTTTGACCCCAATCTCACCTGATGGTAAGCGATGATGTGGCCGACGATGAAACACGCTTGCATAGACTCTTGACTTAAAGACCGCTAGGTTATAGCTATCAGGAAACACAGACTCCGGCAGGGAATTCCACTCCTTAGCCGTACGCATAATGAATGTACTCCCAAAACGCTTTGCTTTTTTTTTCTTGCGTTTTGCCTGCGCAGGCTGGTTTGTACATGGAACCCCGTGCGTGTGAAGCTAGTGCCGTATGTAATGTAGTCATTAGTCAGTAATAAATGACCTATCATCAAACTGGTATTACAAAAAGCTGGTATCACAAAGCGCTAACCAATGGGTATAGTGTTAAGTTAGAACTACATTAGACCGACGCATATTCACACTCACAAACATAGTCTGCTATTTTCATGACCCGTCCTTTTGGTTTCGTCGTAGTCGCGAAATAATCATCATCATCAGCCTTTTTTTAATGTTCCCACTGCTGGGACTCAGGCCTCCTCTCTAGGAGAGGGAATGGGCCGTAATCCACCACGCGAACCCAGTGCGGGTTGGTGAATCAATCACATGGTTTCGAATTTTTGGTTCTAGGAGGGTTTGAAGCCGCGACCTACAACTCATAAGTCGGAGCCATTACCACTCGGCCACCACTGCTCAAAAATATAATTTAATTTTATACCTACCTATTACATACCTTATTAACAACTAATAAAAGTTTTATTTCTTTAAATTTATCTTGTGCCACTGCCAAGTGCCAACCCTACCAAAATAAAGCTCTTTGGACCGGGTCAGTGGTCCAATATTTTTTTAATAGTATTTGGGATCAACAAGGAAAAAGGCATTTAAGTACAGTTACCAAAAAAACTGTATTTATTTTATTTGTGGTCCCAAAATTTTGCTCAAAAAAAATATTGGCGGAAATTGGGACCGCGATCCCGGTCTGAAGAGCCGAACGACCCTTAATAAGTACCTACAAATTTTACACAAATTATTTATTTATTTATTTTACAATTTATGTACACGCAAATATACTGAAGAGGATAACATTATTAGATTATTATTACATTATTTTTTTATTATAAATTTTGTCTCTGGTTAGACTGGAAGCTGACCTCAACACAGTTAAAAAAAGGCTACACAGATTGATTGATTAATTGAACTGGTATTGCAGCTCGTTTTAATTTGCAAATTCGTTTAACAAAATCAATTACCTCAATTACCTATTATATTTATATTAAACCGGTGACGATCATACAACTTAAAAGTCTAGGAAACATAGTATACTCGTATGAGAATAAGAAGCAGTTTTCACATGCATATAAGAAAAATACGTAGGTATTTCTTATAGGAGATAAAAGGAGAAATTGACTGACATATGAACGCACAGCAGAAACTAATGTACTCGACATTTTATATGAAATGATCGAGGCTTTTTTTTAACATGTCAGCGAGCACTAAGGTTTTTGAAATTCAACTTTTAAAATGGCGATAAGGGGGAAATCCGTTTGTGCAAATTTTTATTCTTTGAACCCATATACTTAAAACTTAGCCTAATATAAATAGTAACTCAAGTAAATTAAAAATGTTTTTATTAAGTATTCGTTTTTCAAAACTACCCCTATAAAACGGTATAGATATTTAAGATTGTATGGGAGAATCTTATTCCTTAAATTTATAAACTTGAAACTTTGCAAAAATTCTAATTAAAAAATTATAATACATATACACTGTTATTACTTATTACTTTTTCAAAACTACTTTCAAAATACGATTTAAGGGTTGTTAAAGTTTTATGAAAACATTCTCGCAAACGAAGTCACTTGCTAAGTGCGAGTCGTAGTACATAGGTATATAGTGAGTATCTTTCCACAAAGGTCAGGGATAACGCGAGAGCCATGCGCGCGGCAACCGATGTAATAAACATTATGATTGCTCTCGTCAACCACGCGTTCCGCAATGTCAGACTCAGAGTCGATACTTGTACTTGTACGATTTCACACGTGACGTGCCGAAAAGATATCGCCATATTTCGAAAAAATAGTTCAATCTATCTATCCGTTTTTTTCCACACCAGGACCTAATAATGCGCGGTCACTCTCGGACTACATACAAAAAATCGCATTGTGCATCTCTGCGCAAAGACACAACGCTTGCAAAATATGAGGCATTTTAGCAATTTACAAAAAAAATGCAGATTTGACTATAAAGTTAAAACACAATACTATATCTATAACGGTAAAACGTTACTTGTAGTATATCTAACAAACTTCAGAATTATTGCATGTAGGTCTACATCAAAAATTATTTTTTAATAAATAAAAGTTATTTTTAGAGGCATCGTGATTTTATTCTATCGTACTAAATTAGCTGTACTTAGTCTGTTTTAAATACACTATGTATTTAACATTTTTATTCTGAAGAGTAACAGATAACTGTATTTTCTGATTCTGTTTACTGAAAGAAAGAAAAGAGGCAATAATGCACTGCTTTCTTTCTTTATACCTACCTATTTTCACACATTGTAAAACTCGCGATTAGTTCTTGTAGTCCTCTTAACGTAGGCCGCCGCAGCTGCCTTCATTATATCAGCCTTTCTCCAGAAAAAGCCTCCCAGTTCATTCATGGCGTCTATAAGATGAGGGAATTGTTTAAACTTAAGGTTCGCATGTATTTCGCTGGTAACCTGTATTGAAATTCGCATGCGTAAGTAGTAACTCGACGTCAATGGCCTGGGGCCTTACAAGAGTGTAAAATTCAGCTTTAAGGTGTATAAAAGTGATTTATGGGGTAGTATTCAATTCCAGCTGTATAAAGGGTGCTTTAAGATGACACTATCTCGTTCTGCCGGAAATACGTGAAGTTAGCAATAGACCTATAATAAGTAGATAGCTAAACACTACCGGGTTTCAATCAACCATCGATTTCTATCATGATTATATTATGATAACTTATATCTATGTACACTATCGAAACACTGCTTAACTATCTTAATCGAGATATCTGTGGTTGTAATATTCCGTTGGACAGTGTGGTATGGTTTTTTTGTGAGAATAACAATGTCGCTATATATAATAGCTAGTATTTACCTAGTAGGGCCCATACATTCTTCTATAAATAAAAAAATAACTTCATAATAACGAATTTAATATTTTTAGAATAATTTTGTACATTTGATAGCGAATTTAAGCAAGAAATTAATACATACTTCTATTCAAAATGTCCACCTAGCCTTAACACAGTGTCTATTGGAAAGTTGTCCGTTGCTGATCATAAAGATTTTTTTAACGATTTCAAATTATTGCAAAATTTAAATGTACCTACTGTAATGTTCTCTAACACAGACCACAAATTGTAATCCAGGAGGTTGAGGTCTGGGCTAACCGAGGGCCAATCGTCAGCCGAAATATTAGCTGCAAGACAAGGCTGGGTATTGCCTTAAAGGCGGATGCTGATTCTTATTGAAAAGTCCATGGTACGTTACCAAAAACGGTATCATTAAGAGGTTTTATTACGCCGTCTTAGACAGTGTCTGCTGAAGTTTTCAACCCTTTTTCACAAAAATGGACCTTGGTCGTTACGTGATAAGACATTCCCACTAAATTATTACTAATGCCACATGATGACCACCCAGAACTGCCGACTAATTGAGAGGTTTCTTTGGAGCTACGCATACACCCGCTCATTTTGCCTGTTCTTCGATTGTGAACTTTTTCTTATTGGTTAAAAGTTTTTCTATGTAAGTGACTCTGAACTGTGATGTACCCCATATATCTCCGGTGAGTACCAAGGTCAGGTCTTCTTTAGTAATACGCAACAGCTTTCTAGAGAGTTCTTTAACGAGTAAAAATGTTTTTGTCTCCTTAAGTGATTTTGACGAATTCTGACCCTGACAGCATTCACTTCACTGTCTGTTGAAACCTCACAACACGCGGCCGCGATTCGCAAATGATCTTTTAATGATCGTCAAAAGTTTGTATTGGTGTATCTATATATGATATGATAAATAAACATACAATCAAGCTACACGATTAGAAAGAAACACTTTATGAAAAATCAAAGCAATTGTGAGTTCTGAACAACACAATCTATTTTAATTTATTACAAAATAGCGGGAAAAAACCACACAGAAATAAACCAAAAGAATACAATACATGAATGAATTAGCCTCGTTCCAAATTTTAATTTGGAAAGATAAAGCCTTTACCTATACATTTTTTTTAAGTGTAACAAAATGTATGGCCAAAGTCGGTATGTGCCCATAAAACTTAAGTTTTTTTTTTAATTTATACAAATCCTTATTTTCTCATGTATCCAATCTGTGAACTGGATTTTGATAAACATGTAACCTATCTGGAAGTACTTAAATATAAGACAAGAAAATTATTTTCCAAACCGGGTCACGTTACGTGTGACTGAGTTCTGAGATAATACACATAAAATACAAAAGAATTTAGAAACTCCTCCATTCTTTAAAAAAAAATCAGTTATTAAAAATATACGTGCCAGTTAATAGTGACAGTTATCGCCACGTTATTGATGGGCATGCAAATCACAAATAAGAAACAGGTATTGACCTTGCCAAGATATTTAATAGCGCATAACTACAGGTCGCAATCGTGGGGCTTTATGGACCGGAACCGCGGTCCCAACATCCACTTATAAAAAAAAAATTCTTGTGCTCCCAAAATACTAAGTACTTTAAAAAAATATGATTTTTACTTGTGGAATTTGGGACCGCGGTCCCGGTCCAAAGAGCTCCACGACCAATAGGTAAGTACTAGTACAGGCAAGAGAAATAATAATAAAAGATTTAGCATAGGGTACACTGTATTGATGTATCTAATTGACCGTACGTAGGTAACCTATCTGCCTAACATCGAGTTAGTAACGTTGGTACATTATCTACACTAATATTATAATTGTATTTGAATATTTGAATGTGATGAATTTTTTATGTCGGTATTATTTGACGCCCAATGAAGTGTCACGGGTCAGCTAGAGGACGTGTAAAACTACGAAACGTGTGTCTCACTCTGTATCCATAATACATTGTAAAATAAATCTGTCTATTACGCTTTCACGCTTAAACTACTGAACTGATTTTGAAGAAATTTGAAATATAGTAGGTAAGCTTGAAACTCAATTAAGGTAATTTATTTTTTTATCTGGCTTCGACTTCGTGTCCGCAATTACCGACATTCACCTGGACGGAATCGCGGGTAAAAGCTAGTGATTATATAATTTAAAAATCAAATGTATTTTATCACTGCACTGTCTAGATTCTGTCAATGTCATAAAATAGTGTCTTAATGGCAGTAGTACACGGTTCAACCAAATTGGTTCATCAAAATGTAAGGTAACAAGAACCAATTCGATGGATTCAACCAAATTCAACTGCTTTGAATAAACTTCTCTAATAGAAGCCTGTAATACTCGTCTACGGTACTTTATGTGTTTGCTATAAATAGTTCTTGATATTATTCTATGAATGGCTAAGTATAATACATAATTTGAGATTTTTTTTATTAAAAAAAAGCAGGTAGTTATTTTTATTTTTAATCAATTAAGCCTCTAGCTAGACAAAGTGACATTTTTATCAGTAGAAACGATTTTCGAAAATTGAAAGAGATTGACATGCGCTATCAAAATGGCACATGGTCAGTTACAATTAGTGTTGCCAGGCGTCCAGCAGATATGCGCGGGATGTCCCGATTTTTAGGGGTCTGGGGACGCGTCCCGATTTGCACCTGATCGGGACGCCAAATGTCCCGATAAATCAAAAACCCTGGAACGCAAAGAGCGATTAAAGAAGTCTGAGTTTTGCTCAGTAAGTTTGACACGCCCTCTCGTTCCACCCCTGAGCGGAAGAAGTCATTTGATGATTTCCACCTAAAAAAGTCTTTATTAAAATATATATATATATATATATTTGTCCCGATCTAAAACCCTAAGTCCCGATTTGTTACACCATCTGTCCCGATTTTTATACAATCGGACCTGGCAACACTAGTTACAATAACCATACAGCCCAGTTACAACAAATAATTTGGTATTTCGACATTCGCTATCACATATACCTAGTCTACTAAGGAATCGTTCGAAAGAGTTACCGTGACTCTAGAACGCAAAAGGCAACTGAAGGGTGTTAGTAAGTAAAAGACTGACTCTCTTGCTCCATCCAAAGCGGGAGGAGATATTTGATGATTTCTGCATGAACAAAGAGACTATTTCTTCGTCTGCTCTGTCTAACCGACTTCGTGACGGTGATTTTGTGAACAGCCATCACAAAACTACCGTCACGAAGTCGGTGTCCTCTCTTCTTAATTTTTCAGACCTTTGACTCTCAATAATCATTCATCTAGCATGTCAGATACATAACACGATTGCCACTAATGTCTTTTTAATAATAACTGTAAATATTGTAATAACATTTGGCCTATAAAACAAGACATAACAAAGTCTTTGTGAGAACTATTGTTCATTAGATACCTAGCTAATTCTATATTTACTAGACCACTAGTACAGAATAGATAATAGTTTAAGTAGGTTAGGAAATGTATTTTACATAATGTTTTTAAGAACAACATAAATATAATGACAAGAACATTTAGTTGCGTTCAAAGGCTTTAGCTTGAATTTAAAAGGTATAGGTGGGTCTATTCTAGAGGAGCCAAGAACGAGTGGACACGAACCGAGCTCAAATTCGTATAGTGTGAACTGACTCTAGAGAGCGAGCACGAGCTTCACAACATGAATTTGAGCTCGGCTCGTGGTCTAGCGTAGACCCAAGGTGGGTCTGTATCAGTCCGTAAATAAATGTTTGTTTCGCACATTCCAAAATACAAAATTTGCACCCACAACGATGTAGTTACAGCGGAGCAAATATTACCAAAGACTAATCTCAAATAAGGAAGTCTAAATATAGCATGCTACTTCGCCACTTTTAACTGTTTACTATCAAATATTTTCAAATAAAATTATCAGCCATATAACAGTATTATCGGATGATCCCTATCATTACAAAGTCAAGTCATTTCACACGTGATAATAATCGTATTACAAGTTATCACATTTCACGTTTATATTCCGCATTGACGTCAAAAGTCATGATAACTTTATTTTGCTCAATATACAGTCGTTGATTATGCTCCACGGTCTGTGTTACCTCCATAACGGTTCGTTATTATATAGAGGTCTTTTAAATTTATCTGCTAACTTATCAAGAGTGACGAATGAGTTTAAAAAATTAATTAAACTGAATTATCTGAAGCTGATGAATGATTAATTATATGCTTAAACAAGCAAGGTTCATAGACTTAACCTACATATTAACCCAAACGCATCGGTGCATATCTCAGAAAAGAAAATGATAACTTGAAATCAGTGCTCAGTAGATACAGTTATTTTCTCAGCCACTACTTAAATATTTTATTTATTACTTGAGAAACTAGTAATAATTATATAGTATGTATGCTTATCAGTATCAAAAGGTGTATCTATCGAATCCTGATGTCTGCCGTGCAGAATTGCCAGTAATCAATCAGCTATAGTTTTACGTCGACGCGTCGCAGAACGACTGTGTCAGTAAAGTTATCGGCGGTTTCGCGCGCAATTATTCGCGGTAGAATAATAGAATAAAATTTTAATGTGTATAAAACATTACAATTTTATTCTATTTCAAAAATGTTAAATAAAAATATAAGTGGATTGGTTCAGGCTCAGTTCTTAAAATACGAATAAGTTCGTATGATCCAAATTGACTTTGTATATTCATTGTGGTGAAAAGTGATTTGGTTTTTGTTGTGGCCAGTGCTCATCACAAAGTCCGACAAGAAATTATTGTTGAATCGCATAGATATTGTACTTGTATTAGACGACGGCGACAACTGTGTGAACTGCATTGTTACATGTTTCAATAACAAAGATATATAACTTGAGACTTACAGTATTCTGGTTTGTAATTAAAACAGCCTATATTAGTAAACAGGCTATCTCAGTAAGTGTAACACGTTTGATTTTTATTGTAAAAAGTGAAGTTTTTAAATGATGACACTATGTTTAATCGCCAATGGCTCTGTTGCGGTTCTGCCTATCTATATATGTTTTTCAAAGAGTAGAGTAACTATCTATTCCAGTGTTTTTTAGCTATCGGATATTAAAAAAACATTCTTTAGCAAATAGTTTAGTGTATAAATAACACTTTACACGTAAATATTTCATGCATTCAAACTAAAGCATAGGGAAGATCTCTTGGCTGAATACCCTGCGAAGAAACACCAACTCAAACTCAGAGGTCAAAATCGTTTTTTACAGTCCAAACAGTAAATAAGTATAATAAGCACCATGCAGATTGCTGTCTAGAAAAGAATCACATAGATTTGAGTGGACTTGTGCAATATTAAGCATTTGTTAGTTTTAGTGTAGCTTATTCACATCCACAATCTGACTGTCCATTGGAACCATGCAGATTAGTATCTTAGGAGGTATTTTAAGAAAAAAACCACACAAATTGATTAGACCTCTACAATGTTAGCATTTGTTGTATGTATTTGAACCAAAACCTGATTGTTCATTGAAACCATGTAGGTTATGAGGAGGTCTTTTGTGAAAAGAACCACTCAGATTTTATTGGACCTGTGCAGTGTTAGTATTTGTTAGTATTCGTTTAGTTCATTCACAACCCCTGACCTGACTGTTCATTGCTGAGCATTTTGTGCGAATCTTCACGCTTTTTTACCAACCGTGATAAGGTTCTATCTGTGATAGCAACGATGTCGTTTGAACATCTCGTTGCTGGACAACCAACACTGCTTTTTCTGATATTTTATGTCTATATATTCCAGCACAACTACTATGTGACATAAGTATTTTGAATCAGATGTGGGTTTATTTACCATAGGGTCACCTCAGCCTACCTCTTTATAAAGACTGGCATGATTTTATGTTTGTTATCAATTTTCTTGTAAGAAATTCTTAACTCCGATAGGAAAATCTCGTGATACAGGTACTTACCTACCATTGTTACAAATTCCTTCTTACCCTTTCCTTTTTATAATATTGATGATTTTTATGCACATATTAATCACGTATTTATGAATTCTATCTCTCATTCGTTTACCTAATTTACAATGGTTGACATGGGTCAATCTGTGATTTCTACGGAGAAACAAGATGTTTCCTTTTTTGCAAGGTATGTACTAAGTCTTTTATTTGATTGGTTCATCTAAGTCTATATAGCTCTGTGACATTTTGATCTTTCTTTTCTTTTAAATGCTTTAAATCATTAAGTACTATCTCCATATTATCTTATGGTGATCTGATAATTTGATTAAAAAATATGCTATCTAAGGTTCCCGTAAAAATCACAACATGATCTTATGCGTGAGTAACTACTAACTACACATTTATATTTAAAAACTTGGTCTCGTTTGTATTTAATTTAATAGTGTTTCGTATTAATGAAAAGTGTGCCAAGTAAACAAAGATACATATTTTAAAAATACCAAATAAATATATAATTCACTACGTTAAAGTGAAACAGTTCGTTTAACAATTCAACTTACGAGTTGGTAATTCGAAATTTTTAAACATGAATTTACAAAAAAACTACATCTCAATAATTACAGTTTGGCTGGCGCGTATTCAAACTGGATATAAAGTTCATTGCTCTTCAAAATGCATGTAATACTTTTATTCTTGCAAGTATATGAACAGCGTAAAGGCTTTTAGCCATTATTAAATAATTTTGAACTCTAAAGAAGCTCAAATTAAGTTAACTTTGAAAAGAATTTTAGTAGGCATTTTAATATTGTCACAATTTCCAGGTTTCGCAATGTCTAATAAAATAAATTATAAGTAACAACATTACAAAAACTATATTTCATTTTGAAGGCCAATCTTGTATTTTTGGATACCAACCGGGGGCATGGCATGTTTCAAGGGTGGATATTGTTATTGATGCCAAGTAATAAAGTTTTTCATAAAAAGCCCCTATTAGAGCAAACCTATTTTTAATCTGTGGTCCGCTTACCACTAGTGGTCCCTGAAACCGTCAGAAATGGTCCGTAGTTTTCTGAAAATCCGCGTTTGGAATCCGCACCCGAAGGGTACACTGGAACCCTATTACTAATCCTACGCTGTACGTCCGTCTATCCGTCCTTTTTTCTGCCTGCGGGCTGTATCTCATGAACCGTGATAGGCAGTCAGTTAAAATTTTAGTGAATATTTTTATTGCTAATTTTTCCGCAAAATTCATAAATTAGTACGCAACGCCGACTACTACCTACAGGTCATTGAACTCGCTCAGCTGACGTTTTCTTAAAGAAATTAGTTTCGTACATGCATAAATTAAACGAGTTTAAAAAAAGGCACTTTATTTTTTAATTTTATCTTTACATATCGATAGTGTTTCATGTACCGGATCGACCCTCCACGGGATTAAATCGATCAAAATTTAACGGGGTATAAAACTTTTGGTCATGAAAGAAGAAATGCAATACGATTCTAACTTATTTAAAAAATACAATCGAGACAAGAAGTGAGTTGGAAGATATTGGAGCCAAAGGATTGTTTTTTGCCCAAAGATTCAAAAAATTGCTAATACCCACCTAACGAATATCTGTGCGAACTGGGATTCTGATAATTAATATTGAAAACGTGCTAAAATTGGAAGGTTGACAGTGAATCAAGGATTTAGAAATTAGTAGAGTATGCAGTCATATAAATCGCATACTTTTTTTGAATAATTTTATGAGTCACTTATACATATCGTCCGAACAGTTTGTTCATACCGAGACAGATTCTTTTCCAAATGCTAAAGTTAATAACTACTAGAAAGAGAAAAATCACTTTATACCTACACATTATTATGTGACTAAGAAACTGTGAGAATTGTAAAAAAATCTGTGTAATATTTACAAATTACTTTAATTGTTCACATAACGTTTACCATCATTTTTAAACATGCTTATACAGAGCTTATCTTTTTCTTCTATCTATTTGCATTTCGCAAGTATCTGTTCAAGAGATAATGTCTAGTGTAAACCAATGTCATTACCTTTTATTCCGCCAGTCTGTACTTGAACAAAGAAATTAGTGATACGGCTAAGTCACGCTAAGTGCTGTGGTTAAAATTGATTACTTTGTTTTGTTACTGAATACTTGTTTTGGTATCTTAAAGTTTCATTAACATTATCTGAATACAGTAAGATTTCACATTTATTTCAGTTCACTGTGTGATGGAATAATTACACGGTTGTATCTTGGTTAGTACCACGTTAGTACCTACAATGCGGTGTCTTATTGTTTTGGTCAAAAAGTATCTCAAACTAGAATAATTTAAATAATTAATTATAGTCAAAATCTTAATCTTAAAAGCCACTTAGCTGGAGGAACCGTGAGTCATTGATATTTTTTCTCTATAACCATAATGCCTATACTATTTACCTACTTAGTTTTGCAAATACTTAGCATAAGTCTATGCATAGCATAGCATAATCAGCCTTCTAACGTTCCCACTGCTGAGACTCAGGCCTCTTCTCTAGGAGTTGGAACAATTTTTAGTTTCTCAATAATTTATTTTATCTTTATCTTACATTGTTTAGGCTTTCAGCAGTTTATTTAAAAAAGTTAAATACGAGTACACGTAGATATAAGAAATATTTCTATGCGAGTACATATATGTCGTTTCATGTTTCCACTGACGTGTCTCAGGCTTTGAGAGAGAATAGGCCATAATCTACCACGCGGGCCCAGTGTGTTTTGGTATACATAGATGATAACAGTGAAAATAGTAGGCTATGTGCTACGTAATGTATTTCACAATTTGTGCTAAATTAAAGCGAAGTCAGGTATGACAAATGTTTGTTAAATTGCTGAAATATTTTTTACATGAAACGCTTATAATAATGACGTCAATATAAATAAATATGTAGTTTGCCAAAAACGCGCCATTGTGAGTAATAATCTGGTGATGAGAAAATATTTCCTTATCGTGTATAAAAAACTTGCAATTATCTTAAACTCAAATCACTTTTCAACTTGCTTCGAAATTTTTCGGTTCGCTTATATTATAACAATTTAAACGAAGTGTGTGGCAAAACAAGTAGGCCATTATTTTTAACACAACATCTTGCATATATACAACTTTTACCTAATATTAACAATACACAATTTGTTCCTAATAATATCTAAGGGTACAATGGCGATAAGAACGTAATTGTACCTATAGATTTTAGTTTGTGTTTAAGTTGCGTTTCATAAGTGGTGTACAATAAAGCTTATTCTGTTCCACTGCATAATCGTCTTTTACAAATACAATATCTTTTATCTTTTTTAACAAAAAAATTAATTAATACCCAACATTATCCATCTTTCAACCAAAGTGAACCAATTTGGTTGAACCGTGTAACATTGACTTTACAGAGTTCAACCAAATATTGCATTGAAGCTAATCTTTGAATATCTTAACAACAGAGTTACTTTATAATAAAATTAAACTTATTTGTATACAAGTGAAGTGATGAATATAAAAGCATTATTTTTTTGAAAAATAAACAGTTTATTTTTAGCGTTAAATGTGTGAAAATGTAGTGGACTTTTAGTGATATTAATAAGAAATAAGTGATACAATCATGAGGAACGGTGACAAAGGTGCTGATTGGGAGACTGAGAAGCTGGACCCTAATGGATGGTAAGTTTTATACGATAAAGTTTATTTCAAACAGCGTTTAAAGCTTTGCATGTGACTTGTTCTTTGAAACCAAACGAGTGGACGACGCGACGTGCAATGCAATCCATCTTTTCATAATAAGAACATGATAATTATTTCTCATACTGGCGATTCTTGAAATCTTGATTGATAAGATATCACTCTAATATTATAAAGTCGAATGTTTGTATGTATGGGTTTTTTTCGGTAGATAAAAATCATCCAAATGAAATCTCTCGCTATGAGATAGTGTCAGACTCTTACTGACTAAAAAACCCACCCCGTTCCTTCTTGCTTTTCGTACCGGGGCCGAGCTTCCCTTTCGGATAACCCTGGCCCCAGTAGGCTTCGACCCAGCTGGGCCCCTGCTGACAACTCCTTGAGGCGCGCGGGAACAGTGCGCGCCATCGACGACTTGGGCTCGGTCCGGACAGTTACCGGACGGCCGGACAGTGAGCTACCCATTGCTCGCCGTCCGCAAGCCCGCGTCTACGTTGGCCGGAAATCGGGATCAGAATCCCGGCGACGGCGGCGGCGATAACGCCGTTGCCTGATGCGTTCGGCCTCCTCCTTTGCGAGCATTACTGCTTCGCAGAAGTCGGCGACCGCCTGCCACTCCTCCTCGCTCCGGACCGAGGATGTCAATGCATGATTTTTTCCAAATATTATAGAATACTGTTTACGTTAATTTGATCACTAAGACGTAACGTTAAGGTAAGTAAACTTATGAATACGTTTTGTCCGTAATGCACTTGTTAATTTCAACATTATATCGTAAGTCGACTTAGTCTAATGGTCATAGCAGTAGACTTATATTGATATGGTCGTAAGTTCAAATCCGTCATGCTTCTTTTAGTAGGTTTTGTGTTTATAAAATTGGATTATGATTTTTGAATCAAATTATAATTTATATTAAGTTAAATTAATAATTTTAAATTAACTATTCAAACATAAAAGCAACATGAATAAAAAATATAAATGGTTAGAATAGGTAACGATTTATTCAATATAAGTAATATTTACATTTTACATAAAAAGAATATTTACTCATCTAATAGACATAATTTAGATAATTTTAATTATATATATATAAGGTATATTATTGAGGATTTTCGAAATAAACCACAAATTGTTTCTCTGAAAACAAAGATTTCTTTTATTCAACACGCTTTCACAGTATTATGTAATAAATTATCGTTTAACCAAAATTACACTTTTATCTCACCTGAAAACAAAGAAACGACATTAAAGTTCACTAATATCGCCTCCTCAATTATATCCCTTTAATTATCTCTCTACAAGTTTTTATAACAATAAAATGCACAAAATTAATCTCAACATCATCTGTCATTGAATGATACGTCACCCCGTATCCACAGCTTAAAAATTTTAAAAAATGAAATGTCATTTCCAAGGAGGTCATTTCATTACATCTCCCCCCCATAGGAACGAAAATTCTAAATAATATAATACAAACAATGCACCTGCAAGCTATCTTTATACCTATTCGTTTTCTTCTACTTCATCTTCTGCCGTAACAGGTTGTAATTTTGTTATGTGGAATAAAGTTGATTCTGTTTTTCTGTTGCCAGTGTCAATCTTATAAATGGAGTTCGATATTTTCTCTATTATCTTGAAAGGGCCTATTTTTAATTCGTCTAATTTTTTCCTGTTCAGTCTATTTCCATTTTCTACATATACACTGTCTCCTATCTCGAACTCTTGTATTTTCCTATTTCTATCAAATATTTTCTTGTTGTACTTGTGAGATTTTATTGTATTCTCTAATGCTAATCTTCTATCAGCAATCCACTTGTCTTCCTTTTCTATTGTTTTAATTTCATTTGGTAAAATACTGACATTTGTACCATCCAGTAAATATTTTGGTGCAAAACCTGTAACAGAATGGTCTGTTTCATTATATTTCTGTACACATTCTCTTGCTACTGTTGTCCATGCTCTCTTATTACTTTTCTCATTTATTTTACATCTTATTTTATTTACTATTGTTTGGTTTAATCTTTCGTTCAAGCCGTTCGAAAATGGCGTATTCACAGCTGTAAATATTGGTTTGATGTTATTCTCCTGCAAATACTGTTTAAATTCTTTTGAATTGATGCCTGGATATTGGTCTGTCAGAATTATTCCAATCTCATCTGTCTCGAGTACTTTCTTTGTTAGTTTTATAAAGTCACTTGCGTTCTGTGTTTTTGAAGTCACAATAAACGCATATCTTGTGTAGTGGTCTACTAAAAGGTGTAAGTATTTTTTTGTTGACCTAGATCCTCCAAAGCCACCTATAGTATCCATTGACATTATCTCAAATGGTTTTGTTGCTGGTCCCAGTTGTGACATTAACCCAAATTTTCCTTGACATCTTGATTTATTTTTCATGCATATTTCGCATGTTTTACAAATATTTATGATATTTTTTGTTAGGTTTTTAGCTGTATATAGTGGACTTATTTTTTTCTGTAATTGTCTGATTCCAATATGGCATAAATCTTCATGCACCTTTTTTATAATTTTTTTACTAAATTCTTCTGAGAGTATAATCTTTTCAAGTTTCTTTATTTTTTTATAATAGATTTTATTTTTATGTAGTAGATTTTGTTTCTTTTCTTTTATTGTTTCATTTTTTTCTTGGTCTTCAACTATATCTTTTATTTGTATTAAATTAACTATTTTTAATAGTTCCTCCTTGTTATCTTCTGATTCTAATACAGGGTTTCGGCTCAAACAGTCTGCTTCTATATTTTCTTTACCAGGTATATATTTTACTGTGAAGTCATATTGAGATAGGTAATATGTGAGGTCACCCAATTCTTCATCTGTCCTGCATTTAATATTCATGTTCTCTAGAGGTTTGTGGTCTGAGTAAATAGTGAAATGTTTTCCAATTAGCCAGTGTTGCCAGTATTTTACTGCTTCTTTCATAGCAATACATTCCAAATATATGGCCTTTTTTCGTTTTTGAGATTCGTTTAGTTTTTTTGAAAAATATGCCACCGGTTTGTCTTTACCGTCTAGTTGAGTCTGTTTTAATATTGCCCCGATACCCTCTAAAGATGCATCTGTAAAGATCTTTATTGGTAAGTCTTTGTCGAATATTTCCAACACAGGTTGAGAACATAAATATCTTTTTATTTGATTAAATGATTCTTCACACTTCTCTGACCACACAAACTTTTCATTTTTTCTTAATAAA
Source organism: Mythimna ferrago (assembly GCA_910589285.2). NCBI lineage: Eukaryota > Metazoa > Arthropoda > Insecta > Lepidoptera > Noctuidae > Mythimna > Mythimna ferrago. The sequence goes on along the minus strand of OU342690.1, from coordinate 14,607,363 downwards.
TTATGTAATGGGTCTAAAATAATTGCACTTCTTGGTATGTATTCATGGTAGAAGTTAATTTTTCCCAAAAATTGTCTGACATTCTTTTGTGTCTTAGGAGTTGGAAAATGTCTTATCGAGATCAAATTGTCTTTTAGTGGTCTTACCGAATTGTTCTGAATTACATGGCCGAGGTACTTTACTGAGTCTGAAGCAAAATTACATTTTGTAAACTTCAATCTAAAGCCTTCTTGTATTATTGCCTCTAATACATTTCTTATGTGTTTTATATGTTCTTCAAAGGTGTTCGAGTATATCAGAATATCATCAATATAGTTTACGGAGTTTCCTGTGAGATTGTGCTTTCTTAGAATATTGTTTAAAATTCTCTGGAAAATTGCTGGTGATGTTTTCAAGCCAAAGGGAAGGCAGGTCCACTGGAAGTGGCCATCTTGTGTGACAAATCCTGTTTTATATCTGTCTTCCACCCGTAATGGTATCGCCCAGAATGCTGAATTTATATCCAGTGTAGTAAAATACTTACAATTTCTAGTTTTAACAATCAAATCATCTATTAACGGAAAAGGTTGAGCTTGTGGAACAACAATTTTATTTAGTTCTCTGAACTCTATACACAAGCGGGATTTCCTATTTTCACCCTTTTTAAATGCCAATGTCACTGGAGCAGCGAAAGGACTGTAGGATTGTTCTATTAAATTATTCTTTAGTAACATGGATATTTGCTTTTCAATTTCTAATTTATCTTCTATTGTACATCTGTATGGTCTTTTACTACAGTATCTATTTACTAGTAAATCTATGTGAGCTTCATAATCTCTAACTGTTCCTATATCATACTTGTCCTTTGCAAAAATTGTTTTATATTCCTTTATTATTTTCTCGATCTCAATTTTCTTTTCATTATCTAAATGGTCTGTCATACTTACAAACTCTTCTGTTTCTATATGTTCATTAAAATTTATTGCTAATGTTTTTATATTCTTTTCTTCATTTCTGTTATCTTTAGACATTTCATCTATTTTATTTGTTCTTATCTTTTGTTCTATCCGCAAGTCCTCGTTTTGGGTTAGTCTGAATTTCTTTATCATATCCAATCCGATTATAAAATCATCAAAATATTCATTTTCTACTATGTAAACATCCACCTCTTCTTCTAAATCAAATATTTTTATTTTTATTGTTATCAAGCCATCTGTTTTTTTCACACCATTAACCGTTTTCATATATGCTATATTCTCATTGTCCTTTTTTTCTTTTATTTTAATCAGTCTTGAATTTATTAAAGAGATCTGTGAGCCTGAATCATAAATGCCGCTCACTTCTAGTTTATTTTCTAATAAGAGCTTGATTTTGATTAATGGTGTACTTACTCGTTTTTTTCTCAGTATTTATATCTACTTCAATAATGGAGTTGTTATTTACATTTCTGGGTTTAAAAACTTTTTCAGATTCATTTTTATTTTTCTTGAACCAACATGACTCTTCCGGATGATATCTAATTCCTTTGTTCAAAGATTCACAAGTGTTGCATGGCTTCTTCTCATTAGTTTTATTTTTATAAAGGAATGTACAACTCTTTATTGTACTTGAGTTTTTCTTGTACATCATACCTTCATATTTTCTTATCTCATTGAACAAATCAGTAGTGTCATTGAGTTCATCTCTGTTTAACCTATTTAAGATAAACCCAGGTAAACCTGTTGCAATAAGATCTATCATTGTTTTGGAGTCTATCGATTTGTTTATGCCTAGCATTAGCCTTTCTTTTCTAATAGCGTAATCAATTAGTAGTCCTTCTTTATATCTAAATGCGAGAGCATATGTAACTATGTCCCATCCTCGGTTTTTAAAAGTTTCTAAAAATTTGTTTTTCCATTCATTCCATTCAGCCTTTATTGTTAGTTTTATGGCCATCGAGCTATACCAATCCAAACAAGATTTTTCTAAAAATAATCTCAATATATCTATTTTTGTTTCATCTTTTGATATATTAAAGCGCTCACACTCCTTTTCAAAATTCTCAATCCATTGCATTGCATTAGGGTTCTTGCTTGTGAATTTTTCAATAATAAATTTCTCTGAAATATGTTTTAGGTTATGTTGATTTTCTTTCTTTGTAGTAGTTTCTATTAATTTTTCCAAGATATGTTGGAAATTGTCGTTTATGTCTATTGGTTGTTTTGTGCTCATTTCTTCTAAATATTGATCTAAAAATTGCATATTACCTTCCTCATCTCTATATGTTTTCTTAAGATCTTCATCCAATTTTATCCATATTTTTCTACTTTGATATCTTTTTTTTATACTATTTTTTATTTTTGAGAAAGTATTCATTTTGACAATATATGTATGATGAATCACCGGCTTCAGCTCATCAGGTAAAACATAACATTTTCCTTCTTCTGTAGATATTGAGGTTATGGCTAATACATTTGATTTGCCATCATTTGAAGCTATCATCGTAAACTCAAATTGCAGCCGGTCCATCTTCTTTTAGTTAACAAAAATGTCGCTTTATAAGGTATATTATTGAGGATTTTCGAAATAAACCACAAATTGTTTCTCTGAAAACAAAGATTTCTTTTATTCAACACGCTTTCACAGTATTATGTAATAAATTATCGTTTAACCAAAATTACACTTTTATCTCACCTGAAAACAAAGAAACGACATTAAAGTTCACTAATATCGCCTCCTCAATTCATCATCATCATCATCATTTTCAGCCGACAGACGTCCACTGCTGGACATAGGCCTCCCCCAAGCGTCGCCACAACGAACGATCATGTGCGTCCCGCATCCATCGGATTCCCGCTACCTTCACCAGGTCGTCAGTCCACCTTGTAGGAGGCCTTCCAACACTGCGTTTTCCGGTACGCGGTCGCCACTCCAGAACCTTTCGGCCCCAACGGCCATCTGTTCTGCGAGCAATGTGCCCTGCCCATTGCCACTATCAAGATCGGAGACTCTATACTCGAAGTTGTGGACGATTACGTCTACCTCGGGCAGACAGTCCAGTTGGGTAGATCTAATTTCGAGAAAGAGGTCAACCGTCGAATCCGACTCGGCTGGGCAGCGTTCGGGAAGCTACGCGGTATCTTCTCATCCAACATACCACAGTGTCTCAAGACGAAAGTCTATGACCAGTGTGTGTTGCCAGTGATGACATATGGATCCGAAACGTGGTCGCTCACAATGGGCCTCATCAAAAGGCTTAAAGTCACCCAAAGAGCAATGGAAAGGGCTATGCTCGGAGTTTCCTTGCGTGATCGAATCAGAAATGAAGATATCCGCAGGAGAACCAAGGTTGCCGACATAGCACAAAGAATCGCCTCCTCAATTATATCCCTTTAATTATCTCTCTACAAGTTTTTATAACAATAAAATGCACAAAATTAATCTCAACATCATCTGTCATTGAATGATACGTCACCCCGTATCCACAGCTTAAAAATTTAAAAAAATGAAATGTCATTTCCAAGGAGGTCATTTCATTACATATATATAAAGGTAAAACATATAAAAGAAGTTACAATATTAAACTGCTTTTGATATGGTAGAATTATTTAAAATACAGTTTGGGATTAAATATAATGACCACCATAAAACGCTTTGGTACCCTTAGTTCTTTTGTCAAAAATATATTACGTGACACCAAAAAAATGAAATCCTAAAGTTACAATAGACTGTACTTTAAATTGTATTCGAACACCAAATGTAGTAAATGATAACCAAATCTTAGCGAGCAAATTAATGCGCTCTTTTTAGCCCCGTAGAACAGGATGATACTTTGTCTAATCAACAATCTATCTTAGTGGAATTTTAGGGCACCCCGGGTCGGATAGATTTAGGTTAGAAGAAGGTGACGGATGACCCGTCACCTTCTTCGAGGTTATTTTTTTTAAACCACCCAGAAGTAGGAGCCCCGCGTAGCGGGGCTCCGTCGAGCTGTCTTGGCAGGTAGTTAACCTAACCTCAAAATTTTAACTACTGATATCTCCGTAACCATGGGGTTCTGCCGATGCTTTATTTGGATTCATTTTGCTTAAATAGGATAGCGAGATGTTAAAACTTTGGTTATAATTTTACATTAAAATGTAGGTTTAATTTTGGTGATCATTTACTATTTTTGTCTTTTATATGTTACTATATCTGGTGGTAAGTTAAACATAAGCCATACAGTTTTGAGCATGAAAAAAAAAAACAGTTTATTTATTTCAATAGTGCTCATGAAATACTAATTTTATTTTTAAAGAAGAGTTTAATGCAGTTAATCAACATGTTACATGATTAGAAATATATAATATTTCTATTTTATAACAATAGCATCACTACATTAACTGTCATACTTGCTGTAAATATTTTGACATTTTAACTACTTTACAGGTTTTATATAGAATTTTAAGTTTTAAATTTGATTTATTTGATTAAGAAAGAAACAAGGATCAGTGAATATAATATTATATAAACACTTCCTAACAAATTAGGATTACTATGATTTATTTAACCAATACACTACACATAAGCACTGACAAGAAGGTATTGTGGCTGCTTACAAGAAGTAAATAATTATCCATTGTTGCTTACACGCACAGATGACATTACGTCACGTAATATTTATCACTGAATCGGCCACCTATTTCTACAAGTTAACCAGGTTCCACAGAAGACATTTAACACAAGTAACCCAGAGTTATATCCGCCAGTTCTACGAGTATACGGCAGTATAATAACATGTGTTTTTGTCAAATCCAGATATTCTTGGGCAAGACGGACTTGACGGATGACCAGCAGTTATTTCAATTTTACGTCCTGACTTGTATTGTTTGTTATAGTTTTAAACCATAATCTGACTGTATTTCTCTGAAACAAAGAAACGAAACAGAAGTTACTTTATGTGTAAGTATAATTAAAAAGATGTTTGATTACGCACAGCATAAAATGTGTAAGTTTAAAAAAGAAGTATAAATAAAATGGAAAAAAAGACACTTACCTACGCCTATATCAAGACGCCTCCTATCAATCTCTCCGAAAACCAACATTCTCCTTATGTAAATAGATTATTTTATATTTTAGAATTAGGTATATAAAAATATTCTAAATAAAGACGTTGTTTTACGCAATTTAGTAAGGCAACGTAAAAATTGTTTGCACGATGTCACTGCTATAGAGCGTCGACTGGTTTTTGCTTTATTAGAACGGTTTATTTTTTAATTCCTCTACCCTTAATCTAAGTAACATTTGAATACCAGTTTCATGATGAATACGCATATTTATCTTGACTACCCGCTTATTACAAGTCAGGCGAAATTATTCCAAATATGTTTAACCTTTCAATCGTGAGAATTGCAGACACAATAGAAAGACAATAGGTGCGCGAACGCCGGCGTTCGCGCGGGGTTTAATGAATTAAAGAATATTTAGTTTGTTGATTGTTATTTAAAATAATAAAAAAGTTGTAAATGGAAAGCAAAACAATATACAGGGTATGAGAATTGAACTCGTGCCTTACTGCGTCAAAGTCTTTACACAGATCACTAAGTCATATTAGCCTAATTAGGGCTACCAAAATAAGCTACTCGTATCAGTTGTCAATACATTCCTTTCAATCGTGGAAATTACAGACACAATAGAAAGACAATAGGTGCGCGAACGCCGGCGTTCGCTTGGGGTTTAATGAATTAAAATACCAATAATAAACTTTAAGGCGTATAGTTCCTCGAACCATCTGGCCGAAATTATGTGAACGCAACTCTCGCACTCGCCTAGGCGGCAGTACGCAAATCTGTGCATTTATTTGCGGCCAGCAGCGCCCGGAAAGCGCTTTAAATCCATTTTCTCTGCGAGATATTGATTGATTTACATAATATGCAATGTTCACTTTGAAGAATATTTAACCACCAATTTTTATGTGTAAAAATGTTTCTAAAGGTCCAAGCCGTTTCGAAGGAGTAGGGAAAAGTTGCGAAAAGTTGCGAAATTGCTAAATTTTTTTTTTGACAAAAGTATTAATTGCACGAAAAAATCAAATGTTGAATTTATTGTTCATGAATCTATAATAAACATATATTTTTTTCAAACCAATTGACCTAGCCGTTACGGAGGAGTAGGCCTCAGAAAATCACTGTTTTATGGCACTTTTCGGGCGCTTGGCCCTTAAGTCTAAGAGCGTAAGAATCAAAATTGCGTAATAAGTAGTTATTTAAGTATACCATTATTATATCCCTTCATAAATGTTTATAAATGTGTTTGTTTGATTATAATATTAAAAATGTATTTTAACTTTGGACTATTTTGGACCATTTACTTACTTTATATATATAGTGAAATAATAAACATTTTATTTACTTGCAATATTTTGTTTCATTTCTATACAAACTGTCCATTTCTCGACTTTTGTCGTTAAATAAAATTTAAAAAAAAGATAACTAAACACAAAAGATGGAAAACAAAAAGAAGTTTAAAGTGAGATTTGAACTAGTTTTACTTGCGTGTCAAATCGCTGTTATTACCACTGGACTAAATGGATTCTTATAAGATGGTGTCGAAATTCAACGTTACTTGTAATACTGGACGCAATATTATGGACCTTTACAAGCAGTTGATAAGATTCACGGAATTAGCTAAGTTAACTTTCGTCACTGACGTGCCATTTTCTTTTATCAATCTACCCTCACACTAGGATAGCAAGATTTATAGAAATGCTGCACAAAGAATTTTCATCTTTAATGTTAGCAAAATAATGATTTAAATAGCTTATCAAATTGGTGGGTTAGTCCACTTAGGGCACCGACTTTACACCCGCCATTCTGACTCTAACTAATTGAATTGAAGGTTCTAATATTACAGTAAAGTAATGTTATCATGCGTGCACGTACAGTCTAGCTCAGATAATAATGACGGACTCATGTGTTCAACAGAGTCCACTGTCTGTGTTGATTTATTTTTAAACATTATCGTTCGATATGCGTACTTAGCCGATTGATTGCTCATTGCGTTCTAGGTCCTTAGGCTTCCTTTTTAGAAATTCCTCTGGCCTAAGCTGGAATCTTAAAGCAGGGCAAACAAAGGGTCTTGACCGATATCCGTGGTCTTGACAGACAGACAGACGGACAACAAAGTGATCCTATAAGGGTTCCGTTTTTTCCTTTTGAGGTACGGAATCCTAAAAATAGTACATTTTGATACAATAAGATGAACTATAACTTTTTATTTACAACAAAGCAAAGGCGCAGAGAAAATATGTTAAATTAGGGCCGAAACACCAGAAACGAATTAAAGTGATGGACGAATGCATTTTAATTTCTAGCAATCTTTTCGAAATATCATTAAATTTTTGAATTTTTTCCTCAACGAAATTTGTGAAGGAATCTTCGAAAATTGGAGACCCAAGGAGGCGAAGAGTGCTTCTTTCAATAATTTTTATTTCCGGGGCTATTGTGTTAAATTTTGAAATAGTCAGTTGTCTGTCAGTACTGTCAGATAATAATAACTCACATTTAGAAAAGTTGAGGTCAAGACCTATTGAGTGGAGTTGATTTTTTAGGAAATACAATTGGAAAACTTTGCGATGGTGTTATAAATAAAATCAAAATTCACGCGAACGAAGACGTGGGCGAAGTGCTAGTACATATTATGTAATTATCGCCGTTTATGCGAAAGTCAAATAATGAATCCAAATAAATTACAAGTTTTCAAACGAAGTCACGGGCTACAGCTAGTCTTTACTAATATTATAAAGAGGAAAGATTTGTATTTTTGTATGTAAGTAACGAATAAACTCAAAAACTACTGTGCCGATTTCAAAAATTCTTACACCATTTGATAGCTACATTCACCCTGAGTAACATAGGCTATATTTATTGCCCGTGCGAAGCCGGGACGGGCCGCTAGTCATAAATAAATATTTTAATATTTTTTTTACTTTTATCTTAACGTAGGTATTTATGTTGTTAGTAAAAAGAATTCTTTTTTTTTTTATTTGAAGCTATTTAGCATCTTCTCCTGCATGACGCGACGGTTCTAATAAAAACAAAAGAGTCAGTAGTTAGTGTCATATCATATATATTATGTTAATGAAATCATAATATCATTATAGTATTATAAAGGGGAAAGTTCGTGTGTGTTTGTTACTTCTTAACGCTCGAACGGCTGAACGGATTTCTATGAAACTTGGTATACGGAAAGACCATGTATACGGAAGTACCTAGCACATAGAATAGGCTAGTGGCCGTAAAAAATGTAATTAGTCCGTCTTTTAGATTATTCAAAAAGGACACGTATTTTTTTATTTGTAAATTTAACTAAAAATGACAAAGATATAGCCCATTAAAGTTACGTGTGACGTCACACCGTGCTGCATTTATTCGCACGGGGTGACGTCACACGTAATTTTAATGGGCTATCTTTGTTATTTTTTGTTTAATCGTAAAAAGAAAAAATACGTGTCCAATATTTTTTTATAATCTAAAATACGGACCAAATAAAATGTAATTATTTTGACCCTGGACACTATTATCCTGAGAGTATGTTCCCTTGGGATAATTTTCTTCTATTACGCGGGTACAGCAGCTAGTAAAATATCCGGTGCTTTTCCACCAGAGATAGATGTGCTATGCTACGTTGCTATGGATACATGGCGTTTGATATCTACCAATCATATTCATTTTTGCACATAGATTAGCACTAACTAGGTGGAAACGGATTCAACTAAATAAGATATATTATATCGACGGTTGAAAGGCAAAATGATCTAAGCGACATAAAGTAAACTTTACAAAAGTGATCTCAAAACTTTAACTTTAAAACACTTTTTTGTAAAGTTTACTCAATGTCGCTTACACCATTTTACCTTTCAACCGTCGATATGTATGAAAGGATACGTGTTATGGATGCATGCTATGGATGGTCGCGAGTGTTGTAGCTATGTGCAGAGCAGAGTCTCGATACATATTACATAGGTATTTTATTTAAGTCATAGCTCGAGCTACACATCTTCCCCACGCAGCTACTTTGCGGCGGTGCATCTTCATAGCACATCTTACTCGCACCGCTACGTAGCTTAGTACCTACCAGTGGAAACAATCACATAGTTTAACAGCTTAGCTATTACATCCACGCAGCAAAGCTCCATAACACATCCCTGGTGGAAAAGCAGCCTAAAAGTACCTATATTCACAAGATACAAGTGCTCGATAGAGATACAATAATCAATACGCGCCTGATATAATATCAATGAGTGGATTTCTTTGACAACCGTCCACAGATAAACTCATGAATTACATCTTTATCGGACTAAGTACCCACAGCTGTCAAACAATCTAAGCTTCAATAAATTGCGTGTATTAGGTAGGTATTTAAAGTAGATTAAGTACTTATAGCGGCATAATTAGCACCATAGTTATAGTCATGAGCTGTCAAAATTAGGTGGATTTTGAAGCAATAATTTGGCTAAGTAATAAAGTTGAATGACCGATTGTAGCAAATACCATTTCGTTGACTTATCTAATATCTAATAGTCCCATACATTAAAAACAAAATAAACCCAAAATATAGAGTCCAGCGCCATCTAGTGAGAACATGGCCACGCTCGGGGCCACTATGCGTTCCAAATAAGACCACGAAAGCCAAAACTTCGATCTGTCAGATGTTGAGTAAAAAGTACGGTTTGCAACAAAGGTTTGCAAAGAAAACTTATTCGGTTTTTTTTTGCTTTGTATTACTAAGTCTTAGTTAAATCTAGGTGAAGTAAAAACGTTCTATATTAATATAAATCAGCTAAATATTGTTTTATGTCATAATTAGTTTAAAAAAAAACTATTTTCTTTCTTATTTTCATTGTTAGGAACTATAGAAAACGCCTGACAAATAGATCGCTCAGATTTGCAACAGCTACGCATAACGCCTGATGCAAATATCACAGCAGCGTGTAGGTTAAATATTGCTCTAGTAATTACTGTAGGCGTTTTTATATTTTTTAATTTTATTCGAAAATGGTTAGGCGCTAATTCTGTGGTGCTCGCTAAATTCGCATACTTGCTTGCTTGCATTGATGCTTGTAAAAAATATAATCCTAGTATGTATGTATCTTCGGCTATTTCAAAATACTTGTTCAAAAAGATTTAAACTTAATCGTAATTTTGCTATCAAAATTATTATGCAGTATTGTACCGTTTCTGATATACCTATATATGAACGTGTTACCAATCGATTGGTAAATCCTGGAGATCTTTTACGGGATTAGGTATGTCTCACCGTTTTTATCATCCATCATAGATAGGCACATAAATATATACATACGATTCTTGGAATAAATAAAATTATTTGAAGTAGGTACTATAAAGTTAAGCCAAAAGTGGCGGAATTATTTTGGCACACAATATATTTTATTCGCGTGTCTATTTTAGTGTTTTACATGAGGTCTATACTTACATATAGTATATTATAAAGAAGTAAAGTTTGTTTTTTTTGTTTGTAGCGGGTAATCTCTGGAAGTACTGGTCCGATTGCTGTATTTTTTACAGTGATAGAAAGCTGCTTTATTCCTGAGTAACGTAGGCTATATTTTATATAAGTGACAAAAACCTACTACTTTACATTTTGCCTGTTACAACCTTTTTTTTTTATGGTGGGAAAAAATCATGCAATGACATCCCCTGCTCTTGGACAGGGCAGGAGATAGTGTCAGACTCTTACTGACTAAAAGACCCGCCCCGTTCCTTCTAGCCTTCATACCGGGGCTCGAGTGCCCTTTCGGATAACCCTAGCCCCAGTAGGCTTCGACCCGGCTGGGTCCCTGCTGTTGCTGACAACTCCTTGAGGCGCGCGGGAACAGTCCGGACAGTTACCGGACGGCCGGACAGCGAGCTACCCATTGCTCACTGTTTGCAAGCCCGCGCCTACGGTGGCCGGAAATCGGGTTCAGAAACCCGGCGGCGGCGGCGGCGGCGATAACGCCGTTGCCTGATGCGTTCGGCCTCCTCCTTTGCGAGCATTACTGCTTCGCAGTACTGGATATAGGCCACTCCTTTTCGCTCCGGACCATGGTTGAAGGCCCGGCGCGAGAGGTCTCCGCCGCCGATCGCCCCCACGAGGGCACGGCGATGCTCCGTCCAAGCAGGGCACACCTCGACTGTGTGCTCCACCGTGTCCTCCGGGCATTCCGTACAGTGGCGACACCCGGGCGTCACTTCCGCACGAATCCGGTGCAGGAAACTCCCGAACGAACCATGTCCGGTTAGGGCCTGCGTCATGCGGAAGGTAAGGACGCCGTGAGGTCTTTCCAGCCACGCCTCATAGAGGGGCCTGTTACAACCTGGAGGTCTTTAAGTCAAGACTGAATAGGTTACTTGTGGGCAAGCGTGCCATAGTCGACCACACCACCGTATCCTATCGATAATAACAAAAAAAAAAGTATGTTCCTTTCGAAAACAGGCGTGATTTCTTCTTCTTCTTCCTGCCTTGATTATGATGATTACGTGATTTATGTTATGCAAAAATAATAATAATATTTCCCAACTTTCACACAACTCCACCTAGTTCCAAACTAAGCAGAACTTGTGCAATGTGTACTAGACAATTGATATACAATACTCTTATAATCACGGATAGCCAAATTTGTTAAGGGTCATCCATTCCTTTTCGAAGGTAACGATAATAAAAGTAAGCGGTTGTTAACGCGGTTACCCCTCAAAATGCCGGTCCCTAAATTAGAACTGTTTAGACGTAATTGTGCATATATGGCGCCACTTATTTACAACTCCTTACCCAAACATATTTCAGAATTACCATATAATAAATTCTGTCGTGTTTTACGGGACTGGTTGATAGAGGAAAGCTTTTATTCAGTTAAAGAGTTTTTGAAGAAAAGTTCATGTTGTTACAATTTTTTTAAGGATGCATAAAATTATTTCATGTTTAATTTTTATCTTTTTTGACATTGTTATGTAATCAATTTTGTAAACTTCAATTATATGTTAATCAATTTTATTAATTCATGTATGTATAAATTCTATTTTTTAAATATTTGCATACCTGTAACTTAGGTGAAATATGTCTCGGTCTATAACTGTCACTGTAACAACTCCTGTACCATATTTATAGCAAATAAATGATTGATTGATTTGATTGATTGATTGATTTATCTATGCTTATAATGCATATTATTATAGATAAATTACTCCCACACACAACTCATGATCGTGCTCAACACACAAACGTTTGTCTTGGATGGGAATCGAACCCACGACCTGCGGCATAACAGTCGGGGCCACTAACCACTAAACCAACAGGCCAGTCAGAGAAATAAAAATTACCAATTTATTAAACCCTAAGCGAACGCCGGCGTCGTTCGCGCACACATTGTCTTTCTATTGTCTCTAATTCTCACGATTGAAAGGTTAATACCAGTTTATTCATCATAATCATCATTTTCAGCCGAAAGACGTCCACTATTGAATATCGGCCTCCCCTAAGTGTCGCCACAACAATCGGTCTTGTGCGTCTCGTATTCATCCTGTGATAAGATCCTCACCAAGTCGAATCTTTGGTTTTAAGACAATCCTAAAAGTCAGGGCCACTAACCAACCAACAGGTCAGTTAATGACTTGTCATGTCATACATTGGGTCCTCTTTTACTCTTCTCATAGGTAGAAGAACTGCAATATATCTTAAAAGAGCCGATAATACTGATGACAGTTCCTTAGGAGCAAGGTACAAACTGCATCACGTGAAACGAAAGCTCGTTTACCCACATAAATCTTGTATAATTACATGGTAATAATTAAATGATAATGCAACACAGACGTCAGTGCAGAATTTGTGTGATCATGTGATGTGACCCTTTATGCTATCTGTGAACTCCGTATCGAATAGTGTCAGTGGGTGAGCTGAGCAGCAGGCTTCCTGGTAACTAAGTCTTTCTACATAGCATGGGTAGGATGCAGTGACGGATCAGCCATGTAGGAAGAGTAGGAAATGCTACAGGCCCCGCGCGTTCGGGGATCATGCACTTGAACGCAAAAAAGTCTGGTCTAAGTAAATACACCGCTAAATTTTGATCGTTTTAATCCCGTGGAGAGTCGATCCGGTACATGACACACTATCGATTTGTAAAGATAAAATTAAAAAATAAAGTACTATTTTTTCAAAACTCGTATTAATTTACGCATGTACGAAATTAATTTCTTTAAGAAAACGTCAGCTGAGCGAGTTCAATGACCTGTAGATAGTTTGTACGCAACGCCGACTACTAACTACAGGTCATTGAACTCGCTCAGCTGACGTTTTCTTAACCTTTCGAATGTCTTAAGTTACACAGTCCGACATAAGGTAATTGTCTTTCTATTGTGTCTCTAATTACGACATTCAAAGAGTTAAAGATACTAATTTCGTACATGCGTGAATTAATACGAGTTCTGAAAAAGAGGTACTTTATTTTTTAATTTTATTTTTACAAATCGATAGTGTTTCATGTACCGGATCGACCCTCCACGAGATTAAAACGATTAAAATTTAACGGTGTATAATTATATAGAAATCCGAATACATGTGATTATTTCATAGCATATGATAGTCAATCTCTTAGATTTCCGTCATTATCGTACTTTCCACAAACCTTAGCCAGTCTTAAAATTCACGGAATTATCAGTAATTTAGAATGAGAATGAAAATAATAGTACTAAATAAGTCCACACCCCTTGGTCGAATTTGCTAAAAGCCCCGCGCTGGCTTCATCCGCCACTAGTAGAATGACAGCAGGACGAAAATATCCATAGAAAAGAATAGGTTAGGTACATTGGTACATTACAAGTAATATGTAACCAAGCATTATATGTAACACATAATATGATTTAAAAGAGTGTCCATGGAGTTTCTTGCACGTTCTTCTCCATAGAGACCTACTCTTTGGAACGTGCAATTTAGCTTCACTTTTCTTGGACTGACCGACATTTGACTATTCAAAAGTGCCTGTAAATGGTCTATTTGAAATAAATGTTTTGATTTGATTTGATTGATTTGATTGATTGTATGAATCCGACAGCTGTCACTCGCACCATCCTATACCAAGTGTAAAATAGTGTAGTTTGGTTTAATGGAAATTAAATGAAATATCCGAGTCCATTGTTTTTTTTTTATTATGGACTAGCTGTGCCCGCGACTTCGTTCGCGTGGACTACAGGATTTAGAATTTATTTTTTCTAAAATAAAAATAGCCTAAGTTACTCCTTATTACATCAGCTACCTGCCAAAAAGTCCCGTCAAAATCGGTCCAGCCATGTCAGAGATTAGCCGGAACAAACAGACATACAGATAGACAGACAAAAATTGTAAAAAATGTTATTTTGGTATATGTACCGTATATATATTCATATGCATGTAGTACAAAGCGGTTATTTCAATATTACAAACAGACACTCCAATTTTATTTATATGTATAGATAGGCTCGCGTTTGACCTTTATCTCACCTGATGGAAAACGATGATGTGGCCGACGTTGGATCACGCTTACCTAGACGGAACCTATTCACTCTTGACTTAAAGACCCTTAAGTTATATCTATCAGGAAACACAGACTCCGGCAGGAATTCAACTCATTAACTGTACGCACAATGAATGTGTTCCTAAATGCTTTGTACGTTTCGGCGGGATAGGTAGCTACATTGTATGAATCAGACAACAGTCATCTGCACCATCGTTAGGCTAGTGGCCGTAAAAAATGTAATTAGTCCGTCTTTGAGATTATTCAAAAATAAGGGACACGTATTTTTTTATTTGTAAATTCAACCAAAAATTATATTTTTTGTTTAATCGAAAAAAGAAAAAATACGTATCCAAACCTTTTTTATAATCTAAAATACGGACTAAATAAAATGTAATTATTTTGACCCTGGACACTACCCTATTTTGGTTTGATCGAAAATTGAAACGTAAAATATCCGAGTCCGTTGTTGTGGAAAATGGGGTTGATCCCCGCATATCATCCCCATTTTCAAAGGATATATCTAAGTACCTAATAAAACGGAGACTTTCACTAGGATAGTATTGCTAATATTGTAATGAGTACCTAACTGCTGCTGAGCATGGGGGCCTGAGTTCGATTCCTGGGTAGGGCAAAAAGTACTATTGAGTTTTTTCATTTCGACTCTGTTCTGTAGCAGTCTCGTGCCTCGGAAAAGACATAAAGCCGTTAATCTCTCTCCGGTCGTGTCGGATTGCCGTCCCATCGAACTATGAGGAGTAAAGGAACAGAGAGTGCACCTGTGTTTGCGCACACACTTGTGCTTTATAACATCTCCTGTGTACTTGAATAAACTCTATTGAGAGTGGCCACCATGATCAGAATACGGTCGGGAGAATTAACGTGCGGTTTGGATCACGCATGCGAGATTGTACCGCATGCAGAAAATTTCTAAATGTAAAAAACGAGTCCCGCGTGCATATTCCACGCATTACAATAAATACTTACTTGTATAAAATGGGCATTTGCACCCTTATTATTATAATATTACTAACGTACTTGTTATGTAATTAAATAAACAGTAGTTCTTAACGAAAATCATAACATCTTAGGCACGTGTATCGGTCATTATCGGTTACATTATAACGAGATGACAATATCGCTGATTTTAGTGTTTACTAAGGTCAAATTTAATATATACGTAAATCCGTATATGTTACGTCTATGCTATGGTTTATGCCCGCTTTAAGCTACACACCTAAATGTAATGTCGAGTTTTTAGTGAGATTTTTTCGAGTGAAATTCAATAACTGTTTTATTTATTCGCAAATAGAAAGAAAAGAAAGATAAACATTTTATTTGCCCGAAAAGCATATTGTTACGTACGTGGGTAATCAAATGCCGATTTACTAAGAGACAACTTTATTCACCACTAACAATAACAAAATAGTCCAGTTAACAATAATCCGAATCGCAATTAACACTAGAGTACCGTTACACTATCGCTTAGGTCGTTAGATAAAATCACTTCAAGTACTAGGGTAGTTCGCTCTTGATCGCAGTCGAAATCACAACTGACTCGCTTTCGGCCGGGGGCACGTATTTATATGCGGAGCCAAGAAAATTCTAGATACCGACGTCCCCGGATCTATCCAGAATTCCAGAACAATTGAATCGCTTCTCGAAGTCATAAATTATTTTTATTGCTCGTGGTAATAAGAGTCACTTTCATGCGAATTTCGACTCTATTGTTAAAGACGGAAAGTACCATTTCCCATAAATACCTAACTACTACTTGTAAGTACTTTGTGGATGTTTCGAGATTTTTCTAAGGCTGGCTACGTATAACCATTCTAGACCTTTCGAACAGCAATGCGTTTTAATTATTACGAGCTACTCTTTATTTTCTCGGAGATATGGCGTGTTCACGTTTAATGGCGTAACAGTGCCCCCCTCTTAGTCATGCTCGTCCCGAGCATTATTAGATCCGTGATACGGCGCCAATCTATCCACATGGACAACCTTGGGTTTCCCTCTTAGCCCTTTCTTGATGCGGTAGGTCACGTCATTAATCCTTTTTAACACGGTGTAAGGCCCCTCCCATCGAGCTTGGAGTTTCGGCGACTTCCCTTTCCGTCGAAGCGGGTTGTGGAGCCAGACCAGTGTACCTTCCTCAAATCCCTTGGCATTGGCATTACGGTCGTATCTAGTTTTCATTTTTACGCTGGTGTTCATGCTATTCTCACGAACTCGTTTATGCACTTCGTCCAATTGATCTTGAAGGTCACTTACGTAGTCCGTAACTGGCTTAGTCTTGTCAGGTGGCACGCCAGTTATGGCATCGACTGGAAGTCTCATCTCCCTGCCGAAATTCACTCTTGCTGGGGTATGTCCCGTGCTATCATGCACTGCCGATCGGTAAGACATCAGAAATAGTGGAATATACCGGTCCCAGTCCTTCTGATGGTCATCGACAACCTTAGCCAGGTGATTCTCCAGGGTTTGGTTAAACCTTTCCACCATTCCGTCCGACTGAGGGTGCGCAGGTGTTGTGCGTGTCTTATAAATTCCCAGAAGTGTACACATTTCCTGGAACAGCGCAGATTCGAAGTTACGGCCTTGATCGGAATGGATTTCCAAAGGTGCGCCATACCGACATACTACTTCTTCGACCACCTTCTTCGCCACTGTCGTCGCTTCCTGATTGGGTATGGCGAAGACTTCGGGCCACTTTGTGAAATAGTCCTGGATCACCACTATGTACTTGTTTCCGTCATTTGTAACTGGAAAAGGTCCAGCGACGTCGATAGCGATGCGTTCCCATGGGGCTCCCACATTGTACAGCTGAAGCCTGCCTCTGCTCCTAGTCTGTGGTCCTTTCACAGATGCGCACGCTGTACATTTCCGACACCATTGCTCTATGTCATCTCTACAATTGAGCCAGTAATACCGCTGTCTCACTTTCAGTAGAGTTTTCTTGATGCCCAGGTGTCCTCCAGAAGCACCATCGTGTATTTCCTGTAGCAGGGGGACTACTTCACATCGTGGTACTATCACTTGTGTGGTCACCTCTTTGCCATCGTTCGATTCCCATTTCCTACAAAGCACATCATTTTCTAGGACTAAACTGTCCCACTGTGCCCAGTAGCTCTTAGTTACGGGACTGTGTGACGATACTTCACTCCACTGGGGCCTAGTTCCGCTACGCTTCCAGTCCAGTATAGGTCGAATATCGTCATCTTCTTCTTGGGACTTCTTGAAGTCGCCTTCAGCCCTAATTAAATTAACGTGTTCTCGGGCTTCATTCTGCTGGCAGTGTCTGCAGTCATCATTACATGGACGTCGCGACAGGGCGTCAGCATTGTTATGCCCTTTTCCACTACGATGTTCCGTCACAAAGTTAAACTCCTGCAGCTGCTCGAGCCATCTTGCGACTTGGCCCTCAGGGTTTTTAAATTGTAGAAGCCATTTCAATGCAGCGTGATCCGTCCTCAACGTAAATTGTCTTCCTATAAGGTACTTGTGGAAATGCTGCAAGGTTTTTACCACAGCCAGCAGTTCTCGTCGAGTCACGCAGTAGTTCCTTTCTGGCTTTGAAAGTGCCTTACTGAAGTAAGCGATTACGACCTGTCTGTCGCCCTGCACTTGTGACAACACTCCACCAATTCCCGTGTTGCTGGCATCGGTATCAACGACAAATCTTCCGTCTCTGCTCGGATACCCCAGTATAGGCGCTTCACATAGCCGTTGCTTTAGCTCATCGAATACTGACTCACAGTTCTTGTCCCAAATAAAATCTCGTTTATCCTCAGTCAGCTGATGTAAAGGTTTTGCAATGTCCGAAAAATTCTTGACAAACCGCCTGTAGTATGTGCACAACCCTAGAAATGCACGTACTTCCGTTTTGTTCTTTGGAACCGGCCACTGTTGGACTGCCTTTACCTTCTCAGGGTCGGTTCTCACCCCGTCAGCGGAAATAACATGTCCTAGGTAGCTGACCTCCTTCTTGAACAGGGCGCACTTCTTTGGGCTTAGTTTTAGGTTAGCCCCTCGTATCCTGGTGAACACTTTCTCCATATTCCTCAGGTTTTCCTTAAAAGTGCGACCCATTATAATGACGTCATCCAAATATACCAGACAGACGTCACCAAGAAGGCCCACCATGACTCTCTCCATGAGGCGTTCAAACGTCGCTGGAGCGTTGCATAACCCAAAAGGCATGACGTTAAATTGCCACAGGCCGCTGCCAATACCCGTACTGAACGCTGTCTTTTCTTTATCTTTCTCGCTGATTTCCACTTGCCAGTAGCCACTTTTCAAATCAATGGTCGAAAACCACTTCATGCCACTGAGCATATCCAGCGTATCGTCTATCCTTGGTAAGGGATAACTGTCCTTCTTCGTCACATTATTCAGCATTCTGTAGTCCACACAGAATCTTGTGCTGCCGTCCTTCTTCTTCACCAGAACGACTGGAGAAGACCATGGACTCGTAGAAGGCTCAATTATTCCGCTATCAGCCATGTCCTTTACCATTCCTGCTACCTCAGATTCCTTAGCCCAGGGTATGCGGCGCGGTCTCTGTTTAATTGGTCTAGCATCACCTGTATCTATCTCATGCTTGACGAGACCTGTTCTCCCGCAGTCTTTTCCCGTTGCAAAGATATCTCGAAACCGTAGCAGAAATTCCCTGGCTTGCTGTAGTTCCGAAGTCGATAAATTGCTCTTAGAATTTTCCAGAAGTTGCTGGATGTGATCAGTTTCGACTTTGGTCGTGTCTTGCTCTGCTGGAGATTTATTGATTTGACGGAGATACTGAACTTCTTCACATCTCCCAACAACACTGTTTTTCTTCAGTTGGACCTCTTCTTTCCCAAGGTTCACAATCCTGACCTTGGATTTCCCTGTCGTCATAACTAATGTCCTCGCAGTGATGATCTCCGGGTGCCGGCCAGTATCCTCTACCAAAACACATCTTGTTTGCCTGATTTTCTTGGGAAACTTTACTTCGACTAAGGTTTCTGTTCTCGGAGCCAGTGTAGTATTCTTTAAACAGTAGAGGTTGCATGAGTTAATTCCTCGCAGGAAGACTTCTTGATCTGGGAATTTCAATACTCCCCTGTCGATATCTAAAATACATCGGTTATTCCGCAAGAAGTCGAGACCCAGTATGCAATCGTCGGTAATATTCGCAATTAACGCAGGATGGATATACACTTGATCACCGATTTTGAACTCAATTTCTGTATCACCGAGGACGGAGACTGGCTGGCCGGTTGCTGTCTGAAGTCGGCAGGATGGAGACTCTCTTTGCCACAAGATGGTGCGTTTCAGCAACTCAGGTCTTATAACAGTCCGTGACGCCCCCGTGTCAACGGTGAAATTGCAAGCACGATGATTCAGCGTCCCTTCGATGATCAAACTATTTCCGTTGTGAACTTGATTGATGGTGATGGTTGGGGCTTTCAGTTGACCAGCCAGCACCCGCCCCGCGGCCCTGGCGACATTTAGTTTAACGACTCCTCGTTAACTTGAGTTCCGGAGTCCACACTTCCCCTCTTCCTCTTGGGGCAATCGGTACGAATGTGCCCTTTTTCTCCGCACCCGTAACACGTCGGAATATAGCGGGACTTTGCCGAAGAAGAAGTCAGCATTTCTCGGTGACGTGGTTGCGCTGAAGGCGAGACCACCACTTCCCTAACTCTATGCGTACGTGAATCTTGTCGTACGGCTTCTACTTCCAGAGCGTGAGCCATCGCACTCTTCAAAGTTTGGTGGTGTCCGAGTCGCACCGTAGCTCTGACTTCAGTATCCCGTAGACCGTCGATGAATGCTTGCACCAGATTTACTTCCACCATCTCTGGTGTCATCGACATGTAAGCACGCCGGACCAGCCGTTCGACCTCGACTCCCCATTGCTGGAGGCTCTCGTTCGACTTCTGCGTTCTCTCGCGAAGTTGCGCGCGGAAAACGTGCTCGAGGTGCTTGTCTCCATAACGAGTGTCCAGTCCCTCCATGAGACGCTCCAATGTCCTGCCGTCCGCAGGGAGGTTCTCTAGGACCAGCAGGGCGTCCCCTCGTAGAGCCAAAGTTAATGCCGCAAAAGACTGCTTATCATCCCAGCGGTTTGTTTCGACCAATGTCTCGAATTGGTACTTAAATGCCGTCCAGGAAGACGTGCCATCAAAACGCGGCACATCAAATTTTGCGGCGGATGCACAAGGAGTGTGCGATGGTGAGCCGACAACAACGGGTTCGCGTGCTTCGAGCTTGACGATTTTTTTGTTGATGTCCAGCAGGCGATCTTCGTGGCCATCAATTCTTGTTTCTAGGCTATCAGCTCGGGCGGAAACCTCCTTGACCTCCAAGGTGAGATTTTTTACCTTCTCGCCCAACGTGACGAGGCCGTGGTCGATTTTATCGAGGATCAGGTTCTGCTTAGCCTCCTGATCGCGGCGAGCGGCTTCCTGTTCGCGGCGAGCGGCTTCCTGTTCGCGGCGAGCTTCTTCCTGGTTCGCTGCGATTAGGTCCTGAAGCTTACGCTGGTTGGCCTCTTGTTCGCGGCGAGCGGCTTCCTGGTCGCGGCGGACAGCTTCCATACTAGCTTGCATGGCGGCCAACACCGCAGCGAGGTTCAATTCCGAGGATGGTCCTGTTGGCGCCTCAGCAGCTTCTGTTGCTACCATACCAGCCGGATCTTCCTCCTCCATACGATGACGCGCAGCATCCATCTCCATTTGCCTTCTTGTTCGTGGTCGCTGTTCGTCGTCTCTCGGTGTTAATGGCATTTCACTTCTGACACCAGTTGTTACGTACGTGGGTAATCAAATGCCGATTTACTAAGAGACAACTTTATTCACCACTAACAATAACAAAATAGTCCAGTTAACAATAATCCGAATCGCAATTAACACTAGAGTACCGTTACACTATCGCTTAGGTCGTTAGATAAAATCACTTCAAGTACTAGGGTAGTTCGCTCTTGATCGCAGTCGAAATCACAACTGACTCGCTTTCGGCCGGGGGCACGTATTTATATGCGGAGCCAAGAAAATTCTAGATACCGACGTCCCCGGATCTATCCAGAATTCCAGAACAATTGAATCGCTTCTCGAAGTCATAAATTATTTTTATTGCTCGTGGTAATAAGAGTCACTTTCATGCGAATTTCGACTCTATTGTTAAAGACGGAAAGTACCATTTCCCATAAATACCTAACTACTACTTGTAAGTACTTTGTGGATGTTTCGAGATTTTTCTAAGGCTGGCTACGTATAACCATTCTAGACCTTTCGAACAGCAATGCGTTTTAATTATTACGAGCTACTCTTTATTTTCTCGGAGATATGGCGTGTTCACGTTTAATGGCGTAACAATATAAAATCCCTCCCCCCCCCCCAAATTATTCCCCTATTGGTTATTTTGACGTAAAATTGGTGTAGTTTAGTATCTTAAGGCTTATAGTCTCTTGAACCATCTGGCCGAAATTAAATGGTCACTACTTTCGTACCCGTCTAGGCGACAGTACGACTATCTGTGCATTTATTTGCGGCGAGCTGCGCCCGGACAGAGCGCCGCTGACTTTTAAATCCATTTTCTTTGCGAAATATTGATTGATTTACTTATAGGGCTGCCATCTCTAAAACCTGTCCCCCAGGACCGGAAGCGTAGGTTCCCCGGATTTTGGAGCTTTTACCCCGGACATTTCAATACTTTTTTCATTTACTTACATCTTGATTAAAATATATTTCACTCCGTACTTGATAGAAGTGAACTTTAATTGTAAGCCTCTTTTGTTGCATGAAATAGTGTGTTTAATCGTTTTTGTGACTACAAGTGAGTAATTTTGCTTTATTTTTTAACCTTATTAGATATTCAATAAAAGATAAACAAATCCAATATTAGTTACTCAGTTAATAAAATTAAATGAAAAACTTGTTTAATTTCTTATTTTTCCATACAATTAACAATATTTACTTTAGTTTTAAAAGAACTGAAATCTTAAATCAAATTCAGAGAGTTATACTTAAGGGCCAAGCGCCCGAAAAGTGCCATAAAACAGTGATTTTCTGAGGCCTACTCCTCCGTAACGGCTAGGTCAATTGGTTTGAAAAAAATATATGTTTATTATAAATTTATGAACAATAATATCAACATTTGATTTTTAGTGCAATTAATACTTTTGTCAAAAAAAAATATTTAGCAATTTCGCAACTTTTCGCATCTTTTCCCTACTCCTTCGAAACGGCTTGGACCTTTAGAAACATTTTTACACATAAAAATTGGTGGTAAAATATTCTTCAAAGTGAACATTGCATATGTAAATCAATCAATATCTCGCAGAGAAAATGGATTTAAAGCGCTTTCCGGGCGCTGCTGGCCGCAAATAAATGCACAGATTTGCGTACTGCCGCCTAGGCGAGTGTGAGAGTTGCGTTCACATAATTTCGGTCAAATGGTTCAAGGGACTATACGCCTTAATAATTTATACTAAAGCCAAACCATTACCATGCGTCGATCGAACGCGCCCCATACCCGCTCGCCGCTTGTGTAGTAAAATAGCGTCGGCAGTGCGTGCGGTGATATACCTAACCCATAGCTTTTATTTACGTAAATTATGGGAACGGGATCTAGTCTAAATCCCGGACTACAATTGAAACCCCGCCCGGACGCTCCCCGGACGTCTTCCAAACTAGGACAAATCCGGGGAAACCCGGACGGATGGCAGCCCTATTTACTTAAGCAATGTTCATTTTGAAGAATATTTAACTACCAATTTTTATGTGTAAAAATGTTTCTAAAGGTCCAAGCCGTTTCGAAGGAGTAGAGAAAAGTTGCGAAATTGCTAAATATTTTTTTTTGACAAAAGTATTAATTGCACGAAAAAATCAAATGTTGATATTATTGTTCATGAATCTATAATAAACATATATTTTTTTTCAAACCAATTGACCTAGCCGTTACGGAGGAGTAGGCCTCAGAAAATCACTGTTTTATGGCACTTTTCGGGCGCTTGGCCCTTAAAACAGGCGCCATCTCGGCAAAATGGAACTGAGAATTTTATTGTGTGTTGCATTGCAATTACCTTTAGAATAGTGTAAGGTCATTACACTATAAACCAATAAAGTTTGATATCACGGACATCACGTGACTATCCAGAAGTAAGCGATAAGGGGTCAGGGACAGCGCACCCGGCTGTAGATATCACATTTTTTTTATCGTAATAGTAGATAGATGTATTTTCATACAAGTAGAGAAACTTTGTCATTTCAATTATGGCGTAATTCGCCCGAGCCGCAGGTGAGGGTTTTATGAAGCCGAGTGCTGTACTGACAAATTCCCACGACGTTTTTCAATTCACTTACGAAGATAGAAATAAACGGGGCCTGCCCAGCCTGATCAATCTGAGCAATCGGCAGATTACTGTGTTGGATATGCTGCTGTTACGAAGAACTGTCTTTGCTATTGTCTTAGTATAACTATATTATTAGGCACTGAAGTTCTTATTCCATTTCTTGGGAATTTCAGAGGTTTTCAAAGAAAAGGAAATCTGTTTTTATTGGATGATTTTCCGAAGAGAGAGAGGAGACGGACTCACAGAATTTTACTAACTAAAACCCACTTATAAAAAACCTCTTTTTCGAACAACCTAGCAGAAAAATAGGAATTGTGGTAGGATGCATATGACATTAAATTCGCCTTTGAACCTTTGCATGAAGTTTTAACAAATACATAAATAAATAAATTGTGGTTTATATTTTTCAAAGATCTCAACCACAATTAACTAAAAAAATAATCATAAAAAATATATTGAAAAGTAGTGTTGCATTCACGCAATAAAAACTAGAGCACAACGTTACGTTACAACAGCAATAGACTTCAAATTATACTAAAGTTAATTCTTCATACATACATCAAGTAATAGGCACATTCTTTACGTAAATCTGTCGTAATTTTATCTTACAATGACGGTAAGTAGATACAGAATAGCTACAATCACATTAATTTTGTAAAAGGGAAAGTTTGTTTGTATGTGTGTGTTTATTACTCTTGTACGCCCAAACGGCTGGAACGGATTTAATTTTTTTTTTTTTTATAATGGATAGGCTTGCGCTTGACCACAATCTCACCTGATGGTAAGCGATGATGTGGCCGACGATGGAGCACGCTTGCCTAGAAGAAATCTATTCACTCTGACTTAAAGACCCCAAGGTTATAGCTCTTAACTCCCGATGATAGGTACATTAATTATTACGCGACGGATGATTTCCAATGATTCCTCCAGGAATTAGGTTTCCTTGGGATAATTTTCTAATTTCACGCGGACGAAGTCGCTAGCAGAAGCTAGTCATTTTTAGGGTGCCGTACCCAAAGGGTAAACGGGACCCTATTACTGTCTGTCTGCCTGTCCGTTCGTCTATCTGTCCGTCTATCACCGGGCTTTCTCATGAACCGTGATTGACTGTTGTAATTTTAACAGATGATGGATTTCTGTTGCCGCTATAAAAATAATGTACCTACTAAAAAAAATACTAAGGCTCCGCTGTCTGTTCGTCTGTCTGTCCGTCTGTCACCAAGCTGTCTCATGAATCGTGATAGTTAGACAGTTGAAATTTTCACAAATTATGTATTTCTGTTATCGCTATAATAAAAAATACTAAAAAGCACATAAAAATGAATATTTAGGGGGCTCCCATACTACAAACGTGATTTTTTTGCTCGTTTTTTGCTACGGACGCTGCGGATCCTTTCGTTCGCTGAACTTTATTCATATTCTTCATATTTATAACAAACCGTAAGATTTGATCTCAAATTACATTACCTATAAACCAACGTTCTAATAGTTAAATTAATTACATCTAAGGTGTATTACAACAATTCTGAAAGTTTAACAACTAAAACGTCAATGCGAGGTCATTTTAAAATGAATTTCTCTAATAAGTGCCCAATCGTTGGGCGTCCAGCCATGTCGCTTGCGTTATCTCGCCACCAACTAACTAGATTCAGTTCGACACCAGCCGATTGGCTTATTAAACGTTTACCGAGTTATTGTTAAAAAAAAATAACAGTTTTTTTTTTTCGTTTTGTAAATAGAGGCGGGAAAAGTGTTGTCAAAAATTGAGTGCGGATTTTTTGTGCCTGATTGTTTTTTTTTTTATTGTAAAAGTGTTGTCATTTTTGTTAGTTATCTTTTTCATTGATTTATCGATATTATCCTGTGTTGACATATTTAAAGTTCCATGTTTAGTTGGTTTATCAACTGCAATAATATTCTAATACCTACATATATAAGTTCTTAAACATAGATAGTACATCTCAGTTATGTGATCGGTTTCTCAAAAAAATAACTAAAAATGCGGATGAAAAAGACGTTTTTAATATACGACAGCGATTTTAGGAATGATGATGAACAAGAACCCCTGCTGAATGACGATGACGACGATTTTGATGACAACTGGCAAGTTTTACTTTTATATTTTCAGTTTTTTTTTTTATAACAAGATTTTTGTATCGAAACTTTTTCTTGCTATTTAACCGACTTCTAAAAAAGGAGGAGGTTCTCAATTCGGATGTTTGTATTTTTTTAATTTTTTTTTTTATGTATGTTCGGGCATAACTTCGTCGCTTGCCAACCGATTTGAAAAATTCTTTTTTTGTTGGAAAGGGTATACTTCCCAAATGGTCCCATAGTCACCAAGTCGGGATCTGATGATGGAATCTTGGCTAAATCGAGGGAGCTCCTCAAATATTATAGGCAACTATATAGTCATTTTGATATTTTCATCAAGGAATTAAGCATTTACAGTCAAAAAGTGACATTTGATGAGGTGGAACTGGTTAAGAAGACCAGAAATTGCCAACGGAACTTCATACTCAAACAAATATCACAATGAACATACTTAAGCGACTATGACAATACAAATAAATGAATAGTTCTGAATAGTTATGTTGAAAATGGTATCATCGAAGTAACCTGATGATAGTGATGGAGCTGGAAGATAGGCACCGGAACTCCGTAATTAATCAATGTATCCTACCCGTGTTTGGGCTTATTAGAAATGTCATGAGATGCACTTTGGCTATAAGGTACTATCGAAGTGATCTGATGATGGAGCCGGAAGGTGGAAGGTAGACACGGGAACTTCATATGAAAATGATGTATTCTAGCAGGGTTTGAGTTAATTGGAATTGACATGAGAAAAAAGTACTCTGGCTGTAAGTGTGTTGCAACTAAAAAGTATGAAATAAAAAACTTTTTATAAAAAAAATAAAACCGACTTCACTAAAAAAACACTAAAATGATCTAAATAATTTTTTACACCACCTGCTCGATAATGTCGTTTTATACGTCATACAAACCTCACTTAAAGCAAGTCATTCTATCCCTAGGGAGATAATGCAGTATGGCCGATCCCTAGGGAATAATGAGATTTGAATTTGGAACATCAAAAATCGTCAACATTGTGAATTAAAATGTACGTGCATCGAACAAGTTGACTCGAAATTCAAACTGGACACTAACAAAAAAAAAAGAAAATATAATACTTAAAACCTGCTTACTGGCGCGACGGGAGAAGAAAATTGAAACTATGAAATCTTGGAGTAGTGAATTTTGTTTGTTTGATGAACTTGTAAATATAATACTTATATTTCTCTATTGTATGATTTGGTCGACCAAATTGTCTTTTAATTATCTCACAGATGGTGTAAAAAGTAGAGTATGCAACACGGGGATAAAGCTGTCTTTGTCTTGGGCGGCTTCTTGAATTCCTCACTTCACTCAGGTTTCTTTATTAACTCCCTCGCAATGCTCGGGAGTTAATTTTATAAATCCCTCACTATCGTTCGGGATTAAAATCAGCAACCTTCGTTTCGTTCGGAATTCAACATGCCGCCCGCGACTTAAAGACACTGCTTTATCCCCTAGTCACATAAACTACTATTAATTTCGGAAGTCGGTGTTAAATAAGGAACAAACAATAACGAAAAACACCGACTTCCGAAATTAAAATTATTTAGATCATTTTAGTGTTTTTTTAGTGAAGTCGGTTTTATTTTTTTTATAAAAAGTTTTTTATTTGAATAACAGTGCGGTTAAAAAAGTAGAAAAAAAAATATAAAACACAATAAAGAATACAAAAAATACTACTTTTTTGAAGTTTTGGTAAATATGAACCGATGATAAATGGATTCATTAACTTAAAACACCCCAAGTCGAATTCGTTGCGTTAGGTAGTCACAGACGTTAGCAAAGGTATAACTGTCAATCAAATTATTATATTACGAGTATGTTATTATTTTCTATTCTGTTCTAACGTCTTTATCCACTTAACCCTTCAATTACCTACCTAGCTCACTAAAAGGACCCTCAACTTTTGTTATTATTGGAAATCATCAAAAAAACTTCTCCCATTATGAATGGAGTGTGAGGGAGTGGCAAATTTTACTAACTGAAACCCACCTATGATCCGTCTGTTGCCCTTTACATGTAACTCTTTCAAAACAAGATTTTAATGAATATCATTTTTTCATAGCAAGCTTTTATAGCTCGGTATACCTATATAATTAATGCTCGTCAAGACGAATCATACGAGCCCAAACTCGATGGGGTTGTGTCGTTTAACTACCAAGTTCCTATAGCCACCTTCCAGTTGCATCATCAGATCAGCTCCGCGTCATATTGATTTTGCATTGTCATCTGATTTACACATGCATGCAAAATTTCAGCCCAATCGGTAACCGGAAAGTGGGTCAAAAATTTGCAAGATTTGATGACAGACAAACATCGGGACAGGTGAAACTAAATAAAAGCTTGTAAAATCTCACAACCCTGGCTACGGAGATACGGCAGTCCCTTCTTTGGCCAGCTGCAAAAGACTTAGTATGAACATTTATTATTCCTGGGAAATCCCCCTTTTTTACCCATCCATGTCGGGAGTTTGTTCACCTCACCTGGGACAGGGGTGTCACTTATAATATTGTGGTCAACATGCCTAGTCCTTTCACAGCTGTGCTGGCGTTGGTATGGTCGAGTTTCTAGTCTACCTTGACGCAGGTGAATACCAATTTTCCTTTAGCATTCTTTATTGTATCTATCTTCTCTTCTATAAAAATCAATGCAACTTTTCGTTGTAATTTTATAACTCAAGAACGGGCTCACCTATCCAAACCAAATATTTAGGCTTTGTTCGGACTATTTAGTAGATGGTTTATGTGAAGTTTGGTAGGGTAGAGTAGGGTATAGTAGAGTAGAGTAGTGTAGAGTAGTGTAAAAAAGTAGTGTGTGTAAAAAACGGAACCCTTATAGATTCGTCATGTCTGCCTGTCTATCTGTCCGTCCGTATGTCACAGCTACTTTTTTCCGAAACTATAAGAGCTATACTGTTGAAACTTAGTAAGTAGATGTATTCTGTAAACCGCATTAAGATTTTCACACAAAAATAGAAGAAAGCAATAAATTTTGGGGGTCCCCATACTTAGAACTGAAACCAAAAATTTTTTTTTTTCATCTATCCCATACGTGTTGTGTATCTATGGATAGGTCTTCAAAAATGATATTGAGGTTTCTAAAATCATTTTTTTCTAAATTGAATAGTTTGCGCGAGAGACGCTTCCAAAGTGGTAAAATGTGTGCCCCCCCTCTAACTTCTAAAATAAGAGAATGATAAAACTATAAAAAATATATGATGTACATTACCATGCAAACCACCAACGAAAATTGATTTGAACGAGATCTAGTAAGTAGTTTTTTTTTAAATACGTCATAAATAAAATAAAAAATACACTATTATAAAACATCGATCAAAGTTACAACGAACTACAAGAACTTTTATATTATGTTACTTGCTGCTACGGAACCCTTCATGGGCGAGTCCGACTCGCACTTGGCCTTTTTTTTTAAATATTTTTGGGCTATTGGAATCCATTCAGTGCTTGATTCTGATCAAACTATATTCAGATTTCGCACATACTAAAAATAATGTTGTGTATAATTTGCACCAGAGCGAAGCCGGAGCAACGTAGTCTTCATAGATAAATATTTAATTGAACCTGGTGTTCTGCTTGAGCGAGCCTGCAATAACCCTAACTAAGCGTGGCATGGTAGCATTTCGCAAATGATTGCATTCAACGACAAAACCTATCTATCACGGATGAAACAAGGTTACATAGTTGATTTTGCCTGATAATAATAATAATATAATAGTTCTTGGGCCTCAATGAGCCTCAGAAGAAGGCTTAAAATCACTCAAAGGGCAATGGAAAGGGGTATGCTCGGAGTTTCCTTGCGTGATCTCATTAGGAATGGAGATATCTGCAGGAGAACTAAGGTGCCAACATAGCCAGAAGAATCGCCTCTTTGAGAAGTGGCTGGGAAGACTTCACAGCGACCTTCCGCATGTAGGAGGTTCTTTAAATTTCGGTTCTTGCCCCGGTTTCGGGCAGAAGAAACGCCCATTGTGTAGACCGCCCGGACACGGTGGAGGTGTACCCCGCTTCAGAGAAGTGCCGGCGTGTCCTCGTGGGTGCGATCGGCAACAACGACCTCTAGTATCGGGCCCTGGTACAGGCTATGGTCTGGCAAGCAAGGCATGGCAGGCAGTCGCCTCCTTCTGCAAAGCAGTACCTGATGTTAGCGAAGTAGACGGCCGCACGTGCGAGGGTACGAACTTCCTCACGCCCCAGCTGGGATCCCGACCCCTATTTCCGGCCACCGTAATGCCTTGATCACACGTACCGAGTAAAAGAGCGAAACAGTAAAATGTTGCTCGGCCGAAACAGTGATGTAAGCGAGTTGTAGAGATAAATGGTAGACCGAGCACTCGGCGCTGTGTTTACACGTACCGAGTACTCGGCCGAGAGTACTGTCTCGCCCGTTTACTCGCTACGTGTGATCATGGCATTAGCGTGGGTTTACGACCGAACCCGAGTCGTCAACGGCGCGTAATATTCCACGCGCGCCTCAAGGAGACGTTAGCAAAACCGTAGGGGCCCAGCAGGGTCGAAGCCTACTGGGACCATGCGCTTCTGAAAGGAAAACCCTGGGTCCTGGAACGCAAAGCAAAGAAGTAACATAGGAGCGGGTTTTAGTCAGTAAAAGGCTGTACCACGTCCTCTCGCCACCTATCCACCCTAGAGCGGCAGAAATAATTGGATAATTTCTTAAAAAAAATGCCCGAAAAATCGCAAAATTTAAGTATAATGAACTCTATGTTTCTAACCTATTTATTTATGTTATTAATCTCATCTGATAAAACAATCTGTGACGAATCACTGTCAAATCAACGTCAAAAATTTCAGTTGCAGCAGCGATGAAAGATTCCCTGTAAACAGTAAAGAAATTGCATGTTTGTACCATTTTATGAATTAACCAACAGATTATTATGATCTAAATTAGTACGAAAGTATGTAAAAGTGTTGTTATTTTTGTTAGTTATCTTTTTCATTGATTTATCGATATTATCCTGTGTTGACATATTTAAAGTTCCATGTTTAGTTGGTTTATCAACTGTAATAATATTCTAATACCTACTTTAAAAGTTCCTAAACATAGATAGCAGGTACATCTCAGTTATGTGAACGGTTTATCAAAAAAATTACTAAAAATGCGTATGAAAAAGACGTTTTTGATATACGACAGCGATTTTAGTAATAATGATGAACAAGAACCCCTGCTGAACGACGATGACGACGATTTTAATGACAACTGGCAAGTTTTACTTTTATATTTTCAGTTTTTTTTTTTATAACAAGATTTTTGTAACGAAATTTTTTCTTGCTATTTTGAATAACAGTGCGATTAAAAAAAGATAGAAAAAAAATACAAAACACAATAAAGAATACAAAAAAAATACTACTTTTTTGAAGTTTTTGTAAATATGAACCGATGATAAATCGATTCATTAACTTAAAACACGCCAGAATTGGCGTGTTTTAAGTTAATAGGTCACAGGGCCACACGGACGACTGAAGGGTTGTTTTTGTTCCGCACCCAGCTGTGTGCTGGCGCCTTAGGCCCGCTATGACCTGCCGTGACCTGTTTTGTACTTAGTGTCGGTGTATTCCAACTTGTGACTTTTTTTAAATATTTTTGGGAAAAAATATAACATGGTGTAAAACCTATTGGAATCCATTCAGTTACTGATTCTGAACAAAATATATTCAGATTTCGCATACACTAAAAATAATGTTGTGTATAATTTGCACCAGAGCGAAGCCGGAGCAACGTAGTGTTCATAGATAAATATTTAAGGCGTATAGTTCCTTGAACCATCTGGCCGAAATTAGGTATGTGAACGCAACTCTCGCACTCGCCTAGGCGGCAGTACGCAAATCTGTGCATTTATTTGCGGCCAGCAGCGCCCGGTAAGGGCTTTAAATCCATTTTCTCTGCGAGATATTGATTGATTTACATATGCAATGTTCACTTTGAAGAATATTTAACCACCAATTTTTATGTGTAAAAATGTTTCTAAAGGTCCAAGCCGTTTCGAAGGAGTAGGGAAAAGTTGCGAAAAGTTGCGAAATTGCTAATTTTTTTTTTGACAAAAGTATTAATTGCACGAAAAAATCAAATGTTGATATTATTGTTCATGAATCTATAATAAACATATATTTTTTTCAAACCAATTGACCTAGCCGTTACGGAGGAGTAGGCCTCAGAAAATCACTGTTTTATGGCACTTTTCGGGCGCTTGGCCCTTAATTGAACCTGGTGTTCTGCTTGAGTGAGTCTGCAATAACCCTAACTAAGCGTGGCATGGTAGCGTTTCGCAAATGATTGCATTCAACGACAAAACCTATCTTTTGCGGATGAAACAAGGTTACATGGTTGATTTTGCCTGATAATAATAATAATATAATAGTTCTTGGGCCTCAATGAGCCTCAGAAGAAGGCTTAAAGTCACCCAAAGGGCAATGGAAAGGGCTATGCTCGGAGTTTCATTAGTAATGGGGATACCCGCAGGAGAATCAAGGTTGCCAACATAGCCTGAAGAATCAATCGCCTTGAGCACGCTATAATTATGGCGCTAAGTCCCCTCTTTGAGGAGTGGCTTGGAAGACTTCACAGTGACCTTCCGCATGACGGAGGTCCTCACCGGACATGGTAATTTAAATTCCGGTTCCTGCCCCGGTTTCGGGCAGAAGCAACGCCCATTGTGTAGACCGCCCGGACACGGTGGAGGTGTGCCCCGCTTCAGAGAAGTGTCGGCATGTCCTCGTGGGTGCGATCGGCGACAACGACCTCTAGTACCGGGTCCTGGTACAGGCCATGGTTTGGCAGGCATGGCATGGTAGGCAGTCGCCTCCTTCTGCGAAGCAGTACCTGGTGTTAGCGAAGTAGACGGCCGCACGCGCGAGGGTACGAACTTCCTCACGCCCCAGCTGGGATCCCGACCCCTATTTCCGGCTACCGTAATGCCTTGATCCCACGTACCGAGTAAAAGGGCAAAACGGTAAAATGTTGCTCGGCCGAAACAGTGATGTAAGCGAGTTGTAGAGATAAATGGTAGACCGAGCACTCGGCGCTGTGTTTACACGTATCGAGTACTCGGCCGAGAGTACTGTCTCGCCCGTTTACTCGCTACGTGTGATCAAGGCATTAGCGTGGGTTTACGACCGAACCCGAGTCGTCAACGGCGCGTAATATTCCACGCGCGCCTCAAGGAGACGTTAGCAAAACCGTAGGGGCCCAGCAGGGTCGAAGCCTACTGGGACCATGCGCTTCTGAAAGGAAAACCCTGGGTCCTGGAACGCAAAGCAAAGAAGTAACATAGTTGTGGGTTTTAATCAGTAAAAGTCTGTAACACGTCCTCTCGCCATCTATCCACCCTAGAGCGGCAGAAGTTATTGGATGATTTCTTTAAAAAAATGCCCGAAAAATCGCAAAATTTAAGTATAATGAACTCTATGTTTCTAACCTATTTATTTATGTTTATTAATCTCATCTCATAAAACAATCTGTGACGAATCACTGTCAAATCAACGTCAAAAATTTCAGTTGCAGCAGCGATGAAAGATTCCCTGTAAACAGTAAAGAAATCGCATGTTTCTAACATTTTATGAATTAACCAACAGATTATTATGATCTAAATTGGTACTAAAGTATGTATGTAACCTTGTATGTAGGTTTTTGTAGAGTATACTTGATTGTGGATCAAGCCAAGAGATGATTCCGTAGATCATGTTAGTCTTATCTTTGAGCCTTGGTAGAATATTATAAATTCTTTGAAACCAAGAGAACGTCTCATTCGTCTGGCCTAGCTTCCGTACTCATCTATTTAGTGCTGTAAACCACTGAGCGCAAATGAGTGCCTTTAATACATTTAGTGATCGGTGAAAACTAATGTGCAAATAAAAATATCAGATTGTAAAGAAAAAAGCTAGGGCAGACGAATGAGACACCCTCTCGATTTCAAAGAATAATAATAATAATTATAACTTTATTCACAAATATGAGATAACCATACATAATAACTTAATAACATAGGTAGGTACTTAAAGATAGAAATTGTTTAGTAAGATTCACAATAAAATTTAAGCAGGTCTGTAGTTGTTAAACAATAGTAGTACATTTTAAGTGTGGGTTGCCTTCGGACTGATTCTCCCTATCCTCTCGTACTAGTGTAGAACTGTATCACGAGCGGATAATCAATCACACATCAGTTGTTCGCTACGCTATTTTTAAGCCTCTTATTCATGTTATTATTACATTTCTAGTAGTTCTAATGTATCATCTTCTAGTTTAATTCTTGGCTAGGTAAATCAAAGTAATGTTATAAATGCGAAAGTAAGGCCTACTGTCCACGGACGCGTAGCTTCGCAGACGCGTATTCGTCATTGTACGCTTGGGGTCGACGAAGCTGCAACGACACGACGTCGACGGCATGACGTTGCTTCGTCGACAGTTTCACAGTTTTGTAGCTGAACACACAATCTCATGCACGAGAGGCGGATGTCTTAAACACTGGGCCATCCCGACACGGCTGTCCGTTCGTTTGGCATCACGGCCGTTTCCACTGATGCTATATAGGTACTATGTATTTATAATGGGGCAGGTAATGGGCCCGTTACCACAGTGCCCGCACAGTCCAGGCTAAAAAGGCGTATAGTTCCTTGAACATCTGGCCGCAATTATACACACAGATACTCGTACTGCCTCTTGGGCAGAGTACGAGTATCTGTGCATTAAATTCCAGCCAGCTACACCCAGATAAAGCCCTGCTGACTTTTAATTCATTTTCTTTGCGAAACACTAATTGATTTACATAATTATGCTACGAACATTTTGAAGAACACTTAACCAGCATTATTTTCGTATAAACATATTTCTAAAGATCAATGCCGTTTGAAAGGAGTAGGGAAAACAAGCAAAAAAATATCATGTTGTAATTTTTTTTTTTTGGCAAAAGTATTAGTTTTACGAAAAAAACATGCGTTGATAATGTTGTACATGAATCTATGATACACTTTTTTTTTTTCAAAACTATTGACCTAACCGTTACCGAGGAGTAGGCTTCAGGAAGTCACTGTTTTATGGCACTGCTCAAAAACAACCTAAAATCAACTCGTTGTTTCTGCACGGAACAAAGCTGCGATGGAGCTTGTGCGTGTAGTAGGCCCATTAGATTTATGCAATAATTCACTTGATATCTCCATTATGAACTATTAATTAATCATTAATCTAGCTAAGAATAGGTCATACAATTATCTACAGTAGTCATTCGACCCGAAAACAAAGCTCTAGACACGGAACTATGTTACTTACCTACCTACTTATATTATTACTTTGTAGGTGATAATGCTCAAATAATAATGTGCTAAACTTACAAATTGGAATGGCTGCTAATGTTATTCTCTCATTAAAAATATTTCCGCTTTTAAACAAAGAACACAATAAGATGAATCGAATCAGCACGGCCCTGAAATGTAAAGAGCAACTGAAGGATACACAGGTGGGTTTAGTAAGTAAAAGTCTGACACTACAACTAGGTTCAGCCAAAAAAGAAGGAGTATTTTGGATGATTTTTGAAACCCCAAAAACCGGTATTGAATCGAACTTTAACGAGAATAAACTGGATATAATCTTTTGATAAAGTTAAGTACTAAAATTATTAGAATTGCGGGTAAAAAAATTGTGGCATGTCTTCTGTAGAATTTATTTAAGTACAATGAGTTAAGGCTTATAGTCCCTTGAACCATCTGGCCAAAATTATGTGGACGCACCTCTCGCACCCGCCTAGGCGGTAGTACGCAAATCTGTGCATTTATTTGCGGCCAACAGCGCCCGGAAAGCGCGCGGCTGACCTTTAAATCCATTTTCTTTGCGAAATATTGATTGATTTACATATGCAATGTTCACTTTGAAGAATATTTAACCACCAATTTTTATGTGTAAAAATGATTCTAAAGATCCAAGCCGTTTCGAAGGAGTAGGGAAAAGTTGCGAAAAGTTTTGAAATTGCTAAATATTTTTTTTAGATAAAAGTATTAATAGCACGAAAAAATCAAATGTTGATAATGTTGTTCATGAATCTATAATAAACATATACAAGGTGTCGTTTTGAAGCTGCAAAATATTTCAGGAGGTAATTATGTTAGTGATTCTCGACCCGAATCAATAATAAAATAAGTAGGTAATTTTTTTTTTTTTATAACCGCGCTTTTTTTCACACACACAAACACGGAACAATAAAGGGCGTTTTCACACACACTAACTCGCAACGATAGTTTCATAAATAATGTATCATCCAATCATCATCCCGCACGCCACACCCTAGCCACGCCCCCGCGGCCATCGATCAATCGATTTAGTTTAGTGTAATTAAAAAATTAAATAACAAGTATTACTGATTATTGACCAGGTTTCGTATTTTTACATGATTATTTATGAGTTTTATTACAACCTCCTGAAATATTGTGCAGTTTTAAAACTGCACCTTGTATTATTTTCAAACCTATTAACCTGGCCGTTACCGAGGAGTAGGCTTCAGAAAGTCACTGTTTTATGGCAATTTTCGGGCGCTTGGGCCTTAACGTGAGCAGTCAAAATTTCAAAATGAATCTCCACGAAGATTCGTTTAACGTTCTTACCTACCTATACAATCCTACTAAAAGCACAGCCTCATAAAGCTACAACATGATGACCAACACCACGGAACAGTAAAACTGTTCCGTGACCAACACAATAAATATGATACTTCCAGGCAGACGTCCATCGTCGATTACATCATCGCTTACCATCAAGTAAGATAGTGGTCAAACGCGAGGGCAGCAATAAACCCTTCTTAGCGAAATTGCGAGAATCTTATCGCATGCTTAATCATAAAGAAACCTAATTCAAAAATAATAATAATAATAAAATATAACCTATTTATTGAGTTACGTCTTTTTTGAATGTCATGGTCTACACCATGTTGTGCCAATAATAATATAATAAATAATAATATTTCACAACTAACGCCGTCTAGTCCCAAGCTAAGCAGAGCTTGTGTTACGAGTACTAGACAACTGATAAACATACTTATATATTTCTAAATACATACATATTAAAGATAAATTACACCTAGACATCTCAAATGATCATGCTCATCACAAAAACATTTGTCCTAGGTGGAAATCGAACCCACGACCTCCGGCGTAGCAGTCAGGGCCCCTAACCACTAGACCAACAGGCCAGTCAATATTTCAGACTCCCGAATAACTCTGAATGTTTTGTTTGTCCACAGGGCCCAGATCGGCCGCAGGGTCTCCAGTGTACAGCAACTCAACGTAGTCAGACGCGTATACCATCAGGAGACCCTCAACAGAGATGCTGACTATAAATTACCGGACGAACCACGTAAGTTTTCCAATCCGATAGTAACTAATCTACACTAATTATAGTAATAAAGAGGTAAAGTTTTTTTTTTAATTTTTTGTCTGTAGGAGGTAATCTCTGGAAGTACTGGTGCAACTGCTTAAATTTTTTCACCGATAGAAAGCTGCTTTATTCCTGAGTGACATAGGCTATATTTTATGTACGCGGGCGAAGCTGAGGGCAAAAGGTAGTCTATAAATA
Source organism: Mythimna ferrago (assembly GCA_910589285.2). Taxonomy (NCBI): domain Eukaryota; kingdom Metazoa; phylum Arthropoda; class Insecta; order Lepidoptera; family Noctuidae; genus Mythimna; species Mythimna ferrago. The sequence goes on along the minus strand of OU342690.1, from coordinate 14,569,846 downwards.
TAAAAGTGGAAACTGGCTGACTGACATATCGATGCACAGCCTAAACTACTGGCATTAGGAGTGAAATGCACGAGCTTTCCTTTTATGACGTAGTAGGCGAGCACTAAGAGAGGATTTCCCAAAATTCACCCCTTAAGAGGTGATCGGCGGCGGAGACCTCTCGCGCCGGGCCTTGGTCGAGGCCATGGTCTGGAGCGAGGAGGAGTGGCAGGCGGTCGCCGACTTCTGCGAAGCAGTAATGCTCGCTAAGGAGGAGGCCGACCGCATCAGGCAACGGCGCTCTCGCCGCCGCCGGGATTCCGATCCCGATTTCCAGCCACCGTAGGCGCGGGCTTGCGGACAGTGAGCAATGGGTAGCTCGCTGTCCGGCCGTCCGGTAACTGTCCGGACCAAGCCCACGTCGTCGACGGCGCGCGCTGTTCCCGCGCGCCTCAAGGAGTTGTCAGCAACAGCAGGGGCCCAGCAGGGTCGAAGCCTACTGGGGCCAGGGTTATCCGAAAGGGCGCTCGAGCCCCGGTATGAAGGCTTGAAGGAACGGGATGGGTTTTTTAGTCAGTAAGAGTCTGACACTATTTCCCGCTCCGCCCAAGAGCGGGGGTCGTCATAAGATGATTTTTACCATCGAAAAAAAAAAAACCAGGCATACGCAGGCGAAGCTGCTGGCAGAAACTAGTTAAACATGAACAGGTGCACTGAAACATAGATACATAGTCATACATACATAGTCCAAGTATTTCGGTCGGAAGCCTGAAGCTTATATTCAGCAGTGGGTTCAGGTACTTGCTGAACATAGGCTTAGACATCCCCCAAGCAAACGACCCCAGTCCCGCTTAAATATAATAAATAATTTTTATTTCAGACAACATAGCCCCCACAACATAAATAAAATAATATTAGTGTACGTATATAGAGTGACTGGTAATTAGTGACCGATAATTATACACGTGACTGTATTCCTAATTACAGACAACTTTCCCAAAGAAACTTTTTTTTATACTCATTATTTAACTTATATTATTTAACCGGAACATGTCGGTACCTACACTGATTACATACACCGATGGGTTTGCAGTGGCGCGAGTGCACTATCACTATTGTAGGTAAGGTATATCAGACAACGGCGTTACGCGGATAACAGCTGAGATGTCGCAGGCGCGCCCGCGCGAAGCTGTTTTGTTATTGTGATAAAATTAATGAGTATAAAAATAAAGCTTCTTTGGGAAAGTTGTTTGTAATCATGAGTACAATCACGTGTATAAGTATCGGTCACTAATTACCAGTCACCCAATATGTCGTGGCCAGATCTCAGATGGCTTTATGATATGGCCAAGTAAAACTGGCCAGTTAATTTTAAACGTTAAAGTTTGATGATATGTCAATCCTCGTTTGGCCTACATTCTTCAGACCTTTTTTTTAAAATTAATATAAACTAGTGCTTGACTGCGATCCTACCTGATGGTAAGCAGTGATGCAATCTCTGATGGTGAGGCGCACTAGTTTATTATGAGCCTATTCACTGTATCCTTGAAGACACCTAAATTATAATCGGACGGAAAGACCGCAGCACACAAATTGTTCCAGTCCTTCGACGTACGCAGTATAAACGACGAGGCGAAACGCTTAGTCCGGACCGTAGAGGTTTCTTGGACGGAGCATCGCCGTGCTCTCGTGGGGGCGATCGGCGGCGGAGACCTCTCGCGCCGGGCCTTGGTTCAGGCCATTGTCCGAAGGGAGGAGGAGTGGCAGGCGGTCGCCGACTTCTGCGAAGCAGTAATGCTTGCAAAGGAGAAGGTCGACCGCATCAGGCCCGGCGCGAGAGATCGCTGCCGCCGATCGCACCCACGAGAGCAAGGCGATGGTCTGCCCAAGCGGGGCACACCTCCACTGTGTGCTCCACCGTGTCCTCCGGGCGTTCCGCACGAATCCACCGGTGCAGGCACCTCCCGAACTTACCATGTACGGTGAAAACGTGCGCCGTGCGGAAGGTGACAGCTGAGATGCTGTCGATTTTGGCTTGAGTAAACATTTCCGAAGCGCTGCAACAACGTGGCAGCCGCCGTGGCACCCTGATAGCGTTGTTGTATTGGACTCGCATCGCATTGGCGTCGTCCTGATCGAATCAGGCAAATCTTAAGCAATTCGGGAATTTATTTAACGCTTGCTGGCCATGACCGCTCCGTATTCACTTCCATAAGTCTGTCAGTCTAGTTATTCATGGGACAGACCTATAAGCGAGGTCTGATGGAAACACAGAACAGAAAATACAGGTAGAAGTGCCCCTATCCTGGCAAAGCTCGGGAACTAGTGTCGCCAAACTCACACATTTGTATATTAAATTGTCCATTACACACATAAAAAACAGTAATATGATTGGCTACAAATTAAAAACGCAACTTTTACTAATCATCTTCTTATTGCTTTGATAAATTAAGTCTTATTACAACAACTGAAAGTTATTATTATTTGACATGACACAAACAATAAAGATGTTTTTCGCCTTATAACCAATTTACAACGAGTTCAGCTACTCCACGCTAGATGGCGCTGTAACCAATTCATCATTTGTCATTCTATTCAGAACTCTAGTTACTTTAAAATAGATGCCATATTCACCTGCACATGTAATCACTTTTGCTACTCATTTAGAGATGTAGACATATATCGATATTTTAATATTGAAGTTACGTAATTTTTTTAATCTTACAAATGCTTAATAATGGATAAGGTGATTATCTTTAAAATATCAATGTTAAAGAGGTATTTGTATGTAGGGGGGTAATCTTATTTTTAACCGACTTCGAAAAGGAGAAGATTCTATGTTCGACTTAATGTATGTTTTGTTCACCGATATCTCGGTCAATTGTGGACTGACTTTGAAATTTTTTTTTTTTTTAATTAAAATGTTCTTAGTAGGTATTGCTTTATCGTTCAAATATCTATATTTGTTTTGTGAAGTTAATGTATTACGGTTAATATTATGTAATATTCAGCCTTTCAAGCGTGAAGAAGTAAAGAAAGTGATTAGCAACCCGCACCTATTTCGGACGGATGCAGGTTACGTGTTGTTAAAACCTCGTGATTTATGTGCAATCTTAGTTAAATATTTATAAATTATACACATGAAAAGTCCGACACAAATTTTCTGAATGATGGTGCCAGCCATGAAATAAATAGTTAGAAATAAATAAAAATTATCGATATCGACCTACTTTACGGATGTGTCCCATCCCTAATTGAGTAGCGTCGAAGCTACTAGAATTTATGTTATGATTTTGTAGATGACGGCCAAGTATATTTAGACTTTGTAATTATGACTATAAGGTTGTTTATAGTTTGCATTAAAGTCATAAAATGTGGTATTTTCATTTAAAATCAATTTTATTAAAAATTAACAAAGTTTAGTGCTTAACGATGATACGATACACCTCCACAAGATACATTTTTTTTTCTGCTTTCGTTTTTGCAGGTCAAAACCGAAAAACCAGGCATAATTTGTAATATTTCGCGTATTTCTGAGAGAACCAATCGCGACAAGTGTCTGACGGTGAATAAGCTAAATGTTGCGCATCTCGACCTAATGTTGACACGCGCGCGATATCTGAGGGGCACTTCCTCTACTTTTCTTTATTCCGTGGATGGAAATGATCCGCAGGCAAGCTCTATTATCCAGCTGTCTCGTTTTATCCCGCGCGGCATGACTTAGAATAGATAGATACACGCTTTATTGCACACCAAAAATAAAATTAAAATAGCAACTTTAAAGTAATAGGATGTCACAATCGGTCTTAGAATGATCCATAGATTCTAATATAACTGCTAAAGTCATTAATGCTGGCTTGAAAGCCTACTGCAGATATCCATGTTGGTCTTGGTTTTTAATCCTTGTTTCTGATCAAGGCCAGGAAGGTCATTCTTGATTTTATTATTTTCCCAGCAGTGCGCGGCAGTATATAACAACCCCACAAGATTTCGTTCAATATTGATTACTTCATAATGTGAAAGGCTATTATTGATTGTCCGTTTTTTCTTTTTTTTCAGTTAGCCGTAGGTGCAAGACATTTATCAGAAATTGTGGTTTTCTCGACTGCCTGATGAACTCGATCCCTCTGATTCGATGGCTGCCGAAGTACAGTTTTCAGAACTACATGATTGGCGACCTGGTGTCAGGCGCTACCACAGCCGTCATGCACATACCACAAGGTGAGGAATAAACGAAGTTCTAAGGATCATAGAGGACTGCTCAAATGAGGGTGTTCTAAAATAAAGTTAACCAGGTGGCAGCACTGAGGCGTCAGGTCCAGGCAACTGTCAAAACGCTTATATTAATGACATTACTTAGACGTCAAACATTGGACGTCAATGACAAGTATACGTTGTCAAAGGAAAAGACCTGACGGCAATGTGGTGGCAACTGGTGGTGTGGATTTTCCTGAACACCCTCATTGAAGACGATCTCGCGCGGAACGCAGTATTTATTAGATTTCTCGTACATGCTTGAACACCTTCATACTACACATATAGTTATTTGCCATAATCAATACAAGCTAATTTTGCCCCACTTGGGGGAGGGGTGGATTACCTCAGTATGACCGGGGCTTTAAGCAGTTCTAAGTATGGTTCTGAATCTAAAGTTTGATGTCACTTCATAACATTTTTATTGAGGCTTTGCTTCTTGGTGCTCGCAGAATCTCACGTCATCACTCAATAATCACTATTACTAAGTTAGTGATAATGATTAATAATAATAAAGATGTAGGTGAGGGCACCACTCACCTACATCTTTAGTTTCTTCTAAAATTGATTCTTTTTTTATGTGGTGTGTGTGTGTGTGTGTGTGTGCGTTTGTGTTTGATTACTTCTTGGCAAGCGTGCCCCAACACATCGCTTACCATTAGGTGAGATAGTGGTCAACCACAAACCTACAATAAATAAAATAATATATAAATTGTGGAATAATATAGTAATATGGTCTTCCATGAACATTTCCAGGTATGGCGTACGCGCTGTTAGCAGAGGTGCCTCCGATAGTGGGGCTGTACATGGCGTTCTTCCCGGTGCTCACCTACGTCGTACTCGGAACTTCTCCCCACGTGTCCATGGGCACCTTTGCCGTAGCCTGTCTCATGGCCGGAAAGGTAAACATGGTTTTCTTAGTATTTGAAAATTCTTTGTTTGTATTTTTGTTTGTAATTAATATACACAATATACCTATCGTAGCGAAAAAAATATTGACATTTTCCACACAACATTAAACGTGTAGTGGTGAAAAGTGTCAATTGTTTTTTTAAGCTATTGCATAGCTTCTATCGCGGGCCTTGAGCGTGGAGACCGAATCCAGAAATTCCGTAACGAAAATAACCTAACACCCCCCCCACTCATTTGTTTTTTGAGCGTGGTGACCGATAAGAAAACAAATGAGTGAAAGCAGCTGTCGGCGTTTTGGATGGGTGGGGTTAAGCAGCTGTTAGCGAGGTCTGGTTTTTGATGGAAGAGGTTAAGCAGCTGTTGGCGAGGTCTGGTTTTGGATGGAAGAGGTTAAGCAGCTGTTGGCGAGGTCTGGTATTGGATGGCTGGGGATAAGCAGCTGTTGGCAAGGTCTGGTTTTTGATGGAAGAGGTTAAGCAGCTGTTGGCGAGGTCTGGTTTTAGATGGGTGGGGTTAAGCAGCTGTTGGTGAGGTCTGTGTTTGGATGGGTGGGGTTAAGCAGCTGTTAGCGAGGTCTGGTTTTAGATGGATGGGGTTAAGCAGCTGTTGGTGAGCTCTGTGTTTGGATGGGTGGGGTTAAGCAGCTGTCGGCGTTTTGGATGGGTGGGGTTAAGCAGCTGTTAGCGAGGTCTGGTTTTTGATGGAAGAGGTTAAGCAGCTGTTGGCGAGGTCTGGTTTTGGATGAAAGAGGTTAAGCAGCTGTTGGCGAGGCCTGGTATTGGATGGGTGGGGATAAGCAGCTGTTGGCAAGGTCTCATTTTGGATGGGTGGGGTTAAGCAGCTGTTAGCGAGGTCTGGTTTTGGATGGGTGGCGTTAAGCAGCTGTTGGCGAGGTCTAGTTTTGGATGGGTGGGGTTAAGCAGCTGTTGGCGAGATCTGGTTTTGGATGGGTGGGGTTAAGCAGCTGTTGGCGAGGTCTAATTTTGGATGGGTGGGGTTAAGCAGCTGTTGGCGAGGTCTATTGCACAAATTGATAAAAAATGCTATGCAATAGCTTTACCGCGGCAGTCCCCGAGTGCCACACGTCTTTTTGTTTCACGTGTTTTTGTAACAAAATTTTTGTATCCCTGCATAAATTCTCTGTTCAAAAGTCTTACGATTCGTTTTGTCGTTTTTTAATGAAATTTGGTTTGGGATTGGAAATAATGTTCTTTTTAAATTTGATACATGGAAAACAAAAAAAAAGATTTTTTTCCATTCTAAAACTCAAAGACAAGACGAATTGGAGGAGTTTTTAGCGTAGAGAATTTAAGCAGGGAAACACTGCAAAATGCTTCTAAAGGGTAAGTAAGAATCGGAGACCCTATTAAAAAAAAATAAACGAAATGGTCGTTTTATAAAACTGCACACTTCCAACTGTGATATCTTCAGATTTACGTGCAATTATAACTTGATAAGTTCAAATAAATACATTAAATGTAAGTAAACATTGTTCTGCCCATCTGCCATATAAATTATGAAAGAAAAACATGGGGGTGGGAGTAGAAGAGTAAAAAATAGTCTAAGACCTGTTCTCAGACCTACTAAATACACAAAAAATATCTGAATATCCTTGTTTTCTAGGTTGTCACACAATACGCGACGCCAATCGAAGTGCTGAATAACACCAGCAATGCGACCAATGTGGATTTATCTGGTAAGTCACTATTTACTATTTAAAAAAATAAAAACATTGGTCCCACACAAAGAATAACTCGTGTATTGTGGGTGAGTTAACAAACACTTTAACTCACATATGTACATATTTAATTCATCTCTTTTTAACTAGTTTCTAAGAGATCTGTGGTGGCCCAGTGGTATAGATACCGGCACGGATCTTGAGCGCTGGCTTCAAGTTGCGCAGAAGTCAAATATTCGGTCTCTTAAGTGGTGTGACGTGAGACACGGGGGCGGGGAGTGTCGGTGGTTGACTCGCCACGCCATCGTGTCATTGACGTCACTCTTGGTTCGTTCCCTGCGCTTGCTGCATGTATCTAACAACGACGACAATTAGCTCGCCAATGTATGGAATGCGCAAAGCGATCCCCACTCTGACGCCGAGCGCTCAAGATCCGTGCCGATAACTATAACGGGCCTGACTTACTGAGTTGGTAGTACGTTGTAAGTTCAAACCTAGAAAGGCATATTTTTGTCATATTATTTCATCACATCTGCTCTCAAAACGGTTAAAGAAAACATCATGAGGAGACCAGCATGTACTAAAACCAAGAATTTGAAGACTTGCGACATCTACCAACCGCGTCATTGGGCCCGCATCGTAGATTACGTCCCATTCCCTCTCCTATAGAGAAGGCCTGAGTCCCAGCAGTGGGAACATTATAAGGCTTATTATGCTATGACTAGATTTACAATTAAATACAGATGTACACGCTCAATTATCTCTTCCCAGGAGATGGTTCTAGCTTCTTTAAAAGAGGTATAGTGCGTTTCACGTAAGAATTCTCTTCGCCGTAATGTTGGCAATGCCAAAAACAGTGTTGCTATATTTTTAGTAATGAAATTACTTAATATTAAGGACTAACTGACACTACTACCTACCACTATCACTATTCTACCTACTACTATTAACTGATATTTCAATTTCCTTATAATTTTCTTTTCTTTTGGAAACTGTAAAAACTATTTTTGAATAAAGTATACGTCGCTTGGCTCCATTTCAATTGACCTGCAATTCCTTCAAATACTGAAAACGCCACGCCACAATATCGTACCTCTCCATTAACAATTTCCTTTTAGACCTGCTTTTTTTTAATAAAATCCCGTGCGACTACCGTTAAAATCGATTTCGTTTCGCATTTCGTGCAACAATTTTGCTAGGGTAGGTAAGCAACTCTTTTTTGTTTTCTTTTTTCTGTAGACAGACAGACAGCCAACAATACGACGAAGGGAATTCTTCCGTGAAACCCACTATACAGGAGTCACGGCGAACAGGGTGTAAAGTCTAAGAAAGAAAGAAAGAAAGAAAAGTATTTATTTTGGCGCAAAAAAACATTGTAGACAACAAAAACTTAAGACAAACACAAAACAAAAAAAATAAATAAAAAAATAACATTGTCACACGTTTGCGCTAAGAAAGATTGTTGTCTGATCAGGCCAACTGCCCGATAGTTGATTTCGGACTGTTGTACACGATTTAATCGCGCAGAGAACTCTGACACTACGAAGCAGGATTTTAGTATTTTAGTTCTTATGTGGCGACATAGATGTCGCTACATGTCACAATCCAGCTTCTGAGTAATACTATAACGACCTCTTAGTAAAATGGTGGCTAGTGAGGGCCGCAGGAAGCCGAACGTTGTGTCGACACTTAAGGCCATGTCCAACAGTGGACGTCTTTCGACTGAAATGACGATGATGATGAATGATGTGGTGAGTGAGTGATGATGATGAATAATGTGGTGAGTGAGTGATGATGATGAATAATGTGGTGAGTGAGTGATGATGATGAATAATGTGGTGAGTGAGTGATGATGATGAATAATTAAAGTGTTAATGGCAATTTTTATTTTGCAGTAACGGGAATAATGGCAGGGGATCCTGTGCAATACACACCTATACAAGTGCTGAGTGCTGTGTGCTTGTGCGTCGGTTTATTTCAAGTAAGTTACTGTTTTCATTATGCTGGTATCGTCACTTTCAACCCTAAATTTTAATGTCACCGTGACCCGAGAATATAAAGGGCAAGGAACACGGGGGCTTTTAGTCAGTAAAAGTCTGACAAATTCTCTCTCGCTCCACTCAGAGTGGATAAAGCAATTTGGGGGAGATTTTGGCGAAATTTCTTCGAGTTGTTGCTTTTATTATTCGCAAATTGATTACTAGTGGATATCCTGATGTAAAATTGGAGTCGTTTTGTATCTCAAGTGTCTGGGCTTGTCCGAGATAGTCCAGTGGAATCATTGGAGATGAGAATTTTATTATAGTTTTCGCTAGCTTAGCGAAGTTTGCTGACAAGACTGACTCGATACATTTGTTGCCAAATAATACTACAAAAACATTAGAATGTGTTGCACCCGCATTCTAATGGCAAACTAATGAACTATTTATACGAAGACACGGCTTAAAAGACTTAGTAGCCAAGCTAGACACATTAACAAAAAAAAAAGCTGTTTGGTGATTTCTCACTTAAAAAAAACTATAATACAAAAGCTGCAGGTTTCCCTCGATTTGAGCAGTGGTGGTAAATTGGTAACGGCCCCGACTTACGAGTTGTAGGTAGCGGTTCAAACCCTGTTTGGCGCATTACTTTGTGCAATTATCACTGCTCTCAAATCGGTGAAGGAAAACATCGTGAGGAAACCGGCAAGTCCTAGAACCAAAAATTCGAAGACATGTGATATTCACTAACTCGCACTGGGCCCGCGAGTTGGTTTACGGCCCATTCTCTCTCTTAGAGAGGAGGCCTGACTCCCAGCAGTGGGAACATTAAAGGCTGATTATGCTATGCTATGCTAGGTTTCCGTCGACGGCTTCAATAACCTCCTAACTTTACCCTCCAGGTGTTGATGTGGATGCTCCGGCTGGGCGCGGTGTCCACACTCCTGTCAGAGCCGCTGGTCTCCGGGTTCACGACGGCCGCCTCCTTCAACGTGCTGTCCTCGCAGCTGAAGGACCTGTTCGGGGTCCAGATCGTCAAACTGTCCGGCAACTTTAAAGTGGTTTATGTAAGTATGCATGATGAAAGAAAAATAAAAATGATTTCCTAACTTGAAAAAAAAGCTCTGTCCTTTTTGCATTACGGAACAATGATGGATTTATGACGTCTGGTTCCTGGTATGTATGGCAACGCCCCTGCCACAAAATAGATAGGTACAGAAGACAATCTCATGTATGTACTTCACTTTTTATACCTACGCTCGGTGGACGCACACTAATGAGCGTTTGAGCCGGAACTTTTCGACTAGCGGGCCGAGGCGCGCGCGAGGTGCTCCGAGATATTGTGTCCGTGAGCGGTGTCTATGTGTGCGTTGCTCGAGCGCGCTTTGTATGTAGACTGACTTCTGTATCTATATATTTTGTGCCCCTGCACTTGTCCGTAACATATATCTATTGGCAGAGTTATCAGATAACAGATGGGCAGCTTATTGATAGCCATTTAGCCTGCAGAACAATGCTTCCTTGTTTGTCTTTTTCTCAGTCTTCCCGGTTTTAGGATATTAAGTAGACTAATCTTGTCTGTATTTTGACATTAGTTTAAGTATTTATACGAATATGTAAAGAATCTATGTACAAAATTTCATAACTGTATCATGAAAAATCACAAAGTTATAAGTATAGATCGGAATAGGTAGGGCTATTTTATGTACTTGCCATAGGTTAAAATAATATGGATATTCCCCGAGTCCCGGGATTTGGTTAGATTTTATGTAGTAAAATTATAAAAAAAACTATTCTTGCTTTCGGGACTAACGAAAGATTACATTTCTGAAACTTTACACAGAAGGATATTAAAATAAATAGATAAACTTGATTCATTAAACTACATATATTTTTTTATATAACAATTTCTTATTCAAGAATCAACAATCATTTAAAAATTTTTATTCTGAAGTTGTACAAATACATACTAATAATCCCGTGGAATATCCATATTAACTAATTATTAATAACTAAATTAACGAAAATCAATGTTTGCGGTCAATGAACCTAAATAGCCCTACCTATTCCGATATCTGGTTATAGGCTAATTATGTCGGCAAAAATACTAGGTCACCGGGCCATCCAGGTGACTTAGGGGTTGTTTTGCATTTGCACCCAGCTTATTGATGGCGCCTTATACCCGCTATGACATGCTGTGACCTGTGTTGTACTTAGTGTCGATGATGTTCAACTTGTGTCATTTTTAAATATTTTTGGGAAAAAATATAACATAGTGTAAAAGCTATTAGAATCCATTCAGTTACTGATTCTGAACAAATTATATTCAGGTTTCGCATAGACTAAGTATAATGTTGTATAGGCAGACTCCTTGTAAAGCTGAAATTGTATTGATTCCAGACCTTTGTGGAGGTGTGCAAGAACCTGCCAAATCTCAACTGGGGGGCTTTCGTGATATCCTTCATCACTTGTCTCATCATCGCGCTCAATAACGAATTGCTAAAGGTAAAAAAAAAAAACACTTTTTATACTTTGATAGTTATATTTACAGAAAATAACGTGCCATCAAAAACATAACGTAAAAAAACCAAGGCTCGTAACTCAGTTCTTCTGCCGTAAAAACTTGTGAGATCAATGTAATACCAAATTGGTTATTACTCAGTCCCTACTTGAGGGACCTTTTATTGTAAAGGGTCATAGTGACCATATCGATATTACACTTTTTTATGTTTTAAATAAATAGAGTGACTTGGCAATCGCATGAAAACAAAATGTATCTCACATCACAAGTAATACCTACGTAATATATTCCCCGCATTTCGAATTGCGTCAAAAGCGATTATATCGCGAATCCGACCAACGCGCAACGTCACAAATAGTATCTCAATAGTCCTTATATTTTGTGACTATTAAATTCGGTCGGATTCGCGATTTAATCGCTTTTGACGTAATTCGGAACTAAGTGATTAGATTGTTTAGTCGGATGTAGAAAAAAAAATACAGGGTATAAGGGACAGTCCTCCACAAACTTTAAGGGCTTGCTCAGCAGACGAAACTGAACAACCTTTCACAAGATTTTATTTCAGGAAACGAAAAAATAAATCGGCCTCTTCATACAAACTGTCCAATAAAGTTTTTAATTTCGTGCGGTGAGGCTGATTTTTTTTCGTTTCCTGAAAAAATGTCTTGTGTAAGGTGGTCCAATTTCGTCTACTGAGCAAGCCCTTGAAGTTTGTTAAGGACTGTCTCTTACACCCTGTATACACAGGGAAGTAACCAATTCTTCCTACTTTTCTTTTGTTAAAAAATCTGTTGTTTCCAGCCGTGGGTAAGCAAGCGGTCGCGAGTGCCGGTCCCCATCGAACTCCTCGCCATCGTCATCGGCACGTTGGTCTCAAGATTCGGAAATCTGCATGAAATATTCGGCATCAGCCTGGTCGGGACAATACCTACTGGGTAAGTGACCCGAAGTCCATCCCACAATCTTCGGGAAATAAGTGATGAATGATGAATGATAAAAAATAAACGATGAATAATAGATGATCAAACGAGCTTCCTGAAGAGAAGTTCGATCATTATTATATGAGTCGCTTCATTCGAAGATAGAGTCTGTGCGGAAAGTAAACCATCGTGGGATTTGAGGGCGCTGCTGTAGCTAGATATCGTTTTTGTTATGTAAGCAACATTGTGACGTCATTATAGTGCGATTGTTAAATCTTGATATTATATATATCTTGATTTAACTATGTTAGACTAGCTTCTTCCAGCGGCTTCACCCTATAATAAAAATTATCCGATTGGCTGAATTTGCTCACCTAATGAAACTGCGAAGTTAGAGCATATGTGCTATATTATTATTAAGTTCATCTGTGTAGTAGTTTTTGCGCGACACATCCATACATACGAGTACCTCCATCCATCTTCACAAACTTTCGCGTTTATAATATTAGTAGCCTATTTATTGAACTTGCTCACATGATGAAACTAAGCAAAAACATAGCTTATAAGCTATATTATTGCAACGTTTATCATTAAATTCATCCGTTTATAAGTTTTTGCGTAATGAATAACAAACCGTTAATTGTGGCGACACCTGGGGGAGGCCTATGTCGAACAGTGGACGTCTTTCGATTGTAATGATGATGAACATTTAAATGCAAACACGAACCGGTAAAGGAAAATAGCGTGAAGAAACTGCTGTACTGCCTATCTAGGTAGGTTCCACCAACGACCACTTACCCAATTCCAACGAAAATGGTTCTATCACTTTGACTGCGATCGGTCTATTATCACTGACTGGAATATTATAGCTAACAGCAAGTTTATGTTTACCCTAGTTACCAGTACACTACCACTTTCTCGTTGTCTTCCTCAGTACATTTTTCCCTTTTGCTAATCAATGAAAAATATGAACTTGATGACTACCTATGAAAATAAAGTACACTTCAGAATTTGTAATGTTGCTTCGTAAAAAATCTATTTAGCCTTTAAGGGACCATCTCGTATATAAGATCCTTGGGATCACTTTGTTGTCCGTCTGTTTATCTGTTAAGACCCTTTAACTCGAGAACGCTTGGAGGTATTGAGTTCAAATTAAAACCATACACTCAAGTCTGTGGTCTTTTGAAGTTGTGAAAAAATCAGACTTCTGAGTTAACGAAAAAAAAAGATACGGCCGTTTATGTCGCAAAAAAACGTATATTTCGATACTCAAGGGAATCAAAGTTCATAGGGTGAATCCAATTGACCTAGAATCCTGAAATTTGACATAAATCAAGGTCTCATAGAAAAAGTACAGGGAATAATCTGAAAATTGTAAATTTGTAGATCCGCCACAAAAAAAAATTGTTTTTCAATTCGGAAAAATCTTCGTAACTCAATTCGGGAACTGATTTCATAGGTAAATTTGTACAGAATCCTCAGTGCGCGAGTCCGAATCGCACTTGCCCTTTTTTATTTTAGTTACTGTATCCTTACTCAAGCCTTAAAAGAAATATTCTAAGTTAGTCAAAACGCATTATAAATTTAAAGTATCAATACTCTTTATACTAGCCATCGAAAATATTGACCAAAACAAAATAAACTAGTATCGTCATGTTTATATGAATTTCCGTTTAATTTATAAATATTTGGAGATAACAGGGACAGAAGTTTACCTAGGAAGCCTAAAAACATTAAAATAAAAGTGTTACGTACCAAAAAAACAGCATACCAATGTTTCCCAAGTTCGTGACTTTGTTTTGATCAATAATGGTGTGATTTGCCATTTGTTATCTTTGGCAAAACTGTAATATATTAAATATTATTTCCCTTGCAGCTCAGTAAAAATTTTTATCACATTTCTGAAGATTTCAATTAATAATCACAATAAAATAACATAATGTTACGTACGTGGGTAATCAAATGCCGATTTACTAAGAGACAACTTTATTCACCACTAACAATAACAAAATAGTCCAGTCAACAATAATCCGAATCGCAATTAACACTAGAGTACCGTTACACTATCGCTTAGGTCGTTGAGTAAAATCACTTCGAGTACTAGGGTAGTTCGCTCTTGATCGCAGTCGAAATCACAACTGACTCGCTTCCGGCCGGGGGCTCGTATTTATATGCGGAGCCAAGAAAATTCTAGATACCGACGTCCCACGAACGATCCAGAATTCCAGAACAATTGAATCGCTTCTCGAAGTCATAAATCATTTTTATTACTCGTGGTAATAAGAGTCACTTTCATGCGAATTTCGACTCTATTGTTAACGTCGGAGAGTATCATTTCCCTTATCCTAGATAAATGCCTACCCACTAGTTGTAAGTACTTTGTGGATGTTTCGAGATTTTTCTAAGGCTGGGTACGTACAACCATTCTAGACCTTTCGAACAGCAATGCGTTTTAATTATTACGTGCTACTCTTTATTTTCTCGGAGATATGGCGGGTTCACGTTTAATGGCGTAACAGTGCCCCCCTCTTAGTCATGCTCGTCCCGAGCATTATTAGATCCGTGATACGGCGCCAATCTATTCACATGGACAACCTTGGGTTTCCCTCTTAGCCCTTTCTTGATGCGGTAGGTCACGTCATTAATCCTTTTTAACACGGTGTAAGGTCCCTCCCATCGAGCTTGGAGTTTCGGCGACTTCCCTTTCCGTCGAAGCGGGTTGTGGAGCCAGACCAGTGTACCTTCCTCAAATCCCTTGGCATTGGCATTACGGTCGTATCTAGTTTTCATTTTTACGCTGGCGTTCATGCTATTCTCACGAACTCGTTTATGCACTTCGTCCAATTGATCTTGAAGGTCACTTACGTAGTCCGTAACTGGCTTAGTCTTGTCAGGTGGCACGCCAGTTATGGCATCGACTGGAAGTCTCATTTCCCTGCCGAAATTCACTCTTGCTGGGGTATGTCCCGTGCTATCATGCACTGCCGATCGGTAAGACATCAGAAATAGTGGAATATACCGGTCCCAGTCCTTCTGATGGTCATCGACAACCTTAGCCAGGTGATTCTCCAGGCTTTGGTTAAACCTTTCCACCATTCCGTCCGACTGCGGGTGCGCAGGTGTTGTGCGTGTCTTATAAATTCCCAGAAGTGTACAAATTTCCTGGAACAGCGCAGATTCGAAGTTACGGCCTTGATCGGAATGGATTTCCAAAGGTGCGCCATACCGACATACTACTTCTTCGACCACCTTCTTCGCCACTGTCGTCGCTTCCTGATTGGGTATGGCGAAGACTTCGGGCCACTTTGTGAAATAATCCTGGATCACCACTATGTACTTGTTTCCGTCATTTGTAACTGGAAAAGGTCCAGCGACGTCGATAGCGATGCGTTCCCATGGGGCTCCCACATTGTACAGCTGAAGCCTGCCCCTGCTCCTGGTCTGTGGTCCTTTCACAGATGCGCACGCTGTACATTTCCGACACCATTGCTCTATGTCATCTCTACAATTGAGCCAGTAATACCGCTGTCTCACTTTCAGTAGAGTTTTCTTGATTCCCAGGTGTCCTCCAGAAGCACCATCGTGTATTTCCTGTAGCAGGGGGACTACTTCACATCGTGGTACTATCACTTGTGTGATCACCTCCTTGCCATCGTTCGATTCCCATTTCCTACAAAGCACATCATTTTCTAGGACTAAACTGTCCCACTGTGCCCAGTAACTCTTAGTTACGGGACTGTGTGACGATACTTCACTCCACTGGGGCCTAGTTCCGCTACGCTTCCAGTCCAGTATAGGTCGAATATCGTCATCTTCTTCCTGGGACTTCTTGAAGTTGCCTTCAGCCCTAATTAAATTAACGTGTTCTCGGGCTTCATTCTGCTGGCGGTGTCTGCAGTCCTCATTACATGGACGTCTTGACAGGGCGTCAGCATTGTTATGCCCTTTTCCATTGTGTACTTGATTGATGGTGATGGTTGGGGCCTTCAGTTGACCAGCCAGCACCCGCCCCGCGGCCCTGGCGACATGTAGTTTAACGACTCCTCGTTGACTTGAGTTCCGGAGTCCACACTTTCCCTCTTTTTCTTAGGACAATCGGTACGAATGTGTCCTTTTTCTCTGCACCCGTAACACGTTGGAATATAGCGGGACTTTGCTGAAGAAAGAGCCACTACTTCTCGGTGACGTGGTTGCACTGAAGGCGAGACCACTACTTCCCGAACTCTGTGCGTACGAGAATCTTTTCGTACGGCTTCTACTTCCAAAGCGTGAGCTATCGCACTCTTCAGAGTTTGGTGGTGTCCGAGTCGCACCGTAGCCCTTACTTCTGTATCCCGTAGACCGTCGATGAATGCTTGCACCAGATTTACTTCCACCGTCTCTGGTGTCATTGACCTGTATGCACGCCGGACCAGCCGTTCAACCTCGACTCCCCACTGCTGGAGGCTCTCGTTCGACCTCTGCGTTCTGTCGCGTAACTGCGCGCGGAAAACGTGCTCGAGGTGCTTGTCTCCGTAACGAGTGTCCAGTCCCTCCATGAGACGCTCCAATGTCCTGCCGTCCGCAGGGAGGTTCTCTAGGACCAGCAGGGCGTCCCCTCGTAGAGCCAAAGTTAATGCAGCGAAAGACTGCTCATCATCCCAGCGGTTTATCTTAACCAATGTTTCGAATTGGTATTTGAATGCCGTCCAGGAAGACGTGCCATCAAAATGCGGCACATCAAATTTTGCGGCGCATGCACAGGGGGTGTGCGATGGTGAGCCAACAGCAACGGGTTCGCGTGCTTCGAGCTTGATAATTTTTTTGTTGATGTCCAGCAGGCGATCTTCGTGGCCATCTATCCTTGTTTCGAGGCTATCAGCTCGGGCGGAAACCTCCTTGACCTCTAAGGTGAGATTCTTTACTTTCTCACCCAATGTGACGAGGCCGTGATCAATTTTTTCGAGGATCAGGTTCTGCTTAGCCTCTTGATCTCGGCGAGCTTCTTCCTGTGCGCGGCGAGCTTCTTCCCGTTCGCGGCGAGCGGCTTCCTGTTCGCGGCGAGCGGCTTCCTGTTCGCGGCGGGCGGCTTCCTGGTCGCGGCGGACAGCTTCCATACTAGCCTGCATGGCGGCCAACACCGCAGCGAGGTTCAATTCCGAGGATGGTCCTGTTGGCACCTCAGCAGCTGCTGTTGCTCCCATACCAGCCTGATCTTCCTCCTCCAAACGATGACGCGCAGCATCCATCTCCATTTGCCTCCTTATTCGTGGTCGCTGTTCGTCGTCCCTCGGTGTTAATGGCATCCCACTTCTGACACCAGTTGTTACGTACGTGGGTAATCAAATGCCGATTTACTAAGAGACAACTTTATTCACCACTAACAATAACAAAATAGTCCAGTCAACAATAATCCGAATCGCAATTAACACTAGAGTACCGTTACACTATCGCTTAGGTCGTTGAGTAAAATCACTTCGAGTACTAGGGTAGTTCGCTCTTGATCGCAGTCGAAATCACAACTGACTCGCTTCCGGCCGGGGGCTCGTATTTATATGCGGAGCCAAGAAAATTCTAGATACCGACGTCCCACGAACGATCCAGAATTCCAGAACAATTGAATCGCTTCTCGAAGTCATAAATCATTTTTATTACTCGTGGTAATAAGAGTCACTTTCATGCGAATTTCGACTCTATTGTTAACGTCGGAGAGTATCATTTCCCTTATCCTAGATAAATGCCTACCCACTAGTTGTAAGTACTTTGTGGATGTTTCGAGATTTTTCTAAGGCTGGGTACGTACAACCATTCTAGACCTTTCGAACAGCAATGCGTTTTAATTATTACGTGCTACTCTTTATTTTCTCGGAGATATGGCGGGTTCACGTTTAATGGCGTAACAATAATAAACAAACCAGTGTCATCATGATTTGACATTTGGCATTTGACGGATGGCTGGTTTGGGTTGCTACTTAAAATCTTTAATGTTGTTTTCACTTTACGCCACGACGGTTCTTTTATCGCACAGACAATATAGTTTATTTACCAAGTAGTACCCTCTATCCTACGGGCAACCTTCGCACGATTTTAGAGTTTTTTTTTTTTTTTTTGACGTTACGTTCGTCTGTCATATTCTTCATTCTTTTAGAGATTTATTATAAACAAAACTTGTTGGGGTTAAAATCACAGAAATGTATGAGATGTGAGTTTATGACGGGAGAGGAGGGATCCTATATCTTCGAATGAAGCGACTCATATAATAATGATCGAACTTCTCTTCAGGAAGCTCGTTTGATCATGTATTATATATTCGTCGCTTCATTCTTCAGATATAGTTTATTTACCAAGTAGATTTTTAGAGACACAAGTTTTGTTCAGGTAATGTATATTTTATTTTATGAAAAAACGAAACGTGTGATTATAATTGAACTTAACTTTTAATTCGAATAAAATCAACTGTGATTTTAATGACTTAATTATAATCTTAGTTTGACATCATTAACTTAATTAATTTATTCCTGGGAATACAACCGCGTTTGCAAAATCATCATTGTTTATGAGCGGTCTGTCATAAGATTTATCAAAAACTAAAGACGAACTGGTCCAGCCAGCTGTCTTCCTAATAATGTTTACACTAAGTCTAGTAGTGTACACGGCCGAAATGGCGGCGTGTCGCGTGCTGTGCGCGCTAAACGTGCTCACATCCACACCACTCTCGGATAGCACCTGCTTAATCCATCGACTGATAGAGATAGTGAGGTTTTTATCAGTTAAATTCAATCATTTATTCTACATTTCCTACGTTGCTTGTCCTCACGTTTTTGCTAACAAAAATATAATCTTTGAGGACTGAAGCAGATCATACATTTATATGTTCATGAAAAATGATAGGAATAGAATCGGCTGGTGTCATCCGGGAGCGGAGGATTTTATAATATCAGATAAGGCTATTTTAACTCCGCTTGATCCCTCGATCGAAATCATGATGATGATTTCGATCCCTCGATCGAAATCATTTCTAACTTTTTTAAACAAAAGTTTTGTTCAACGCGCTGCGCTGCGCAGAGAGCTAATAAAATAAATAATGTTTTGATATTTTTTACGAGACTGAGTTCCGAATTAAGGTACCATTTAGATACATGATTAAGTTCTAAATGTGAGGTGTTGGGGTATACTGTGGTTTATTGGTGTATAAGTTTATAAGTTCCTTTCAGTAGGTAACCGTTTTATACAATCATCGGAACCTACACCATATGAACAGCCTTTGTTGAATTGATCAATTAAGAAAAGAAGGACAAATGTTTTTGAACCATTAAAAAAGTCAATGTTATGTGACGAACAAAACTGCCACCGGATTTTTGGTGCAACACTATACTGTTTGATCGTATTGTTAGCAAGAGAAGCCATCGTTAGATTTAATGAGTCGAGTGGTTTTCCCCACCATGTGGACGCTGTCTGCAAAGCCTCGCGACACCCAGGGTGGACTTGGTGTGTAGGGGATGGTGCTCCTTGTAATGAGACTGAAGAAGAGATTTACTAGGGTTCAAATAAAGAATATGTGAGTCGAGTAAACCCTGTAAAAGTGGGTTCCATGGCTGGGTGGGCCAATAAGGAAAAACTAGAATTTCCTTGGCACCGTCTTCAATAATCTTGCACAAACATTTTAATATCAGAGAAAATGGCGGGAACGCGTAGAATTATTGAGATTTCCAGTAAATGCTTCTACGGCGTATGCATCTGGTTCTTGATTCCAAGAAACAAATGAGCCGAATTTGACATTATTGTGAGACACAAAGAGGTCAGGTCAGGTCAGACCAGGACAACTAAAATGTCTAGAAACACTAGCAGGAGTTCTAAGTAGTGTATGTGGTGATCAGTTTCTATGGCTTTCCATGTACTAGGCGTAACACCGTGACTTCAACGCCATTACATACGGCACCCCAACCTGTTCTAGAAGCATCTGTGTGTATTTCTTTTTGTAACTTTTGTTTCTAATGGGACACGTAGCTGTAACAATATGATTACGCCACCAATGTAGATCATCTAGGACTGTCTCGGAAATAATAATTTTATGTTCATAATTATTATAGTGATGTTGTAACGCAAGGAATGTTTGGTGTTCCAACAATTTTGTGTAAAGGAAACCATATCGAACTGCTGGGCAGGCTGCGACTGGAACACCTATTAACTGGGCGAACTCGCGAATTGTACATCTAGGCACCCTCGAGAACTTACTTCACCAGCTGTTTAATGCTGTTACGTTTATTGGGAGATAACGACAGGGACATATTATACAGGAATCCTGAGAATTTACATTTTTATTTGGTTTCAATGAGTTTTTAACGTAACTGATGACGAGACCTAAACGTTCCAAAAGTTTCAATGTTTTACGTACATTATGAGCACACTTATCGTAATCATTGTAAATACATAATGTATCATTTAATTATATAACAAATTTATGTCCCTGTTTTCGAAGATAGGTTATAACTTCTTTCATGATTTTTGTAAATATTCTGGGCGCCACAGTTAAGCTGTTTGGCAGTGAACTGGTATGTATCCAACTTTTTAGAATCAGGAGCTTGAAGATGAAATCTTGCTGTCAGGTTCGGATATAGGAATCAATAAAAGACCTCTTTTAGGTCGCTTGTTGCTAAAAAACCACCTTGGGAGATTAATTTAGCTGCTGTTATGTGATCCTCCATTTTAAAATGTGTACTTTTAACAAATTTATTAAATGATTTTAGGGTCAAAATAAATCATTTAGTTCCGCCAGTCTTAGGCGCTAAAAAGATCTTTGACGAGTACTGATCATGACATGGCATGCAACGTGATATGGCCCCTAATTCTAATAACTTTTTAATTGCTATCTGCATATCTCGAGCTTCATCATAAGTAAAGTTCGAAAATGGTATGGTTGACTGAGTCACTTGAGTACACAAGGAGATTTTAACACCATGTTCTATCCATGATAGGTCAATAGTGTTCTTGGTTACGTGAGACCAAAAACTGAAGAAGAATTGTATTCTACCAGCATATAACTTAGTTATTTTTGATGTGCTGTGTGGCTCTTTTTGACGGTGCTATGAGTATGACCGACGTGGCGTCACTGGTAGTCTCCTCTGTCCTCCCCCCCCCCCCCTTTGAACGGCGGGTAGCGAGGAGTTCCTTGCCACTTTCCCTAGGGGCCAGGGAGAGTAACTGACGACTGAGGAATATAATTTTTCTGATTTGGTACAGTTTTTTGTATCTGATAGATACCCTTGCATTTCGATAGCCTTGCTGGCTTTTATCTTTTCGGGTAGTGAGTTCCCATGTGGGGTTCCATGGGGTATCATCACGTTCTGAATCTTGAATAATATGAAGGCAGTTATTTTCTAGGCTCGGAGCTATTAATTTTATTCTGTCTTTGGACAGACAGTAATGTAGATCTGATAACAAGCGACAACTGTCGCTTAAGTATTTTAAAGCAATGAATTTATTGTCTGACTTGAGCAAATTGTCCATTGATTTATTTATTGCTGCGGTACCATTTCCCAGTTGTTGTTGCAAACCAAGTAATTTTTTGTCTCTGCCTCTGACTATGTCTGACACCGCAGCTGAGATCTCCACGTTCAACGTTGGAGCTCGCAATAGTCTGCAATTGGCGAGTATTAAGTGGTCCTTTAGGAGTCTATCTTTCTCCTCTTTGTCTAATCCTTTTTTAAATAGGGAGAGTTAATCTTTCGTGGATTTTTTCCCCGAAGTCTGGTGTACTGAACGTTGAAGAACCCAACGGAGACAATAGCTCCGGGTTCCAAACTTGAACCACTTCCACGAGGTCCACGAGATCTGGGTTGGTCTTCTTCATATTGAAGGTTTAGCGGACCGTTCTGTGGCTCCCGGAGCTCGACCTCGCTCACATTTGCAAGCGATATGCATACGATGCGATCATTAAGCGAAAAAGAGTTTTTCGCGGCTAATGTCTCGCAGACAACAGTTTGTAGTTAATGTGCATATTTACTCAAAATAACACATTTCTTCTATACGAATAGTCATAGAACATAACCCATAATTAGCTCGCAGCTAATTATGTTATTTATTTATTTATTTAAACTTCATGTACAATAGTGGTACATAGGCGGACTTAATGCCACAAGGCATTCTCTACCAGGCAACCTTTGGGTTTTTTTGGGGTTATCGCAATTAGCTCGCAGTCAACCCCGATATAACTTTGAATATTTTGTAGCACTTATTAATGTGTAACACATTTTCGCGGCTACTATCTCGCAGACAATACTATTATTTAGTTAATGTGCATGTCTACTCAAGATGACACATTTTTTCTACATGAATAGTCATAGAACATGACCCATAATTAGCTCGCAGCTAATTATGTTATCGCAATTGACTCGCAGTCAATCCCGATTTAACTTTGAATAGATATTTTGTAGCAATTATTAATGTGGATCACATTTTTGCGGCTAATGTCAGGCGGACAATTTTGCATATCTTCTCAAGATGACACATTTTTTCTACATAAATAGTCATAGAATATGACCCATAATTAGCTCGCAGCTTATTATGTTATCGCAATTGACTCGCAGTCAATCCCGATTTAGTTTTGAATATTTTGTAACACTTATTAATAGAGTTTCAACTAACCTCCAATGTTTTCATCCTCCGATGAATCTAATGGTCGTCGTATACGACGCCATTCTGTCTTTTTATTCTTTTTTCTAGTTTTCTAATCTTGTTCTTGTATATTTCTTCAATTTCTCTTGGGCATTACGTTTCGGCATTTTTATCAATCGTTCGTTGCCCCGCACGAAAAAAGGAATGAAGAATATGACAGACGAACGTAACGTCAAAAAAAAAAAAAAAAAAAAACTCTAAAATCGTGCGAAGGTTGCCCGTAGGATAGAGGGTACTACTTGGTAAATAAACTATATCTGAAGAATGAAGCGACGAATATATAATGAACACGGATATCTACGATAATGAATGATAAAAATGTTAAATGATTCAAATTATTCAAAATACCATACACGACACACATACATAGATTCATACCTACCTCTGCACTTTGGAGGACCTAAAAAAACGTCACTGACGCCACATACTGACCATAAACTTTGAGGAAACAACACTAAAACTTAACCTACAATAAAACTAAACTAAACTTGAAACTTTGGGGGAAAAGAAAACCATTAACTCGAGAAGAAGAAGAATTAATTAATTTCAGACATTGTCAACATGTAGTTATGTACATAAAATAAAAATCAAATCAAATAAAAACCATTTCAAAAATAGATATTAAATAGAATTACATACTCAATGTTATACATATACAATTAAGTCACAATGTCATAGACAATTAAATTAACTATAAATTAAATAATACTAATAATAGAAATAAAAACATAATAAATGCCTAATGCGTTAAGTCCGCCTCTGTACTTTTCTGTGCATAAAGCATTTAATAAATAAATATTAAATGGGAAATGATAAATTAACTTAATTTCTACTTATCAGATGTTGTCGAGATACTAAAGGGTCCTAATTATTATTTTTATTTTGTTTCCAGCCTCCCCGAACCCAACGTCCCCCCATTGGAGCTACTACCAACCATCGCAGTGGACGCGTTCACCATCACTATGGTTACTTACACCATATCCATGTCTATGGCACTCATCTTCGCGGCCAAAGACAAGTACGAGATCGACGCGAACCAAGAACTGTTGGCGTTGGTGAGTTGGCCGTGTTTGTGTAGTTGCTTGGCAAATATTGGTTGGTTGGCAAATATTGGTTGGTTTTGCTATAAAAAATAAAAAAAAATACTTCAGCGAACACCAACGTTCGCGTTGTCATTGTCTTTCTATGGTGTCTCTATTATATATTATTGACACGATTGAAAGATGTTTATAACAAGGTATTCGCTTTATCGCAGGGCGCCAGCAACGTGTTCAGTTCATTCTTCGGCTGCGCACCCTTCTGCGCGAGTCTGTCCAGATCCTACATTCAGTACCAGGTGAGTGAACTGTAGATAATAATAATATTCCACAACTATCACACAACGCCGTCTAGTCCCAAGCTAAGCAGAGCTTGTGCTATGAGTCCTAGACAACTGATAAACATAGTTATATACTTCTAAATACATACATATTATAGATAAATTACACCCAGACACAGAACAAATGATCATGCTCAACACACAAACATTTGTCCTGGGTGGGAATCGAACCCACGACCTCTGGCATAGCAGTCAGGCCCACTAACCACTAGACCAACAGGCCAGTCCACATATTTTTAATGCCATGAAACTGACTCTTGAAGGGAATACTTTGCTGACCTTGAATGATGAGAAGCTTTAACTCGCTTTGGAAATTTTTTTTTCTTCATGATGTACGCATTCTTGACTTCTATGACGCCTAATCACTGCGCAACGGAACGCGGACATAGCAAACCAATACATTTTTGGCTGTGCGCTTAAATATGGACCACTCTGGATATGGAGAGCCTTTTTAGGAAGAACATAATATGGAACACTCTGGATATCGAGCCTTTTCAGGAAGAACATGATGTGCAGCAATCTGGATATCGAGCCTTTTCGGCACAAAAAACGCAACTTGTCACTTACGATATTCTTCCTAAACAGGATCGATATTATGTTGACTACCCTACAGAATTTCTAGTAGTATGGTAGTAATATGCATCGTGAGGTCATATCAGGGAAATAGGTATAAAGTCTTTAAATGACTGACAGTCATAAAATCTTTTTTTCTGAGTGGAGCCAATGTCCGGTCCGACTTTTAGTGACTGAAACCCAAAGTATACCTTCAATTGCCCTTAGCGAGGGCCATAGCAACGCTTTCAAACAATGTGCAGCTCTGGCATGCATCGGCATGGACCTGAGGAAGTTCTCGTTAGACGAATTCTCAACCTTAATGCTAAAGATATAAGAGCGGATAGTGGTTGTGGTGGTCTTTTGGCATAGAACTTACTTGCTTCTGATTATTTTCTTATGTTAAATATGAATACTTTTTATCTCTTGGGTTTTGGCTTAGTTTTTTTCTAAGACAAGTCAGCAATGACGATGTCTGCCACATCGCCTTTGCTGACATGTCTTTGAAGTAATATTATTATAAGGAATACGACACGCCTTCGACCCGAGCCTGGCCCTTATTGGACATTCGCAAATGATGCCTAAGCTGTGGTTTCCGCCGGGTACTGAAAGAAATGTACTCATGTGTTCCCAGGCTGGCGCGAAGACCTGCATAACGTCGGTGGTGAGCGCGTTGCTGATTCTGTGCGTGCTGCTGTGGATCGGGCCGTTCTTCGAGCAGCTGCCGCGCTGTGTCCTCGCCTCCATCATCGTCGTGTCGCTCAAGGGCATGTTCATGCAGGTCAAGGAGCTGGACAAGTTAGTGTTTCTTTATTTTTAGGAGAGCTTGCAGACTAATCCATCTATACACCGCTAAATTTTAATCGTTTTAATCCCGTGGAGGGTTGATCCGGTATACTAAAAGCTGAGCGAGTTCAATGACCTGTAGATAGTTTGTACGCAACGCCGACTACTAACTACAGGTCATTGAACTCGCTCAGCTGACGTTTTCTTAAAAAAAATAATTTCGTATAAATTAATACGAGTTTTGAAAAAAAAGGTACTTTATTTTTTGATTTTATCTTTACAAATCGATAGTGTTTTGTGTACCGGATCGACCCTCCACGGGATTAAAACGATTAAAATTTAACGGTGTATACATAAAAGGAGAAACGGACTGACTGACATATCTATGCACGGCTGAAACTACTAGACTAGAAGTGTGTTTTGCACAAGCTTTCCGAGTCCGCCTCGCGTACTAAATTTCACACTCCACACTTCTCACTTAGGGGTTTTTGAAAATTCACCCCTTAAAGGGATGAGAGGTTTGGGAATATGCCTTCCCAACTCTATTTTGATTTATTGGCTGATGAGGGAACAAGGTAAATATGAAATCAGACAGAATACAACTTATATAGGGTGACTGGTAATTAGTGTACGATACTTAAACACGTAATTGTGCTCATGATAACCAACAACTTTTACTATGGAAACTAACCTGAAATCGCGAAACAAAATCAGCTGTTCAGTACATTTATGTTTGCCTAATGTACTGAACAGCTGATATTTTCTTTCGGGTTCTCTTATTTACTTATATTTTAACTCTTAAAGCTGGTAGACTAAGGTAGGCGCCAGATAACCGTGGAATAACGGTCATTGACCCTCCTACATTTGTTGGCATTCTTCAAATTTAATTTCAAAAACGGAAATAAAGACATAAGTCTTTATTTCCGTTTTTCAAATTAAGAATGCTGAAAGAAGCTGTCTTGAATCGACATTCATCGTTAATTCGTGATCCTTCACATGATCCTATACATGATCTAGTAATTAAAAGCATTTCATTGTTTGTTTTTCGGGTATCAACGCAGAGATATTAGGAAAAGTTCAATGTACTTTATTCCACGGTTATCTGGCGCCTTCTATAATATCGTTATTATGCACCCCGCGATATGAACTCTGGCTTCTGACGTTTTATAAGTGCCCATGTAGCCCATGTGAAATACAAAAATATTTTGAATTTTGATACGGGTAGCAACTAAAGGTTGAACATGTCTGGCAAAAACTAAAAAATAATTAGAGGTAAAAAGAAATAAAAACAAGCTTTAAACGCTTTTTTTTTTCGATGGGAAAAATCATCCTATGACAACATACCGGGGCTCGAGCGCCCTTTCGAATAACCCTGGCCCCAGTAGGCTTCGACCCGGCTGGGCCCCTGCTGTTGCTGACAACTCCTTGAGGCGCGCGGGAACAGCGCGCGCCGTCGACGACTTGGGCTTGGTCCGGACCAGACGGACCGGACGGCCGGACAGCGAGCTACCCATTGCTCACTGTCCGTAAGCCCGCGCCTACGGTGGCTGGAAATCGGGATCGGAATCCCGGCGGCGGCGAGAGCGCCGTTGCCTGATGCGGTCGGCCTCCTCCTTAGCGAGCATTACTGCTTCGCAGAAGTCGGCGACTGCCTGCCACTCCTCCTCGCTCCAAGCTTTAAACGCTCCGAAACGCTGTTGTTTTTAGTTATAATGTAAGTGTACCCTCCACATACGAACTTTTAAAGACCTGACGTCACTCAAAGTCTATGTCGCATAATCAAAGTTCTCTGTGCGATTTAAACATTTTCAACGGCCATAACAGATTCAGATTTATCTATTTGCATAAACATGTGTAGATAATATACATCGTAAGATGCTTATTATTATTATTTAGGTAGTATAGATGTTACAAAATTTTTTTTTTGACCATGATTTTCCATGGCTGGTGTGCAAATTATGTCGAAAGACAATAAGATTTTAAAAATACAAAACAAAAATTTAAAATTGAAATAATTTAACTAACAAACAGTTGCCTGGACTAGACTAAATCCCCGTCTGATCGTTTCTCCCTTTTCAATGACGGTTGCACGTCTTTACACCCTTGTTCACATAAGTCTAGATTTTAATTTTATTACTATTAAAATAATCTTAATATTCTGTTATTTATCTCAGATTCTGGAGACTAAGTAAACTGGATGCTCTGGTGTGGCTAGTAACCTTCGTGGTCACCATGTTCGTCAACATTGACATTGGGTAAGTTCAAACGAAATGAATGAATGTGTGAATGAGAAGAGTGATGGATAACTGAAGTACAAAGAATTGAGTGTGATTGGCAATGGCTTAGGAAGACCAAGGAAATTATAAATGGATTGTGGGAAATACGACTTGGCACAAATTAGGAAAGTGAAGATAAATGTAGTAGACGAGGAATTTCTGCACTGACTCTAACGAATTTCGCATAATAATATAATTATGGGTCCACCATCTATGTCGCCACATAGGTACTAAAAATTCTTAAAACAGTCCGAAATTAATTATCGGGCAGTTATCCGAACCAGACACAACACCTGTCTGGTCGGAGGATCTTCCCTTTTCAATGGAGATTTGCGAAACTTCCGCATACCTCTAAACCAGTTTGTTTGTGGTAGATATTTATGGAATTAAATGATCCGTAAATTTGAAAACCACTGGCAATATAATCAATCTACTTAATCTTTTCTCAACCTTGTTGGGCTCGGCTTCCAGTGATATCGGAACTCAATCAAACATGCAAAAAAATAAACAAATTTTAATCGTGGTCTTCCAACATCTAATCAAAGTCACCTCGCCATTTCTTTTCAGACTGGGTGCTGGTCTGCTAGCAAGCTTGGGCGCGCTGTTCTGTCGCTCCCAGAACCCATACGTGTGCCTTCTGGGCAAAGTGTTAGACACCGACCTTTACCTCGACATCAAGAGGTATAGAGCTGTAAGTACCATTTTATATTTTTTGCATCAACCTAGTCAGTGCCTTGTTTTATACTTTTTGCATCAACGCAGTCGGTGCCATGTTTTATACTTTTTGCATCAACGTGGTCAGAACTGCTGTGTCTGAGCCCTCATTTTTACAATTTTACCTAAGATTTGAAGATTAATTGAAACAATAGTATAATGAAAATAATTTGTTGACATAAATGTTGAGACAATAATGTAAAGTATCTGATTAACGCGAGAATGGTCACCACAAGGACACGCACAAGCTTCACCACAATTTTGCCTGTGCAGGTCAGTTTGTACATAGAACACCGTCCGTATGTAAAAACCTCAACCCGTCAAAAAGTGTGCAAAACACAGCGCGGCTTGCATACTTTTTGACTTGCTGAAAATTTTGCCTGAGCAATCCCAACCAAACATAATATCAGAAATCAGAAACATTGATTTCAAATAGACCAATTAAGGCACTTTTTAATTGTCACAATGTCGGTCAGTCAAAAAAGGTGAGGCTAAATCAGAGCTAAGAGATCTACGCTTTGGAACGTGCAGTTCCATAGCGTAGATCTTTATGGAGAAGAACGTGCAAGAAACTCGATGGACACTCTTTTAAATCATGTTATGAGTTACATAAATCTTTTACATATTTCTTGTTGCTTCTTTATGTGACTTCCACCAACCAGCACTGGGCCTGCGTGGTAAAATACGGCACATTCCCTCTCCTAGGCAGGAGGCCTGAGTCCCAGCAGTGGGAATTGGGGCTATTATGCTATGCTAAGCCCGGCTTACGCGTACTTGCCTGTGCTTGTGGTTGGGCGGTCAGTGTTCAAGCTGCAATCTGGGCTAATATAGTAATATGAAACTTTTTCAGAATATGTTATAGAAAATCTAAATTTTCAGTGTGATTTTCCAGTATCAGTATTTTAAAGATGCGGTCAGTCTTTCCTGAGACGCATGATCGCATTTTGTCGTTGATTGAGAGGCGTAACCAAAAGTAACAAATTCTCCACATTGATCGTTTACGCTTTGACCTTTTTTCATTAGCACACACTTAAAAATAATAGCAGAAGAAATGTGTTTTTCATTGGGAAACATTGTTTTCACGCCAAAAATTTTGCCATAAAACGTGGCTTGCGCGCACATGACTGTGTCGTGTGTTGTGGCATGACGTGTTGTCTTTTCATATCATTCAGAGAAGCTTGTGCAGGCAAAACAGTGTCAAATAGTCCATTTTGATACAAGTGCAGTTGCGGTTGTCATTGCGACCAAGGCGGAATCCGCACGAGCCGTAGGCGAGTATGTTATTAAATGGAGCCGAGACCTGCAGTGGCAAATTTGCACGTGTATCAAACAACTTTTTTCAATACACTCACTGAAATGAATAAACGGGTGTTGAGCGGCGACTCGTGAGGGACGACGCACGCCAAGCCTGATACATGTCATAAAATTGCGGGGGAGAGCACGCGCACATTTTTGCACTTGTGCGGGAAATAGTTTATTGCATGCCTGTAAGCGGTGGGATAAGAGCGGGTTTTCGCAAACACACGCAACGCACAGTATAGCCTGCAAAAAAACTAAATCGTAGGCAAGCGTGTCTCACGCTGCGTGAAATTTTCTGCACGCGGGACAATCACTCATGCGTGAAATACTCACGATATTAGGATGTTTTTAATATCGTGCGATTCTGATCATGCGAATGTCCACTTCATATTAGTATTTATTGTAATGCGTGAAAACGAACGCGTTTTTTTTTGCATTTTGAAATTTTAATCCGCACGATATTAAAAACACTCGTTGAGTACGTATGCGGGATCGTTTGAAAGAGTTACCGTGGAACTAAAACGCAAAGGGCAAATGAAGAAACAGGTGTGTTTTAGTCAGTAAAAATACTCCTCTCGCTCCACCCAGATCGGTGGAAGTTATTTTTGCTGGATTCCATAAACAAAAAAAAGCAATTTCGGTACATAACTTCATCGTGTTCGGTCAAAATATATTGGCCACTCTGAAGTATCGCGCATATCTATTCGAAAAAATACGCAATACGCATTCGATGATCAATATAAATAAAATTGGAGTGGCTGTTTGTAATATTGAAATGACCGCTTTTTACTACATGCGAATATATATACGGTACATACACCAAAATAACATTTTTTACAATTTTTGTCGGTCTGTTTGTTCCGGCTATCTCTGAAATGGCTGGACCGATTTTGACGGGACTTTTTTTGGCAGGTAGCTGATGTAATAAAAAGTAACCTAAGCTACTTTTATTTTAGAAAAAATAAATTCAAAATCCGAACGAAGTCGCGGGCACAGCTAGTTCTTATCTAAAATTACTGCGCGGCCAATTATTCAATTGTTACCAACCCGCACTGGGCCCGCGTAGTGGATTATGGCCCACTCCCTCTCCTACAGAGGAGGCCTGAGGCCCAGCCGTGGGAACATAAGGCTGATTTTGCTATGTTATGAAATTGTTCGAAGGGCCGTAGGTACTGTTAAATAAAACAACAATAAGCGTTTCGATTTCAATATACTATTTTTAACATGACATTATTGCTTCTGATAAATGAAATCACTAGTAAGGCCGAGTTCGGCACACACCCAGCAGTAGTAATACATGATTGCTGCTTGTCAATTGTTCACACTGGTCAGCATTCCACGGGTAGCCATGTCCATCTCATTCTGGTTGTACATAGCGAGGATTATAAACTGGGCGCAACACATGACAATTATGTAAATACACGTAAAGATGATCCATCTTGTGAAGTCGCATAGGCCGATGTCGTGGGATGCCGCGTAAGCGTACGACTTATCTGAACACAGTCTCATTTTAACTGTACAGTTGGGTTCCGTACCATTTTTTACCAGTTTTGTTGTAAGTGTTTACGATACTTGAGATTTTTCACGTTTTTTTTGCTTTTTATGCGACGTTTAAAATGACAGGTCGGTTGACGTGTGGTCTATTTTTTTTTTCGTGTTTTTTTTTCTAAATTTTTTATTGATTGAACTTTATTTTGAAGACGAAAAAGGTTGTGTTTTATATTAAATATTCCAGTGTTTATTATTAGGGGTATTGTGATAGAGTTTGTCTAATAAGTTAAACGACTTGGGTAATTATTAGGATTTAATGAAATCTGATGTAGTCAACACGGGTTCAATAATCAAGGTTGATTAGGAGATAGAGATCATTGTTTACTAACAGAAGAACCTTATGAAAAGTATCGAATATAAGTATTTTTTAAATGATTAAATATTATACAAAATTCCCAAGTCGGTTGACTTATTAGACAGACTATAGTGTTACGAGTGATAGGGCGCCCGTAGGATAGAATGGAAGAAAAAAACGTATTGCGCCGACCCCAAGTGCAAGCAAAAGAAGTTTATAAATGGTGTCTGTTGTCTCATTTATTCACACCTATGCGATATCACACTAATATTAAAATGGCGAAAGTTTGTTAGTGTGTGTGTGTATGTTTGTTATAGGTACCGGCACGAATCTTGAGCGCTGACCTTCACTTGAGCAGAAGTCAAATATCGGGCCTATTTAGTGGTATGAAGTAAGACGCGGGGCCGGGGAATGTCAGTGATTGGCTCGCCGCGCCATCGTGTCATGGACCTCACTCGTGATTCGTTACCTGCGCTTGCTGCATGTATCTAACAAAGACGACGATTGGCTCGCCAATATATGGAATGCGCAAAGCGATCCCCACTCTGATGCCGAGCGCTCAAGAGTCGTGCCGGTACCTATACTATTTAACACACGTTGAATGGATTTCGTTGAAACTTGGTACACGGGTAGACCATGTCTTGAAATAGCACATACTTTTTATCCCAAGAGTATGTTCCCTTGGGATAAGATAGCCGAGGCAATACGTTCGAAACTGATCTAAGAAACTGTCTTAGGAACATTGATAATAATTTCGGCATGATATTTTTTTTCAGTAAAGCGTTTTTTTAATTGATATAAACTAGTGCTTGACTGAGATCCCACCTGATGGTAAGCAGCGATACAATCGTTGATAGTGAGGCGCACTAGTTTATTAAGAGCCTATTCAGTCTAGCCTTGAAGACACCCAAATAATCGGACTGGAAGACTGCAGCAAGTAAATTCGCTATGTTGTATTCAAAATTTATTTCTTTCCAGGCGGAAGAACTGCCAGGCATCAAGATCTTCCACTACTGCGGTGGCCTGAACTTCGCCACTAAGAACCTGTTCAGAACAAAGCTGTTCCGCAAGATCGGGTACATGAAGGCCTCGGAGACAACGCACGACGAGGAGAACAACCTCACCAAGAACGAATCTTTCATTTGGGACCCTAATATTAGTCATAGAGTGAGTGTTTAGCCATGGTACTTAACACGTTCACTGCGTTATGAGGTCGAACAAGCCACATGCGTAACTTCTCGCAGTTGCGGCAGTCAAAATAGCTTTCTTTCACTCTGTGCGGGGGACAGCTATGTTAAGAGACAAATATATAAAATTAATTCTTTCACAAAATGTTGCGGCGGTGTTTTTTGGAAACAAAATTTTGTGAGGCCGGAAAGGTCTCATACGCATTGCAAGATTTTCAACTTTACCTCTAAAAGACCTCACTCACTGGCTGAAAGACCATGAAAAATGGCTCCAAAACAGCAGAAAGCAGAAAAACAAACTTAAATTCTTTTTAATATTACTAGCTTTTGCCCGCGGCTTCGCTCGCATACATAAAAAATATAGCTGACTGGCCTGTTGGTCTAGTGGTTAGTGACCCTGACTGCTATGCCAGAGGTCGTGGGTTCGATTCCCACCCGGGACAAATGTTTGTGTGATGAGCATAATCATTTGTGCTGTGTCTGGGTGTAATTTATCTATAATATGTATGTATTTAGAAATATATAAGTATGTTTATCAGTTGTCTAGTACCCATAACACAAGCTCTGCTTAGCTTGGGACTAGACGGCGTTGTGTGATAGTTGTGGAAATATTATTATTATATTATATTATTATAGCCTACTGTCACTCAGGAATAAAGCAGCTTTTTATTTTTTTTGCAATCGGAACAGTACTTTCAGAGATTATCTCCTAAAAACAAAAAAAACAAACTTTACCTGTTTATAATACTAGTGTAGATGGGTGTAGATTTGCTCATGACTGTACTAGGTATCCACTGCCCAATTTCCTATGTACATTAATATAATAATATAATATAATATTTCACAACTATCACACAACGTCGTCTAGTCCCAAGCTAAGCAGAGCTTGTGTTATGAGTACTAGACAACTGATAAACATACTTAAGTATATATTTCTAAATAATACACATTATAGATAAATTATTACACCCAGACAGAAAAAATGATCATGCTCATCACATAAACATTTGTCCTGGGTGGGGATCGAACCCACGACCTCCGGCATAGCAGTCAGGGCCACTAACCACTAGACCAACAGGCCTGTCATTACATTATGTGGTTTATCGACGATTTCGATTCTCTCATCAATACAATTGTCTCATCATCATCATCATCATCATCATCATTTCTGCCAATAGACGTCCACTAATGGACATAGGCCTCCCCCAAGTGTCGCCACACCGAACGATCCTGTGCGTCCCGCATCCATCGGATCCCTGCAGCCTTTACCAGGTCATCGGTCCACCTTGTAGGAGGCCTTCCACCGCTGCTTTTTCTGGTACACGGTCGCCACTCCAGACCCTTTCGGCCTTTGGGTGACTTTAAGCCTTATTATGAGCCCCATTGTGAGCGACCACGTTTCGGAGCCATATATCATCACTGGCAACACACACCGATCATAGACAAGAAGATCAATCAATTGTCTGAATGTAATCAATTCTGTTTTTCAGGTACAATGTGTGATAATAGATATGACAGCTCTGTCGTACGTGGACGCGCCGGGCATCAAGTGCCTGGTCGCTGTCAAGAAGGATCTGACTGCCAGCAACATCACTGTACTACTGGCGGGAGCCAATGGTAAGTGCCTAACTGCATCACCACCATTCCAACCGAAAGATGTCCTTTGATAGACATATGCTCCCCCAAATGTCGTTACTATGATCTGTAAAATGGTCAAAATTGCATGAAATAAGTACGATACTAATTTATACCATTGAACGCAATAATAATAATAATAGTTTTTTTTTTTTCTTTTGTATAATTTTGTTAAAAAATATTTAAAAATGTAATTTTATATGTAAAAAAAATTTAGTATTACTAGAGAATAATAGTAATACGTTTATTTAAGATAACCAGGATCCAATAATTATGTTAGTAGTATAAAAAAAACTTAAAACTAGTGTTAGTATTAATTTATTCATTTATTGCTTAAACTACTCGCCCCCTGCCGAACCCATGAATCGAGGTATCAATACTCATGTGAACATTAATACAACGATTCATGTACAGGCAGTCCACTCTACTGGCTATCATACTTAAAACGATGTTACGACTAGCCCGCACTCTGCTCAGCATTGATGCGCAGCAATAACTTATGTGAAATTTTTTCGTACTCAAAATTTGTTTTGCGAACAAAGAGGTTGAACAAACTATTAACTACATTATAGCACGAGTGCGTAATGGTAATTAAAATGTCACAATTTGGTAACAAGTGGCTTTATATACCTAAGTGCAGTGCAATAAGAGTCACTTTCTGAGCAAGTGTATTGAAAAATAATTTTATTTTTGGATGAAAATCTGATGTACTAAAATGTGATAAATGTTTTAAAAGTCATGACACAAAAGTTGTTGTTTATGATGTCAGTAACATCGTCCTTAGAGGTTGCCAGTGTTTTACAAATAACCCTTTTTTTATGGTGGGAAAAAATCATCCAATGACAACACCCCCGCTCTTGGGCGGAGCGGGAGATAGTGTCAGACTGTTACTGACTAAAAGACCCACCCCGTTCCTTCTAGCCTTCATACCGGGGCTCGGGCGCCCTTTCGGATAACCCTGGCCCCAGTAGGCTTCGACCCGGCTTGGTCCCTGCTTTTGCTGACAACTCCTTGAGGCGCGCGGGAACAGTGCGCGCCGTCGACGACTTAGGCTTCGTCCGGACAGTTACCGGATGGCCGGACAGCGAGCTATTTACAAATAACCCTGTAAACCTACTAATAATAATGAGGCTTTCTTCTAACAATTATCCCACTTCATGGTAAGTGATAATGTGGTC
Organism: Mythimna ferrago; assembly: GCA_910589285.2. Lineage (NCBI taxonomy): Eukaryota > Metazoa > Arthropoda > Insecta > Lepidoptera > Noctuidae > Mythimna > Mythimna ferrago. The sequence goes on along the minus strand of OU342690.1, from coordinate 14,534,099 downwards.
GACGATGGGAGCACGCTTACCTAGGAGTACCGTATTCACACTTGACTTAAAGCCCCCAGATTATAGTCGTCAGAAAACAGAATTGATCAGGAACAAGGAATTATACTCTTTAGCTGAAAATTCAAAGAAATTCATGTTTCTACCTCGTTAATCGAAGATTATAGATAATTATCTCACTAGAAAACCAAACTAAAATCATTTCTTTTTCTATCTAATTTTTTTCTTTACTTCACAGGTCCTGTCCGTGAAATGATAGAGAGGTACAACTCTTTAGAGACAGACCAGCTGCAGATGGAGGCGTTCCCAACGGTCCACGACGCGGTGATGTGGTACAAATACAAGCAATCTAAGAAACAAGTTGTTACAGTGACCACGTGACCTGATGTCCTTGCCCTTAGGGAGTCGTGTAGTAGTCCAATACCAGGCCTTGTAAATATAAGGTCGTATAGCTCAATCATTTTCTACCCTTTTTAGTACCCAATTTTTTTATATTCGTATCCCCAAAAGCCTAAGTGTCAAAATATTTTGAACTTACTGCTTATACGTTGTTATTTTGAGCGTCATTTGAAAAGTTCAGAGGCCCTCGTCTATCGGCCACGTGAGCATGGTTTAAAAGCATGATACTGCCAGCACAATGTTTGATAAAGTGGTTACATGTTCGAGTTCATACAAAATAGCAGTATATACTACGTGTAAGGCTAAATGCGCAAAACCTGAAAATAGTTTGTCAGAATAACGAGCAGAATCAATTGAACCACTTTTTGATACAGGTCACATTTTTCAAAAAAATCTTCATTAAAAATGTTGCCCTGTCTATTTATTAATAGGTCAAGCCATCACGTGCGCAAACCCGCCCAAATAGGTAAACAAACACAAATGTTTGTGGTCGAATTAAATTTTTCTCCTAAGCTGGATAATAATAATTCTTATTTCAATGCAGATACGAATAATTTTAAACAAACTAAAGCTTTACATTTTTTAAATGTTTTTTTTTCTCTCAGAATTAGGTCAATTTAATTAAAAATCATTTGGGGTGTCTGAGGTTTTGCGCATTTAACGTTACAAGTTTAGTTAAAGGTTGTTTATTAAATATTGTACCAGTTATCGAACTCTACAAGCTGTTATTACAAAAACTGTATCACAGAGGATCGAATCCAAAATGGCTGCGATTGCGTCATGTTGATAGTACTGCTTTTTAGTGTTGCCAATTCAAAACAATATTACGGTTTGGTAGTTTAAGAAGTCAATTTACGAGCCGGTCCGACAAATCGACCATAAAAGGTCGATCTTTTAGTTAAATATTATATAGATGTGGTATGCGCAAATGGCAGTTTGGTTTTTACACCACGTATGCTTGGAAACTTGGAACATCTTGAAACAAGCCAAAAAAATAATCTTTGAACATTGTATTTTTTTTTACTTATTTCAATTTATTTTTGACCTACCTTTTCAGGTTGTTCCTATTTCAGATACACTGTTTTTTAAGAGTATTAACGTAATAAATAGGCAGGGTAATAAACAAAAATAAAATGTAAAACAAAATATTTTTATTTATATACATTTCTTTAATTTAGTTACAAATAGCTGAATTTGGCTAAGCTTAATTTTATAATATTACATTAAATCATTTTATCTTATAAAGATAAAATATTACAAAGTTGATTTGACAGTGATATTCAAGTAAAAGGTGATCTTACACCTTTTTATTTATTTTATATGGATATTTAATTCTCAGTCTCATTTAATATATCTAATTTATCACCCCTTTAAACGCTTACGTCGGATTAATCTGAAAAATATTTTCGTGCCCATTTCGCCCAGGTCATATATTTAAGACCAAATACTCCGTCTCATTTAACTCTTCCCAGTGTCAGTTGTAAGTGACAGAAGAGCTGACAAGATGAAGTATTTGGTCATAAATATACGACTCTGGCAAAATGGACACGAAAATATTTACAGATTTATTTAACGTGAGCTGTTAAAGATTTAAATAGTTAGCAAAAAATCTAGTACTTAAACGTACTTAATCACTTTAAAGATTTTAGTTAATTATTTAAGAAAAGCTCAGTGGTTTTTTTTTGCTATTGAAATAACAGTCCTTATTAATTTTATTGTACAATTTCTAGTGTCATAATTAATAATAATCTTAAAATGACTTGCAAAAAAACTGTACACATACAGGTCGCGCGGTGAATCAAGATCGCTCGGCAAAAGTGGAAGGGGCATGCGCAGTATTCAATTCTAAAAGGTCTATTTGGCGACGTGCGGGCGGGTGTGCGCCGACGGCGACACGTCATTGGTAGATAGAGTCACTCTTCAATTTCCGTGTTGCGTTCTCGCCTCTCATTGGATACTGTTGTACTTGGGTACTATTGCGTACAGCTTGTGTTATCGTATTAGTAATACGTAGTCGTAAAAAAAAAAATGGTTAAAAATAAAGTTTTAAAACGACTAGCCAGAAAAATGGTTTACGACGTAAATTGTTACGTTAAGAAAGAAACTAACGAAATTATTTTTTTTATTTTAATTTTAATTGTAAAAATTTATTTTTTTCTGAATTTACCTACTTACTAGATAAATTACAAGCAAAAACTAGTGTTATTATAAGTTATGTTACTAAGGTTCAAACATACGAAATTAAAAATAAAATCCTAACATACTAAGAATTTCTGTGCGCAATTGTACACATGCGCCGATTGCCCCCACTACTTTCACCGAACGATCTTGATTCACCGCGCGACCTGTACCTACCTGTCTAATATTTATTTTTGCACTTTTAATAATGTATTTAATACTTATTTAAACAAAAGTACGAAGCATTGGCGGGTAACAAATATTAATATTACTCGGTACATTAATACAGGGTGATATTTTAAACTAAAAGCCTTTTTTGTTTCTGTACCTAAATAAAAGTTGAAGAAAGAAAATTAGTTTTACATTTTCTTAAAATTTCGTTTCGTTTTTCACCAAGTCTATATTTATCGTAGTTTTTATTTTATTTTAGCATTAAAGTCCCTTCTCAAAATCAACCTTCTCACGAAGAATCCATATACAATGCAATACTTGAATAAAAATCAATGCAATTCACAGTACTTAATCGGTTAAAAAAAAGAAATTATATGTGCTAAGTAACATTATATAATCAAAGTTTTAGTTAGGTGTACAAACTTATTTTTAGTGTTTGTGAAATCTGAAACACCTGTCTAGTATTTTTATAAAATAAAATCACAAAGTTATAAGCCCGTTATGGTACCTGGTTAGCAACATAAATACATGGTCACCGATCCATCCAGGCGACTGAGGGGTTGCTTTGATCCCGCACCTAGCTGTGCGCTGGCGTTTTAACGCCCGCTGTGACGTGTTCTGACCTAGCGTGCTATTCTCTAAGAAAACAGCCTTGAGCGCAGCGCTGGCCGCAGCGACGAAATCCAAATAGGTAATTGGATTAACAATCTAATGTACCTAAACATTGGATTGTTAATTCAATGTACTGCGCTCTCGACTCGTCGCTGCGGCCAGCGCTGCGCTCAAGGCTGTTTTAGAGAATAGCACCGCTGTTTTGTACTTAGTGTCGATGGTGTCCAACTTGTGACATTTTTTAAATATTTTTGGGAAAAAATATAACATGGTGTAAAAATTATTGGAATCGATTCAGTTACTGATTCTGAAAAAACTATATTCAGGTTTCGTATACAAGGTGTAAGGGACAGCCCTCCACAAACTTTAAGGGCTTGCTCGGTAGACGAAACTGAAAAACAAAATGATAAACTTGATTAGACAATTTGTATGGCGAGGTCGATTTTTTTTCGTTTCCTGAAAAAAAAAATTGTGGAAGGTTGTTCAGTTTCGTCTACTGAGCAAGCCCTTAAAGTTTGTGGAGGGCTGTCCCTTACACCCTGTATAAGTACTAAAAATAATATTGTATAGACCCCAACTGGGTCTATTTTTCTGAATAGACTTTAAATGACACATTTCTATGTTTTCATAATTATTGCTTAATGATGTATTTAGAATATTAAGGCATTTGTGTGTACAGTATTTTTTGCAAGTACAGTAGTAACCCGACTGGGTGACTTTGGCCCAAGATCGTTAACCAATAGAAGCACAGTAAACACAGTGTCTCGTGATCCTATTGGCTAAGCTTGGACCAAAGTAACCCAAGTTTACTGTAAATGTATTTATTTCTAAATCTGTTGTGATATTTAGTACGTAACGCGATTGTACAGAATGTACTTAGAATAAAATATAATGTTGAATATATTTTACGATTTTGTTTGAATTAATTCCTTACCCTTGTTATGTAACATTAGGTAGATGTACATGTACCGACGACCAGTCTTAGACGACATGTTTCTTATGTGGGTGATCGACGTACGTACAATGCGTTCCAAATGAGAATAGAATCGATTGCCATGTTGTGACGTCACAAATCGTGACGTCACTGTCAAATCGAGGAAAGAAATTTTTAAAAGTTAATTTATTTACGAAAATTTTAATTTATTTACGAACTGTGAACGGAAAAAGTATATTCAAAATACAGTTCTTCAATTTTACTCATCTCTGAGTTCTTCAATTTTGCCAAAATTTCTTCGATTTGACAGTACGACGTGACGTCACAACATCGATCCTATTCGCATTTGGAACGCATAGTACGAGCCAAGACCGCGGTTTTACAAACTTGACGAGCCGCGAGCCGAGCTTAGAAGGCACAAAACCGCGGTATTGCAATGGTACACCAGCGAGCTTTACCGACGAGCCATAATAGTAGAGGATACGATTAAGAACGACCTTCACCGGTCTGTTTAATGGATGAAACGTATTTTATGATAAATAAAGTATATTAAATAATATAACGCGGGTGGGTTGCCTAAGAAATTCCTGGCCAAACATTTTTTTTTTTTTTTGAGGAATGCACCGGTGTGTTTAACGAATAAATTTAATACTAACCGAAAGTATGAAAGCCTTTAGAACATAAAAATGTTGGGTTGCCTATTTGTTTCCTGGCATAACTATGGGTTGCCAGGTATAAACAGGTATGTATAAACAATTATGTTTATTTTGATATACAACAAATTCTATATCAAAATAAACGCTGTTTCATTAAGAATACGATGATATAGGGTTGTTTGCAAAATAATCTGGTATGAATAACGGTTGTGCATTTTTCTAAAAAAAAAGTAAATTTTCAATTTTTTATTAATAATAGTCTGGCCAGGAATTTCTTAGGCAACCCACCCGCGTTATATTATTTAATATACTAAATTTATCATAAAATAAGTTTCATCCATTAAACAGACCGGTGAAGGTCGTTCTTAATCGGATCTTAGACTAATAAGAACGCGGTTTTTCTCGGCTGTCGATCAGGGCTTTTAGACGACAAGAACCCCAAGCCAAGTTGATAACCTGCAATCGTTAACGCTAGTAGAAAACTTAAAATGTACGGGAATGACGTCATCGCAATGCTCAGTCACGTGGTCAGAACAAAAGAATCGGGGGCGTGGCCAACTCGAAGCGTTCGACGCAAGCGAAACGGTTGTAACTTGGCTAGGGGGGCAGGGTCTTTAGGCATATTCATCCTCATCATTTTACTCAGTGAATTCTTGGCTGTTAGGTTTTGAATTTTTTTTAAGAAATCGTCATATAACTTCTCTTGCTCTGGGTGAAGCGAGAGGGAGTTTCAGACTTTACTCACTACAACCCACACATGGTCCTTCAGTTGCCCTTCTATTTCCAAGGCTGTGGTGCCTAGAAGTCTTCCTGAATTCGAGATTCTTTGAATGAGTTACCGCAGCCTTGGATCACAAATGACAACTGAAGGAATACGGGTGGGTTTTAGTCAGTGACAGTCTGACACTCTTGCTCTATCATGATCGGAAAGACATATACGCTGATTCCTCACCCAAAATTGAACCTCTGTATACCTACTGCGCGGGCTTGCGTACGGCGAGCTATGGGTAGCTCGCTGTCCGACCGTCCGGTAACTATCCGGACTGAGCCCAAGTCGTCGACGGCGCGCATTGTTCCCGCGTGCCTCAAGGAGTTGTCAGCAACAGCAGGGGCCCAGCTAGGGTCAGGGTCTAGTTCCAAAAGGTAGGCTCGGCCGCGGTATAATAAAAGGCAGGAAGGAACAGGGTGGGATTTTAGTCAGCAAGAGTCTGACACTATCTCCCGCTCCGCCCAAGGCGGAGGATGACATTTGGATAATTTTTACTCACCGAAAAAAAAAGTAAATAAACCCCTGTCTCGTAGTAACAGATTACACGAGCGGCTCAATAGACTAAAAGTAATTTAGCATAACATTCACGGCTCATTTCTTTAGCAGATATCCATTAAAGCCTCTACAAACAGATTACAATTATCAATTATCCGTTTCTTTCCTTGTGCCAAGTCCCTCTTACATTTTTCTCCTCCACCCACCCCTCCATTGGGCCTGCCAAGACGTGTTAAACGTCAGACGAGCAAGCGAGAAAGAGAGATGGAGCTATACACCTTTTACAAGGTTATTACTACCTTGCAGGACTGTATTTCTAACAAAAACAACAATTTTTGTTCTATGACTTTTTACAAAACATAATTCATTTACCAAACACAAACCTTCAAGATTTCGTTGTTCTATCTAACACATTTCAACTCTGTATTTTGCTACACCTACGTCTGTATAACGCTACACAAGCGCATCAAGCACCCCAGCTGCCTCCTCCGCTATTGTACTATCGCTTGCATAGACTTCGTAATATTTAGAACGTTCAATTTAAATATTTTTATTTTTGTAAGTATGAAAATCGGCCTTTTTGCTGGGACTCGAGCCTCCTCTCTAGGAAAAAATCTGATGAACTAAAATATGATGTATTTTTTTAAGTCATAGAACAAAAGTGTTTGTTTATGATGTTAGTACTATAGTCCTGAGTGGTTGCCAGTGTTTTTAGGTTGTAAAATGGATCGCGTTCGCGTGACCAACTACGAGCTCTTAAATGCCACCACTAAGACTAGAGGCGAGCATCTATGAAGACTCGAACCAGAAAAAAATATGTCCGTCCTGTGCCAACGTCATCCAAATTCTTCTCGCTGTGGCAACTGCAGTCAATTATTATAATTATCAATTGGTTTAGTAGCATCATTATAGCAGTGGTGGCCGAGGTAACGGCCCCGACTTACGAGTTGTAGGTCGCGGGTTCAAACCCAGCATGCGCATTACTTTGTGTAATTTATGCGGGGGTGCTTGTTGCGCTTGCGTCGTGTCATACAGACGTAGGTAGGTATAGCAAAATACAGAGTTGAAATAATGTTCTAACACATTTCAACTCTGTTTTTTGCTAGAACAACGTAATCTTGAATGTTTGCTTAAATTAATTATGTTTTGTAAAACGTCATAGAACATTTGTTGTTTAAGATGTTAGTGATACATCTCATCATCAGTTTTACTAATAACCCTGTATAAGCAACGTAACGAAAAAAGGAATGTGAAATTAAGCGTACAACGATTAATGATATCATCATTATCTGTTAATTAAGCCGGTAGCAATGAGGTGGTAAGAATTAAAGTGCACTTAAATAGCTGGTGGCACGATCTCCGCTGATTGTGTGTCACTCTAGAAGATGGCAGGACTGTATCTCTTTGGAGTGTTCTTCTTATTCGGATTCGCTCAGGTAAGTATGCAATAAAACTTTTGTGTATATCCCGAGCGCATTAACATGGCACCTGACTCGAAAACAGAACTTGCCACATTTAATATCTACTCGAAAGTAGTTTGTACATGTCACATTTAAAGCATCGTAAATTCGTAAAATAAGTAGTATGTCATCAGAATTACTACTCGGCGCAAAATAAATGTGGATATTCAAAAAACTAAAATATCAATACTTCAAATGTCATTCATCTGTGCACGGATTGTAATGAGTGACTGTCCGGTGTAGGATATATAAAAAATCTTTGCTGTCCGGTAACCGTCCGTGTGACGTACTAATAAAATGCAAGTGACGTATAAACGCGAACGGTACAGAAGAGGCATTACTTGCCCAACCGTCAGCGGGTGCATACGTGTCTGCGGCAGCTTGGTGAAACCATTGTGAGTGACTTTTATTTATCAACCTAGCAGCAGCAATCCTGGACACCACAGTCCGGACTGAGCCCGAGTCGTCAAAGGCTCGTAGTTATAATAATAATAATATTCTACAACTATCACACAGCGCCGTCTAGTCTCAAGCTAAGCAGAGCTTGTGCTATGGGTACTAGACAACTGATAAACATACATAGACACCGCTAAATTTTAATCGTTTTAATCCCGTGGAGGGTCGATCCGGTACATGAAACACTATCGATTTGTAAAGATAAAATCAAAAAATAAAGTACCTTTTTTTCAAAACTCAAAACTCAAAATTTACGCATGTACGAAATTAATTTCTTTAAGAAAACGTCAGCTGAGCGAGTTCAATGACCTGTAGATACATTGTGCGCAACGCCGACTACTAACTACATAAACATATTTTTGGACACTCAAAGAAATCAAAATTCATAGGGTACTTCCCATTGACCCAGAATCCTGAAATTTGGCATAAAGCAAGGTTTGATAGCACAAGTATAGGAAAAAATCTGAAAACTGTTTTGTAGGTACATCACAAAATAAAACTTTTTTGCAATTCGGAAAAATCTTCTTAACTCAATTTGGGAATTGAACTGTTTTCATAGGTAAGTTTGTACGGAACCTCAGTGCGCGAGTCCGACTCGCCCTTACCCGGTTTTTCCACTTTTGTTTTATAGCAATTAGGGAAGTATTACGTAACGCAATTTGGGGTGAGGGGGGTCTTGTAAAACGTTACCGTGCGTTACAAGGGCGGGAGGGGGAGTATTTTTGAACAACGCGTTACGTAACATTTTTCTTTATTTTAATAAAAAAGCTAGGGAATTAGAATCTTCCAAATCAGCAACCCTTTTCGTTTACGGGGAAACCTTCAATAGTATTGTACGTTACTTTTATTTTTGTTTCCTAAGGTGGTTGATTGTGGTTAAACCTTTCGTTAACATAATTGAGACTTTAATGGTCACTTAAATGTACGTAACGTTTAAGGGAGGGTGGGGTACATAAAAACGTTACGCTGCGTTACATGGGCGGAGGGAGGGTCTAAGATCTTCAACAATTTCGTTACGTAATAATTGAACGCTCCCTTATTACCTGAAGAATTATTTTCACGGTAAAGAAGTATGTAAGTATGGTATCGCTAGAATAGTAACCAGCAGGCTTACTCTCCAAATTAATTTCAATTTCAATCTAAAGTCAATCCGATTGCAATGTCAATTTTGACGTTACGTGATTTGGTACTCTTGAAAACAATATTGTCAACATATACGATTTCACTTAGTTCTCAAAATGGTCACTCAATTTTGAACCAATTTGGCGCTAGCATTGAATTTAAGGGTACGAAACGTCACAATCTCAATGTCGACCGATCGGAATTGAACTCAAGAGTAAGCTTCTGGTCTGTAGTGATTTCAAGAAACCGACCGGAGGCTCCTAACGGAGCCTATGGAGCTATACAGGGAGTGAATCTCCATCGCTCGCACGACTGACATTTTAACACGCCATTGGCCCAAGCACGGAGCAAGTACAAAGTGCCCAAGGCCACGAACATCAGAAGACCAAGAAATGCCAAACCAAGGTGCACAACTACACGAGATGACCGTAAGGTGTGTCTAACCACAAAATATATAGGTACAGAAGTCAATCTACATAAAAAGCGCGCTTGAGCAACGCACACAAAGACACCGCTCACAGACACGATGTCTCGGTCGCGTCTCGGATCACTCGTCGAACAATTCTGGCTCAAATGCTCATTAGTGTGCGTCCACCGAGCGTAGGTATAAAAAGTGAAGTAGGTACATACATGAGATTGTCTACTATTTTGTGGTCTAACCCAGTCTACCCTAACCTAACGTCGCTGAACCATGACAAAACAAGAAGGTAACTCTTGGGAATTTTCTAAGGAAATTAAAAAAAATACTGAATGTATTTCCCCACAAATATCGGTTATCAGTACAAAACAGTCAAAACATTCATCATTAATAATGTTTGTAGGTATTAAGTTAAACCTACTATAGGTCACCCAATTTATAATAACTACCTACGAAATCAGAATTATTATGATATCTTTAATAAAGATTAGGACCCAGATTAAAGATGTCGTCATTATATGCAATGACAATTAAGTTTTCTGCTACAATTATGTATCCATCGACTTGCGTGCTTACATTATACTAGGATGTGTAGCTGCAATACATTGATACGCATCCGTTCGCTGCCGCCGCCATCGGTGTACTGGCGCCTCGCGCGCCGCTCCGTAATATTTATGTATGAGGCACACTAGCCGCGCTTGGAGCGAGCGCTGAGCCCAACAGTGAGCCGTTTCGACAACAGCGATCGGCGCGCCACCTCACGTGTTTCCTAGGAACCATACCTCGCAAATTAGATTGTCCAACGGTCCACTACTTGACCCTATGTATTTAGTTATAAGTTCTGTACATATTTCTGTAAATTCATTCCCTTCTGAATTCATCAATACAAATTTATCAGTACATCTGGAGTATCATTACTGCACACCACCTAAGCGCTACAGTGGTGACCCCGACGTGATTTTTAAGAAGACCTCCAGAATCATAAATTCAAGTTTTCATCATGGCCAACAAGGAGGAACAGGAACTCTCCGGTGTCTCGACGTCGCTGCGCATCCCACCTATTTGGCGTGACAAAATACGGTTGTGGTTCGCGCAATTCGAAGCCATCATGAGTGCGCAGAAGAAAGGAGATCAGACAATGTACGAGCTCGTCATCGGGCAACTTGAACGGCAAGATCTCGACGAAATCTCCGATATAATTCTCCATCCACCCGCAAATCAACGATATGAGGCTCTGAAAAGTCGGTTATTCCAAGTCTACGAGGAATCAGAACAGCGTCAAGTACAGAGGTTACTTTCCGAGATGGAACTCGGCGATATGAAGCCTTCACAGCTGCTACGTCGTATGAAGAACCTCGCCGCAGATAACATCTCCGACTCAGCGCTGCGAATAATGTGGACTAACCACCTTCCACAATCAGTTCGAGCAGTCCTCGCCGTCAGCGATAACATCGCGAAAAAATCCGACATTCACGAGCTGGCGATGATGGCGGACAAGATCCTCGAGCAGACGCAACCATACGGCGCAATCGCGGCAGTTTGCTCCACATCCACCACCCCAGCTGCACCTACATCAATTGAGGAGAAGATCGACGCGCTCGCGAAAGAAATCGCAGAATTGAAAATGAGACAACCACGTCACCAAAACTACCAACGTAGATCGTTCAACAGACGATATTCGAGATCGCGTTCTCGTTCGTCGAGCCGGCACAATCACGATCGCGCTCGAAATGACCAATCAGCGATTTGTTTTTACCATCGTAAGTTTGGCAAAGAAGCGCGAAGATGTACTCGTCCGTGTAGTTACGAAGACAGCAGTGCCCCCTCGGGAAACTAAAACCTGCGTTGGCTGAGGCGGCAACCGGCGCAAGCAACACTTCCTACCGCCTATTTATAACAGACAAAAACTCACGTTTGTCGTTCTTAATTGATACCGGTGTAGGAGGAGGCATCACTGTCGCAACCAGCGGTGGGCACGCCACAATTGTGGCGGTAAGTCCCCTCTTTAAGGAGTGGCTGGAAAGATGCCACGGCATCCTCACCTTCCGCATGACCCAAGTCCTCACCAGACGAAATGAAGATGGCAAGTTCGGGTGGGTTCTGTTCCGGTTTCAGGCGAAAGAAACGCCTGGGAGTGTCATCACAGTGCGCACCACCCGAAGGACACGGTGGAGTATACGGTGGAGGTGTGCTCCGCTTGGGCGAAACACCCCCCGTGTTCTAGTAGAGACAATCGGTGGCGGTGACCTCTCGCGTCGGGTCCTGGTTATACAATACACCCTTTAGCTCCATACCCTTAACAGTTTAGTTTAGGCCGTAAACAGGTTTGCGTTAAGGCTTATAGTCCCTTGAACCATCTGGCCGAAATTAAATGGACGCAACTCTCGCACCCGCCTAGGCGGCAGTACGTATTTCTGTACATTTATTTGCGGCCAGAGCGCCTGGAAAGCGCGCGGCTGACCTATAAATCCATTTTCTTTGCGAAATATTGATTGATTTACATATGCTATGTTCACTTTGAAGAATATTTAACTATCAATTTTTATGTGTAAAAATGTTTCTAAAGATCCAAGCCGTTTCGAAGGAGTAGGGAAAAAAGTTGCGAAATTGCTAAATATTTTTTTTAGACAAAAGTATTAATAGCACGAAAAAATCAAATGTTGATAATGTTGTTTATGAATTTATAATAGACATATATTTTTTTCAAACCTATAAACCTGGCCGTTACCGAAGAGTAGGCTTCAGAATGTCACTGTTTTATGGCACTTTTCGGGCGCTTGGGCCTTAAGAGGCAGTACTTATGGTAAGGCTCCTGTAACCAATAACGACTTCCATCCCACATACCTATTAGGAAAAACTCGACTAGGTAAATATGTATGAAGTTATTCTTTAGTGCTGGGGTATTATATTGTGTTACAAAGCTTTATAAAGCCAATGTCCGCAGACGCTGATAGTCAGATATAGAACTGTGCGCACCAGTATCCGATGTAAGCCAGGATTATCTTGTTCATCGAAATAACACAATGACGCAGCATAGAGACACCTTAGGTTGAGTATGTTTTGGAACTCGTCCTGAACAACTAGTATCTTTTTCATTAAGCCTCATCATTATTTAAATATGTACAATTCAACCGAAAGACGTCCAGTATTGGACATAGGCCAAGTACAAATACTAAATATTTATTTATCATCTATAACATTGTAGGCATAAATAAATTGAGGCAGCCCCAGTAAGTTACAGTAGTACTTGTGTTGGGGCTGTCGCGTACTACGTAAAAAAATTTTTCAGGAAACGAAAAAAAAGTCTGCCTCACCATAGAAAATAATAAACTTGATTGGACAGTTTGTACGGAGGCCGAATTTTTTTTTCGATTCCTGAAAAAAATTTTTAGTAGGTTGTTTGATTTCGTCTACTGAGCAAGCCCTTAAAGTTTGTGGAGGGCTGTCCCTTACACCTTGTATAATATATATATATACAAAAAGAGAAAGATAATAAATTGAAATACAATTATATACTTATGCAGCTCTTGGTGTGTAGGGTGTGTTTGTGTGTGTGTGGTACAATGTTTTATTCCCTTAAGTTGTCCTAAACCAAGTGTCGCCCCAACGAACGGTTCAATGCGTCTCGCCTCCATCAGATTCCCACGCCTCTCACCAACTCATCGGTTCACCTTGTAGGAAACCTTGCAACGCTGCGTCGTGCCGTACGCTTGATCAATGAAATTTCCGAACTGCAAAAACCTCCATAAAATTTGGTTACCCTAACAATACTGAAATGCCTATACCTACCTTAAAAATCCTAATTAATTATTGCTATCTTAATCCCAGATAATGAATAAACGTTATCATTTAATGCTAATGTTCGATACAGTTAGATTAATGACACAGTATCTAAGTAAGCCTGCTGCACGCCAGCACTCGTTAACCGCACGTACAATATGGCAGCCGCGTACCTGTTGGGGCTTTTCTTCATTTTGGGCTATGTGCAGGTAAGCTTTGAGAAACATTGAAAAACTTTATACTCTTTACAAAAAAATCCATGAAAATTGGCTCTGTAATTTTTAAGATCATACCGAACATAGTCCGTTCCATTATCGGACCACTAGACGTACAGCGTTGTGCCACCGGTACATGGCGACATCCCACCCATACGTACAAAGCGTTTTGGGAACACATTTATTGTGCGTACAGCCAAGGAATGGAATTCCCTGCCGGAGTCTGTGTTTCCTGATAGCTACAACTTAGGAGTCTTTAAGTCAATAGGAGCAGACTTGCCTAGATGCGAGCGTGCTCCATTGTCGACCACATCGTGGTCAAAGGCGAACCTATCAAAATTTAAAAAAAAATAATTGATACATACGGATCAGGACTTAGAATAATTGTAGGTACGTTTAAAAGTATCATCATCTTATTATCTTTCTGCCCTTGTCTCATTTACTTGGTGTCGGCGCATGCGTTCTTTTCTTCCATTTGGTCCTAACAGTCGTCACGCTACCACCAATTTCCTTTTTTTTCCTATCCCTCCGCACACAATCCATCCATCTTTTCTTTAGCCTTCTTCTTTATCTCCTATCTATCTATATGTAGGCATTTGAAAATTTGGGACATATAAACTATAACGGTTATTATTACTTTATCGCTGTGTAATCCTTTCCAATGTAATATTTATAAAGTGAATTTCCTTTATTTTAGGGAGGTGTCTTCAACCCCGAGCCCACCGTAATTGAGGACTTGCGTAAGTGAATACTTATCAAATAAAACAAATGAAATTACCAACTCAAAATGTAGGAACATGCATCAGAAAGACTTTTCTTCCAAAATCGGATCTACGGTGAAATGGCTACGAGTGCCGTTGCCTTACCGTAGCCACCCGTAGCGTTAAATTGTGCTACGAGAGGCATAATTACGTTTTCACAAAACGCGAACGGGAACCATGGTTAGCTACGCCGTAGCACGCTACGCGATAAGTACGGCTTTACCGTCGTGGCCATATTTTCGCTAGATGGCGCTGAACAAAACATTTTCAAATTATTTTGTTTTTAGTGTATGGGATCGTTATTAAGTCAAAAAAATGGTATTTACAATAATCAAACATTGCACTTTATTGAATTTAGTCAAATTACTGTCCCAAAAGTCACCTAATTCTGACTGTTCGTGTACTTAGTATAGCTACAAACACGCACTATACTAATTAAGCACTATGAAGTTTAGGGTGTTTATTTTTTTTCGTGCGTCCAGTAAAATAACATTAATTTATTCCATAAATATCTATATTCTTTCCAACGGATACCAAATGTAATACAGTTAAGCGTGCATGCATGTAATATTTACAGTAGTAATTAGCATAAATAATTAATTATAAATAAAAAACTCTACTTATTCTCATTTCCTTCGGTGTCCATTTACTACTATCCTTAATAAATGTATTTTTTAATCAAATAAATCGGAGTAAATAGAAACAAAATAATCATATTAATTAAGTATATTAAAAAACACAACGATTACACCTAAATTAAATAATGCTATCCTCTCAATATATTAAAATATGATATGACGAATATTTATTTTTTATTTTTTCTGATTACCCTCGATATGAAAAGAAATCCACATTATAGTTTGCGCTTGACCATAAATGCTACTCTACTGCGAAGTCAAGCCCCGCGCACGTCTCAGTCTGCCAATGAACATCGTAACAGGTGTATGCTTGCTTGTGAAAAAAAAATATTTTCGTGTTAAGTGTCGCGGGAGGTGATTATTCTGGAATCGTTCTCTTTCCTATCGTCCGTATTATAACGTGAGTATATATGATTGTGTTAATTACTTAGCTTATTATCAATTTCAATGATTCCTTTCGAAGTTTGGAATAGGTATTAGGTTTGTAATTTTGATATTTTTGAATAAAAACCGGCCAAGAGCGTGTCGGGCCACGCTCAGTGTAGGGTTCCGTAGTTTCCCGTCCGTCACAATAAGTGTACCCACATATGAGTTTAAAAAAATGCGAAATATACGATTATACTACAAACTTAGTCCAGAAATTATTTTGTACAAACTTTTTGTCTTTTTTGTAGGTACAAAAACTGTTCTTTCCATCAAGTTCAAAATGATTTTCCTAGAAAATCCTTATAAAGTTCTACTTTTCAGATTTTTTTCATATTTTCTAAACTTATGGTTCAAAAGTTAGAGGGGGGGGACACATTGTTTTTTACTTTTGGAGCGATTATTTCCGAAATTATTGACATTATCAAAAAATGATTTTAGTAAACCCCTATTCATTTTTAAATACCTATCCAACAATATATCACACATTAGGGTTGAAATTTAAAAAAAATCACTTCCCACTTTACATATAGGGGGGCTACCCTAATAAAACATTTTTTTCCAATTTTCATTTTACCACTTTGTCGGCGTGATTGATATACATATTGGTACCAAATTTCAGCTTTCTAGTGCTAACGGTCACAGAGATTAAGCGAGGACGGACAGACAGACAGACGGACAGACAGACATGGCGAAACTATAAGGGTTCCTAGTTGACTACGGAACCCTAAAAACTGAATAAAGGATTTAAACCTCATTACCTTCTTCCTCATTCCGTTCGTTTACCGTCGTTTCTTTAATTTAACATCATTGCCTTCTGTTTTTTTTTTTCATTACCTTCGCACACCTCTTCTTTTATTAAATCTTATAGTCCCTTAAACCATCTGACCGAAATTAAATGGACGCAACTCTCGCACCCGCCTAGGCGGCAGTACGTATATCTGTGCATTTATTTGCGGCCAGCAGCGCCCGGAAAGCGTGCGGCTGACCTTTAAATCCATTTTCTTTGCTAAATATTGATTGATTTACATATGCTATGTTCACTTTGAAGAATATTTAACCACCAATTTTTATGTGTAAAAATGTTTCTAAAGATCCAAGCCGTTTCGAAAGAGTAGGGAAAAGTTGCGAAAAGTTGCGAAATTGCTAAATATTTTTTTTAGACAAAAGTAGGTATTAATAGCACGAAAAAATCAAATGTTGATGATATTGTTCATGAATCTATTATAAACATATTGTTACGTACGTGGATAATCAAATGCCGATTTACTAAGAGACAACTTTATTCACCACTAACAATAACAAAATAGTCCAGTCAACAATAATCCAAATCGCAATTAACACTAGAGTACCGTTACACTATCGCTTAGGTCGTTAGATAAAATCACTTCAAGTACTAGGGTAGTTCGCTCTTGATCGCAGTCGAAATCACAACTGACTCGCTTCCGGCCGGGGGCTAGTATTTATATGCGGAGCCAAGAAAATTCTAGATACCGACATCCCCGGATCTATCCAGAATTCCAGAACAATTGAATCGCTTCTCGAAGTCATAAATCATTTTTATGGCTCGTGGTAATAAGAGTCACTTTCATGCGAATTTCGACTCTATTGTTAACGTCGGAGAGTACCATTTCCCTTATCGGTTAGATGAATGCCTATTACTACTTGTAGGTACCTTGTGGATGTTTCGAGATTTTTCTAAGCCTGGCTACGCACAACCATTCTAGACCTTTCGAACAGCAATGCGTTTTAATTATTACGTGCTACTCTTTATTTTCTCGGAGATATGGCGGGTTCACGTTTAATCGCGTAACAATATATTTTTTTCAAACCTATTAACCTGGCCGTTACCGAGGAGTAGGCTTCAGAAAGTCACTGTTTTATGGCACTTTTCGGGCGCTTGGGCCTTAAAGGCTTCAATATCATTTCCTTCCCTATCGTTCTCATTACCGTCTCAGTTCGATTTTAGAAATGTTATCAAATTCAAAGTTACTAATAAAAAGCAAGTAGAAACGACGAAATGTTCAAAGATTATCCATATATTAACGATATTAATAAGAAAAAACAAAATAATTCGACAATAAATATAAAATGTAGGATTGCTTCGAATTTGTACGAACTACGCGAAACACCCTTTAACGCTATTTCTTCGTTTATGTTTAACATTACACATACTTGAAACATTCATTTATTATTCATACTGAATCTTTAGCATACATGTATAATGGTGTATGCTTTATCCATAAATAAATAAACATTAACTTGTTCTAAACACAAGACTAGATTAATAGCTAATTTTTCAATAGTCAGATTTTAATCGTTTTAGGTATATTAAACCTATGAGGGTTTGGCATATTTCCTACAAAAAATCGCCATAGCGAGCTAATGCTAGACATAAACATATCTGATGATAAAAATTTGATCCTTACTGAAAAATAATAATCAAAAACTCAAATAATAATCAGAACTTTATCAGGCCACCTTATCAAAGCCCCGTAATTATTTTACCATCTTCCGTTCTCTAGCCGACTACCAGTCCTCGAGGATCGTGGCTGGCTTACCTGCAGAGGAAGGCCAGATCCCGTACCAGGGCAGTCTGCGCATGGTGAACTCTATCGGTGGCGTCAGCTCCTGCGGTTGTTCACTCATCCACAACAAGTGGGTCCTCACAGCTGCTCACTGCCTGGCCAAGTAAGTTACCAAACCAAGCATCTGAAACTATTTTCTTAAAAAAAAACGCATGGATATTCCCGCCACTCAGAAATCTTATCTTATTGCTTTATAATGTTACTAGCTTCTGCCAGAAGCTTCGTCTGCGTGAACGTCGGTTATTGCAGATGCCATGTTGTAAATATCAGATTATTCTCGAAGAAAACAGCCTTGAGCTTAGCGCTGGCCGCAGCGACGAAATCCAAATAGGTACACTGATTTAGGCAGAATCCAATGTAACCACGTAACTATTTAGATTTCGTCGCTGCGGCCAGCGCTGCGCTTAAGGCTGTTTTCTTACATAATAGCTCTGCTGATAAACAATAACTCATGTTCTGACTTGGAATTCAAGCACACCAAAGTTATATTATGTCTGTCTATTAAGTTAAACGACTTGGAATTTTTTCAAGGAAATTAAAAGTCTAATGTTGGCAACCGGAATTTTAGTTGTCATTCACTTGTTTTTTGAGATGACGATAGCTCTACAACAGATCTTGATCGCAGTATGGCTACTGATGACGAATCAGTAAGTGGAATAGAATATTAAGAATCAGATTTCCCGCACGATTCCAGATTTATTTTATTACTTATGACACTATTATGTCTTTGCAAATGTATCCTACTTTTATAATAAGAATAATATCATTAAAGAGACTGAAATAGGTATATTTTAAACGAAAATCTTTTGCATTGTTTAATGTTAAAAAGTCCCCTAATAGTATTAAATCATTTAAAAAATACTTAAATTGGATACTTTTTATAAGGTTCCATTATTAAACAATGACTAAAATCTCATAATCAACCTTGATTTCTGAACCAGTGTTGACTACAAAAGATTTCATTTTACCCTAAAAATTACCCAAGTCGTTTAAATTATTAGACAGACTATAATCTGATGAGTTTTATAATCTTATTTAGATTATGTTTAAAACGTCGCTTATCTATATCAAAATGTTTTTCCCCTTTATACTATGTATGTATGATGAGTAGGTACGAAACTAAATTAACGTTTCTACTCTTTCCTTGACAGCCGCATCACGTTCGTGGTCCGCTTCGGGCTGACCAACCTGACCAGGCCCGAGATCCTCGTGGAGTCCACTAACAAGTACATCCACCCCGAGTACGATGAGATCCGGGCTGGCGTCCAGACTGCTGACCTTGCTTTGGTTGGGCTTGACAAAGCAATCGAATACTCCGGTTACTATCTTTCTTATTTTATTCTCTAACATTCCGGTTAATTTGTTCTCAGCCTTTTGAGCGCCAAACTATGCCGAACGCCGAACACGTCGTGTTTAACAAGCTATAAATGTGCTACATACTACATACGACTTCGCCCGCATGAAAGTAGAAGACTGTCAATTTTAGAGAACTGACTTAATTGAGACATAA
Source organism: Mythimna ferrago (assembly GCA_910589285.2). Classification (NCBI taxonomy): domain Eukaryota; kingdom Metazoa; phylum Arthropoda; class Insecta; order Lepidoptera; family Noctuidae; genus Mythimna; species Mythimna ferrago. The sequence goes on along the minus strand of OU342690.1, from coordinate 14,514,517 downwards.
TTAAGACATAATTGAGACATAATTAAGACATAATTGAGACATAATCGAGACATAATCGAGACATAATCGAGACATAATCGAGACATAATCGAGTCATAATCGAGACATAATCGAGATATAATCGAGATATAATCGAGACATAATCGAGACATAATCGAGACATAATCAAGACATAATCGAGACATAATTGAGACATAATTAAGACATAATTGAGATTTTCAGCCGATTCAGTATAAAATTATACTTTGAATTGGACAAAAGCGGTTCTTTCAGCTGATTAAGGCCTTAAACACAAAACTGCGATACAACGGCGGCGCATCGACGCATTGCAAAAACTTGCGCATTGATTCGCATCGAACATTGTGTGGTCACCTGAACCAGAATCGCAACGCACCAATTCGCATTGCAGTTTTGTGTGTACACTGTAGCATACTATGACTATTAATGACTATATTATTAACTAACAACGACGACGATTGGGTCGCCAATGTATGGAATGCGCAAAGCGATCCCCACTCTGACGCTGAACGCTCAATTTTCGTGCCGATAACTATACCACGCTCCCCCGTACCTCAGCTAGTTGACAGAATTGTTTTGGTGCGCTAATTCAAGCATGAGGCGTCTAGTGGCTGGAAGGTCGTTGAGTCCATCAAAATTCAGGATATCTACTCCAGATTACAATATCAATAATAACAGTAGTATCTGCTTTTAGATAACGTGCAGCCAGCACGTCTCATGAGCAGCGCTCAGAAGAACAACAACTTCGCAGACATTAGAATGGTCGTTAGCGGGTTTGGACGTACCGACGATCTTTGGAACGGTCAGTATCTTGTTAACATATTGAGAAAGAGTCTTAGAATTATCTAAAAAAAAACTATTAAAAAATAATATAAAAATAGATAGATGTATTTTTTTTTAATTGATACAAACTACTACTGCTTGACTGCGATCCCACCTGATGGTAAGTAGTAATGCAATCGTTGATGGTGAGGCGCACTAGTTTATTCAGGTAAGAGTCAGAATGGCGGGTGTACCTCAGCGAAATAAATTAGAGTAATTACCGTTAAAATGTACCTAAAATGTACTATTCAGTACCTAGCTCTAAAATATTTGTACCTCCTTTAGAATTAAATTATTTCAAAATTAGGGTACACCCGCAATAATGACGTCAAGATGGCGGGTGTTCTGTAATATTTTATTATTTAACCATTACTCATAAAATATAATTACATCAAATAAATGTACCTAAAAAGTACCTCAAGTATTCTCTACTTCCACACATTTGATCAGTTAATATCATGTGTCAGTCAAGTAACATGCGTCATTGATATTCTAAACAACTAGCGTCATCTCTGATAACTTTCTTTCTGATTTCTTTATTTAAATAAGTTTTCGGAAGATATCAGAGATGGCGCTAGTTGTTTAGAATGTTAACTACGTGTGTCACACGATGGTTTTATTTCTCAGGAACTATCCAACTGATCAAGTGTGTGGTACTTTTTAGGTACATTTATTTGGTGTAATTATATTTTATGAGTAATGGTTAAATAATAAAATATTACAGAACACCCGCCATCTTGACGTCAATATGGCGGGTGTACCTTAATTTTGAAATAATTTAATTCTGAAGGAGGTACAAATATTTTAGAGCTAGGTACTGAATAGTACATTTTAGGTACATTTTAACGGTAATTGCTATAACTTATTTCACTGAGGTACACCCGCCATTCTGACTCTCACTTATTCAGAGCCTAGGTATATCTTGGTATTAGTCAAACAAACTAAAACATAATTTAAAAGGCTGTATCATATACACCGTTAAATTTTGATCGTTTTAATCCCGTGGAGGGTCTTGAATTTTATCTGTACAAATCGATAGTGTTTCATGTACCGGATCGACCCTCCACAGGATTAAAACGATCAAAATTTAGCGGTGTATATATCCACATCATGATGGAGTGTGACCGAAACGAAGTGGACAGACGAAATGTTATGATGGCCTTTAATCATATTTTTGAGATTGGGACAGAGTCCTGGCTACTCCTACTTCAAAAGCAATCAGGATGATGTACAGACTCGTAATTATAGGGATTAAGGGCAAGGGTTCATCGTCAAGGGTGATTCCCAAGACGTCGACGGCGCGTATTGTGCCACCCGCGCCTCAAGGAGTTGTCAGCAAACCGTAGGGGCCCAGAAAGGTCGGAGCCTACTGGGGCCAAGGATTTGTTTCTGAAAGGAAGCTTCGGCCTCGGTACGAAAGGCAACGAAGGGACAGGAGTAGGTTTTTAGTCAGTAAAAGTCTGACACTATCTCTCGCTCCGCCCGAGAGCAGAGGAAGTTATTGGATCATTTCTCCACCTAAAAAAAATTACAAAAATTTGTCATGGCAATCTAGCTGGTTGAAAAAATCAGTTGTTTGATTGCCGCTATTAAATTATGCGCGTTAAAAGAAAAAACGAGATGTTTCCAGTACGCCCGCGCCACGCTTCCTCATATTTATGCTTCAAATGCTAACTGCTGGTTCATTTTAATTCCCCAGGTGGTGCTGCTTCCGAGATCCTTCTGTGGACGTGGCAGCGAGGATTATCCAACGCAGACTGCCTGAACTGGTACCCGACTAGCCAGGTCATCAAGGAACCGACCATCTGCGCGGGACTCTACAACCAAACTTTTCAGTCCTCTTGCCAGGTGAACATTCAGAACGAAAACTATATAACATCATATTGACAGAGGATCACAGCTGGAGTAGTACACTTCCGCCTGACCATCGCTAAGTCAATTTTTGCTTGCACTTGAAATGAAAACTTCAAAGGGTTTGGTTTGGCGCCGCGCCACAGGATTCAAGCGAAATAGTAAATTATGTGACTAGGGGATAAAGCAGTGTCTTCAGGTCTTTTCGAATAAACTCGTTCGATGCACGTACATTTTATAATGTTGACCACAGAGATGTTGACGATTTTTGATGTTCCGAATTCAAATCTCATTAACATTATTCCCTAGGGATTGGCCATACAGCATTATCTCCCTAGGGATTAACCCGTTGACTGCCGGAACTCAGATCTACGCGAGACACAATAGCTTTTTAATTGTGTCTCTAATTACGGCATTCGAGAGGTTAAATGACTTGCTGATGATGGTTGAATGATGTCATTCAACCATCACTTGAACAATAAAAAAAAATTAAGTGTTCAGGCAGTAATGACCATGATGGTACAGAATTACAAAGGCGAAGCTCAGAGGCGTAGCGTGGACTAATTTAGACTTGGGTGAAGGCGCATCAGCGTGACCTTTTTCTTTCATAAATTCTAAAACGAAACAGCGACCATCCGGACCGAGCCCAAGTCGTTGACGGCGCGTAGTGTTTCACTCGCGTCTCACGGAGATATCAGGAAATCGTAACAGCTCAACAGAGTCGAAGCCTACAGAGGCCATGGGTTAAGTGACGGTGATCCTTGGGGCCCTGGAACAAAGGCAAAGAAGAAACAAGAGTGGGTTTTAGTCAGTAAAAGTCTGACACGCCCTCCCGCTCCGCCTAAGAACGGGAGAAGTCATTGGATGATTTCCCACCATTATAAAATAATGTATGGGAACCTCCTTGTGGCCTAGACGTTCGATTTCGCTCTTTGCGATGTCAACTAGTTCCATACATTTCGGAGCTATCGAATTTCGCTATTGTTAATAAAAATGTGACATTGTCTGGGCCCCCTTAAATATTTACTTTATTCTGTTTTTTATTATTTTTTGTTATAGCCGCAACAGAAATACATGATTTATGAAAATTTCAACTATAATGTAAATCACGGTTCATGAGATACAGCTTGGTAACAGACAGACGGACGGACAGTGGAGGCTTAGTAGAGTCTGTCTAATAAGTTAAACGACTGGGTAATTATTAAAATTTAATGAAATCTGATGGAGTCAACACGGGTTCAATAATCAAGGTTGATAAGAGAGAGATCATTGTTTACTAACAGAAGAACCTTATAAAAAGTATCGAATATAAGTATTTGTTAAATGATTAAATATTATACAAAATTCCAAGTCGGTTGACTTATTAGACAGACTTTAATAGGGTCCCGTTTTACCCTTTGAGTACTGAACCCTAAAAAAAAGATTTTCTCTTCATAACTTTTATAGTTTCTAAGACAAAAGCACCAGAAATAATACATGATGTTGTTCAATATCCAGGGTGACAGCGGTGGCCCTCTGACCTTCGTAGACGCTGATGACAAGCGCACCCAGGTCGGTATCGTCAGCTTCGGGTCCAGCTCTGGATGCAACAACATCTTCCCTTCAGGTAAGCTTCAGGCATCTTTTTTCACTGTAGCAGAAATTAATGGTAGATTAATAGTAGTAGTTTATGTGACTAGAGGATAAAGCAGTATCGTTTTTGTGAAATCCGAACGAAACGAAGGTAATTTTAATATCAAACGTTAGTGAGATATTTAAATAAATAACTCCTGAGCTTCGCGAGGAAGTTAATAAAGAAACCTGAGTGAAGTGAGGAATTCAAGCCGCCCAAGACAAAGACAGCTTTATCCCCGTGTTGGATACTCTACTTTTTACACCATCTGTGAGATAAATATTAAGACAGTTTATTATTTAAGTACAAGTTAATCTTAACTATCACTCAACAAAATTCAGATTCTATAGTTCGAAACTAACAAAATTCAGATTCTATAGTTACAATTTTCTATTTCATTACTTTTTTTAGAAACTCGTCAATAAACCACGTGTTATTCTGTTTGTTTTTTCTCAGTGCCCAGTTTGAATTTCGAATAAATTCGTTCAATGCACATAATTTTATAATGTTGACCACAGAGATGTTGACGATTTTTGATGTTCCAAATTCAAATCTCATTATTCCCTAGGGATCGCCCATAGGTACTGCAAATTATCTCTATAGGGATAGAATGACTTGCTTTAAGTGATAGTTGAATGACTTAGAAAAGGACATTATCGAGCAGGTGGTGTAAAAAAGTTATTCTGCTGCAAGATTACTGTCTCGGGATCAAAAACATCAAAAACATTTAAACTTGTATTTATAAGTATTAATATAATATGCCTTTTTGGTGTGCCTTTACTACATACATCCTTTCTCCTATTATCTAGTAGGCATGCTGTAGGAATGCTCACTTACATCATCATCATCATCATCATCCATCATCATCTGCCTGCCCTTGTCCCATCTTATTTGGGGTCGGCACAACTCGTTTTTTTCTTCCACTTAAGAATACTCACATAAATAAAAGAGAAATGTTCTAGAAGACCACAATGTAAACACTGCACTCAACTGACAGCATCGACCCAAAAAAAAACATCACACGACATGACCACACCTGAATTTCCCGAACTGGTGTACCTTCCATACGAACTCTTAGGCCGCTCGCCCACGTCAAGCTTTTTGTAGGACAAATAATTGGGCCGATTTTGTATACAAGGTGTAAGGGGCAGCCCTCCACAAACTTTAAGGGCTTGCTCAGTAGACGAAACTGAACAACCTTCCACAAAAATTTTTTACAGGATACGAAAAAAAAAATCCGCCTCTCCATAGAAAATTATAAACTTGATTGGACAGTTTGTATGGCGAGGCCGAATTTTGTTTTCGTTTCCTGAAAAAAATTTTTGTGGAAGGTTGTTCAGTTTCGTCTACTGAGCAAGCCCTTAAAGTTTGTGGAGGGCTGTCCCTTACACCTTGTATTTGTAATATTGTTCTGTATTTCTGACCAACTTTTTGTTAGACGTGTGCGTTGCACTATTGCTATCAGTGTGTTCTATTTTTCTCCTACAAAAAATCGGTCACCCACCGATTATCGGACGTGAGCGGGCAGCCTTAACGTGGTCCATTTGTCGACCTAATTGAAATGTTAAAGGGTTAGGTTAAAGGGTTAGCTATACAGGGTTATTTGTAAAACACTGGCAACCTCTCAGGACCATGTTACAAACAACAACTTTCGTTTTATGACTTCTTAAAATGTATCATATTTTAGTTTATCTGATTTTCATAAGTACAAAAATATAAATATATATTGAACGAACCACGGAACAGTAAAAACAGTGGAAGTAGCTTGAGAAAATGTTTGTTCCAGAACCGGTGTCGCCAAACTCATACATTTACAATTTACTCTTACTGCAAACCTAAAAATATGATTGGCTGAAAACAAATACAGGGCGTAGACGAAATGCAAAAAAAAAATTATACGAAATGCAACTTTAAAATCAGTCATCTATAAATCAAATTGACAAAAACAAGAAAGAAATACATCTTTGACTACCAAGTACTGCCACTCGTCGCTAGATGGCATTGTTCAGTATATAATATTCAGTATGAACTGTAAATACGTAAAAATAAGATTGCTATTTGAATGGCGTATCACTGACGCGAATACGCGCGCTGCTACTCAGATAGGGAAGTAACCTTATTCGATCGAAATATGTATCGATTGTATGAAAACGTATTTAAAACATATCATGCAAAAAAAAATTGTATGCGATAGTGTGATAGTATTAAAATTATGAAATTAATATGATTAAAGGCAATTTTTAAACGTAGTAAAAAGGGTATTTATTTGCATAGTACATCAATTATCATCATCTCAGCTGAAATCATCGTCATCGCCCACTGCTAAACATAAGAATATTAAGTATAATTCAAACGCCCTATGTTGTTCCTAACTCTTTAACTAAATTTATTTAAAATACATCACAAATATCATCCCACAATTTTTAGTTTATTATATTTATTAATTTAATAATTATCTGTATTATATTACTTACAAAAACTATTAAACTATAATATATATATATTAAAAAGGCAATGTAATACATACAAGGTGTCGTTTTGAAGCTGCAAAATATTTCAGGAGGTAATTATGTTAGTGATTCTCGACCCAAATCAATAATAAAATAAGTAGGTAATTTTTTTTTTTTTATAATCGCGCTTTTTTTCACACACACAAACACGGAACAATAAAGGGCATTTTCACACACACTAACTCGCAACGATAGTTTCATAAATAATGTATCATTCAATCATCATCCCGCACGCCACACCCTAGCCACGCCCCCGCGGCCATCGATCAATCGATTTAGTTTAGTGTAATTAAAAAATTTAATAACAAGTATTACTGATTATTGACCAGGTATCGTTTTTTTACATGATTATTTATGAGTTTTATTACAACCTCCTGAAATATTGTGCAGTTTTAAAACTGCACCTTGTATTATACATATCGATTGATTTTATCGATAAAGTCACGCACTATTTGGATAGCGTCAAAAGTATAGGTAGACTAACGAATATTCCAGAAAAGCTAATAACTGAGAAAAGAAAATCAACTTTGTTTTGATGTAATTAAGGACTAGTTTTGTTTGTATATCCTGCGCAATGTTTCACGTAATTTTATTTTTTCATTTTAATAAAATATTTCCGAAAATAATACTTTTCGGTGGTATGATACACCTCCATGAGTTAGATTTTTAGTCAGACTATGGTTTTTAAAGTACAGTATGGGACAATAAGGCATTTTAATATTATTTTTCGTTAATTATTATGTTGCGCAGTCTAGTTAGAGAATGAGGGCGCTTGAACAGTAAGTGCGCAACGCGATTCTTACTAGCAGCGACAGTGCCACGCCTACTTACTTCTTCCACTGTTTTTACTGTTCCGTGGAACGAACTAAATATTACGAAGTCTATGCGAAGCAAGCGATAGTACAATAGCGGAAGGTGGAGATCGGGCGGCGGGTGCTTGATGCGCTAAGCGGCGCGTCATACAGACGTAGGTAGGTATAGCAAAATATAGAGTTGAAATGTGTTAGATAGAACAACGAAATCTTGAAGGTTTGTTTTTGTTAAATGTATTGTGTTTTGTAAAAATTCATAGAACAAAAGTTGTTGTTTATGAGGTTGTTACTGTTCTACAAATAACCCTATATAAGTTGTATAGCGCCATCCCTTTCTCGCTCGCACGCTTAACATTTTAACACGTCATAGTAAGGCCCCCCAGTACCTACACCCAATTTTCGTGAGAACCTTATACTATTATACTCTAAACCTCATTCCTCAGGTTACGTCCGCCCCGGCCACTACCACGACTGGTTCCTAGAGGTGACCGGTATCGACTTCGACTGGGACAGCGATGCTCAAGTCAAGCCCGACTCTGAGGAGGAAGACACTCCCAGTGCCGAGGATACCCCCTCCTCTGAGGAGGATGCTGACAGTCCCAGTGCCGAGGATACCCCCTCCTCTGAGGAGGATGCTGACAGTCCCAGTGATGAGGATAGCCCTTCCTCTGAGAGCGGAGACAATAGTGAGGAGGCACAGAAAGTGCATTTTGTAAACTACTAAATTGATGTGGAGGAAATAAACGTTTTATGACTCCAAAACTTTCGTTTTATTAATTGGGTCTGATCTACTATTCTGTTTTTTTTTTTTTCATCAAAACCCAGCAGTGTTCCAGCCAGGCGCATTACTTTGTGTAATTTATTTCATCACCACTGCTCTCAAAACGGTGAAGGAAAACAGCGTGAGGAAACCGGCATGTCCTAAAACCAAAAAATCGAAGACATGTGACACTCACCAACCCGCAGTGAGCCTGCGTGGTAGATTACTTCCCATTCCCTCTCCTAGAGAGAGGAGGACTAAGTCCCAGCAGTGGGAACATTAAAAAGGCTGATGATGATGAGTGTTCCTTCAGTTGCCCTTTGTGTTCTAGAGTCACGTCAACTCTTTCGAACAATCCCACACTCCTGGCAGACATCTGGTCAAATCTGCAGTTCTATTCTGCAATTCCTGGCTCTAAAGAGTTTCCTGAAAAATTCAAACCATCGTGGAAGCCACATAGGCGAGAGATCTTCTAGTTTGAACACGTAACTTATGACGTATAAGTCATGTAGGGTACATACAAGATTAGAGAAACTGACCAACTGACATATCAACACAGTCGAAACGGGCCGTATTATGACCTCTTAAAACCATCATGTTTTCGGTGTGAAAAAGAGACGGAGCTATACAGGGCGAATAGCACTATCCTTTTCTCACACAGAAAGATGTCATAATACGGCCGCTGGGCCTTGGAGCGTAAAATTTTGCACATAGTTTCTTTTTATGAAGTAGGCGAGCACTAAGAAAAGATTTAGAAAAAATGCACCCTATAAGGGGATGAAACAGGTGTCTAAAGTTTGTTTTGAGAAACCTACGTTCATATGGGTCCGCGGGCAGAAACTATAGTGCGTTTCATTTAAGAGGTTCCTTGGCCGTAATTGGCTCTCCTGTCTGTCTACATAAAAAAGAAGTAAGAAAGAAAAGAGTTGCCTACCCTACCAAATTTTTTTGCACGAAATGTGAAACGAAATCGATTTTAACGGTACTCGCACCACTTTATGGATGAGGGGAACGGGATTTTATTAAAAAAAGCAAGTCTAAAGGGTGTTGTTGGATGGAGAAGTACGATTTTGTGGCGTGGCGTTTTCAGTATTTGAAAGAATTGCAGGACAGTCAAAATGGTGCCCAGCGTCGTATATTTTATTCAAAAATAGTTTTTACAGTTTCCAAAAGAAAAAAAAAAACAAACTTATAAGAAAATTGACAAAAGTAACGAAATATCAGTTAATCTCCCCAATTTTAAATAATTTCATTGCTCAAAATATAGCAACACTGTTTTTCCGTATTGCCAACATTACGGCGAAGGAAGTAAAACACATGACAAACAGTATTTTGACGGGTTCTGACGTCAGTGCTGCCACCTAGCGTACACCAGTTTTTAGAGACCCTCTACACATTTCACCTAAGATTTCTAGTCACAAATAGTCAGTCAAAAACCTACAGGTGACATGTTAGTTCTAAATAAAACGCAAAACTAATTTGTAACTTAAAACTTTATTATTAATTTATTCACATTTAGTCGTTGTTATGCGTAGATTAGGTTTTAATTACATTGTTGTTTACACGAGTCCTATAACCAGAGACGAGCAAACATTTTGTGTATATGTGTGTGAGCCAGTAATCCACTATGTGTATTAGGTCAAATAGATAGCCCCAAAGAAAAGATGAATGAAAGAGGTTAGAATGACCTAGTGGGCGGAAAATATGATCATGCTCATAATTGACACAACCAATAGCAAACTTCCGATCGAAGTGTGCGTGGTCTGTTAGTTGCGTAATGCGCGTTCGTATTGGTTTATTGCCTGTAGTGGAGTTAAAGGGTGGGAGACAAGCGGCGACACTCGTTGTACGAGTAATACAAATCGGAAAGTATTTCCTTTCTAAACTCTTTCATCCTTTCTGCAGAGAGACCGCGGCGGCCGCTGCTAGCGACGACAATTTTATTGGGTGTACTTGCCATGTTTATGTTTTTGTCTTGTATAATATTTTATATTAAATAAACAATTACATTAGAATCAATACTTTTCTGAAAACCACATCTAAATTGGTTATAAAATGAAGCATCAGTCAGTGCTTCAAATATTTATATGAGAAATAGTGAGTGCGTAGTGGGAACATCTCCATCACATAATTATGCGCGCAACGACCAAACAGACTATAGACATCTCATGCTTGAACTGGCGCATCAAAACCATTCTGTCAACTATCTGAGGTATGAGGAAGCGGGGTACTGCGTTCTGATTGGCCATCCCAAGATCATTCCGTCGCACTAGGGATGAAACAGGTTTAAATTTCACGAAAGTATCGATATCTTTTTACATCGATCGCCTGTAATTAGGCGTCTGTGGGCTGTATGGTCACAAAATAGATAGGTACAGAAGTCAACCGACTTGAGAATTTTGCATATTAATTAATCATTTAAAAAATACAAATATTCGGTACTTTTTATAAGTTTCTTCTGTTAGTAAACAATGATCTCTATCTCTTAATCAACCTTGATTATTGAACCCGTGTTGACTACATCAGATTTCATTAAATCCTAATAATTACCCAAGTCGTTTAACTTATTAGACAGACTGCGCGAACCCTAATGGCGGTGAAATCCAATTGCTGTTCGTGCAATATGCATCCCTACTAATGGCCCGTGACAATTATGATTTCGGATTTGTTAACTTAAATTTGCGTCCAGCGCAAATTGACCCGACACGAATATTATAATAATATTACACTCAATCTCGTCTCACTAGGCGCGCCGCCGCGCCGGCTGAGGCGGTGATGCTATGCAAAGACAATATTCAATGCCATGAGCATTGTTTCATGTCTCACTTCTCATTGAAAGCACTTTATAAAAAATGTTGTGCAAAGTATTAATTATTTTAATAGTTAATACCAATATTAAACAAAAAACGGCTATCAGGTCCTTATAAATGCAGTTATAAGCAGATCACGTAATATAAGCCAAAGCTTGAAATTCAAACAGTTTTGTTTATAATTTTATACCAAACTCATTATTAGGACATTAGCCTTCATCAATACATAAGTATTTATTTTATATTAACCGTTTTTGTGTACAAAATTGTATACAAACATATTTGTATAATATAGTTATATAAGTCCATATTCATATCTTATCACCATTTTCATTTATTTTAACTTATTATAAATGCTCACAATACAATCCCTGCACAGAGAGACTTTACTTTAGTAGGTACCATCAAAGACACTTCCGCCTGACCACCGCTAAGTTCATTTTTGCTTACACTCGAAACGAAAACTTTAAAAGGTTTGGTTTGGCGCCGCGCCGCAGGATTCAAGCAAAAATTTTTTTAAGTGATCAGGCAGAAATTACCGCAATGGTACATCATCTGTCTACGACACCCTAGATGCTACCATTTTACTGGTTAATAGGTATTTACCCCATGAAATTACTGTTCTTAAAAACGGGTTACTTTGAAGTGTAATTTATTTGGATTGACTTGGAATTAAAAATTTAATTAAACTTTATATTAAAGTTACATTATTCTTTTTTTGTAATAATAATTACAATTTATTGGTTTCCTTGGATTTTGTATTTTCTGTAATATCGCAGGATTTATAACCATGAAAACTAATAAATAAAGAAGTAACTTATTTCGAAACGAAGAAGAATAACGCACCTTTTATACAAAATTAATTTGAACTTACAATTCTAAATCAATATGAAGATATCGCAGTTGGAAATATCCCACTTTAAAAGTCAGAAATTTCATAGGAAAAGACGTATTATTTTACTACAGCTTGAGCCTAATTCGCGAAGAGATAAAAAATAAAAAAGATGGACGAGTTATAATATTGTAGTGACTTCATCACACCATCAACGGCTTAATGTTGTCGACACACACACATACAGACTAAACTATGTATAGCCTGCTATTACAACAAAAAAAAATATGGCGGCTAAGCTCATAGCCAATAATCGAAAACTGAACAAGTTAGCATTAGTTTACATTATACACGATCATTTACACCTGCAAACATTTATTTACAAATAATTAATGTATAATATCTCTTTTCTATACTACAGCGCTCTATGCCGCCACTTACGAACTATAGAGCTGACGTCACAGAAATTCTACATCGCGCAATCAAAGTTTTCTGCACGATTTCAATATTTTATACAATAACCCGGCAACAACTGTAGGTAGTGATTTTACATGCCACGGGAGCGTTGCGACTTAGACGTAGAAACAGCACACGTCTGAAGACAGGAAGGTTGGAAGACCTTCAATGGAAACGGCGGAACTATAAACCGTGTTCCACATCTCTTTAAAATACTCAACAGCATTGCAATAACAATGCTGCACTGCAATATCCTGATGCAACTAGCCTAGTTGCATCAGGATATTGCAGGTTAAACTAACCATTCGCGAACATTATAATTTATTTTCTTTTAAATTATTTTACTGTGTATTATGATACGATAATGTGGTCGACGATGAAGCACAGTTATCTACATGTAACACATTAACTCTTGCCAATCACAGTGGTCGAAATCTCCACTCCACATCGCTGATACACACACACCCGCTCGCTTGTCGTCGCGGAATGGAGCTGAGTGAACTTACAAATAAAACAAATGAACACACGAACTTGAGCCAGACAGAATGGAGTTGAGTGCCGAGCGGAGAGCACGTAGTGGAGGGTAGCTCAATTTCTCTACCTCCCGCTCCGTTTCAATGAAAAGACTTGCTATCATGAAAATTATTCAAAAGTATAGAAAAGAGATCACACAAACCATATCATAAATCACTACCTATCTGCTTGTTCCTCGTTAATCGGCGTAATTGGTGGACTGCTTGAAAAAATTGTGTTTAACAAATTTTGACAGTACTCCTTCTCTTCTAAGAACCTGTCATCGCTCAGCTCTGGTCTCTTGAGGTGGTCCTGTAGGGTTTGGTGCAGGTTATACCTCTGGTCCCTGCACAGCCGCATGATGACGGGGTCCTTGGTATTGACTAACACTTGCAGTATGCTCAGCAAATGTTCTGTGCTCTCGTTCCTCCCAGCTTGAATCTCCGCTGCTATTACTTTAACGATGTTTAATGTGATGAATCGTTCTGAAAATGTAACAAAATTGTTATTACATACAAGGAAATTGACTGGGGCAGTTGGCGTACTGTTTTGCGTCAATAAGTTTGTGACTTTTAGACCAGGTTTTCCTTTGGGCATGGCATGGCGTATTGCTGTCATTTTTGACATCATTCAGAGCGGTAATGTTACATGACCAGATTTTCTAGACATGACATGACGAGCTTATAACGCGGTCCATTTGACGACTTCAACCGAACAGTTAAAGGGATGAAGCTATATAATGTGTATAGCTTCATCTCTCTTTCTCACACGCACGACTGACATTTTAACATGTCATGGTAAGGTATGCGTTGTTCTACCACTAAGCAGTGTTTCAGATTGGAGGGGGCGTTAGTGTATTCAAGTGCCTTTGGTCTATTAGAAAAATACGTTAGTCATTTCTGATTTCAGGTTGGGGAAATTATTCTATGTCACTAACTAGATTTTGTTACAGCATTTTAATGTATACATAATGATCTTACTTCTGGCATCAGGAAAGTTCTGGCAGAAGTGTCTGATGAGAAAAGCTGCCTTCGTCTTGGCAGCAGTTTCCGGGGAAGTCAGTAGCTCAACGAGGACCGGACAGCCGCCTTCCTTGATGAGCTCCAGCGACGCTGGCTCGTACCCTCGCGACATACCTGCAAAAACGACAATATATTATAAATTCTTCCTACGGGTAAATATGATGTGACAACAATGTCGCGATTCTTGGACTAATTGCTTCAAATCTCATTAGCGAGCTTTAATACGACTTTCAAGCAGATACAGTAGGTAGGTAACAAAACCAGTATAAGCCTGCATTCTATTGGTTTCGATAGTTTGCAAGGTTGGCTCGACTTCAAGTATAAAGCCGGACTGCTGTAACATAACATGAAAAAAGTAACTGTCTCCATAATCGCAAATGAATGAATTTTTCGGATCCATCCAAATTTCAGTAGGTTTGAAACCTTTCAAATCTTATAGAAGCGGAAACTGTCAAGTAACATAACAAGAATGCACACACTGAAATGTAAGGTCAACGTCATTAGGTTACGTGTGTAAGTAACAAGAGATAGCCCAACTGGACAGAGACAGCCTGCGTCTGGTGGCAAAGGCCATCACCGTATACTACTCACTGAAAAAAGACTTCTTCACAATGAATATCAGACGTCACGTTATCTTCACGGATAACTGTCGCGCATATGCTCCTCGAGTGTACAACCGTCAGCGACATATAAACACGTACCTTAGGAGCACCGATTTCACTCATAAACGCCGTGAGCAAACTGAAAAGATTTATCTACTTCTGGAGTGAGTTGAAGCTGGTTGGAGTGGAGGAAGCCATGGCCCACGCATAATGGTCCACTAAAGACTAAGGGCGAAAACCAGACCACAATAGAGAGACAGATAGCCGACACTCCTTAGACCTATATTTAGATAAGTAATAGAAAAGTTGAATACGAGGGTAGATCGAAATATTCGCGGCCTAACACATAAATACTTGAACTATTTTAACGTAACTGACCTCATTCGTTTTGCTTACTCTCTGGTTGTCACATTGTAAAATTCTATCGCAATAGCATTATCTGTTTTTAAATTAGACTGAATTTTGTGAGCCTAAGTGCAGCGTTTTTAAAGAATGGAGAAAATTGAGCAACGTGCGGTCATCAAATACCTGTTAAAAAAAACTAACTCCAAAAGAGATTCACGAAGATATGTCAACAACATTGGGGGCATCTGCTCCGTCGTATACGACTGTGAAAAAGTGGGTTGCAGAATTTAAACGCGGACGAGAGAGTATTGAAGATGACCCTCGCTCCGGTCGGTCTACGGCGTCTACGACTAAATCTGTGATCTGATATTGGCAGATCGGAGATTGACCATCAGGGAGATTGCAGACACTATTGGCATAGTAGAGGATACGGTTAAGAACGACCTTCACCGGTTTGTTTAATGGATGAAACGTATTTTATGATAAATTTAGTATATTAAATAATATAACGCGAGTGGGTTGCCTGAGAAATTCCTGGCCAAACAATTTTTTTTTTTTTTTATTAAATTCACCGGTGTGTTTAACGAATAAATTTAATACTAACCGAAAGAGTGAAGCCTTTAGAACATAAAAATGTTGGGTTGCCTATTTGTTTCCTGGCATAACTATGGGTTGCCAGGTATAAACAGGTATGTATAAACAGGTGTGTTTATTTTGATATACAACAAATTCTATAACAAAATAAACGCTGTTTCATTACGAATACGATGTTATAGTGTTGTCTGCAAAAAAATCTGGTATGAATAACGGTTGTGCATTTTTCTAACCAAAAATTAAATTTTCAAATTTTAATAAATAATAGTCTGGCCAGGAATTTCTTAGGCAACCCACCCGCGTTATATTATTTAATACACTAAATTTACCATAAAATACGTTTCATCCATTAAACAGACCGGTGAAGGTCGTTCTTAATCGGATCTTAGACTAGCATCTCGTATGAACGAACACAAAACATCATAGTCAATGAACTTGGATTTTCTAAGGTTTCTGCGCGGTGGGTACCCAGATTGCTTTCAGTTGAACTAAAACGAATATGGCTCACGATTTCTCGCGACTATTTGGAAATGTTTGAGGCTAATCCACAAGATTTTTTGGCCAGATTTGTGACAATGGATGAAACCTGGGTACACCACTACACCCCAGAGTCAAAACAGCAATCCAAGCAGTGGAAAAAACCTGACGAACCGACTCCAAAAAAAGCCAAAGCAATTTTGTCAGCTGGCAAGGTGATGGCGTCAGTTTTTTGGGATGCTAAGGGTGTCATCATGGTGGACTACCTTGCAAAAGATGAAACTATAAACTCGGCTTATTACTGCACCCAAACTACACACAAACAATCAAAGAAAAAAGGCCAGGATTACTCAGCAAGAAAGTGTTGTTCCATCAGGATAATGCACGCGTTCACACGTCTGTTGGCTCAAATTCGTGATTGTGGCTTTGAATTACTGCCCCATCCCGCCTATTCCTCTGATTTGGCACCTTCAGACTTTCATTTATTCCCAAACCTAAAAAAACGCCTTGGAGGTCAAAAATTTTCATCAGATGAGGAGGTCGAAGCTGCGGTGGGTGACTTTTTTGAAGGCCTTGAAGAAACTTTTTTTATGACTGGCATACAGGCGTTGGAAACCAAATGGAAGAAGTGCATTAAGTGGAGATTACGTGAAAAAATAAAATTACTTTTGTTTATATTTTATATTGTTATCTTGCTGAGGCCGCGAACTTTTCAATCCATCCTCGTATTTTCAGGAAAAGATTTCCATTTATTATTATTCATTGTTTAGCATAAAATATTGTACAAAAAAACTAGAGAGTTATACACAATTACAAAAACCAACATTGCTACTATGATGACTTACATGATAATGCATACAGACACTTGGCAAGAGCTGTCCCTCTCTCTGACCGCACTAAAGTGAGCAGCACCGCTAGCAGCCCACTGGTGAGCGCCCTCTCTTGGCAGTAAGGGTTGTTCTGACACAAGGTCCCCAGGACCGCGCTAGCACGAGCCCTCAAGTCTTCATTCTGACTGCTGTAGCACATGGGGAACATAGCAAAGCCACCCATTTTGGAGAAGTCTGAAATTTAAAAATATAGTATTTAGCTATATACATGGAGGAGATTAGGTATGTATAGCAAGGGGAAAGGTAGCCTCAAATGACCTCAATTCATCAAGTGCAAATCTCCATTTGAAGATTCAAGGTATTTTGAACCAACTATTTATGAACCTACAGTGAGAGTGAGAGTTGGTTGACATTTCAATCATATATGTCTGGCCTGTTGGTCTAGTGGTTAGTAGCCCGGGCTGCTATGCCGGAGGTCGTGGGTTCGATTCCCACCCAGGACAAATGTTTATGTGATGAGCATAATCATTTGTTCTGTGTCTGGGTGTAATTTCTCAATAATATGTATGTATTTAGAAACATATAAGTATGTTTATCAGTTGTCTAGTACCCATAACACAAGCTCTGCTTAGCTTGGGACTAGAAGGCGTTGGTGGTAGCTGTGGAATATTATATTCTCTTATAAACCTATGCATGATATAACTGGGTAGTTAGATAGATTTATATAATGTTTGCACAACATAATGTGGCAATATAATATCTGAGTGTATGACAATTTACACCTCTAAATAATTGTTTTAATCCCGTGGAGGGTCGATCCGGTACATACACTATCGATTTGTAAAGATAATATGATAGATTTTCAAACCTCGTATTAATTTACGCTTGTACGAAATTTATTTCTTTAAGAAAATGTCAGCTGAGCGAATCCAATGACCTGTAACTGTAACTTTTGAAAAAAAGGTACTTTATTTTACAAATCTATGTCTTTATTTAATTTTTTTACAAATCTATAGTGTTTCATGTACCGGATCTACCCTCCTCAGGATTAAAGCGATTAAAATTTAACGGTGTATAATAATATACCCTTTTTTTTGAGGTGGGAAATCATCAAATATATTCTCCCGCTCAAGGTGGACCGAGAGGGAGTATCAGACTTATATTGACTAAAACCTACCTGTGTTCCTTCAGTTGCCTTTGCATTCCAGAGCAATGGTAAGCATTTCAAACAATCACTTAGGGTTCTAAGTGACCCTAATTTATAGACAGGCAATAATGAAATCTCTTTGAATTCCTGATTGATTTTAAATTCTCAGCATTACTCTACAGTAGAATATGATAAAGGTTTGTTTAGGATGACCTTCGTTTGAATGCTAATTCATAGCTTCACACTTCAACAAATTGGATGATGTAATGCAATAATGAAACAAGTAATTAGGAAACAAAACTAGTGCATGGTTATTGTAGGCAAGTGAAAATATTGTTTTATATTTGTTAGAAATCTCTCTTGTTATGCAATAAGAGATTCTAAAAGAGGCAATGTATAATAGCTATAAAAATGTCTATAATGTAAAATGTATTATAATGGCGAAAGTTTGTGAATGTGCATGTATGTTGGATAGTTTTCACGCTCAAATGCCAGAATGGATTTCGATAAAACCTGATACACGGTAAGAGCATTGTGATCATTTTCTACTATCTCACGGGTAAAGGTTCTGACAACAACTATTTCCATATAAATGCGAACAGGAATGACAGTCTGCTTACCATTGGCCACATCCATGTCATCAACGTAATCCAGTAGTATAGTGAACGAGTTCTTAACCTCATCGGGCAGCTCGTCTCCTTCTTTGATGCTATTTAACAGTTCTCTGTTCGTCAGCACTTTGATAGCATTGTCCAGCACTTCCGATACATTCACTGTCAAACTTCTCAACGCCTCTTCAAGGAATCTACGCCTCTGAAATATTATGATGTAATGTTTTAATAAATTGTGTATGTAAACTAATTATTTCTATAGTCATGTTTAATGTGTGTTTACGTTTCATCCCATACAATAATCAAACAAAAAAAACGAAGTTACTATGAAATCTTAGCATCAAACTTGCTAGTTGAGTACTGGGCATGGACACAAGTCAACATAGCTAGGTATAACAATGACTCGGGAGACGGATAGTGTGTAAAAAAACAAATTATTCTATGTTCCAAGCACTAAATGTGACAATGGAGTATTTTATCAAGTACATTAACTCTTCAAACCCCAAGCATTTGCGCGTGATTTCACACCATTCGGTTAAACACCAAGATTATTAAAAGTCCACGTACATTATTAAAATATTGAGCGTTTTATTTGTAGGGTATGTATCCAAGAAAGTAAATAAGAAGTTCTTCAGAAAGAAATCTGTAAACATGAAAATAAGCAACCTTTCCATTTTTCCAAATGTATATCTACACAAATGCTCAAGATCGAAGCGTAAGGTAAATACTAGAACAATGAACCTATAATAAAAATATACATAACACTATTCAGCACCAATATTTACAAACCTGATCATCCAATGGAGCAACTGTATTCCCCGGAGCATCTTCAGCTTGGGTAGCTTCCATAGCAAATTTCAACAGACTCTGAAATTATCACATAGGACATTCAGTCATTGTGTAAGTATTTAAAAAAAGTTTAAAGGCTTTTGAAGAACCTGTGACTTGCTACTTATTTACCTGTAAATTCTTAGGCTGTCTTCGAACAGAGCCTTGACTGCTTGCTGGCGAACTATCAGTCTGTGCATTTTGTTGATTGTTGTTCCCAGCAGATAACGCCAATTGACCAGGAATTCCCTGACCTGATTGGCTATTATTATCCTGACCATTAGCAGGAATAGCAACCGCCTTATTATTTCTTGGAGGGTTGTTTGAACCCATTTTCATTAACCACAATTTGATAACTTCTATACGAGTTGAACTTCACTTGAACTGACGACAAATCGCTCGGTAGAATGATGTTACACTAACTATGCACACACAGACTACAAGGTTTTTATTCAACCAACGTGATGAATCACTTTATGAATAACAATTTCTGGAAAAATTAAGAAATATCGAGAAGCAAACGCTGCACACACATGACACAACCACATTGAACAAACGTCAATCAATTTGAAATGACACTGACAACTGACAATCACGCTGTCAACAATGCTGCCATTATTAGACTTAAAAAATACCCTAGTTTCTTAAATCCCAAATGTAGCTATTTATGGTTTTATTTCGTAATTTTCTTAGAAATAAAAAGTCTAAAATCTCAAAATATGTTGTTGTATATGTATACAACACTTGCAGATAATAAACAAAATATTGCATCAAAACTATAAGTAAGTGTTTATTCAATGAAGAATCTAAAAAAATAAAAATAAAAGTAGAATGTTCCTTTTTTTACGTGGAAATGACTTTTCCTACTTTGGGTAATACGAGAGGAGAGGATTGTCAGATTTTTACAGACTACCAGTTCCATCAGTTGCCCTTTGCTAGGGGAACTCTTTCAAATAATCTGTTTACCCTGGCAAGAGGAGAATTTACCCTAAAATGGAAACACTGACTGTCAAGCTGACACTATTGACCGTAGACAAAGTATTTCTATGACGCTTGATTCATAAACTCCATACTCATTTGGTAATTTTCAGTAACCACAGAGCATCTAAACATCAGTAACAATTAGTTCTAGTACAAATCATAGTCTTTTTGCTTTGCAAAAAACTTTAAATTCTTTTCGATTTAGTATTTGAACCAATTGTTAAAGCCGATAGTAAAGAGTGTAGTCAACAAAAGCTGTTGTAACAGAAAGGCGGGAAATTAAAAAAAAATCTGAAGCTTTTGTAACTGCAAACTGCTCAAATTGAATTGATACTTTTGATTGTTCATGAAAATATTATGCGATACCTATATCATCGATGATGCATGTTAATTTAACTATTAGATAAGAGACATTTCTTCAGCACCAATAAAAATATTATCCAATAGATAATAAGAAATCCTTATTGTTTCTTTTATAAGTTTTCGTAAATAACTTAGGCTTTTCATTTTTCCGTGGGAATGGGTTTTCAAACTATAGAATACGTATTCGAAACAGCTGAATAAGGACTTTTCAGTAAGATATAGGATATAGCTAATGTTACAATGAGTAACGCCACTTTTTATTTTCGCGCGAAAACAGGACTAAACGGTATAGCTGGATTAATGAAGTTGAGATTTCAGAAAGGATCTAAAGGTAAACCACTC
Organism: Mythimna ferrago; assembly: GCA_910589285.2. Lineage (NCBI taxonomy): Eukaryota > Metazoa > Arthropoda > Insecta > Lepidoptera > Noctuidae > Mythimna > Mythimna ferrago. The sequence goes on along the minus strand of OU342690.1, from coordinate 14,493,379 downwards.
AAATTCGTAGCCGACTGCAGACAGGCATCAGCAGCAGACGACGTGCCACTGTGATTACGTCTGCGTGTTTAAGGATCTATTACACTGCGCGGAATACCGCGTGCGATATTCCGACTCGTACTATTTTTCATTCATAGAAATACAGTCTAGCCCCTAATCCACTGCGCGATACGTCGAACCATAGACTAGATACGTCGAACCATAGACAAAACGAGTCTGAATATTGCGTAGTGTAATAGGTCCTTTATATGTATTTCTATAAAATTATACCTTCCGCAGCTGGTCACACGTCTTTCAACCACCGCAGACGACGTGTCCTCCGACCGCAGATCAATAGTGCCACCAAAACCAAAGCGACGACACAAATTTTACAAAAAAATGAGTGTTTCGAAATCCGAGGAAGGAAAACTGATTATCTTTTCTCAGTTGCTCTACATTTCAGCAATGGACGTGTTGTTCTTTGTTTATTTTTTCTATGCTTGTATAATAAAAAATAGTCATGGTCGTCTTCTTCATCTTCGAACAAAATATACACAAGTAAATCTCGATCGTTAATCCCAGATAGGGTAGACATCTTGTTTCAGGAAACATTCAGAACTAACTGGAATACGGCACAGCCGTCCTCTGTAACCATCTGCAAACGGATTTACATGGGACATGTCGCGACGACATGTCGTCTTCTGCTGTAATCTGCAGTCGGCTACGAACTCGTATCTTTAGGTGTGAGGCTAGGACGGGTGTAAAAAATTCGATCACACAGGTAGAGAAATAAGACGGGTTGTGTAGGATGTTGAAAAAGAGACATAGAATCTGAGTGTTCCTGCAAAGACCTATTGGAAGCCACTTGAGTTCGCTGCGAAGGTGCTTGGTCATTCTTACGTAAAACTAAAACAAACCGAATGCATGGGCTTTGCATGAGTCTTTCAAGTTTCTATAGTAGCTCTTCAGTAGCATCTCCAGGCAGCAATACAAACATCGGTATTATCTAAATTCGGCTGAATACATGTTGTTTATTGTACCTAAATAGATAGATTGGTACCTATGTAGGTACTCATCTTGTTTGTGAAGAGCCGATCCTGTATGAATCCAATCATGGCTCCGTCACAAGTCGCTAGGCAACGACATTTCCCTTTTCTTATTTTCCTGTTAGCATAAGCTTAGCTCCAAAAATGTTTTCTGGGCGAAATCCAGTAGCGTCGTAAGAGCAAAGCGCGGTTTGGCTGTCACTCCAGCACGAGCGATGGAATCAGAACTGTTTTATCTAGAAAGTAACTCCTATTACGGTACGAAGAGAGTTATCTGTTTTCATTATGTTACCTATACACCGTTAAATTTTGATCGTTTTTATGTTGACGGTCGATCCGGTACATGAAACACTATCGATTTGTGATAAATAAAAAAAAAACCTTTTTTCAAAACTCGTATTAATTTACGCAAGTAGGAATTAATTTCTTTAAGAAAACGTCAGCTGGGCGAGTTCAATGACCTGTAGGTAGTTTGTACGCAACGCCAACTATTACCTACCGGTCATCGAACTCGCTCAGCTTACTTGTAAACTTATATATATATATATATAGGTAACATGTTGAAAACAGATAACTTTATATAGAATCGCGGGTTCAATTGTACTCGTTTTAGAAATATTTCTAGACTCTAGTAGACTCTACGAAATCTATGACGACGTTCGTCTTTGAGTCTCTACATCGTAAAGACACCCACCACAGGTAAACTCCAACTGTCTTGTTCACCTTTCCTTTGATATAAAATGTGACTTTTAATTGCGGTTAAACTGTATGACTCTCTCTATATCTCGACTCTCAGCTCAGGTTGCTGAAAGTTTATAGTATGATAATGAAATGCCTGGATTATTTACTGCCTAGAACGATAAATATCACTTCAGATAGCTTATCAGAAAGATAATGCTTAAACGAAGTAGGTAACATGTTTTCACAATAACATCCCACATAGCGGGAGATCCCACGGAACACCTTTATTGTTTTAGAAATTACCATTTTAAATTGTTGTTTTCAGTGAAATTTGATAAAGTGTGTTTGTTTTAAACTCTTTGTTCCCAATTACGTTTCAAGCGGTTGCTCAAAAATATTATCGTTATAAGTTGAAGTAATTAATTATCACAAAAAGGTAAGTAATCACATGATGTTAATATTTCTACCAACTATGGTTGAGAATAGTGGGGAATAGTGTTGGTTTAAAAACGTTTTTCCAACTAATCTCGACACTTCTTACTCGACATTTCTTGACGATTTTTTTTACACTTATTAATTTTTTAGAATAATAAATAAGTCTAAAATAAAATTTAATTTATGTATCTATTTGATTTCTTACACTACTTTCACTAATGATTAATTATTAATAATTTAATATTTTATTTGACGTTTTCGTTTTTATTTTATCCACAAAATAAAATTGAAAATATTTAATAACAGCGTAGTTTATCAACGCCATTGATAAGACAACAACATGATACGTACGATGCTTATTTTAGAATTTTCACAATCTTCCAACATTTTTCTTGGCCTGAGAAAAAAATCCTAGAATAAACTTAATCTCGTCTATCTATAAAAAATCTATAAAAGATTTTTTGTCAGGAAATATTCACAGGAGCACCAAGGTTACCGACAGCCCGAAGAATCGGCAAACTTAAATGGCAGTGGGCAAGGCACATTGCTCGCAGAACAGTAACAAATGTTCGATGAGGCCCAAACATTCTAGAATTGCAACCACGTACCGAAAGACGCATAAGAAGACCTTCCACAAAGTGGACCGATGACATGATGTAGCGAGCGGGAATCCGATGGACGCAAGATGCACATGACTAGTCGTTATGGCGTTATGGCGGCACTTGGGGGAGGCCTATGCCCAACAGTGGACGTCTTTTGGCTAAAATGATGATGAATTATGATGATACTTAAATTGGTATTCATTTGTTTTTCATTTGCTCTCTAAAGCAACAAAGTAGACGTAACCGTTCGCGCATAAAAGCGACAGGTCTTACCTATCGTATAAAATTATCATTTAAAGTATCATAATATATGTATATGCAAATCTATAATTTGAATAGACCGTATCAGTAACGTTATTTTACAAATTACAGTGAAAAAACGGGACTTGTTACAGTTGTTACACTGTTTTGTCACTGTATAAATAAGGGCAAATTAAAAACTATAGTTTCATTAAAATTTATTTTAGTTTAGAATGCAGGGTTTTTCCCGTCACTAAGTTGCTCATCAATCGATTTCCAGCGATGGCGCCGCGGCAGGACATCGTAGCCCAGCCACAGCCGATCAGAATAGACCAGGGGAGGCAGCCCCCACCCCCGCCGAGGCCCGGCCGCCTCCAGAGACCCCCGCACGACAACCCCACCGTCTACATAAACAGGCCCACGAATATACCTCGCAACAATGTCAACACCAGTGAAATCGCTCGCACGTAGAAAAACATAGTGAATGAAAACAAAATTGTATTTACAGGAATTCAGGGTACACTGACATATTCGTTTTTTTTTTTTTTTAAGAACTCTACACACAAATAATGATGGCCTAAAAGGCTCGCATCTCAATCTTTTCAAAATCGTTTTCTTTTTTAGTGAGAAACTTTATGAATTGATTTTGTACATTTGTTTGGTGCTGTTTTTATTAAATAACCCATAAAGCGATGAATGAAAATATTGATTTTGTCGTTAGAGTTTTTTTTTTTTTTTTTTTTTTATGGTGGGAAAAAATCATGCATTGACATCCCCCGCCCTTGGGCGGAGCGGGAGATAGTGTCAGACTCTTACTGACTAAAAGACCCACCCCGTTCCTTCTAGCCTTCATACCGGGGCTCGAGCGCCCTTTCGGATAACCCTGGCCCCAGTAGGCTTCGACCCGGCTGGGTCCCTGCTGTTGCTGACAACTCCTTGAGGCGCGCGGGAACAGTGCGCGCCGTCGACGACTTGGGCTTGGTCCGGACAGTTACCGGACGGCCGGACAGTGAGCTACCCATTGCTCACCGTCCGCAAGCCCGCGTCTACGTTGGCCGGAAATCGGGATCAGAATCCCGGCGACGGCGGCGGCGATAACGCCGTTGCCTGATGCGTTCGGCCTCCTCCTTTGCGAGCATTACTGCTTCGCAGAAGTCGGCGACCGCCTGCCACTCCTCCTCGCTCCGGACCATGGCCTCAACCAAGGCCCGGCGCGAGAGGTCTCCGCCGCCGATCGCCCCCACGAGGGCACGGCGATGCTCCGCCCAAGCAGGGCACACCTCGACTGTGTGCTCCACCGTGTCCTCCGGGCGTTCCGCACAGTGGCGACACCCGGGCGTCACCTCCGCATGAATCCCGTGCAGGAAACTCCCGAACGAACCATGTCCGGTGAGTACCTGCGTCATGCGGAAGGTAAGGACGCCGTGAGGTCTTTCCAGCCACGCCTCAAAGAGGGGACTTACCGCCATGATTGTGGCGTGCCCAGCACTGGGTTGCGATAGTCGTTGACGCCATTTCACCATGAGATCCCGCCGGAGCTCTGTCCGCCATGCCGTGACCTGTCGCGGCAGCGGACTTTCACCCCGGCGTTGCATGTCGTTAGAGTTCAGTGTACTGTATCTAGGTTATCACTCTATATCCTAGTTACCTAGACACCGGTAGACAGACCTTCACAATTCAAGGGTGAATTATTCCAGCTAGAATCTTTTTATTTAATGTATTATAACGCTACATTAGAACAATTTTTTGAAAAATGATTTTACTTTAATAACGTTTATGTCCAAATACGTAGGAATTTAGTCTGTAGAGATCTTGTAAGTAGAACGAAAAGTACATAGTCACATAGGTAGGCACAATAAATACGTAAAAAAAAAATCGACTTCTCCATACAAATTGTCCAATCAAGTTTATAATTTTGTGTGGAGAAGCAGATTTTTTTTACGTATTTATTATACCTATGTAACTATTAGTCTAGTTAATATCGACACAAAAAAGCACAAACATCGCAAACGCGCATGTAACTACGAATTTTTTTTTATATGTTATTAGGTCCCTTGAGAGTAGTTTACACCCAAGTTTGAAACCATGAAAACCCTGTGCTACTCCCTTGGTGCTCGAAAAACTGCAAAATTATGGCAATTGTTTTAGTTTTTAAATTGTTAAATGTAGTATATCTTTCGATGTAGTCAACCGATTGCGATGAAATAAAGCCTAAAGAATATACCAAGTTACACACTATTTTAGTGTATAAAAAGTCATCTACATCGATTGCGTATATTTGACGTGATGCGCGCACAACCAAAAACTTCTGCAGATTTATTATATGCATGTATAGACGAACTCGATATTTTACTATTTTGGTAATTTTTGAGGAAACTATGAAGGCTAGATGCATTACTTTGGTATCAAATTTAAGCAAAATAAATTTTAAACAAATTCTTGTCTCATACTTTTCTCTAGGACTATTAGTTTAGCCAGTACGTGTCTTTGAATATGACGCAAACACAAAATTTTCACTTTTCTGAAAAAATGCCTAATTTGATAAGCTGTATCTCTACAACCAATAGACCTAGAGTACTGGGGTTAAGCGCAAATTGTAGTATATTTAGTTAGCTTTATTACATTATAAACAAATTTACTTGAAAAGCACTTTCTTCGGGTAGATTTATCGAAAAAAATAAAAAAAGTGCCAAAATTTCACAGTTTTTCGAGCACCATGGGGGTAGCACAGTGTTTTCAGGGTTGCAAACTTGGGTGTAAACTACTCTCAAGGAACCTAACAACATATAAAAAAATCGTAGATACATGCGCGTTTGATGTCGATTTTGACTGGCCTATATGTTCTTTTTGAAAATCTTGTGAAAGATTGTTAAGTTTCGTCTACTGAGCAAGCCCTTTAAAGCTTGCGGAGTCCGGGGACAACATGAAAACAATGTAACGCTAACAAAATCTAACAAAATTCAAAGAATTCACTCAGAAATGACATATCTCTACAATCGACATGACATCTACTGCTCAGAAGCACTCGACATGAACTCTAACGTTATCCTTCGACAAATGTCGAATTCGACATCCCTAGAATAACAACTTTTAAAATTTGTCGAAAAAATTAAGAAATTTTTGTCGAGATCTCTAAAATCGAGAATTGGCCCCCTGTCCTTTACACCCTTTATTTTATTCGTAATCGCCTGGAAAAACAAGGTATGAGGTAAGATTAGTAAAACCAAAGTAATTGAAATCAAAATATACAGCTCATTCGTATGTGCCTATTCGCGGTAAATATACAATTTATTTTTTTAATTTGTAAAACAATCCGTAACTATTACAACTCAGTGACCAGTTTCATGTGTATTTTACTTACCTATTATTATTTGTATTATTTACCTACATAATGTTAGCTAACTGTACTATTTAGATTCTAGTACTTATTGTAGATTAAAATTATACTTAGTTTTAATATAAACCGAAATATGGTATTAGACCTAATAAATAAAAATTAACATGCGTGTGGTTTTAATGAATATTATAAATTCCCACTTACATAATATGAATTAATGTTTCTTTTTTATAATTGACGGTTTCTTGCCCGTGTTACTATTACTACCACTGTTACTACCGGTAGTAATACTGTTAATTTTATTTCCTTTCTTACTCCTGCAGTAGTAAGTTGTTAGAATTACAGGTTGTTACTAGGTACTAGGTACCTCCATTAACAAATAAAACTTCTTTGTCAAATAATGCCCTTAATACTCAGGTAAAAACGAAAGTCGCTTATATAAAAAGAATCCTTTATTATTAAAGGGAAATGTCAAAAGTACTTAACTATTAATTCATCTATAGATATAAATAAAATTGGAGTGTCTGTTTGTAATATTGAAATAACTGCTTTTTACTAAATGCATATGAATATATACACGGTACATACACACGGTACATATACAAAATATATTTTTTTTCAATTTTTGTTTGTCTGTCTGTTTGTCTGGGGTAATCTCTGAAATGGCTGGACTGATTTTGAAGGGACTTTTTTGGCAGGTAGCTGTGTAATAAGGAGTAACATAGGTTACTTTTATTTTAGAAAAAATAAATTCAAAATCCTGTATTCCACGCGGACGAAATCGCGGGCACAGCTAGTTAAATTCATAAATTTTAAGCTAATTAGCATTTTTTAACAGATGATGTATTTCTATTACAACAAATGCTAAAAAGCAGAATAAAATGATTATGTATATAACGGGCTCCCGTAGCCTCCCATAAAACAAATGTGATTTTATCGCCGTTTTTACGGACGGTATACGGAACCCTTCACGCGCTAGTCCGACTCACACCTGGCCGGTTTTTATCTACCTATAGGTACTTTACGTTTACGTCTACATACCTACCTATTACAATAAAGAAAACTGTCTGTAGATAAAATTCTATCCATAAAAACTTTTTTATTATCGCGAAGTAAAATCTAAGTCTCATTTCTTTTTAAAACTCTAAAAGTTATTTAAAAGAACTTGAAGAAACATTCCTGGAATTTAAAACTTTGGAAAAGTTAATACTTTTGAACAGCTAGAAACTTCAACAGATATAATAAAGAAGAGAAAAAGGCCTATGGGACGCCGATGTCTGACGATTTTCTTTTGAAATAAAGCATTGAAAATTAATTTGTAATGTAAATTGTCATGGCCAGATCTTAGAAATTGATCACTTCATGATATGGCCAATAAAACTGGCCAGATCGTTTTAAACAGTATAGATTTTATTATCATAGAAATCCTACATCATTGATATGGCCAAACGAGGATTGACATATCATTAAATGTTCATGTTTAAACGATCTGGCCAGTTTTAATTGGCCATATCATGAAGTGATCGAATCTAAGATTTGGCCATAATATAACTACCTTGATTATTTTGACTGTACATTTGAAGTAAAAACCACGGCCGATCTCCAGTAGCCAGATTCACGTAATGAAAACCGTAACGATACCGTAGCGATTTAGTCGTTTAGACCATTTCCGTATTCACATCCATCAATCGAGTTTGAACGACACCGATTTTAAAGTCGTTTGAAATTCGTCGATTTAAAAAAAAATCTGTAATACATTATCCTGGTAGAATACTTATTAATGTAACTGGAAATAAGTCGATAGATCATAAATATCGCTTTTGGATAGGACTTCGATCGAACGACAATAAAACTTCAACGATATTTGGCTTGTTTGATTTTACGTGAATCAGGCTACGAGAGCTATTCTCGAATAAAACAGCCTTGAGCGCAGCTCTGGCCGCAGCAACTAAATCCAGATAGGTACATTCAGATCACACAGAAATCCAATGTACCTATTTGGATTTCTTCCGTCCGCCGTCTAGACTCTAGACCCTTCGTAATAACACAAATACAGACCAACGTCCTTTCTTGTTACAAGTCCTGGCTTGAGGCTTTAATTGGCTAAGGTCGCCTGGCAAGTCCGGTTCAGCAAACGACAACCTCATGGTTTGACCTGCAAGAAACCACAAAAACCAAAAAAAATCTTGGTCGCCCAGGAGTCCACGAGTCATCGGCGGTGAGTAGTGTTCCACACGCGCCTCAAGGTAATGTCAGCGAAGCCGCAGGGGTCCATTAGGGCCGAGACCTGCTACGTCCTCAGGGAATTTCTGGAAGGGGCACATGGCAACTAGCAACTAAATGACACAGGTGTGCCATTAGTCAGAAAAAATCTGACTCGCTCTCTCGCCCCCTTCTAGAACGGAAGAAGTCATTAAATAATTTTCCCCATCTCAAAAAAAACTGTCTATCTCTACCTGCGTATCTGCGTATCGTAGTGGTATCCGCTGGAATCGAAATAAAGTTCTTTCCGACTTTCGCTTGTAAGTAGGAATGTATAGCCTGGAGATGAAACGACAAACAAGAACACCCACGCCATCCCACCCTATAGTATTCCCGTTACGCAAGTTCCCGACAGATTTCTACGTCACGTTGCTGCAGTGACGCAACAGTCCAAGGGGGCAACCACAAGCTCTTATAGCAGTATTGTTTTAATCTTACTTGTGCTTTTCGTAACATGACGCCTTCAAAACAATCTTCTTACAATATTAAAACAAGATTGTTTTCTTAGCAATTTTGTGACGTCACTCTTAAAAAGTTCATTCATTTCGTAAGTACTAACTTTTGTTAGTGGTTACTACAACATAAAAATGTACAATATAGATATCCAGCTTTGTAAACTGGTTTAGTTAAAACTAAACTCACTCACTCTGGTTAAATGAAGAACCGTTTTAAAAATTAGTCTCTGGCTATCTTAAAAGCAAAGAAATATTACAATATTAAGAAAACCCTAAAGAAAACGAATTTTGTACATTTGAAAGCTTTGAACATCATGAACCTCTTAACTCGTGATAAAATTTTGAGAAAGAAAACGCAACATTCAGGGAATGAAGATTTTTTTTATATTTTTTGCCATTACACAAAACTACTGTCAAAGAATATTTTAGTTACGCAACATTACAAGTTAATTACAGAAAAACTTTTCTTTGAAGATCGATGTTTGATGAACTCTTCATTGTTATATTTCACTGTAATGTAAATTCTGATCCTAATGAATAGTTTTTTGGCGTAGTTAATAGGGAAACATGGACATGGACACGGAGGAGAATAAACAGCATTATTCATACTTTCGTAAATAGATTTAGCAATCTTACCATTTATATAGAGGTTATTAAAGAAGCCTTGGTAATGCCTTTCCATGTCTTGTACAAAATTAACGAACTCTTGGGTTGGAACAAATAGTAAATTGTTAGTATCATTGTTCGCTAGACCATCCACATCCATGTTCCCAAATTCCATTTTAACATTGGGAAATAAAAACGCTTTAAACAGTTGACATTCTCCGTGTAGGCTCACGCATTTGTTATACACATAACTACTGATATATCCCAATCTGTTGTGTTCAGGCAATACAATTTTACAATAATCTGAACTTGAGATTGGAGGAGTCGTGGGTTCTGTGTTAATTTCGACATAATCTTCTTCCATTCGAACATTTTCTTCTGCTTCAGAGCTCAGAATAAAACCTAATTTTTCTGTATTAACAAGTACTTAATTGTGATAAATCGCCTGAGCCTTTCCCTTGTTTACCTGGTTTTATTATGTTGGAAAAGAAAATTTTCCTAAATGCTGATATAAATTTTCTTGTCGTGGGCCGTTTTCTTTTATTTCGGACTTGGCCAAAGAAAATGTCTGTAACATCTTGATTTAACCGTCTAGTTAGTAGGTTGTTGTAGCCCTCCACCCTGAGGTCTTCAAACAAACACAGAATAGATGTTATTGTAATTTGATACCCTTTGATGAACTGAGCAGTCGACGTTACGTCGCGCCCTGTCGTTGAATTACTTAGTCTCAACGATTTAAAAATCTGAAGCATTTCATTCATAAACGTTACCTGTGTAACACTTCCACAGAACGCCTGCTGTAATTCGCATGTCGAATGGACAGTTGAAGAATTCAAAATATCAAACAAGTCATTTATCAATTTGATGAACTTTACAGTATCTTTTGCGGATTCTTGGATTGCCTGAAAATCTATATAGCATGAGATAGCTGTTGCTACAGTATTGCTTAACAACTCCGTAGCGAATTGCACCTGAACTTTCTCAAACATGTTGGGTTTTATGTGACTCTCTGTTAACTTTGGAGCAAGTTTTAACGTTTTGTTCTTCTCGCTTTCATAAAACTGTAAAATATGTTCGTATTTTGCAACTGATCCATTAAAATAGAAGTCATTCGACATCAGATTGTTTCTCAATGATTTTATTAAATGGAGTGCGTCTATTATGTAGAATATTTTTCTGTTTTTGACGAAAAAGTAAGGTCTCTCTGTGGAAACCATATTTATTTTTTCCTGGCTTAACAGGTCCGAACCTAGGTCAGAAACAAACGTTCTAATGTCCAGTCCAACATCAATAAGTTTTTCCAATAGCTGTTCAATCCATTTAGATATGACATCGCTGTTTTTGGCCTCCCCTAGGAGCGCAAAACCGATAGGTTGTTGCCAGTTTCCAAATATGCCTCTTATTATAACTACTAAAGCCTTTTTAGCCAGCACTGGACTTTGAAGTCCGTTCACCTCTTGCAGTCCAATGATTTTGTCCCAGTCTTTATTGTAGAATAGATTAGTTTTTAAATTGATAGTGTCAACTACAAGGGAGCAAACTTTTTCTGAATTCGTCATGTTTGTTACTTTCGCCTTCAAAGTTGTCATCAGATGCTCGTTAACTTCTGTGCTGATTGGTAATGAGTGCTTGGCCAGAGTCGCGGCGTTTGGGAGGCACAAAGCTTGTTCCAGTAATTTGTACGCCTGTGGACTAGTATAGTACAAATTAATGCAAAATTGTTTATATTTCGGTGAGTACCTATTCCCTTTACCATGAAATTTCAATTTAGTCTGTGCTTTTACAATTTCTGCTAAAGGTTTTGTCAAGAATTTGTCACAGAGTTTGTGGAAGGTGTCTTTATTGAGACTACTTGACGCTGCTGACTTCAATTGTTTCTTGCATGTCATTAGTTCTTCCTTTAGTTTTTTCATAGATGGAAGGGATGTGGTAAGAAAATTCGCTGTTTGTGCGCTTTTTTCTATTTTCAACACATAAAAGTCTGTCTGTGCGAATTTGTTGAATGTTTCTTTTATTACAGTTTGAGTTTGTTTGGCTACGGATCGTTTCGCCGGTAAGTTTAGAGAGGGAATAGAGAATCTCCTCAATCTCTTTCGCTCGGGCTTGCCCTGAATGCTCCCCGGATCGAAGTGCTCCTCACAGACTACATAGCTGTGAGCGTGCCTGTCTTGCAACTCTTCCCTGGAGATTAAGTGCAGCCATATGGCACGTCTGAAAATAAACAACGTTAGTTTAATTCAAGCGATACAATACTTAAGTGCTTTATTTACTTTCGGTTATTGGCTGATATTCATAATCTCATTCTGACAATTCAACCGTGGGTTCACATTTATTTAATGGATTTAGCAAGCCACACAACAACACAACTTAGCAAAATGGGGTTTTATAAGCCCGTTGGATGCTCAATGTGAGTGCGGTGCCCCTGTTCAGTACATGAGCCACATGTTGGAGTGCCCCAAGTGCCCATACACATGCACTTTGGAGGATTTGATGAGTGCCACCGATGCTGCTATTAATGTAGCCACCTACTGGGTCCAAAAAGTTTGACGAGTTTACAGTCGAATCGAAAAGAAGAAGAAGCAAGTAAGTAAATGTTATCAGTACTATCACAATCCACCAAAGATGTATGGAATTGCTTGGCGAAGGATGCGTGCTATAATAACCACTGATGTGGTAATTTATGTACCTACTCTCGCATAACACGGCTCTGGTAGGCGTGGCCTGTGGATGACTTAGCGATGTTGAGGGATAGCAACGCAATATTGCCAAGTTACGGTTTGCTTGAGAAAACGTACCATGAACAGAATAAAATTAGTCCAGGGTTATGTTTTCCAATGAATCCAATCATCATCATCATCATTTCAGCCGAGGACATGGCCTCCCCCAAGTGTCGCCACGATGAACGCTCCTGTGCGTCTCGCATCTATCGGTTTCCCGCAACCTTCACCAGGTCATCGGTCCACCTTATAGGAGGCCTTTCAACGCTGCGTCTTCCGGTACGCGGTCGAGAACCTTTCGGCCCCAACGGCCATCTGTTCTGCGAGCAATGTGCCCAGCCCATTGCCACTTAAGTTTGGCAATTCTTCGTGCTATGTCGACAACTTTAGTTCTCCTGCGGATATCTTCATTTCTGATTCGAAGGAAACCCCGAGCATAGCCATTGCCCTTTGGGTGAGTCTATGCCTTCTGATGAATGAATCTAATTATCGTTTAATTGTACACGATAAAAGTCAAAAAGTTCCTAACCGATGAATTTGCCACGGGCCCCAGATGGTGTAGTATAATTACGCCAATGCTTGAATACTTGTTTTTTTTCGGTACCTTGAAAATTCAAGTACCTACTTAGGCAATCCTCCACAAAGGATTCCCTAAGTAGATACTTGAATCCGTCATTAACCAAAAGCACCAAACAAATAAAACAATTAGGTATTAATTAAAATTAGTTGAGATAAAAAGGCAAAAGACAATTAATCATCATCATCAGCATCATCATCAGCCTTTTTAATGTTCCCACTGCTGGGACTCAGGCCTCCTCTCTCTAGGAGAGGGAATGGGTCGTAATCCACCACGCGGGCCCAATGCGGGTTGGTGAATGTCACTTGTCTTCGAATTTTTGGTTCTAGAACATGCCGGTTTCCTCATGATGTTTTCCTTCACCGTTTTGAGAGCAATGCTGATGAAATAAATTACACAAAGTAATGCGTCTGGCTGGGTTTGAACCCGCGACCTACAACTCGTAAGTCGGAGTCATTACCAAAGACAATTAAATAGTAAAAAATAAAATAGTAAAATAAACAGTTTTCACTGGCCAAGTCATGCAAAACTGTTATCTGTCTGTTGTGTGTGTGTGTGTCTGTTGTCTGTTAGCTGTGTCTGTGTGTGTTGTGGTCTGTTCTGAATTTTTCTGCGATTTTTATTAACAGAAGTACAAAGTGAGGAGCCAAAATAAGGTATCGTTTTATTGGGTTACGGGAATGTACTAAAGAGTTACCGCGGCCCTGGAACGGAAAAAGCAACTGAAGGAGCACAGGTAGGTTTAAGTCAGGAAAAGTCTGACAAGCCCAGGGTTGCCAACTATACTGTTAAAAACAGTATTATACTGTATTTTTCACTACATTATACTTTTTGCTGTTGAACAAAAATAAATTAAAGAAAATACTGTTTTCAGCACCAAAATTCTTAAAATATAGGTACTCGTAATTGTCAGACTTAGGCGCTAACACATTAAACAAATAAAATACTTTTAATAATGTTCTCAAATAAAAAAATAGTTTATTTCTTGTAAAAAAAAGTTGGCAACCCTAGACACGCCGCGGCAAGCCCTTGCGTGGAGCAAGGGCTTGCCAGAGCGGGAGAAGTTAATTGATGATTTACCACCTCAAAAAAACTTATAATGCGTTTGGCTTACTAAGTTCTGTAAGCCATGCCTATGGAGACTTAGTTGTTTTGAGCACCATTAGAATGCGGATGTAAACACATTCTAATATTTTTTCAATACTTGGCAGCAAAATGTATTGAGAGTCGACCTTCTCACAAGCTTCGCTGAGGTAGGCAGTCAGTGGTACAGTAAAATTCTCACGACAGTTTCATGATTATTATCCAGTTGTGTTGACAATTAGACATCTGAGATTCACTACACGATCATAATCTGTACATCTGTACATATAAATAAAATTGGAGTGTCTGTTTGTGATATTGAAATAACTGCTTTTTACTGCTTGCATATGAATATATTATACGGTACATACACCAAAATAACATTTTTTGTCTGTCTGTTTGGCCGGGCTAATCTCTGAAATGGCTGGACCGATTTTGATGGGACTTTTTTGGCAGGTAGCTGATGTAATAAGGAGTAACATAGGCTAGGTACTTTTATTTTAGAAAAAATAAATTCAAAATCCTGTAGTCTACGCGAACGAAGTCGCGGGCACAGCTAGTATCCACTAAGATTCAATTTGAGAATAATTAAAACAACTACTAAACTTCACTCGAAAAAATTCCAACAAAAAATCCTTCTTACACTGCGCTATAAGATAAACAAACACAAAAGGAAATAGGTACGTATAGAGCTATGTCCTGTGAATGTCAATGTCAAAATGTCAAGGTAACCGGCATACTTAATTGTTTTTAGCGCGATTTCTTCGAGTGAAGTTATGTATTCGCAAATTAATCAATTACACACAAAATAACAACACAATATCAACTTGGAAGCCCTAGTGGATATTGCGATGTAAAATTGGTGTAGTTTTGTACCTATTTCAAGTGTCTGAGGTCTGAGCAACTGCACAATATGCGGAATCATTGAAACAGGCGCGCGTCTCGGAAATTTTACCGAGACGCGCGCCTCGGTAAAATCTGAGAATTTTAATGTAGGTATACCGATATGTTAACAACCTCAGTGCAGTTTGCCGAAAAGGTTGACTGAACTACTTCAAAACTTTAAAATGGTAGGTACACATTCTTATGGTAAAAGCTAAATTCATACGAAGGCTTAAAGGACATAGCACACAAGCCAAAAACAACAAAAAAGAAGTTAAACTCGTTAAAAAATAAAAGGCTCGTCTTGACAATTGAGAAAAACCCTAGAATGTAACTTGGAACGAAACTGAATGAAAACAATAAAATAATAATTAGGGGTCCGGTGTGGTAGTAGCTATATTAGTAGTAGCTACACTACACCGGACACGCCGCCACGCCGCTAGGTAGTCAAAATACTAATGTCAAAACGGGCATTTTATTTTTTCATCCGTTCTGTGACCCACCTGTCAGGTTCCGAAGGCAACGAAAAGAACGATAACTCTGGTTTGTTGATATTTGTGTTGCTGCAGCCAAACACAGAACAAACTTTCTTCGCCATTTTATAGAAAAATGACAGCCGCACGTTCGCAGCAAGCCAGTTTCCGGACGCGACTGGCTTCCCCCCGCAAAATTCCGTGTAATCAGAGCGCTGTGTATGTGTGCGTGTCAGGCCGTTAGGCCACACAAGCACAAAATAGATAGGTAACAGAAGTCATATATGTACTTCACTTTTTATACCTACACTAGGCACTCGCGCTAGGGTCAGCGCGTTGCTCCGAACTAGGGTTGTTATATCGATATTTTTTCTTCGATATGTCGATATTTTCAGCTGATATATTTTGATCCGAAATATCGATATAAAAAATTCAATTTTTTGAGACAATTTTCGATATTGAATATTTTATATCGATCATCATGAAAATGAATGATTATCGATATAAAATATTCATTATCGAAAATTGTCTCAAAAAAGTTTTTTTTTTTTTTTCAAAATTAATTTATTAGAATACTTAAGGAATTCAAAGTCGTAAAAGATAAGTAAGAATAAAAAAACTGTATTGTCTATGACTACTATGTTTTTACAACTTTTTATTTAATTTTATTAAGATTCTCCAGTTTTGTACATACCTTTTGTATAAAAAATATTATTACCTATTATTGAGATTGCGCGTGAATTGTAAGTGTGACTTGATTTGGCCATCAAATTTCTACCATCGGACAACCCGACGTACGGCGAGTATCCACCCTTACGTTGTTGAAACCTCTACGGTCCGGACTAAGCGTTTTACCTCGTCGTTTATACCGCGTACATCGAAGGACTGGAACAATTTGCGTGCTGCGGTCGTCCCATTCGATTATAATATGGGAGTCTTCAAGGCAAGAGGCTCTTAATAAACTAGTGCACCTCGCCATCAACCATTGCATCACTGCTTAACATCAAGTGAGATCGCAGTCAAGTACTAGTTTATAGCAGATAAAAAAACATGACGTAGACTGAATTAAATAAATTATTCTAAAACCGAAAATCTCGAAAAGTTTGACCGATATATCGATAGTTTTTCCTCGATATATCGAGGCCGATATTGATATTTTTATAAATATCGATAAAACGATTTTTTTCCTCGATATATCTATTTTTTCCGCGATATATCGAGACCGATATTAATGTTTTTTAAAATATCGATATATCGATGTATTTCTTCACTGCCGACATCCCTAATTGAGCCGAGATATCGTGTCTGTGAGCGGTGTCTATGTATGCGTTGCTCGAGCACGCTTTGTATGTAGATTGTCTTCTGTACTATCTATTTTGTGGCCGAGATATCGTGTCTGTGAGTGGTGTCGATGTGTGCTTTGCTCGAGCGCGCTTTGTATGTAGATTGACTTTTGTACCTACCTATATATTTTGTAACACGCACAAGTGCAGCGAGCCATGTTATTTTTAGCTTAACCCTTAACCAGCCGCGGACATCGGCGTCCCATTTAGTTTTTTCGATGCTGTTTCCAAGTTTTGATAGTAGAAAGCTCACAATCAGTCAAAATTCATAAATACCTATGTATTTTGTGGTTCCGAATTCGCAAATTCTTATCGTATACTCAGCGTATAACAGCCATTTGAATTCAGTTACAATTCTATCAAAATCAGTGCAACCGTTTCGGAGATTAGCCAGCACCAAACAGACGAACATTTTTAAAAACTTTCAGACATATTAGTAAAAAAAATAGGTATATATTTTGTTAAATAATGTTATTTAACAAAATATTTTTTTTACTAATAGGTACCTACATATCTAAAAGTTATTTTATTTTTTATAAACAGTCTTTTAATTTTTTTGTGTTTATAGATTACTTATACGGGTTCATCTGATTAGTCTGATATTAAGAACCACAGAACAGAACATACTTTTCTTTATTCCGTGGTAAGAGTGCATCTAGTCATGACACTTCGAATTAGCCTAGCCTGACAGTAATAATTATCATACATTGTTTTATTATGGAGTATCCTACCCGTGGCCATGACTACCTTCCGATTTTAGCATCAGATCAGTTTGATGGTAAAAATTAAATTGGTTCGAGATAATAACAATGTCGTTGGCCATCTGTGGTCTTCTTCATCAGTTCCACTTCAACAAATTGTACTTTGTGAATGATTATGTAAGTAACTTTTTGATGATTGTAATATCGAAATCGCTATAGTCCTAATTAGGTAATAGTAAAGGTACGTGACTGTAATAGTTTAGAAGTTCCCATATTTTTTCATGGATCCCAACATCAAAACTTACTTTTGATAATGAGCACAATCAGAAAATATTATTTTTAACAATTAAAAAAGAATTTTCCAAATCAGATCAATTAATTACAACAATATTATTTACGAGTATTCTAAGATAACAAACATAAATAAAAAAGACACAAAACTTTTTTTTAAAAGGGACTCGCATTCAACGTGTGTCATTTCACTTTGCCTGTATTGCCACTGTAAATATAATAGAATTTCCCCAAAAGGGTAAATTTATTAAATTTTCAATCGTAAGACGACATCACCACAATAAATAAGTACACCAACAATACTCTTTATTATAAATAACTTTTATTCTGGGGTCAACACTGAAATCTCGAAAAAGTCTGCTGCCTTAGTAACTGTCGTCTCCACATTATATTACAGAATAAATTAATCACTAAGTGGAAATCGGGAGTTTGGAACGTAGGTACTAGGTACCTACATATTATCTTTTTGGTCGTCACAAATTGTACATACGTCTGTACAGCTTAAATGACTTTGAAAAACGCTTAATTGTCGTTTTATACTCACGTTTGAACGAATTTTTTTTTCCGATAATTTTTTGGTTATTTACGTAAAAAACTCACAATTACGAAAATAATAATACGCCGGGGCACCCGAGGAGTACTCCCAACTCAACTAGTACCTAAGAGTTGAGAAACAGACAGGATTCTGGTTCATTTTTTAACTAATTGCTTTAACTAAGTACATAATTTGTTTTTTTTTTCAGTATTTTCTTATTATTAGTGGTGAACTGAAGAGCTACAGACGACTGCAATGCTGTCATTATTCAGCCTATTCTGCAGAAGTGCTGAAAGGTCATCGAGACAATATATGTAGAGAGGTGTACGCCTGACGCTTAGCTATTCAAGTCATGACTGTAGCTGTATTGTCATCAGCCTTGGCTCAGCTGGGGACAATCAACCACTACAAGTATGTCAGCTACGTCGTGGCTACGTAGACTTGCTCTTTGGATTATAAAAATTCTATATTGACAATAATAATTAGAGGCTTAAGTTAGCAGTAGACTCTAAATTACTCAGACTTAGGTACTTAGTTGTAAGGCATAAATCATAAATTAACCCTTTAGTTTCTAGTTTATCTTACCATTTCTAAATTAGGTACTCAAGATTTAATTACCTAATTAACAAAAAAGGTATCTGATAATTATATTATTATTCTGTTGATCTCATTGAGAGCATAAAGGTTACTATGTAAGTAGGCAGGTCACGGCAGGTGTCATTATTCCTTCATAATAATTGATTGGCAACAATAAAAATAAACAGTAAGTGTTGCGGAGCGGGCGGCGGGCCCGGCCACAGAACGGCAACGTCGCTCGATCGATCGACGCCGCGTTAAGGCCAACAGGAGTTTCCCCGTACGAGAAATACACTCAGAGTTTCTTTACAATCAGACTTCTTTCGTTGAGTGTTACGTAAATACCTACTTATTTACTGAGAAAACATTTCTTGGACAAGTTCGAAGTTAGTTGAAAAACATTTAATTGAAGAGGCGTGGAGGAATAGAGGAGTCGTGTACTCTGACAGTTGAAATATATCAAGTACCTACTTTCATATCAAATAGTGAGCTCGATGGTTTTTGATTTGTTTGTGAGTACATTTAAAAGATATGCAGGTACTTAGTACTTAGATCATTATTCTATCAAGTAAGATCCAAGCGTCTGCTGACAAAAATGAACACTGCGGCTAAAAGTGTTAAAAATATCTCCGGCATTCTTTCAGTGACAGTCTAGGTACTTACACATTCTAAAATATTTGACTCAACAAAGTGCTCGATTGAAATTCGTTGGACAACGTGGTTAAAATTAACTTCAGGAAAATTGAAAACTCGATGCGTACCTAAAATGTTTCACAGGGCTAAAATTCCGAACGCAACAACTTTATAAAGTGGCGACGACGCGTCGTCGAAGAAATCCGTCATTCATTATTCTGTCGTAGATAAATAACTCGCCCACGTTATGGACGGTTCATTCAATTACTGACTCTGAAAAAATAAGTCGTTATCAAGAAAATGTCGGATATTAAGCCGCATGAATTGCCAGGTTGGATTATTTCCAGGCTTCAATTTCCTAACGTTAAATGAAACGTTTTGAATATTTATGCCGTGTGAGTTTTGAAGGCAGACATATTATTCTGTACTTGTGTGTATACTTATGACCGGGTTTAATCATTATACAATGTTCATAGTGTTAAGTTTTACCTGTGTCTATTTATGTATATTTATTGTCGTATTGTTCTCGCCATATGGTAATAAGTAATGTAGAATCTCACGTTCTGGAAAGTCATCCATACGACATATATGTAACATTACACAGGTCTGTGAATAACTACCAAATACAAATAAGAGATCATGCCAATAGTGCGTTGAGTTATGCCACTGTATAACATCTATTCAGATGACAATTTATAGAATATTTGGGATAATCTCACCCTGCAGACAACAATATCAGTAATCTAAAAGACTAAGAATTAAACGCTTATTTGTCGGGATAATACTGCATTCAATAAGTACCTATATCGAAAAGATTTCATGTTGACCTCCAAATGAAGAGCATGCATGAAAAGATCAAAAATGTGCATTACGAAAGGAGGTACGCGAGCCGCAAGGATCGAGCCGAGCTTTGTTCCCTTCTCTACCTGAGAGAGATCTAAGGCGCTTGTAACAACGGTAGCCCATGTTGTCGATCGACGATAGCTAACGTACCTTGTAACTCGCCCACATTGCGTTTTGCACCGACAACTGGTTGCAACTTCAGTGGGAAGTGGTAAGGTGAAAGTTAAGAATCTCTACAGTTAGTAGAACGAAATAAAACAGATATTATAAGCGAGAGAATGAGATTATTTGAATCCATTGTTTCCATTCACACCGTTGTGACGTCAAATGGAGAATTAATGAGAGTAAATAACTACATGAATCCAATGCGGCAAAGACTACAGCGGTGTGTCTATGCAGTGATACAAAAATAGCATTAGGAGATGACTCACCGATTTCATTCTACCAATCACAAATTGCTTTTGAGGTGAGAAGCCAAAAAAAGAGTGATTTGTTGGCGTAATTACAGTTTCACACGAAGACGTGGCTTGAAGATAGAAGATACCTTCAATCTACCCTGACGATTTTTACAAATGTGTAGTGCAGGGCGTGTCACGTATCCAGATTCCTTCATCTTTCGACATAACAGGTGATGCTGGTATCATATTTTTCTTCTGGTACACAATATTTGGAATAGGTGCCAAAATATTTATATGTATATTATGCATATTTATGTACGCAATGGCCCATTTATTCAAAGTACCTGCATACTATTATACTTTAATACTGTTCTATGTTTGCCATGAATACTATGACATGGATTGTATGGCGTAATTGCAGCGAGTCACGACTTAGCGAATATGCAGTTATGTGATGGATGAGTTATATGAGCTAATTCTGAAGACTCTGAGAATGAGGAAATTGGGAACAGAATTGAAGATATTGTATGGAATCTTCCGATTTCTTCTTAGCTAGCAGCAATTTCTATTTTCATGAATGGACTCATTTAAGCAATGAAATCCAGTTCAGGGATATGAATAGTTTAGAAGCCGGTCCAGCCCAGGCTTTAGCCAGTACCTACATAAATGTAAAAAATGAAAAGCGTCTTGTCAGGCCGAAGATTATCTTGGCAGTTATGAACCACCCACCTATTTATACCGCGTTGTGTCGGTCGCCGCGACGTTGCCAGCTCGCACCCGCTGGCGAGCACTTTGAATTTCGAACGTGGACCGGTATTATTGCTAGTACGGAGAACTTGCCCATTTTAAGAGAAAATGAACAGAAATAGATTTTATAGGCGTTTACGTATTTTTATTTAGCTAAAGAAATTACAAAGGAATAGATAGGTATCATCAAACTCACAAATTATTCGTCTGAATCTATCTGGTCACATTTATACGCATCTAACCATGATATGTCAACCCCCTTGTTAACTATGTTATCATGAGAATAAAGTCAATTTATGCTTTGACGATAATTTTGGTAGAAGCCGACATAAAGAAAATGGCTGGACAATGACAAAGGCATTCCACAATAAAGCTATTTGCCCACGTAGGCCAAGCTAGCACGCAAACAGAAAATCCTTTCAATCCCCCAGGAATTTACAAATACCAATCATACAAACGGGCACAAGTCAGAGGGCATGTCATATTTTTGAGTCTAATTGAAAACTATGATAACTTTCCATACCACAACTTTGAAAGTGTAAACATGATCTAAAAATCACGCAGTGCATATAAAAAAACTATTTAACAAAATTTCCGGGGAGATTTTATATTTGAGCTGGCAGCCCCAACATTCTTGTGTCGGGCTCGACTCGACCAGCACTCGGCGCGCGGGCCTAGATGCAGTAGCGCGTATGCTTGCTCCATGCAACGACACAATTTTAGTCGCGTATTTTTTTACGATAAATAACTCTGCACTTTGAAACATGAGTCTCAGATGGAGGTACATATATGATTTCTGTAGTATGTTTTAGCGTTCATTTGACTACAGTATCGGCTTCTGATGTTTGGGTTTATAGACCAATGAGATGCTTGCATTCATTTGCAAGTAGGTACACATTGAAATACGCTGTTGGTATCTACTGTGGGAACCTAATTCATTAGGTCGAACTGTTTAAGTCGTTGCAATTATAGAGCTAACAGTAGAGAGAGATTCTGGCGTAAAGCAAGATACACAGTATCCTCTTATACTTCTACTGGTTTCCTAAACAAACTGTATAGGTACTTAAGTACCTTATACAAGGGGAAAAAAGACAACTTCCTTCAGATATAATGATGATAATAACCAAATTCCACAAATTGCTTGGCTTTAACTTGTCTATTGTGAAGATAAACCCTGGGGTCGGAAGATACGGTCGTGGGCCTTTTTGGACCGGGTACGTGGTGCCAACTTCCACCTAGGTACTTATAATTTTTTTTTTTTTTTTTTGTAAGTAAGTATGTTGTACTTTGAGACCACAAATAAAATAAATGCTGTTTTTAGTACTAACTAATGTGTTTTTCCTTGTGGTCCCAAAATACCAGGTAGGTACTCAAAAATAAGATAGGTACCCAGAATATATTGGCTGTAGTACCTGCCGTCACCAAAGTAGGTGCTTACAAAAATCTGTGGTACAACTTAGTCATTTTTTATCAACTTTACGATTCCGACACCAACTTCCAGGAACTCTGACGATCAATTCGGATGTCCTAGTCTACCTAGAGTAGTCATAAATTATGTAGAAACGTTCTCATCAGAAAATAAAATGCTAACTTTAGCATCAGCGTGGAACATGAACCGCTGAAGTCAACTCAAATGGGTCACTGCTCGGTGTTGTCTGAAATCAATAAACTGGATGCGTTACTGCTGCATGTGACTGGCCACTAACAATATAGATACTATTATTATAGAACAGCTCAGCTCAGTTGTCTATATTTCTAGTACCTATAGGCTAGGTAGTGGTTACGTTCTATGGCATTTCTAGGCCCGGTAACAATTAATACTACAGTTATAGGTACAATGCGTTTCAAATAAGAATAGGATTGATTGCCATGTTGTGACGTCACGTCATACTGTCAAATCGAAGAAGTAAGGCAAGCAAAACAAAAAATTCTAAAACTTAATTTCAGTTCATCAAGAATCCAGTTCTTCAATTTAGCTCATCTCATCTCTGAGTTTTTTTTTTTGATTTTTCCTAATTTCTTACGATTTGTCAGTAAGTACCTATGACGTGACGTCACAACATGGCAATCGATCCTATTCATAAATGGAACGAATTGTAAGTTGAGGTTATGGTTACGTGTATATCTTTGTTTTCTTTGAACAGTACAGCTATTGGTTTATTCTTTAGACTATAGCTATGTTTTTTATCAGACCCTGATTTGTATAGTCGTCGACGGCGCGCACTGCTCCCGCGCGCCTCAAGGAGCTGTCAGCAACAGCAGGGACCCAGCTGGGTCGAAGCCTACTGGGGCCAGGGTTAATTCAAAAGATAGCTCAAGCCCCGGTACGAATGCTACGAAGGAACGGGGTGGGCTTTTAATCAGTAAGAGTCTGACACTATCTCCCGCTCCGCCCAAGAGCGGAGGCTGTCATTGGATGATTTTTCCCACCATAAAAAATATCCTAATTTGTAGCGACTTATAGGTAAAGAAGAAAGGTGGAGTGAGAGAGTAATACAAGACACAATTGGTCTCAAACTCCACTACGAAATAAAATTCTGGGTTAAACCCATTCGGGGTTTGCTTCTGGATTTTTGTTTTGAGTGTACACTTACAAAACGCCAATATGGAAAAAAGAGCAGTGCATAGACAATGACGCAGATTAAAAATAGCCAAACATCGAGAAGAAGAATAGCAAAAGGTTGCGATCAGTTATGTCTACCTCAGACTTCCCACGAAGCCATAGCGTGGTGGATGGCGACAGGGCGATGACTTCCGATATAATAAGAGGCCCACGTCATCACGCGTGAGTAGGTGTAAGATAGAGAACTAAGAATAGATGTTTTTTTTTAGTTCTCTAGGTATTACTAGCTTTTGCCCGCGACTTCGCTCGCGTACATAAAATATAGCCTATGTCACTCAGGAATAAATCGGCTCTCTATCGGTGAAAAAATTTTAGCTATCGGACCAGTACCTACTTCCAGAGATTAAAGATCTCCTACAAACAATAAAACATAAAAACAAAAAAAAAACTTTACCTCTTATATTAGTGTACCTAGAATTTTAGATGTAGATAACAGATCTTTGGTATTTTTCCAGGATTTCCGTAGTAATTGCAGTGGTTTTTATCTAATAACTTGTGGATTTTCTTGAAGAAAAGAAGCTTATCCAGCTTCAGAAGTTGAACAGATGACAGTCCCAAAATCACTTGAAGCTGTAACCAGCCCGGTTTTCTAAATTTTACCAATGATTTTTGACCGGGATTTTTTACAAATTGTGTCTGGACATTGTCGAAAGAATAAAAGAAGGAAAGATAGAAAAAAGAAATATTTGGCACACATAGAGACACTCACTGTAGAAACAACATTTCGAAACATAAAAAAAAAAAAAATACCCTGACACAATATGTGTCTCACGGCTGCGCCAAATAGATCCAGTTATACATATAGAGTTCATGTACAGTAGTGGTATTGTTACGCCATTAAACGTGAACCCGCCATATCTCCGAGAAAATAAAGAGTAGCACGTAATGATTAAAACGCATTGCTGTTCGAAAGGTCTAGAATGGTTGTACGTAGCCAGCCTTAGAAAAATCTCGAAACATCCACAAAGTACTTACAACTAGTGGGTAGGCATTTATCTAGGATAAGGGAAATGATACTCTCCGACGTTAACAATAGAGTCGAAATTCGCATGAAAGTGACTCTTATTACCACGAGTAATAAAAATGATTTATGACTTCGAGAAGCGATTCAATTGTTCTGGAATTCTGGATCGTTCGTGGGACGTCGGTATCTAGAATTTTCTTGGCTCCGCATATAAATACGAGCCCCCGGCCGGAAGCGAGTTAGTTGTGATTTCGACTGCGATCAAGAGCGAACTACCTAAGAGTGTGAAGTGATTTTATCTAACGACCTAAGCGATAGTGTAACGGTACTCTAGTGTTAATTGCGATTCGGATTATTGTTGACTGGACTATTTTGTTATTGTTAGTGGTGAATAAAGTTGTCTCTTAGTAAATCGGCATTTGATTACCCACGTACGTAACAACTGGTGTCAGAAGTGAAATGCCATTACTACAGAGGGACGACGAACAGCGACCACGAACAAGAAGGCAAATGGAGATGGATGCTGCGCGTCATCGTATGGAGGAGGAAGATCAGGCTGGTATGGTAGCAACAGAAGCTGCTGAGGTGCCAACAGGACCATCCTCGGAATTGAACCTCGCTGCGGTGTTGGCCGCCATGCAAGCTAGTATGGAGGCCAACCAGCGCAAGCTCCAGGACCTAATCGCAGCGAACCAGGAAGAAGCTCGCCGCGAACAGGAAGCCGCTCGCCGCGAACAGGAAGCCGCTCGCCGCGATCAGGAGGCTAAGCAGAACCTGATCCTCGATAAAATCGACCACGGCCTCGTCACGTTGGGCGAGAAGGTAAAGAATCTCACCTTGGAGGTCAAGGAGGTTTCCGCCCGAGCTGATAGCCTAGAAACAAGAATTGATGGCCACGAAGATCGCCTGCTGGACATCAACAAAAAAATTGTCAAGCTCGAAGCACGCGAACCCGTTGTTGTCGGCTCACCATCGCACACTCCCTGTGCATCCGCCGCAAAATTTGATGTGCCGCGTTTTGATGGCACGTCTTCCTGGACGGCATTTAAGTACCAATTCGAGACATTGGTCGAAACAAACCGCTGGGATGATAAGCAGTCTTTTGCGGCATTAACTTTGGCTCTACGAGGGGACGCTCTGCTGGTCCTAGAGAACCTTCCTCCGAACAGCAGGACGTTGGAGCGTCTCATGGAGGGATTAGACACTCGCTATGGAGACAAGCACCTCGAGCACGTTTTCCGCGCGCAGCTTCGCGAGAGAACGCAGAGGTTGAACGAGAGCCTGCAGCAATGGGGAGTTGAGGTTGAACGACTGGTCCGGCGTGCGTACAGGTCGATGACACCAGAGACGGTGGAAGTTAATCTCGTGCAAGCATTCATCGACGGTCTACGGGATCCTGAAGTCAGGGCTACGGTGCGACTCGGACACCACCAAACTCTAAAAAGTGCGATGGCTCACGCTCTGGAAGTAGAAGCCGTACGACAAGATTCACGTACGCATAGAGTTAGGGAAGTGGTGGTCTCGCCTTCAGCGCGACCATGTCACCGAGAAGTGGTGGCTTTTTCTCCAGCACAGTCCCGCTATATTCCAACGTGTTACGGGTGCAGAGAAAAAGGGCACATTCGCACCGATTGTCCTAAGAAAAAGAGGGAAAGTGTGGACTCCGGAACTCAAGTCAACGAGGAGCCGATAAAATTTAATGTCGCCAGGGCCACAGCCCCAACCATCACCATCAATCAAGTTCACAACGGAAATAGTTTGATCATCGAAGGAACGCTGAATCATCGTGCCTGCAATTTTACCGTTGACACCGGGGCGTCGCGAACCATTGTAAGGCCGGAGTTGCTGAAACGAACCATCTCATGGCAAAGAGAGTCTCCAACCTGCCGACTTCAGACAGCAACCGGCCAGTCAGTCTCCGTCCTCGGTGATACAGAAATTGAGTTCAAAATCGGTGATCAAGTGTATATCCATCCTGCGTTAATTGCGAATATTACCGACGACTGCATACTGGGTCTTGACTTCTTGCGGAATAACCGATGTATTTTAGATATCGACAGGGGAGTATTGAAATTCCCAGATCAAGAAGTCTTCCTGCGAGGAATTACCTCATGCAACCTTTATTGTTTAAAGGATACTACATTGGCTCCGAGAACAGAAACCTTAGTTGAAGTAAAATTCCCCAAGAAAATCAAGCAACGAAGATGTGTAATGGTTGAAGATATTGGCCGGCACCCGGAGCTCATCACTGCCAGAACATTAGTTATGACGAAAGGGAAATCCAAGGTAAGGATTGTGAACCTTGGGAAAGAAGAGTTCCAACTGAAGAAAAACAGAGTTGTTGGGAGATGTGAAGAAGTTCAGTATCTCCGTCAAATCAATACATCTCCAGCAAAGCAAAACACGACAAAAGTTGAAACGGATCACATCCAGCAACTTCTGGAAAATTCTAAGAGCAATTTATCGCCTTCGGAATTGCAGCAAGCCAGGGAATTTCTGCTACGGTTTCGAGATATCTTTGCAACGGGAAAAGACTGCGGGAGAACAGGTCTCGTCAAGCATGAGATAGATACAGGTGATGCTAGACCGATTAAACAGAGACCGCGCCGCATACCCTGGGCTAAGGAATCTGAGGTAGCAGGAATGGTAAAGGACATGGCTGATAGCGGAATAATTGAGCCTTCTACGAGTCCATGGTCTTCTCCAGTCGTTCTGGTAAAGAAGAAGGACGGCAGCACAAGATTCTGTGTGGACTACAGAATGCTGAATAATGTGACGAAGAAGGACAGTTATCCCTTACCAAGGATAGACGATACGCTGGATATGCTCAGTGGCATGAGGTGGTTTTCTACCATTGATTTGAAAAGTGGCTACTGGCAAGTGGAAATCAGCGAGAAAGATAAAGAAAAGACAGCGTTCAGTACGGGTATTGGCAGCGGCCTGTGGCAATTTAACGTCATGCCTTTTGGGTTATGCAACGCCCCAGCGACGTTTGAACGCCTCATGGAGAGAGTCATGGTGGGCCTTCTTGGTGACGTCTGTCTGGTATATTTGGATGACGTCATTATAATGGGTCGCACATTTAAGGAAAACCTGAGGAATATGGAGAAAGTGTTCACCAGGATACGAGGGGCTAACTTAAAACTAAGCCCAAAGAAGTGTGCCCTGTTCAAGAAGGAGGTCAGCTACCTAGGACATGTTATTTCCGCCGACGGGGTGAGAACCGACCCTGAGAAGATAAAGGCAGTCCAACAGTGGCCAGCTCCAAGGAACAAAACGGAAGTACGTGCATTTCTAGGGTTGTGCGCATACTATAGGCGTTTTGTCAAGAATTTTTCGGACATTGCAAAACCTTTACATCAGCTGACTGAGGATAAACGAGATTTTATCTGGGACGAGGACTGTGAGTCAGCATTCGACGAGCTAAAGCAACGGCTATGTGAAGCGCCCATACTGGGGTATCCAAGCAGAGACGGAAGATTTGTCGTTGATACCGATGCCAGCAACACGGGAATTGGAGGAGTGTTGTCACAGGTGCAGGGTGACAGACAGGTCGTAATCGCTTACTTCAGTAAGGCACTTTCAAAGCCAGAAAGGAACTACTGCGTGACTCGACGAGAACTGCTGGCTGTGGTAAAAACCTTGCAGCATTTCCACAAGTACCTTATAGGAAGACAATTTACATTGAGGACTGATCACGCTGCATTGAAATGGCTTCTACAATTTAAAAACCCTGAGGGCCAAGTTGCAAGATGGCTCGAGCAGCTGCAGGAATTTAACTTTGTGACAGAACATCGTAGTGGAAAAGGGCATAACAATGCTGACGCCCTGTCACGACGTCCATGTAATGAGGACTGCAGACACTGCCAGCAGAATGAAGCCCGAGAACACGTTAATTTAATTAGGGCTGAAGGCGACTTCAAGAAGTCCCAGGAAGAAGATGACGATATTCGACCTATACTGGACTGGAAGCGTAGCGGAACTAGGCCCCAGTGGAGTGAAGTATCGTCACACAGTCCCGTAACTAAGAGCTACTGGGCACAGTGGGACAGTTTAGTCCTAGAAAATGATGTGCTTTGTAGGAAATGGGAATCGAACGATGGCAAGGAGGTGACCACACAAGTGATAGTACCACGATGTGAAGTAGTCCCCCTGCTACAGGAAATACACGATGGTTCTTCTGGAGGACACCTGGGCATCAAGAAAACTCTACTGAAAGTGAGACAGCGGTATTACTGGCTCAATTGTAGAGATGACATAGAGCAATGGTGTCGGAAATGTACAGCGTGCGCATCTGTGAAAGGACCACAGACTAGGAGCAGGGGCAGGCTTCAGCTGTACAATGTGGGAGCCCCATGGGAACGCATCGCTATCGACGTCGCTGGACCTTTTCCAGTTACAAATGACGGAAACAAGTACATAGTGGTGATCCAGGACTATTTCACAAAGTGGCCCGAAGTCTTCGCCATACCCAATCAGGAAGCGACGACAGTGGCGAAGAAGGTGGTCGAAGAAGTAGTATGTCGGTATGGCGCACCTTTGGAAATCCATTCCGATCAAGGCCGTAACTTCGAATCTGCGCTGTTCCAGGAAATGTGTACACTTCTGGGAATTTATAAGACACGCACAACACCTGCGCACCCGCAGTCGGACGGAATGGTGGAAAGGTTTAACCAAACCCTGGAGAATCACCTGGCTAAGGTTGTCGATGACCATCAGAAGGACTGGGACCGGTATATTCCACTATTTCTGATGTCTTACCGATCGGCAGTGCATGATAGCACGGGACATACCCCAGCAAGAGTGAATTTCGGCAGGGAAATGAGACTTCCGGTCGATGCCATAACTGGCGTGCCACCTGACAAGACTAAGCCAGTTACGGACTACGTAAGTGACCTTCAAGATCAATTGGACGAAGTGCATAAACGAGTTCGTGAGAATAGCATGAACGCCAGCGTAAAAATGAAAACTAGATACGACCGTAATGCCAATGCCAAGGGATTTGAGGAAGGTACACTGGTCTGGCTCCACAACCCGCTTCGACGGAAAGGGAAGTCGCCGAAACTCCAAGCTCGATGGGAGGGACCTTACACCGTGTTAAAAAGGATTAATGACGTGACCTACCGCATCAAGAAAGGGCTAAGAGGGAAACCCAAGGTTGTCCATGTGGATAGATTGGCGCCGTATCACGGATCTAATAATGCTCGGGACGAGCATGACTAAGAGGGGGGCACTGTTACGCCATTAAACGTGAACCCGCCATATCTCCGAGAAAATAAAGAGTAGCACGTAATGATTAAAACGCATTGCTGTTCGAAAGGTCTAGAATGGTTGTACGTAGCCAGCCTTAGAAAAATCTCGAAACATCCACAAAGTACTTACAACTAGTGGGTAGGCATTTATCTAGGATAAGGGAAATGATACTCTCCGACGTTAACAATAGAGTCGAAATTCGCATGAAAGTGACTCTTATTACCACGAGTAATAAAAATGATTTATGACTTCGAGAAGCGATTCAATTGTTCTGGAATTCTGGATCGTTCGTGGGACGTCGGTATCTAGAATTTTCTTGGCTCCGCATATAAATACGAGCCCCCGGCCGGAAGCGAGTTAGTTGTGATTTCGACTGCGATCAAGAGCGAACTACCTAAGAGTGTGAAGTGATTTTATCTAACGACCTAAGCGATAGTGTAACGGTACTCTAGTGTTAATTGCGATTCGGATTATTGTTGACTGGACTATTTTGTTATTGTTAGTGGTGAATAAAGTTGTCTCTTAGTAAATCGGCATTTGATTACCCACGTACGTAACAGTATATAGGCGGCAACAAGGCATTCTCTACCAGTCAACCAGTTCAGTAAAAATGCCAGACAACTGCGTGGTAGCCAGTGGTACTTGTCTGACGCTGGTTTTCAACTGAACCTTACCGGGAGTGTACGGCAGTTATTTATTTATTAGTATTAAGTGTAGTAAATGATAAATAATAAACAGATGTTTAGCGTTAGGTGTACCTACCACTGCCTTCACCTTCTTTATCGTGGACACAGATGCAGCAGAATTCTACGATAGTACCAGCAAAAGACACCAACAAAAAGATAGTCTACTCCTGCTGTGACGCCATTTATATTAAGTAGGGTTCATCTGTATTTAATATACTTAGATATTGTTATTGACTTAGCTGTATGACAAGTAGATGGAGATAACACCAGCGGTGAAAGTTGCCAACAAGTCCGGTACATGATTGATAACAAACGAAAACTAAATGTTCAACATGCATAGTGCTTATTAAATGGAGATACGCACTAGTTCAATTCAATGTTTATAGTTCCTGAAAGTGACGCATAGCCAGGATACCTACTTAAAATATATAGCTCGTTAAAACGTTTTTATTAAGATGAAATTTATTCTGACTACGGATTATAGAGATTATTTTTATTTTCGTACGAATTAAACACAAAATTTAGAATTTTGCCGTTACGCACACAACTACGCAGCAAACAAATCTGCATTAAATGCATGAAGACAGAGAGATGTTATGCAAAGATTTACTAAGCAAGACAATAACGATTAAATGCGAAAGTACTAAACAGTTTCTCCAATCATTTTCCGGTTCGCCGCGCTCGCTCCTGGCATGGCGTCACCAGAATTTATTTCCAAAATGGCGCACCTGTCAGCTTTGAAATTCGAACACGCCTCTCCTGCCTTCGCTCGCTACGTTGCACACATTTCACTTTTCACTATAAAACTCGTGTCGTGCACATGAAATAAAAGGATTAAAAAAATATAGCTAATTATGTCATAAAATGACGGTAAAATTCTCCCCTAGTTACACGTTAGGGAATGAAACAGGAAGTTGTTTTCATGCCAGCGTTCTTCTGTCACGAAACTCTTCTTACAATGTAAGTATGTATTTCGAAAGCTGTGCCAAAAATGGTTCCCAAAAGCGCTACAAAAGATTTTTTTCTTGAAAAGGTTAAATTTCGAGGCTGTATTTTCGTTTCATATCATAGTAGAACGCCCCTCGGCGGGTCGAGAATGTTCTACCCCTTTTCATCCCAGTGATCCCCTTCGCTATTTAATCAACCTGTATCCACCCGCCGCTAGTTATAGGTCTCCGCTTTCCACGCTTGCCTGAATAACTTGGTTGGCATGGTCATTTTTAGAATGATGTAACTATAGAGTTGGATCTATGGTACAACGAAACCCAATCACAGGAGTGAGTACCTGACACAATATTTCATGAATGGATTTTTAAGCTCTCAAAAGCATAGGTAATCTTTTGCATGTTTTATTGAAATGTTACGAAGCGAGGTCAGCTTGGGAAATGAACAGACCGACATGCGACACTCGTTTTTTTTTTAAATAAAAAAAAACCGAGAATAAGAACCTACGTAAACAAAAAATACTTTTAAAAGTTCTCCATCACGAACGGGTTGCGTAAATTCTAAAGGACAGCTATTCGTTTGTTTATTTTAGAAATAATAGCACCTTCCAGTTTCCACACCCCGGGCTCCGCTACCAGTGTAACCAAGCTACTCAGTTTTTCAGCGGACATATTAGATTTTTTTCGTAACATTTGGATTTGAAAAAACTACATCAGCCTTAAACGTGCATTAATAACATCAACAAGGATTAACAAGGCTATCCATGACAAAATTTTCCGATACCCATAATAATTTTAATAAACAAACATTAATAATGTACGATTAATCCCTAGGTAAAACCTTCAAAACTCCTGTTCAGTGTTTCGGGTTTATAAATTATACGACACAAATCCTCGTGTCATGTTATTCTCAACGTATTCGTGAATGTTGGTGATTCTAGTGTGGCATGGGGGTGAAACGGGGCGGTGCGGGACGGTCGGGTGCGGGTGTGGGGCGGCCCGGGGTGACGACCTTCGCGGAAGTCCTACTCGCAGCTGTAATTACTGAAACGGCCTCAGCAGCCCTCCAACTCAATTTTCTTCGG
Source organism: Mythimna ferrago (assembly GCA_910589285.2). Taxonomy (NCBI): domain Eukaryota; kingdom Metazoa; phylum Arthropoda; class Insecta; order Lepidoptera; family Noctuidae; genus Mythimna; species Mythimna ferrago. The sequence continues at coordinate 14,460,382 of OU342690.1, read as the reverse complement.
GCTACATTGATTTTCACCCGCCAACGCGAGCGCGACACGTACGACATTTATGCTCGTGCCTCGTGCCCTGTTGATCTTTGCACAATATGAGGAAAACAGCTGGTCGAGTTTTCACGTGAATTATTATTTTTTTATGACTACGGTTAAAAAACTAAAACAATTCAACGATGAAAATCTGGCATAATGACTGTTGGGCATTTTAAAGCGACTCGTGCGAAAATGTGCGGTATGATCGCTGCCATAACCAATTAAAAGAAATAAGTTAACTTGTTTAAGCTTGGCAAGAGTATGCCTATGGCTTCGGTATAATAGTAAATGGTTGGAATCGTACCAATGAGAACAGTGCTCGTGGCCAAGCGAAAACTAGCCTTTTAGCTAAGTTGGATCAAGCACACTGTTCGAGCGTACTGGGAACCTTCCACGAGTAGTAAAAGTAAATGAACAAGGCACTTGAAGAATAAATAAAACTGCTTGTCCGTTGTGCGATAAAATCTCAGTTTTTTAAACAGGCTACATGCACACATAGGCTTGTATGTATGTGCCGTGTTCGTATATGTAATTGAATACACGATATCGCATCCAACTTAGCGTGAAGATGTGATAACGTTTCCGTACACCTAATTGGTCTTGCAGTTACATACAATTAACTATACATGCTTTATTATGTTCAGCAGTTTCTAGACTCAACCAGTTATTAGGTCATACCTACTTACTATGAGCCGTATACATAAGAGTAGAATTGAAAGGAGTACTAGGTAAAGAATTTAGTATAGAGACAATTATACAATAAAACTAACTAAAATGGTTAGTTTCTATGGAAACATGCAACCATGTATGATACGTTCGGACTGTTCTCATAAATATTTATTCAAATAAAAAAAAACGAGTATTCTAGAGACATACATTTCTCATTACATTTACGACTATTACTTTACCAACTACTTTGTTCGCGAGAATCTTTTCGTAAAATCTTTAATACCCCTCAAACCGTATTTTGGGGATGGTTTTGAAAAACTTATAATGACAGTCTTTATTATTTATTTTCATTCGAATTAATTTGTGTCAAGTTTCAAGTTTTTTTAACCCAAAAACAAGATACTCCCATGCGACCTTTAACACTCCCTAAATCGTTTAATAAATACCCCTGTTTTAAAAAAAAGGACGATTTAAAGCTTTTTTATTTGCTTGGATTACTATTGATGCTAAGTTTTAACTTTCAAGTACATGAGCCTGAATAAAATTTTGCATACAAATAAATTCTCCCCGTCTCACACCTCCAAAGGGTAATTTTTACAACACCTTCTTAGTGCTCAAATACATCTTATAAAGGAAGCTATCTGCAAAATTCCACGATCCTAGACCCTGTAGGTTGTGCGGTGATATGTCAGAAAGTTAGTTTCTCCTTTTATATATATGTATAGAAAATCTAGATACAGATTCAATTTCCACCACATGAGGATAATGTATGCCAGAATTTCAAAAAGTCTCGATAGTTGGCAGGAACAAAACACCATGAAATCCGACACAAGAGCCAAAAATTTAATCGCTGTAGATGCCAAAAACAAGCGAACTGGAGCTAAGTGGATAACTTAGTACGAAGGCAGATCTCTGGCAGAGAACGTGGTGGTTGGTGAGCTATGGACAACGACAGAAAAATAAATAAGAGTAGTTATGGATCTCGTATTTACTGGTAATGATTTCAGGGGCCTTATCACGACGTTTGTAAAATATTAGACGTGCAAGCGAGAAAAAGGGATGGGACTATGCACTTATGCAGTATGCACGCTATATAGCCATCCCTTCAAAAATTCAGTTTAGGTTGTAAAATGAAGTTCGTAGTAGAGCCTTTTTTTTTTGGTGGGGAAAATCATCCAATGACAACCCCCGCTCTTAGGCGGAGCGGGAGATGTGTCAGACTCTTACTGACTAAAAAACCCACCCCGTTCCTTCAAGCCCTCATACCGGGGCTCGAGTTCCCTTTCGGATAACCCTGGCCCCAGTAGGCTTCGACTCGGCTGGGCCCCTGCTGTTGCTGACAACTCCTTGAGGCGCGCGGGAACAGTGCGCGCCGTCGACGACTTGGGCTTGGTCCGGACAGTTACCGGACAGCCAGACAGCGAGCTACCCATTGCTCACTGTCCGCAAGCCCGCACCTACGGTGGCTGGAAATCGGGATCAGAATCCCATCGTGGTAGAGCCTCAGATTTCCGAATAAAATGCAATCAAGTAAATCATAGAGCCGTGAAGTAAAAAAAAATTATTCAATAGTGGTTTTAAAGGTACTTAATGGTTTCTAATAGAAATTAATGCAAGTCAGCTGTATTTGCACCTCCTGATACATAATATATGAATACTAGCTGACTCGACAAAGTTACTCTGCTATATATATTATCAGTGGTTTTTGAGAAGATCAATAACAAAAACTGTGTCACGAGATTTTTATACATTAGATTTCATTTTGTGAAAATGAGAACTTAGACTTAAGTAAGTTGTTTTTCCAGTGACACCATAGCTTTATTTTCTTTTTACGACTGCGTATAAGAAGAATAAAGTGCGAGTCGTCTCTTTTCCTCACACGGTTACACCCAACTTATACGAGACCTTTTATTATTAGAAGAAATATAAGATACAAGACATACAAGCTACCGATGGTTTTTCTATTTGTATTTCCAGCTTCTGTTTTGATATAACAATAAAACACGATTGTATGTATGTCTATAAACAGCACAGATGACTAAGAGCGTTCGCTTGGCCGAAAGTAAACAAAGGAGTAATGTAATTACGGCATGCTGGCTGTTCCTTTGACTTTGCCCGCGTTGTGTTCAGTTAACGAGGAATTTAGATAAGAAGAAAAAGTTAAATAAGACTAGCTCCGTTAAAACGTGAAGTTCTGGCTACGTTAGACCGGTTTTGAGAACTTAGATAAAGCAGGTTGCTGATTTCAACAAATGATAGGCTTCTAAACTTTCTCATGTTTTGTCCGTTTTCTGTTGTTCTGACTTAGATTTAGTTTACCGGTTCACTTAGCTACGTATATGCTCTATTGTACCTCGCTAATGGCTAACAACAACATAATCAAATTAGTCGGCTTGTCGACAAGTTAGGCCATTCTCTACAGCAGCTATAAAATAATTACAAGCACTATCTAATTTTTGCTCAAGCACATTGAGATTCTGAGATCACAAACAGATAGCACAATCTTATTTATTTGTGCATACAGATAGGGACACAACGCCCTGGATACAAGCCAACTTGTTTGAATTGTATTAGATATGGTTTTATTGCAACATTATAATTAATATCAGTCGTAGAAATGGTTCGCAATATTTTGTAATAAAAAATAATTGAGCCGTTTGTGCCAATAGGTGGCGTTATTTAGTCTGGTGTAATCTTTTACGATTTTTATGACGATGTAAATTGAATTTCTCAGAACCAAAAACTGTTCAAGAAATTCGTAGAACCCAATTTGTAGACAGGTGATGCGAGAGCCTCCAATTTCAATGATTTATTTACTTTTATTAGTTTTGTATCTCTAACCTATCCCTAAGCAATTTATAACTTTTTCTAGGTAGAGAAAAATTTACGTAGGAATCTAACTACTTATCGCTCCCGTATCTAGCTTGTTTCGTTACCTAATAGAATTACGCAATGAGTTATAAATTAGCCATTTTAATTATCAACAGCAAACAAACCATTTTAAATATTTACTATTTCATACACGTCAGAAACTCAGAATACGAGCAAACAGGAAATCGAAACGCTACAAACGTCAGTTTATCTGACAGACTGCCTGGTAGAACGCGTGATGTCCATCAAATCCGGTAACGGCCTGTCTCGTGGTTACCCTACCCTACTCAAAAGCTAAACCTGCGGTTTCCAACCTCTTTTTGACCTGGAACCAATTTGATTCCTTTGTTGCTGTAAGGACCAAAAGTCAAGAAGAAAAATTTATTACTTTTCTATACATATGTACTTATATTTATTTACCTCACACCTAACTAAACTGATTTACATCCGTACACTCCTAAGTAAGGTTCAGTTGAAAACCTGTATCAGGCAGCTGTTAAGTAGTTGTCTGGCATCATTGAAAAAACACACAATAGGTAGGTAGGTAGGTACGGTACATCTATCTAATAAAATCAAAATTAACCAGCAAATCATAAATATTGTCGTTTCTATGACAATATAGAAACGACCATATTTCTGATAGAAACTTAAAATTAGTTCTTTTTATACCGTTTGTGGTTCATATTGTAGGTCCGGGGGTCATAGGTTGGGAACCACAGGTCTAAACCGAAGAAAAATTGAAAACTTTTTAAATAATAGTATATTCCATTTAAAGTTGTGTTTTATTAGCTATTTTTTTTATTAGCTGCTGCCAGCGGCTTCGCTCGCACGATACCTAGTAATAAATTAACCCAAAGAAACATACTCCCGTGATAAAAAGTATCAGGTCCTATGTGCTATTCCTGTATGTACCTAGTTAGTTCTGCCCTTTTCAAAAAGAGATTACCTCAAAACCAAACTTTACCTCTTTAGAATATAGTGTAAATAAGATATTAGAATTTTAGAATTATAAAATAAAATGCAACAAATAAGTAGCAGGATTTGACTTTCATTTCTAATCTCGTATCGTATCATTTGTTTGGCCGGGCAACACAAAACAAAAACCTATCATAACCTGTTCTTAACACTTCGCCTTTATATAGGTACGTAACTTTTATATCGGTTTCGTTAACGGTTATTTTTTTAATTTTAGATATCCGACAATTTCGGTTACGGTGACGGAGCTCTATACACGTAATGTACGTAAACATCCCTGAATAAAAAAGAGAAACTCTCCTTAATACATCATACGAAGACACGACTTAAAGGACTTAGTATCCAAACCAGTAATATAAACAAAAAAATCTCCTTAATACAATGTCATTCTATACGATGTCTATCTGTGGTGATCTTTGGCTTTAACGACCCAGCTGGTGCCAGCATTTCTGCGAAAATCGTGTGTGGCCTGCTCCTCACACAAGAATAGCCTATCCTGACACTTTTAGTGTCAGCGATGCTGTCAGGCATGCACTGGAAAGACGTTCTGAAATAAAACTACCTACCTACACAAATAAATACCAAGCTAGACGATATATCTACATATCTACTTAGCTATGAAGTTGACATGGCAGCATGATAAAATCTTAGTTTTTTTACTAATTAAGCGAATCTCAAAATCGCCCATCACATCCACTAGTCGACGGAAGAGTACAATGAATAAAAAAAAACTACGTTTCAAAGGAGGATATAATAGATAATTTTTGATACAGTTTATCGCAATGCCGTTTGTGAAATATTTTTGCAGAATCATACAGAGCTCTCAAAGTCGCTTTCAAAAATATATGACACTCCTATATTACACTTCTGGACACATCTATTGGCCCACCTTATATTTTCACTTTCGTTTGGTCCTAGCTAAAATTTTATATTAGGTCGAGCAAAAAGTTTTTATGCAGTTTTGAACCTGGCACATTCACAATTTCATTCAATAGTCTTTTTTTGAATTTCGAACACAGAATTTAAAGAAACAAAAGACAATTTGGAGCCTGTTTGTTGATATCAAACAATCGAATACTAAGAAAACTTGGTTTTATTGGTTTACTTGGATTTAATTCTTGAAAAAGTGATTGATATCTTTGGTTTTGCAACAAACATTACTTATTCTTAACATTAAGGTGAGGTTCTATCAATAATCTATGGATACTTCACCTGAAGTCGCCGCCCAAGCTGTGGCACTTATTCAGGCCGGACACAGCCAAAGAAACGTGAGTGCTCAACTTAATTTAAGTCGATCTGCGGTCCGAAATGTTTATCGGAGGTACCTAGAGACTGGCGGCTTTGTTCGTCGCCAAGGAAAGCCACGATCTCGGGTCACAACTGAAAGGCAGGATCGATTCGTCGTGACGACCAGCTTGAGAAATCGTCACCTTACCTCCATTGAGATACAAAACCAACTTCGCGACTTCCACGGAGTATCTGTGAGCGCTCGAACTGTTCGGAGAAGGTTAAAATAACGCGATATGGTACCACACAAGCCAGCTAATGGGCCCAAACTAACGCGAGCCCACCGAACAGCGCGCCTTCATTTCACACGCAGTCATTTAAATTGGACACAGCAAGATTGGAGCCGTGTACTCTTTTCTGATGAGTCTAAAATTGTGTTACATGGCAATGATGGAAGGAAGAAGGTCTACCGACGTAAGGGAGAGCGTTTCGCACAATGCTGCTTTGAAGAGAGGGTTGCTTATGGCGGTGGCTCATGGACTGTTTGGGGCGGTATATCCGCGAGCGGCAAAACTCAACTTGAGGTTGTTACAGGACCACGGCTGCCAACATTAAATGCTGAAAGGTACATTCGTGAGTGCTTAGAACCTCACGTGATACCATACGCGGACTATGTGGGCCCAAATTTCCTTTTTATGCATGATAATGCAAGAGCCCATGCGGCCGGCATCGTCAGGGAATATCTTCGGGATGTGAACATCACAGTTATGGACTGGCCAGCCAGAAGCCCAGACATGAACCCCATTGAGCACATGTGGGACGAGCTAAAAAGACGTGTTAGGGCTCGTCAGCCAGTTGCCCAGACGATGCAGGAGTTGAAAACTGCCATAGAAGAGGAATGGGAGATGATCCCTCAAAATTTCATAGAGCGGTTGATAAACTCTATGCCTAATCGTATGAGAGCTGTGGTAGATGCCCATGGAGGCAACACGCGTTATTAAATTAAACCTTTATTTGATAAAACATGTTTTTTATTCAAAAATCAATTGCCTTTAACAAGGCGCATATCCGAATTGTTAGGCGTAGCTCCATGTCGTATGGTATTCTGAATTCAAATTTAAAACAATACGATCGAAAAAGATGGTAAAATGTATCAGGTTTAAAACTGCATCAACAGTTTTTGTTCAATCTAGCAATCATATTTCGGTAGGGGCCATCGAAACCTAAACTCTAAGGTGGGCCAATAGATGTGTCCAGAAGTGTATGAGTAGGTATATTTTAAGGTCTAAAACACTTGGGTTAGATTAGGTTAGGTCAAAATATAATGTTTTATAAAACCTAAACTTTAGAAATGTGTCGCCATAATAAAAAATACTCTATTTAACTAGATGCTTCGAATGACATCTGTCTCAAGTCTGTTGGTGGGTGAGGACAGTTTCACGCAATGCCCTTTACAATGAAACAATCTTTTTGAATTACAAAAGAATAAAAAAAAACTTCAAAAAAACTTAAAGACTGTGTTTCTGATTTTATTTCCTCGTTTTTTTGTTCTGAAATGTATGTATAATAAGGGGAATTTTACACATCTGCGTACCCTTTTAAAGCGTAGGTACCGGCGTGATGTTATAATATAAATGGCGTTAACAACAAACAGACATGCAATTACAGTTATACAGGAAGGTTTATAGCACTTATTGAATAGTTCCATTCAAAGCACGAAGTTCGTCTTGCGATCTTCGTCATCACTAATGAAATCTGGAGAAAGTACTTAGGTACTCTTCTAAAAAAAATGTACTCGAAATTAGTTGACTTTTTTGCCGAAAATATTAATAAACAAAACAAGATGCAAATAAAAACTGTCAGTCGAATTGAGAACCTTCCCCTTTCCTTGACGTCGGTCAAAAATGGTCGTCGCATCGACCGCATTGTGGTGTCACATCTGCTAGCCAATCCGGTGCGGGTACCTCCCGAACACCGATGACCTGGTGAAGGGCCGCGGGAACCGATGGTTACGAGGCGACACTTGGGGGCCTATGTCCAACAGTGGACGTCTTTCACTTGAAAAGATGATGATGATGATGGTAGTCATACTTCGAAAAACTGAATACCATGATAATCTGATTTGGTGACTTATTTTTCCTTACAACAGGCCATATGACACAACTGTTGACTGGCTGACCGGCTCCCACACCAACCTCTTCTTTGAGTCATCCTGTTTCCAGGAAAGGCGATCCACATTATAACAGTACATCTGTGGCACAACGTGAATTCACAGGGTTTTTTTTATCATACAACAGAAATCTTTTTTATCTGTTAACTCTAATTACGTCATCTGTTTTTGTGTAGTTATTCCGCTTGTTATCTTAACGATTACTTTTCGTAGGTACCTGGAGCCTTACCATGACGTGTTAAAATGTCAGTCGTGCGAGCGAGAGAGGGGGATGGAGATATACACCCTGTATAGCTCTGTCCCTTTAACAGTTTCAGTTTAGATCGTCAAATGTATCACGTTAAAGGTAGGAACTACTTACACTACGCACACGTGTGCCTCGTACGACCATCTAGGCGTGTCGATCTCCAGCCATATATTTTATATGGAAACTAAACTTGTAGAGCTACACTAGATTAGGGTTACCATAAATCCCCGAGGCCTCGTCGGGACAATTACAATTTGAGGGTCTTTCTTTTAGTATTTATTGTGTTCGTCGGTATTAATTATCGAGGATAACCTAATAATTAATTAACATAATTCCTTTTTATATTTATCGGATAATTTTATTTGGGACAGTAATTGCCGGTTACCTTTTATGAATTTATAAAATTCTTCACAATTCATGTGAAAATTAAGTTTACATTGAAGACTAGCTTCCACGGTGTCGACTCACAAGCAATTTTATTCGTCTACGTCGATTTTTTTTTAAACTTGTATCTCTGCGCTCGACTATGTTTATCGGGACATTTTCATAGCTTGTCGGGACTCGGGACACCACGCACTGTTAATATTATAACGGTGACATGTCCCGACGTATCGGGACGAATGGCAACCCTACACCAGATCTACGCCACGCGACGTTTTTTTTTTTTACTATTGATAGGCTCGCGTTTGACCACTATCTCACCTGATGGTAAGCTATGATGTATTCGACGATGGAGCACGCTTGCCTAGAAGTAACCTATTCACTCTTGGCATATAGACCCCTAAGGTTGTAGCTGTCAGGTAACACAGACCCCGGCAGAGAATTCCAATCCTTAGTTCACTCATCATCTTTGACGTCGTTCTACGTACAAATCAGGCGGGGTGCACGTGTGTGTAGGTCTAATGTAGTTCTGGCTTAGAGCTTAGGTCTACCTAGTTAGCCAAATGCTTGTGGTGACTTCTAGTAATCTGCCTTTGTCAGATATTATTTAGGGTACTTACCACGTATGTTCAACATACTTTTTTTATGGGTTCACAAAATCATGGTAGTCAATCAAAACGTTAGTCACTTTGAGTTTTAATAGAATGTCGATGTCAATGTTTGTAATGTTTTTGCAGTATTTGGCAGCAAAATAAATCTACCGAGTCGACCTTCTCGGCTAGCTTCGCCAAGTCGATCGCACTAATATACTTAGGTTTGGAAGTATGGTGTATGCGGAAAAAAGAGTAAAAATCTCGCAAACATCTGTTGAAAAGTGATGGTCCTCCGACCAGACAGGTGTTATGTCTAGTGGGCAACTGCCCGTGTCGATGACTCGAGTGATTTCAGGCTGTTCTATATTCAAATCGCGCGGAGAACTTTGATTTCGCGAAACAGGATTAGTTCTTATGTGACGCCATAGATGTCGCTACATCACTCCCCTCTGGAGATAGGAGATCGATGGTTCTTGATGTTTCTCGATGCGTGCCAGACCAGTGGCAGGTTGGTTCCAGTGGATTGGAAGGAACCGAATACCGCATAGTTCTCGGTGAGTTGGAACTGTCTGCGGTGATGCCCCAGTAAGTCGGGCTGATGTCCCAGTGAGTCGGGATGATGACCCTGTGAGTCGGGCTGATGATGTCCCAGTGAATCGGGATGATGCCCCAGTGAGTCGGGAATTCGGGATGATGCTAGGCTCAGGTGATTCGGAGTAGTGGTAGGTAATAATAGCCCAAACATTTGTATGTTTGTTACGTCTTCACGCTCGAACGCCTGAACAGATTTCGATGAAACTTGGTACATAGGTAGAACATATCCTGGAATAGCACTTAGGACCTTTTATATCAGGAGTGAGATGACGTGGGCGAAGCCGCTGGCACAGCAACTTCTACTACAATAAAATTCTCAGCTCCATTTTACCGAGATCGCCGCGCTTGTTTCAATGTTTCCACATTTTTTCCAGCTATGTAGACAAGACACAGCACAAAACCACTACAATAATTTAACATCACAATATAGGTAAGTACTAGGAACCAATTTTCTAAACATTAAAACCGCCATTAAACACTCGTTATATTATTTGTAAATTCGTCTATTAGATACAAGTGCTATCATGCTCAGAACCCACCAGAATTATTTTTCTGCTTGCACACTTGCTGTGGTTCTTAGCAAGCAACCTTCACTGTAGTCAGTACCTACTTACCTATACAGTTGAGGCCACATACCTATCGCACTATCGCAGTAGGTATTCAATGATTAACACCTAGGTCTGTGTCGGACACAATACGTTATCAAAGCTCTTGTGCAGCGCTCCACCTAGCCTCGTAGTACTACCTATAGGTACCTAGTATCCTACCTACATTGTGGATTGCCCCCTTTGCTAACAATTCTCTAACTAGGCACATAGATCCATTCATTATGCTCATAAAATATTACCAACTGATTTAAAGCTCAGCGAGCACGTTCCATACACAAAGTTCTTCGTGAGCACTGCTGTTAAAACATCTATAAATACCTAGTAGGTACTACCTGTACCTATGTATGGTGCGGTAAAACGTTAATGGCTAGGTACCGCGCAATAGCACATAGGGACTTTATATCTAGCTACCTAACCCGGCTTGCTAAGCACAGACTGCTGCATTGAAGCTACCTAATTCCTCCCTGGGGTGTCCTATTTCGCAAAAATTGTGAAACCTGGAACGGCGCCGTAGGGGGTAAGCCATCGTAATAACTCTTATTTTGCATCATTCGTACCTACGTAGGTATGAAAGTTAAAGTCGAAGTGGCTGCGTGTTGTGTAACGCCGACCGTTTGCCTGTCTTTATGTAGGTTAGCGCATGGCTTCGCGTGTCTAGGGCTAGGTTCGTTAGGCAGGTATCAAAGGGCCACGGGGATTTCGCCGACTTTCGTAATCTGTGGAAACGTGGGCTCGAATGCCGCAGCGAGTTGGCAACGTCGCGCGCTCGACCGACGACCTCGCGTTATCGCCCGCGGTGACGCGATACGCTGAAAAGGTCACCAGTCGCCACTCCACTCACCACCATCCGCTAATGTCTTCGCCATCTAAACAGTTGCAGTTTCGACATAGAATCCCATAAGTACACCGTGAAAAAAATATTGTTGCGACGTGGCGTCGTGGTGCGTAGCGGCGTCTCGCTCGCGCGCCCGCCGCGTCCCGCTCGGCTCCGCCCCCCTCCGACCGCAGCGCCGCGTAGCGGCCGCGCCGCGAAATGTACACGTCGTCTATACAGCGTTGCCATTCCGTACCTATAATTTCGCTGGACGTAAATTTCAACCGAAACAGTTCAATGGACTTTTCGAAAACTCTAAACGTGTCATTTTACGTAAAAAGTCCTGTGTTACATAGATTATTATAGGGAGTGGTGTGTGACCGTCTGTTTTGGTTCTATCTTGTGATATTTGAGTGTGAGTTGCGTGTCCGTGCTTGTAATCCGTGAACAGAGTCCCGTTGGAAGCTAACCCGACTGTTTTCGGCTGTAAGGTGAGTACTAGAAAGTTATTTTCATGATACACGGCTAGGCTTCATGCACACTGACCGTTATACGTGGTACAATCTGGTGAAAACTATCTCAAAAGTTCCCCATACTTTTCCTATTCCGTCATCGAAATCAAGTTTCTAGGTAACTGCGCAAATAATCGCGGCGTCAGTTTTCTCTTGTAAAGTGTAGTTACATAAATGCGAGGTGCACAGCGTGGTGCTATGGTGGTGCACGTGCTGGCACCAGCTTATGTAAGCTATGATAAGCTCAAGATAAGTTGTCGTGACAGCTGCCGGTGGTCGGGCATCGTTATTTTTATCTTGGAATGCCCTTTGGCCAAACATTAAAATAGCTGTGCATCCGACACCAGCACCATGTGTCGATCAGTAGTCCGTGTGTAATTGGGTTGTGGTGTGAACGGCCAGCCTCGACCGCTGTCGTAGGCCTATATCGGTTCAGGGCTCGCGGCGCCAACGCCAACCGACAAGCGACCTGCTAGCACTTGCCCGTTCCTAATATAAACCTGCAGTGAAGTCCTCGAACTGCATAACTGAAATGTCTGGCCAGTTAGAAAATAGTGAAAAAGAAAACAAATACAGTTGCGAACTCGAAAATAGGTTGAGAAAAGTAGTTTCTAAACAACGTTCCCACTCATAAAACAGTGCTGTCAAGATCATGCCAGGTTATTTTCGTTCATGCGTAAATTACTCAAGATAGTGCTCATGGCGCTCAAAACTCCTTTTGTGTTGGAGTAAAGCGTACTCGTACATAGATTTCCTATTAGAAGTGACATGGCTAAAAATGCTATCTTGTGAATATCAAGTAAGACGGCTTATCGTCGCCTGATACAGATATACTTACCGATATCTCGACCTCGCCTCATTGTCGGTCACCCATCCGCATAGCAGTACTAATAATACCTATAACGTCGTCACAATACCTATCACAGTGCTCAGTTAGACAGACCTACCTACAAAAATTATTTTAATTTAGTTAATTACCTAACATCGATTTAGGTAAAAACTTAATTGTAAACATTTTTAGATAACATTTTTTGTCATTTTTTCTCTAAAAAGACATGTTAAGATTGTCTAAACATTTAGTTAACTACATAAACCGATGGAGTATAGGTAGGCAATTGTTGAACAACCAATACTAAATACCTTGGTATATCCTACCACCTACTTTCAGAATAAAACACTCATTTTTAGGGTTCCGTAGCCAAATGGCAAAAAACGGAACCCTTATAGATTCGTCATGTCTGTCTGTCTGTCTGTCCGTCCGTATGTCACAGCCACTTTTTTCCGAAACTATAAGAGCTATACTGTTGAAACTTAGTAAGTATATGTATCCTATGAACCGCTTTAAGATTTTCAAACAAAAATAGAAAAAAAGCAATAAATTTTGGGGGTCCCCATACTTAGAACTGAAACTCAAAAAAATTTTTTCCATCAAACCCATACGTGTGGGGTATCTATGGGTAGATCTTCAAAAATGATATTTAGGTTTGTAACATCATTTTTTTCTAAATTGAATAGTTTACGCGAGAGACACTTCCAAAGTGGTAAAATGTGTGTCCCACCCCTCTAACTTCTAAAATAAGAAAATGATAAAACTAAAAAAAATATATGATGTACATTACCATGTAAACTACCAACGAAAATTGGTTTCAACGAGATCTAATAAGTAGTTTTTTTTTAAAACGTCATAAATCTAAAAAAAATACACTATTATTAAAACATCGATCAAAGTTACAACGAACTACAAGAACTTTTATACTACGTTACTTGCTGCTGCGGAACCCTCCATGGGCGAGTCCGACTCGCACTTGGCCGGTTTTAATTTTTATGAAAGAAATTAATAATTTATTGGCTCTGTCATAAAATGCATTTTATGAAAATTTTCATGATTGACGAAGTTAAATGTATTTTTAATTTGCTGCTTTCTTTTCAAATTAAATATCGATAAGTTCCGTAGGCACTCTGACACTTCCTCTAGCTCTACCTATACCTGGAGAAGTTACTAGATTTAAAAAAAAAAGGTAGATAGGCAGGCACAACAAAAATAATAATCATAAATTAACTGCGAAGGTTATTGACTCCTTCAATGCCATGGTTATGTACCTATCTACCTAAAATTCATTATTTTATTTCTTTACGTTCGAAATTTCAAATATTGAAACTGGCTGGATTCATAACTTTTAAAAGCACTGTGTGGACATAACGATTTATTCCATTTTAATAATAAAAACGAACACCTTGAATTTTGGTACAGTCAGCTCAATCAAACTTAATCAAAATAAAGTTATATTTTTACAAAAAAAAAAAACGAATTTTTTTTTTTTCAATAAAATTTTTATACTGAATGAACCATATTTTGGACTTGTTTTCAAATATGAGTCGAAACAAATACCAGTGGTATTAGTTATCTATACATACAAATAAAATTGGAGTGTCTGTTTGTAATATTCAAATACCTAACTGCTTTTTATTACATGCATATGAATATAAATATATATAGAGACGGTACATACACCAAAATATTTTTTTTTACCATTTTTGTCTTTCTGTCTGTCTGTTTGTCCAGGCAAATCTTTTATCGGCAGGATGTAATAAGGAGTAACATAGGCTACTTTTATTTTAGAAAAAAAAAAAATTCAAAATCCTGTAGTCCACGCGAACGAAATCGCGGGCACAGCTCGTTGGTAATAAAACAGAACAAATCGACATAACAAACTCGCGATGAGCAACCTTAATTTTTTGCAAAACATTCGATAGTTAAAATTCCTGAGACCAATATTTTTTTAAACATAATAAATTACTTACATAAAGTACAAGAAGGTATTTTATTTAAAATTATGCAATCTGAACATGTTCGCAACTTCGCATAAAATTTTGCCGATGGCTGCCTATACACAGGCTAAAAATTGCATACGGTCGTAATATAACGACCGAAAGCAACATTCTGTACCTACCGTAGTTCAAGGTACATAAGTTATTAAAGTTTGTCTATAGTTAGGTATGCAAGTTTCCTCTGTAGTATCCTATGCCTAACAAATAGTAGGCATCACCTCTGTCATATATTTTGTGTGTACAATAAATAATAATATCTTTTTTCAATATTTTCAGAACACATAACTCATAAACATACAAATTATATATTATAATAAGTATTAAGTACTAAGTACTTCTAACAACTAAATAACTCTAATTACAGTAAATTAAAAAAAAACCCTACGCTAATTGAAACTAAATTTTGGGCACATTACCAGTCGACAGCGATGTGGAAGAGTTTTTGACGCCATATTTTATAGTTTCAATTTTTTGTGTACACAAATTTAAATAGGGTCTAACAAATGACGTAAGCAATTTTTTTGCCCATTTTAAACACGGAGGACTGTGTATTTATCCAGAATGAATTGTAAGTCGGTTTGCATTAAAAATAGCTAACCCCTCCGTCAACATTCGGCCATTTTTAGGGTTCCGTAGCCAAATGGCAAAAAACAGAACCCTTAAAGATTCGTCATGTCTATCTGTCCGTCCGTATGTCACAGCCACTTTTTTCCGAAACTATAAGAGCTATACTATTGAAACTTAGTAAGTATATGTATTCTGTGAACCGTATTAAGATTTTCATATAAAAATAGAAAAAAAGCAATAAATTTTGAGGGTCCCCCCCATACTTGAAACTGAAACTCGAACTTTTTTTTTAGTCAAACCCATACGTGTGGGGGTATCTATGGATAGGTCTTCAAAAACGATATTGAGGTTTCTAATATAATTTTTTTCTAACTTGAATAGTTTACGCGAGAGACACTTCCAAAGTGGTAAAATGTGTCCCCCCCCTGTAACTTCTAAAGAGAATGATAAAACTAAAAAAAAATTATGATGTACATTACCATACAAACTACCAACGAAAATTGTTTTGAACGAGATCTAATAAGTAGTTTTTTTTTAATACGTCATAAATAAAAGAAAAATACACTATTATTAAAACATCGATCAAAGTTACAACGAACTACAAGAACTTTTATATTATGTTACTTGCTGCTACGGAACCATGGGCGAGTCCGACTCGCACTTGGCCGGTTTTTTTATAATGTTAATATACAATGTGAACCAATCTTAATGCATCACCGTCAACCGATGCATCAGTCAATGCGATTCAAGCAAGAATAGGATAGTCAATGACCTCGCGTCAAATGTTACTTGAAAGTACGTTTTCCAAAGAATACTTTTTGCGTATCAGTAACGGTTTTTTTTTTTTTTCAATTTTAACCGAGTAAGACTCGATTTATTCTTAAATCTAAATGAAGAAACAAAGTTATAGTAAACATAACTAGTAAAAAAAAATGGTTTTCTTTCTTATTTTCATTGTCGGCAACAATTCGCGTTCTTCCTTTGGCCACTACTCACACAGACACTTCACAAAGCGATGCAGAGATGGGCAGAATTGAAGAACTAGATTCTGATTAAACATTTTTCATTCATTAATAAATCCAATTAAAAAAAAATATATATCTATATCTTGTTTTGCTCACCCTACCTACCTGTTTCGATTTGATAGTTATGACGTCACAAGGTGGCGCTAAGTCAATCTTAATCTTATTAGAAACGCATAGTACCAGTCTAAACGAATGTGTATTCCCCAAGTCCCTCAAAGGTTGGACTCCAAGCTCATACGAAAGCAAATATAAACGCTTATTATGTTCTGAGTCACAGTATTGCCACTGAAATAGTTGTTAGTACACCTATGACCACTAAAAATGTTATGAAAACATAGACGTAATAAGTTTACCTATGGGCGATTGCTAAGCCCAGTTGTTGCGAAATAACCCGAGTCACATAGCTATAGGCATTTTGTTGTGGTGGGAAATTATCAAAAAACTTTTCCCGTCCCGGTCTTGGTGGAGCAACAGTGTCTCAGACTTTTACTGACTAAAACCCACCTGTGTTCCTTCAGTTGTCCTGTATGTTACAGGGCCACGGTAATTCTTTCGAAAATTCCCGCAGGCATAGCATAGCATACCTTAAAATATTCCCGCTGCTGGGACTCAGACCTCTCTAGGAGAGGGAATGGGCCGTAATCCACCAAGCCGTCCCAGTGCAGATTAATTGATGTCACCTGTTTTCGAATTTTTAGTTCTAGAACATTCTGGTTTCCTCTCGATGTTTTTCTTCACCGTTTTGAGAGCAGTGTCTATGAAATAAATTACGCAAAAAAATATTCACCTCGCTGAGTTTGAACCTGCGAATAGAATAAACTTTATTGTACACCAAAAAGTACACACAGCTTATACATAAACTTAAATCTATGGGTACAATGGCGGTCTTATCGCTGACAGCGATATCAACCAGAGAACCTTAGGATTGATAAGAACTTAAAATAATACAGGGGGTAGTGTGTAGTCCCGCGAACTACGACTCGTAAATCGGGGCTGTTACCACGAGGCCACCTCTGCTCAAGACGGACATAATTATGGGTAACACAGGGTGGCCATGTTCAGGGTGTACTCAGGCAGATATAGAAATTCTTCGTTCTATATTCAAGGTTCCCATGGCTTTGGAATGTAGCGAAAACTGTAAACGAATTAATATACTTCCACTAAATTCTCTTGATATTAATATTGTGGATATCCTATGGTGTTTTACTGTACTTATCAGCATCATGACAGACTGTTTCACTGTCAAACTTTTAGTTATGTTTACTACAGGAGTATTTTCGAGTGAAGTTCAGTGGTTGTTCTAAATTATTCGCCAATTGATCCCTTGTGATGTAAAATTGGTATGGTTTTGTATCTCAAGTGTCTACACAACTGGACAGTATGTAGAATCATTAAAACAGGCGCGATCTTGGCAAAATGGCGCTGAGAATTTTATTACACATAGTATTGACTTCTTATCTCAGCGAAGTTTGCCGACTGAGTCGATACATTTGCTGCCAAATACTGAAAAACACTAAATTTGTGTTACACCCGCATGCTAATATAACTCAAGGAAAGATACTTATTACTGACTAGCTTTTGCACGCGGCTTCACCTGCGTATATAAAATATAGCCTATGTCGCTCAGCAATTAAGCAGCTTTCCATCGGCAAAAAAAATTCAGCAATCGTACCGACACTTCTGAAAGTACTGGTACGATATCTAAAGATTACCCCTACAAACAAAAAAAAACTACCTCTATAATATTAGTATAGATGACGACACGGTAAAGTCTAATGTCCGCTATATACGCTAAGATATACCAGACTGGTTTGCCTGTACAGGTGAGTTGTACAGGTAAACCTGAGCGCGTATGTTGCAAAACTCTACAGGTACAAGCTTACCTGTCAGGTAAACCTTGCGTGTATGGCTACCTTAAGACCCAAATGGGATGAAGGAAAAAAGTTTAGTACAGTTTAATGATAATACTGCAATGCCCTCTTGGGATTACAGAATTCTGTTGTGTAACGTTAATTTAATGACGACCTCAGAGATTCACTGACTGATTGCAATCTATTGAGCTATACAATATTATCTCGACAATCTGATTAGATTAGTTCATAGACACAACACGTCGGTATATTATACGTCCTGCTGATATCATCTATGGCATATATAACTAGCCTTTTGTTTGTCTGAACTGAACTCCTCCACGATCAGGAAGAACTGCTTCGCTGTTACATATCTTTATGTACAATGCTTCTGTACGTGCTTTTGTCACCTAACTCCTAACTGATTTGGATAAAAAGTGTCGTATATTTAAGTGAGTTCCTGGAAGGTTTGACAATACAATTGGACCCAGTAGATGGCCCTGCAATTGTGTTCTTAATTTCTGACAATAAGCCAACTTTTGGGCAAGACAGCTTTTGCCGGGACCGCTAATCTTTCTTATAAAAATATACCTGCTGCAAGCTTCCTTCCCAAAGATGGAACAGAGAAACTTGTATCCAAAGAAACTGCGACTTATGCCAGTTCTAGTTAGAGATCTAGTCGTCCCGAGAGGACTAAAAAGACCCTAAAACTTACTAAACCAGATGGCCAATTCAGCAACTTCGTAACCACAAGCTTTGGACCGTCTACCTCATAAAGGGAAAACGAGCGTGTAGATACGTGATCCATTCCCCCAATTACCTGGTTACAAATAAAAATAAAATGTGTCTGTACCGCATGACCTAGTTGCCGCCTGGAAGACCTGTATTTTATATACAGCTCAGCCAGCTATATCCATTATTGGCTTGCTATAACTGTTATTCCAACCACTTCGTTATTTTAGCACCGAAATTCATTGGGATTGGATTCTATAAGCGTTTCAGCTGTATCGCTCCATTCGGTCAGTCTGATCTCCGTTGGTAATTTCGTTTAGGCACAGCGTCGCAGAATTATCGATCGACTGAACGTGACATAGTCGACCGACATATTACCTTGAGTTTCTTCTTCCAAATAGGTAGATCTTGCTATACGATAAATAAAGAAACGACAATAGAAAAAGCAGTGCGAAATCATGGGATGGTTGAACGTGAGGCTCCTAATAAACCTAACAGAATTTATCCTGTTTACGTTGCCATTCGGAAACCATATCCATAATTAATCCTACAGGGACAGCCGCAATCCATGTTTCCTGACGTAATGACTTCGTGGGGGCACATCAGCAGACGCCCATTAGTTAACACGCTCACCTTCCTGTCTAATGGCCGACACAAACTCGACAGCAGCAAAATGACCCGCAAACACGTGGACACTCGACACCACTGGTTTGTGTAATTGGACTGCCAAAGTGTCGCCTTGTGGAATGTCAGTGTCGCAGCAATGCATGGCCCTTTATATGGTATGTGACTCACGTCCTCATAGAATAGACCTAATTCTGAGGCCCTAACTAGCTCTTAACGCGATCAATTTGACGACCTAAACTGAACTGTTTAACGGATAGAGCTCTACGAGTATACTCGTGGGGTGCATAGCTCCATCCCTCACGTCATTGGAAGGTTCCCTGTGATCTTGACATGACGGTACCTTGATACATCTTCGTGTTTTCGTAAATTTTTTGGTACTCCTACGGCATCAACCTAAATCCTATAATTTTGTATTCATTTTTTTAGGTTTTAAAACCCATATAAGTATAGGGCTTTTGACAATCTTGTTTCAGATTTGTAAATAGTAGTAGCGAGAAGCAACGCTTTGGTTTCGTTATCAAGGTGATTCAAACCAACCGTTATTTTACCGTTATGTTGTAACGTGGTTCTAATACTAAAAATACGCACGCCAACTGCGTTCTATCAGTTCTCTCCCCCACCTGCCCACATCGACGGTGTTTTTACTTTTATCGACTATTTTAGTGTTACCTTAGATAAGAGTATAGGTTTAACAAACTGATCAAACGCACGGTACACGGTACAAAAGATTTGTAGCCATTCTAAAATGCACACACATCCCAAAACCCTTCCGGAGTACGCTCGAATTGGGATCCTTAAATTCCCATGTATTGACTGCACACTAAAAAAACTGGCAGTTTTTTAAGTCTTTTTTTAGCACTTGGAAACCTGATTGTTGGAACTTGGAAGCGTCTCGACTTCGACATTCAGGTGTCATTTGAAATATCCGACCAATTGAGTATGAGTCATCCGAGCGAAAGGTAGGAAAAATGTTCAATAACAGTTTTTAAAAGAACCAGTCTTTTTCTTTCTATTGACACTATCGTTAGAAATAATCAGTAAGACACGTTGAAAAGATTCTGCAAAGAGAAATCCTTTGTAGTTATGTCTAATTGCATCGCAGTTATCTCTTGGATTTCTGGTTGTTGACCGTACTCATGCATCCAACGTCATTTGACTCCCACGCGTACTTCACGGTTTATTATGTATTTCTATTCCAGGGACTTTGCCATATTGCCTTTCTAAACACGATTCCCCCGAGCATTTAAAGTAATTTTATTTATTTAGGCCGTCCAAGGCCCTCATAAGTCACTACAGATATCTCACTGAAAAGTTTTTGACACGGCACCGCCTCATCAGTCTAGTGATCGATGCTTGGCTGTCAAACTGAACTCCTCAATTCAATCCCCAGGTGTAATTGATTTAGGAAAGATGTATCGGCCTTTCGAATTATTTGGTACTAACGGGGGTATTGGAGCACTTCGGGTCTCATAAGTACTGAAAGAACTTTCTACTTCTGAGGATATACACTTTTACTTTTTTGACTGGCATGCTTTTGTTCTATCTTCTGAAATAATGCTTTTGGAAAAAATAGCGCCTATTGTATTATTTTATTAAATATCAATGCTTTGATAAAAACCCACTTGGGTTTAAAAAAACCTAAGTAGGTTCATAATTAGGTCTGATTATGGTTTTCCCTATTTCGATGTAAAATTTATTTTACTGCTTTGAGTATCGTTTTCTCTCTTCTGACTTTATGCTTTAGAAACCTTAGGAATAGGAAATATATATAGCGGCGTATCGAATATTTGGTAGCAGTACGGTGCTGGGAGGCTTTGGCTACTCCGTATTCATAAATAGGATTGATATGAGTGCGTGCCATTTCTGTCATAATGTTTTTTTTTTTTAGATTATTTGTTCTAACATATTTCCTTTGTCGGCAGGTTATCGGTGCAGTGTCGTCGGTCGTGTGCAGTGGTGTGTCGTGTGCATCCGTGTTTGTGTGTGTTGTGCGAGGTCGCGCCGCCATGGCGCGTAGCTAGCGAGCCGCGCCTGCCGCGGCATGCGCGCCGCCTAGCCATGCCTGCTGTGCAACACGAGACATGGCGCAGTACTCGCAACGGACACAGCCAATGCACAGGTACATAGTCTAACATTGTCAAGCCAGGGGACCTGGAAATGCTTCCGAAAAGTTTGTAGTTAAGACTGGAGCCCACAGGCACCATAGTTTATTGAGAACTACGACGAGAGACGACCTTTGTTGTCCAGGATTTTTTTTGCTTTATGACAATATTTCCTTGCTTTTCTGCAAAGCAAAAATCTTCTTAGTAAAATTGAAACCACTTTAAATGTATAAGTATTTTACTTATTCGCCTACATATATATGACATTAAGTACAGCTATGGTCCAATCGACTCGAACGTAAATTGGTGCCGTTCAATTTTGCTCCGTTGAAAATTGGGTCCATATTCATATTATCTGCACGTGTAAGTACGGTTAATGGTTTTCCTTTGAATTCGTTCTTTTTTAACGAACCGAAGAGCAGAATAGCTGAATAATCGGACATACGTGACTTTTCATCGGCTGTCGGCGTCTAGAAAATTCTTTGTATTAATCATTACTGTACCGGCAGATTAATAACGGTTGACGTGCAGAGTTAACTGGCATGCCATATTGAATTTCAATTAAACATTAATGTTCTCGTTGGTTGGTTCATCTGTTCATCTCAGTTTTACTGCTAGGCAGGTATTGGAAAGAACAGTAAAACCGGTGCGTTGAGCCGGCCTGGCATTGTTGCGGATTGCGAAGTTGCGCCACAGGTACCGCACCCATGTTGCGTCGTAGTTTCGACTCCTTTTACTATTGGATGTACTTTTGTAACGGGAGTAGCTTGTTATTATCGACAAGTTCATTCCATCGAATTTCTTATTACGTGAGATGTGACCTTGGTAAGAGATGAAGGTCCACAGCTGTTTAGATGCTTGTTATACTTTGTGTGCGTTTCATATCCTTATCCCAACCAAATGATTATGAAATCCTGAAGATTCCCCATCCCAACCTCCTTTTAAAGAGTAACTAGCCAATATGTAGTTGTTATTATTTTCGTCGACTGTTTATTATACAAGATGACCTAATGGAAAAAAAAAATACTAAACCAACAAAGTAAAATTCAGAAACATGTTATTTTAATTCTTTTGCGTCTGGCTGAAACATTGGGCCAGACAGCGGGTATTTAAAAATAAATAATATCTCAGACAAAAACACGATTGTTTCTTTTTTAACTTTAATAGGTACGTTACGTACTACACGTTTACATGCGTTATGTTCGCGATAAAATATTTATTTATGATTATTATATTTTGATGCAATTTGCTTGGACCGTCAATTTGACGTGTGTAAATTTTTCCTAGTTATCCGTCGTCCATTGTTCTTGAGCAGCTGTCAATTATTATGGTGAAGTAATAAAAGTGGCACGCAATATTTTAATGTCTTCATTATTTGAGCTGACGTCGTAAAAGGCAGGTGCTCGTGACGTCACCACAGTTGTATAGTATTCGTTATTACTACGACACATGCCATTTTATCGATACCAATTGTGTTGGAAAGTGTTAAGTAAAAAATGTTTCTGTAACTATTTGAAAATGTTTTGATTTACCTTCAGTTGGAAATGACAGTTTTCTAGCTAATAGCTAGACTGAATTTATTTCTTTACCTTCTACAACATTATTTTTAGTATATGCGGAACCTGAATATTGTTTATTCAGAATCAGTAACTGAATCGATTCCAATAATTTTTAAACCATGCTAAATTTAGTCTTTAAAATATTTAAATAACAAGTTCATTCCATCGATGGTAGGTAACAACATTTTAGTCGCCCGGATGGTCCGATGACCATGTATTTGTGCGGACAACCAGGTAACATAACAGCTATCTTTGTGAATTTTCATGATACAGTTATGAAATTTTGTATATAGATTCTTTATATAAAAATACTAGATACGTTCTATCGTTTCTGAAATAATGTATTTAGCAATATGATGTTTATGATTACATCCAGATGACGCGTAATCGTAACGTTCATTAACAAGTATGTTTATTTCTATAAATAACCTGTAATTATTCACTCACTATTATAATTATTTGTTTTGCTTCCTATATTATACGGTTAAATCACATTTCTCTGCATCGCTTTTGCCACGTATCTACTTATAATTTTCTGCATAATAATTGGATTTAATTAATATGAGATTATGAGCAGATAAATACTCGTATTTACTAATGGAAGTTAATTAATTTCGTTGTAATAACATTAAATCGTATTTTTCAGCCCAATTGCTTTTATTGATGAATCATTGAATTTAATGGGATTATGTAGTTGGTTATTAATATTTTTGTCAATGATGGTGAATCGTAGATCTACTGAATCTGCTGTGGCAATGATGGGATTATTAAATTTAGTACGATTCAGTACTAAATTCCAAATTGCTGTGACTGTGGTTCATAATGAATGCTGTGATCAGAATGTAATTTCACGTACCTACTTTCTTTTTTCTTTTAGTTTTGCACAGTTTGTACATTTAGCCAATATCCCATTCAGTTTTTTTTTTATTACGAATCAAAGGGATAAGTACAAAAATATTTTTTTGTTTGGGAAGGGAAATCTACACCGAACACACTGGATGGAGCGAGAAGAGAGCGTGAGGTGTCAGGTTTTAGTAACCAAAACCCACCTGTGTACCCTCAGTTGCACTGTGCGTTCCAGCACCGCGGTAGCTCTTCAAAAAATCCCACAGTTCTACTTACCCATGTCCAGCGGACTTTCTCTCCAAGCCTTTCTTTGGTCTTCTTTCAGATTAATGTCATTCGTCAACATCACCAACATCATTTCAGCCGAAAGACGTCCACTGTTGGACACAGGCCTCCCCCAAGCGTCGCCACGACCAATCCTGTGCGTCTCCCATCCACCGTATTCGCGCGACTCTCACCAGGTCGTCGGTCACCCTTGTGGGAGGCCTTCCAACACTACGTTTTCCAGTGAGCGGTCGCCACACTAGAACCTTTCGGGCCTAAACGTTTGCTCGTAGATCAAATGGATGGTCATTCGTCAGTGCGCCAAAATAGATTCTTGTCAAATGCAACTACGACGACGCAACATTTTTATCTCATACTAGCTTTTGCCCGCGCGGCTTCGCTCCCGCTCTTCCCTACTTCAGCCTACTATACCCTACTATACCCTCCTCTACCCTACTATACCCTCCTCTACCCTACCCTACTCTACTCTACTCTACTCTACCCTACCCTACCCTACTCTACCCTTCTCTACCCTACTCTACCCTACCCTACTCTACCCTCCTCTACCTTACTCTACACTACTCTACTCTACCCTACACTACCCTAATTTTCATTTTTTTTTCCATAAGAACCTTCTCCTCATAATAACGAACACAACAAAAAAAAAATTAGCGAAATCGGTCCAGGCGTTGTTGAGTTATGCGCTTACCAACACATTTTGCTATTCATTTTTATATTATAGATTTTGTAAACACTACCAACACTACACTATGTCTGGCTTACTAAGTTGCTTAAGGTAAACATTCGGTCGTTGACCCTACGTCACATGACGACATATGCGGCACGCGCCATCTTGGATCAGATATACCTAAAACATAATTATTTATTATTTTTTGCTCTAAATCTGAATTTGAATGTGTGCCAAAATTAAATATTGATAGGTACTAAATAATTTCGCAAAAAACCGGCCAAGTGCGAGTCGGACTCGCCCATGAAGGGTTCCGTAGCAGCAAGTAATAACATTAACTGCATAATAATATAAAAGTTCTTGTAATGTGTTGTAACTTTGATCGATGTTTTAATAATTGTGTATGTTTTTCGATTTATGACGCATTAAAAAAAAACTACTTACTAGATTTCGTTCAAACCAATTTTCGTTGGCAGTTTTTATAGTAATGTACATCATATATTTTTTTTAGTTTTATCATTCTCTTATTTTAGAAGTTAGAGGGGGGGACACACACATTTTACCACTTTGGAAGTGTCTCTCGCGCAAACTATTCAGTTTAGAAAAAAATGATATTAGAAACCTCAATATCGTTTTTGAAGACCTATCCATAGATACCCCACACGCATGGGTTTGATGAAAAAAAAATTTTTGAGTTTCAGTTCTAAGTATGGGGACCCCCAAAATTTATTGCTTTTTTTCTATTTTTGTGTGAAAATCTTAATGCGGTTCACAGAATACATCTACTTACAAAGTTTCAACAGTATAGCTCTTATAGTTTCGGAAAAAAGTGGCTGTGACATACGGACGGACAGACAGACAGACAGACAGACATGACGAATCTATAAGGGTTCCGTTTTTGCCATTTGGCTACGGAACCCTAAAAATGGATGTTTGTAAGACTTCATAATGCTATATCATATCAATTTAACGTCTTAATTGCCTTTAAATTACGAAAAAAAACCGGCCAAGTGCGAGTCGGACTCGCCCATGAAGGGTTCCGTAGCAGCAAGTAACATAATATAAAAGTTCTTGTAATGTGTTGTAACTTTGATCGATGTTTTAATAATAGTGTATTTTTTTCGATTTATGACGCATTAAAAAAAAACTACTTACTAGATTTCGTTCAAACCAATTTTCGTTGGCAGTTTTTATAGTAATGTACATCATATATATTTTTTAGTTTTATCATTCTCTTATTTTAGAAGTTAGAGGGGGGGGACACACATTTTACCACTTTGGAAGTGTCTCTCGCGTAAACTATTCAAGTTAGAAAAAAAATATATTAGAAACCTCAATATCGTTTTTGAAGACCTATCCATAGATACCCCACACGCATGGGTTTGATGAAAAAAAAATTTTTGAGTTTCAGTTCTAAGTATGGGGACCCCCAAAATTTATTGCTTTTTTTCTATTTTTGTGTGAAAATCTTAATGCGGTTCACAGAATACATCTACTTACAAAGTTTCAACAGTATAGCTCTTATAGTTTCGGAAAAAAGTGGCTGTGACATACGGACGGACAGACGGACAGACAGACAGACATGACGAATCTATAAGGGTTCCGTTTTTGCCATTTGGCTACGGAACCCTAAAAAGTACTTGACAGTTCCTACAAAAGACGCAGATAGTAATGTAGGTGTGAACTGTGAATATGTATAGTTGCCAAAAATGCAGTTGTACCTGGCCTGTTTACCATTTTATTTATTTATTTACTCATATGAGGACCAACAGCTATAACAAAAGGAAATTTTCTTTATCGTTGTGGACCGTTCGGGCAACGCCCCTCGAGTGCTACCATCTACCATCAAATCGAGAGATACCTTCTTTTCAGGAAGAAAATGATATGCGACAATTCGCAAAGGTTGTCTGGTAGAGAATGCCTTGTGGCATTAAGTCCGCCCATGTACCACTATTGTACAAGAAGTTTAAATAAATAAATAAATTTGTGCAAAAAGTCAAAGTCAAAGCATTTTTTTTTTTAAATTAAACCATTTACAGCAATAAGCGCAGATGTCTATCTATGGAGAAGAATGTGCAAGAAATTCCCTTCATTGACACTCTTCCAAAAGTATTTGATGATAATATAAAAATATTGCATAATTTTTAGAACGATATTATCGTCAATATTTTTTAAATTGGGAAAGTACCCTTTCATGCAAAAAGCCCAAACTTTTGGTTACGCTGTTCTTTCCTGAAAACGCTTGAAATCGTTCGTTGAATTTGTTAACCACCGCTCATTTTATACCTACCTACACAGAAATTGGAACGAACGCGAACGCTAAACCGTTTCTCGTTATAGGTATTGTCTACTATAAAGTCTAAATTACGTAAGACAATCGTTTGTTTTTAATTGATTAAAATGTACGAACATGTGACGTCCTGTATAGATTTGTATATTATCGCGAACTCATGACATTGAAGCCAAAATGTAGCGCAAATCCTAAAAAAAAAAATATGCAAGAAAATGATGGTAGAAGAAACTTGTTTACCTGTATATTTTAAAACTTCGGTTCTACTCGCTGCAGTAGGTATTAGCTAACTGACGCTGCCTAAAACAGGCCCATAGAATGACAGTTGTCTGTGTTAAAAGATTTCAAGGAGGAACACGTAGCGTTAAACGGTTAAACCCATGGGGTCGTATGACGCATTCAGTATTGAAAGACTAGGTACGCCATTTCACAAAAAAAAACGGCTAGTTTATAAAACTGAAGAATATGTACGAATTGCTTTTGAAAGTATATACCTAGCTGTTGCAGGCATTGTGCAGAACTAAAAATGACATTGTATCAGGCTATCCATAGTTCTGTTCACAAATTTTACGAGCTTCGAAATAAATCAAAAGTGGTAGATTTAAAACATCAGCGCAGCGGTAACACTTAACTCAGAGCAGGTCTCACTGAACTAACAAAATCAAACAAACGTGACACAAACCGAATTAATACATCGAAGTTTAAAAATAACCTGCCCTTACACTCTTTAATAAACCACAAGGTTGAGTGAAAGTGAGCTACATAAATACTATGACCGTCCGTACTACAGTTCTGCAACAAATATCCGCCGTCAAAGCAAATCGTCCCTGTATGACGATCTGGCAACGTCGCTTTGTACCGAAGGTAGACGAATCTACCCGAAGCCTTGAAACGCGACGGGTGGCGGTCGGCGCGACGTGGCGGGGCAGAGCGGGGCGCGCCGGGACGCTAGCGTGAGCGGCACAGTTAACTCGTAGAGAGCGGGATACGCGCATCGCGTGGCGGTTTTACATCACAATACCTTACGATTTCTCACCAGTAATGATTGATATAGAACAATTAATTAAACTTGTTAAAAAAAACGAGTTCCTATACGATTTAAGCCACAAGGATTACAAGAACCCGAGCCTTAAAACTTCGACCTGGGAAATGATTGCAAGAGAGTTGAATGTTACAAGTAAGTGCGCTTTTGATATTCCAGCTAATAATTCGAGATAGTTAGTAGATACGGTTGTCATGTGACATAATGACACACAATACTAAATGAACGACGAAACTAAATGAAATACAGGTTTTATCTAAAAAAATCTTGCCAAACTGTTAATTTCTACATCAACTTTGTTAACGACTATCGATCTGTTTATGACTTAATCATCACGATCATCATTTCTTATGTCTTCTGTACAATTTCAGGTGAACTTTGTAGACTCAAATGGAAGACCGTAAGAGATAGTTACATCAAGTACAAAAGACTGTTAAAAACATCAGATGGCACAAAAGATATCGACTACATTTGGAGTGGCAATTTGAAATTTTTAGATAACCACAATGTTAACCGGAGAAGCTTTCATCAAATAGCTTACAAACGTAAACCTGAATCAGAAAGTTTGAAGCCACAGGTTCGTGATGAACTAACATATGAATTATCGTCTTCACCACCGCCTCTGGCGCCGTTGGGCTCATTATCTTTGGCGGAAGTTACTTCTGGATCATTTCAAACTAATCAAGACTTGCGAATCAATTTAGATGACGCAAACACCAAATTTAAGGAAATTGACGCCACTGACCTTCTATTCCTGAGTTACTCGGGGACATTCAAAAAGTTTCCAGCGAGACAGCAAACCCTTATGAAGTTAGAACTTGCTAAGTTATTTGCGAACGCAGAACTGCAACAATTGGATGACGCAGAACAATCTAGTGTACAAGCTGCTGAAAGTTTACCTGTCATTATTAAAACTGAATATACAGACGAAGCTGAATCAGAAATGTCAGGAGGATTTAGCGATGACGTCATGGAAGTGCACCCGGCCAAACGTAAGCGCCTTAGTACTAAATCACAGAAGTGATATAATGTTCTATTCTAGCAGACTGAGGATAGACTTTACACATGCTAAATGAGTGAGATTCATATCGAACCTTTTTAAGAAGAATTTCGTAAGCCTAACCGTGTTTTTTGCAATACCATTCTAAAAATATGATTTGTTATTCATACAACTACTATTAGACTAGTTCCTATTCATTATTGTAAATACATACTTATTAATTACGAAAGAAAAAACTCCTTTCTGCAAAAAACTCGCTATCATTTACGATGTTTTCCTGAAAAGGCTCGATATTGTAACGACAGTTATAAAGTAGATTTTAAATAATATGCCATTTCTGGCGTTAAAAGGTCTAATTGATGCGACTAAAAACTTAACGACTACTAAGGAGTTGTTGAATGCAAAGATTCAATTGAATTTAAAGTAGGTGCATTATATTGTTAACGATTGAAAGATCCCTAAATTATTATTTGTACGGACGATTTTCAAATTAATCGAACTTCGTTAAACTGATGTTTTGCTAAGTATATTTTTCTATATTTTTTTTTAGACTATTACATCTAGTATTTAAGTACCGTTAGGTTTAGATTGTGCTAAAAATATTTTTAATAAAGAAAGTATTTAAAAATCTTCAAAATCGTCTGTCTTCTTTTGACCTTGTTTACATGTTTTCTGTCTGTATGGTTTTTTCTAAGAACTCGGCTATGAGATACTCAACGTGCTTTACAAATATGATCCCTGTGGGAAACACAGTTCTACGAACTATAATATTGTTTAGCTCAATATCTCTCAGGTAGATGGTTTTCTGAGTTACCTCATAATCTCGACACAATCCGTAGGTAGTCGATTTTTTTAAGAGTGATGGTAAATTTTCTTCATTTTGTATTTTAAATGCACCGTTCTTAAAAAAAGAAAACTCAATAACATTTTTAAATATTTCGTTACGAGCAGCGTTACCCAAATATGTAACCCAAAATTCGTGAAAAATATGTCACGAAAATACTGTAAAAGGAAATTGAAATACCTTGACATCGTTACAACTGTCATGGCAAAGTTCCCGCGGTCGCCATTGCCAGCAAACTATATCTATCGGAAACACGGAGCTGCATGAGAAAACTCGGAATATTTAAAGTAAGTAAGAAGTTAATATGAAAGCCACAAATGAAGCCGAGACTAAAATGTAGTCTAGACTAATTTCACGAACGAAACAATACATAAATGTTTATTATCAGTTACACAACAGCGATTTCTATTGAGCAGCGCGCCTGGCCGTGACTCCGGCTGCGGACGACTGTCAAGGTTTCACTCATTGAAACTTTTGCTAAGATTCAAGTTTATTACACGTGATTTGTTTAAATGTTCCGCTTGCTACTTACTTTTCTTAGAAATTCTTATTAAAATGCTCTGGAAGTTTATTGCGAAGACTGAAATGTTTGTGTTTTGTAGAATCAGAAATTGCTAATTGAGGAGGGAGAAACCAGTTTCGAGCAAGATTACACAATTAGCTAAGATGTTTTTATGAAGTTTAACCGTGGAAGCCTTAGCAGAGCCGTCAGAGAGCATGACGACGAAATGTTTGACGGCCGTTGTAGCCACGTGGCGCTTACGATTGCTGTATTATAGATTCTTAACGTGTTGCCGAACGTCACGGGTGACGAAGACGATGTCAGGATCAATATGAACTTTAAGTCTTCTTTTAAAATCAAGGACGCGAGACGTGTCGAAAAGAATTGGAACGGTCTAAAAAGATTGTGATTATGTACATACAAACATAAGTACAGAGGAATTGATTATTTTAATGACTCTGTAAGTACATTCGTTTCTTAAAGACAAAAAAGATCTTCATAGAACCTTTCTTTGTCGTCGTCAAATTATAGTTTTGCAAATCAATGTGCGTAATCTCATATTTTTCCTGCATTATAATAGCTATAAGTACTCGTGACATTTGCGGAGTGATCATTGAAACATTGTTTTTTCTTCGCATTCGCTCGTCGCGCCTATGGCATGACGCCCGGCTGTCGTGCCAACAACGCCAGGCGCTACGGTCGACGACGTTGTTCATATCAAATGACTTAGTTAACTAACTACATTTGAGTGACAGATTCCGACTTGCTATATTTATGTGGCCTGACTTCTTTGAAGATTATTTTAGCGTTGAACATACTTCCTTTTGAATAAAGCGTATTTTTGGCAGACTTATTTGATTTTGTTTATTAAATTTGGACATAGGCAACGGAGGTATGCCTCGGGCTTCGGCAGCCATTACTAGAGGCGACATCGTCAACAATTTTCTTTCGTACAAAACAAACGTGCCACGGTTTAGTCACTCTGTGACGCATTATAGAAACTGGACGGCATTAAAGGTGGCTCATGACAGTAATATGCTCATCGAACTTTCGGCAGGCGCTACGAATTGTATTACATCTGTTGGTATACAATAATACAACCTTTAGTGAGCCTTGACCTCTTCGATGATCTTGCATTTCGCTACGCTATCTCTGGACTTCCTACGCCAAAATAGTTTTCCTATCTTTTTTCCTCAAATCTTCTTTGGCACAATCCTTCCAATGCTTCCTTCCAGGTCTTCCTCAATGTATTTTCTGTTGTGGATACTACTGGAACATGTCATCATGATCATGATTTTAATAGCCCTGGTGTCATCCATTCTTTCAAGGTAACCTCCTCATCTAAACCTGGGCTTTTGACTCAAGTTTTCTAGTTCGTGTTCATCCTTATATCCTACGTCTTCTCACACTGGTCCAAAACTATCCTCAGAACTTTTCTTGAACAAATGCAGTTTAATTTCGTCTTTTTGAATCTGCAGCAGCGTCCAAGTCTCACTTGTATTTATGTCACTGCAACTTGTCACTTCTGGTCGAAATCATCTTATTTTTGAGTTTGAACTTCGAACCGGTAGCGTCTAATCTACCGGCTCGGCGATTCTATACTCTGTGGTTCTTGGGGCATTGTGGCTAAAGCCGCAGGTTCCATATTTGAAATCTATCTGATTATGTAATTGTAGTACTTCTACTTTATGTTAATGTATAATCTGGTTAATAGCTAATTCCTTCAAGGTAAAGCTGGTCAACAACAACAATCTACCAATGTCGTCCTCGGCCCTAATACCAATCTATTGATTTTCATTTAGCGAAATGCGGTCAGAGAGCTTGAAATACATCCGTCATCGATTAGGTAAAGTCTGCAACTATTTCTGTAATACCAAGAGACTGTTGACCTGTCTGGCCTTATTTCTATTTTCCGTTGTGATGCTTGCAGCACTATGATTTCGGCTTTATCACCCGCTGTGAACTAACAGCCAGAAATATTTAAAAGGTAACGCTTACTAATTAGTTAGGCACGGCTTTGAAACGAACTTACATTTTTTTTATTAATATTGATATTGTTCGCGCCTATTCACTCTTGACTTAAAGATTCCCGGGTTGTAGCCATCAGGAAACACAGACTACGCACAATGAATGTGTACCCAAAACGTTTTGTGCGTGTAGGTGGGATGTTCATCTTGTGGCGCATCGCCGTATGTCTGGTGGGGGAAATTAAATTATTACTTATTTATGATTTTTATGAAACACAATACGGTAACATATAGCTAATACGTACAATTAATTGGTGCTTTATCTACTACCTTTGTACTGTACACAAAGACCTAGGTTCTGATGCGTGTTTACCTTAATTATACAGTTCATTCTTTTCAAGCGCCTAATTAATCTACTTAGTATAGGCTAATATATTCAACTTACAAAGAAACTAGTACGAGTAACACTGCTTACTAATCTACACTAATATTATAAAGAGGAATTTTTTTTATTTTTGTGTCTATGTTTGTAATGAATAAACTCAAAAACTACTGTGCCGATTTCAAAAATTCTTTCACCATTGGAAAGCTACATTCACCCTGAGTAACATAGGCTATATTTATTGCCCGTGCGAAGCCGGGACGGGCTAGTCTGCACTAATATTGTAAACAGGTAGATAGTTTGTTTCTTTGTAGGAGGTAATCTCTGAAAGTACAGCTCCTATTGCGAAAATTTTTTGGTAACTTTTTTTTCATCGATAGATAGCTGCTTTATTCTTGAGTGACATAGGCTATACTTTTTATGTACGTAGGCGAAGCTGCCGGCAAAAGCTAGTTTGGTATATTTCATTGAAAATGTCAATATTAGTTACTAGGCATTCATAAAACAGCAGAGCAATTGTGCATAGAAATAAAGCAGTCTAGTCAAGCCGTGTCAGGTCACCAGTATTTATGGACCAGCCTCCAACTGAATGGATATCGATTCTGAATTAAAATAAGCTGGGCTGCTGGGCGGCATTCGTCGCAGTGTGCGCTCGTAAAATATAACGCTCTAACATTAAACCCAGCTTTGGAAATAGGAGTTTAACTGAAGATATTTCTGGTAATAGTGACGTAGAAACCTCTGTTACTGTTACTAAGTTTGTTTTTTTTTTGTTCTCTGAAAGTACAGGTCCTATTGGGAAAATATTTTCACCAATAGAAAGCTGCTTTATTCCTGAATGGCAAGGGTATATGTTACGTATGCCGGCGAAGCCGCAGGCAAATGCTAGTGTATAATATACAGTGTCTACTACTTGTCTTCTTCGTACTCCGCGAAACATTTTCAGCCGCTATGATGGCTCCCTTCTGTAACTCAACATTGCGGGTCTGTAGCTCTCAGCTAAAAGAGAATGAATGTCTTGATGTCTTAAAGAGGAAAGAAAAGAGGAATGTCTGAATGTCTTAAAGAGGAAAACTAGTAATAATAGTATTGTAGGAGAGCAATGGTGGCCGAGTGGTAACGGCCCCGACTTACGAGTTGTAGGTCGCATGTTCAAACCCAGCCAGGCGCATTACTTTATGTAATTTATTTCATCACCACTGCTCTCAAAACGGTGAAGGAAAACATCGTGAGGAAACCGGCATGTCCTAGAACTAAAAATTCGAAGACATGTGACATTCACCAACACGCACTGGGCCCGCATGGTGGATTACGGCCCATTCCCTCTCCTAGAGAGGAGGCCTGAGTCCCAGCAGTGGGAACATTAAAAGGCTGATTATGCTTATTATTATTAATATTGTAGTAAATTTGTATAATCTTATTATTTTCATATAAATAAGACATTTATGTAAGTTTATTTATATTGTAAACTAGAACCTACCCTCGAATTTGATCACTCAAAGGTTTTCTGGGAGGAAATATTGCTCATTGTTAAAATTAAGCTTGCCGTGAATTGTCAAATTACTGAGTACTTCGTTAAGATTTTGTATAAAATAAGTAAAATTAATATTTTAGTCTGTTAGCTAAATTATCAAAAAACATTGAACACGTTTTTTTTTTACTATCACAGGTTTGTAGGTAAAAAAAATGGTAGTAAGTACATTTTTTACGTAAGTATGACGGCACGCCCAAAGCACTATCGTCACAATTGTTTGTTTACGTGACAAAAGAAATATACTACGTGTCCAATATTTTTTAAGCTATCTACCAAGCGTTGACCGTTTACCGTGAGTCTAAAGGGCCGATTACACTATGCGTTATTCAGCGCGCGATATTCAGTCTCGTCTTATTTTAGTTATTTTTCTTTCCGAGTAAGACAGTCTGACCCTTATTACACTAGGCAATACATCGAACTGTAGACTAGATACGTCGAACCATAGACTAAAACTGTCTGAATAACGCGTAGTGTAATAATAAGCCCTTAAAAGATTTTTGAAGCCTCTCTCGAAAGGTTTTTCGAAATACTCCCAGTAATGTCTATAAGATTTTGTTTTATGAATTTTATTCGTAATAGATTAACATTAACACACGAGGGAAAGTTCAAAGTTGATAATAAGAAGAAAATAAACGAGTTTCTTTTTTCGTTTTGTTTTAAAATATAATAAAAAAAAATGTGATAATAATAAATTCAACAGACGCTATATTGAGTTGGTATAATTACGTAGTTATAGAATCTCTAATATCTCTATGTTGCGGTTTTTCGCTTTTCCCCATAGCTCGATTCTCTAGATTTGAGAATGGGTCTGTTAATGGTCATCTTGCTTGTTCATGATAGCTGCGATTTCCGTCCAATCATCCAATCCATGTCCCTAAGTACCAACCTAACTCTGACATCCAATTGTCTCCGTTGAGTTTGTTATAACTATTATATGTTTTCGCCATGTCAGACTAAACAATAACAATAACAAAGTTAGTCAGTCAGTTAGGTTAAAGAATATTTGAAAAAAAAAAACTAGACGAAACATAAAACTTTATTTAAAAATAATTAAGGAAAACATCACTTCAATGTTACATGTCGTGGCCAGATCTTAAAAGATCACTTCATGGTATTTATGACCAACTAAAACTAACCATCAATCCTCGTTTGGCCATATCATTGACATAGCATTACAATGATAATAAAAGGTCTAAAGAAAGTTGGCCAAACGAAGATTGAAATATCATCAAACTTTAACGTTTAAAACGATTTCACCAGTTTTAATTGGCCATTCCATGAAGTGATACTAAGATCTGGCCGCGACTTACACAGTAAATATTAGATAGGTGCAGAAAGCTGGATTCATCTACGAGCGTGTTTTTTAACGATAGTATATAGTTCAATGTCTACAAGGAGTAGGACCATTTACGATTGTTTTACAGACCTAACCTTCTGTTGCAATCTGAGTTGTCATGTCGTGGCTAAATGCGATCGTATATCGCGCGTCGGCCGTCCATCGGCGAAAAGCTTCACAAACTCGCTAACAATCGGCAGTATCGACCGCGAGCTCAACGCGTTCGTACGTGCCGACCCCGCGCCCATACCATGACGCCAAAACATAAGAACGTTTGCTTAGGATTAGAGAATACCATTTTAATTAAAGTGTTGAAAAAATATAAAAACCATCGTTGTTTATGGGAAACCTCACATAAATTTTATCATAGTAAACCTGTCAAAACCGCCGCTTGGGAAACGCTTTTACAAGTATGGCGGAAATGCGAGCCAAACGCAACACTGCACGATATCAAAATTAAAATATTTCATATGCGGACAAATTACACACGACAGAGAAGAAAAGTAAGTAAACCTTTTTCATTCAATAAAAAAAATCTAGTATAACCTGTATTTAGCTAAAGACCTATTTTTTTTTTCTACACTTTTTCACCTGAGCGTCCACGGTTTTGTATAGAATACAACTTGTAACCGTTTCCGTGCTCTAGAAAAATACCTACATAGAAGAACTCTATTTTGTTTTGATCGTACTGTTAAAACTTATTACATTAATGAAACACTACAAAGGCGGACTTAACCCCTAACCTTACATTTTTATTTTAATATCAAAATTATGGTAGTATTCGTTATTATACATTTTATAGCATGGGTGGCGCTCAAAAGGTCAAAAATGTATCGGAAAAAAAAAGAAAGTCTAAATTATTATTATTGATGACGAGGGGTAATTTTAATAAGATAAAAATTTATAACAATAAAAAACACAATATTGTCTTTGTTTGAAATATTTAGTCAGAAAACGGATATTGTTTGCTTTGTTTTGACATTTTCATATGCTGTTTAAGCTTAAATACCTATAAATATAAAAATCTGTATGTTTGTTAATCAATCACTCCTCAACTTACTTACATAGTAACTATTAGGTATCTAATCTGTCCTCAACGGTTAGACTAGATGATTCTGATCAAATCGATTTTATCACAGGATCTCCTTGGGATAACCAAACTTCTTGTGAAGTAAGAATGAAACCACTAAAAGCTGGCGATACATAAATTAAATACTTGTAGCAAAAAAAATAAACTTCTACAGATTACTAGATTATAACGGGCGCAAAAGGTCTTGTTCACCCATTAGACGAAAAAAAAAGTGGTATGGATGTTTGTGGTAATCTCTGGAAATACAGACGTTATAGTAAAAACTTCTTCCGCTAATTGAAAGCTACACCATTTCCGAAAATAGTGTATTTTTTAACCGACTTCGAAAAGGAGGAGGTTCTATGTTCGGCTGAATGTATGTTTTTTTTATGATAAAAATAATAATAATAAGAGTGTAGGGATTATACTATATTCATAACTAGTGTTGTGGTGAGGCCAGAACGGGGTGGCGAGATAGATTACTGCGCGGCTCAGTCGCGTAGTCCTCCACGTGCGACGCTTGTCTCTGGAAGACGTTTGATTTAAATTGCAATTTATTGGGAAACTATCACTTCGGGACAGTAGTCTTAAAAATGGTGTATCGTTTTTGTTGTTTTAAAATACGCAGTACGTGAAATTGACATTACGCCGTTCAGAAAAAAAAACCAATCTTTCTTCTACTACACGAGCCGCGAAAAGGTCTAAATTAAATCGATCGCTGGAGACTTCGTATCATATCATACTCGGCCTTATAATGTTCCCATTGTTGGGACTCAAGCCTCCTCTCTAAGAGAGGGAATGCATCGCAAACCACCACGCGGGCCCAGTGCGGGTTGGTGGATGTCACACGTCTTCTAATTTTTGATTCTAGGACTTGCCGGTTTCCACTCGATGTTTTCCTCCACCGTTTTGAGAGCAGTAGTGATGAAATAAATTACAAAAAGTAAAGCGCCTGGCGATAATAATGTAGTATTTGTTTAATACTACTTTAAAAAAAAAACAGCCTACTTCAGAATCTCCTCCTTTTTTGGAAGTCAGTTAAAAAGTTTTGTCACTTAATCGACCTGCATACAAATCATGAACTTTGAAGATGCTTGCAATTCAATAAAATTACTAATTTCGCAGAAATACTTGGACAAATATGATACGGTTGGCGGTGGCGCAGTGGTTGAGCTATTGACTGCAGCTCTTTGTTTCTCGAGTTCGATCCCCCACGGAACAAATATTTGTATAGCCTACAGATAGTTGTTTCGGGTTTTGGTGTCGTGTTTATCAGTTTATATGCTCGTGAACACGCTCACGATACAAGAGATAATTCCTAGTGCGAGACAAGGTTTTTTTTTTTTAAAAAAAAAGGAGATAAGAATTTTTCGATTCAAAATTTTTTACATGTAACACACATATGGAATTGATTTGACATGTTTTGGTTGCTTTAAAAAAAGTTATATTTCTTCAGGCGTACTTACCTTACCAAACAGTTCTTCACTCAATCTTCACGCATATGATTGTGAATAGGATAGACAAAACGGTATCCATTCCATTTACCTAGCTTTTCTTTACTAGTACATGGAGCGACTACCTATCTGAGATCCACACCACAGCCCAGTAACTGGGTAACACGATAATCCTTGGTAAGACTACTATCAGATTTTATGACTTCTGACTGCCGTAACTACTGTCAAAGGTCTGCAACGTGACAGCCATGGCAAACGGTTTAACGTACTTTCCGAGGCTCGAAAAACATCCCCCATCCACAGATTGACCTCGGCAAACGTTGCTTAACACGGATCATTTAGCTATAATACTAAGACTATCAAGTATCACGCACTGCAATACATCACTGTGCAGTTTTTTTCTGGTGGTTTATCACCGCGTTCTGGGTCAAACGCACAGCAAAGAAAATTGCTCGTGATTTCTGTCTATATCTGCCCCGTTCTCAGCCGAATAGCACTTAACTGAATGGACAAATCGCGCCGTGAGCCCGTGACACGATGGATTTTATGGCAAAACAGATTTGTTCAGGAATTATTTTCGCTAGTCATTATCATAATGTCGCAGAATTCTGCAAGCTTAAATTGCCCAAATTCACTATGCGTGCTTTTAACTTCAGCCATGGATGGAAAGTTTCTAGTTCTGATTTAGTCCGCGATATCGTTCGACTCGGCAGTTCCACGCCAGTGCTTCTATCGGTTCGACGTGTCGGACGCCGCACCGTGCTGTGTTTGTTAACCAATCGAAATGTTGGATCGAAAGAATAAACGAGAAGTTTTACATAAATTCATTAAACAGTTCAAAAAATCACAATGCCTGTGGAATTTAGAGAATATTTACTATTACAATAAATCTGCAAAAGAAGACGCTATATTAGCATTATTACAACTGTGGAATAGATATGAGCCTATTACAGTGCCAGAACTTAAGTCTAAAATTCAGGGAATTCGATCAATGTATCGAAGAGAAAGGAAGAAAGTAAGTGATCAACTTCAAAAACCATTTTAGTATGATTGCCACATATAAATAAATGTAATCAACATCTGGATTATTTTTATTGATTAAATGTTGCGCCGACCCCAAATAAAACGGTACAAGGGCAGGATGCTGATGATGAATCGTGAACGATCATGAAGGTACTTTGACGTAATGCCCGCCGTACGCTAAGGTATACCTGACAGGTTTGCTTGTACAGGTAAACCGGGACCTGTAAGCGTGTATGTTGCACAACTGTGCATGTTTCCATACAAATTACCTTACAGGTACAACTGTGTTTGTAAACCTGTTGGATATACCCTAGCGTGTATGCTACCTTGATGTGGACTATGTCCTAATCCTGATGGTAGTCTACCTGCGTTGGCGTGTTTTAGATTCGGCCAAAACCATTTTTGTGGCGTGGTTAATTAACAAACACACAGATTTTAACTACATATTGTAATTATAATAAGGTATCATGTTTGGATGCGAGCATGAGGCAGTTACCGTTTTATATCGCGTTAATAATATTAAATTAAAATATATATATAAAATTCTCCTTGGCAGTCGGGTAGGTAGAAAAAAACGTAAAGTAAGTTACAGTTGCCACAGATCTTGAGTGGTTGCGCAGAAGTCAAATATTCGGTCTCTTTAGTGGTGCGAAGTGAGACGCGGGGGCTGGGAGTGTCAGTGATTGGCCCGACGCGCCATCGCGTCATAGACGTCACTCCTAACTCGTTCCCTGAGTTGCTGCATGTATTTAACAACGAAGACGATTGGCTCGCCAATGTATGAAATGCGCAAAGCGATCCCCACTCTGACGCCGAGCGCTCAAGATCCGTTTTGGCAACTGTAAGAGGTAAATATTCTGAGTTAGGGACATGGTAACTATGCTACTTCAATTCCTAAAAGATTTGACGCGTGGCCGTGGGCTCTTTTGGTATAGTATACTGATTTCTTTCTTTCTTTTTTTAGGTTGAATCGAGTCAGGGTCTCTACAAACCAACACTATGGTACTATAAGCATTTGGATTTCCTGTCGGGCAAAACAGATCCGAATTCTGACGATTCGGATTCTGACCATATTGATGTAAGTAGCATTCATAAATCAAATCAAATGTTCTTTTTCATAAAATAAACTTTAGTCTTAACGAAAATCAACCAGCAAATCTTAGGAAATTGTTTTTAGGCAGCTTTTTCGAGTGTGATAGACAAAATCGAAGGATTCTCTTTAAAAATATTGGTGCAGTGCAGATTATGATTGGAAGAAAATAAATAGCCTGCAAAGCCAAGTTTTCATTTTCTGGTATTTAACTTAAAAAACCGGAGTACATCATACTTACTAATAATAACGTATTTCAAAAAAGTATGACATGTCGCCATTTGGTAGATGCAATAAACCAAAACCGAAATAAAGATCCTCATTCTAACAACCAAACAATTTTTTCAACTACATACTTATTTCCAGGACACCTTATACGTACAACTTCCACGCACTCAGAAAAGGCTAGCATCCACATCAACCGACCAGGAAGGAGGAATAGAATCCTCTTTAGATGCATCCGCAGCAGCGTTCGGACGGTCAGTAGGAGCTCAGCTGCACCACTTGTCCAAAACACAGAGATGTATCGCTGAAAAACTCATTTCTGACGTCATATATCAC
This sequence comes from Mythimna ferrago, assembly GCA_910589285.2. NCBI lineage: Eukaryota > Metazoa > Arthropoda > Insecta > Lepidoptera > Noctuidae > Mythimna > Mythimna ferrago. Next base: position 14,419,511 of record OU342690.1, on the reverse strand, counting down.
GCGAAGATGGAACAGTTATCATTGGACTCGTCTATTAATGTGAAAGAAACTTTAGATGACACCATGACCTCTGAAGCTGATCCCTCGGTCGGCACAGGCACAGCTCCCGGCGCCAGTACTTGCGAACAAGAACCTACTTCTAGCACAGAACCAGAACTCACCGCCGAAGAGCTCGTCAAAAGAGAAATAGCCGAGACGGAAAGTGCAGTGAGTTTTATCAAAATGGAAGAAAACGATACCGAGAATTTTTTTTTCCATGATGTGGACGAAATAGATATTAGTAAAGAGGAATTCCATTAGCTGTAGCATTTAATTAAGGAGTAACGTTTCCGGCGATCCAGATTATTAAAATATAAATCTTTATAAGTAAACTTGTGTTTTTACACCTACCTATTCCATAAAACTTGAAAACCTAATAAAATATTTCTTGAGGGTGTAGATTGGAGTGTTCCACAACCGTGAAATTATTCGAAAGTTATTGATTGATTGTAATCTTGATTCTTTTTTTTCCACAAGAATGTGACTCTCGTTTTGTTTCCAGTGAAAAACTTGTTCCTATACTTGTAAATTTGTCTGCATTGACAGCAATAATAGTGTACCACTGCCAACATATCCGTTAATACCTCTATGAACGAGTTCTACATTTCATTCTGTACTTGACAATTTCCATCATGTACTTACTAATAAATTTTGTTTGCTAAATAAAATTTGGGGTTGGAATAACCCTAAAATTACGCAGCTTATCTTAGCCAAAGAGATTCTAAATGGAGATCCTAATGTACAGACAAACTGAATCACGGAATAAAACAAAACATAAAAGAAGAAAAAAAATTGGTCAATAAAAATCGAGACGATTTTGTGGACATCATAATACCTAATTCTTGTAAAATAAGACTGTAGGTCAACGATACCATTTTAATTACCTAGTAAAATAAAAACTTACAATGTCTAACTCTGCAGATTTTAGCAACGAAAACTTTAATAGCCACTCATTTATGTACCCTACGTCCCTACCCCAAGTCCCGAGCAGAATCCCACAAAACAGAATCCAGTCCTAACGCACACATACGTATACGTAACTTGTACGCGCGCCATATAGTAAACACACACAAGCGCAAGGTACAGCTGATCTCGCCCGATCACTTCGAGACGGGTAGCGAAATAGCGCTGTGCGGCGTTGCCACTCCGAGCGCCCGACGTTGCCGCTCCGCACACGACACAACACAAGTAAATATTCGAAATTCGAACTTGGATGGCATTGCAAATTGGATAACGTGCAAACTGGTGTAAGTATGTATATGCGTGTAATAAGTAGGTATTCAATAACGGTTCCCTGCCAATTAAATGGGTCGAAACTGGTTTTAATTTTGGGCGTTTGTTAATTGGACGGTAAAGAGAAAAACATCGGACGTGAATGCATTTTAATGAAGTTTTTTATACTCGGTTGCAGTATCTCTTGTAAGTTTGGTAAAAGATTCGGTACTTTCAGGGCATAAAATGTGAGATCATTAAATTGTGATCAAAATTTTTTTATGGCAAGCCAACTCTGCACGACCGGACCACCTCGACTGGTTATTTCTTAAAAGTTTTTTTTTTTTTGTTTATCATAGTATAAGAAGGTTCAATTTTATATAAGTACAGGTTTAACTTTTCTTGCTGGATCTCTTCTAAACATATTATAGACTCTCGTATTATGGATAGACATTCTATACTTCCAGTTGTGTGGATTCTGCTTCAGCTTGTTTGATCTGAAGGCCTCTGAGCATCCCCTGCGTTCAGTTCAAGTTTGAACTTTCAAGCGTTTCGTTGCCTTCCGCCATCGCTTTACGCGTGTTCAATTCTGTTTGGAATCACTTTTGGTAAGCTATTTACTGTTCTGTACTTTCAGCTGTTGTATCATAGTACCTATATAATTTCTTTCCTCCTCTGGCTCTGGATGGAGCGACAAGACGTGTCAAGACTTTTATTGACTAAACCCATCTGTGTACTCTCAATTGCCTTTTGCATTCTAGGGTTACGCTATTTCTTTCGGACAATCCCGCAGCCCGCAATACTACAATGTCATCTATAAAAATAAAACTTCTTTACATTAAGCAAAGTTAATTTAATATTAAGGACCTTTTGAGTTACACGCTAAGGGTGCTTTAGGGGATTATTTAATTTAACATTTTCGTGATCAATTATAGGTAGGTATATAAAATAGGTCCTCTGAACGACCTTAGCCTTAATGACTAATAAGTTTAGAAAGTGCGCAGAACTTACTCAAGGTTGTTGTCATTTTATTATTAACAATAACAATATGGTCACGTGGCCGTAAGCAGCTGCCGCTAATCGTGACTTTGAGCTTGTTGACTAGCTATTGTCAAATATTTATACTTACCTACTATTATTAACCATAGTTCCTTTTGCATTGAAGTCGGAACTGTAAAGACTGGAACGATCGAGACTTCGGTGTTATTTTGACGTTCTTTTTTACCGACAATGGCAATGATGTACACCATTATACGTGCTAAAGATTCAATATTCTTTCACTTTATAGTGAAGCCTTAATTAAAGGTTGCCACTGCATGCATTAGACCTTATCTGCTTATTGCATAATTACATGCTGCACTATAAGTGTCACCTTCCTCTGCTTTTATCATTTGTAGCATGACACAAGGAGTCGACAATTCGTTTTCATCTTCTATTCTCCCATGTCGACCACTGCTTATTATTTCACATCATTCCATCCATATCTTCGATCTTCCTCTCCGTAGAGAAAACCTTGTATTTCGATACAATACGGTTTTTACGTAAACTAAATTAAAAAAATATATACATATCTGTATACCTCTATATTAACGTTACCATAATATTTGGCATCGTCCTCATTCTTGCGTGCGCCTGCCGGGAAAACAAAAATTACTGATGAATTCCTCGCAAGCGTCCAACTCCAAGGCAAACCTGGGCTTATGGAAACTAGTCATGCACGCATTTGCTATCGGAACCATCGCACGAATAGTCCCTTCATCCATGAACTCCGTGATATGGCAAGTTTCTATACATACCTAGTACTTACTAGCAGCTATCAATCACAGTTATAGTACTTGTTTGAGTTGTTATATAAGGTTGTTTTGTAATTTTTTTTCTTCTTATATGTTATATATGTCTGCGATCAGTATTTGACATTATGAGCAAATTTGATTAGTATACTATGTCAGTTAGAGTGCGTCCCCCATCGGGAACGTCATCGTCTATCTATATGATGTCCTTTCGTTTGAGACACTGCGTAGTTAGGCATCGTGAGCTGTGCTGCTAATATATTCGGGTACTTCTCTAGCTTTTCCCGGTATTTCAAGTTGACGTTTTGAATTTCCTCCTTTATTGTTGGCATTTTCAGATTTTCGTGAATGTCCTGGTTAGTCACATACCGTGAGCCATTGCTGAATGTTCGGAGTATTAATTACCCCACAGATAAATTCCGTACATCCACACCGGCTTCTATATAGCATAACAATGATAGCTGAGTAGCTTGTTGTCCATTGACAATTTGCTGTTCTTACTGCGAAGCCAAAGAAGGAGCTTGAAACGTATGATGAGTTTGTCTCTTTTTTTTACGCATGCATTGATTCGCCAGTTCTGTAACCATGTAGTTGTTTTATTTAATGCTGTCTGCAGGAACTTTGAAGCAATATTTGGATTTTTGCGCTAGTTAAAATGACGGTTTCATCTGCAAACGTTGCAATCGTGGTATTATCTGATTTCGATAAGTCAACTGTGAATAGGATATACAGTTCAGGTTCCAGAATGGAGCCCTGAGGAACACCAGCACATATCTCAAAAATTGTCGACATTGCATCTCCTTTGACCTGAAATAGTCGTTTAGTTAGATATGAAGCCAGGATCTGGTAATAGCTATTTTTAATTTTGAAGAGATGACCCTCATGCCATATTATCAAAAGCCTGTTGAACATCCAGGGACACAGCGAAGCAGTAATCTATTTCTTTGAGAGTTTTTCTAACTTTTTCGTAGACTCTGTGAATTTGCTCCACTGTAGAATGCTGCGGCCTAAATATCCGAACTGATGAGCTGGTATGCCGTCCTTTTCTTCCAGAATGAGAAGTATTCTACATAGTAGCAACTTCTTAAAGGCCTATAAGAGCCGACTTCATTAGGTTCCAAGTGACACTTTTCACAACTTTAGATATTACTCTCAGGATACTATTAAATAGAATTGATAAGCAGCTCTTTTAGGTAGTTGCTTCAGATTTTCCTTCGTTATTAAGTCAAATCCTGGCGCTTTTTTTTGTTTTTGAATCCATCTGACACCCTCCAAACTTCTCTTGCAATTACCAGTTTCGATGGTAAACTCACTTGATAGTCTTGTTTAAGGATTAGTTTTACTTGTTTAATTCCTTTATCAGCTGCGTCATTCTGGACAAAGACTTTAGAGATATGTTCTCCAAACACGTTTGTTTTCTCTTGTGGGGTTCGTGCCCACTGGAACATTACATTTCAGGGGGACTTTATAGTCTTGAGATTCAGGATTTGGTAAATAAGTGCAAGACTTGAATCCACCCAGAGCCCTCTTGATTATATAGGTCTGCATGAATGTGTTACATACAACTGAATTGGGGACTTACTAACTACCACCATTTAAAATCGTGAAAATTGACTATACGGTCACTGGAGAAAAAAATAAAAAAGCTTGGTAGGTAGTTCCAAGACATCATTATTTTTAAATGCACGATTAAATTCTTTATAGCTTAGACATAGCCAATCTAATTGCGTCTAGAGATGCATTAGGACAATATAAATAGAGCGATTGAAGATTCGTAGTGTCAGTGCCAGTCTCAGGTCATAAAAGTGGACTGAAATAAAATTGCTCGTTTACAATCGACTTCAATATTCGAGTAGAACTAACCTACTTTCTTGTAACTGTTGTCTTTTTGCTTACCTACTATATTTTCTTTGAACCAGAAAGATATTTCTTTTGAACATGAAATGGAAGCTGGAGCGTGTGATAGTATTCGCAGTTCGCAGTTGGGCAAGCCTGAAAGCCGGGCCGGCCGACAAAACAAAGTTGGAGCCAGCCGATAAACGTGGCGCGGCATCGATCGGCGTCGTTGCCGCTCCGCCATCACGAAGCGTTGCCGTTCCGCGCGCCTATTATTATTTATTATGTTACGCGCGGCCGCTGCACGGCTTGCGTCACTCGTGCATTGCCCGGACTGGAGTGTTTTATGCCAGAGTGTCTTCGGAAAAGAGGATGACAGAGAACTAACAAACAGAACTTCAAAGGATAGTAGACCCTACAGCTAATTCTAGACGTGAATGGCGAATCAGAACTGTTATAATTAAATGTAGTACCTACTTACTTAAAATCTAAGACTTAAGTCTCTTCGCTTTACTCGCTTCGACATTTACAATTCGTTGCTGAGGTTACAAAGAACCGTTTTCATTTGCAGTTTCAATTGGAATCTTTTTAATGTAGCTATCTACTCGGTCAACGATGGAAAATTTTTAAGATTTAACTTTCGCTTTTGTCCCACGAAAATGATTGTGAGCGATTTGAAACTGAGCGTGTTTTCAACACAGTGCGCGACACGTATGTAAGTGTATGTTGGCTGTCAATTTGAAATTATAATACTGCTGTTGTGATATCTAAAGTGAAGTAAAGACTATCCTTACTTTACATAAGAAACTAAGCTAAGTTGTGGTATTGAGTTGCAATAATTCAAAGTGTAGGAAATATTCTGCGGACACCAAATGAATTCGGATTCAATTTGCGAAAATTGCGATCGATCGAGATTGTGATCACCGAAATAAAACAAGTTTTACAAATCTTACACCAAAAAAATAATAATAGCGCCAGTTGGCAACAAAAGACACTTTATTCAATGAAATTATTACCTGCGCTGAGAAAAAAAAAGCATTTGTGAGTGAGAATACACCCCAATGACTTGTAACATTGGAAATGGGTACATTGAAAGCAAGTCCTGTTGTACCCAGTTGTCAGAGGTTTAACGATTTCTTACTACCTACCGAAATCTCAGTTTTCGTATAACTTGCCACCATAGCTTGCCACACTTACATCATCGTATTTTTCCTCGGAATTCGACAGTCTGTCTTTGTTAAGAGACAAACACGGCAATTTGGAATGACCTTGCATACCTCCCTCGCTTGGTGTTCGTCCATTAATCTCTATTCGGTAGCAGTCGGCGTAAATAGATTTTTAACAAATATAAACTGGTTTATCTTGTTGTTTTAGGTCTACAAAATACAACACTGTTTTTCAATTAAGTACTTGTTTTTTTTTATAAAAACTAGGCCTTTGTTAGTACAACTTTTCGGTAAAGAAGGCTAATGAAACGCAAACAGTGCTTGAGTTTTTGATTAAAGAATATGCTAGAAGGTTATTGTATTATAAATGATCTCAACGCTTGATTTGTAATTAATAATACATCACAGTTACATCATGGCTACGGTCTATCAATCAGAGGACGTCGACATAATGGCTAGCTAGCGTTGTTCTTAATGTTAAGGAGTTTGTTCCAGGTTTTTAGAAGATCAGGCCATACATGGGCTAGCAATTTTTTACCTTGTCGCACTCAAAACAAAAACTACTTATTTAAAAGCTCAGACCAAAGCCTAATGTTTTACTTGAAAAAATACCATATTTATAGGTACAGAAAATGTGAATCCGCGGCATGCTGCTTTTTTTTTTGCTAAGAAAAGCTTAAGTTTTTCATTGGATAGATAGATACTACAACCAAGTACAGTTAGATAATGTATTTTCTTCATTATTATAAACATTAAAAAATGCTCTTATAATACATGCATTTGTATATGACATTAACGATCATAAGTTGAAGTGAATCACAAAACGTTACTTTTTATTAGGATTTCGTGACTCCGGCCCTATAAAATGATCAATTTTAGAAAAATTATTCAAAATTATAAAATATCTAGCAATATCCTTTCCTAACCCGCGAGCTTAGATACGATGATCTCTTTGATTTCACAGGCCGTGTAGTTTTTCTTTTCGCCGTAATATAATTAATATCTAATCAAAACTGAGATTATAACCTAGAAAAGCAAAAAATAGTCCTAAATGAAATTTTGGTACAGCCGAAAGGCATTAGATATGATTTTAACTTTGTTCTTGTAAAGCTTTATACTTTAATAGATGATACAAATAACAATAAAAAACAAAATAAGATTTAGAAACTTTTAAATGATGTATTTCCACTAGCAGTTTCCAGTATGGAGTTTAGACAAAAACACTTGCATCGGCAGTCATAAGCCGCTACTTATTTACACGTACTCTGAATTTGCATGACCAGTAAAACTCAAGGAGTGCTAAAAGAAATTAGCGATGTAAACCATGAAATAAATTACGGTATTTGAAACAGATGAAACAGACGAGGTAACTCGAATTTGTGGTGGATGGTTCTCAGCCGGACTAATTGGGAGCTATTCGAAACATTTGCTAGTTAGGGCTATGCAACATTCGCACAAAAAAAAAAATAGGCATAATTCTCCAGCACTTCTTTGGACACGATTAAAGATTATATCGTTAAAATATTTACTAAAACGCACACGGAATATACACAGCTCCACTGACAGTTGTTTCCTAAATTACACAATCCACAAACTCTATATAATATGGTTTAAAATGGTGCTCAGACGTAGAACGAATCAGTTGACTCAATCTTTAAATACTTACAGAAAGGACTTGACACGGCAATCAAAATACTTAATATAGTGTATATGCAAAATTTGCTTTGTTTACAAGTGTTTGTCTGCTGTTATGACAATATTTATATTTTTTCAGCATATTTCAAAATATGTGGTGATTTTTACGTCTTTAACAGTATGCATATGGTTTCCAATAAAGGCAAAAGCGTAATGGAGTCTACATTTTTAAATAACGATAAACTAATTAAACCTGACTTGGGATAGAAAGCACCATAAGAAGGATTACTCTTTGAGTCGATTCATTCTCTTTGAGAGTATAATATAATTATACTAATATACTTTATAGTTACCCAGAAAAAGATTATTGGATGCATTATCGCATTGCCTGCAAAATGTAATTACATTGCAACTCTTAGAGTGTTCCTTAATCCGCTATTAGGAATGCTAGTAACTGTAAAGTCTTCACCTGTTTATTACTGGGCCCTCAAACCGGATGTTCCAAGCCCGATGAGTATAAAAAAGTCTAGGGTGATCTTCGAACAAAAAATATATCCTCCTTATTACGCAGCTGCGCCCAACACCCTGCCTTTCAGCCTGCCTGTTGTGAGGCAAACAAAGCGCTAAGTGGCAGGTACTGTCGTGTCCTCAGAGGGTGACGGACGCCTAACCCAGCGCGCTATAAAAAAATATAGATTTTCTGCCTCGCTCGAGATCCAGTCCACGCAGAGTATCCTGTTTGTGTCTTTAAGACGTCTGCTCAGTTCACCGAATGAAATTCTAAGACCATGCTAGGAACGTATCAAGCACGGAAAGAAACATGACACTAGTTAATAGAACATTATCTGTCATACCCGTGCATTTTATGACCGTTATCATCATATGCGGATAGAATCCGCATACTCATCGTTTCATCTTCTACGGGCACCGATTTGGCATGCATGCATATTTTGCCGACGCAAAAACGCTTAGTTTATGGCGCGACGCTCCTGGTAGAACGGAACGTTCTAGGGGGCATAGTTTCATATTTTTCAATTTCCTTCCTAGCACGGTGTTGGTATTGGCAGATTACACATAGCTTCCTTGCGACTGCGTACATTTGTAAACGAGTTTGTGCAGCTCGATTTTAGCTACAATTTCTGTACTAAAACATTTTCCGTATTTATTTACTTACATCCTTACATATTGTAAGTATGTATAATAACCAGCTGTTATTGCATTTGCCAGAGACTGCAATGTGTCGGCCAGTTGTAGCAAAAAAAGAAAACTATGAATTGTTTATTAAATTTTTAAACACCTGCGCAATCTTATAATTGCTGAACCCGTTAAAGCACGTATACTGTAATCAGCTGTGCGGTGCAATGCTTCACGGGAAAAGGCTTTATTATAAGCAACCTTATTGATTGAGCACTCTCACGCGATACTGACATCAAGTTTTATGTGACTCATGGACTACATAGGGTTCTTTGCCACTGCAATATAGGCGAGGCCGTAATGTGCCGCCTGTCTCCTGAAGGCCTTCGCGCCATTTGGGCTAGAGTATGTTTGTGTCATACGATCGTTTTAAAAAAAAACAAAACCGACGTAGACACTCTCGCGCGTGTCTGTATCAATTTTCCAGTATTGCATATATCGGATACCTAGCTTCAACTGAACTGATTGTTCTGCTAAAGCAATTTAGTTGAGCCATTCATTAGTAGCTCTTAACTTGATTAGTAATTAGACAGAGTTCAAACTAGCTTTTGTCCTATAGAACATGTTTCTGGTTTGTAAACAAGCAGTAATCTCTGAGTACTTTTGTAATTATCTTCTGAACTACTTCGTCATTTGTTTGTTAGAGAGATATTTTCGTCACTCATTCATTAAACGCTAATGATGCCTTAATCACCGTAATTCGTGTAAGGACAGGTTCCATCAAACGATTTTAATTAGGGAAGGCCCCTAATTAGGATTGGAGATTTTGATATTTAGCACTGTTGAAGGGAACAGTGAAGTAATAAATAGCACAGATTAAATAATACGCAATAGTAAATTATAAAAAAAAATGTAGTTGATGAAATTATGCTGGGCGGAGTACTAAGTAGTTGTTGAAGAGGTACCTAACAGTTTCCAAATTGTATTTTCAGCATTTTTAAGTTTCTCCTAGTCTTCAGACAATAGCAATCGTGACGTAGTAATTATTTGTCTTTTATCTTCCATCTTATTGAGAAAGTCTTTGGGCCGGTTTTTGAATAGAGTATTATGAGTTAAGAATGTCCCAAACCCTTCTTTGAAGCTAAATGACAGGACTTCAGGCTAAAATAGAGTTTAAGAAATACTTAACTTCAAATACCTACTTAAATAAAAAATCGGGGATATTTATTCAAACTTCTGTTATGAATCATTTGTCAATCTGAAATTTGTGTGTTTATATGGATGATATCATAATTCCCGCAACTTTGCGATCAACAAAGAGCTATTCAAAGTATGTATAATCAAAATAACGTAAGTTTTATAGAGTTATCTAATCTAGGTACACGACTTAGCAACAGATAAAACCAACTTGTATTTTATTTTGATAATTTTGCACCTATCCAGATTATATATACTTCACAAAAATCTTACGATAATGATTGATAAATTTATGCGTAGGTTTATTTATTTGAGGAGAAAACATTGTCGATTTGAGATGTCGCTTACCGCCTCCATGACAACCCGTTGGCTGCACGTTCGATGTCAACCAAACACGTGCTTCAGTACACTCGTTGCTCAATGATATACGCAGTAGGTATAATGTATGTGGTTGTCGGAAGGGTCAGCCGCCCCGCGCTGCGCCGCTTCCCCCCGTTCTATCGATCGCGCCACGTTGCCGCCCCGCTACTTTCCCCGCGACGTTGCCAGCTCGCGGTTACTATTTAGACAGATTATTGTAACAAGACTGACTGGTGTATAATTACTTGTTGCCGGCGCTCCTCGCTGTAATCCTACGTTAGAAGGCTTGGCATCCTTCGGCTTGGATGTTTACCATGTTCAAATTAGCTATAATATAAGTACTTTTTAAGAGCCTCTATCTTGGCCTTTTCTGCTACTTTATAATATTTCTCCTAGTCCTAGGCAATTGCGTATTATTTTGCTTCTTTGTTTAGCTTTTCAGCGATATAACGACTAATGGGCAACGTTATTTCACTTGCTCCAAATATTTAGGTATCGTCAGTGCTCTATTTATAAAGTCGGATGTTTATAAACTCGTTTCATTCATCTTTTACATTTGTATTGGTATGTAAGTACTTACCTAAACAGATGGTGTGTGTATCCATTTTAGCATTTAGGATTTCAACTTGATGTAGTGTTTTTTTTTTAGCCTGTTTTAGCTTTCATATTTATATTGCTATAAAAATTGAGTGAACTGTATAAAATTGTTCTGACATCTAAATAATATTTAAGTTGAATAAAGATAGATCTTTTGCAACCAAAATTGAAATGAATGCTTAGAAGGATGATATTACTCATGATAATGAATTAATGGAAGAGATAATGAGAAAATAATAGATTCAATTGTCTTTTTCTTAGTCGCCAAATAATTTAGGGTAAGTAAGGGAAGTGAGGGAAATGATGATCTTAGTGAGAAATTAATCAGTGAAAAATTAATGTAAGGCTCCAAGAATATCACTCAGCACACTGCAACAACTACATAGGCTATTGGCGTATTGTTCTACTACTATAGAATAAGGGACCCTTCTCAACTTCAATGAATACAACATATTTTACAAAAAGTAACGTTTATTAATTATAAAAAATGGAATGATGAAGAAACGGAACTTAGGTTAGGAGAAATCACCTGTAGATGGATCTAACTTTATATAGTTCCTTTTACCGTTTGAAGACCTTAAACCTTTAATTAAACACAACACTTCACTCCTAAATTCTAGTTTTTGGTCCATATTAAACTCTCTAACTGCAGGTAATAAAGATTCAAAGAAAGACCTGTCTTCGTCTTCAGTAGGAGTATTAAAACTAACTGTAGCGTCCGGGAATGGCGTATCTACATATTCTATGTCAGTTTCCTGTTTCGTGGACCTTTTTCTTTTTAAATTCTCTATAGTGGATGGAGAATCTTCCGGGTCACTGCCCCAGATACTCGAGTCATTTAACAAATCGAATTTTCTTGTTCTAACGCCTATTTTTTTCAGCTTAGGATCTTCTTCCTCGCTCTGGTCGTCGTTATCGCATTCCACATCGCTTCCCGATTGGCTGTTCTTATTATTGTACAAGTCAGACAAAAAGGACAAATGTTTTGCGTACACATAGCCCTTTTTTCCATATTTCCTTTTACGATGACGCACGAATGAGTCCCTTATATTTCTCCATTTTCCGTGAAGTTTACGATCTGGAATGTGGAATATTTATATTTTATAGTTATTTTAATACTCAAAAATATTAAACCACGTTTTATACCATTAAATTACATATTAGCTAACAAATCACTTGAATTTTTTTTTGTTGATATTTTTTAGCTTGTATTTTTAACATTCGCTAGAGTGTGAACACTTCTATAATTTTATGGAAATGAAAAAATAGGTACAAAAGAAATATCACATTCTGGTTTTGTAGCACTATTAAAATCACGTAAAACACTCATTCGTCCTCTGGGTGTACGAGTATTATTAGGAAAACCTTATCGAACAAACATGAATCTTCTTCCTGCCCTTATCCCATATTACTAGGGGTCGGCGCAACACGTTTTCTTCTTCCATTCTGTCCTGTCACCCGTCAAACTATCACTTACTCCCTTTTCTTTCATATCACTTCTCAACAAACAAACAAACATAAATAACAAACATGAAAATGTCATAACGTTACACGAATAACAAAAAATTAGACCAGCTTGATGCGTTCGATTCTATTGAGAAACAAGCTAAGAAGATGTCAAGAAAAGTCTGTTTTCTATCGGTTGCATTTCGGAGAATGTGCGTCGGTACTGAATAGCCTAAATTCCGCCAAACCAGTTTCGTTATCAGACTACTAAACTTAAGACGATGCGCAACCGGTACATGGTGGACATCCTACTCATACGCACAAACCGTTTTGGGAACACACTCATGCCTACATCTATGAAGTAGAATTCCCCGCAGAGACTACATTTTGGATCTTCAAGTCGAGACTGAATAACATTTAGGTAAATGTGCTTCAATGGCTACAACATAGCTTACTAACAGGTGAGATAGTGGTTAACCCAAAAATATCAATAATAAAGAAATTTATGTACCAAAAATATTAAAAATTTAGAGTAAAATGCAAAAAAGGTCCCACAAAACCCTAAATTTAATTTTATTAAACCCATAGAAGTATTGTCTGATAGACTCATTGGACCCATTCCCTCTGAAAATATTATACTTAACGCCCAGCAGATCTGAACTGCTTTAGATTGTTACACAATCAATGGTATTGAAAAATTTACTCCTGCTTATGAAAACCAGCAATGTAGTCTATACTTCTCTCTTATTATAATTGTATGTTTTAATAGCTTTGAATATTTAATTTGGAAATTTAAATTTATCCAAATGACTTTCAGCTATTGAGACAAAATATGTCTAAATTTCTCAATACGTAAATTCGATGTATTTTTTTCTCCTATGTTTCTTAGATTGTCTTAGCACTAGGTTATTTTGTTTCAACAATTTGTGGAACATATCTGAATCTGACCCCAATTTAAGCAGGCAAGGATACTATTTATGGTCACATTTCGAGTCTGGTCTACATGGTACTGACTTAAATTCACCTCAGAATTTAAGTCAGTACCATGTAGACCAGACTAGAATGGATAGAATTTTCAATTAGTTTTAAAAAAAAGCAGATCAAGTATTTACTTGTATTTGTTGCTGTTAAACCTACTTACATTACGATTAATCATCATTAACCTACTAATTAATATAATAAGTAATTGCCAATGAAGTTAAATGATCGACTCGTTCAAGTCGAGAGCCTGACTCATGAACTAAATTCAATTGAAATTGTAACGCATTCTTGCAGTCATGGAATACTCGAAACTACAAACGCTGCAAAGCGTAATAATAATATATTCAAAGTTATTCTGCCAGTGTTATTATAAGCAACGAGAAGTAACCTGAAGTGAATGGATGCGTTGAAGTTACTTTACCACGGCGAAAGGCAATCGCTTCGAAATGACCACGAGCGCGATCGATCGGCCGACTGGTTGCCCAATTGCGAGTCGCGACCTCTACTTTCAAGGTGACGCATTTCACAGGTAATACGTTGGATCGCGCACGTTGTTTTTATGTAAATAATGTATCGAGATTGTCTATTCTTCACTAAACCTTTCTGAAGCTATGTCGATTGTCGATGATTCTCAAAACGTGTTTTATGCTAAGGAACTTTTTTTGTCCGTCAATATTTCAAGTCGTGTATGGTGTTTTTTTAGCTATTTGCAAATGTTAAACTACCTATCAAAAATGATTTATTTAGTTTTGTAAACCGGGCCGTTACTAAGACCTAAACCTATATTGAATTTATCACTATCTTATCAAGCTACTTGTTATTTGTTACACTTCATGAAACCCTGATAAATATGTATAGGTAGTCAGTCCGATTAACATGCGTATATTATTCGTGGAAAGTGTCGTCAAACTTACAAACATCGATTCTTTCCTTGTCTGGAATTTCTTCAAAATCCGAAATGAACACGCGTGCTATCTCCGCCCACGCGTTTTGCTTTTTACTCTTGAACCGGTGATCTTCACTATTGATATCCCATATTTCTGGATACTTCTTCACTTCACTTATGAACGACTCAACGTCGAGGCAGTATGAGCTCATGATTATCACTTGGAAAAACGCCGCGATTTTACTGCGACAAACAAACACGGCTGCCGGTACGAACGATCGACGCGGAATGACGCAGCGGGGTCGCAGCGGGCCGCCGCCGCCCTGCCGCTCCTCAGCTGCGTTTCGTGCACGGTCTGGCAACGTCGCGCGTCGCACGCTTACACGCCGATCCGCCGGTCGCCCTGTTTTTTTTTAGTTTATTGTAATTTATTTGTTTACCATATTGTCTAGTAGTAATCTGAATTACGTAGGTTATTTAAGTCATTATTATTACATGATATCAAATGAATCAATTAGCTGCCAAAGGTTTATTTTTATCTTTGGGATTGTAATTCCTCGTGTGTCTTATTACCTTCGTCCATATCACACTGTCAATGGCGCTACTGTAGATATACATACAGAACTCTATTACGTTGGTGCCTAATATAGGTATATGCAGACAACGTAGGAAACATCAAAAGAAATAAGTACCTATTTAGGGAAGTTTAAATTTAATGTCTTTGCTATGGATGTATAGTCGTATCCAGGTAGAATTTTTATTTATAATAACCATTTTATTACAAACGGTACTGTTTACGTAACTACATTGTGGTAGGTCAGTTAATCCTATTAGGTATTTTCATGAATATGATTTTTTTCTATTTAACATTGATGATGACTAGGACCTGATTTCTGAATAAAAATGGGAAGTTGTCATAACCCTATCAAACTTGCCATTCTAGTAGGTTTCCTAAGTTCTTAAATCCAGGAATTAAATTCAGAAAACCTAGTTCACTAATTTTATCTTATAAAGCACAGGAAAATCTACATTTCTTTTCAATCGTAACAAAGTCATTAAACCGGGTCACTACAAAGACAGGATCTCCTTAAAAAATCAAAATATCGGTTTTATAGCCAGTTTTATCTTTGCTATCTAAACCACACTTTTCTGAAATGTTATTTCAAGTAAAATAAACCTTGCGGACCTCTAGCTTTAACGGCATTTAAGTAGGCGTACCTCAGGGATTTACTTTAGGACCAATGTTAATTGCCATGCTCGAAATGATTTTTTTTTTTTAATTCTTATCCTAATTTTATGTTTTTCAATATTTTACAGTATCCTTGTCCTTATATGATAAGTTTACGTTCATGTCTAGTAATAGTTAGTTCGTCAACTGCATGTACGCTTAGTAGGTGGTCTTTTTCACTGAATAATTTCTAGACACATGTAAAATATTAACTATTCCATTAATTAAACACCACGATATATTTTATTGATTTTATGGGTGTCACATGAGATTTAGAGTTCTAATTAATATTCTTGTTTTTTCCTTAAAACTAATTCCATATGATTTACTCATAAGGTTTAAACGGTTGTGCGCAGTATTGATTACATGAGTCATGTAAATAAAGGTAATGTATACCAGATTATGTGCTAAAGTTGAAATAAATCTGTTTTATATCAAGCACCTATTGTAGGCCTAGGGAGTTAGCACAATACAGAACAAAGCAACGGAAAAACGTGTAAATATTTTACTTTGATCATAAAATGGAGGAAATTCTATGATTTCACTTATATGTAGGTACTTACTTAATAACTCCTGCCATTCTGGGTGGAGCCAGAGGGCGTGTCAGACTTGTACTGACTAAAACCCATGTTGCTGCTTCGTACTGCTTCGTTCCAAGGGCACGGTAGCTCTTTTGAGCAATTTCGCAGCCTTATTGTGTGTACTTGTGGAAGTATTAGTGACGTGATGATGTTAGATCTAATTATAACAAAATTAATTTATACAGCTTTTAGGGTGTTTTTTTTTGCTTAGACCATAGGTGCTGAAGTTGGTCCAAGAATAGACCTTGAAATTGATCAGTAGTTGAATGGAGATGTAGGTATGTACTATTTCTTTGAAATTACAACACCAGTTGTGGTAGTAAGTTGATTACTCGTAGAATTATTGACATCTATGGGTAAGACCCGTCAATTGCAGTCATACTCACTACAAGAGAGGCAAATGATATTTCAGAAACCGCCTTAACCGCATACGTAGCTCTAGGGAAATGAGAATATCCCACTAATGTATAAGGCAAAGCGCACAAACTCGAAGAATTATTGCGAAACTTTAGAATAATCGCGCAACTTTACAATTTAGGGCGCGAACTTCCTACGAACTGTGTTCCAAACGCAAAGTTTTGCATTTCTCCGAAAGATATGGCGGATGCTAGAAAAACTCTGGCCGCGTTTTTATAACTTTTTCTCACTTATAGTGCCAACATCGCTTTGTTCGAGAACTTCCTGAGAGTTTTTGGTTTTGTTTAGTCTTATTCTTTTAATTAAATTCTGTACTTGCCTGCCTTCGTATTTACCTACCTAGTTATCTAGACATTATGAATTAACAACTCCCTATTGTATTACTA
This sequence comes from Mythimna ferrago, assembly GCA_910589285.2. Classification (NCBI taxonomy): domain Eukaryota; kingdom Metazoa; phylum Arthropoda; class Insecta; order Lepidoptera; family Noctuidae; genus Mythimna; species Mythimna ferrago. Next base: position 14,402,620 of record OU342690.1, on the reverse strand, counting down.
ATGCTTGACCTTACTGTGCTCATTGTTTCATTTGATTAAAAAAATAAAATTACAAAGTAAACTAACCTATGCTGTTTTTGTTACAGGTATAAAAAAAACCATGAAATGGTTCTCAATCGTGTGTAATATTGAGGTAAAATATGAAATAATACAAAGTTATACTTATATATAAAAATTCGATAACATTTATTAATATGTAAACAGGAAACAAAGACAACAGAACGTTTTACATTACCTATAATACAGGCAACTCCTAATCTAACACAGGAAAACCGCCGCGGTTAATAATAACAGTCGTTTTCATGACGAATATTTTTGACAAACACAAGGCCAAAATCATAATAGTACGAGATCCAATAGAAGAAATGTCTTCCCTCATCTGTTTTTTGATTATGATAAATATTATGTGCTAGATAATGAGTTTATTAAGACATTGCGAATAGGTTGCCTAGCTAAATCTGGTGCCAATGATGTTAAAGAAGAAGAAGATAAGAATAAGGTAAAGCATTAAGAAGCGAAGAATTTCGAAATAATTTGCTTCCAACCAACGCGTTGGTTGGAAGCAAATTATTTCGAAATTTCCAGTCGATAACCAGATATATCTGGACTTATATTAATAGAGAAGTTGGATATATGGCCCCAAACTATATTACTTATATGAAAAATAAAGGATTTAGAAATCTAGTAATTATATTATAGGGCTCTTTATTCACCACTTTCATAGCTATACCTGCCTTACTCTGGATATGTAAAAACCACTATGTATAAAAAAAAACAGCTAATATGCCAACATTAGATCAAATAAAAGTTATAATTATGGCATCATTTATTTATTATGGCCATATTCAATGTATTTTACTTAAAGGCAAACGTCGCAAGTATAATATCCATCTTTAGATCTACACAAAATGTATGAGATGTAAATTACAACTATCATTGAAGCCACTCCTCATATCTGTCCCACTAATTGTGACACAGAATATTTGGATGGATTTAAACTTCCAGCAATTTGGATTGATTTTTGTCATATTTAGAGTTTGTTTTTACTACAGCGACGCTTTTAGACTCACTAACGCTGTACATAACGTCTCTTCGACGTCGTTCATTAGTACTGCTGCCACTATGCGATCAATCAAATATTTTATATGGCCTCTGGGGTGCATAATAAGATCAAAGTGAACGGGCCAAATTACAAGAAGAATGATGAATGAATATTTTAACAAACAGTTACACAGCTATTTATCTTCTTTCTTTTTTCAAAATAATCTTTGTATTCCTATAGAAAAACGTTTACCACAATACCTCCACCTTTTAAACTCAGTTTTTCCAGATCATAATTATTACAATCAATGCAGCAGCAGTTTTAAAAATGTATACGTTGGACTTTTCGAATTGTCCAAATACTTAACAAATGAAAAATAAGGAACTCCCATCACGAATTTTTATTATTAATTCGACACTGACACACAATCTTTACGTCAGTCGAATCTGTATTAGTTGACGTGTTTATATATAGAAAATATTGAAGTGGACCACATTCTCACCTTCTCCTCTTTAAACATCGCACCTATAAATAAAACAAAAGTGGCAATATACCGAACTTGTTTTTTTAATTGCTACTTTTTGGTTAACCTTTAACTTTTCAATCTGATTATCACAACCCATTCTCTGATGGTTAAAGTCTTTGCTACAATTGTTAATGTTCCTCGGTAATTGATTCGCAACTTCTTATCGAGTAAATAAGTAGGTCCACTGAAATCTTTATTGGTAGTGCCACTTATCCGGTCCGGCAATGAGTCTTTTGACTGATATTATCATCATATTACAATTTACATCTTGCTATTCTTAACTAGACTAGAAAATACAATAATCCTAAAATTTAGGAATAACGTCAAACAATATCAATACTCATCACTAAACAAAAAGTAACTTAACGTATTAATCATCATTATTGATTGCAGTCAGTAACTTAACTTCCTAGAACAATAAAGCAACAAAAACATCAACTTCACAAACTAAACTGGTTACATAATCCGTTATTTAATAAGAAATGAGACACTGCAGTCATACAAAGATAAGATCTAGACTTTGTACCGCAGTAGTAAACCATAGCAAAACAACATTTTTTTTTGACCCAATGCCAAAAATGGGTCCATTTATATTAACGTAACTAATAACAAAACAAAAGCAACACTCGTAAACTCTCTGTTTTTGCCAACAGACTTGGATATTGTCCATATATCAGATATATATTTTTATTTTGAACTTGGCGAACTGTTATGGGTGTAAGTAATGTAGTAGTTTGCATAACATATAGTCGTATAAACCTATATTCTCTTATACATAATGTGAAACAATAAAAGATCTTTTCGTCGAATGTATTTTTGGAAGAACTGCTAAGAAAGAGCCTGAAAATAGGACAGTTATTCCGATTATGGCAAACGATCGCTGAAAATGTGATCAGAGTCTGTCTTTTTTCTATGAAATCCGTCAAAGTCTAAAATTAATAAAACTTGAAAGAAAACCTTTTCCAGATAAGTACCTAAAATCTGCCTAAAAGTACCAACAAAAATAATATTCAAAACTTAAACGTCAAGTTATATCTCTCACCAATAAAACTAATAAGAAATATCCGAAACCTATTCTGTACTGTCGTGTCTTTGCCGTTTGATATCAATGATGTTTTTATCCGATGAAGTTCCTGGATTAGTATTGTTGTAGTGGCAGGAGACTGCTTCTTGCATGACGTTGGCTATCTGGGCTCTCACCCACATCTTTATATTTATCGGCAGCTGCCTCATTTCAGGAAGGAAAGATAATAAGAATAACCTGTCACTGTCTGTTTCACTCTCAGTCATTTCTACGGGAAACATGGGCATTTCTAACTCCTCTGTTGGCTGATGACTGGCTTCACTCGACTCCCGTTTTCTCTTTCTTCGTTTAATCTTTTTTATTTTTACAGGTTCTATAAGAATTTGTTCTTCTGGGTTAGCTCCCTCCATAATTGTGTCTTCATCCAGTTCCCTGGAGACAAAAGATACAGTTAATTTTATTACAACGTTGAATTTCTTTATCGAAAGAGCCGACTTAAAAATATGTATGTAGTAATTGTAGTACTGTAGTAATGAACGACATTTTTTGAGGTCGATAATTATCAAATTACTTCTCCTGCTCTAGAGTGACAGACTTCTACTGGCTAAAAGCCACCTAAGTTCCTTCATTCTCTATTTGCGTTCTAAGGCCACGGTAACTCTTTCAAACATTTCCGCAGTCTTAGCAGGCATCGGTCCTACTGGGCCCCTTCAGTTTTGCTGAGATCAGTTTGAGGCGCACTTGGAACACTACGCACCGTTGACTCAGGCATGGTCCTTGCCGGACGGCCGGAGGGCGAGCTACCCATTGCTTGTCATCTGCAAGCCCGATTAGTTACCGACCTGGATTTGAACAATACTTGTAGTCTTTATCCAGTTTTTATTCTCGGTCTGATTAGGATTTGTATTATTAAAATAAGAACCAACTTTTTATCCGGAAGAAAGCCATCATACTCGTCTTCGCTGAGAGTGCCCTCGAATCCGCCGAGGAAGCTCATCCTCTTGAAGTAGCGGTACACCCGTCGGTTGATCCTGACGCCAGAACGGCGTGCTCGCAACTCGCGATTGTAGGCATCCCTCAACGACCGCCATTTTCTTTGCAACTGTAAGACTGTTTGGGATAAATATTTGAATTAGTATGTAGACTACATACTTTTTTTTACATTTACTGATACAAGATAGACGATGCTTGCCAGGGCTGCAGAAACAGAAGAAATACTGTGGGTTTACTAAAACCCACCGTGTTGCAATAGCCTCAGGGTTTTTAGGCCTTTTCCTTTGCTCGCTGCTTCGCAGAAGAAGGTGACCGCCTCCCAGTCCCTCTCCCTCCGTACCATGATCTGAGACAGGGCCGGACGCGAATGTAGATTACTTACCGAGTTCTTATTGTATGTTGTTGGGTGTTGTTCTTGTTTGTTGCTAGGAGCTTTACACAAAGTGTCATTCAATCAACGATATAATGATTGCCAAAATAAACGGGGTTGATCATGTGACTTTTCGACACCGCTTATCAATCCCGTACATTTTATTACTTTGCAACTGAACTTGGCATGTTTGCTTGAGCAATATCGTGCCTTGTAGGTTAAATGCTTGTTCAGAAAGAGTTTTGCGGCGTACCTCACTTGAGCACGTACTAACACTCTCTATGGGTATCTATCCGCTGTTTTGATTTATCAATGGTATCTATACTAATAACATAAAGAGTTCAAGCTTATATGAAGGGTTTTTTTTTTAACTCTGAAACTGTTAAAACGATTTTAAAAATAATTGCACCTGTAGAATGCTATTTTATAGTGATATTGTCTACTTTCACGCATTTTAAGCCCAATGCAAAAGTTCTTATTTTATAAACCTGTCTGTATTCTTGTGAATTCTAGTAGCCACAAGTGTGTTTGCGAAGGGTGTAGATTTCCTTATCACCAGTCATGTAGACAGTGTTTGCAATTGGGTTTACCCATCACGAATTTTGAGAAGGAAAAAGCTTCTGTACTCATACTGAATAACTGTACGAGGCAAATTACCTTGCATAATTGTAGTAACCATGGCCATGCCAAAACCTACACATCATTTTAATCAAAGCGTTGGCTATAACTAGAAGTTTCCGCCATCATCTGGCCGTAATGAACATTGTGATTCATACTAAATGGCGTAACATACTACGTTCATATTAACGAACTTCAGCCGTTCAGCACACGCGTCACAGCATGCAAATTACATGTGTTTGCTGTAGCCACCCATTATTATAATGTACGCCAGACTATTTTAATGCGGTCAAATACCTGAAAATCGTAATGTTACAACAATTTCTTTATGATAAATAATTAATAAATTAATGATCGATGAATGTAAAGTATGTTTATGAAATACCATATTATGTAAAATAGCAGTAGAAAGTTCATTGTCATGTACATGGGAGTAGGACGAATGACGTTCTTTTATTTTATTCATTGCCGGTCTAAGCTGATAAACGGCAATTGCGTTTCATTTTCACCGAAACGCACAACATGATAATACCTGTTGTTATTACGATGTACGTTACATTATTTCCTTATTGTGTTTTGTTATTAAATCGTAAAAACAATGTAACACTAACTACAAGGGCAAAAGGGCGGGAAACGGATAACGGAATGTGGTTATCATTAATCGCACTACCTCGCCGTTTGCGAGACATTGAACGATTGCTGAGTTTGCTGACTATACCAAACCTCAATACTGTCGCTGCGTATTTCGATCCTTTCAGAAAAGATTTCGACTTTTGGATATTCTTGTTTATTTTTGAGGACTATAATAAGAATAACCCATATTACTATTTTAAAAACACAAGTTACCCACATTGAAATTAAAAAAAAAAATTAGTCATCCGCGCTCCAAGGTTATTCTCGATCTTGACTTTGACATAACAGAGGTTAGGTTCGTTTACTTTCCTATACTAACCTCTGTCATATGCTGTCGCCTTGTTGAAGTTTTCCCAACCATTGTAAATAACCGATCCTATTTCCTTCCACAACGCCAGTTTTTCCTCACGGTCGGCTGGATGGTCAGGTCTGTACAACCCAGGTCGTTTTTTTATTTCATCTATCAATTGAACAGGATTAAAGATTGCCATATTGACAAATCACTTCAGTCTTCGTTGTAAATACGATAGTACGATTGCGACGAAAAAAACGCGCCACCTCCGCAGCGGGGCGCGATGCGACTGACGCATTGTCGCGCGTTTGTGCGCACGCTCGACTCTCGGGATTGGCCGCGTTGCGACTCCGCGGACAGAATGCCCGCCCACTGCGACTGGCGTGTCGCTGTGTCGTAAACTTTGTCGAATCGATTCATTTTAACACGATAAGAACTTATGTTATTTTCGTTTATAGTTATTGATAAATTACCTATATTATTGTTTCATACCTCAGACGACAGATGTCCGTGAAAAATAAATATGCTTGCGTGTGTTGGTAAACGATAAATATCCATGATTAAACTAGTTCATAGTGAAGAGCAATTATTTGAAAACAATAAACTAACTTTTGTTGTGTCGTTCTTTGATGAATGAATATTTGTGTTGACCAACTCTAATGACTTATTGGTGGTGTTTTTCTGAAAACAAATCATTTTCTGAAAGATTTTAAATCTTAATTAATGAGTACCTGTCTCAAACCAAGTAATCCTACCAACCCACCTGCCTAAAACCTTGTAGGTATGTGAGCTATTCATAAGCCCATGTTGCAGGTATTTATAAAAACATTTAAAATAACCCTGTGGTTCGGGTACTCGGCACGACTCACGAAGCAACCGCAACACGTCTTGTGTTTGCAGCTAGCCAGCGTGCGGCCGCAGCCGGGTCGTGCGACGTTGCCAAATCGTGCACGCTCCGCGGACCGCTGGACTGTTTTTATTTTTTTATTTGATGCACTTTTCATGTTTTCACGCTAAACTTTCGACGCGCTAAATTTTACACAATGGAAGGTGTTTTCTGAGCTTATGAATTATTTGTTTCTGCATAAATATAATTGGCGTCTGGATTTTGAGTAGAAATTGAGATTTTAGTTGGATCTGCAGAGCTAGATACCTAGGTATTTCATGTTAGTCAAAGTAGGTACTTATTGCTATTTTGTTCTTTTGTAATTTTCGACTGCGTAATCCTTTAATAGCCTACTATTTTTTCGCTTACTAAATGTCCTATCATTTTCCGAGTGACGTAGAGACTAGAGAGATACAAAAATACCCAGTCTGAATTGGTGATAAGTACTATATTTAATCTACCGGACATTTTGCCTAGTCGTCGAACCGGAACACTTCTCACCTACAAACGAGTATCGATTCGGTCGACTCTTACTGGGCGCGCGGACGGACAGGCTGCAGACATTCCTTGTTTCTATTCTTATATGTTTTTCTTTTAACACATGAAAGTGTAAGGCAAAAATAATACGTTTACGTAAGAATTATTTTAGGAATTGCCACGAAATGTGTTGTTGCTCCTCTCATAGGCTTTGCTTGGTTGTTTACTAGTAGTATTTCAAGAATGAAGTCAAAATTTAATAGCCGCTATTGAACATTTAAACTTCCACATAGCACTGAAGAAGTTTTGTCCAGTACACCGTATCATACCATGACCGTACTAGGAACGTTTTAAGCTTCGAAAGAAATACGGCATGGACAGCGTACCAGTCACACTACCTATGTAGTGTATAAAAGTCGTCATACGCGGTCATAACCCATATGCTCACCGTGTCGCCACCTGTGTGCACTGTTTGCCACATACATTGCATATTTTACCCGTGCTTGATATCCTCCATGGCACACGGTTTAGTGGGCGTAATCTCTTTTTTTTTTGCCTGACACGTTTCTAACACCCTACGGTCTATGGAGAAACTCCTTGAATCCTATAGACTTCATTATTTTTTTATTAAATCTCATAAGACTTGTCTACTATTAAAACTGCAGCATCATCTATAACTGCCAAGTCTTAGTTTGAGGTGCTTCACCCTCAGACTTCGAACAAAGTTAGTTTTACTAAGCTCTGTTTCACTACTTCGATGTTTTATGCTTTAATGTATAAGCAGTCTCATGCAAACCAGTACCTACCAAAGTAGGTATAAACTTTTGTTTCTGTACCTATATTATCGTAGGTCTTGCCAGGGATGCATGTAAAGTCCTACGATTTAGATAAGTACTGGAGATTGCGTAGCACCCTGAACAGCTAAGCCAGGATTTGTCTTATTTCTATGATCACAGATATCCAAAAGACTGTTCTGAGGCCCACATCCACCTCAAAGATCCTTAATCTTCCATCAATATCATTTAGTGTCATCAAAACACTCGCATTGATGCCTTCTAGAGAGAATTAAATCACGTGCCTTCCATCTTGATGATCTGAATCATACACCCAGTACTTACATTTTATTTTTTGAGACTCACAGTTACTCCAACTACACTTTGCAGAGTTTCTCTACCACCTGATTATTCTGGTGTAAGTATACCTACTGTCTTAAAATATTAAAATTCGATGTCAAAGTCTTTTTAACGTGGGATTTGATCAAATGACTTCTCTGGATGGAGTAAAAGAGATTATTAGACTTTTATTGACTAAAATCCATAGTGTTCTATCAGTTGCCTTTGCAAGAGCCACGGTATTTCTTTCGAACAATCCACATCCGGGGCTTACAAAGAGATGCGTCTAAAGATTTACCATCATTTAAAGATGCTATAACGACTAGCATCAGCAGTCTAAATTGCTTTTTAAGTGCAAGTTACCATATTACATCAAATGATTACGATTCTAGATAATTATGCGATGTTCGGCTCGTATGAATGTTTATTTGATAGTTTTTGTTACTTACAGATGCAGTAATAGGCGTTCATTGCTATGATTTGTGGTGACGTGAATCGCTGAAGTAATTTAGAGTCGCAGCCCGTCCTATTTAACTATATATAACTCACGCATAAATTATATAAGTAAATGCGTAGTAGACAGGCGTATTAGAATGTAACTAATTTATACATGTGCACGTACAGGTCGTACAGGCCAATGTGTTGTGTGTGTAACTTATTTAAAGACATCATTACTATCAGTGATCAAGAATGATTGAGTAGCACAGACTCTTCAGTAGGATTTACCTACCAAAAATGTTATGAATGACTCCCTTTTACTTGAATGTATCGAGCCCGAATTTATCGACGATACATGTGGCAGTGCTGCACCACGAGGCGTTGCCGTTCCGCGGCCGGTACCGCTATGCGATAATGCGACGTTGCCGCCTCGACCCACTTCCAAGGCGGCAACAGGCGCACTTTTTCACTCGCCAAAATGTTGGATTTCATATTATAGCTTTAATTGCTTGCAATTTTGATATCGAAGTTCTTTTTAGTAGCAAATTCATCGATATTCATGACCTTTACTTTTCCTTTTCTTGTTTACAGCATCAGCGCTTGTAATTTAGATTGAAACGCTTGTAGAATAAGTATTCAGAATTGGGACTAGGTAGTTTCGCAGTAAGTATTCTAACCCTTCTAAACTTGTTACCGCTATTTATTTTAAGACCGAGGCTAGGGAGAGGTGTGGGTACCTACATACACCTCCAACCAATTCCAACTCTCCTTTCGCAGCGCAGGTACTAGTACCTATGCTGGAAGAGATTTCTTCAGAAATAAGCATCACCTTTGTACTATTCATCTGTTTCCTTCTTATTTTATTTTATTATTGTGTGTACCTACATTTTTAAATAATTTATGTACAGGGGTATTTCTTGAATTATGTACTTACCTAAGTACCAATTACTTACCTTTACTAATATTTTTGGGGGAAATAAGCGACAAATTCATAGACTTCGGCAGGTTTGAACTCCCGTTTGTACTAGGATTGGTGCCAGGCTTGTAAAAGGACTTAGTCACTCAATTTCGAACTTCGCCCACATAGGTACAGCCTAGATCTTCCCTTTCTTGTGCCACAGCCTCACATTCCTGTGCCAATCTCACCAAATTCTACGTTACCGAATTTTGATCGGCACGAGATCCGCAAAGAGCAAAACAGAAAGCTGAAACCATAAAAATATCTACTATTAATTCCATGGAAATTGTAATATCAATATGTCTAACTTCTAGTCTAACTGGATGCAGCTAAATACCAGTATTTTACCAGGAGCGACTTTATTCCACCTTCACAATGCAGTAATAGGGAATATGCATGCAATTTTTGTATTTGCTAAATTCAATCATTAGCTCTTATTAAAAAAATATCAAAGAATTGTTTTAAATATTTTCATCAACAACGAATCTAAAAAGCTTCGAAGGTGCAATAATTTTGGCGAGAAGGTTATTTGTTTGAAATTGTTATAATCTCGTTTGCTTTTCTGCTAATTTTGATATTATTTTCATGGTCTGTTAGTATTCTATTTTTGTAAATATATTTATTGTTAAACTGGTTTACAAAAGTTTTTTTCATTCATATTCCCTATCGGGAAACATGATTACTTTTTTTTTTATCTTATTGCAGTAGGTACCTAAGTCCCTAGTTAAAATGATCAAAATCGTACTTATGGGCTTATGCCAATATACTTGCTATTTGATACTTCTTTACTCCACCGTGCGTCAATATTGGCAACAGAAGTTGTTCTCGAGGTTTCTTATTAGGCCCAACTTTCTTTGGAACAAGTCTGACGGGATATTACGGCTGCGGGTCGAACCCTCACGGCGGTGAGATACAACATCCAAACTCCACCCGTCATCGCCCCCGGCTCGCACCGCCTCCATCACACGGAGAAAGATATCTACATTTCATTTCGATCATCTGAGTGCCGACAAAAGTGACAGATTGGATTTAAAACCGGAATTAAAGAGATATTGGTGCTTCAATTTTGTTTTCTTGTTCTTATTTGAAGCTCTGCAGTGTTTTTCGGCGATAGAGTACCTGCTGGCATCAATCAAAATTTAAAAGTTGTGAGATATGATAGGTGATTCGTAATTTCCTGTAGTGGTGTCATTTGAAAGAGTAATTTCCGTAAGCAATAAAGACACCAGTAAAATTCTGGAAGCAATGAATAAAATCCAATTTCTCATTGCTACGCAGATATTGCATCGATTATGACGTAGGGTTTATGTTGACGACATGCTGGTTGTGGTTCAATTGTGTATGTTTATATCAAGAATATAGGTTTTTATTTTATTCGCTATTTTAGATGCTACGAGTATATCTGCATTGCTATGATCATCAGAATAAAGGATTATTTACATAAGTGACTAGTTCGTTTGTTCTGATGATAATGTAGGGAGATAAAGATAACATCAAGAATTTCTGGTCACTTAGGTGGTTAGGTCAAAAGATGAGATGTTTGTGTCTACCTTCTTTTATAGATTAGTGGACCAACGTATTTACGTCGCTCCGACATGAAACGAGAAGATATTATCTTAAATTAATGTCTGCGCAAAATCACATAATAAATTACATCCTGGGGCTAAATAAATTGCCTAAGGCAAAAACAACGTGGTACAGTCATTAGGCAAAACTTGATCGTTAAAAAAGTGCTAGGTAAACAGTTCATAACTAAATTGTTGTTTGTAAAAGATATAGCATTAGGAGAGGTAGAGGAAATAAACTGGAAAGCTAAGCCATTATTCACGACATTTTAGTATACCCATCCTGTGGCTTTTTCTGTTTTTAATGCATAACTTGTATCGGAATCCCGAGAAATATGCTTAACAGACGCAAACGTGTAGTTGTATACAGAGCCCATACAATTCAACAACCGGATACGTCAGTTCCTAGAACCCATATGCAGATGTTAACAGCTCAAGGATTTCTGCTGTTTGAAGTTGTACTTACTTTGAGTTTTAGCTTCACAGACATCGTTTTGATAGCGAGATGTAATATGGCGATAAATTACATCTGAATCAATTTTTGTTTTCGAATGCAAATCGATCTTTTTATTGAAACCTTCAATTCAATCATTGATCTCAAGCACATGCCTAACATCAAGTTTTGAATGGTTCATCTGTAATTACATGTACTGCAGACGTTGTAAAATAAAACACTAGTTTAACAAAATGCATGTGCATATTGTGCATGTGTGCGATGTTTTTGTGTTAGCATCAGTTGCGGCCACAATGCGCATCCGGTGCATTGTCGGTGCCGCACAGATCTGCATCTTTATGCTCCCTCGCATATACAAGCGTAGGACGGCCACTTGCTATGAAACGTTCGCAACGTTATTTTTAGTAGGTACCTAACCTGTGTTTCTTAGCTTTTCATGGACATATGAAAATATTTCAGACTTCTTCCTACCTTTCTTTGACAGTCTTGAAAGCTTGTCAAAACTAGAAAAACCTTTGAAAAGCAACACGAGATTTTGTTCCAGGACTATCACTGAAGAGTGAACCTGTCAGTTTATCAGTGCACTTTTCCACAGACTGAAATCATATTAAAAATATGAGCAAATGCGAATTGAGCTCTAACGTCAGATATTCAAATCCTCCTAAGCAGAATTCCGTTTTCAAATGGTGATAAATACTGTACCATAGACGTAGACTGACTGGCCTGTTGGTCTAGTGGTTAGTGACCCTGACTGCTATGCCGGAGGTCGTGGGTTCGATTCCCACCCAGGACAAATGTTTGTGTGATGAGCATAATCATTTGTTCTGTGTCTGGGTGTAATTTATCTATAATATGTATGTATTTAGAAATATGTTGTATGTTTATCAGTTGTCTAGTACCCATAACACAAGCTCTGCTTAGCTTGGGACTAGACGGCGTTGTGTGATAGTTATGGAATATTATTATTATTACTATTCAGCAACGTGAGAACATCCTCTGATCTCTGACCATTTCCCTATAATGTTGGTGGTGTGTCGTCGCACAGCATAGGTCATCGCGGTCGGGCGCCAGTCCTCATCATCACCGCCAGTAATTGGATTCATGAACGTGGAGTAATTGGATTACGTAAGTCCACAGCCTTTTAAAAAGCATTCAAGGACTTGTGCAGCTTCAGCCTCTCATGCTCTCTAAATAGAAAGTTGCTTTCTAAAAGATATTGCAAAAAAACACCATTTTATATAAAAATAAAAACGTAGGCTGTGTGCACTGTGGTCTGTGGTGAGATGTGATATTTTATTGATCCCCAAGCACTTAACGATTTAGCTATTTCTTGTCTAAGAAAACGTTATTCAATTAGCTTAAGTACTTATTTATTTTAATAAATGCAGACAAACCACTTGACTTTTTCTTAATGTAACGTAATGCACTTTGTTTATGATCGGAAATCCCCGTAATAGGTATTATTTTTTGTAAGTATGACAAATGCGTTATTTTTTTGCTATCAGTTTCAATCAGAATTGAAGACGTCATTAATCAATTTTATGACTTGTGTGCTACGCCCAAAAATGTTATCTTTGAACCGGCGAACATGTTTACTCGGCAAACGACATTGACCTTGGCGGGTAAGAATGTCTGCCTGCCTACGTAGATGATATTCTAGTTAGGTCCTCTTTATCTGAAGTAACAGCTAGGACGAAGATACGATGCTAATGTAATTACCAAGGGACATGCAAATGGAATAAGCTTCACGGTACTGGTTGTAAAATTCGCAATTTTGCACTATATTCTGGTTAACGAACAAAGAAATCCAGTTTAAAATACGGTACAGCTATCTTATAATAATTGACAGTATGGAACTGGATGACGACTTTGTTGAAAGGATTAAAGTGACAAAGAAAGCAGAAAATTGAAAATTGTAAAAACTTTGATTGCATCTGATTGAAAATGCGCTTCTGCATTTGACTTTTGAATTTCATTCCAAACGTCTTCTAAACTTCTAACTGCTCATTGCACGAAATAGGCAAGAATAAAATCCATAAAAACAAAAAAAAAAAAAATCGCTGCGATTCTAAGACCACTGACCGCTTTGCTAAGTGCCTGGTGGGCGAAATGGTATTCACTGTAGACAAAATAAAAAAAAGTAAATTTTTCGTTAGGTTTCAAGTAATGGACAGTTACGTTAATACTCTAATGGTTAGTGTTATTGATCAAATTATTTTTATGTATAGCGGAAACACTTGTCTGTAGTAAAAATGTAGAGCCTATCCTATTTTGAAACATAATCGGTTCAAGAAAATTATAACAGGTATTAAAACATGTCGAATAAGCAAAGCAAAGCATCAGCCAAAGGAAATACGTAATGTTGCAAGTAAGATGTGACTCATGCTGAGAACAATAGGTTTTAGGTAAAAAGGAATGACAATTTGTAATAACTTAATCAGGCGGTGGTACGCAAACAGGTTATTGATAAATCTATCAAAACCATGGAAACAAGACTATCACTACTTTCTCTCCGCAATAAATAAAAAAAAGTTTAAAATAAAAGGACGATGCATTTTTTTTCTCATATGTAAATAATTTTATTCCACGCTCTTTTTTTCTTTCATCAATTGAATTTACCGGTGTTTTCTATCTGAGAAGATACCCTGAGGGGAAATTTTGGTAGGTAGGTACTAAATTTAGGTAGTACCTACCTAAACAAATTCGAAAGGTATAATAGGTAATTATTCTACTTAAAATACCCATATTATAGGTACCTACGTACTATTTTTTCATATAAGTAGTTCAAAAAACTCAAACTACATTTTACCGTAAGAATTTTGATTCAACCTAGGTAGGTACCTACTATTTTGATCCATCTGTGGTTTTTCAGTTGTTTTTTTTGTAACATTCTAAACAGTTTTTGACTAGGAAAGTTAGCAGGACGCCAAGGGCCGAGGCCATCATCCATTCATAAGATTTATATATCTACCAGAGAAAATGAAACAAGATGTTCGGCAGTTGGCTCCTTACTTGAAACCTGTGGAAATTGCACTCTCACTAAATAATAACTTCGATTACTCAACTATCAATATCTATAACCTTCAATTCTCTTGAAATTAAAACAACAACTTCTATATAAATCGATGCTATCTCCGTTGAATGTTAACTGCTGAATCAGTGCGAGACGTTGCCGTTCTGCGGAACGCGTTGCCGCTCTGACGGATACGAGCGAGGCGCCACGTTGCCAGCTCGCACGGTGCGGGCGGGCGCCACGCGCCGTTGCCGTTCAGCGCGGTATAATCCGTAAAATACCATTCATTCAATTAGTGTGTAGCAACATCAAACTTTTAATGAATTCACAAAACTTACATGCGAATGTCAGAACGCGTTATGTTAATGTAATCAAGTGCGTTTTAGTTGTGCGTAATATTTTGAAAAAAAATGAAACTAATTTTATCATGGGCATTCGTTCTAAGGTTCAAGAGCATAGCCAAGTTCATCAGATCATCAATAAGAGTAAACAAACTTTAAAAATAGGCATAACAACACGCGATTGTGACGTGTTTTAAAATTAAATTACGTTCGTTACTATCGCCACCATTAGATTATGCTGACTGCAGTCAGAACTTCGGAACTCGTATTTAAAGACATGCATGTAACGCGTTTGGCAATTTACCAAAACTCAAGTGATTTCTATAGTAATAAATATTTTTGGGAACTCTTCGTAGGCTCACCCCATCGACTTCAGTGTCTCATAATAATAAAAGTGCACAGTGGTATCAAAATAAAATCAATAATGGGGACTTGGAAGCTTTTTAGTTTTAAAGATTTTCTAGTTAAAGCGTTGCTGGCTGGTACCTAAATCGAAAATCGAGACCAATCGTAGCGTTAATGGCTCGGAATTTCTGTGATTGCACGATTTCCGTACCCCTTCGTCCCGTTTTATCTCCGCTCTAAATCCTTTCGTCCTTACATAGGATGCTAGCCGTTCTGAAACCGTTTTTAGCTGGATTATTCCTATTTGTGTCAGCGGAAGGGTTTATGTCCATTCCAAAATCGACTCCCCCAACCCTCACGACCAGTCACGGGCGCTCCATATCGTCGCAAAATCATTTCACCATGTAGGTACTTACTACATAAAAACTTTATTTCTGCTCTAAGGATTTTATCAAGCCAAAACGGTTTTTTTTTCGACATAGAACCATATTGTTCGAATTGCCAAGAAGGACATCATACCTTCAGTGTTTTTACGGCGTCACGGCATACGGGCATACATATTTCATTAGGTACTTGTACTGATACACGACACAACTATGCGAGAGCGAGCATAAAATCTTAATAAAGCTGAAGTACCCACTGGTAGCAATTTATGACGCAAATCTAAATATCCCTTGCCACGCTGCGCTCGGGGTAAAATTTATTCACATATTGCGGTATTTTTGCGTTGATTATGGACTAATAGCCAAACTGCTGGTGTTGCAGGCATGCTACACAGTACACATATTAAAGTTTTATTACATAACTTGCAGACTAGCAATAGATATTTTTGATAATAGATTTGCACTTATTCGCACGAAAATCATCCGGTTTTCACGAATTTAGACTGGGGCACATTTAGAAATCTTACTTCCTAATTTCTATGTTTCAATAGATATTGACTCGGCTGATTATGGTCCCAAACTGGGCGGGTTCTTAGAGACAGATGAATTTGCCAAACCATCGGCCTATGGGCTGATTAATTTGATATGTATTCTTCGTCATCACACGTGCAGTGACTGTCAGTAATAGTATGTAGGTATGTATGTATATGTTAATGTTTATTTCAGTTACTGCGGCTATGCCAGAATATATAAAGATCAGTTCAGATCGAGTGTTGGCAGAGGCTCCGTGTTTATAACAAATAACTAAAGCACTTATTCCTGGCACACATCCACCATGCGGTTTACTATGCCATGGCCTGTTACAATATTTCCGTTTCATTCATTTTTACCGAGTCTGCCTTTTTTAAATTGGCATTCTTTGCCAAAGGAAAGAAATGAAAGTATTCGTTCGGAACATAAAGCTTTCGCAACATACTTTTTTGCTCTTTTTATTTTTTATTGCCTGTTTTCTGCTACTACTTTTATTCTGCTTCGGGTTTTATGTTTTGAATTTCGAATTCAATCGCTACTAATAGCGATAATAGGTTAAAATGTATTATAAATTGTTATATATTTACAGTCGGAGTCTCTGACATGGAAATGCTATTTCACAATTAAATCATACTTTCGGATAATAAACTTTTCTTTTATCATTGTAATTGCTATGCAGAATACGTTAGTTTAAATCTCATAAAAATATGCACTCTTATGTAGTTAAGACTTGCTAGTGTGTATCGTTGTGCTTTATTGTCGTTGGTTGAATTGATATGTATCTTAATACATATTTTGTGAATACATATCAATTCAACCGAGATTTAAACTAACGAATTCTGAAATCAAATGTATCATAATCACCTTTATAATGTTCCACTGCGGGGACTCGGACCTCTCCAAGTGAGGGAATCTAACAAACCACGTGAGCCCCGCGTGGGTCAATTTCCAAGTTTTGAGGACAGTGGTGTTCAAATAATAAATTACACAAAGTAAAATCTAGCCTAGGTTTGAACCCAAGACCTATAAACTAGTAAGTTAGGGCCATTACCACTGGGCCACCACTGCTCCGACGCTGTTCAAACATAATATATTCATGAAAATATTGCATATATACGTGTGAATTTCGCATGGCTTCGTGAAAGTCTATACGTCCGTTGAGCCAGCAGAAACCTGATCTGACGGTCGCGACTAGAATGACACGGAGCAACTAAAAAAGTAACGAACGTGTAGACATGCACTACAAACTTTATTTTATTATTATGAAAACTGTCATATCATGTGTGATTTTTGAGGAGAAAAACCCAAAACTAGTGGGCGAAAATTTGTACGGAACTTAAAATAGACCGATAAATGGCTCCAGAATTATGTAATCAAATATTAGCTTTATAGAGTGTACCAAAACAAACTGTGAAGTTTCTCTAGATCAAAAATTTGGCCTTGCATAACCACACCGCGCCCTCAAAGTGATAGTTGATTATAAACTTAAGTATTTAGCACATTGACTGACATATCAGTAAGAATATAAAATACTTGATGAGTACAGAAGAATAACTAATTAGGTAATTCCTTTGTTATATTGTAGGTACCTATCTTAATTCCTGCTCGTCGGCATTGTCTCTCGTGAGAATGTAAGACTTCGTTTGCACATATTTAAACGAGGTTCCTAAGAACAAGGCAGGTGATTTCTGATTACTTTATGTTGATATTAACAGCTTTATTTCCATTAATGACGGGGTTAAAGGAGGTACACTTACAATACAAAGTAAGGTTTAATGTTAAATGTTAATTAATTTTATTTCTATACATAGGTATTTGAGAACTTTAATTAGGTAGTATTCATACAATGTCAACTAAATGTTTAATGAGCAGTAGCAATGTATCGTGCGAAAAGATTACGGCGTAATTAATTATTTCATAAGTCAAACACAAGTGCAATGACGTGCGACTGATTATATTAGCAACACACATTAGATCCGCCATAATTTATTACTAAAACATTGTTTTTATTTTGAGAGTGTGTGGCGTAACAAGTTAACAACTGACTAGCTCTCATCTGAATTGCAAATGGCCGCCGGCGTGGAGACGCGGCAACGTCGCACGGGTGGGTAGCTGCGGAGCGGCAACGTTGTCTCGTGCGTATTTTTATCAAAGCAACAATCGCGGAGTTATCTGTTATCAAGAGGTATTGTGGTGTTCGTCTCGGTCGGACGAGTGGTGACTGGTGACTGGTGGCCGCTCCTACCGTATACTGTACATCAGTTTATACGACCCCAATTGCTCTTGGCACAGTTCAAGCTAAAATATCTTCAGTGGAAAATAACAACAAAGTGGCGAGACTGGACTGACTCAGTTACATAAATGATAAAACGGATGTTAGTAGATTTATGCGAATTTTAGAGCTTTGTTTAGAAAGTTCTTACGTATGTGATAGTAGGTATTATCTTGGCTTATAATAAAAAGTAACTGAGGACACCCAAAAAATACTAGGTACTTTTTTTTCTCATCATTTCATAGATTTTTTCCCCGATTTCGTCAAAAAGAACCATTGTGCAGCAGTCGGGGAATGAATTTCGTTCCTATTTTTTTCAAGTGTATGTTGATCCTAATCATTTTTATGGTACGAATGATTTAGCACTGTAGGATTTTTCAATTTCAGTAGGTAATTTCAAAACGGGTAAATATTTAATAGTAGCGCATTTCATAGTTCAAAATAGCTTTCCATCAGCAAAATATAGTGCCAGTGCCTACAAACATTGATTTCTATGTTGATAGAAGTTTGTCGGCGAACTCGACCGGTCTGAAGCGACACGCCACAATTATGGCGATAAGTCCCCTCTTTGAGGCGTGGCTGGAAAGACCTCACGGCGTCCTTACCTTCCGCATGACACAGGTCCTCACCGGAAATGGCAAGTTCGGGAGGTTCCTGTTCCGAATAAAAGCGGAAGTGACGCCCGGGTGTCGCCACTGTGCGGAACGCTCGGAGGACACGGTGGAGCACACAATCGCGGTGTGCCCTGCTTGGGCGGAGCATCGCCGTGCCCTCGTGGGGGTGATCGGCGGCGGAGACCTCTCGCGCCGGGCCTTGGTCGAGGCCATGGTCCGGAGCGAGGAGGAGTGGCAGGCGGTCGCCGACTTCTGCGAAGCAGTAATGCTCGCTAAGGAGGAGGCCGACCGCATCAGGCAACGGCGCTCTCGCCGCCGCCGCCGGGATTCCGATCCCGATTTCCAGCCACCGTAGGCGCGGGCTTGCGGACAGTGAGCAATGGGTAGCTCGCTGTCCGGCCGTCCGGTAACCGTCCGGACCAAGCCCAAGTCGTCGACGGCGCGCGCTGTTCCCGCGCGTCTCAAGGAGTTGTCAGCAACAGCAGGGGCCCAGCCGGGTCGAAGCCTACTGGGGCCAGGGTAATCCGAAAGGGCGCTCGAGCCCCAGTATGAAGGCTTGAAGGAACGGGATGGGTTTTTTAGTCAGTAAGAGTCTGACACTATCTCCCGCTCCGCCCAAGAGCGGGGGTTGTCATAAGATGATTTTTCCCATCGAAAAAAAAAAAAAAAAAAAAAAAAAACCGGTCTGAAGCGAGACGGGCAAGAGGAAGTGGGGGTAAGGGGGTGCTAAATTAGATTCTCCCGGGGTGCGCCTTCCCGGGACCTTGAGGCAACTCCGTGCCACAGAATCAGCTGATCTTGTACCCCCGCAACCCCGCCAAGTTTCACACCTTATTGGTACCCAGTTAGTTCTCAAGCCGCACGTGTAAGGGATCGTGGCTTGTAAAAATAAGGCTTGGTTTGCGTAACTAAATTGGTTTGGCTGGTGTGAAAACTATTTATGTTCGGTCCCTCAACTAGGGAAAGGGTAGCTACAATAAAGTTAGTAGGTACCTAAGTAAATCATGAAATTCTACGCAGTTTTGATGTAACTATAGTCTTCTTAGCTGCTTTCTAATAAACTGATAAGCATCCGTATTATCTGTAAGGTTCAGTTGAAAAACAGCGCCACGAAACTGTTGCGTAGTTGTCTGCCGTTTTTGCGTTTTTTCTACACTGTGTGATATGTATGCCAGGTAAAAGGTATTTCTTTATTTTTCTTTTCAAATTCAGATGGATATCGACAAACGGATTGATTTATAGAAATGCATAGGTGAAAAGAAACAAAACTTCAACTTACTACGGTACTTTCACGTTATTTAAATATTATCTGCAGCATTTAACTACTCCAGTTTATCAATGAACTAGCTGTGCCCGCGACTTCGTTCGCGTGGACTACAGGATTTTGAATTTATTTTTTCTAAAATAAAAGTAGCCTATGTTACTCCTTATAACGTCAGCTACCTGCCAAAAAAAGTCCCGTCAAAATCGGTCCAGCCATTTCAGAGATTAGCCCGGACAAACAGACAGACAGACAAAAATTGTAAAAAATGTTATTTTGGTGTATGTACCGTATTTATTACATTCATATGCATGTAGTAAAAAGCAGTTATTTCAATATTACAAACAGACACTCCAATTTTATTTATATGTATAGATATATGTACCTAATTTAAAAAAAAACGATAGTTAGAAACCCGAAAACCTATCAAAGCAAAAAATCTTATCAAGGTTTGTTGATATTCACCCCGCTTGTAGGTAATTAGAATTACTGTAAAGTGCCAAGTAACTTAGATAGTACCTATGTGCTCAGCATAAGTGCTTACCAAATCTTTTACTTTACCTACCTTTAGTCTGGTTAGAAATTTACATTTAATTTGAATTATCGATTCTCTTGTACAAGTTAAGTATTCGAATCGATAGTAAACTCATTAAACTGTTTGGGCCCAGTAGGTGGCTACCGGCTACATTAACAGCAGCATTGGTCGCACTCAATAATTCCTCCAAAATGCAGGTGTATGGGCATGGCATGGGCGTACCCAGGGGAGGGCATGGGAGGGGAGGCAGTTGCCCTCACCTGGAATTAGTTTACGTCCCTACTATCTACTTTTGTCGATATTTTTGCCATTTGCAATATGCAATTTTTAAAAATCATACATCTTTAATTCCTTTCCTTTCAAATCAGCATTTTCTTCAGTTTTAACGTTAAGATTTTTTTTTTTAATGGTTTAATATGCTCAGTGTAAATAGAAAATTTGTTAACGCTATGGGAGATTCTTTCACAGAAGACGTCATAAACCGTTTTGAGGAAGACCCTCGAAAGTTACTTTTTAAAATAGTTATTGTTTCATTAATTCTTTAATTGTATAAACCCCCCCCCCCCCTCCTGGCCCAAAAAGCTGGGTACGCCCATGTGTATGTGCTCTTGGGGCACTCCAATGTGTGGCTCATATTCGGAACGGGGGCCCCGCACTTAGGTACATTCAGTATCTGGGGTCTATAAAACCCTATATATATATATTTCAGTAGAAGACGTGCTTTCATAAAGCATTAAAAGGAATGAATAAAAAGTCGACACCCACGTAGGGTCGGCATAAAAGCCCTACCCTAAATCATAGGCATGGTAACACCGGTTGCTAGGCAACGGACGCCCTCAGAGGACGCGCCCTCCCAACGTAATTAATCGCGAACCCTCCAGGAATAGCGTCGACCTTGCTTGTCCTGCTGGTTTCATTTCGACCATTAGCCGGCAAATAGATATGATGAATTTATTTTCTTGGTGTAAACCATGATTCTGGCTGCAAGTAAGTATGGAAATATCTTTGCATTAAGGCAGACTGTTTGCGTACTAATTCACAGTAAAATAAAAAAAAAACCAAAACAATTTATTGACTTAATCACACTATTATTTTTGAAGTCGAAAGGTGTACGTTTGTTACTCCTTCACACTGACACTGCTGAAGAGATTTTGATGATATTTCGCACACGAGTAAACCATGTTCTAGAATAGCACATAGGATACAGGGTCCATTAGGATAATCTTCTACTACAATGCCGGCGAAGCTTCTGGCAGCAGGAACTGTGTCCTCGAGGTCTAAATTAAGGTCATATCGGCTGTTAGTACCAATTTAATGATACCTCAAATGTCATAATAATCCTTTTAGCCATTTATACAACAGTCTATAGGGCTGGGATCGCGAACCTTTACAGGAGAACATTAGTGTTAACAGTTAATGTTTATTTAATTAAATAAAAGAGACAGTTATTGTATAAATTTATACTAGGTACCTATAGTTTCAAATTTCCTAGATTTTAAATATCTTATATATCGGCGTCACAAAATAGATAGGTAAGTAAGTATCGGCGTACTCGAATTATTTAGCCGTGTGCCATCACTAGCACGCGTGCCATAGGTTCGCCATCCCTGCTATAGGGTATACCAAAGACATATTATATACTTTCATACCTATCAACACAACATATCCTTTACTCTTTTCAGCTGATAAATGATAGAAACGAAGTCACAGAGTAGCCGAAAGGTTGTTTAGACTAGTTCCAATTTAATCGAGAGAAGAGAGAGAAGTATGTGTTTGATCAAATCCACAATCGAAAATAACCACTGAACTTTATTCAGATCAAAAACAAACTGTACATCACTTGCATACCACTGAAAAGTAGGTATCGGAATATGTCTGGTATTTATCAAATTATATTTATAAATAGACAAATTCTTCAGCCCAGTACAGTACTTAGAACAAAAACATCTAAAAATATGTTTAAAAACACATCAATTCTTTGTACATATGGCCGTTATACGACTTTGAAACTATCCAATCAATGTACCCCAAACTGGTTTCATTAGAAAGGCAATAATGCGATGATCGTGTTAGACCACTTTAAAACAATGCATAAAAAATAAACAAGTGCGGAAACGTATTTCTTTTTAAAATACTCGTTGTAGCAGACGTCTGGTATCTGCTATTAATAAAATATTACGTCGTTGTTTCTCTTATTAGAAAATTAATAGAATAAAGCGTCACATCTCACAGCAGTGGTATAGAACTTACACTAAAGTCATATTGCTGACAATCTGACGATTTACTTGGGCGAAGGAACTTCGGCTGACTGTGATGCACTCCAGCAGGGTATCTCAACTAAAAGTATTTAAGTATTTCAAATAATCCATTTACGAAAGTCAAGATTGGTTAGGTAGTTAAAAAAGACAAAGCTATTTGCATCGACAATAATGGTAACCTGGAACCACCACAACTGCTTAGAATTTTATAAGTCTATGTAAGTATGTGTAAAAATATTAAATTTTTTCACCGCTCGTGGATATATCTTGTCAGATCTTAAAATTGATCACTTCATGATATGGCCAATATAAAACTTGGCTAGTTTAGGCATAGGCATATGTCGTGGCCAAATTTTAAAAATTGATCACTTCGTGATGTTAAAACTGGCCCGATCGTTTTAAACGGTAACATTTGATGATATTTCAATAATCGTTTGGCCATATCGGCCATAAAGGGTCTAAAGAAAGTAGGCCAGACGAGGATTGAAATATCATCAAACATTAACGTTTAAAACGATCTGGTCTACTTGGCCATATAATGAAGTGATCAATTTCTCAGATCTGGCCAAAACATATGTACATACTCACTCACACACAGTGAGTCGGGCATCCAGTATCCGCGATCTCGGTGTTGTTGGCCACCAAGCTGACCTTCAATGACCACATAACCGATCTGTGTAAGCAATCACACCAATCTCTAAGGTTTCTCTAGAGACAGTCGACTCAGTGAACCAACAAGTCCAACAAGCGTGCTAGGTATGCATACTTCATACCACTGTCTGCATCAAGCTCGAGTTTCATTTGACTTTATGAGATCCATAAAAAAATCTATAAATTTTAGCGAAGTTCTGTCGGTACCAGTATTAAAATGTATGGGTAACCTGTGTCAAACGCACTGACTGCTGGCTGAACAACCAGATGAGACATTCCAATCCACCATGTTTCAGCATTTAAGTGAATTATTATTTTAGTATTAGATCGTTTGTAATGTAATTTAAAATCTTTAAATTTTGTTTGGTACCTAATATTATCGCATAAGACGATAGTCTAGTCGTTATAAAACCAATATAGTCTAGTCAAATTAGGTCATTTTTTAAGAAAGATTGGACAAAATTCTCTGGAGAGGCAAAAACGTTTCTAATGGTATTGTATGAGTGAAAAATAGAGTATAAATAATAAAAATCATTTGGCACCCCTACGGAAGGGGGTGAAAACTGTTTATTGCTCATAACTAACCAGAGAATATAGGTGTACTCACCATTTTTTTTTTCTAGGTATATTAAACCTCAATCTACATTACTGCATTTTAATTATTTTAATTAGACCAACGCAGCATTAGAAAAAAATAAAAATGTTATTTTTGGCCATTGCGGCATTGGGGAAAATTGTGTAGTTTTGTAAACTGAGGAAAGTGTTATACATTTCGACCTAAGTACATGATCGATTTTGCACCCCAGTGCGACGTATGGAAATTAGTTTTTCACGTTTTTTTGCCTCTGTACTTCGGGGGAAATTTAAGTAGTTTTGAAAAAATCACAATTACATTAATTTGGTTTCCTTTATATCTGCACCCTATAAAAAATTAGCATTTTTTTAAGGAACATACGTTTTTCTAGTGTTGCCTTAATTGCCAAAGAACTATTACGCCATGGAAGTGACAAGCGCGCGACACGGAATAATAAACTGACAAGAAGAGATAAGCGTAGTCATTACTTAGGAGTGTTGTGGGATGTATTTTACGAGGAAGGAACACTTTCTGATTGTAAATGCTCTGTTAGTAAGTGTTAGTAAAGAAACCTAATTTTGTTTTTATATATAAAAAAAAAACAGTTAAAAAAACCGTCCATTTATCTTCTGTACATACATATAAATAAAATTGGAGTATCTGTTTGTAATATTGAAGTAACTGCTTTTTACTACATGCATATTAATATATCTGTACCTCAGAGGTAAACAATAGTAAGTGCCAAAAAGTAAATTTTACAGGAGAGGCAAAAACGCGCGGAAATAAAGTTTGAATGTATTTTTGACATAGTTGCTTTAAAGATATTAAAACAAACTCAATTGTATTTTTTATAATTATTAGATGGAATTATTGTGTATTACACATCGCGGGTCTCAAACCATAGGGGCTTATATGCAAAAATGTGATTTTTAGGGTTCCGTAGCCAAATGGCAAAAAACGGAACCCTTATAGATTCGTCATGTCTGTCTGTCTGTCTGTCTGTCTGTCTGTCTGTCTGTCTGTCTGTCTGTCTGTCTGTCCGTCTGTCCGTCCGTATGTCACAGCCACTTTTTTCCGAAACTATAAGAGCTATACTGTTGAAACTTAGTAAGTAGATGTATTCTGTGAACCGCATTAAGATTTTTACACAAAAATAGAAAAAAAGCAATAAATTTTGGGGGTCCCCATACTTAAAACTGAAACTCAAAAAAATTTTTTTCATCAAACCCATATGTGTGGGGTATCTATGGATAGGTCTTCAAAAATGATATTGAGGTTTCTAATATCATTTTTTTCTAAATTGAATAGTTTACGCGAGAGACACTTCCAAAGTGGTAAAATGTGTGTCCCCCCCCCTGTAACTTCTAAAATAAGAGATTGATAAATCTAAAAAAAATATATGATGTACATTACTATAAAAACTGCCAACGAAAATTGGTTTGAACGAAATCTAGTACGTAGTTTTTTTTTAATGCGTCATAAATCGAAAAAAATACACTATTATTAAAACATCGATCAAAGTTACAACACATTACAAGAATTTTTATATTATGTTACTTGCTGCTACGGAACCCTTCATGGGCGAGTTCGACTCGCACTTGGCCGGTTTTTCGTTTTTAATGCCATTGGATTCTACTACAAGCAATACATTAACTGAATTTTTCTTATAATTTTGTGTTAATTACTTTTTGCATAAATTAAAAAATATTATTTGCCGTTAGCTGGAGAGTCTAGAATTATTTTTAGACCAAATAGCCGTATAATTGACGTAAGAGCGATATTATTGCTCATTGGGGCAGTTTCGACGTGCCATCGAGACGTACGTACGTACGACTTTCAATTTTATCGTGAATCAAAGAAAATCGTATCGGTCCATAAAGGCGTATGAACATACGACTGTTTATTTTACTTTAACCTGAAATCATTTTGTCAAGCTATATAGACGTTAGTGATGTATACGAATATTCGCACATTTTTTGATATTCGTATTCGCATTCACGAATATTCGCACATTTTTTTATATTTGCATTCGCATTCGCAAAAAACATGCGAATATTTAGCGAATGTTTTTAACCAACAAAAAGGAAATAATATTTTGATTGAATGGATCTAGAAAGATAATACAACTTATATGATTTTATATTTACTTTATTTTTTTTCCATCACACAACTTTATTTCACATTTGCAGAATCACAAATTGTGAAACAACATGTTCACCTCAAATCATAACAAATCTTTTCGAATGAATTTAACTGTTTCTCCAGATGGGTGCGTGACGAGTATTTTGGATATTCGTATCCAGCATAAGAACGTTTGTAGTGTTCGTAGTATTCTTTGACGTGAATAAAGCCAGTGGCCTCGACGG
Organism: Mythimna ferrago; assembly: GCA_910589285.2. NCBI lineage: Eukaryota > Metazoa > Arthropoda > Insecta > Lepidoptera > Noctuidae > Mythimna > Mythimna ferrago. Next base: position 14,376,088 of record OU342690.1, on the reverse strand, counting down.
GATACCAGCAGTTGTCTTAAAACTTTTGCACTTGAATTGTCTCTAATCTTGACCCGCCTATTTTGCCTCTCTGAGACTGAATAAGTGCCGTTCAAACTGTGCCCAAGAAGGGCAGTCGAGCTGACCTGGCAAACTACCGATCCATCTCCGTTACGTCCATCCCCTGTAAGAGTATGGAACGGGTGTTTAACAAATAACTTCTGGCATACCTAGAAACTAACGACATCGTCATTGACCGGCAATACGGTTTTCGCCAAAATCGGTCTATTGGGGATTTTCTAGCGAGAAGCATGGGGAAGCGCTTGCCGTCTCCCTTGATATCTCGAAGGCTTTCGATAGGGTCTAAGCTGAAACGAAAGTCTTATTGCTAAGCTTCCTTCCTCTGGTCTAACCACTGGTCTGTGTGATTGGATCGTAAACTTCTTGAGGGATCGATCCATCCGAGTGGTTATTGATGGCTGCTCGTCGGGTCAAATGGATATTAATGCCAGGGTCCTTCAGGGGTCGGTACTCTAGGCAACACTGTTCTTGCTGCACATAAATGACCTACTTAAAGCCAGTATCTTTGGGTACATAGACGATAGCACTGTTGTTGAGAGTTACATGTCCGGCGCGCGAAATAGTGGGTCTCAGATCTCAGAGCTTCTTGGGGTGCCGCTGTCGACTACCCTCAATTTCGGCTTCTACATCGAAGCAAAAGCCAAATTGTCTGCCAAAAAATTGGGGATCTTAGTGAGGGTGAGACGGTACAACCTCTATCAAGCACAAGTTCGATCGTGTATGGTCTTGAGCATCGACGCCGAGTTGCTAGCCTGTCGGTTTTTTATTGTTTACGTTTCGGAGGGTGTGCATTGGAATTGCAGAATTTAATTCCGCCAATTCCGTTCCATCATTGGACCACACGGCGTTGCGACACCGGTACATGGTGGACATTCCACCCATACGTAGAAAGTGTTATGGGAACACACTCATTATGCGTATAGCTAAGGAGTGGAATTCCCTACAGGATTCTGTATTTTCTGAAAAACTTTTTGTGTTAAGCTTCATTCAATCAGTCTGTTATGGCTCTGTTATGTTCGGTTCAAATTTGGCTGATACGAAATGTGAAAACTGTCTGACATTTTGCGCGCACTTTGTTTGAAAGTCAATATCCGCATTCGCATTCGCGAATATTGAATTTGAATATTCGCTTTCGTATTCGCGAATGTGAGAAATCAGATATTCGTTACATCACTAATGCCGGTTTCCTCACGATGTGAAAAACATCGTGAGGAAAGCGTTCAGCGTTTTTGAGAGCTATGTTTTGTTTCAGCTCAATTTCAAATGTTTGTGATTTTAAAGACATATCTAATAATTGAGTTCAGATTTATGAATAAATTTTATTTTTATAATGCTTATTTTTCTTTTTAAACACGAAAATATTGTGTAATTGCCTATTAATCATTTCTTTTTTTTAAATTGTAGAACAAAACTGGTTTATACTTCCTCTTTGAGTTAAAACACCTCTCAATATTTATGACAAGCCAGACAGGCGTATGATTTCTTGAAATTACGTAAATAACGTTAATCTTAATGGGTTCTCATTCCTAAATAGCAATATTTGAAGTCACCAATTAAGTAATAATAAATATTGGTATAAATATTAACAATTTGAGGAAAAAGATTTTACGTCCATAAATTTCATATATTTTATGGAGTATTTTGACGGAATTTTACAGTATAGTCGTCATGCTATATAGGCGTATCAACCAAAAACTAGTGTTATAAAGGCAATGCCCTAAAATTAAGAATCCTATATTAATTGCAGTATAAATAATAATGCAAAAAAACAACGAGCTGGCTCAATCACAGGAAAAGTTATTAAGTTTTTTATCTCTCCTGAAAAGTAGGGGTTTTGTGGATACGCCCCTATGGTTTGAGACCCGCGACATAATTACAATAAAGTTTAGAACAACATTAAGTGCGCGTAAAGCTGACGTGTAAACAATTTTATCATCATTTTAAGTCCCATACTCGATATGTTTTTGTCTTAAATAATTGGATATTTCTCTTCCTAGATGTCGTAGGACTTGATCCCCTATACCATTACGTAGAACTGGTTCTTACGATTTTAACAGTGCAAAAAAATATATTTTCAAAAAAGTGGAGTTACTATTGTTTACCTCTGAGGTACAGATATATACGGTACATAGAGTTTGACTATCAAAAGAAGACAACGAATTATTAATCAAACGTTATGTATGGCAGCATTTAAAAATATTAAGAATTGTCAAAATTGTTTTCCTGCATCTTATTATACTCGTTTTGCTTAAAATAGTGCCATAAACAATCACTAGTTCGATGGAAAGGCTACTATTTAATATAATGAACAAATTTAAAGACGCAAAAAGTGAATTCAATTAAAAACATGCAGATAAAATGCGACGGTTGGATACAATAATATCATTTCTAGGTTAGTTTTTTAATTACTATTATAAAAACTTGATACTTTTTGACTATTTAATAATTGTAATATTACTCACACGGTGTATTATACTTTTCAGGAGGTTTCGGCAATGAGTAGACGAAACTCCTAATATCGAAAACAGTAAAGGACATGGAAAGTTGTATATTTCGTATGCGCGCTTTCTAGCAAAGTAGCGGCGGACATTTGAAACAAATTAATAAAAGAAATCGATAACACACAATTTGTTTTATTCAAATTTAAAGATTCCAGGGAAGTGTTTATTGAAAGACCCACTGGCTCCACAAATGATTGGACCTGTGCTTTGTATAACATTCGATGTTGTCCTGGTATGAAGCGCCGTCAGTGCCGGATTAAACCGACGCGGAGTCTATTGCTAATTCGACCAAGGACAAATCAATTAATTTAATAGTAAGATACTAATTAATTTAGTACTTTTGGAAAACCTAGATGTAGATAACCTAGATGTAGTTGTTTTTTGCATACCCCGAATGATTAGAATTTTGCTTAGGACGTTTTACGTTTTCTTCTGACAAGTAATACAGAATTAAGGAGTCTTTTCGATGCTGATGGCGAAGCCTTTATGAATTTATACAGAAAAGCAGTTAAGATTTACTAATAAGATGCAACATTTATTTTTCTTTGAAGTAGTCAGATTTAGCCAATTTTTAAGTGGAGTAATCTTTCTGAGAGATTGATCTCATCAACATGCCAACATCGATAGTCATCATCATTTCAGCTGAAAGGCTTCCATTGCTAGACAAAGGTTTTTCCTAAGTCACCACAACGGCCGGTCCAGTCTATCACGCCTCCATCGAATTCACGTGAACCTTACTAAATAAAAGGTTATCGGTACCCTTGTTGCGAGACCTTTCAACGTTACGTCTTCAGGTATCCGGTCGCCATTCCAGAACCTTTCGGCCCCATCGATCATCTGTTCTGCGAGCAATGTACCCAGCTTACTGCCACTTAAGCTTATCTTCCTCTCCATTGCTCTTTGTGTTGCTTAAAACCATCTGATGAGGCGCATTGTGAACGACCACGTTTCAGAGCCAAATGTCACTACGCACAGGCAATGTAATATTCACATAGACACACAAAATATGTAATTCCCTAAAAACCTTGTTTAAGCTTATTCTGAGTAGGGTTATTAAAATTGAGCTTAACCTACACATATTAAAATTAAGTGGTTTTAGCTAGCGCTGCTAGAAGCTGTTGGCTAAAGCTACCCTTTCTAAAATAAGCTTGAACAAGGCTTTTATTCACCAATAACTTCGTGGATTTTAAGATCACTTGCGTAAAAAGTACGATGATGGGATAAATTCTAAGAGATCTTCTATTCTGTAGTTTGCTTGCAGGATAGTCTGAAGTAAAGTGACTATCTCATCACATCCAAAAAAATCAGCTGTATTTAGGTTTCACGCAGTACCAATATTTTGACTAGTTTTCTTTTAAGTTCATAAATGCGGGATCCCTGAACGCGCGGGGCCCCAAAATGGGGGAGTCTGTAACATTTGCTACTCTTGATACATGGCTAATCCGCCACTGAGTGCCATCTAACCTTTGCATGAATGTCGAGTTTCCTAGCAGCTACCGTAGCTTTGTGCTCAATGAACTGCACAAAGTTTAAGGAAATTTCAACTCGCAAGAGCTGAAGGCGGTCGATACACTCCAAGGATACATTCTAAAAAGCAGGTGCCAAGGTGATCAGGCTACTTTTGGCAGTGAACGGACATGCTTGAGTTTTGGCGGCATTGAATATCGCGGCTAAATAAGCAGCACATGTTTAATTGTTAAATTAACATGCATCATATATATATATATCGCATACTTATTATTTTCATGAATAATCAAACGTATCAATTTCGTTTAAGTGGCGTACAGCTAGGGTGAACAGCTTCAATTTTTTTTAATACGGCTTCCTTTTTGTTTTGCCATCTTTCGTTGGTCAGAGTCTACACCAAAATAACATTTTTTGCAATATTTGTCTGTCTGTCTGTCTGTTTGTCCGTGCTAATCTCTGATATGGCTGGACTGATTTTGACGGGACTTTTTTTGGCAAGTAGGTGATGTAATAAGGAGTAACATGAGCTACTTTTATTTTAGAAAAATGAAATTCAAAATCCTGTAGTCCACGCGAACAAATTCGCGGACACAGCTAGTTTCAAATAAATTAGTTGTATTTCGGTTGTCTTTAGAACTATAAACCGTGTGACAGCCCTGATTATTCTACGGCAAGGTAGGAACAAAAAAATATTAGTATAAAAAATGTGGAGTTTTAAGTATGCGCCTCAAAAAGAAACTGGGTAAGGGCGAGTCGGACTCGCACACTGAGGGTTCCGTATCAACTAACTTAAATAAAATAAATATCTAGCTTTTGCCAGCGGCAATTATTCCTATACTTATGCTATAAAACTTGCTTTATGCCAAATTTCAGGGTTCTAGGTCAACGGGAAGTACCTTTATGATTCCCTTGAGTGTCACAATATATTTTTTTTTGCGACGTAAATGCCGATATCTTTTTTATTCGTTAACTTAGAAGTTTTTATTTTTATACAGCTCTAATTCATGATGATGATGATGATGTAATTTCCACGATTGAAAGGTTAAGGGACCGCAGTCTTGAGTATTCGGTTTAAATTTCAACTTGATACTTGCACTTGTTCTCGAGATAAAGGGACTTGACAGACAGACGGACGAACAACAAAGTGATTCTATAAGGATTCCGTTTTTTCCTTTTGAGGTACAGAAAGAAATAAAGATCGACAGAGAATTGATATGATTATCATAATTTCTTGTTAAATAAATACTTAATACAGGGGCAGGTCGGGAGGCACGACAATGCAATACACTTCATAATCCGTTTTTCACAACACAGCTAATAAAATAGAGGAAATTATAGTTATTAATTTGTATAGCGCAGGGATCGCTTCTTGCCACAAAAATGATCTAAACGCATATACATGCACGCACTTACTTACTCTCGACCCCGCCGCGCGCGCGCCGCGCGACCCCGCGTTCGCCCTCCGAGCGCCACGAGGCGCAGTATGTATTCACGTTAACTCTACATAAATTTCCAGTTATATATTTCTTATTTTTATTACGTGCGAATGTTTTATATATAGAATACATTATATATTAAAAAATCCATGACTACACTAATTTGCCCCGAAGTACAATCTACAAATATTGTAAAATGCTGTTTTCCTAGGGGTGCAAAAGGGTGCAAAAATAACTGGATGTATAGGATGCTTTAAAAAGCTTATTATGAGTTTGCACCAACTGGCTAAATTTCCCTTGAGCCGCAAATTAAAAATAATGATTTATTAGTGTTTTATACACCTCACACTTTTTTCGTGAAAAGTAATTATACACCAAAGGGGTATCTACATATATCTAAATTTACCACAACTAAATACTTATGAAATTTTTAAATTTTGGGACTTTAATGTTAAAACCTAATATTAAACGATGTTCCGTACATAACAGGAATGGTGCAAACTCAGAGAAGACTTATATTCATGTCTTCTAATGATTCCACAAAAAATTACAACTACACGAATTAAGTCCAATCTTTTTGCTAATTTGACTAGACTAATAGCCAGTTAGCTCATTACAACGTAATAAAAAATGAAGTTTTTTTTTTTGTTAAAGTTTCTTTTTATTCGAAGTGGTAGAAAATTAAACCTAAATAAAATATATTTTTGCATGAATAAACTCAAACCGTAGAATTTGCATATTTGCAGCAGTCAATATCCGAGATAGGTATTGAATAATGCAAATGTCTAGCATAATTGCAGATAGCTAGCAAGGAAAACGTCATTTACTAAGAGCGATGCTTAAACGGGAAAAGTTTGTTTTGCATCGCATACGGATTCATGCACGAGTGTGTGTTATGCGCACTTTCGTTTTGCGCGTGTGTGCGTCAGTGCGCAACGCCCTCATGCGCCCGCGCTCGCCAGACGCTCACGTTATCTCGCATTCCACAGATACTATACACCTACATTGTAGCCACCTACACATACATACATAATTGTAACCCAAATAGATATAGCGAGTTTAATTCGATATTTATTCGTATTTGTCGTGGAGTTGTCCTCAAGGGCATGCTTCTGAGAATCTCCGAGTCTTGGAGCACGTAGAAATGGTCATACAATACATGTTTAATCGTTTTCATCTCAAGATTTTTTGGCCTTTTGCCAGAGTCGGCTTTGTTGAGAGGAACTGCGCTTATTAGCAAGCACAACATGGCTACTTTGTTTTTGTGGCAAAGATACTGGGGGAATTTAGTTTTAGGAACTCTTAACAGCTAGCTATGAAATATTACATGTTCTTTGAAGAATCTTAATCGAATAGTCCTGCTCGGTACATTCCAAAAATAATACATTTCTTTTTTATTATAAAAATCAGTATGGCCTCATAGTCTCGACCTTATTATTATCAGACAGTCGTTTCAACTATCTGAGTTACATCCGTGGCGAGGATCACGATTTAAATGTCACTTCGTGCTTGTTTATTTGGAGTAAACCTGAAAGGCAAGATCTCTTTCAAGTTCCTTTGGTCTCAATTGTATAACTAGGAGGCAGTTTTTGGTAATTTATATTCTTGTTTACTGCTGTTCAAGTTTATTGAAAGCGTAATAGTTGGAAGTCGTAAAAGAGCTCTTACAATTTCGTCACGTCTGGCATCAGTCCGTTAGCAGCTTTCCATTTCTAAGTAATGTTGTTCTGACTTTCTGGGACTATTGCAACATATTGTGCAAGAACTGCACGTAAGTCTTATAATTCAGCAACCCTTTGTCGCATTGGTCTCGTACCAGTCTTCCATATAACATAATTACAAAATGTCTGTATTCCATATCTCTAGTCTATTTATAAAGTGGCTCAACTTTTTTCTAAATTCATTAAACCCCAAGCGCTCTCTCATTGTCTTTCAATTGTGTCTCTAATTACGATATTCGAAAGGTTAATTAGGTATATCAATCCATGACGTAGCGTAAACTGAATTTTACCTGCATATGATCTGCAGTCGTTCTTACCGCTGATCCGTCAAATTTAAGCGGTTGGGTTCTATTAGTACTGTGATTTTGTATACATATGACGTCTAGCTGTTTTTTTTTAGCAAAAATCTGTTTTTTTTTTTTATTCTTGTTCGATTACTCTTATTTAAACTAAATTGTAAGTATGTGTGGGTGTGTGATGACTGGAATCCCATGTTTTTTTAAGATGTTTGGTTCGTGTATACATTTGTTTATCCTTAATACTGTGATAGACTAATACAATCAAATAGAGTGGCATTCGAAACGTGGTAGCCTAAAATTCTTCCTAAAACTTTTTTTCATACTTACTTTGAAAACCGGTCCAAGGTTCACGGCCGCTGCTACGTAGCTAAATGAGTAAGTAGGTAAATATAAAATTCATTTACTGATGTAAATTCATTAGGTTTGTATTTTATTTATCTTTCAGGTAATCATTCATTCAGATAAAAAGATATCGAGTTCAGATAACAGTCGTCCACTCACCGTGTTGCTATGCAAAAAAATAAATGCGAAATTCTCATATCGTGTATGAAAGCCCGAATGGCAGGAAAATATCTATGATGCATAGTAGTTGAATGACAAACGCATTGAAACTTATTTAGGTACCTATAATGGAATTCAGCTTAGATTATTAATTTTTATTTTCTAAGCACATTTTCACAAAATACGTTTCTAGGTTATGTCAATTGATTTGCCAAAAATGTTATTATTTTTCATTGTCGATCTGTTATTGTATGTAAATAAGCATATTTCTGGCACAAGCAGTGAGATAACCATCGATAGAGAATTAGTATGTCACACGTGTTAGTCAAAAAAAAAAGTGTGCTTTGTTTATGTTTCCAAGATATCACTGTTTTTTTTTATTGTTTTACTAATGCTCATGAAATTATTTTACTTGTTGCAGGTACAGGTCAAATATTATTGCTGTCACTGGTTTCGCGCTAGAAAGGTACATTTTGTTCACTTAGATTTTTGGACCAATCAGACTTCAAATTTCGAAATACAAACGATAAATTATAATATGCAAAGACACATTGCCAACACATGTAACTCACTAATTAAATTTCCTTTCATTTTCACCACCTTTTTTAATTTTTTCGGCGTATTGAAACTTTTTTTTTAGGTTATTCTTCGCTTTTTTTATCCCTAAATTCTCCAGCACTATTCTATTCCTAGCAATTATATCGTCTTGACTATTTTTTTTAGCCTAAAGAGGTCACTGGACACTCCGAACACATCCTCAAAAGCTTCAATCATCCTTTGTCTAAGTTGTTTCGAACACTTTCAACACGTTCGACATCCGCAGCACGACTGCCGCGAAATCCATTCAACAGGCCGACAGGATGTGGGCGGGGCGTGCGGGACGCGGCGTCATTGGGCTAGCGCGCGACTCGCAGTGATGGCCGCCGTCGCATTCAACCAATGAGCGGCGCGCGAGCCGAACGCACGTCCGTCCGGCAAACGTGCGACGTTGCCAGCTTTTACCAGAAAAAAAAATACCAGATTCGACCTTCTTAGGACCCCCGGTTTTTTTTTTTTGTTTGGCCGCGTTATCATTCGGGAACGTGTATTGAGGTCCTTATCCGTTTGTGAGATGGTTCTGCGCAGGTGGATGTGTTGTGTTGTGTTATAGTTTATTATGGTGTGGTCCACGCAAACTGGCGAAGTGTTGATTGACATCGTAACGAGGTACGGTACATACATATTTCGTTATATTTTTATTGTGTACATAAAACACGGCTGAGTCATGTGACATTACAATTACCTCATTCACTAAACTGCGTGAGCATTATCACGGCTAGTGATTGTTTATCGCTTAATTCGATGTTTTGAATAAATAAAGTTGGTGATATCGTTTATTTGGTGTAACTATTTTTCAAAGGTTATTGACGTTTGTTTCACAATCTCATTGAGATGGGACACAGGAGTTGTATGCTGATATTGCATTCTTGCATCGGGGTCATTGACATCCAAGTGCATCTAACATAGTGTTGTAACATAAACTCTGAAACCAACAGCAAGAATGCTATTGGCGAGTAACGAATGTTTGTCTCTGCATCATGAATTTACCTTTAGTCCAATGGCTGTTGCAAATTAGTGACAACGAGTCTGCAGTTGCAGTGTCCAATGACAAGACTATGTAGTATATGTACCTACCTAACTATAAGGTACCTACTTGGTGAATTGACTAGCAATGGGATTATTATTTATATTATCTGAATTCCTAGGCACCGCGTGGTATAACGTATAAGCTAAGAGATCTAAGATTCATCTTTTCTGTGCAACGTACCTACCTACTTTTGCTGATATAGGATTAACTTGTAGTACAGGAGTTGCCGATGGATGCGGGACGCACAGGAACGTTCGATGTGGCGACGCTTGGGGGAGGCCTATGTCCAACAGTGGACGTGTATCGGCTGAAATGAATGAATGAAACAGGACTTGCCAACATGGAGGCATCTTACGTTTTCACGTATGAAACCAAATAGACAAAGTTTCAGTTACCTACAATACCTACAACTGTTAAAAGAATAGTCGTACCTAAATGTTTTTTCATTTATTTCTTCATCATACATTATCTATACAGGTTAATTTTTATCCCCAATGCGATAAATGCTAGTAGGTAACCATCAAATAAAATTTCTTGAGACTTTTGAGTAATCTTTTGGGGTTAGATTTTGGTTGATGGTACCTAAGTATTATTCCTATGGTCGGCATTCATATCGACAGTTCTTGAAAACGTTATAGTTAGATCACTACACAAAACCATATTTCTGACTTCTAGGTACCTAGGTACTTCTAGGTTCATAGGTACCTGGTACCTGGGTACTGGTTGCAAGGGCGTTTGTGCAATACTCTCAATACGAATCAAATACCTACTATTGAGTGCACAAACATCATAAGTTCATAATTTTGCCCTGTGTTCAAAAATAACTAGAATAGTAGAGTCGCCACACCAACCGTTCAAAAATGCTTCGAGCTGCAACCCAGGGTCGTTTATAACTGGAGTAGCTTACCCAAGAGTTAACCCAACTAACTCTAACTCCGAGCAGGGTAGGTTAACTCTAACCTCTTTGAACGTAGGGCTAGGTGCCAGCGTGCTTAGATGTGATGTGATTTAGTAATGGAAGTAGGTACTGCAATCAGTGCTACATACCTTAATGGACAACGAATTAAGTCCTATTCTCTCACGAGATCCAGTAGTACCTATACCACTTCTACTTTTATCCAATCAACATGCATGAACCACAGAACATACAACAAACATAACTAACCTACTTATTGGAGCCACGTTGTCAGCGCTATTATTATTATTTATAGTATTGTGGCCATGTGCTGCTGCAAACGCTTCATGAGACCAGACATATAGGTTAGTGGATTACGTCATCACAGTTTGTGGTCAGTTTAATTAATTTACACAAAGAACTCGTGTATATGTATACTCGATTGAATGTACCTACCTACCTGACTTGAGATAGAAGGCATCTCAAGTCAGGTAGGTAGGTACCAACGAGTGACCTCAAGTAGTGTTCAATGGCAGATTACCTGCATACATCTATACACCTAGTGTGGCCAGGCGTTCGGATGAAGTCGGACACGGTCAGGCTTTTTAGTTGCATGTTCGGCCAAATTAGGCAGAGTCCAGCCTGTCCGGCATTTGTTAAGCTTTTTAAATTTATCATTATCATTTATCATTAGAATTCTAAAAGATTTTATGAATTTTATTGTTATTGAAAATTCGTGTCAGACTTAAAAAAAATGTCCGCCTTTTTGACCTTATGTCCGGCTAAATAAGATTGTCCGGCTTTTCGGTTTCTAGATCTGGCAACCCTCAACACCTCTATAAGTACAAATAAATTATGTGTCTGTTGTTATGTAAAAAATAGCTATTTACTAAATGTATATGAAAGTACATACGGTACTTTTGTCTATCCACTGGTCTGTTTGTTTCGGCCAACCTCCGAATCGACTGTACCGATTTTAACGGGACTTTTACTGGCAAATGGCTGATATTATAAGGAGTAACCTAGGCATCTTTTGTTATTGGAAAAAAAACTTCTGTTCTGGAGAAAAAAAATAAAATCTCATGATTTTTTTATTTCTGCTTTTCGAGTTTGGTGCGGACGAAGTAGCGGACAACAGCTAGTTGTGTTAATCACTATGGTTAATTAAAAGCATTTGTCTCTGGTTCCATCTTGTCGACGATTTTGACTCGAACTGCTAATAGTCTAGAATATCGTTCATATATTCAAATTAAAGCCGTTCCAACATGATTAGGGTTTACCTAATTTAGAAAAGGTTTTAGTCTGCGATAATGATAGCTGCCTTGATTAGAAAACTTTGCTAATTCAATGGTGCCATCAACGATAAAATGATCAGTTGTATGATCGTATCGAGATTTAGTTGTCTGATGATAACATCGCCTTGTCGTCATCGATTGATAGGTTGGTTGAAGTTTCAGTAGCTAAAACAATGCTGAGGACCAAACTTAATAAGATCACCCATAGATAATAGACACAATGCGTCTCTTGCTTACGAAACAAAGGCTTCAACCCAGCGTTGAGACTTCGTCAAATCATTGCACTATCATGTTCCATTATGTTTGGTTAAACTTGCTCAAGTCCGTGGCCCCGTGGAACACAAAGGGCAAAAAGAAAAAACACGGGCGGGTTTTAGTCAGTAAAAGTCTGATACTCCCTCTCGCTCCACCCAAAGCAGCAGAAATTATTCAATGGTTTTCAACCAAAAAAAATCTTCTAAGTATGCCAACTAAACAGCAATCTAATCACATAATATACAAAGTGTGTTGTAAGTATTTCCAATCTTTTATCGCGTAACTGCTCGAACGTGCAAAACAGCGGCTGATAACAAAGCGTTTCCATTTACAAACGCGTAATCAACATAACATTTGGTCGTTTAATTAAAATATTGATTCTTTCGATAAAGGAAGGTGACCCTAGCTAATTCTACTTGTTTATGAAGTCTAGGCAGTGAAGGTTATTTCGGGCTGACCAAGTCGACCGTCACTCTACTCTCTGACATTATGCCCTTGGTAGATCGCGATAAACTAACCGAATTATATGCGCTTGCACGTCTGCGCTGACGGATTTAGCTTTAAATAACGAACAGGGCCCCAAGTCTGCTATTTTTATAAATTCGTCATTCCAACACGATCCCATTGTCATTTTGCTAAAAGTTTGTAATCTGCTAATTCATAATGATCGATCATTGATCGGTCACTGGTCTTTTAATAGAATTGTGGTAGAATGATAATTTCAAGCATATTAAAACCAATAACTGCACAATAACGTTCTAATGGTAAAACACTGATCAAATAAACTGTCAAAGTTTTAGCAGATTACCGCAAACGTCAAATATTCATTTGTCAATATGTACGAGATTACCATTCTATGTCACTTCTTTCAATGGAGTGTCAGTGGTTGACCATTGGAAAGTCATAATGACGCCATTATATTAGTAGACTAGCTTTGCCTACTCCACCCTACTATACCCTACTCTACCCTACTATACCCTACTCTACCCTACTATACCCTACTATACCCTACTCTACCCTACTCTACCCTACTTTACCCTACTCTACCCTACTCTACTCTACTCTACCCTACTCTACCCTACCCTACTCTACTCTACCCTACCCTACTCTACCCTCCTCTACCTTACTCTAACCTACCCTACTCTACCCTACTCTACCCTACCATACTCTACCCTCCTCTACCTTACTCTACCCTACACTACCATACTCTACCCTACACTACCCTAATTTTTTTTTTTTTTTCCATAAGAACCTTCTCCTCATAATAACGAACTCAACAAAAAAAAAAAATAGCGAAATCGGTCCAGGCGTTGTTGAGTTATGCGCTTACCAACACATTTTGCGATTCATTTTTATAATATAGATTACCAAACTTGTCAAAATCGACAATTGTGACATCAATGATAGACCATTCTGACACTATTGTAATAGCAGACTTGAGGCCCTGGTCTCCTATTTTGAATGTCGAACAGTCTTTGGAAGGAAAACATAACTTATACGTTCGCGGTTATAGGAAAACTATAACTTATCTAAACCTGCCATGTTAGTCTATGAAAATGAGCAGTGAATATTATTTATGTTGAAAATATTTGTACTTTAGTTTTCCCTATAAGTCTACATGGCGGAATGAGAAACTGGTTCCACTAAACTGCTTGATTATTAATGTCGAGATTTATTAATAGGGCTAAAATTAGCATTTCTAGCGGTAAGCGCACTAAACCCAGGCAGTGGAAGCAATTTAGAGCATGTAGAATATATTAAAATATGATTCGTTCGTTCTGCTTATACCTATGGTAGTCTTTGTTAAGGTAGCCATACACGCTAGGGTATATCTGCCAGATTTGCCTGTACAGTTGAGTTTTACAGTCAAACCGGAGCGTGTATGTTGCAAAACTATGCAGGTTCCCACTCAAACTTACCCGACAGGCAAACCGGTCAGGTATACCCTAGCTTGTAAACCTTTAAAATATAATGAATTGAAAATATTTTTTCAAGCCATTAGACTGTGGTGTATTGGTGGCACTTTCAGTCTTTTCAAAGTCAATTTAGTATTGATCATGAAAAACGTAGAGGTTGTTCGGAAAAAAAAACCGATTGAGGTAGTTAGTCTTGCAAAATTTACCTACATTTAAAAATATCCGAGATAGCTCTAAGCACTTTGCTGTGCCAGCAGCCCCAATAGCAGGTAAAAATGCCATGATACTTTTACAATCCAACGTCCTCTAGGGAAATTCGTGGGAAATGAAATTGAATTGCTTTCGCAACTTTTTTTCTAGGCTGCTTTTAACATGCGTAAAATCTATCTGATGTTATTTTTAGACAACCTAAACTTAAAAGGTGCAGCCTATAAGTAATTTGCATAGTGTAGCTTGCAGGACAAGCCTCTATTAGAATGTTTGAATACCTTCAACTTTAAACAGGCTGAAGTAGCGACCCGCCCCAGTTTAGAACGGGTGTTACGAATCTTTGAAATTCATGGCTTTTCTCTACTATAAAATCCATGTATTATACATCTAAACCTTCCTCATGAATCATTCTATCTATTGGTGAAAGCCTCATGAAAATCCGCTCAGTAGTTTCTGAGTTTATCGCGAACAGACAGACAGATGTGAGGATATTATCAGGCTTTAGCTATCTTAATCGGTATAAATGGAGCGCAAATCTAAAGATTTATCAGTATCACGTAAATCTGGTTAACACGAACAATTATTGTTTCAGAATACAGATAACCCTTTTCTAGTAAACATAGGCTTCGTATATAGCACATTAAGTTTATGTAATGCGTGCAATTAGCTGATAAGCTCGTCCTCTAGGAATCTAGGCATTAGTATGTAGAGATTTAATACCACTGTTCCGTGAAGGCTGAACCTTCACGGAACAGTACTTAATACCTGTTGTATGTAACTGTTATATATTTAAGAGTGTCTATAGAGTTTCTTGCACGTTCTTCTCCATAGAGATCTATGCTTTGGAACGGATTAGGCGCACAATGCCACATTCGCAAAATGACATATTGACGCAAAATGCCACATTCGCAAAATGTCATATTCTCAAAATGTCATATTCTCAAAATGCCATATCGCAAAACGCCACATTAGCAAAATGCCATCTTCGCAAAATGCCACATTCGCAAAATGACTTTTCGCAAAATGCCACTTTCGCATAATGCCAAAATGTCATTTCGAACTCAGTATTTTTTTTATTTGGACGTTAGTATGTTTTTTATGAAAAAAAAGCCCACTGCAAGAAGTAAATAAGTAATTTTAACATTTTTTTAATCTTAATTTACGTAAATCGCACATTATGCGATAATTATGATTTTTTTAAAATGTGTCATTTTGAGAATGTGTCATTTTGATAATGTGGTATTTTGCTAATGTGTCATTTTGAGAAAAGTCATTTTGCGAATGTGGCATTTTGCTAATGTGGCATTTTGCTAATGTGGCATATTGCGAAATGTCATTTTGCGAATGTGGCATTTTGCGTCAATATGTCATTTTGCGAATGTGGCATTGTGCGCCTAATCCTTTGGAACGTGCAATTTAGCTTCACTTTTTTTTTTGACTGACTGACGTTTTGACAATTGAATTGGGCTATTTGAAATAAACGTTTCTGATTAATACCAGCTTCTCTGCTAGCTTCGCTAAATAACTATGAGCTATTCCAGGACATGGAATACCCGTGTGCCAAATTTCATCCGAATTCGTTCAGCCATTTGAGCTAGTGTGATAGATAAGTTACATGTTGTCTGCAGTTTCAACTTTGATCCTAGGGAAACCGCTACATGTTACGTCGTGGCTAGTTCTTAGAATTGGCCGGCCACTTCATGAAATGGTGCGATTACAGCTAAACGCATGATTATTTCATGATATGGTCAAACGTGGCTAATCCGTTTTAGTTGGCCATATCATGTGGTGATCAATTCTAAGATTTGGCCACGATATAACAAACATGTCATATTGATCAAAAGTTTTTAATGTTTGAATCAAGGACATATCTTCAAGTATATACATAACTAATTCCTATTACCGTTACACCGTGATAGAGTAATTAACATACATGAGTATTATGTATAAGATCAAATAAAGATACCTTTTCCTGTATAGAGGGACAAGAGGAACTCTAAAAAAACAACCTTATTTTTTATAAATAAATGCTTTAATAAATATTCATAAGCCAAGATTAAAACATAGAACTTATTGCTTACTAATAATCTTATCTAAATACATAAAATAAAAGGAGAAACTGAGTGACTGACATATCAACGTGTAGCCACATCTATGTCGCCACATAAGAACTACGAAGAAAGTACGAAATCCTGCATCGCGCAATCACAGTTCTCCGCGCGATTTGAACATATACGACAGCCCGAAATCATCTTCCGGGCAGTCGCCCACCAGACTATAACACCTGTCTGGCCGGAGGATCCTCCCTTTTCAACGGAGGTTTGCGGGACTTTACTCTCTGTTCCGTCTACCTCCAAACTGGTGACCCCGACGAGATCGTCAGCGCAGCCTTCGTGCAGCTACTACTTCGTGACGTCATCATCACTTCCTCAAGCTTTCGAGCAGCGAGCCATACAGCCAGCACCCACGGCTACCTCCAAAAACGCACAGCTAAAACTATTGGGACTAGAAGCGTGAAATTTTGCACAAAGTTTCCTTTTATGACCTAGGCAAGCACTAAAAGAGGATTTTCCAAAATTCACCCTCTAAGGGGATGAAACGTGGGTACAAAGTTTCTATGGAGAAACCTAATTTCAAGCGAACGAAGCCGCTTGCAGAAGCTAGTGGTAATATAATAATGCCATACAAAGTCCATATTATACGTGTCTCGATGGCGCAGCGTCGATGACACATCGATCCACTTGCGACGAGGTTCTAATCGCGTGACCTCATAATTACTAGTATTACACCTTCTGTAACCAATAAAGAACAATATCCTGTATGGATGAACTTTGAGCCCAAAAGGCCTTGAGGCCAGAATGCTTCTTAAGTAACTGGTGGTACTGGCTTTGCCCTCGTGAAAAGTAAAACACTATAAAGTTAAAGTAAGCAGACTCTCATTTCGGAAGCAATTGTATCTGACCATGTCTCAATGTCTACTTTCTTCTGTCTCAATCTCTGCATTCCAGTAGGGTTTCACATGTACTTAATTCAAAATACTCAATTTAGAAACCCGCCCTGGGGCCTTAACCATAGCATAGTCGGCCTTATAATGTTCCCAATGTTGGGACTCAGGCCTCCACTCAGGGGAGTGAATGGGCCATAATCCACCACGAGCCCAGTGCGGGTTGGTAGATAGGGCGTTACCATGACGTGTAACAATGTTGTACTCCATGTATACATCCTATATAGCTCCATCCCTTGTACAGTTCAGTTTAGGCTGTCAAATAGATCGCATGAGCTTGTGGTAGGGCCTCTAAATCTTTCTTCATGTACTTCTAACCTCTCTGCTTAATTAAACCTACCGTTTAATTTCCCAAAAGCATAATATCGCTCACTTCGTGATTCACTTCATTCATCAATATAATAGCTAGATTACAATGGAATTTCTTTCATTTTCCCAAGAACTTTGACGTCACGGGGCCACTAAGAAACCCCATAAATACTCTATTGAAATTGCTTGGAAAAAAACGTGTTTCCAACGAATTTCGACACTCCCTACATCTAATATTAGAACTCTGATTCTTGTAGAACCTTCCTCGTAATTTCTCAGAGAACGAGTGTACCTCAAGTAAAAAAGATTCCATGGAAATGACAAAACACTAGTATTAAGAACTGTTGCCGTAACGACCGATTTAATTATAGGTTACGTACACTAATTTTTTGAGTCATCGTCATCGCAGTATGTTCGTTAGTTGGCTCTGGGCTTATCCCACAACCCACGTCTACGACCGGCTGAATCATCAAGGCGCTAGGCTACTTACTACTTACATATGTAGCGATGAATATCATCTAATCAGTAGCATGAAGTTCCTAGATAGGTCTTTTGAGATGCACGACACAAAGTTTTGGAGAAATTTTTTGATAAAGTAATATGAAGATGGTGTGCCTACGCATTGGAATGCATTACAGGCTTCAATCAGATCAGAGGCAGAGAGGTCAGCTCCGTTCTAGCTTGTGTGTGGCCAAGGATTTATGTATTTGGTATCTACAAACTTCAGCGTTCTCGTAGAGAGTCTACCGCAGTTAATGGCTTTATTTTGGCATAACGCTGACCAATCACAGTAGAAAGCTGAAAGCAAACAAAATTGCGTTACAGGTATCGGTATTATAGGTGCATATAGTTGATGAATACGTCATCAAATGAAAGTAAAACCGGCAGGATGCGCGTTGCTCGTCGTTTCTCAGAACTCTCCGATTATTGACCGGGCGACGCTTCCTGTAAACACCGACTACGCGTTGCTATGCAACCACTTCCTATCATCGTCTGCAGTCTAGTTCTAGATATCAATATTACCGTAGTACGCCTCATCCTCGTCTACCTACGTAGGTATATTCACGTAGATTGATTGACTGCATGTCTGCTTGGCGGTATTCGCCGCATCCGGGAATCAAAATATTTATAAATAAAGTTATTGTTATAAAGAATAATCGTAATGGCGTGAATGTGGGATTGGAACTCTGTTATGAAACCTCGAGTAATGTATTTATTCTGTTTTTATACGAGCCGCACATTAATGTCAATCTGATAGGAAAGAGAGAAATATTGTGTTTTTCCACGCGCGCCGCCATGCGCCATCGCCACTCTCACGAAAGAATGTTTTGATTGCGTTACCGAGTTACGTGTTGTTTCCTGCGAAAGTTGATTAGTTTGTAAAGTTATCGGCTGCAGATTGCTTGTGCTTGGCAGACTGGCCAGTTTTATTGGTTATGCTATCTTTAGAGACAAGCTTTCCCATAAATGATTAAAACAGCGACATAACGGTATTCTATTTCTGTTATAAATCTGAAATAGCGGCTTTTTAATACTAACGCAATAATTTTCATCATTATCTTTTCAAATAAAAACAAACACATAAAAAACCTTTCTTCATAGCATAAAACCTCGTCACTATATCATAGTGGGAACTGCGGATGTTATTGAGAGACTGAAACAGCTCCGCCGCGCCGCCACGTTTACATGACCTCAATACGACTGTATTCTGTAAGCATTTTCGCATGCATTTGCATGAGACCGTTAACTACATGAAAACGGCACAAAAGCTGAGCTATTGACTTTTAAAACGGTCTGCTAGGGTTGCCAATATCCGGCCTTCTATTGTCTTTGGGTATTTTATTAGATCGTATAAGTTTAGGTTTAGGCTAAATAATAACAGCAACTTTTGCGGAGATGGTTCTGTCGATGAGTGACCATATTAACCGAGATTCTTCCATGCAACAGAAAGGACGTTAAGCTGTCATTTGAAGATCACTGGCAGTCGCCACGAATAGTCAGAAGACAGGAAATCTGACACCAATCTTCCAAAGTATGTGCTATCTATCATGCTACCCAATTATGGCTTGTGGATACCAAATACAGCTGAATATCAGCATTTTACATGACTTTTCGACTAGAAACCGCCGACCCCAACATAACTGGGAAGTTAAGCAGATTGCTTGATTGGATCGTTCAACTTCTCAATTGAATATTTACTGAGATCTTATCGTCACATTCACCTTTAAAAAGTGAGGTTGCGCAATTATGTGCAATGTTTTTGCGGCTGATTCTTTCTTTAGTAAACACAAACGGAGATTGTAGAGCCGTAAAATCGTCTATTGTGTTCTGAGAAATTCGTATTAAGCCTCGACAAATTGTATGAAAAATCTTATTCAAATGTGCTGTTCGCTGACGGTTTTTGTATTGCCTGGTAATAGAATACCCGAAACGTTACCAGTCGGATGTGGCATTGACCTTATCTGTTATGTATGTCCAATGAAATCTATCTTCTGTACAAAATTATAAAAGGTTACTGACTGACTGATCTATCAACACAGCTCAAACCACTGAACAGATTCCGCTGAAATTAGACACACAGATAGTTATTATGACGTAAGCATGAGCTATGGATATTCAACCTAAGGTAAAGAAACAAGGTCCTAAAAGGATGGACAAAGCAATTCTCAAGCGGGCGAAGCCGCTTACAGAAGCTAGTATTCTTACAAATTTGGTCAACCCTATAGAGTTTCCTGTTTTTAGGTAAGTAACAAACAAACCAAAATGTAAAACTTCGGCTAACTGTCCACGTTCACGATGGCTGTACTGATTGCCAATTTCGGCAAGAAATGCCAATTAAATGGAAGTTTAACATATAAGCGAAAGAAACTGGTTTAATGAAAAAGGTGTAAAGCTTATTTTGTTACCAACGAGGTCAGGATCAGAGTCAAGCAGGATATGGGCATAATTATTGTTACCCAATATTATTGCCATAAGCATATTCAGCCTTATAATGTTCCCACTGCCGAGTCTCAGGTCTCCTTTGTAGCTGTAGGTAGGTAAGGGCCGTAATCCACCATGCAGGCCCAGTTCGGGTTGGTGGAGGTCACATCACTTCGGACTTCTCGGTTTCCTCACAATATTTCCCTTTACAGTCATATGAGAAGTGGTGATGAAATAAATTACACAAAATAAAGTGCCTGTCTAGGTTTTAACCCATGACATGACCTACCCTATCTACTCGTAAGTTCGTAGTACCTAGTGGTAAATAACGGCTCCGGTACTTGTAATATTACTTATTCTGTGCCCTTGCCCAGGTTACCACTGGGCCACCACTGTTCCACTCCAATAGTTCCATGAAAATAATATGTGGGAAATGATGCTATCGTAGAGTTCCCTTGTCGTCCCTAGGTTCGAATTCACTGGGTTTAGTATAGCGTTATATTTAAGAACTATATTAGTCATGAACAGACAGAATCAGGTGGATTTTGAGGCAATAATTTGACTGAATTCAATAGTGGTATGTCCCCTTTTAGCAAATGTGATATCCTTGAAATGATAATGCTGCCGTACGCAAAAAAAGAAAATAAACTAAAAATATTGAGTCCGGCCCAGCGCCTTCCAGTGAGAACATAGCCACGCTCGGGCCTGCAGTTTTCACCTTTACCTTGAAATAAAATTTCAAAGCCCTTATTTCAAGAAACAAGTGAGGTATCAGAATATTTTTCGGATTCTGGCTCCAGCAGATCGTCCTGAAACTTCAACTTTGTTGAACACCATAATTGCTAATCCTAAATCATTAATACATTAGACTGATATTTTTTAAATTTTACCGTGCCTCAATAGTCACTGGTTGTATAAAAAACCGTTTACAGTTACGTTCCACCAATATATTTGAATCACTAAAATGACTAGCCTTTGAAAAATTTGCGGATGCTGTGCTGACTAAGATGAATCATCAAAATTCTTGATTTGGCACGTGGATTACGAACTTATTTGTGACTGAATATTACCCATGGCATCGCTATCGTGGGCTACCCTGCGGGAATCTTTTTCCGTGGTAGACAAGAAGTCGGATGGGTTATATTGGTGATTACTACTTTTTTGTACGTGGGAAGTCATCAAACGACTCCTCCTGAGATTTTACTGACTTAAACTCGCCTGTGATGGCCACGATAACTCTTTCGAATAATCCCTCATCTTCAGTTTGGTGATTACCTACCTCCTGCTTCCACTGGGTAGTGCCAAATGTTTGCTACCGGCAACGAAGCATTAGGTACGGTACGGCGAATTTATATGGAAGTAACGGATATGTATTTAGATTTAACTTTCAGAATCAAGAAGACTTCTTAGGTTGAGCTATATCTGTCAACACCATTTTCCTATGCTTTTATCCTTTTCTGTCACATAAAACCATCATTTACTAGAGCGAGAAAGAAAGCGGGAATGCGATCGCACGCGGCGGAATCAACGAGCGTTCGGCAACACGCTCTTTCACAAATGTAGCTGAACCCTTAAATATCAGAAACAACCATTTTAAAATGATCTCACGTTCTCAAGGACAGAATAAATTCTGAGAATTCATTTGTTTTAATTATAAGAAAGAGGATTAATATATTCCTTTATATGCTAATTTGAGATTCGTAATAATGTATTTAATGGGTAAGATATTTAAATATAGAGCCGTGAGGTGCTTGTTCTAAATTACTTGACAATTGATCAATGCGGGTTAGTTATAGCCTTTTTCTTTGTGTGAAAAGAAATTACGCTTGTAGAAGAAGTTTAGGAACATTTTGGCTTCCGCAAAATAGATTTACCGTGCAGCGTGTGGTAAAGGGCAACTTAGTTTTGTTATATTTTACAAAACAGGTTAAGAAACAAGAATGCGATAAATGAAGAGTATTATAATAATTTAAACGCACCAACCAAGGCAAACAGCTTACTGTGTCATTCAGTGCGCAAAATGTTTAGTATGCATATGTATAGAAATGGTGCCACGAAAAGGCTGATGTTATAGCGTGCAACGCAAAAGGCGAGATAATTTAACATCGATTGAAGTTTCAAAGTGTTCGTCTAATACCTATTTGTAGCCATTGGAAGTCCCATAATGTAACTACAATTTGCAGATACATAGGTACTGCAAGTAAAAAAGTTTCTAGTCTAGAGGAAACCTGCAAAGTGGGCTGACTCGTTGGAACTTGGAATCACATTCTTACGAGTACTTATACGTTCATTCTCGGTACCTATCTCTCTGGCATGACAATATAATACATGATAATTACGGACGACAGACACGCTACGACCAGCTGCATTTCGCATCATCAGTTCTAAACTCGAACCGGACAGTATCTGTTTTCGTTTACTCGGTACACTGCACTTGTGTTGCGCCTTGCGCACAGTACAAAAATAAAAAAATACTAAACGCTTTCCCGCCGCTTTGCACTTCAATTGCAACTTAACCTACAAACGGTCCGTATTAGAATTTGAATCTTAAGTCTTTGAAACAAGATTGTTTTTTTATTGTTGTGTTTGAGCGATTGTGACCTTTCGTTCGGTGTGAGTGCATGCGTCACACGTAATGGCGGACGCGCGGGCGGGAGGCGCGCAGGTCATCGCGCTTATACATGTGTATAAATACAGTGTGTATAGCGTTGTTTGATCCGATCTGTATACAGCGTATATATGTATGTGTACGGACGTCGGTTTTACGTTACGCTGCGTTGCCAGCCGGCTGTTTGTTAGCGAACGAAGGTCACTCGACTCGAGAGGTGATTTCGCTGTCTTGCTTGACATACACATCTATACATGCCGGTCGGTACGGACCACGGACTTTTTTGTCGCTTTTTGATGTTATTTCTTTTACGTGCAGGAATGGCGTTTCGTTCTTTTTACTAGACTGGCTAGTTTCGAGAAATAGGCGTGTGTAAAAAAGTACAGTTGCTTTATGTAGGGTAACTTAACTATTGATGTTTAATATGTTTTACAGGAAATTCAAAGATAGGTAGGTATACAACATTCCACAGGCACTTGTAATTATTAAATATATGGGCTTTTTGCTTAGATACGTAGTACAGTGTAGCAATAATATGTATTATGAAACCGCCGCATGATTATCACCATACACTTATATGCCTTGTCAGCATAGCAACACAACATCAAATTATTCAGCAAACAGCAAATACATACCTACCTACGAATTGCTGTTTATTTTTGAAATTGCATCAGTCATCAATTCATCAGGCGAGACGAACGAATAATAACAGCACTGACTCAAATATGTATAGTTATGTTATGACTAATACCAATAACCTAGGTACGTGTACAAGGAAATAAACAGACATACGCTTGTATACCGTACTTCAATATATTCAAGTCATTATGTAAATACAAAGAGCTAGGCAAGTTATGTTTGACACTTGACACTAGGATCCTTAGTGTCAAGAATATGTAGCTGTAAGGTGCTGTCTTGCTACATACGAAGCTCCAGTCTTGAGATATCAAGTTAAGATGAATACTACAGGGCATGTCTAAAATGGGCTATTATTCCGAAAACATTAATTTGAACACCAATGAACCACGAGTAGCAAAATAAATAAGGTATATCCTTATTTATTTTGCTACTCGATCATGATTAAATATGAATACTTTAAACTTTTATTAAAAAAAAAAAAAATCAGTAAAAACAAAACGCACATTTTTTATTTATTCCTTCTTAGATATCCTATGCAATATAATTATTTGAATATGGCAATTAAGCAGATTGCGACTATTCTGCCAGTGTCGCGTTGAGGGTAAATTTAATGAAAAAAGGTTAAATCCGTAGTATATTATATCAGATTGTCAATTTTTGTCAACTTGACGTTTAACATTGAAATTAACCATCCTCTCGATCTGAGTTACGAAAACGTTTATGTTAGCGCATTTACAAATCTGTCACCCGGAGCGGCTATTGGTGGTTACTAACCCAAAAGTACTTATACATACTACTTTAAACATTACTTTAAAGGGTTAGTAACCACTATAGATGCTGGCGGGAAAAATTCCGAATCATTCCCGTCGAATACTTCGGAAGTATTCCGAAATATTCCGAAACTTTCGGAATATTTCAACTGTCAAAAAAAACCAAGAAAATCGACCTTACTACCTATTTCGCGCTTGGAAGTTGTAAAATATTATCTTTAGTTGTATTGTGAGCGGTAGGAATATATTAAGTTTATAGTTGTGAGTGCACCTCTTCAATAAAGTCTTCGCTTGGTGGTGGTTTGAAGTGCTCCGGCTTCATTGAAGTCAGTTCTATCTTTTTACTTAAACATTTTTGTTTCAACATTTTTTTATGTCACGTATATACATATAGTGACTAATAATACTGTTCTGAAAACTGCATCAAATTCGGTTCAGCCAAATGCGAGATGATCGCGGACAAACATACATACATACGGTTCAAACTCATAACCTCCTTTTTTAACACGCTTTTATTAGCTTCACCTATATATTTGTTGGTAATCAACGCCTTTGAGCTCGATTTTGACCAGCTTAGGGCGATCAGATTTTTTTAAAACTTTGCACACCCATCAAAGACTGATGACAACACAATGATCCTTTATTCTATGACCTTGATCTCAAGGGCAATGACCTTTACTTAAACCTTTACTTCATTAAAATGTTGGGAATCACCTGTGACACCCAAAGGTAATGACTTTAACCCCAAGGGCCAGACCTTGACCTCAAGGTCAATGACTTTGACCCCAAGGTCAAATGTATAAAAAGTTGGAAAACACCTGGGACACCATAGGGCATGACCTTGACACCAAAGTCAATCACCTTGAACTCAAGGTCAAATGCAAAAATGTTGGGAAACGCCCGGGACACCAAAGGGCTGCTTTGACCGCGCCGGCGAGTGCTACTTCTCTAAATAACACAGATCAATTTTTTTTCGATAACATTTTAGGTCAAATACTTAGGGGTCATGGTCATTGACTTTAGGAAAAGCGTGGGGTGCTCGATTCGACTCTTACGAAACATATGGCACAAAGCGCCCCACCCTTTTTACAATATAATATTAATATTTTTCGTTCAAACACACAAACAAAACAAACATAGAACAAACAACAACAAACACAAACAACAAATTCAATGTATTTATTGACTGGGCTATTTACGCGTAATGTTTTTATTGACTTGGTGGGCTATGCGACTCGCGAATCAGAGATCTCTCTCAACCGACTTGGGAATTTTGTATAATATTTAATCATTTAAAAAATACAAACATTCAGTACTTTTTATAAGGTTCTTCTATCATTGGGTTCTTCTGTTATTAAACAATGATCTCTATCTCTTAATCAACCTTGATTATTGAATCCGTGTTGACTACATCAGATTTCACTATATCCTAATAATTACCCAAGTCGTTTAACTTATTAGACAGACTCTAACCCTTTTTCAAAAAACAAATCAAATAATGCTAGACCTGGTTTTTTAATTCACAACTGACATTTATAAAAATAGCATTCGATTTCGAAATAAGTAGGTACCTACCTAAAAACAAAAGAATAAAAATCCTGTTAATCGCAGGCTAACATTAATCAATCCCATTTATATTAAAATAAACATTTATATTTTACTTACGTATGTGCCACTGAACAATTATTAACTTACAAACACGTTTATTCCGATTGAATTATTCCGGCAATCCGGCGAAATATTCGGAAACATTCGATTGCGGGGTACGAATCTTTCTCGCGGGGGGGGGAAAACTTCTCCGGGAGCATATCCCCTCTTACCGCACCCCGCACCGCCATCGCCTGCACGCACGACTCGTGCGTGGCTGCGTGGCAGTCGGGCCCGCGCGCGCGTCGCAGCGCCAGCGTACAAAGTACTCTGTGGCCAGCGCTGCAGCAGCGGCGGCGGCGATCGACGATCGATGCAAAATACAATTTTACAGCAAAAAACAAAAAAATCATAATTAAATTCATGTTGAAGAATTCCGATTTAAAGAAACTTTCCCAGAAGTATTCCGGAATTATTCCGAATATTTCAGAAGTTTTGCAACTATAGTAACCACCAATAGCCGCTCCGGGTGACAGATTATTTTTTTTCACATGACTTAAAAACGGAGGTCTATACAATGTTATTTAATGCTCAAAAAATCAAGCCTGCATGAGTCAGATAGTTGTTCAATTTTAAAATTAATTATTTTTAGCCCAAACTACATACATGTATTGGACGTCTCCTTTTCTAAAGTTTTTTGTTTGCATTTTGCAGGTCACTGTCAACTTGTATGTTGATTAAAATTTTATTTACGAGCGGAACACGTATTTATTTACGAAATTATAATCATTAAAATCATCAATACAACCCTCTCCGTTCATCTTACCCTATTGAAAGGATATGTCATGAAAAGGCATTCAATAGAAGGTCAAAAAGAAAAATACTTTGTTCAAATAACTACCTAGTTCTGTACGAAGAAGCACTGAAAAGGTTTCCTTTACGTTCTGTTTAAAGCACAAAAGGCTTTAGAAGCTAGCGTAGCGCAGCGAAAGTCAAAATGTTCTAGCGAGACGATCTATTGTGTTTAGTATAATAGTCACTTGGCAACTAGCAAATAGTATGTGCATCACTAACTGCTTTTCCGGTCATTTAGAAGGTTATTTTCCAGTTTTTTTAGCGTGTTGTTGCTCAATACTAAATTTATCATAATTATAAATAACTTGAAACCACGTGGGTCGATGTTTATGCGCATGAGTTGTATTAATCTACAGTTTATGTGTAGTTAATTAACCTTTAGTCATGCAATATGGGCCTATTTTTCCTCATCGAAATATGTATATTACACAGTTATTTTACCGTTTAAAAAAATAACCCTATAAGCCAGTAAATAAAGATCACTGTGATGTAAAATTTGAGGTAAATTAACTGTGAACGGACTGTAAGTAGACTGGACTTCCTTTATCATAATTATATTTTATTTACAAAATAAAAAAAACAGTAAGTGCATTATAGAAACAAGTTGTTTAACAAAAAGATTGTAGGTACAAAGTTCCCTTAACACGGTTATTTTTTTTTGTTGTTAAAAATAGTAAGTTAGTGCGTGTTTAAAAAAAAAAAGAATAAGGACATTTATAATAAGTATCTAAATTAGTAAGTATGTAATTTGCTATAAGTTTTTTGAACTAACATAGAAATAAGTGATATTAATTGAATACCAGAATACCGTAATTAGAGACACAATAGAAAGACAATAAGAGAGCGAACGAGCGTTCGCTTGGGGTTTAATGAATTAAATGTTAACCAAAAGTTGTCTTTAAATAAATAAATTAGATAATTACTTAATTTTCTAAAGAAAACAGATTTATTTGGCACACACAACACAAGGAACACAAACAACTACATAGTTATAGTCTATCTAATAATTTAAACGACTTGGGTAATTTTTAGGGTAAAATGAAATCTGATGTAGTCAACACTGGTTCAGAAATCAAGGTTGATTATAAGATCTTGGTCATTATTTAATAATGGAACCTTATAAAAAGTATCCATTTTTTTAAATGATTTAATACTATTAGGGGACTTTTTAATATTAAAAATGCAAAAGATTTTCGTTTAAAATATACCTATTTCAGTCTCTTTAATGATATTCTTATTACAAAAGTAGGATACATTTGCAAAGACATAATAGTGTCATAAGTAATAAAATAAATCTGGAATCGTACGAGAAATCTGATTCTAAATATTCTATTCCACTTGATTGACACTGATTCATCATCACTAGCTACACTACGATCAAGATCTGTTGTAGTTCTATCATCATCTCAAAAAACAAGTGAATGACAACTAAAATTCCGGTTGCCAACATTAGATTTTTAATTTCCTTAAAAAAAATCCAAGTCGTTTAACTTACTAGACAGACTATACTTAGAGCTAAAAAAAACGAAGCAGAAAAATTTAATGAAAAAAAAAAAATTAAAAAATGTGTGTCGGAAGTGGTTTGGTGTTCATTCAGTGGAGTAATTTCGCGTGATATGTGAAAAGGTGACAGTAGCAGCAGTCAAGGTTAGGGCGGCGACACGTGGGTGGCGCGCGCGCAGTCTTTTGCGAACATGTGTACGTGTACCAGGATGTTCGCAGTTTGCTCGCAAGTTAATTAAGTTTTTGTAAGCACTTAAACGAAAATTATTATTATATAATTATGCAATTAGTTGGCATTGACTTCTTTCCAACGATTATTATTTATTTTTTTATGGCGGGTTGTTTCAAACATTTGGTCTTAAATTCGTATTTAGTTAGAGAGTGGTGTCATGAGAGACGGAAGGTTGCAGATGGTTCCCGGCATAGTTTTGCACGGTAACGCCACTCACGAACCGGCACGGATATAATTCTAAAAAACCGGCCAAGTGCGAGTCGGACTCGCCCATGAAGGGTTCCGTAGCAGCAAGTAACATAATATAAAAGTTCTTGTAATGTGTTGTAACTTTGATCGATGTTTTAATAATAGTGTATTTTTTTCGATTTATGACGCATTAAAAAAAAACTACTTACTAGATTTCGTTCAAACCAATTTTCGTTGGCAGTTTTTATAGTAATGTACATCATATATTTTTTTTAGTTTTATCATTCTCTTATTTTAGAAGTTAGAGGGGGGGACACAAGTTTAGACAAGTGTACACAAGTTTGTGCGAACAAGTTTAGAGAGCGAGTGGTAGACAAAATGATAGAGATGGGAGACATGAATGATCGAAGTATAAATGAAAGCTGGAATGAGTTGGCGGAGTGTATCAGGCACGCAGCGAAAGATATTTTGGGAGAGACGAGAGGAAAAGGCGCAATAGATAGGGATACATGGTGGTGGTCGATAGAAATTCAGAATGTGTTGAAAGAAAAGAAAAGAAAATTCAAGGAATGGCAGCACGTAGAATTGGAAAACGGTAGTTTGAAAGCGGAAAAAAAGAGGGAATATGACGTTTTGAAGAAAAAAGCTAAGAAAGCCGTGGCATTAGCAAAATCAATGGCCCAGGACAAACTGTACAACACACTGGACAGTCCTGCAGGCCAAAAAGAGCTGTACCGGCTAGCTAAAACAAGAGAGCGTAAGACGAGAGATGTTTGTCAGGTAAGATGTGTAAGGAATGAAGCGGGAGTGGTCCTGTCGGATGATGAAAAAATCAAAGAGAGGTGGAAGGACTATTTTGAAAGACTGATGAATGAAGAAAATAATTGGAGTGGAATTTTAGAGAGTAAACCAGTGAATGTAGGGTTAGTGAGAATGGTTAGTATGGATGAAGTCAGAGTAGCAGTAAATGGAATGAAAAATGGTAAAGCCATGGGTCCAGATGGAATACCCGTTGAAGTGTGGAAGTTATTGCGAGTGGATGGATGGACGTGGTTAGCTTTATTCTTCAATAAGTTGTTGCGGGAAGAAGCCATACCTGATGAGTGGTGCAGCAGTTCTTTGGTGCCCATTTTTAAAAACAAAGGTGATGTGCTTGAGTGCAACAATTATAGAGGAATAAAGCTAATGTCACATACTATGAAAGCCTGGGAGAAAGTTATTGAAAGGCGACTGAGAGAAGAGAGTGAAATTTCACAGAACCAATTCGGTTTTATGCCTGGTCGGGGTACGACGGATGCCATTTTTGCTATACGCCAGCTGTGCGAGAAATACAGAGGTGCGCATAAAAACTTGCACATGGCATTCGTTGACCTCGAAAAGGCATACGACCGGGTACCTCGAGAGGTTCTGTGGTGGGCCCTTAAGGAGAAAGGTGTGCCTGGAAAGTATGTGCAGTTGATCCGAGCGATGTACAGTCGATGTAGTACGCAAGTCCGGTCAACAGTGGGCACCACTGGAAATTTCAATGTGGCTGTCGGCTTACATCAGGGATCGGCTCTCAGCCCTTATCTCTTCCTGATGATAATGGACGCTCTGACGTCGGACATTCAGGAGGAGGCTCCCTGGTGTATGCTGTTTGCCGACGACATTGTGCTGGTTGCCGAGAGTGGCCTAGAGGTCCAAAACAGATTGGAGGTGTGGTGGCACAGACTGGAGAGTGTTGGCTTGAAAGTAAGTAGAACCAAAACGGAGTACTTGTTCTGCGATTTCGGCGGTCTCTCCAACCCTGTGCCTTTAGCTCTCGCCGGAACGCCCATACCAATCTGTTCCGACTTTCGGTACCTCGGGTCACTCGTCCAAGGGGATGGTGAGGTAGACCGAGACGTAACACGTCGGATCAACGCAGGATGGATGAAATGGCGACAGGTCACGGGAACAACTTGTGACCCACGGATGCCCCTCAAGTTGAAGGGTAAAATTTACAAGTCCGTCATAAGACCTGTCATACTGTATGGATCAGAATGTTGGGCTCTGAAAAAGAAGGATGAAAAAAGATTGCATGTAGCGGAGATGAGAATGTTGAGATGGATGTGTGGTGTGACGAGAATGGATAAAGTGAGAAATGAGTATATTAGAGGAAGTTTGAAAGTGGCGCCAGTGACTGAAAAGTTGAAAGGTAATCGGTTGTCTTGGTATGGTCATGTGAAGCGGAGGGATGAAGCGCATATTACTAAAAAAGTTCTGAGTATACATGTAGATGGATGGAGAGGGAGAGGAAGGCCGAAAAAAAGATGGATGGATTGTGTGAGAAGTGATATGAAAGAAAAGGGAGTTAGTGATAGTTTGACGGGTGACAGGACAGAATGGAAGAAGAAAACGTGTTGCGCCGACCCCAAGTAATATGGGATAAGGGCAGGAAGAAGAAGAAGAGGGGGGGACACACATTTTACCACTTTGGAAGTGTCTCTCGCGCAAACTATTCAGTTTAGAAAAAAATGATATTAGAAACCTCAGTATCATTTTTGAAGACCTATTCATAGATACCCCACATGCATGGGTTTGATGGAAAAAAAAATTTTGAGTTTCAGTTCTAAGTATGGGGACCCCCAAAATTTATTGCTTTTTTTCTATTTTTGTGTGAAAATCTTAATGCGGTTCACATAATACATCTACATACAAAGTTTCAACAGTATAGCTCTTATAGTTTCGGAAAAAAGTGGCTGTGACATACGGACGGACAGACAGACAGACAGACATAACGAATCTATAAGGGTTCCGTTTTTTGCCATTTGGCTACGGAACCCTAAAAAAAGAGTCGATAGACTGAGTTTTGTGTTTTATGAACATTTATCGACTTACAACATAAGCATAGTCTTTGATAGTGTCGGATTGCAGTGCTAATTGCGTCATCAAGGTGTCACATCAAATTCGTACATCATCGTGAAATTTTCGTAAGTAGCGAATAAGCAGATACCTAAAAATAATGTTCTATAGTTACAGAGTAATATTCGATCGTGCAAACATTTCGTAATCATTGGCAAGTTCCTCCACATTTGTAGAAGTGAATACGCGCCGAGTCGTACGATGAAAAATACACAACCGATATTATACTACAACAGCGTCACGCGACTCTACGATGGTATTTCTCTTTCACAACATTGTTGCCTGCAGCTAAGCCAATGATATCATACAGGTATTATCAGGTCAACGGATTGTTAGATTCTTCTACGTAATACTGCAATTCTTCCAGTTTGTACCTATAAGTCAAGGAAAAATTGCAAACGCTGTAAGATTGTTGAATATATCGAAAAATTATAATAATCTAGTAAAAAAATATTAAAATCCGGAAACGGAGTCTGCAATTTGCTGGTGACATTGTTTATGGGCTTTTTAGAACAAGGATCCCCGATACGGTCAAATGCTATTGACAATATTTACGTGAATGACAATGATAATGTATTGACAATTGTTTCAATCGTTTGAAGTAAACGATAAATTTTGGCATCAATTAGCGTTAATGATGTAAATATTGTTTCAGGGACCCATAACAGTATCTGGTTAGGCTGCATATTTTCAGTTTGTGTCAACAAAAACACCTTAATTAGGTCCAGTGTGTCACACATCTCGAAGTTGGTTCAATAGCATGTCTGTGTAATTACTAATTAGTCGGAATGAACAGTACAATAAACATGAAACAAAACAACTAGGTCACAGTTTACGAGCCCATGTGATAACCTTTTCCGTCTCACAGCCATCTGACCCATCCTTTACGACTAACGAACATAAATAACGTATTTCTTACAGCCATTTTTTTACAACCCTTACGATCGCGCGTAAAAGGGACACCACCCTAATAATTGGCAATAGATTTCACCTTTTTCTAACAATAGACGGCGATAAATTTATTTTAATGGCATGTTTGTTGCTTTATACTACGCATTCTTTCTTGCTTTTTAGAAATTCAACTGCTTGTAGCTAAATACAAGGCAAGGCGTTTTGGGAACGCATTTATTGTGCATACAGCCAAGGAGCGGAATTCCCTGCCGGAGTCAATATTTCCTGATAGCTACAACTTAAGGGGTCTTCAAGTTAAGTGTGAATAGGTTACTTCTAGGCAAGCGTGCTCCATCGTCGACCACCATGACCACATCATCGCTTACCATGAAATGTGAGCCTATCAATAATATTTTAAAAAATTGCTTGCATTAATAATTATAAGGCAACAAGCTTCTGACAGCGGTTTGGTCCGAAAATCATTCAACGGCAACTTACTTCCGTGATGAAAAATATTCTGTAAGTATTTCCCGTGCGCTTAGTTTCATTCAAACCCATTCAGATATTTGAGCGTGAAGGAGTAACAAACATGAATAGAACTTTCGTCATAGACAAATTAGACAATGATTTTAATATTATTGTGATAAATTTTATACGAGTACTCATTCCTTTTCTGAGCTGGTAATGAATTAATTATTAAAAAGGTCATGAACTCATGATTGAGGATAAATATTTGTCTACTTATTAATAACGTGTTATGTAAACATATTTGGCTGGTTGGTGATCTAATCCGATTAAACACGAGTCATTGTATCAGTCGCAATTCGTCGTAATCTTTTTCGGTAGCACAAGAATTTCTTGAAAACATTTGTATTTTGAAGCAAGTACCTAGTTAGTAATCTAAGGCTTAGGGATACTGTCGCGCGTTTTGTAAGCGTGCGACAGCATTGCTACTAAGCGCGTTAGTCGCATTTGCAAGCGCTGTAGAAAAGATGCCAACGCGCTACACCATCGCGACTGTATCGATGCGAACGTGCTACAGCATCGCTACAAAAAGTTGGGCAGCAGGGGCCTTAAATGTGATAAATAATAATAAACGCCTTGCATTTCATACGAAATCCTAAATGTACTTACTTTAATTGAATCATATTTGTAAACATAAAAGAGAGGAGTAAACGGAAAATTCGTGGTATTTTTTTCTGAAGTGGAACCTTTTATACCTTTTCAATGGCGGGGTCAACGTTTTCTGAAACGTTTCATATTCGAAGTGCGATCAACAATGAGCTTTATACTTATATTTTTGCCCTGAACTTTTTATCGACACTTTCAAAGGTTGATTGTGTCGGTAACACCTTTTGGGGTTTTGTGGGGTATGGTATTGAACCTACCTGCTTTATAGTTATATTTATGTACTAAGGATTAAACTATATGATGGCAAAAACTATTACTGGGCTATTTGTACCTAATGTACATAAGTAGGGTTCCTATCTCTCCCGGATTTTCTGGAATGTCCTGGAGTTGGGACCTAAATAAATATTTCTCTTGGTACCAGGTAAGAATTTGAAATAACTAAGATTCTCCGGATTTTCGAGTAGATAGTTCTATTACAGCTATAGAAAATCTCTTATAATAGCAATCCTATTGTGGCTAAGAAAATCTTAGGTTTCCAAACTAAATGTGCATGTAAATGTCAATTGTTTTCTCATCCGTGCTCCATAAGGTGTGTGTGAGTCATTCACCTGCCTGTACACAGCTCACACAATAGCGTGTGAGTCTGACTCACCACGGACATCTGTCGACTGACTGGCGTTTTGTTCATCTGCATTCTGTTACTCTGTGACTGAATTATTTATTCAGGCTTGTAATGCGGCTAGTGACAAGGCTTTTAGGGCCTAACTGTGCAAATCCATTGTTTTATTAAGAAACGTGTGATGTGGGTGAACTCGTCTTGTTTGCATTTCAAATTCAAATGTCTTGTTTCCTTTGTCAATTGTTATAAAATGTTCCATTTCAATCTCTTTTACAAAGTCTCTTAGGAAAATCCTTTGCAGAAGGTTATGAAAACTGTCTTATTAATGTATATTTTACTTTGGTCAGATTATGCCGTTCGTTTATGAACAAACCTCTCGGCAGTATACGCCAACTCAGCATATAGAATTTCAGACCCTGGTTGTTGCTTATTTTTTTAGCATGATTGAATAGCGACCCGGATCCCACCTGCCATGTATTCTTGTAGTGTCTACCTGCACCAATGTCCTCATTTACGATGAATGTAACCTCTCAAAATATGATGAATTCTCTCAACAATTGATATTTGGTTAGGTACCTTTTTTGTACGAGCCTTTCTGACTTGCAGATTTTAATATCAACAGTTTTTTTTTACAATAAAATGCAACAACTTTCAAATAAAAAACACTAAAAATTGCAAAATAACTTTAGTTTCGGAAGCCTATGCTTCTGGCATAATTTCTTCGTTTTTTCACACCGACTAGGCGACTTCCAAAATTAATATTTTGTCATTTTTTTCGTGTTTTATTCAATTTCGGTTAAAGAATAGGGATTCAGTGATATCGTGACGGTTGACAGGAGAGAATGGGAGAAAAAACGTGTTTCGCCGACCCCAAGTAATGTTATGGTAGAAGGGTAGGAAGTTGATGGTTGGTTTTTTTTATGTAGGTACCTATATACTTACTTACAACTTTTTTTTATTATTCACTTTTCATTAATTATAACCCACAACAACAACTAAATAGTGACCAAGTTCTATGGTAAGGTATGTATAGAATTATTGTATCAATTGCTCATAATTACTCGATCTACGTTCTGTGTCTTCGTAATATAGGTCCAAAAAAAAGAAGTAAAGAAAAAAAATATGAAGAAGAAGGTTGAGTAGGAGAAAAAAAGGAGGAGAAGTTTATTCTATTCTATTCCAGTCCAGTCCACAATTAGAGACGGATTAGCTAGAACCTATATAGGGTGACTGGTAATTAGTGATCGATAATTATATTATCTCAATCACTTGTCATTTCTTAGAAATTTGTTTTTGAGGACTAAAACTTCGAGTAATATTCACCATATCCTCTACGTTAATGCGTGTTTGAAGTTCAAGGTCGAATTCAAATGAAATATGTATTAGTAATGGAACCATCTTGAAGCTATAAATTAAACCTAACACAAAAGTAATCGTCAAAATCGATCCATAAATAAAAAAGTTATGTCCGGTTATACGAGTATAACCTCAATAACATGGAATTTAGATATAACTGGTGAAAATATTGTTACGTACGTGGGTAATCAAATGCCGATTTACTAAGAGACAACTTTATTCACCACTAACAATAACAAAATAGTCCAGTCAACAATAACCCGAATCGCAATTAACACTAGAGTACCGTTACACTATCGCTTAGGTCGTTAGATAAAATCACTTCAAGTACTAGGGTAGTTCGCTCTTGATCGCAGTCGAAATCACAACTGACTCGCTTCCGGCCGGGGGCTCGTATTTATATGCGAAGCCAAGAAAATTCTAGATACCGACTTCCCACGAACGATCCAGAATTCCAGAACAATTGAATCGCTTCTCGAAGTCATAAATCATTTTTATGGCTCGTGGTAATAAGAGTCACTTTCATGCGAATTTCGACTCTATTGTTAACGTCGGAGAGTATCATTTCTCTTATCCTAGATAAGACCGCCCATTGTGCACTTATTCTTTTAAATGTTTGTCCTGTATTTTTGTTTATTTGGTGTACAATAAAGATTATAATAAATAATAAATAAATGCCTACCCACTAGTTGTAGGTACCTTGTGGATGTTTCGAGATTTTTCTAAGTCTGGCTACGCAGAACCATTCTAGACCTTTCGAACAACAATGCGTTTTAATTATTACGTGCTACTCTTTATTTTCTCGGAGATATGGCGGGTTCACGTTTAATGGCGTAACAGTGCCCCCCTCTTAGTCATGCTCGTCCCGAGCATTATTAGATCCGTGATACGGCGCCAATCTATCCACATGGACAACCTTGGGTTTCCCTCTTAGCCCTTTCTTGATGCGGTAGGTCACGTCATTAATCCTTTTTAACACGGTGTAAGGTCCCTCCCATCGAGCTTGGAGTTTCGGCGACTTCCCTTTCCGTCGAAGCGGGTTGTGGAGCCAGACCAGTGTACCTTCCTCAAATCCCTTGGCATTGGCATTACGGTCGTATCTAGTTTTCATTTTTACGCTGGTGTTCATGCTATTCTCACGAGCTCGTTTATGCACTTCGTCCAATTGATCTTGAAGGTCACTTACGTAGTCCGTAACTGGCTTAGTCTTGTCAGGTGGCACGCCAGTTATGGAATCGACTGGAAGTCTCATCTCCCTGCCGAAATTCACTCTCGCTGGGGTATGTCCCGTGCTATCATGCACTGCCGATCGGTAAGACATCAGAAATAGTGGAATATACCGGTCCCAGTCCTTCTGATGGTCATCGACAACCTTAGCCAGGTGATTCTCCAGGGTTTGGTTAAACCTTTCCACCATTCCGTCCGACTGAGGGTGCGCAGGTGTTGTGCGTGTCTTATAAATTCCCAGAAGAGTACACATTTCCTGGAACAGCGCAGATTCGAAGTTACGGCCTTGATCGGAATGGATTTCCAAAGGTGCGCCATACCGACATACTACTTCTTCGACCACCTTCTTCGCCACTGTCGTCGCTTCCTGATTGGGTATGGCGAAGACTTCGGGCCACTTTGTGAAATAGTCCTGGATCACCACTATGTACTTGTTTCCGTCATTTGTAACTGGAAAAGGTCCAGCGACGTCGATAGCGATGCGTTCCCATGGGGCTCCCACATTGTACAGCTGAAGCCTGCCCCTGCTCCTAGTCTGTGGTCCTTTCACAGATGCGCACGCTGTACATTTCCGACACCATTGCTCTATGTCATCTCTACAATTGAGCCAGTAATACCGCTGTCTCACTTTCAGTAGAGTTTTCTTGATGCCCAGGTGTCCTCCAGAAGCACCATCGTGTATTTCCTGTAGCAGGGGGACTACTTCACATCGTGGTACTATCACTTGTGTGGTCACCTCCTTGCCATCGTTCGATTCCCATTTCCTACAAAGCACATCATTTTCTAGGACTAAACTGTCCCACTGTGCCCAGTAGCTCTTAGTTACGGGACTGTGTGACGATACTTCACTCCACTGGGGCCTAGTTCCGCTACGCTTCCAGTCCAGTATAGGTCGAATATCGTCATCTTCTTCCTGGGACTTCTTGAAGTCGCCTTCAGCCCTAATTAAATTAACGCGTTCTCGGGCTTCATTCTGCTGGCAGTGTCTGCAGTCATCATTACATGGACGTCGCGACAGGGCGTCAGCATTGTTATGCCCTTTTCCACTACGATGTTCCGTCACAAAGTTAAACTCCTGCAGCTGCTCGAGCCATCTTGCGACTTGGCCCTCAGGGTTTTTAAATTGTAGAAGCCATTTCAATGCAGCGTGATCCGTCCTCAACGTAAATTGTCTTCCTATAAGGTACTTGTGGAAATGCTGCAAGGTTTTTACCACAGCCAGCAGTTCTCGTCGAGTCACGCAGTAGTTCCTTTCTGGCTTTGAAAGGGCCTTACTGAAGTAAGCGATTACGACCTGTCTGTCGCCCTGCACTTGTGACAACACTCCACCAATTCCCGTGTTGCTGGCATCGGTATCAACGACAAATCTTCCGTCTCTGCTCGGATACCCCAGTATAGGCGCTTCACATAGCCGTTGCTTTAGCTCGTCGAATGCTGACTCACAGTTCTTGTCCCAAATAAAATCTCGTTTATCCTCAGTCAGCTGATGTAAAGGTTTTGCAATGTCCGAAAAATTCTTGACAAACCGCCTGTAGTATGTGCACAACCCTAGAAATGCACGTACTTCCGTTTTGTTCTTTGGAACCGGCCACTGTTGGACTGCCTTTACCTTCTCAGGGTCGGTTCTCACCCCGTCAGCGGAAATAACATGTCCTAGGTAGCTGACCTCCTTCTTGAACAGGGCGCACTTCTTTGGGCTTAGTTTTAGGTTAGCCCCTCGTATCCTGGTGAACACTTTCTCCATATTCCTCAGGTTTTCCTTAAAAGTGCGACCCATTATAATGACGTCATCCAAATATACCAGACAGACGTCACCAAGAAGGCCCACCATGACTCTCTCCATGAGGCGTTCAAACATCGCTGGAGCGTTGCATAACCCAAAAGGCATGACGTTAAATTGCCACAGGCCGCTGCCAATACCCGTACTGAACGCTGTCTTTTCTTTATCTTTCTCGCTGATTTCCACTTGCCAGTAGCCACTTTTCAAATCAATGGTCGAAAACCACTTCATGCCACTGAGCATATCCAGCGTATCGTCTATCCTTGGTAAGGGATAACTGTCCTTCTTCGTCACATTATTCAGCATTCTGTAGTCCACACAGAATCTTGTGCTGCCGTCCTTCTTCTTCACCAGAACGACTGGAGAAGACCATGGACTCGTAGAAGGCTCAATTATTCCGCTATCAGCCATGTCCTTTACCATTCCTGCTACCTCAGATTCCTTAGCCCAGGGTATGCGGCGCGGTCTCTGTTTAATTGGTCTAGCATCACCTGTATCTATCTCATGCTTGACGAGACCTGTTCTCCCGCAGTCTTTTCCCGTTGCAAAGATATCTCGAAACCGTAGCAGAAATTCCCTGGCTTGCTGTAGTTCCGAAGTCGATAAGTTGCTCTTAGAATTTTCCAGAAGTTGCTGGATGTGATCAGTTTCGACTTTGGTCGTGTCTTGCTCTGCTGGAGATTTATTGATTTGACGGAGATACTGAACTTCTTCACATCTCCCAACAACACTGTTTTTCTTCAGTTGGACCTCTTCTTTCCCAAGGTTCACAATCCTGACCTTGGATTTCCCTGTCATCATAACTAATGTCCTCGCAGTGATGATCTCCGGGTGCCGGCCAGTATCCTCTACCAAAACACATCTTGTTTGCCTGATTTTCTTGGGAAACTTTACTTCGACTAAGGTTTCTGTTCTCGGAGCCAGTGTAGTATTCTTTAAACAGTAGAGGTTGCATGAGTTAATTCCTCGCAGGAAGACTTCTTGATCTGGGAATTTCAATACTCCCCTGTCGATATCTAAAATACATCGGTTATTCCGCAAGAAGTCGAGACCCAGTATGCAATCGTCGGTAATATTCGCAATTAACGCAGGATGGATATACACTTGATCACCGATTTTGATCTCAATTTCTGTATCACCGAGAACGGAGACTGGCTGGCCGGTTGCTGTCTGAAGTCGGCAGGATGGAGACTCTCTTTGCCACAAGATGGTGCGTTTCAGCAACTCAGGTCTTATAACAGTCCGTGACGCCCCCGTGTCAACGGTAAAATTGCAAGCACGATGATTCAGCGTCCCTTCGATGATCAAACTATTTCCGTTGTGAACTTGATTGATGGTGATGGTTGGGGCCTTCAGTTGACCAGCCAGCACCCGCCCCGCGGTCCTGGCGACACTTAGTTTAACGACTCCTCGTTAACTTGAGTTCCGGAGTCCACACTCCCCCTCTTCCTCTTGGGGCAATCGGTACGAATGTGCCCTTTTTCTCCGCACCCGTAACACGTCGGAATATAGCGGGACTTTGCCGAAGAAGCAGCTACCACTTCTCGTTGACGTGGTTGCACTGACGGCGAGACCACCACTTCCCGAACTCTGTGCGTGCGTGAATCTTGTCGTACGGCTTCCACTTCCAGAGCGTGAGCCATCGCACTCTTTAGAGTTTGGTGGTGTCCGAGTCGCACCGTAGCCCTGACTTCAGGATCCCGTAGACCGTCGATGAAAGCTTGCACCAGATTTACTTCCACCATCTCTGGTGTCATCGACATGTAAGCACGCCGGACCAGCCGTTCGACCTCGACTCCCCATTGCTGGAGGCTCTCGTTCGACCTCTGCGTTCTCTCGCGAAGTTGCGCGCGGAAAACGTGCTCGAGGTGCTTGTCTCCATAGCGAGTGTCTAATCCCTCCATAAGACGCTCCAACGTCCTGCTGTTCGGAGGAAGGTTCTCTAGGACCAGCAGGGCATCCCCTCGTAGAGCCAAAGTTAATGCCGCAAAAGACTGCTTATCATCCCAGCGGTTTGTTTCGACCAATGTCTCGAATTGGTACTTAAATGCCGTCCAGGAAGACGTGCCATCAAAACGCGGCACATCAAATTTTGCGGCGGATGCACAGGGAGCGTGCGATGGTGAGCCGACAACAACGGATTCGCGTGCTTCGAGCTTGACGATTTTTTTGTTGATGTCCAGCAGGCGATCTTCGTGGCCATCAATCCTTGTTTCGAGGCTATCAGCTCGGGCGGAAACCTCCTTGACCTCCAAGGTGAGATTCTTTACCTTCTCGCCCAACGTGACGAGGCCGTGGTCGATTTTATCGAGGATCAGGTTCTGCTTAGCCTCCTGATCGCGGCGAGCGGCTTCCTGTTCGCGGCGAGCTTCTTCCTGGTTCGCTGCGATTAGGTCCTGAAGCTTACGCTGGTTGGCCTCTTGTTCGCGGCGAGCGGCTTCCTGGTCGCGGCGGACAGCTTCCATACTAGCTTGCATGGCGTCCAACACCGCAGCGAGGTTCAATTCCGAGGATGGTCCTGTTGGCGCCTCAGCAGCTTCTGTTGCTACCATACCAGCCTGATCTTCCTCCTCCATACGATGACGCGCAGCATCCATCTCCATTTGCCTCCTTGTTCGTGGTCGCTGTTCGTCGTCCCTCTGTAGTAATGGCATTTCACTTCTGACACCAGTTGTTACGTACGTGGGTAATCAAATGCCGATTTACTAAGAGACAACTTTATTCACCACTAACAATAACAAAATAGTCCAGTCAACAATAACCCGAATCGCAATTAACACTAGAGTACCGTTACACTATCGCTTAGGTCGTTAGATAAAATCACTTCAAGTACTAGGGTAGTTCGCTCTTGATCGCAGTCGAAATCACAACTGACTCGCTTCCGGCCGGGGGCTCGTATTTATATGCGAAGCCAAGAAAATTCTAGATACCGACTTCCCACGAACGATCCAGAATTCCAGAACAATTGAATCGCTTCTCGAAGTCATAAATCATTTTTATGGCTCGTGGTAATAAGAGTCACTTTCATGCGAATTTCGACTCTATTGTTAACGTCGGAGAGTATCATT
The DNA here is from genome assembly GCA_910589285.2 of Mythimna ferrago. Classification (NCBI taxonomy): domain Eukaryota; kingdom Metazoa; phylum Arthropoda; class Insecta; order Lepidoptera; family Noctuidae; genus Mythimna; species Mythimna ferrago. The sequence goes on along the minus strand of OU342690.1, from coordinate 14,334,332 downwards.
TCTCTTATCCTAGATAAATGCCTACCCACTAGTTGTAGGTACCTTGTGGATGTTTCGAGATTTTTCTAAGTCTGGCTACGCAGAACCATTCTAGACCTTTCGAACAACAATGCGTTTTAATTATTACGTGCTACTCTTTATTTTCTCGGAGATATGGCGGGTTCACGTTTAATGGCGTAACAATATTTTTTGTTAGAAATTTCGCTGAAATAAAACATTTAAGCAAGTTAAGAAGCTCCTCCTAATTTTGAGATTACATAAAGGATTCTTAGAAAGTCACCCACACACACACACACACAGGGCTCTGGTAAAGGGCCAACAGAAGGAAAACAGGTCGGCTTTAGTCAGTATAAGTCTGACACACCCTATCGCTACACCCAGAGCGGGAGAAGTTATATGGTTATTTCTCACCCCGAAAAAAAAGGCAACGCCCAAAGGCTCTAGATCATCACATCCCCTTAGAAAATATCTTTGCTGCTGAAAGCTATCTGAGGTTCCCCTTGACTTTTCCGTATCCCCACTAACCCATAAAGTATTCCATAAATAACAGCATTATGGGTTATTTAACCGCCCTACATCTTCATGGTATAGAAATAGGTTTGCCAAGCACGCTATCCAATAGTTACTTTATGTATAACTTACAAAAAACCGCAAACGAATAGTTACTTACGAATTTACGATAATCTACGAAGTTGTGAAAAAGCGTGATCGAAGAAAAAAAGTGTCTATAGACTATAAATTCACGGAACAAATGTGTCGGTGTGATGTTATTCTTATGCTAATCAACGCTTGTACAGATAAATTAATTGTGACAGGGTTATTTGCGACATATTTCGTGCAAACACTCCTGCTTCGACTTCGGCTATAAATATTAGTGCCGTGAGAACGGTTTTAGTTTAGCCTTCATTACTTAATCAAATTGAAATGGATTCTATGGGCTCAGTCACCTGTAAAAAATAGGTTAATTAGTCATTTCCGTGTTTATTGGATTAACATAACTTGTTTTATCGACGCCTGTTTCTATAAGAGTTATATTACTATTGTTCTAATTGAACTAACCGCTGCCCGTGATCTTGTTCGCAATTTCACGAAATGAGTAACAACCATGACGTAAACATGCTCAAAGATGGATTTGGGAAAAATCCTTTTTATCTCCTTAAACGTTCTACAGAACCTATATTTTATTTCCAATAGTTGTTTATCACATTCAGAATTTCATCTACATTATGTACTACAGAAATATGTACCGTTTTATGTAACGCAGGATTTACTAACAGCAAATATGTTAATATCTACATATCTAACATTTGCAAGCCGCCTATCTCTGCACGTAAATTTTGAGTGACAATGACACATATTGCCATTGTCTCTGAAACAGTGCACCTTTGTGTGTGCATTAGGCAACACAATGTAGCTGACTACTGCAGTATTGTGAAAAACTATCAACACCTGAGGTGTTTAGTTCTTTGTAAAATTGATTCCTACTATTACTGTCCCCTTTACTGCAAGAGAATTTCGTGTTTTCACCATCTTACTTGGTATTTTTAAATCCCAATCCCAACATATTTGTGGTTATGTCAGCATGTCGTTATTTCTTTCTTTTTTTTTCAGTTGTCATCACATTACATTTAAAGATTTGCTTTCGTTCTCATAAAATAATGTAAAATTGGCACCTTGTACTTACACATTTTTTCTGTTATTATTTTAATTAATTTACAGACAACTCTGCATTTCTTTTTTTCATAAATCTTTATTGGTCATCCTTTTTAACTAGATAAAATTGACGCATAGTAGTCTCGCGATCTTTATTCTACTTAATTTCTTTGAGGTCATCACTGCATGCCTTCTTCCCAATTTCTCTTTTAGTTGTTATCACATTATTCACTTTCTTTCTTTTCTATCTTTTTTCTTTCGTCCATAAGTTTCTTTCTTCTTCTAAGTCTGCTTTAGGTTTTTCTTTTATAACCTCAAGATTCTCCGAGACTTCAATTGTCTGTATATTTTTGAGTCTTTGAAGAAAGTTCTTCTTTCTTCTAAATTTTTATTCCAAGTTCTTTATCTTTCAAAGAGACAAACCGACTACTCGTCCGTCCCGAGTCGGGTTGTCTCTTCGAATGGGGCTTGAGCTTCGAGCTGGCCGGCTTCCTCTCTCCGAACAAATGACATCAATTTGTCGTGCATTACTATAGTTACTACATAAACATTTGTTAGAGTAAGTACCGACTACGCAGCTCGCAGCATTGTCCAATGAACGTGAGTTATGTCTTGTGAGATTCATCATAACATCAGCTGAATTGTAACGATGAAATCCTTCACAATGAATGAGAATGATGATCCAATATTTCCATGGTTTGTTTTGATAAAACCCCTACCGACTCCCTTCTTTTTAAGTCTCTAGAATATATTATGAGATTTCAGCTATAAATAGGGCACCTACCAAAATAGTATAGTCATCGTTATCGTCTCGTCATCGATAAAATTGTGGATTTGTATCTGCACCATTACTCTCATCTGGAAATAAATATTGGATTATGTGCCCCATAACTGTCTACATAAATGAATGGGAATTGATAGTACGAACCTTTGCACGTAGTTCCAATAAATAAGGAGCTTCACAAAGATTGACTATCCATCGATAAACATACTACGAAGTTTCGTAGTTTCCCAATTTTTAAGTTAGGCAGGTGCTACATATTTGGGGAGCCACCCGTTGCGTAATTTCCACATAATCTAAACCTATTTTAAATACAGGAATTCATTAAACTACTAATCAGCCGTTTTTTATGGATATCCGGTGTTACCGACGCCATCCCGTGGAAGGGTGACTGACCTGTGAGTCATAGTCATTCGCGGACGGATACCTATCGGTCATATTATTTATTATTATTGCGTACATAACGGCGTGTTGTTTATATATGTCTTTGATAAAAATTTGCATACATTTAAGTCATTAACTCATTTACTGTTTTGTTTGTTTTACGTACTGACTTTTTTGTTACTTAATAGTGAAATGTATGGTGTTGAAAGGAAAAGTCCTTGGCAACAGACATGTGGTTTCAATACTTTGAATGTTTTCTATTGTACTTTTTCTATAGTCAATGGGTCAGCAAAACCCGAACGGTAGACATGAGTGCTGTTTTTGAGCAATGTCAATTTATTATTTGAGGAGTTCGTTTGTCTTCGTTGTTCTTTATTCGCTTAGTAGTTGCCAACCTGTCTCTGCATTTCCATTTATCATTTAATCAACTGTCATGTTGGTGTTAGGTGAGTACCCGATGAATGTGAGCCAAACCCGATTTCAAGTTCAATAGAGGTTAGTCAAATCGTCACTACAGCTTTTGTGCCTTTTTTTGGGCTGACTGATGATTCGGACTCAATATGTTTGGACACAGTATCCGAATTGGCACATTTAAAACATTTTTTGTCTAAACAGCTTCAGTAAGTTTGGTGGTGTCCGAACATATTGTGTCCAAATTGTCAGTCAGCCTTTAATCAAATACTTCTTCTCGCTCTCGGGTGGAGTAAGAAATAATGTCAGACTTTTACTGACTATAACTCACTTGTGTAGTTCAGTTATCCTGTGTCTAAGGCCATGGTCGCAGATCTTCCATCTCTAGAGCCTTAGTAAACTTATGTTGTTGGCACTTAGCACGAGTTATTTATAAAAGAATAGCTTCTTCTTCTTTTTGTGTCGATGTTCTCAAGAGAATAGCTGTAAATAAAAACCTTAGTCAAAACCAGGCGACCAGTATGACAGTTCAAGGTCTATTACTATGGTGGTGTTTGATGCTGTGTGCGATTGAAGCTCAATTCTTAACAGCAGCTTCCCGGTATCGTCCAGAGAGTTCTTTCTCTCGAAATTAACTTTGTTTTTTCTTATAGTCTGTACTCTTACTTATCTTTCTTTCGTCTTGTTCCAGGCCCGGGCAGACGGATCACGGGCACGGCGGCGGCGCGCTGGCATACGGCGGTAAGCCGGCGGCAGGGGGCGTGGTGGCGCCGCCGCAGCCTCGACCGCCGCCCGCGGCGCCCTACGCCCCACAGCCGTACCCTCCAGCACAGCTGCGGCTGCACCAGCCAGGATATGGATCAGCGGCTTTATCATACAGGTGGGTTACTACGCTATTACACATTGCTGACCAACTCCACCAAAAACCCACACTAGTTTATTAAGAGCCTATTAACTGTAGCCTTGAAGACACCCAAATTATAATCGGATGGGAAGACCGCAGCAGGCAAATTGTTCTTTGTGATTTTTTTCTTTTGACCACAGTAGATATTCTTTTTTATGTAGAGAATTCTTCATGGACGCCCTCCGTTTGCTACAACTCTTACTGTTTACCTCACATAGTTTACCGATTTATTGAGTTCGACCTCGAGATATAGAAGCCTTTAAATTAATTTGTCACATTTCTAACTACTTCACCTCTGTCTCAAAGACTCCCAACTGTCCCAGTAGCAACGTCTCTAAAGCCAGGGGCCAAGGCCATGCGGCGTGCTCCAAATATAGGACGCCCTTAATTACCGTTGCTCAGCTGGTATACCTCAAATTCTAAATCCGGGTGTTAGCCACCTGCATTCACTAATGACCCTACGGAATATTTGAAACCAACTAACGAATCTATAATATTCAACACTACTATAAATTAGGTTTACACTTTCCGAACTCACAAATTTGGGGTACCACAAACCACTAGCAGTATTGATTTTTACTCCATGATAATTGCATTTCGCCAACGATGCATGTTTGTCCACTGGACAATGACCTCGCCGACAATGAACTAACGATCCTGGGGAGATACTCCCTTAATCTAAAGCTTTGCAGCCTGATTGATGAGCGCATTATGAGAAAGGACGCTCTTAGGAATTATTCGTGTAAAATTCTCGACAATAGACGTTCTAATGTTATAAATAGAGACGGGATTTATATAGATTGATACACGGTTTGAGTTCATTAAAATGTCGTTTCTTCTAAAACTAACATTGCCTTTTTTAAATCTTCACAGATCGTAAACCGCAGTAGGTTCTAATGAATTTCTTGACGCAATCAGTTCTAAAAGCGACGGAGACGACTCTAGCACTGTAACAGTATTCGTAAACGAGTTGTTAACTTATGACTCTTCAATTTTCTTCACTATTAACAACTTGTGAGCGCTCTAAATTGGTAGAGCGTTCAACTTATTAGCGCCATTTGAATTGATAGAACCGTCTTCTGTTTTACCTTCGGATCTATTATTACTTTTAGATACGTCTTCATAGCGACCTATTTTTTTACGTTTCTCTGCTATTAAAGTACAATTTACTGTACTTGAGCACTTTACATTCACGTGCACGATTTCACCTTTTCGAGATATATTCTCAGAAAGGCTGTATAGTTTTTTGTTACATTCTTTTCTGACGTGACCTACAAAAAAACTTGAATAAAAATGTCTCATTCAACTCGTATCTTTTGAACCGCTGAATAAAGGAGATCGTTATTCTCAGTCTGCAACATTGCAGGATTCTTTGCTCCTTGAATTCAGAGCAGCATGTTTTGAATATAGTGATTTGCAAAATAATAGGGGGTTGTTTGAGAGTACCTTGGTCGTAATGTATTCAGAGATAACCCCAGTAGGTGCGATTCGTTAACATACAAAATTTTGGGAAGGGTCTTTACAAAGGACGTGTTTGTCCTTCGACCCCAATCTTCAGAAGCGGTCATAGATGTAGAATTCTTTTGAGGATACCCCGGAGTATGGCATACTTCTGAAGTATTCGTAACATACACTGTTTGGGAGGAAAATGTCTTCTCTTGTATTGTAAAACGAGTTGTATGTTTCGTCATGTGTGCTTGCCGTGTCTGGTCACTTGGTGGACGTGACATAGGGCATGCAGCTTAGCAATAGTTCTGTTATTCTGTTGCTGGTCATTGGCCATACAGTTTGACATGGCACGTGCTAAGACTTTTATAGTAACAGTACTGTTTACGTATTGAGTTTTAACAGTCACTTCGTCACACCACACATACATATAGCTATTGCGTGAACTTTTTAAGTCTTCAATCAGTAAGTCTTCTTCTTTCTTTTAACCATTACCTATTACTGCTGAGAATGGAGTCTCCTTTATAAATAACATTTATTTTTCATTTCTCTGCAAACAAAAGAAATACCTTCACAAAACTATCTCCAACTAAATAGTAAGTAGAATCCTCACAAACTTTTCGCTTCTACGGAGTTATTAATGGTCTGGTCACGTCTTGCTAGGTGGAGGGAGGGGCATCACGTGCTGTCCTCTGCGAATACTAAGCGTCCTTGTTGTCATTCATAACCATTATCTGCAAGCAGGCATGGGAAACATTTCTCCTAACTTATAGGAGAGGGTCAGAGGTACAGGTCACGTTTGGAAAGACAGTGACAGAAATATTCATACTAATCACACTAATATTGGCAAACTGACTGAAATATGTAGTGATAAAGTAGTGATGGTTTGTGTACGAGGTAGTCTAAAACTAGGGTTCTGATTAACAAAGACCGAGAATACGTTAGGTACTGCTGGAAAATAGCCGACTAAATTGATTGCTTATGTGTTAGCATGCCTCATTTTTTTTTAATCTACACTAATATTATAAAGAGGTAGTTTGTTTTTGTTTGGAGGTAATCTCTAAAAATACTGGTGCGATTGCTAATTTTTTTTTACCGATAGTAAGCTGATATTTTACGTGCGCAGTACTCTTGCTCTTCTCTGTGGAACGAGAGGGAGTATAAGACTTTTAGTGACTAAAACTGGGCTACGGTAACTTTTTCGAACATTCCCGCAGCTCTAGTCTTTATTACTACAGCTGCTTGCACTTTCTCATCTAAAGTATTGGTTGAAAATAAGTGTTTTGCTAACTTTAGTGTATTTTCATTAAGAAAAGCACTAAACATGACTGGATAGTCTATTCTAATGACACATAAGGAGCAGTAAAATCTAAATTACTGGACGGAGTCCGTCTTCAAGTAATTGCTTCGTGTTGGCTGTAGACAGAAATGCACTCTAACAATAGTTACGGAGTCTTTAGAAATTGGGAAACTCACGTTGAAATGTCTTTAGACGTTTAATAACAGTTTTTGTGCATTTTTCTATAGTTTTCGTTAATGCAAAAGCATTTAGGTCATGTAACTTGGCGAATAATACAGATAATACTGTGTAATCATTTAACAAAAACGTACGTCATTTTTTGAACCTTGGGCTTTAGATGAAGTGACTTACAGTATCAGCAGTAGCGACCATCGGAAGTCAAAATGATTAGATGGACCACGTGACATTTTGGTAGCCCTTACATTCTTTGCGGGATTATTAGAAAGAGTTACCGTGGCCCTGGAAAACTGTAAGGGCATCTGAAGGAACTCGGTCTGGCAGTCCTCGCTCCATCCAGAACGGGAGAATTTGATGATGTCTTATTTTAAAGAAAATCTCACGTTTTGGACTTTATGGTAGTCGTTGTCGCTGATAGAATTTCACCATTTCTGGCTTCTCTTGTCACGTAATACTTTGTAGCCGCCGTCATTGGAGTTTTTTTTTCGTTTTTGAACTAAGTGCATAGGAACTATAAATACATCTTTCAACAATGTTTATCTTTGGTAAGACTGTTTTGGACAAAGTCCATAGTTGTTAATGTAGACACAACTTAAAAAGTATTAGTGCTTGTATTATATTTATTTATTATTATTTATTATATTCTTTATTGCACACTACATCAACAAAAAAAGATACAGGACAAACATTATTCAAAATAATACGCCACAAGGACATGTAGGCGTGTCCAATGCTCGGTATGGGGCCGTTCCTCCTGTCCGCTATAGTTTTCAGGATGCTGTAGTATGTACCTACCTTATTATTACTTAGATCTAGCCAGTAAAATAATACCTCAACTTAATATTGTTCAACATAGTCCTCAATATCAAGCAGTGCTAATTTTGCCCTTGGACTTGAAGAGTATAATTTACACGAGCTCGTTTAAGTCAAAGCTCAAAGCTTTCCTTTTGGAGAAATGTCTTTATTCGGTAGACGATGACATATATCAACAATTTAAGATATATTTGATAATAATTAATGTGAGACTCGAGTAATGTTAGGTAGTAATATTGTACCTTAAATGGACATTAAATTTTATTTTGTTAATTTTTATAATTAATTGTATTTATAATTGTAATTAGTGTAGTTTTAAGTAATTTCAAACACAATACAAATTGTTCTTGAATAAATAAATTGAAATCTCACTGCTGGGCAAAGGCCTCCCTTCATTCCTTCCAGTATTCCCGGCTCTGGGCCACTTCTTGCTAATTCCTAAGAAAGACATCTAAGTCGTCCCGCCATTTTTGTCCTAGTCTAACTTCCGTTAATTATGTCATTATATGACTGGGTTTTCTTGCGTTTTCAGTTAAATGTTAGACTGTCATGCTACTTTTACGCAGATTACAGGCAAAACAATGTGAACAGACATTGTGCCGAGATAAGGAAACACCATTGTGTCGCCTAGGGCTGTCCAATAACAAAATCCTTGGAAAATATTTTGTTAAAATTATGAACATCCCTCGTTGCTGCGGACGTAATGCTCGGTAATATACAAAAACATCAGCCATGTTTTTTCGTGTTACATATTTTTTTACTCCCGTCTATTTTTTAAGTATGACGTAAAAGCTAATTTATGTATGTTCAGCGTTTCGCAAAATTAAATTTTCATGTAATTATTATACGAATCGTTAAAATTCAACAAACTTTTTAGATTAAAATTATTTTGTTATTATACTCATTATGTAACATCTGTGCTTTTATTTTTGGGAAACTAAAGATGGTGGTTAGCTATATTATTATCTATAACTTTGTGATATTTTCATATATTTAGATAGCAAACAATATTACTTATCTTTAAAGATAGTATTGTCTTTGTTGCTGCTGATGACGCAACTTTATTGTTTACGCATATTTATTTGTCAACGCATTCTTTCAATCCTATAAGCTGTGTTATTTTGCCAAACACATCGGTGTATAAAGTCAAAGTATAAACAAAAACTTGAATGATTGAATCAGTCGGTGCAACCCTGAGGTTCATTGCAGTCTTGGGAGATGTAATGCTCGTGTACGATGACAATACCCGCCATGGGAAACGATTACAATGTTTTTGCACAATACATACTCTTAATAATTGAGATTTCTTCAAGATTCTACAAGCAAAAATAACCTGAAACACTATGTAATGAGGTATATTATAGCTTGTTTCAAAAAAACGGATTCAGATTTCACCGTGCGAATAGGAATAATTGTTTTATTTGTGTTAAAACTTGATTTTGTAATAAACGGATTAAGTATAATTAATATAATGCTTACATTCAGCATTATCCTCTTTATTCGCATTCTTTTTTACATATTTGTTTGTTAAAAGTAAAAACCCACTTTTTTGTCTTTAATAAATTTCCTTAATCATACCAGTATGGCTTATAATATTGGGTATTAGTAAGTATTTTTGTTATATTCAGAGTGGCTTGTCACACACAGGTTTTACTATGAGGATGTTGACTTAACGCAAACAGTAGCGCGAACTATCAATGTCAATTTTGGCCATTTTATTTTTGCTAAAGTAATATGGAGAGATGTATACAAATGAAACCGATAACTGCTATTTTTGTTATTTTATATTATACATATCTTTGCGATTCTAATGCATAATAAAACTAGAGCAGGAAGAACATAGGAATTGGTCTTTGGGATGTCCGCGCTTCTAGTGTTATTTTTTTAGGGTTCCGTACCTCAAAAGGAAAAACAGAACCCTTATAGGATCACTTTGTTGTCTGTCCGTCTGTCTGTCTGTCTCTGTATGTCTGTCTGTCTGTCTGTCAAGACCTTTTATCTCGAGAACGCGTGGAGGTATCGAGTTAAAATTAAAACCATATACTCAGGTTTGCGGTCCCTTCAAGCTGTGAAAAAATCAAAATTCTAAGTTAACGAATAAAAAAGATACGGCCGTTTATGTATATAAAAAACGTATATTTTGATACTCTCAAAGATCGAAATTCATAAGGTAAGTACTTCCCGTTGAATCAGAATCCTAAAATTTGGCACAAAGCAAAGTCTTATAGCACAGGTATAGGAAAAAATCTGAAAACAGTAAATTTGTTTGTTGTTCCATTCGAGTTTCAATTTGTGACTCCATTCGAGAATTGTAGTTTGCACGGAACCCTCAGTGCGCCAGTCCGACTCGCACTTGACCAGTTTTTATTTAATTTTATAGAAGGCAAAATAGACGGATGAGTAAACGGACTTGCCTACCTCTTTAACCAAGAACACAATCAAACCAACATCAATGAATCAAACAAGTCACATTATAACTGCGTGTAAGTAATTCTAAAGAATTATTTTTACCAAGTATGAATTTAAAATATTCAAAAGATCTTCAGTATTGTTATGTATGTGACTGTTCTACTTCTATTCAACGCCTCCCCTAATAACCCTGTACAAAAATCGTCACAATAAGTTTTTGTGTTTTCTAAAGCAGTCAAAAAACTGTTTATTAACAAGCAGGTCTCATGTATTCTTATTGAAAACAAACATCTGGACCGGGTCCAAACAGGCTGATTATTATAAAAGGTGTTAGAAATAGCCGGAGAACCGACAAATATCATTCGCATGCAATTTACTGGACTGTATTATTAGCAAGCCACCTGCATTACTCACTTCTTGAAATAAATGCGCAGATATAAAGATTGCTATATTGATATAGGTAGTTTGTCCCAGATTTTTCGTTTGAACAGATTTGTTACTTTGACACCAATTCACGTAGCCCTATAAAACTCTCTTTTTCATTTTTTTCCTAGCCATGATTCCGGTCCATCGTCTGTCTTTTTCTCTCTCTTTTTTACGTTTAAAAAGGTTCGTTATCTGACTCATATTCCGAATCTTTCCGTCCATCAATAACATAATATCATGGTCTTCTGATTGCCGCTGTTATTTGTTTAAATTAAAAATACATGGTAAATTTTACAATACTGACAATACGGTCAACAATAAAAATTTAATGTTATCAATGCCAATATACCAAACAATTATTAAACGTGGGAAATCTCATATTAGTTCCACCTCCTGAGTTTTTTTGCATTTTTTATAAGTAAAACTGTAAAAATAACCTCACGCGATGGTAGAGCACAATCACCTTCGTCCGTGATCGCCAAAAGCACGTGGTTTTATTAAAATTATTGTTTCTGCTTAATTTTATTAACATTTTTACGGTAGGGTACACGGCCATGAGGTGCCACACACAACCATAGGTACGAGTATGTGTTGTGTTGCCATATAGTCATCTCTGACAGTTAAAGTATTCTTTACCCACCTGTTATTATTTCTCAGACAAATTGCAAAATTACTGTGGACGATTGGCAAAATAATGGGTTGTTTCCTACATATTAGTCATGATATCAGCAGTGTTTTTTTTGGCTTATCTGTAGATTTATTTATTTATATCTAACTGTAAAAGATAAAGGAAAATACCTATAACCTACGTTACAAAGTACCTACGAATTAGATAGATACCTATACTGATTAACTTAAAGGTTTGTAATTAAATCTATAACCTAATATTTGCCCTGCGCAACGTACTGAGTGGCCATTTATTTTGTCGCCCGGTGGCTGACAGCGGAAATTTATGAATTGGGAGCATAGGTCTTTTCATCCTGCAGACCTGAACTATAGGTATACGTGCACTGATCTCTATATATTGTGATAAATAGTAGAGGTCAGTGAATACGTGGCATTCTCGTGATGTTGGCAGCCCTGTTGGCGGGCGCGTTCGGTTCAATGTTTATTTTTTATTATTATTCAGCCCGCGTCGCGGCCCGGCCACCACGTGGTGGGCCAACGTGGCGCGCTAAATACAGACGCGGCCGTGTTGTCGCGTATCGCCATCACGGTTACGTCATCCCCTGTCTGTCTATACTTCTATAGCATTCGCTTACTTTTTTTTTTAGTGCAGGTAGACTGTATTATTTTGCGGGATTCCGCCAGGGCCCAGGATGTCGTGGGCCGTGATTGCCTCGTATGTCCACGATTTTAGGAGTTTTACTGAAGACTATTACAAAACTGGTTTCTGTGTGTCTGGTTTGTGTGTGTGATTTTAAGATGTTAATCGTCATCAATGCTAGTGCATTCATATTTGATTTTATTACAATCTAACCGAGTTGTCATTAGTCATTTTACAAATGTCTGTTACTATCTTAAACTCACTTGTAAGTATTGTTTATCAGCAGTCTAGTTTGCAACGTAGTAATGGGAGCACTATAAGGAAAATCCTATTCTTTATCGTGCTTTATGCATTTCGATTTCCGATGGACTACATTGTTGCGTACCTAGTTCAAGTTTATTTTGAATCATTTACACGTGTAACAATCAAGTTAGTAGTTTTTATCTATCTATCACTTTTGTTTTTAAATTATCTGTAAAGTGTTACAAAATTGATGTCGATATCCAACAATTCGGGAGTTAAAACTCGGAATTAAGAAATCCCAAATATTTTTTTCTGACGTGTGGTGTACCTATCTCTACCAATATTACCTAAACCATAAACTTCATAAAATACCTACAAATACGAAAATAGTTTCAATGCTAAGACCTAAAAAGTCACATGTTAAATATTAAGAATATCTCGACTCTCAAGTGAACTTATTTCTGTACCGCCGCGACCCTGCCTCGGCTACAGTTGCCCCCCCGCACACAACCTTGGCCTTCTCGTCGCGGCATGCGATCGCCCACAGATTACCAACAATACGCATTATTTTCACAACCCGCCATATTTATTACGGCATCTCTTGTTTAGTTTGGTGAAAGTTTATCGGCATTCATGTTTTCTCTGCACTCACGTTTTTATTATTTATTAAAACTGTAACGCGGAATGCAAGTTTATAATAGTACCGGGTTTTACGGTTTGTTTGTTGTGAAATGGTATATAAACAATACATAGACATATACCTATCTATATTATAAGATCGAAGTAATTGCGGGTCATTAGCTGTCTGTTATTGGGTTTCATTGTCTATGTCAGAAGGTCTTGATAAATTTTTAATGTTACATAGGTATTAAAACCTTCCCTGAAATATGCATTTAAATAATGATTACTTACTACTACTTATAAGTCTGTCTAATAAGTCAACCGACTTGGGAATTTTGTATAATATTTAATCATTTAAAAAATACTTATATTCGGTACTTTTTATAAGGTTCTTCTGTTAGTAAACAATGATCTCTACCTCTTAATCAACCTTGATTATTGAGCCCGTGTTGACTACATCAGATTTAATTAAATCCTAATAATTACCCAAGTCGTTTAACTTATTAGACAGACTCTAACTACTTTTTTTAAACCTATTTTTAACAAGGCTGTATAAGATTATTGTTTTGCTTGTGTTTAAAAATAATATGAATGTCAATTTGACAAACAGTGTCAAACTCCATGTGAAGATTTCTAAAATTACCAAAAACGAACAGAATAAGTAAATAGAATACAATAATATTTTCACGAATGCAATTCTTGATAATAATGAACTATCGTTTATTCTCATAATAATTATTGCAATTTAAATGGAGGTGTAGGTTGGTAGGTGAGTACTTACCTACCAATTACCAAATGGTGAAACTGTGTTAATATTTTGGCCCTGCATGGCAGGGGACTATCTATGAAACAGTTCAATATTTTAGTGTTTTGATGTAAGTATAGCTGTCACGAATATTAAAGACGCACATTCCTACTAATTTGATCACAACTATTTAAAATCACAATATACATGACGAGAATTGAACAACACTCTTAAAATGGCGCTACGTCTGCCATCTGTTGAGCTAAGCGTGTAACAGTTTTGCATCGAGGTCGTTGTCGGTTGACATTTAAAGGCATCCCAACAAGGAGGTATTATTACCACACAAAAGCAGACGCGAAAAACGGGACAATATAAATTATAAATGCAGCTATCATTCTATCTAAATTCATTTTTAGTAGTTTAATTTCTTAGTAGTTTTTATCTTTGGAGTTCATGGTCACTGTTGAAAGTATTGCCATAGACAGGGATGGCTTTAATAAAAATAAAATGTTGATGTCTATGACTACTAAGCTCCTTCCTAAACCTCAAATTACTTCCAATACCACCAACTGACCATTTTATTTAAAAATCTATCAGAAACAAATGGTTGTGAGATACAGTGGGGTGCCTATGATACCATCATATTACCTTATATGGCTATTTCCGAGCTCCTAATCGACTAAATGGAGCAGTCCAGTTCATTGTCTGAATGCACCCCTTGCGCATACGCCGTCTGCCCTCCTGAAGTCCCGACAAACAATGCGTTTACGCCAGCTGTTACTCCAACCGCTCATTTGTGTCGTTATTATAATGCCAACTGTAAGAAAGTTTTCTTATCAGCCTCAGGGCTATTTGGGGTGCTAACTTGCCAAGTGTTAGTAGTTGTATCTTGGTGGTAAAAGGTGTTACAAGTCCCTGAAAATTAAAGAATTGTCAGTTGACGGAAAGAGAAGGGTGAATTTCCAATTCATTATGATGCTCAAGGTTATGTTGGAAGAGACGTTGCGTTATGTCTTCTAGAACAACTGATCTCTAGGCTACGCTTACAGGAGATAGATCCCAAGTGTGAATAAGCTACATCTGGTTTACTACAAAGTAGAATCTGATTACAGCACTCTTGGGATGAGGTTATTATTGGATCCTTACAAGACAAAGTCTTCCGTCAAATAGGATTCTTTTGATGTGGAAATTACTTTTAAAAATAATAATTTAACCTTAAAGCCTCAAATAAATTAGGGGACAAATTAATGTTCCCCAACGTGGCAACGCTAAATTCACGTGACCCCACAACTTTACTCCCTCCTAACATTCTACAATGCATTAAGTTTAAGTTTCCATCGTGGTGAAAGGATTTGCTAATCAACCAAAAGCGATTGCCCTGGGTGCGTCGGACGTAATAGAAGTTTGGAAGGTACGTCGGTCAGGGACCAGGCAAGAAATTTAAAATTAGTTTTGCCATCGACACGCTAAGAAGAAGAACACAATGCATTCACGTAAGGCTGGACAGTGGACATGTTGTTGGATAATTTGACAGCGTCATGCGTCATGTTTGGAGACATTTTGTCCCCCTATGTATTTGAGGCTTAACTTATTCAACTCTTGGTTCTTAAGACTCCGTCAAGTTTCCTCACGTCTGCAATACTAACTCAGACATGTACATTTCCAGGGACAGCAGCTACGTCCGCGGCGGGGGCGCGGTGGGCTCGGTCGGCGGCGTGGGCGCAGTGGGCGCGGGCGCGGTGGGCGCGGGCGAGTACCGCGGCGGGCGCGTGTCGCTGCTCGGCGGCGCCTACCTGCCGCAGCCCGCGCCCGCCGCGCACCACCCTCCGCCCGCAGACCCGCCACCTTTCAAGAAGATCAGGCTCACAGCTGATCGGACGCCGCTGCCACATCATCAGCCGCTTAGGGTTGATACTAGGGTGAGTATTTTCTATCATTTATTGGTCTCTCTTTCTCTACTGCAGAATTAGCAGACAGAATTTTAGGGAGACCCAGGGATAGTTATTATGCCAGGACTACGAGATTGTTCGAGAAAGCTACCGTGACCCTGGAACGCAAAGAGAAACTGAAGGAGTATAATGTGGGTTTTAGTCAGTAAAAGTATGCCACTACCCCTCAGTCCGCCCAGAGTGGAACAGGTTACTTGACTCACTCACAAAATACAGTCGTCAAAATTTGTATTAAATAAAACCTGTGTCCTTGGGTTTCCTTTGCGTTCTAGGGCCATTGGTCACTCTTCCGAACGTTCCCGTAGCCTTAGCAGGTAATGACCCTACTGGAACCCTTTAGTTCTGCTGACATCTCTTTGAGGCGCGTCGACTCAGGCATTTCCTTCTGGATGGCGAGCTACCCATTTCTCGTCGTCTGCAAGCCCGTGCCTACTGTGATTGGAAATGACCTTGCGGCTCCTGATGCCCAGGGCCGTTCCTTTGGGTGGCGGCAACTGAGTTTCCATTTGTACCCAGCTCAGGGTTGGTGAAATAAAGAACAGAATTTCTTGATATTTTGGAGAAGACAGTCGTGATTTTTTATCGTTTTGTTTTTTGAAATATCAAAGCAGTTGATAGTCGATAAATACCCAACTCAAATTTTCAAAACTAAATGACTTCCTTTCTTTCTTTTCGTTTCGATCGGACTCAAATTTTGATAAGTGAATTTACCATTGTTTACAAATATTTTTGTTTATAATTTTCAGGAGCCGGTGAACCAGTACAGTACAGTTGAAGTACTATCTCCTAATCCGCCATCAGAGCCCACGATGGAGGACCAGAGCTTTAGAACCACTAAGGATGACTTATTACAACAAATATCCAAGGTATGCACAAATGACTTTGACAGAAACGGTAGAAAGACTGCAGGAAGCAGATCTGATAACATTGGGCATTATCTAGTCTTATCTAAATCTACACTAATATAATAAAGAGGTAGAGTTTTTTTTTTTTGTTTGTAGGAGGTAATTAATCTCTGGAAGTACTGATCTGATTGGTAAAATTTTCATCGATGGAAAGCTTCTTTATTCCTGAGTGACACAGGCTATATTTTAAGAACGCGGGCGACGCCGCTTTAAAAACTAGTTCCCAATAAAATTGTTTACTGAGGCCAAGGTTGGTGAGCCCTTAGCAAGGGCTAAGGAGCAGTTGTAACGATTTTAAAATAACTACTATGCAGTCCGGTAATCAGTGACATTAAAATCGGTCACTTTTCCGAAAGGTCTCTTTTTCATCCTTCTATCCATAAATAAGAAAGTAAGAATAGAATAAAAATACTTTTATTCTGGACTACAGAGCACAATGGTTACAAACACAAAGTACAAAAAGAACAAAAGTACAGAGTGCGCCGAGCGTGCCAGCACTGAAAGGGTAACCACCTCAGCATTTGCTGGGCGTCTGACACCCAGCGATGATTTTCAGTTGGCTTGGCACCCCACACTAAAGTTCTTTCCATGTCAATCTTCTTGACGTTGTTAATAACCTGTTCATGATAGACAGACACTTTTTGAGACGAAAAATCGTCAAATAACTTCTCGCTCTGGATGGAGCGACAGGGCGTGTCAAACTTTTACTAACTAAAGCCCACCTTTTTTTTATTTGATGTAAAAAAAAAGTGCTTGACTGCGAAATACAGGTGAGGTATTTTTTTATTTGCCCTTACGATGACTCTTTACGAATATTCCCGTAGCCCTAACAGGCAGCCCTCATTACATACTGGCCTACGTCACTGACACGTGTACCTAACCTACCTCACAATTCCAAGCTAAAAAGAATTTATGGAACAACAGTCATGAATTTATTGAGTGTTTAGAGTAGAATTGTTCACTTGTTTCCTTCTCAATTGTTAGTCATCCCGGATCGAATAGTGTTATTGGGTTTTTCCATTTGAAATTTCTCATTAGTTGGTTGGAGTCAAGATTTGCATCCGACTGATGGTATTAAATTCATCCCTTATTACATGGAGGTATGTTGCCTGCAATGTCACTCAAAATGGGCATCAAGACGCTTAAAGTTACCCAAAGGGCAATGGTGACGGCTATTTGCTTGCGTACTTAATTCAGAAATGGGGTTATCAACATAGTCCGAAGAATTGCAGTGAGCTGGGCACATTGCTCGCAGAACAAATGGTTGATGGAGTAGAAAAGTTCTGGATTGACGACCGTGTACCGGAGGACGTAGCTAAGAAGGCTTTTCCACAAGGTGGACCGTTAACATAATGAGGGTCGCGAGAATCTGATTGATGCCAAATGTACAGGACTGGTCGTTGTGGCGACATTTGGGGGAGGGCTATGTGCAGCAGTGGACGTCCTTCGGCTGAAAGGATGACGATGATTTAGTAGCCTAACCCTTCAGGGAATATAAGCTGGAAATTATGTGTACGAGTATGTTTTATTTATCTGTTATTAATTCTAATAACCAACACCATCCCTTTACATCAACAGGTGGACAGAGAAATGGCTTTATCAGAGTCAACACTATCAAAATTAAAGAAGAAGCAAGAAGAGTTAGAACAGACTGCCTCAAAGCCGGCCAGAGCAGAGGAACCAGAGGAAACAGTGCCCAGACACAGATGTCTGGCGCAGTGTGTCTACGCGGAGAATAGGAAAAAGGTTACTATCATAACTCATACAATCATCTGTATAGAAAATAACTATACAAGGCGCCAGATAAACTTAACATAAAGTACATTGACCTTTTCCTAATATCTCCAATATATCGAAAGTACCCGAAAAACAATCAATGAACTGTTTTTCAGAAAAGGTAAAGGATCACGAAAGATGTCGATTCAAAACAGCTTTATGTCTTTATAATGATGAAAGTCAATAAATATAGGTGGGTCAATGACCCTTATTCCACGTTTATTTTGCGCCTACCTTACATAAATTGACCATATTTATAATAATCGACTAACAACTTATGGTAGGAGAGATTTGGTTTTGTGAATGTATTTCTTGTTTGACTGAAGGGAAAAGGATTGTATTTTTTCTGTATGTAGGGCACAGAATCGAAGTGGCAAAGTTACTCCATCGTATTTTGATTTTATTTCAAGTTGCGTCGTATGACAATTCAAGTGTCGTTTTACCGAGATATTTGGAGACAAAGACGAGAACTTTTTCTTCAAATATCGAGAAAGCGTGGGACTTTATGATGCTATTATATATATATCAAGGGAAATGTTTGCTTTCTTTCCTTTGAAAAATAATATACGTCGCCTCACACAAAAGACATCTAGTCCAGGAACTATCCTAAAGCCATACAAATATTTGTTCCGTGCGGGAATCGAGCTAGTGACACGCAGCGCGGAAGCTAATCGCTTAACCATTGCGTGAATCGCAGCATAATACGTATAATGCGACACGTCACTTAGAAAAAAAAAGTTATTTTTCAGACTATTTTCTTTTGATAAAACAAGTATCCTTGTGGATACAACAAGCCATTTAAATAAGACTTATTTAAATTATCATTTCGTATCATAAACCAGCTTCATCGAGCGTAACTATGCAGAAAAATCAAAATATCTCATGGGTGACTATGTCAACTTCCATAGAAAGAACTCAAACGCCTTTCTAGAAAGGTATTTAATCTAAATTGACAGATTAAACGAAAACCGTCTTTCTTATCATAAAACAAATCAGTCTTATGTGATGCTAATAAATATATAATAGTCTGAAAAGTTAATCAAACTAGCTAAATACTCTGTAAGACTAATAATTAACTATTACTCACCAATGAACCTGTTGTAAATAGCTATCCTCATGCCATGCTCATATCGGGATGTAAAAACTACATAGTGTATCAGTTTCTTTGTGTCCTGTGTACCATGGTTCCCATGGAAACACAATAATTAAGATTTCAGTATTGCTATAGGATAAGAAATCTTAGCTACTTTGGAGTAGGTCTACTTGGTACCTGATTTTTAGATGGCAACACCATTTGGTTTGTCCTATAGCAAGCACTACACTTTTCTGTTTAAATCACCTTTTGGCGAATGCTCCAAACAATCTAAAATCTATATTGGAGTTTTAAATACCAAGAAGTAAATAAAGGTGCAAATGTGGAGATTTTTTATAGGCATCAGAAAAGCTGTTGATTGTATCTTCTAAATTATGATGATTAGGATTAGGCTTCATAATAGTATTTATTTATTTTATTTATAATAGTGAAAAATAGACAAGATGATAACGTTATGTATACCTGTTTATTTATTCAACACTTATAATTATTGAAGTTATTTTTTCCGTTTCTCATTATTGACTTGCACGGGATCAATAGTCTGATACATTTTATGTTTTTTTTCCTTCCCAGATCATCATGGATAATAAGCGGCGAATGGTATTTATAATTTGTTTATAAACTATTATAAGTACTAAGATTATATTTTTGTAGACTATCCATTTTTATGTTGGTAGAAAAAAAATGTAGTTCTTTTAATTTTAAATTGATTAAATGGTAGATTTGTACAATGATTAAAATAAGGCATGCTGATATGTAGTTTTATGTAGGTATATGTATATATGTTTAGATGTGTAGTTTTCGTAATCGTAATATTACACAAAAACTTCCTAGGTACTAGGTAAAAAACTATGCAGAAATATTTACGTGAACCTGTTATTATCGAATAATCTACTAAGACTTGCTGTGTATGTGAACCTAAAAGATTTTCGCTGCTGCATGCTAAAGTTTAATGCTTATTTAGTTATAGATGAACTGTTTTGAGTAGTTTCTTTAGTGTCACTATCTAAATATCATAGTTCAATTTATACTATTGTAGTCCTAAATTTTTATAAGTAGGTACTTTAATGTTTATTGTGTATCATAGAATTTTGAAAAGTTCTCAATTGAAGACTGCTGCATTGAGGTTTACAAATATTATCAAAATATAATCATCAACCTATCCAATATGTATTCTATCCTATCTGTAAATGCAGGTGTATGTTTTGTAACTTTTTATTTTAAAGAATTAGATTTACACCCAATTCTGGAAAGGCTGGTCAATATATATATATACGATCAAACCAAGTCAGATGCTGTCTTAAATAGCAACAAGCATTCAATACGACAGGGACAGCCCTCCACAAACTTTAAGGGCTTGCTCAGTAGACGAAACTGAACAACCTACCATAAATATTTTTTTCAGGAAACGAAAAAAAAAATCGCCCTCGCCATACAAATTGTCCAATCAAGTTTATCATTTTGTATGGTGAGGCTGATTTTTTTTTTCGTTTCCTGAAAAAATATTTTGTCGAACTTTGTTCAGTTTCGTCTACTGAGCAAGCCCTTAAAGTTTGTGGAGGGCTGTCCCTTACACCTTGTATTTTTGTTTTTATATATATTTTTTTGTATTGATCAGTCTTACTGCAACTGTACATACGATTATGTGTTAAAGTCATCATCACACTAATATAAAGGCGAAAATTGTTTGTTACTTGTTCATTCTTGAAAGGCAAAACGGATTTCGATGAAACTTGGTACATGGGTAGTGGGCTAGCACATAGGATACTTTTTATCCCGGGAATATGTTTTCTTGAGATATTTTTCTACTATCACGCGGGCGATGCCGCTGGTAGCTGCTAGTTGTTCATAAAAAGGTGCAAACCTTGTAACTTGCAAGTGTTGTCTTTTTTAACCCAAAGGTTGACTGGTGGAGAATGCCTTGTTGCATTAAGTCCGCCTATGTACCACTACTGTATATGAAGTTTAAATAAATAAATAAAGCTATACAGGATGATTAACACTATTCCTTTACCTTAACGGTGTCATGATGACTTTAACACGTCAAAGTATGGTAGATCTGATTTTGAAAGTACTTCTATTAGAAAAGTGCTTCAACGCTTTTCATCTCCTTATTCTATCCAGTTGTTGGAACAATTAGTGATAAGTGGTTGTCTCAGCAGGCGTCATCAGCGCACGCGGTGCTGTCGCACCTGGGCAAGCCGGTGCGCTACCCGCTGTACAACCAGCCGCAGGACACCGAGGTCTACCACGAGAACATCAGGAAACATCGGACGTTTCGCAAGCGGTTAGCGGAACACATACGGAAGCTCAAGCTAGAGGCAGAAAAGGTATGATTTTTATCATAATTTGTTTATAGTTATGGTTAGAGCTAGGGAGGAGGAAAGTGATTTGGTAATAAACGCATTGGCCCATCGATTAGCTCAGCTAAATTCATCATCATAATCAGCCTTTTTAATGTTCCCACTGTTGGGACTTGAGCCTCCTTTCTAGGAGAGGGAATGGGCCGTAATCCCTCACGCGGGCATATTGCGGAATGACGGATGTCACATGCCTGTTTCTTCACGATTATTCTTAGGCATTGGTGGCTATTTATATCAGATCAGTATCGTTTTTTAGGAAACCTCTTTCGAACCTGTAATTATTGCTCATTCCACGTTTGAGACAAATCATTTTGCCAAAGCTAATTAAAGTTAGCTTTGGGAACATCTTATTCTTATCGTAATGCAAGAGATATTAAAAATACTTGGTTTAAATTGGACAACACAAAAAAAAAAAAACTATTATATCCTGTAATAATCATTGTATTCATCACACTGTAAATGTTATTTCCAGCGCGAGGATGCGTTAGCGGAAGCCTACAGCAGACGAGCCGCCGAGTGGATGAGAAGAGTGGAGCGGATAGAACAGGGACAGAAGAGGAAGGCGAAAGACGCCAGGAATAGAGAGTTCTTTGAAAAAGTAAGTTATTGCTAGGACTTTGCAGCTTGAAGCAATACTGTAACTAGCCTTTAATGAACGCCATACACGCTACGGTATACCTGATAGGTTTGCCTGTGCAGGTGACCTGTGCAGATAATCCTAAGCATGTATATTACAAAACTGCAGGTTTCCATATAAGCTTACCTGACAGGTAAATCTATATACCCTAGCGTGTATGGCTACCTTTATACGCCCGGTGCGAACGTTTAGGAGATTACCACACTGCCACGCATCACGCTACATGTTGCGTGTCAACGCACTTACGCGCGTACTTGCGGGAGTGCAGATCTGCATCATCGTGCGGGTTTTTTACGCACTCACGCGCGTAGGTGCATTTGGTAAATTCATGCAGACACGCACTTTCTTACATTTTCTGAAATCCAAAATTTGTCTTTCCTTGGACCACTAAATTGGTTGTAAGATTTCATGTTAACTGTTGTGAATGGTTAGGGTTACCCAAAATAAGAACAAGGCTTTAATTTTTTTTTCTGTCACCAGTAAAGTGTTACTTGAACACTGAGTGACATAGGTCCTATATTTTCTCGCTGGCGAGGAAGCTGGCAGAAGCTAATCTTTGATCGAAGGAATAAATAATCAACACTAAACCCCACAACTTCTTTCCAGGTCTTCCCAGAACTGCGAAAGCAACGTGAGGAGCGAGAGCGGTTCAACAGGTTAGGGGCTCGCGTCAAGTCCGAGGCGGAGCTGGAAGAGATCGCCGACGGCCTGCATGAGCAGGAGCACGAGGACAAGAAGATGAGGTCGCTGACGGTCGTGCCACCGCTGCTCAGGGACCCCAGCGACGCCACGCCAATCTATATTGACACCAATAGTGAGTACCAGCTTTTTCATCATTATCATCATTTGACGGTACGAAACAAACAAGTTTTTGTATAGCCCACATCTGTAGTCTACCTAACAAGGCATCTATCTAGATGTTCTGGGATCCAGAAGTTATTTCTAGAGTAGGGCAACACTTTGCCTAGCAAAAAAACCAGCCAAATGTCATCCACTGCTGGACATAGGCCTCCCTCATGTGTTACTACATCGACAAGTTCTGTTTTTCTCGTATCCATAGCAATGCGAGACATAAAATCTGACCTTATTCCTCATCCAAATCTTCAAGAGCAAGTAACTCTTCTATTCCATCTGGCCCTAGATTTTTGTCTGGCAACTCCTCTGTTTCTCGAAATTTAAACCGCGTTTGCAATACATTTGTTCCGTGCCTCGCCATGTGCGTTCCTAAATGACAGTAGTACCTACCTCCTAGGGTGACATACTGTTCACCACTGGAGCTGGGAAGTGTAAACAAGGCAAATGCCGAGTGACCATAAAGTCGCAGACCTACCACTTGATATGTCCCCTATTGAAAACGCGGTTTTAGGATTTTCTTCAATTAATTGTGTAGTATTAGAGAATTGTCCGTTTAATTGCCCTATAAATTGTATTAAATTGGGTCGACCCATCTAAGCTTTAAGATAAGAGTCAGTGGATAGTGGTTGACAATACTTATGCTGTCTGATTTTATTTCTTCTTTTTGATGCTAGTCCTGCAACATTCTCATAAGTTCATCCATAGTATCCATATGTCATAGTTGTATGTGCTGATGTATTGAGATTGTATTGGATTTAATCCCAGTGGCACACACTTCGACTGTAACTGAGCTGTCAAGAACTAAAAGCTGTACATTCACATGACTGTGGCAGGGGTACTGTTTTAAAAGGAAACCCGTTAAGTTTTATATTGTGGAGTAAGGCAGGACGCAAGAAATCATGTTTAAATCACGTCGCCGCGTCGACCACGTGTACGAGTCATAAAATTTCAACAAGTTGTGGTTTTGTGTTCTCGTACAACATTTTCATTAGTTAACATTTTAACTATGAAACAGTTCTACACACACAGTGGCTGTAGAAGGCGCCAGATAAAAGTGGAATAAGTTACATTGACCTTTTTCAAATATCTCTGCATAAGTACCTGAAAAACAAGCAATGAACTGCTTTTCATTACTAGATCATGTAAAGGATCACGATACATGTCCATTTAATACAGCTTTACGTCTTTATTTTCGTTTTTGAAATTAAGAATGTCAACAAATGTAGGAGGGTCAATGACCGTTATTCCACGGTTATCTGGCGCCTACCTTACTAGATTCAACAGACAAGCTAATCCCTCTTCCCTCCACAGGACGATGTATGGACATGGAGGCAGAACACAAAGAACTTCAACTCAGGAATGTCTGGTCGCAAGCTGAACGGGAACTATTCAGAGAGAAGTACCTCCAGCATCCCAAGAACTTCGGCCAGATCGCGTCCTTCCTTCCCCGAAAGAGCGTGAGGGACTGCGTCAGGTATGCGTGCGTTATTCTCTTTTTTGATACCGCTGTGCCGAGTTTGTTGACTGCGAAAAGAGTCTTGGATGGCCAGTAAGTAAGTAACATGCATAATTAGTTCGTTTAATCCGCTGAATGATTAAGGAACTCATGGAGGCAATTTACTGCCAGCGACTTCGCCCGCGTGCAAGATTTAACCTACATATTATCCCCAAGGAACATACTCCCAGAATAAAAAGTATTCTTAGATCTATACCAAGACATAGTCTACTCATGTCCCATGTTTCATCCAAATCCGTTCAGCCCTTAAGACGTAAAGATGGTAACAGATAGAAGAGTTATTTTCGCACTTATACTGTTAGTATGGAATTTTGCCATGATCGCATGATTTGCCAACTCGTTTGGGGTCGACTTCCAGTCTAACCGGATGCGGCTTTTTTTTTTTTGGTGGTGAGAATCATCCAATGACAACCCCTGCTCTTGGGCAGAGCGGAAGATAGTGTCAGACTCTTACTGACTAAAAAACCCACCCCGTTCCTTCAAGCCTTCGTACCGGGGCTCGAGTTCCCTTTCGGATAACCCTGGCCCCAGTAGGCTTCGACCTGGCTGGGCCCCTGCTGTTGCTGACAACTCCTTGAGAATCGGATGCGGCTAAATACATGTGTTTCATATGGAGCGACTATTTAACAGACCTCCATAATCTAATTATTTTGCAACACGATATTCCGTGGATAGACTGATGATCAAATTTTCTGGTATCTCATGATCAAATTTTCTGGTATCTCACGATCACATTTTCTGGTATCTGACTACCTGTAACAACTATCAAAGATCTAAGAATCAACTAGGACCAACGGCTTTATATGCTTTCCGAGGCACAGGGTGTCACCATGTAAATGGTAATTAACGGTGTCCATAGTATGCTTAAATCCAGTATTAAATGGCCTCATCTCCTCCCCCCCGTCTCTCTCTGCCTCTTTAGGCACCCATCATGATTAGCAGGTTGACTTGATAGACATTACGTCTCTTTTCAGTTGGTAGTGAATTACGTTATGCCATATATTATCATCACAGGCCCTTCACAGCCAACAAACAACACATTCACAATCACTACCAACACCATCTCACCATATATTCCTCCACAGATTCTACTACCTATCAAAGAAGGCGGAGAACTACAAGCAGTTGCTCAGGAAGCCGCGGCAGAGGCGGTCGGCGAGGAATCCGCCCAGGGCGCAGCCCGAGCCCGAGCTGCCGGCCGGAGTCACCACGAGGCTACAGCGAAGCCAAGGTTAGTGGAACACGGTGAATCTAAGCTTTCAAATGTCGATCCGAACTACTCCTGGTTTAAGGGGTTGCTAGTAGCACACTAGATCCAAATGGTTCATTTCAAATTCGAATAGAATTCAAAGTCGTGTTAAAATCGCGATACATGCATAAATAACGTTCTACTCTACCTACGTGTGATGCATTTATTGGGTGCTTGGGTTTAATATTTCGGTAACCTACATCAAATATCCATCCATTTTCATGGTCCATTATTGTTACTGCGACCCTTGAATGCAAAGAGCAATTGAAGGCACATGGATTAAGTCTTTAAAAGTCTTACACTCCTCTCTCCATCCAGAATGGGATATTATTAGTTACTATATTGTTTAAATAGAGGTATCGTTCCATTCTTACTCTGTACGCAAAATTTTGGTAGTGTAGCGACAACTACGAGTATGTCGCCACATAAGAACTAAAAAATTCGAAATCCTACATCGAGCAATTAGAGGAGTTCTTCGCGCGATTAGAACATAATTATACAACAACCCGAAATCAACTATAGGGCAGTTGCCCAAACCAGACATAATACCAGAGAATCCTCCCTTTCCGACGGAGGTTTGCGGGACTACACTCTGTTCCGTACACCTATAAAATAGATGCGAGTTTATTAACTTGGTATATAACTATACAATGAAAAAACGTTTCGTCTTGCGATTTGCCCCACTGACGTCATAAAAACAAAATGGGGATATCAGTCTATTCATAAAGCCTGCAATACATGCTGGCTAAGCTTAGACCAATGCGAGCCTAGGCAAATATAGGCAAATTGACACAAGGCAAGCGCTTCTCTCTAGACGTTCGGCAATCTTGAAGGAAACCAATGCAAATGGCCAACATAGACGAGTTTTGAGGAGACGCCCACATGTTGGGCGAGCGCGCGCGAGCGCCTTTGATTTGTGCAGGAAAACCGAGACTGCTCCGAACTGAGGCAAGTGTTCGCGAGCGGCTGCGAGCGACTGCAAGTTGTGACAAGCTACGCCAAATGAGGTCTATACACGTTGGCGCTTGTCTTCACTCAACCAACTAGGCGAGCGACACTGAGCGATAGCAAGACAAGGCAAATATACTATCTAGATGTTGGTATTGGTCTTCACTCGGCAATGCTCGGCCAACATGTATTGCAGGCTTTAGACAAACCGTTCGCTCACCCATTGTCTTTCTATTGTCTCTAATTACTGTATTCGAAAGGTTAAAATACTTGTCTTGTCCCTCAGGTACGACGGCGCGAGGCTCGGAGAGTAAAGAACCGAATATGGAGGAGAGCATGCAGCAGGTCACTGACCCTGTCACCTGCATACCTATTCCGACTGCAGCGCCTGCACAGCCGCCTAGGTGAGTACTGATATTTTGAATTGCTGAGAAAAATACTGATTGTTGAATTAAAGGCTGAAGTTTCTGTTGACTAAGGTCCACGGACGCGTAGCTACATAGACGTGTATCTTCTTATCTTTGTGGTCTGTGTTATCAGACCATTGTGTGTAGGCCATGGCGGCTTTTACTCCAACCAGTAGCCCTAGCACGAACAACTTGCGAAAAAGTATTCGTATCGTTAACGTGAGCATTTTGTATGGAAACATGAACAGCGCCGGTGTGCGTAATTTGAACTAATTTTGTGAGCACGAACTTATTCAAGTAAGTTTCGTTTCGAATTCGAAATCATAGTAACGTAACCTTGAACCATTTGTATGAAGATAGCTAGCACGAAGGAAAAAAATGACATATAGTATCGTCATTGTCGAAGGCTGGTTTGCGAGTTTCTCGAAAGTTTATTCACTGTAAATTTGGCAGTGAGAAAACTTTCGTCGGAGTTTATTGGGAGCATAAAATAATAATTTAAATGATTGTGTTAATAAATTTTGTTAGAAAATGCTTAGATTAACAAGAAGAACCCCTAGACATAGTCAGTGTACTATTATCTTGCGGTGCGATCGATTATTAAAAGTTGAAATGTACGAAGAGAAAGTGTGTGATTTATTTTAGAACACTAAATTTTTGTAAATAAAAAACAAGTTTTTCGTATAAGTAAGGAAGCATTTTTGTATTTATGTCGCGAATTAGAAGATAAATACAGTCTAAGATCAAGTAAAAGAATCAGCCTGAAACATAAACTAAGTGTAGTAAATACCTTCTTACTTACCGAAATTTTTTACAAAAATATTTTTATGTACTAGGTATACCTATAATGGATATTTTAAATTATTATCATTAACACAAAAAGGATCCTAATATCCCATTAAAACACTGACAATCAACTAAGGTTTACAATAAAATCATAAATGTTTTTGTTTTTACTTTTTTTATAAATTCTACCGTAATGATGTATGGCGGCCTGCGGGTTCTCATTTTGGAAACGTTTTATTGGTTTTATTGTTGCGAGAGTTAAGTTTTAGAACTTTTAGATGTAAAGAAATATAATACAAGTTCACATATAAACAAAATTGACCTTGAATGAGCTTCGCTTCAAAAAATGTCAAGTGTTACGCGTCGTTCGTTTAGGAACACAGTCTCACTAAACACAAAGTTTTAATAATAAATTAAACAACTACACCATTTATCTTAACTGAATATTAACTTTTACTGCAGTTTCAAATAGCATAGACATGGAGAATTGACTGAGTAATACTGTGTTTTTGATCGCACTGTAAGGGTCTAAACAGACGGACTGCATTTCAACTGCAATCCAACTGCAAATTGCAGTTTAAGTGCAGTTTGAATGCAGTTGACACGACTGCAATAGAACTGCAAACCAAACGTGCGGTCCGATTGCAGTCGTGTGAACTGCACACCGACTGCATCCGAACTGCACCATACCCACCCGCCCGCATGCTCCGCCCTCCCGCGCATGGTGCAGCACTTAAACTGCAATTTGCAGTTGGATTGCAGTTGAAATGCGGTCCGTCTGTTTAGACCCTAAAAGAACCAGCTGTCCGTCTTTCTCACATTTTTCAGACAGTATTCACTTCATATATGAAGTTCTAGCTAGACACACGGCATTCTTTTAGCAAAAACGTGGCAATTGCGATTGTCAAAAAGTAAATGGTATGGAATTGGCACGTGATCAATTCCAAACATTTTGGCATTTCGTTAATTGCTTGCGCTGATAGTATGTAACTTCTAGAGGGAATAGAATTTTATAAAACGCTCAGTCCATTCCTCATTATTAGTCTATGTATAAAGACTTATCAAATCTCTGTTTATGTACTGTGATTGGTTGGCGTAAATAACTGTAGCGACATCTGTGGCGTCACATAGGAACTAAACTACAAAATCCTGCATCGCGCAATTATAGTTCTCCGCTATCGGGCAGCTGCCCGGATCAGACAAAATATCTGTCTGGTCGGAAGATCCTCCCTTTTCAACGGAAGTTTGCAGGTCTATAAACAATAACTAATACAACAACTGCTTGACAATGTATTCGAGAATCAAGGTGTTTTATTATTAAAAAGGCAATGAGGTAGGTACTGGGCTGTTTACAGTATCTTCTTTGGTTTGAGATTCATGTGGCTTTTAGGAACAGAGTCCTCAAGTCCAGGCCATATACGAGTGATTGCTATCATCTAAAGTCTTCAGAGAACACAGATAAATGAGAACAATTGTGTTAACATAATGTTCGTAAATTTAGAAACTAATAACAAAAATAGTTTAAAAAAGTAGGTATGTCTATAAATTAAAGTACCTATATACACCGCTAAATTTTAATAGTTTTAATCCCGTGGAGGCGTGTGTACAAACTACCTACAGGTCATTGGACTCGCTCAGCTCACGTTTTCTTAAATAAATTAATTTCGAACATGCGTAAATTAATACGAGTTTTGAAAAAAAGGTACTTTATTTTTTAATTTTATCTTTACAAATCGACAGTGTTTCATGTACCGGATCGACCCTCCACGGGATTAAAACGATTAAAATTTAACGGTGTATATATTTAAATAATAGTACAGCAGATATCATTATTTTTGCACTTTTAATCATTTAAACTCATATATATGACACCCAACCCGGAACGCTTATCTTTGGATCATACAAATTTATATTAAACCAATTTGTTCCTTGTGGAAATCGAACCCGTGATACGTAATGCAGGAGTCAATCGGTCGACCACGGCGTCTACTGTGCCGTCGTTTTTCATAGGAAAATTAAACATAGACAATTCTCAAACACTTTCTCTGCTAGGCGAAGTTTCTCCTGCAGGAAGCTTGCAAGATTTTCTGTTATGGAATAGGTACAATGAAGCCATGTTTCTCATGACTGCATGGCAAATCGACCCATAGAGATTAGGTTAATTAGGTGGATATGTATTAGCATAGAATAGCATAGTTGGCCTTTATAATGTTCCCACTGTTGGGACTCAGGCCTCCTCTCTAAGAGAGGGAATGGTCGTTATCCACCATGTAGGCCCAGTGCAGGTTGGTGGATGTCACACGTCTTAGAATTTTTGGTTCTAGGACATGCCGGTTTCCTCACGATGTTTTCCTTCACCGTTGTGAGAGCAGTGGTGATGAAATGAATTACACAAAGTAATGCGCCTGGCTGTCAAGTGTGGAGTGGGGTCTTTGTTCTTGCTTTTTAGGACCTTGGGTTTCCTTTTGGAAGTTAACTCATGGCTCCAGTTTGCATTCTAGGACCACGGCTTTCCGTTCCGTTCCGTCATTTCGCGGGCCACTGCAGCATCCTTCTTAACGGCCACTAAATACAAATAACACAATCTCCTCAAAATACACATATAGAATTCGCTGAAAACCGCGTTATTTGGCTATAATAACAATTCTAGAAAGTTAGATAATAATTATATCCGCATGATATTATCATAGGTAAATAATAAATACGAGCTATCGTAATAACTTTATGATGTTAACGCCGCCGCCGCTTCCT
This sequence comes from Mythimna ferrago, assembly GCA_910589285.2. Classification (NCBI taxonomy): domain Eukaryota; kingdom Metazoa; phylum Arthropoda; class Insecta; order Lepidoptera; family Noctuidae; genus Mythimna; species Mythimna ferrago. Next base: position 14,303,517 of record OU342690.1, on the reverse strand, counting down.
AGAATACATTAGTTCTGAATCCACGGCAAATATTACGATGATAGAAAGATTATTAGATCAAATAGTAATTGCTAGCCAAAGTACTATTTGATCTATACCTAAATCTTTAAAATACAAAATTTCCACGAATTAATCTGATTATTCGTATTAAATTAGCATGTATTTGCTTTGCTAGTAATTGGAATACTGACATAATTTAACGATATAATTAATTAACAGTACTCGACATCGCCCAGGGGTAGAAATACGAACGTAATTATTAAAAAATGTTTTCTGCAATCTTTGGAACAGAGCTATTTTCGCATTTTTATCACACCTATGGATTATTGATCTGCGTAATCTTTGCACAAGTGTACCTTATCCACCTGACCTTTCTCTGACCTTTCTATTATTTTTTCTATTAGTCATAACCGCATCAAAATCCATTATATGGTTTAGGAAGTCTTACAGACAACAGACAATACGGCAAGACACTTTATTTTACAATAGCTTTTTCTAGCGGCTTCGCCCAAGTGAGAGTAGAAAATGAATACCTTTGTCAATCAGTAATAAAGTAGCATTCTACAGGTACACGAATTTTCAGAATCGGTTCAGCAGTTTGAGAGATTACTCCCTACATACAGATTTACAAATTTTACCTCTATAATATTAGTACAGACGAATTGTGCTAATGCCCTCAGCACTGTACGTACACCGAACGATGCGCGCGACGTTGTCTCTTCACTGATTAAAATATAGATTATGTAGCATTTAAATGAAACGACTATTCCGAAAGAACAGTCCACTTACAAAAGTAGGTAACCCCACTGGCTGAAAAAAAAAGAAGCCACCGACCACGAACGAACCCAACCATCATAATTTTTCCTTCAAAATCTATACAGAGATTTTATACGATTCCGCCGAGTCGGGTCGGGCTTTTTAATTACGAGCGTGTCAACATTGAACGCTGCCGTCCAATGAATTATTCACCAATAGCTGTAGAGATGGCGGCTGAGTTTTTTGCCGCGCTCCTTGACTGCGGGTTTTTTCCTCTTCTTGTTTGTAATCGCGGATGTAATGTGCTCCTGAGTGGATGAGTTAAGAGCTGCGGTCCATTGTCTTGACGAGTGTTTGATTTAGCTAGATGCCGTTATGGCTGAGCTGTATTTTGAAGTTGTAGTCTTGGACGAGTTGGACTAAGTTTGCAGCATAGATATAGACTTCTGAATAGTTATCTAGACTGAGATGCAATTTGTACCTTTGATAGAAACTTCTTGGTATCACTAAATACAGGTTAGAGTACCTAGTGTACACAAGGATCAAGTAAAATGGTGATAACACCAAATGTACAAATATTTAGAGAGAACTACTTTCGTCTATAATTGGACTGATTGAGTCTAATGACGAGGAGTGTGACAAGCGCGTGTTAACAGTTGATTTATGAACAACGCTAAATTTTCTTAAAAGTATAAGTTATTAATTCGCAGATAGTCGTATTTGAAAATTCTTTTAGAACATATAGAACCTTTTTGTTAGTAAAAACTAACCTAATCGATTTATTTCACTGATGTTAAGTACTTATACAGTTTTAAGATTCTTGGTAAATCTTTTTAACCTATGACTAATGACTTCCTTAATGTCCATCTTTTAAGAAACTATATTTTCATAATTTAATTGACCCACGTTAATCCGACAATTTAGTATGGCGGTGTAGGATTATCGATTTTTTACTATTACTTATTATGGATTTTATTATAGCAAGTCCGGAACTACATATTTTTTAAAGAAGTAGATAAGTATGTATTTCGACAAATTACATACATGTGTTCATACCTAAGAAAATGGCAAGATCACTTTTATATGTGCTACCATCAAAAATTCAATTTAGTTGATTTACATACTTAATTCCCAAATCTAATTTTCATAAAACGATTCAAAAATTCGTTTAACAAAAGACGTATTGTTTAAGCAAAGGTTCGCTTACTACCCTCCTCTACCCCAGAATACAGGGACGGAATAGGTAGAGCAGAGCTCAATATGGCAGTGATGGCCCAATGGTAGCGGCCCCGACTAATGAGTAGTACTTTGTGGTACAAACTCAGACTAGCGCTTTACTTTATGTTATTTATTTTATCACCACTGATCTCAAAATGGAAAAATATCTTGAGGAAACAAAAAAAGGAAGGAAATATTTGAAGACGATATTTGACATTTACCAGCCCACACTGGGCACGCGTAGTGGATTATGGCCTATTCCCTCTCATAGAGAGGAGGTCTGAGATCCTCAGTGGGCTCTTTGATGCCTTCTGATCATGATTCTTTTGTTCTCATACCAATTTGTTTCGTGTTGGCGGAACCTTACTTCACTATCCGAAATATCAGTATTCTCCCTCTTTCTTGACATACCATCTTTCATACGGTTTACTCATCAGTTTTTGGTCTTTTACTATTCCGATGCAAATGTCGCCTGTCTTCCACTACTGTACATAAAGTTTACATATATTAATAAATGTCCTAATGACTTAGCAGTACTTTAACATTCGAAACAGTTTTTGTCGCCTTTGTTTCCGGTAAAATTACTTAAAGCTAGACAAAGTCCTAAGGATCAGACCTGAAGCTCTTAATCCGTTTAACAATCATTCGAACATCTCAAACGAACTTCGAACCTCCTTCATTAATAAGTCACTATCCCTTCTCAGTAAAGGGGCCCGGCCAAGTTCGTCCCTGTGGACCAATGTTTGCACGACCACTCACTTTTATGAGCTTCAGACAATGAGAATAAGTCAATTTTTCATCGACCAGATTAATCGTTTAAAATTCATGTATTTTTATTTCAATCGCTTCGAGGAAACTTGAGTGATTTATTTTATTGGCTCCCTCCCACTTGTGACCCAGAGTTGGTAGTTTTAAAGTGACTTCAATAGTAGTTTGCTGGGTTTTATGGCACTTTGCGTAGGTTTTCATTCAAGTCTTAAGAGTTAAAGGGAAAGTTGGGAGTAATGGACTATCAGGCTATTGAAAATCAATTGAGATTGGAAACCTACAAAATTCAAATCCTAATTGTGTTACAGAATTAAATATTTTCAGAATTTTACATTCTGCTGACAATTTTTTTTTCATTATTGGCGTTTAAAGTTTGAAAAAATACGGAAATAAATATTCCTTACACATTTTAACCAAAGAAATACTTCATTATATTGTCATAATATCTCGTCTAAATCTCAAACGGTTGATCCACCAAAGTAAAGGGGGTTTTCGCAGAAGTAATATAAGAGAAATATGTAATAATAATGGGCGTGTGTTGTGCGTGTGTTGACAATCACTCCGGTGATTATTTGCGCAGGACTCCCGCGGGACTCCGCCGGCTCAATCAGCATACCTACGTGACGTGACCCGATTATCGATAAACTTTTTAAGTAGGCGATCAGTGGTTGAATTAAAACGGTATTTTCTCAATCAATCAATCAAAACATTTATTTCAAATAAACTAAAACTATTTACAGGCACTTTTGAATTGTCAACAAGTCAGTCGGAAAAATATGCTAACTATATACGTTTCAAAGCGTAGATCTCTATGGAGGATGAAACTCCATGGAGATACTCTTTTAAATCATATTAATTTTTACAAATATATCGGTTACATATTTCTTGTTGCTTCTATTATGTGAGAATAATTCTCACGTAAAAAAAATACCTAAATCTAGAAATTAAAATAAGTCACTGACTTAAGCATGCACTTATTAAACTACTCTTAACTCTTCAGTTTTATCGATACATCGTACAAAAGATTTTCCAATAAACCGCCGTTATCGACAAGCAACAGAACATCACTACTTTCACCGTTTCTCCCGACACGGTTTGTTTAGATTTTTACGCAAACACAGGGCCGACCTATCTTTCTAATTGCCTTAATTAAAAGCATCTACCAATCGAGAAAGCTAAATATGAGGGAAGAGGGAGGTGGAAAAAACCAGCCGGTTTTGGCAATCGTTTGATTTGCCGTGTTTATATATTGGTATGATAGATACTACAAAATATAACGTAAACATTTCAGGGTTTGTTTCTTTACGTGATATCTATTTGATTGTAGAAAATTCCACTTTTCAATTTCCAACCAAATTGGTGACGAAATAAATGTAGGTTTTGATATGTTTCCATTCCAAAATACCTGTAGACTCGTTACCAAACATGTTGTTGATGGCTGGATATTTCGATATTTATTCAAAACTCGAATATATCGCCTTTCGTCCACTCTAGCGCAAAGCTTGCATCATAAAGCTTACATAAAAAAAAAATATATATATAAAAAGATTTTTATTTATTAAAACGAAAACTGGCCGCCTAAATCCGCGATGCGGTCTCAGACGCATACAGAAGTATTATTTGAACTACAAAAACACTAAGGGTGTTTTTAATATCGTGCAGATTTCGTCACGCATGCGGAATTGCTCCGTATGCAGAAAATTTCACAATGCAAAAAAAAAACGCGACCCGCGTGCGTATTCCACGCATTACAATAAATGCTTGTATGAAATGGACATTTGCGGGGGTTACGCGTGCGAGGCAATTCCGCATGCGTGATCAAAACAGCACGGTATTAAAAACACCCTAACTGCTCCGAAATCAAGGCCTCATCGATGGCAAATTGTTAGCATGTCCGTTCGGTTTTCAGTACTATTCAGTAAAGGGACGAGATTAATTTGATTGTCAGGTTTACCCGCGTTCAGTTCACTCGTTGTTTGTCGAAGGGGTGCGCTCGCCCGCGGATAATTACCACCCCTAGCCTGTATTAATTGGGCAAATTTTAATGATGTTCAAATACCGACGAACCGTGTTAGTTAGTGTCGGAACGCGTTTGTTTTTCGCGGCTACGAATATTTTTGGTTAGGGTTTCAATTTTTTGCTGGAAAGCTATGCAATGCAACGTTGGCGTTTTTGGAGATACATTTTTTAACGTGTAGGCTCGGTTTTTATATACGTCAATGTTGATTTTTAAACTATCTAGTAATTAAGGCCTTGTTCTTTTTCGAATTTAAAGTGAAGGTCTAGAAATGTCTCACTTATATAGATTCGAACAAGCAAATATTTGAAAAGAGTTTTTTTTTATACGCAGATTTATTTTTTCATTTTTATTTTATTTTTCAGGTTTATTTACCTATTTCAAATTTTATGCACTAATGAAACATTGTACAAAGGTGGACTTAATGCCTTAGGCGTTTACTACCAGTCGACCTTAGGATGGTGAAGAGATATTATTATATGGCAGTTTATGCATACCTAAATGTAAGATCATTGACCAAGAAGTATCTGCTAATCTGTAGTTGCCGAGTCGAGAACGACTTATATGGCAAACGATGATAGATTTATTCTATGATGACCTAGTAAATCGATAGAAGGGCAACGTTCGATACCTTATGTATTCTGCTCAGCCCTCAATTTCGCAATAAGCTTACAATAATCCTTTCCGAATCGAACCTAGCCAATTAATTGAATTCTTCATCCCCTACCGCGGTGGTCACAAGCGCCCCCACCTCCCCTGCGCCGCGGGGTAACCGCTGGTAATTAAAAGAGAGGCGAATTGAGCTAATTATGTTTGCCATAACTCCCCGATGCACCCGCTCGGCCTACGCCGCGCGCCGCGTGCTGATTGTGTTTTGGTTATGTAATTAGCTGGTAGTTTATTGTGATTTATAATTATAATTAATATTGGCTTCATTTTGCGGATTTTAGATAGAAATGGTAGACTACACGCTTCTCTATAATTCGCCATTATAATTAATTTAATTGTACAGTAACCTTTCCATACTTTCGTTATAAGTTTATTCAGTACCTTGAATTTGATATCATCAATCTATCTTCAAATCGCATTTAAGACACATTTTATCTACTTTACATTCGGATTTTGGAAACTTCGAAGATGACTAACTAAAGATTTATGTAAGAAGACATATGGTGGCTCCAAAAAGATGTCGCAGTCGTGTCTAATTGTCGTCCCATCGGACTATGCGACTGAAGGAACAGAGAGTAAACATCTGTGTGTAGACACACACTTGTTCGCTTTAATATCTCCCGCGTCAGTGGCTAGTCTCCGTCGTATGTATATAGATAGAGATTGGTATGAAAGAAATAGAGACGTTACGCTGAATTCGAATAAATTATGGTATGTATTGTATATGTATCCTTGCCCATTTGTTAACTTTATCTCCATTGTCACCAGGTCGGAGCTAACGCGGACACCGCCGCTACCGCCGTCTCCGCCACCAGCGTCGTCGGCGCCACCCGCGCCGGTCACGTCAACACCCACGCCGCTGTCGGTGGCCAGCAGTCCGGCAGCCGCGCCCACACCTCCCGCGGTTGACGTGCCGCTACCACCGGCTACCACGTCTGATGTTACGCTTACCATCACTCCGGTTTCGGTAAGTTTGGAACCTCTTTCGTATATATCGTTCGGATATATCCGGCAACCAACTAACCAATAGGCTAGTGGCCGTAAAAATTGTAATTAGTCCGTCTTTTAGATTATTCAAAAATAAGGGATACGTATTTTTTTATTTCTAAATTAAACCAAAAATGACAAAGATATAGCCCATTAAAGTTACGTGTGACGTCACGCCGTGCTGCATTTTTTCGCACGGGGTGACGTCACACGTAACTTTAATGGGCTATATCTTTGTTATTTTTTGTTTAATCGAAAAAAGAAAAAATACGTGTCCAATATTTTTTTATAATCCAAAATACGGACTAAATAAAATGTAATTATTTTGACCCTGGACACTACCCTATTAGCTATTAACTAGAGGTCTTTAAGTCAAGAATGAATAGGGTGCTTCTAAGTAACTGTGCTCCATCGTCGGCCACATCATCGCTTACCATCAGTTGAGATAATAGTCAAACACGAGTCTGTCAATATCTAATAAAAAAAACTGTCGCGTTTATTCCAAATATTCCATCTCGTCAGCTCTTCGGTCACCTATGGGGATTGAAGAGCTAAATGAGATTGAGTATCCAGTCGCAATCACACGTCCCTGGCGAACAGGAAAGCAAAAACACTCGTGGGATCTATCCGACGTGGGCGGTAAAAGGGTTAATGTACAATAATCGGAACGGATCTTGAGCGCTCGGCTTCCATCCTAAAATGGGATTTGGCCGGTAACATATATCATACTTAGAAAAAGAATAAGGCACAGACACAGCAATGGAGAACTTGTAAACGTTGTTTGTGTTTGTTAGCATTACATTACCTGACGTCACAAGACAGCAAAACCATCGTGATTTCGGGCCGTTCAGTACAGTTGCCAGTACGGATCTTGAACGCTCGGCGTCAGAGTGGGGATCGCTTTGCGCATTCCATACATTGGCAAGCCAATCGTCTTCGTGGTTAGATACATGCAGCAACGCAGGGATCGAATCAGGAGTGACGTCTATGACACGATGGCGCGGCGAGCCAATCACTGACACTCCCCCCCCGCCCCCGCGTCTCACTTCGCACCACTAAAGAGACCGAATATTTGACTTCTGCGCAACTTAAAGCCAGCGCTCAAGATCCGTGCCGGTAATTGTACAGGTTTTTGGTGCTGATTGTGTTGGCGATGGTGTCATCGAAGCAACGGTTAGTTCAAACTAATTTCATGAATCTGTAGATGGAAATGAAGGAGTAACTACCGATGAATGACGGTGTTAAAGTGACTGACACAGAGAAGTCGGCAATGCTTTCAACTTGTTTATGCACTCTCTGTTCTTCAAGTCTTATTTATGTGATATAAGATCTAAAGACTTTTTCTCATTTTTTGAGTTTTATCATTGATGTTATATAGAGAATATTTTTGCAGAATAAATGATTACTAATTTACTTACTTGCCAATACAAAAATGTCCTATCATTGTAGTAATTCCAACTTCGATAAATTTTGTCATGGTAATTTAAAATAGAAATAGTAAAAACTAGCTTTTGCCCGCGGCTTCGCCCGCGTGGCATTAAGAATTCTATACCTAAAACTTTCAGCAAACCGTAGTGGTCCAGCAGGGCCGATGCCCGCTAGCTAGTACTGTGGGGAAATCCTAGAAAACAGAGGGCAAGTGAAGACACACCCTCTCGCTCCACCCAGAGCAGGAGAAGTCATTGGATGATTTCCACCCTTAAAAAAAATACCTAAAACTTAAAACAAACTCAATACCACATCCTCCTATATTTTTTTCTCAAACCTAATAACGGATCCTCTCCACAGACACCAATAAGCACACAAAGTAGTGTGGTGCCGGCATCATCACCCGTCACCTGCATAACATCAACGGCGGCAGTCGCGGCTGCCACGTCAGCGCCTGCCATGTCGACTGGCATGTCAACTGGCAGCGGCAGCAACAGCGGTAGCAACAGTGCCAGTGGCAGTGGCAGCGGCAGCGCGCCACCTACGCCGCAGCCCGCACAACCACCCACGCCTACACAGCCACCTCCTACGCCGGAGACTGGTGAGTGATTTGTTTTATGAAGTCTACATTTAATAAGGTCCAAAAATTAAGAAGATTTCTTGAATATTTTGTCTTAACATCTATTCAAGATATTTTAATTTACATAGGTCAATATAGAAAAGATGGATGGATTGTGTGAGCAGTGAAATGAAAGAAAAGGGAGTTAGTGATAGTATGACGGATGACAGGACAGAATGGAAGAAAAAAAACGTGTTGCGCCGACCCCAAGTAATATGGGATAAGAAAATGAGGTCAATATGTCTGGGTGTAATTTTGTTTATCTATAATATATATGTATTTAGAAATATATAAGTATGTTTATCAGTTGTCTAGTACTCATAACACAAGCTCTGCTTAGCTTGAGACTAGACGGCGTTATGTGATAGTTGTGGAATATTATTATTATTAATATAGGCTACAAAATGTCAGAAACTAGTGCACGGTTCTAATTGGTTGTACATATTTCCAAATTTAATTAGGCATTGATGTGATGATTTCCCGCCAACGTAAGATTTATTGCTAGAAGATTTGCGTATATGTATGTTTTTGTGTAAAAAAATACGCTCCTGCCAATCCTTTTGCCAAGTTTGATTCTGGTAATGTTTCTACGACTGGTTAATATTTTTATGTCTTTGTTCGGCGATGAAGATGAAAATTAAATAAAAAAGCGGTTTACGACTTGACAAACTCTTTGATTTAGATTCCGAGGTCCGAGCATATATTTCAGTGTCGTCAAATACGATATGCAAGTGTTCTGTGTAACTGTAAACGTTCAGAATATGTAACACATGTAGCACACCTCCATGTATTGGTTTTTACAGTGTAGAAACTTAAATTTTAAGATCTGTCTCTAATAATTTGCAGCTTAGATACATTCATGCGAAATGAGAAAAGTGGGAAGTTGCAGATGCTTATTTTTTCGGAATCTTTTTATTTTGAAGCTTTGTTATATATGATTCAGTTTTAATTAATTAGATCGAGTCACATTTACGTAATTCTAATTGCGTTACTGCTTAGTATTATTTATAAATCTCAATTTCTAAACTTACAACGTATTGAAGTAAATCTTGTTAGAGTTATAGAAAATTATAATGATATGTCTCAGGTTCACATTCACAAACTTTGTCTTTTGATAAACTTCAGTTCTCAAATGAAACTCGACATAGCTTTAAACATTTATTATAACAATAGTACATTTAAACCGAAACACGTTGTAACCAACATCGTAAGCTCGCTTGAGATCACTCGATAATACTGATATGTACGAATTCACTACGACACGGGTCATTCACTTGGCGGTGGACGTGGATGGCTCAGGTTCTGGCTCTGGCTCCCCGAGGCTGGTCTCTTCAGCGTGGCAGCGTTTGCGGTGCTTGTGAACGAAGTAGTACGAAGGGAACTTGCAGCCGCAAGTTTTGCACGGGTAGTAGTGCAGGGTTGTCCGGGTTTGCGACTTGCGGTGTCGGCACGGCCACGAACGTTCCGGAGAATTTTCTTGCCATGCCACGTTGAGAACCCGGCTGAACTGTACCGGTCCATCGCATGATGCTATGTCGAGAACTGTGTTGCTTGTGCGTTTTGGCGGTTCTGGAGCCTCAATGCGCTCAACATCCAACTCGCTTGATGTTGTCGATGATGGTGAAGGCGGTGGTGGTGATGCGGGTGGGGAAGGGACCCTGGCGCGACGGGGCACCGGCCGGTGGGCCCCTGGGGGCGGCGCGGGGCGAGCTACGCAAGGGCTGGGCCCCAGCCAGGCGCGGTACAGAGACAACATGCTCGCTCGCGGTCGCTCGACGACTGCGAGTCGCCGAACAGAGAGCCTCTTTATATACGTCGCGGCAGGGCTTGATTCAAATTTATATTACTTTGATTTTTAAGAGTCAACATCGGAAACGTTATTGGATAGTGCGATGTTAAGATTTTACTCTTTATTGATGGGTTTTACATGGTCAAATACGACCAAGCAAGTAGATAAGCGATTTTTATTCTGTTTTATCATGGCTCTTTTTCAATGGTTTAAGAGTGATCGTTATTTTATTTTTTTTATGGTTAGAAATCACATTATTTAAAGTAAGATTAGAGAAGAAAAGTTGGATGAGTTGTTTTGACTATTATTATATTCAAAACAACTGATCAAATTCTTCTTCTTTTCCTTATTTTTTCTGACAAGTCGACTTCATAGAATTCCAGTATAAGAAAAAAAAACTCAAAATTCGTAAATTTTCTTAGCTTCACCACATTCCAATCCCTTTCACATCTTTTGGGAGTATTATTTACACAAAGTGAAATATGAAGCGTATTCTGCGACGTCCCCGCTCCCCGGGCAATAACGACTATTCAGTCGAGTGTCTGTGACTTTACAAACAGTTAATCCACTTACAACTCCCTCGATACCGCCATTGACTTTGTAAAACGTCATCTTTTCAAAATATTAACTGACAAATGTTCTTCTTAACTTTTTAAATTCTGTTACATTTTTTTTTTATATTTACATATCTAAAGAGACAAAATGACTCTCCTTTATACGTAAGACTATTTTCAGAAATCTTCGGGTACCGTAAAACGGGGTGAATAGAGACTTAGGGGTGAATAGAGACAAAAGTTTGGTTTGGTTTTTCACTTTGATACCATAATATCATCCTCTAACAAAGCATCGATTTTTTAGAATAACAATTCATTAATAAATTGATCTAGTTAAATGCTGCAAAAAATATTCATATATCGAGAAAATACCCTTTAAAGTTTTGTCTCTATTCACCCCATTTTACCTGAGTATTTTTCCATTTTCTTACATTCGCGAGTATTTATTTTTATGAAGTATTGGTTTGTTTACAAGATGTTTTCCGAGATGACATCAAGCTGAGTGGATAATTTATTTACATATTGATATTTGATGTTGTGTCCTATAAATATTATTAGATAGACTACTTCACTTGAGAGTATAGTTCATGCAACAATACCTATTATAAAATAGTTTCCTTGCAGATATCATACAGCAGGAATAGATTGAATTATTTTTTGTCATGATTTTTAAACACATTGACTGTGTCAAAGAAATTTAACGTCCCGAGTAACAACTAATTTTGCACAATTTCTAAGATTGTCGTTCTGTACACATTGTCATCCCTTGTCTTACTTGAGACTGAGGGGAGTTCGTTTAAAAATGCACGAATCCCCAGTGACCGCCGTTGGGTATAATTTCAATGATGCTTGATCGCTTTGAGAGCCGTGACAAAAACCTTTTTATTTCGAGCCTTTGTATTTGTTTGATAGTCTAGGAGCATAGTTTTTATTTAAAAAAACTGGCCAAGTGTGAGTCGCACGAAGGGTTCCGTACCGTCCTTAGGAAAATTCGGCAAAAAAATCGCGTTTGTTGTATGGGAGCCCCCCTTAAATATTTATTTTATTTTGTTTTTAGTATTTGTTGTTATAGCGGCAACAGAAATATATAATTTGTGAAAATTTCAACCGTCTAGCTATCGCAGTCGTTGAGATACCACCTGGTGACAGACAGAGGGAAAGACGGACGGACAGACAGCGAAGTCTCAGTGATAGAGTCCCGTTTTTACCCTTTGGGTACGGAACCGTAAAAAGATCTCAGAAATATTTTTTCGATCTGTTTTCCAAAGGTGAACTTTTTGTGAAGTATATTACATTGAATAAATTCCCAGAACTAGCAAGCTCAAAGGAGAACTAAATTCGTCAAAAATTTAATATTCAATTACCGTATTATCCGAATTTCTCATTACATTATTCTTAATCTCGCTATAACGATCGAAACATAAGTTAATCCGCACAACATTAGTGGATGACAGCCATAATCCCCGGCTTGGTTGACAGCGTAAACCCGACGAACTCACCACACACAGAATTGTAAATCGAGCATCGGGCATGCGGGACCGGCGTGCCTTTTGTAAGATTAACAGATGAAACGGTCCATCCAGAGCCGCGTTGTCTTCACACCAATCATTCTCCACGATTACTAAGATTATGTAAACATCAAATTAAACTGGTATAATTATCTATCGAACCAGTATCAGATTCGCCACTAACTGATAAAAAAAAATCGATTATTTCATAGTACCTGCATAAAGTATTTATATGGGAAACACGTCATGACAAATTGTATAATAAAATCAAGGCACGTTCAGCATAGAGGCATTTAATCTGCAAAATGTCTGCGGCTGTTTGCGAGGTAAATAAACACAGATAGCCGGTCTCGTTAAATTTTCGCGCTTGGTGGAACATCGGTGCGCAAATAGAGGTGACATCCCGCTCTACAGCTAACCCACCCGTGGGATCTGAAGTGTAGGGAAATTGTGTGTACACGAGTGTATTGCTTGTTTGATTATGTACAAGTGAATAGGGGTAGATTTATGTCATGATATGTTTATGCTTCTGCCTGCGGCTTCGTCCGCGTGAATGTCGATTTTTGCGTACGTGTAGTCGCCATCAGACAAAAAGTGGCCTGTCTTTTTTTTGGGGTTCAAGCTTATTCTGCACCAAATTGCATCAAAATGGGTTAGTAGATTAATCATAAAAACGTAACAGACAGAGTTACTTACATATTTCTAATATTATTATGGATTGTGAGTCCCTGCTGGGCGCCAATAACTGAAAATCTGAAACGTTTCAATAAAATAACGACTACGTGTTTCGTGCTTTAACTAACGACAGTCAATGAATAATAACTAACGATCTTTATAAATTCATTCCAATAGTTGATACATGTTAGATGAAACAGTTTATTCGATTAGTACCACGTTGGGCGCCATTTCATCAAAACTCTGTATAAGCTTTGAAATTGAATAAAACGTTGAATCGTGATCCAATTAGCGCTTGAACAAATATCAGTAATTGGTGGGATTAATCGACAGTGCTCGGCGCAGATAATAAAACTGTGGAACAGACTTTGAACTACAGTTTGATTTTCAAAATGTTTTTGTAATAAAATCAATATTACAAAGACGAAATATAGCGGGACTGCTGAAGAAAAAGCCATCACTTCTCGTTGACGTGGTTGCACTGACGGCGAGACCACCACTTCCCAAACTCTATGCCTACGAGAATCTTGTCATACGGCTTCCACTTCCAAAGCGTGAACAATCGCACTCTCTAGAGTTTCTAATAGGTCTCAAATCAATGTTGTGAATGAAATCAATCCAGTCAATCAAATATGATTTTTGTTAATAGGCATTCCGTTATTACATAGATAACCCAAAATTAGAGCAAAATGTAAAATACCGAGATTCCCTGTAATAAATCTTATCATAGTCATACCACAACCAAACAGCTGTAGTCGTATCCATCACACAGTAATCTGTGGCATGTTCTCTCGTAATAGTCTGGTATCCGTAAGACAAACGTCGTTGGTTTGCTCAGAGATTGCAGACGCTAATTAGCACTCAGAGGCACCGAACTACAGACAGACGAAACGCTGACTATGTATATGGTGTCGGCTGAAAGACATTTTGAGATTTAGGTTTGTATTAGTGAGGCCTTTTGGATTATACTTTATTACCATGTTGGGCGCCATTTATTTTTTCTTTTAAAATCGGCGCACAACACGGCTCCCGTTTTTACCCTTTGGGTACGTAACCCTAAAAAGATATAGATGGGCTGATGCGTCTTCTCTCTACTTCTTTGATTATGGCTTCCCTTAGGAGCTTATTTTCTTATGATCACACTTGCAAAATACTATTTTCATCCCATGTTATAATATTATCATCACTGTACACTAAAGCCGATACGAATTCCATCGATTCTCATAGACTTATACTCACTTCCTTGAAATAAAAACCGCTGTTTAAAAGTGCAGCTCCAATAATATCTTGTTCTATAATCTTAACTAAAGTGCATAAATGTAATTACACAGTAGTTTGAGAGTTATTAACTGCGAGCACAAATCTGTTCGTCTAATAGTTAATTATTTAACTTGCGCTGATGCAGTTTAGTGCGCCTTTGCCTAACTACCCGCAAAACTGTTTGTTTGGTGTCTGGGCTCTGTTGGATTTATGCTAGCAGAAATTACTTAAGTATTATAAAAGGATTAGATAGAAAACATAAATTGAACGAATTTAATAAATTGCTTTATACAAATACCAAGCAAAACGCGAAACTAAATAATAAATGCACATATTAATTCAAACAAACAACACGTATGTATGACGCGTAGTACTTTAATTTGTATAACAAATAGCGATAAATAATTAAACAAACATTGTATCGGTATCGGAACTAAATTGGCGCTAATCTGCTTTCGCTTCAAATTGGCGCCCAACATGGGCCCGCTGAATATTGCACGACTCGCCCGCCCGGCGCTCGGCCGCGACGTGATTTACGGATCATCTCTCACTGTTCTGAATAAACTTGTTAATATGCAACTAACGCTTGAATAATAAACTATATGGAAACTAGATTTTCGTTTTGTTGTTCTGTGTGAATGGTTTAGCTGTTTTGATTTTGGTGTTATTTAATTTAGGATGTTCGTTTTGTATGTAGATGATTATATGAGGCTCTTCAATCGCTAGTTCTAAAATGCAATGTAAGAATTTCACATCATATCAGTCTTCAAGCATTTTATGCTAACTTGTACTACTACACAATACACGTTTTAAACATTCAAGGAATCAAAACTTGGCAAACGGACTCTTTATAGCAGCGCCGTTTGTGGGGAAAAGATTATATTCTATCGTGTTTATCGTATCTAGATGATGTTCAACTACTCCCGATTGTAGCAACATTGACTAATCACTAATTTTCCTCTACAGCGGTCACAGAACGCATCGGTACACCGTCATCAACAGCCACGCTAACAACAACGACAATCACAACAACGTCGTCGAACTGTGCCGTGTGCAACATGTCCGGCGCGACGCGGACAGTGTCCAGGTCGCGCGCCATCCACTACGGACTCAAAGAAGAAGCTGTTGGTGCGTGTGGTATTGTATATTGTATAATAGCACTTTATTTACCAGCGACATTGTTCGCGAGAATCTTGTCGCAAAAACTGTAACACCCCTTAAACTGTATTAAGAGGGTAGTTTTGAGAAACTAATAATGGCAGTTTTTATTATTCATGTTGGTAAGACTTTGTGCCAAGTATCAAGATTATTAGTCAAGAAGTAAAAATCCTCCAGACAATTAAATGGTTCTATTGGTGGTAGTTTTAAAAAAGAAGATGTTAAACTATATTACTAACGGATTTTACTATTTGTACTGACTTTCAAGTATAAAGGCATACGGAATGAGATTTTGCACACATACGAAATGCCCCAATTTTGGATAAGTAGTTACTTCTTGATACAAATATTTAAAAAAATTGAGGCAACTACCCAGTTCGTTTTCGCTCTATTATTGACTAGCATTTGCCCGCGACTTCGCCCGCGTACATAAAATATATGTCGCTCAGGAATAAAGCAGCTTTCTATCGGTGCAAATATTTTTGCAATCGGTCTAGTACTTTCAGAGATTACCTCCTACAAACAAAACGTTAGCTAGTTAAGTTTAGTACAAGTGTAGATAAATAAAGGTTCATTCACACACATCGACCAGTCAGAATGTTGGTTAATTCTTGTATCGTTTATTCTGCTGGCAATGAACACTGTTTCTGTGTTCGTAGGTGCTCGGGTATGCGAGCCGTGCCACTGCAGATGCGTCCGGTCGCGGTACACGCGGTGTCCAGTGCCCACGTGCCCCGGCCCCAGGGTCCGCGCCAAGCGGCTGAGGCACCTGCCGCCGCGGTGGCACGACCTGTCGCTGGAGCTCAAGAGGCCGCTCATGGACGAGTTTGGTGAGTATCACGATGTGCATCTTTCATTAATATTTTTTTTAATAATGTCGATGTCTTTCGACTGTCGAGTGACTACCAATTAGGTCACTTTAGAAAAGCCTTCTGCATTTTATTGAATTAAATAGTTAATAGTGGTAATAGGTAGTAGTAGTACCTCACAATTTTAATGTTTTTTTTTTAATTGTGAAAGCAATCGAAAGGATATAAACTAGTAGTTTACAGCGATTCTACCAGATTTAGCTTTACCATTTAAATTTAAATCTTTATTTTTATTCTGAGGCAAGAGTATAAAGGTAGCCATACACGCTAAGATATACCTGAAAGGTTTGCTTGCACAGTTATACCTGTCAAGTAAGCTTGTATGGAAACCTGCACAGGTCCGCAGCATAGACGCTCCGATTTACCTGTACGACTAACCTGTACGGCAAACCTATCAGGTATACCTTAGCATGTACGGTGGGCATAAGACTTAAGATTATAATACAAGTTATAATAATCAACTTTTTCTTCTTATTTCACAGAAATCCCTAGCGAGTTAAGCAAATGTTGTTTAGCTTGCTTCAAAAGAATAACTAGGAGGTTAGAAACCGTGGTGGAAGGAGGCCTAGCACCGGAACCCACGGAGGAGGAAGCTGCCAGGTTCAGGTCTCTCCTGCGTGAGCATGGGACCGCGTGGGACAGGATCGCAGCCGTCAGTGGGCGGACGCCGGCCAGCTTGAAAGCGTTCTATTTCACCTATAGGTAAGTGACTTTGACTTCTATTGTGTTGGTAGGTGTCGTAAAGTTTGTATTGTAACCACTTTTTTCTTGCTTTGAATGTTATCCTTATTTGTACGGATCAATCATGTTCACAGAAAAAAGCTCCAACTGGACACATCGTGTGCCGACCGGCCGTCCCAGCCGCGCAGCACGTCGAGCGAGGACAGCGCGCTGTCATCGGCCGACACGGACACGGCGTCAGGGGGCTCCCCCGGCGCGCCGCCCGGGCCGCCCGCCCCCGCGCCGCGCACGGACGCCGTGGCGCCGCGCCGTCCTCGCCGGGACGAGTACGACTCGTCGGCGACCGAGACTGCTGACGAGGAGAACGATGCTCCTAGTGCTAAGGTGAGTACACGCCGCCCGGGCCGCCCGCCCCCGCGCCGCGCACGGACGCCGTGGCGCCGCGCCGTCCTCGCCGGGACGAGTACGACTCGTCGGCGACCGAGACTGCTGACGAGGAGAACGATGCTCCTAGTGCTAAGGTGAGTACACGCCGCCCGGGCCGCCCGCCCCCGCGCCGCGCACGGACGCCGTGGCGCCGCGCCGTCCTCGCCGGGACGAGTACGACTCGTCGGCGACCGAGACTGCTGACGAGGAGAACGATGCTCCTAGTGCTAAGGTGAGTACACGCCGCCCGGGCCGCCCGCCCCCGCGCCGCGCACGGACGCCGTGGCGCCGCGCCGTCCTCGCCGGGACGAGTACGACTCGTCGGCGACCGAGACTGCTGACGAGGAGAACGATGCTCCTAGTGCTAAGGTGAGTACACGCCGCCCGGGCCGCCCGCCCCCGCGCCGCGCACGGACGCCGTGGCGCCGCGCCGTCCTCGCCGGGACGAGTACGACTCGTCGGCGACCGAGACTGCTGACGAGGAGAACGATGCTCCTAGTGCTAAGGTGAGTACACGCCGCCCGGGCCGCCCGCCCCCGCGCCGCGCACGGACGCCGTGGCGCCGCGCCGTCCTCGCCGGGACGAGTACGACTCGTCGGCGACCGAGACTGCTGACGAGGAGAACGATGCTCCTAGTGCTAAGGTGAGTACACGCCGCCCGGGCCGCCCGCCCCCGCGCCGCGCACGGACGCCGTGGCGCCGCGCCGTCCTCGCCGGGACGAGTACGACTCGTCGGCGACCGAGACTGCTGACGAGGAGAACGATGCTCCTAGTGCTAAGGTAAGTACACGCTGCCCGGACCGCCCGCGCCCCCGCCGCGCACGATATAAATACCCCATCTCGTCAAGTCTTCTGTCACCTATAGGGATTGAAGAGCTGAACGAAATGGAGTACTCAGTCGCAAAGACATGACCATGACGAATAGGACGCGAAAATACTCGTTGAATCAATCTAACGCGAACGATTAAAGGGCTACGCAAAGATTTTTATAATAAACCCATCTACAATTCCCGTCACGGATCTTGAGCGCTGGTTTCAAGTTGCGCAGAAGTCAAATATTCGGTCTCTTCTTCTTCTTCGGTGTCAGTGAT
Organism: Mythimna ferrago; assembly: GCA_910589285.2. NCBI lineage: Eukaryota > Metazoa > Arthropoda > Insecta > Lepidoptera > Noctuidae > Mythimna > Mythimna ferrago. The sequence goes on along the minus strand of OU342690.1, from coordinate 14,285,044 downwards.
TGGCTCGCCGCGCCATCGCGTCATAGATGTCACTCCTGATTCGTTCCCTGCGTTGCTGCATGTATCTAACAACGAAGACGATTGGCTCGCTAATGTATGGAATGCGCAAAGCGATCCCCACTCTGACGCCGAGCGCTCAAGATCCGTTTCGGTAATTGTAACAAGATGAATTTCCCCACAGATCGTCCCCCCGACGTCATTACCAACCGTGGTGTCGTCGGCGTCGTCGTGCAGCCCCGCGGTGGGCAGCAGCCCCGTGACGTCAGTGGGCCGCAGCTCGGGCGCGCCGCAGACCGTGCGCGACGTCGTGCTCAACCTCATCGAGATCAGCTTGACGAGGGACTCGCAGCCACAGCATCCCTCCATCAAGCCGCATCAGATCAAGGTAGATTAGCATAATCCAAAATCTGACAACCCATGGTTATTGTGTTACCCATTGTTTGAGATGTAGAGGTCACATAGACAATCATTTTATGAAAAATGCTCGTATTCTGCTGTGTCTGAAAGATTCTACAGTGCTTGGAAAAAACTAAGCAGATGAGATAATAATGGATAATATCACCAAGGACACAAACCAAGAGACATATATGTGGGTGTCTCATCACGAACTTGCTAACTCGGGATTATTTCGGAAATATTTTAAAATAACTTCTCCCGCTCTGGGTGGACCCCAGTCCACCCAGAGCAGGAGAAGTTGTTTAGTTTGTTTTTAGGGTGTATCAGACTTTTACTGATTTAGAGATTGCGCAAACCAAAGATTTTTAATCGGCCGATAGTTTGGATGGTTGCTTAATCAGTATGAAGCTGTATGGAAGTGCGCACACAAAACGATTCAGAATCGGCCGACAAAAAGTTTAGATTCATACTGATTAAGCAACCAACTTAACTATTGGTCGATGGTTTGCGGTGTCTCTTAAACTGAGCCGTGTTTCTTGCCCTTTGCGTTACAGGTTTACAATAATTCTTTCGAATGATCCCGTAATCCATAGGACTTACTCAGACATTGGTTGATTTAGTTATTGGATCACAATAATAATACAAAGGCTAAAGTTTGTATGTTTGGGTGTTTGTTACTTCTTCAAGCTCAAAAGGCTGAATAGGTTTGGATAGTGTTTGTCTTGAAATAGAACAAAGTAATAAATAATTTTCAACTTTCACGCGGGTAATATCTAGCCGAAATATAAATGTATGGCCGGCCCAGCTGAGATACTTTTAGCGATTTCAGAGTTAGTTTCCAAAGTAAATTTCTTCTATTTCTAATCGATTATTTCAATTAAAAATTGTAACGTGGGAATGTCCATCAGGTGACGTCGTCGATGGCGAGCGGGCGCGAGGCGCTGGCCACGCTGTCGGTGGTGAACAGCTCGCACGTGGGCCCGCTGGGCGCGGCCAGCCCGCAGCGCGCCGCCACCATCACGCCGCTGTCGCACGCGCCCGACAAGGACGTCATGCTGCTGCACATCGAGCCGCGCCACGACAGCCTCGCTCCGCGCCAGGACAGGCACGAACCCTTACTGGACCTCAGCGTCAAGAGGCCGAGGCATGACCAGCCGTTCTCGCATCCCAATAAATCGGTTAGTAGTTTTTTTTTTTTTCTATCGTTACTAAGCCTTTGGTTTTCTTCACCATACTAATATAAATTCAAAATTGATAAACATTGCAACATGTATTTTTCCGCCCCCAGGTATACCGAAACTCAACCGATTACAGACCACAACAAGAACGGGAATCTCCAAACCAATACAACTCCAAACCCAAGTCCGTGGGTGCCCCACCAAGACCAACCCTAAAGCCGTCTCCTAACCCTAAAGGCTCCATAACCCTGGGCACTCCAGTAGAGTCAAGGTTCGAGCCTCATAGGAATCCTCCGGAGCCTAAGACCGGCTCGATAACGGCGGGGACGCCTGTGCATCACCTCCCTGATAAGAGAACGCTGGACTTCTATAAGAGAAGGAGTCCGGGTGGGCCCGCGGCGTACTATGCAGCGCCTGGCAGTCAACCCAGGCCGCAGTCACCGAGTTTTTCACCTGTGAGTTTTATTTTTAACTTGTATTCAATCTGCAGCAAATAATTTTGTATTAATTTGTATTATTGAACTTTGAAGTCTAAAATTATTTCCTAAAGCAAAAAACCTGAGAATATGAAATAGCATAAAAAATCCTGGATTGTTCGAGAGTGGCACTTTTAAATACGAAATACGTGAATGTTTAATAGAAGACATGAATAATTAATAATTAGTTATGGGCCCGAACGTGGCCGTGTTTTTACTAGATGATATTGAACTCAGTTTATTTTGTTTTTTAGTGTATGTGAGCGTTATTAAGTCAAGGAAATGGTGTTTGCTAAATTCAAACGTTCCATTTTATAGAATTTTGTATTACCTCAAAATTCACTCAATTTTGACTGTTCATAAAATATTAGTATAAGTGTAGGATTTAAGTGTACCTAGCGCAACAGTTGGAAGTAATGAAGCATTTGTGTGGCACAGACGGGCAGCGGCGGCTACACGCGCAACCCGTACGGGCTGGAGCAGCGGCAGATCATCATGGCGGACTTCATCACGTCGCAGCAGATGCACGGCGGCGCGCGGCGCGAGCGGGAGCGCGCCGCGTCGCCGCAGTTCCGGCGCGACGCCGTGTCCGTCATCCAGCGCCACACGCCGCAGCACGTCTACCCGCACCCGCACCCGCACCCGCCTCCTGGTCAGTACCACTACATCACTCGTCTCCCTAACATCACAACAATACCTAAACTTACTGACCTTAATACCTAGGACTGCAGGATTATTTAAAAGAGTCACGCGACCGTGGAACACGGGTGGGTTTTAGCCAGTGAAAATCTGGCACTCCATCTCGCTCCTCCCTAAACAGGAGAAGTTATTTGACGCTTTCCCACCCCTAAAAAAAATGGAAGTGATACCTTGCTTGAGATAAAATGAGCAAGGTTTTATTACACCGCGCTATGTGAGTGTATGAATAAGACAAGCTATTGAGCACCACAAGAAACAAATTAAAATGTGTGTTAGATAAATAGAACTGTGGTTTTTTAGTTAGGAGGTTTTCAATTCACAAGTGAATCTAGGCTGTAGATGCTTTTATTGTTCATAACAGCGAAACACCGACGTATATAAAGATCTATAGAATGATAATTTCACTTACCTACAAAAAAATATTTGTCAATTTCACTATATGTCTTCTATATTATCTGAGTTGTGTGTTTCCTTCCATATATTATTTAACAGCTACAAATACCTATCATGATAACCATTAATGACATAAGAAAGCCAACGAATTCCTATAAAATAGTGACGTACACCAAAATACGTGGCGTCTCTATTTGCGTGTAGCCCCGGCGCCGTATAACTTGTCTTATTCGCTACTCTAAGATGAGCGGGCCGCGTCGCCGCAGTTCCGGCGGGACGCGTTGTCCGTCATCCAGAGGCACTCGCCGCAGCACGTCTACCAACATCAGCACCCACAACCGCCGCCAGGTAATATCTACTTCCTTTTATATATTTTTTTTTGTGGATTATAAGATAGCTCCTTTCCAAAATACACGTTACGATTTTTCTATCCAGAGAAAACCAATTCAAAATTCCGAAACAGCAAATAATGCCGGAGAATAATTTATATTATTAAGCAAAAATGTATCTTTCTACACTAAGCATAAAAATGTAGGGTCTAACAGACAAATCAATTGGACAAAAGTTAATAATTGTCATTACTACGGAGCAGTAGTGGCTTAGTAGTAACGGCCCCCACTTACGAGTTCTTGGTTCTATTCATTTAGCATTATCCTCGAAACTATTATGTCATAGAACTAAAAATAAAATCGAAGACGTGTGACATCCACCAACGCGCACAAAACCCGTGTGGTGGATTGTTCCATTACCTTCTCCTAGAGAGGTATAAATCCCATCAATATCGTACATTTTACGTGATGACAACTACAAATTTCTACATATTTATTATTATTTATCTAAACTTCATGTACAGTGTCAAATAATAATAATAATGTCAGTTATATGTGTAGATGTGATGTACAGTCTTTATTCTGGAAACCTCATTATTCCATTCGATATCAGTTTTATTTTTCTAGTTTAGAACAGTACTTTAGTGCTAAAAGGCTCCATACACGGTAGGATTTGTCCGTACGATTCGTCGCTTCAAACCGATCGTAATGACGAATCGAGAGTGATTGTCAAGTTAAATCATACGATTCTCTTCTCTTGACTATCGATTCGTCGCTTACGATCGATCTGAAGCAGTGGATCGTACAGACAAATCGTACAGTGTATGGGGCCTTTAACAGTCGTAACGCTAATTCTACATGAGGATTTTGAGTTTTCAATATTTTCTTATATCGTTTGTAATAGCCCTTCATACTAAACATAAGATTGTTCTCAGGTCACGAAGCGTTCACGTCGTTAGTAGACGTAGCGTCAGCAGCGACTGCACTACCCGTACCGCGCGGCTCGCAAGCCGACGGCAAGCAAGAGGCCAAGCAGCAACAGTCGCAACAACAGCAACAGCAACAACAACATCATGACCTCAGGTTTGTCAACAAACATATTTTGTTACTGGTAAAATTACTTCGTTTATACTTGTAATTTTTTTATTTTTTTTTTTATAATGGATAGGCTCGCGTTTGACCACAATCTCACCTGATGGTAAGCGATGATGTGGCCGACGATGGAGCACGCTTGCCTAGAAGCAATCTATTCACTCTTGACTTAAAGACCCCTAGGTTATAGCTATCAGGAAACACAGACACCGGCAGGGAATTCCATTCCTTAGCTGTACGCATAATGAATGTACTCCCAAAACGCTTTGTACGATTGATGTCTGAGGAAGAGTGGGAGGAGGTACATCGAAATGATCTGATGTGTTCTCAGTCCTTCTTCATTATTTATTACTAGCTTTTGCCCGCAGTTTCGCTCGCGTACATAAAAAATTAATATTGGTCCAATAATTTTTGAGTTATTCATTACAAACAAAAATAGTAAAAGTGTAGCTCATTATTGTTAACCACGAAACAGGAAAAAACACAATGTATTGTAAATGTTAGTCATATTAATAAAATTACTGCACTTATTTTTTTTTTGTATACTAACTTAAATAGCTACCTATCAAAGAGAAGCGGGTTTTATATAAGGAAAAGGCCGAATTAACTGAATTAAATTGTACTTATATTTATTATTTTCATTTCGCAGGTTTATGGCGCAGAAATTCCCAATTGGTTCTCAATTCCCGGTAAGCGTTTACATCAATATTAGTATTAATTATTTGTATATTTAAATAAATAGCGGAATTTTAACTGAATATTATTGATTGATTTTACAGCAAATGATGGATAGAAGAGTTCAGTCACAACCTCAGTACATGGAGAGAGACAGACAGATACAAATACAGAGGAGAGACGCGTAAGTTAACAGCTTTAATTTTTACTGTATTAGTACTGTACTTTAATGTTTACTGTATTAGGACTGTACTTTAATGTTTACTGTATTAGGACTGTACTTTAGTTTTACTGTATTAGGACTGTACTTTAGTTTTTACTGTATTAGGACTGTACTTCAATTTTTACTTTATTAGGACTTTAATTTACCTGCAGCAGTTTTATCCTCCGATAATTTAGTTGTCTTCAAGGCATGAATGAATATAATAGTTCTCTTCAGTTAATGAGAGCTGTGGTGGCCTAGCGGCCTAGTGGTAACGGTCCCGACTTACGTATTCTAGGTTGCTGATTCAAACCCAGCCAGATACATTACTTTGTGTAATTTATTTCATCACCACTGCTCTAAAAACGGTGAAGGAAAACATCGTAAGGAAACCGACATGTCCTAGAACCAAAAATTCGAATATATGTGACATCGACCAAACCGCACTGGGCCGGCGTGATGGATTACGGCTCACTCCCTCTACTAGAGAGGAGGCCTGAGTCCCAGCTGTGGGAACATTATAAGGCTGATTATGCTATTATGCTCTTCAGTTAAACTTGCCACGCCGGTAGACCATGTCCTAGAATAGCACTTAGGATACTTTTTATCCCGGGGTATGTTCTTTTGGGATAATTTGCTACAGTCGCGCGGGCGATGCCACTGGCAATAGACATTCATATTTTTCTGTCATCAAACTGAATAGCGTCTGTTCTGTGTCTAGTTTGCAATGGCAGAAACGCTTTCTTCTCTTTACCTTTTGGGTTTTGCCGTCAGAAAAAAATATGACTACGTGCATTTGAATCAATTGGCTGAATCTTGGACCTATACCATGACATTTAAAGTAAGATTGTTTTAATTTTGTTTCAGTGTGGGTAAAAGACAGAGCTATACAGGTTGTCTAGCGCCATCTCTTACCCACACTGAAATAAGATTAAAACAATGTTACTTTGAACGTCATTGTAACCCCGCTGATCATCAATGGGCTACCTTACAATACACAAAGTTGTTAAACGTTGAGTGATTCTAATTCAATTAACCATCGGCCTAGGCATCTCATTGAATGCCGGCATTTCATGAACGGCCCAGGCGTTCAATTACAATTATTGACACACACAGCAGCACTTGTTGCTTCCTACCTATATTGGAGAACAAACTCTTCAAATATAATGTCGAATTGTGTTGTATATCCATTCTATTGTTACAGTGAACGCGCTATCCACGCGATACACGAGCGGCACGCGATGGAGCAACAACAGCAACAGCAACAACATCAGAACCAGCAACAACAACAACATCAGGCGCAGATCATTCACGAGCGGCATCATATGCAACACTCCATCGTAAGTCATGTTACTATTTGGTAGCGGTGCGACTGAACCAATTCGATACTTCACACCTTAATATGTTGTCTAAAAAAATATTGACAAAGAAATTAATGAGCTGGAAGATAATAACTTATAGCATCCTGGTAGTCTGGAAGTCTACACTAACGTAGTTGGGAAAGGCTAAGCCATCTGCCACAAATATAAAAATATCTGCTTTAGATTCCCTATATGGATCACGATGTATCGAGCTGGTACAGTTACACTGTGATTTGGCTGCTGTACAAACTAGCTGATTGCTGAAAATCCTCCAAAGCTGCTGGCTTCTGCATAAATAAACTGCTCAGCGATTTATTATCCATCATTTAGCTGAGATTAAAACATAAGTCGTACGATATAGCACGCGATGCAGGAGCGACACGCCGAGCAACAACACCAGCAACAGCAGCAACAGCAACAACAACAACAGCAACAGCAGCAGCAACAACAACAGCAACAGCAGCAACAACAACAGCACCAACAACAACAGCACCAACAACAACAGCACCAACAACAACAACAACACCAGCAACAGCTACAACAACAGCATCAACAACAAATTATACAAGAGAGACATCATCAGCACCTTATGGTCAGTTTATACGTATACTGACTTTTGTTCGATACCTGCCCTTATTTTCCTGTGCCGGTAGATTGATACATAGATATATTATTTAGCTTCTTTATTAAAATTACGGTATGAACTCTATAGGAATAAGTGATGTCGTGGTTAAAATATTAGCCAGTTAGTTGGCTGAGTGGTGTTGGGGCTGGTGGCCCGGTGTATGCCACTGAGGAGAGGGTAGAAGTGTTATAGAGCCGGGAACAATGGAGGGAATGGGGATGGCTTTTGCCAGGCTGTGGGACAGTATAGGCTACATATAACAATGAATATATAATAATAACTCGTCAGAATAGGTCGTCGTCGCGTTGTTTCGAATGAAACTAAGAAAAATAGTGTTTTTTTTTATTGTGACGCTTCGAATTGTTTTTTTTTGTTAAAGATGATGATGGGTTGCGTTTTACAATTTATAAAAGACACCACCCTCTCTCCATAAATTTTTTTTCAGGACTCAAATTATTCTTGCTCCCGTAAAATTGCGTGACATGTTCTTACGAGGTTTTCGCTGCCGAACGACAATAATGTAGTTAATAGGTAGGCTGCAAAAGTGTAATGTTTTATCAGTCATGTTTTGCCCTACAGAGCGTGTCATCCCAGGACGGAGAGCGGCGCATGATTTCCTCTGTGACGTACAGCACGCCGAAACCCAGGGCGCAAACACCGCATCATCTTGATAGGAAAGACACGTATGTATTACTCGTATTATATTCTTTACTAATAATTGTTCACAGGGCTAAGCTTATTAGCAAAAATGGCACATATAAGAACTTATAGACTCTTTGTGTACTTTGCCAGGCTTGATATAACTTTCATGATGATGAGTCTTATGAAATTATGGCCATTTAAAACAGCCTCGATGTCTTAGGCAAACGTAATATTTTGTGGTCCTTAAAATTATCTAAAACACATCCACACGTGAGACGTATTTCGCGATGCCGTGTCAACTGTAGATATTCGCTAAAATAGTGACCATCACTCAGCTACGCCCCTTGATCAATTAGGTCAGCAAATTATAAAACCCTGTTCAAATTGACCAGTTGACGTAAGCGTCTTTTGTAATAATAAAAAAAAAAAAAAATTAAATACCTCATCTTTTCATAAAATAAGAATTGTAACGATTATGATTAAATTTTAAAATAATTACTTCATAATTATATTTGAGAAAAGTTTGCTTAAACATACAACAACGCCTTTACATGCCTGTTGCACTGATAAGTCACTATTTTCTTGTTGATTAGACTATAAGTACTGCTGCACTGTCAAAGAGGTTTTAGCAATTATGATATTAAAACAGTTTCGAAATTTTTGTATCATTTCAAGATTGTTTTTATAGATATTATTTGAGCCCGTGTTTTATTTGACTTACATTTGTCTATGAAAAATTATACATTTACATTTGGCAACATAATAAAATGTGTGTTGGAACTCCTACCAGGCGTACAGTAGTATCGTCTGTGTCGGTGGGCCCCGCCGTGGCCAGTGGCGTAGCGGGCGTGGCGGGCGTGGGCGGCGCGGGGGGCGCGGCGGGCGCGGCCGGCGCGGACAACCGAGCCCGGCCGGCGGAAGGCACCCTCACCGCTGCCTCGCTCATCGATGCTATCATCACGCATCAGATCAGTCAGAGCTCAGACCAGAGGTTCCCGGTAAGTCTTTTTTACCCTAACACAACAAAAAATGACCAGAATTGGAGTTCTTTCCCTGTCTAACTAGATCCCCTTTTGTGTTAAAAGTCCTATCGTCCCTTTGTCTATTACCCTCACCTTCTTTAGCCTTTTTCATTGTCTTGAACAGCTCTTTTAAGTAAATAAGTAGTTATAAAAAAGCAATAGCCAAATAACGCCAATTTAACCAGTTTCAAGTAACAAGATGGTGCAGCTGTTGTCGACTCACTTGAACGATCGATTAGTCTAATGACGATCGAAAATTTAGTTTACCTCTATTTTGAATATTTGAAGCCTCATCTTCAATTTCGCTGTCTTACACCCACTGTTCACGTACGCGTAATTTAATAGACGCGTATTCAGTTATGAAGCTACGCGTCCGTGGACAGTAGGCCTTAGACTTCATCGTATAGGTAGCGGTCTGTAACAACCTTCTGTCCTTCCTCAGGATCGTCCCGACCGAGGAGTGACGCCAGCAGAGCGGGAGCGTGAAGAAGCGGCGCACGCGGCAGCCGCGGCTGCGGCACACACCACCAGCATCAAGCTGGGCGACCTCGCCTCCAACATCATCACGCGCGACTTCTGTAGCCCTACCACCTCCATTATGCACCACAAGTAAGTATTAGCACTATTTTTAGGGTTTTTTTTTGTTGGGTAAAAACCATCCCAATGACATCCCCCGCCCTTGAGCGGAGCGGGAGATAGTGTCAGACTCTTACTGACTAAAAAACCCACCCTGTACCTTCTTGCCTTTCATACCGGGGCTGAGCTACCTTTCGGAGCTAAGCCTGGCCCCAGTAGGCTTCGACCCAGCTGGGCCCTGCTGTTGCTGACAGCTCCTTGAGGCGCGCGGGAACAGTGCGCGCCGTCGACTACTTGGGCTCGGTCCGAACAGTTACAGGACGGTCGGACAGCGACCTACCCATTGCTCGCCGTCCGCAAGCCCGCGCCTAGGGTGGCCGGAAATCGGGATCGGAATCCCGGCGGTGGCTGGGGCGCTGTGAACGCCGTTGCCTAATGCGGTCGGCCTCCTCCTTTGCTAGCATTACTGCTTCGCAGAAGGAGGCGACCGCCTGCCACTCCTCCTTGCTCCGGACCATGGCCTGTACCAAGGCCCGGCGTGGGAGATCGCTGCCGCCGATCGCCTCCACGAGGGCACGGCGATGCTCTGCCCAAGCAGGGCACACCTCCACTGTGTGCTGCACCGTGTCCTCCGGGCTTTCCGCACAGTGGCGACATCCGGGCGTTCCGCACAGTGGTGACACCCGGGCGTCAGCATTTTTAGGGTCGTTGCTTGGGTTGAGAGAATGACTACTGAAGGAATTCGAATGGGTTTTAACCTGTAAAAGTCAGACACACACTTTCGTTCCATTCAGAGCGAGAGAGAATTAGTAAACCACTAAATAACCTCTCTCGCTCTGAATGGAACCCCACCTTAATAAAGGGTTGTTACGTGCAAATACGTCACTTTTAGCATCAGGAATTCAGTTACTGCGTTAATGTTTAATTAGACTTTGACAACGATTCTTTGTGCTCGATTGCTTTTCATCTCTTTTGTTTATTGTTTGTCGTGTAATGAGGTACCAAAAATCTAAGAAAATGGCCGCCACTGCTATAAGAATCGTGTCTTTTTTGACAGTTTTTTTTTAATCTCAAGTCCTAAATGCAAGATTCCAATTTGTTTTTAATAATTCTTAATTTATATAGTGGCGATTAAAAACCGCTAATAAATTATGGGATATTTTATTCAAGAAATGCTCTTTAACAGTCCATAATAAGAAAGTTAGCGGACCAGCGCGCGTGGTATTTTGAAACAGCATCTGCATACACTGAGCTCAAATTAACCGCAATAATTTCTTCCAGTAACAGGTTCAACGTGAGCAACTCGGAGGGCTACGTGAGCGGAGGTCAGGAGGAGTGGAAGCGCCGAGACGCGCCTAAACACGCGCCCTACCTCGAGCCCGTCAGCCCGCCGGACAACCATCCTGCCAACCGGTAACTACTGCTACATCTATGTTCATCAACTATTGTTTTTTCATCATTCACAGCCCATATTAACCTTCCGAAAACAAGGTCGTCAATTGAATTGACACTAAAAAAGAATTGCATAGGTTCCCTACCTAGGTCGGCAAAAACACCCCTTATAGGACCACTTTGTTGTCCGTTTGTCAAGGCCCTTTTTGTCAGGAACGCGTGAAGGTATGAAGCTAAAATGAATATCTAATACTTAGGTCTACTACCCGAAGCAGCAGTGAAAAAAATCAAACTACTAAGTCAACACAATCTAAAGATAACACCAACAGTTTAGGCGCATATTTTGACAATCAAAACCTACAGACTTCACGTTTACCTAGAATCCTGAAATTTGGCATGAATCAAGATCTCAGTACAGGAAAAATACTACTGTTATTTTGTAGTTACTTCACATTTTCATATTGCAAAAGAGGGTAATCCGGGCTGTTTATAAAAGTACATTCAAAACTGCTTAACTCAACTATGCTATTGCTTATTTTGAGCTGCCAAAGTTGAAATGGCCAATAATTGTATAGGGGCCAATAATAATTGAAGCGTTGTCCCTACTTAGATTTTAGACATGTTAACTATTAACACGGTATGGGTTAATGCATGTATGTATTTATTCCAGAAACAACAGCAACCGACGCTACAGCTGCGTGGGCTCGTCCGTGGGGTCGGGCGGCGCGGGCGGCGGCGGCGGCGGCGCGGGCGGCGGCGTGCTCACGGCCTTCGACTACGTCACCAACCGCATCGTGGAGGTCATGCGCAGCGACGCGGACGAGCGCACCAAGCCGCTCGCCTTCCCCACCACGGCCTACGCCTACCCCTACTCCGCGCTCAACGTCGCCACCGCGCCCGGAGATTGTGAGTGCACTTTTGATAACTGTTAAATAGCATGACGGGTGACAGGACAGAATTGAGAAAAAAACGTGTTACGCCGACTCCAAATAACATGGTTGTTTTGTCATAGATTTACAAATGGATCACATTTTCGATATTAGCCCTTCTAAAAACTATATATCTGAAAATGAATATTCGCGTAAAAGCTCATTTTTGACATTAGTATTTTTGAAAACCTCGAAAGAAACAATAGACGACTAGATTCTGGTAGTTGTGTCATTTTTTTAGCAGCTTTAAAAACTATGAAAGTGATATTGAGAACTTTTCATAGCAATTGTTTTGATTTTTATCTTGACATAATTTTATTAATTTATGCCTTCGAAATTGATGAGTGAGATTGTATCGTTGCAGCGTCCAACAGCACGCCGGCGTCGAACCCGGTGTCGACGGCGTGCCCGCCCGTGCCCATGGAGCCCGCGCCGCTCATGTCGGCGCAGTACGAGCCGCTGTCGGACGAGGACTGACGCCCCCTGCCGCACGGCTAGCACAAGCTCCACTCCGTCATCTGTCGCACCTACGCCAAGCTTGGACCCACCACCACGACCTGATGAATATCAAGCCCCTGATGGACACTCCAGCTTAAAACACCAATGCTTCTGGCTAAAAGCTTCAACGATCGAAATGCTGTCATAAGACGTCATGAAATCATCTATCAACGCCTGAATTCATCAGCTTTTGAAAAGGAGCTTTAGAGACGGTTCAAGCTACAAACCTGGCATCAAAAGAAAAAATGAAAAGACCTGATTTTAATTGAAATGTGAGAGGCAACAGTCCGCTTAGAAACAGGCAGAGAAAATAATTGAAGCAGACTGGAAGCCCGAAACACAGGGTGGGAAGACCAAAACTGGAAAAATCAAGCAGAAAGAAGATAAAATAGTGCCCCAACTCACAGTGTATGTGCCGATAGGTAGCGGAGCGGCCTCCTCGAGAACATTACCCTCTAGGATACACGTGTGTAGATGTTCAGTTAGTTTGACGTGTTACTTTTATATACACACTTTAACAGACTATGTAAATAAGTTCGAGGTTTTCGTTACAAAGTGACAGTAGTGACGTGTATCCATAGATAACGGAAACAAAAGCGGGCGTGTACAAAAGACATTGACATAAACTATTAAGCTAGTATCGACATGTTAAGGGTGCATTTCGTGTGATCTCGGTTATGTCTGCTGACCTATTGGATCTATTCGTGTTAAGTATAGACGATGGTACTAAAATTGTATATTTATATGTTGTTTTGTAATGCAGGGATTAAATACCGTTCATGTGTTGTGGGAAGGCTTTAAGTGTCCGGTAGCAAGCGATACGCACTGACAGCGCCCGGGCCAGCTCGTGCGTACGAGCCACGATACGCTTATGAACATAACGCTGTCGATTAGTGAGAATACGATTATGAATTGTTATTTATTTAGTTATTCAACTGTTTCTATTATTTTCTCGTCTAAATGTAGTCGAAAACAAAGTGATTAATAGCACTGCCGCTGAGTGACACAGTACCTCACTAATGTTAAGTGGCAGAATTACGAACGTTTCGGTGATTCAAACGATTTAAATAAATAAGAGTAACGGTTATCCAGTCTTCCATAGCCACTCCGAGGAGCCCGAGGGGGCTCCGCACATAGGCTAGGGATCCGCGCGACTTCGTCCAATATTAGCTACACTTAGGAACTGTATATTTGTGAATAGACGCGTGACGTGATCGACACTTGCCCGGTATGCATTTCGCAGATTCCTCGTAATTTAAGCTGTCGACGCGAGTGCGCGCCACTCTTAGTTAACATTTTTTATTGCTTCGCTTCGGATTTCGCTGTCGCCTCATCCATTAGGTTAGACTACGCGTAGTTCAATTTATCATTTGTTAATTTCGTATTGTAAATATCATTTTGTCGTTCGTTTAATATAAACTTTGTGTATATCGGCCCGCCACAGCGAAGTCCGGAACGGTCTCCGAGCTTTTGAAATCGAAACTATACTCGACTCGGGAACTGTCTACACCTTATTATACATATAGCGTTAACGTTAACGGAGTAGCGTAAGTAATATAAATTATATACATATGTAAAAGTGTATGGTTATTATGTATATGCATTTGTAATTATACAGGTTAGCTAAGAGTTGAATTAGAGATTTGATTTGGTTTTTTAGTTAGGAGGGTCTCGTGTGACCGATATAAATATAGTGGGAGAGGAAGGAGTGCCGCCGCCGCCGCGGCCGAGCTGCGCGCTTTACTTATGTGCTACACTCACCCGCGCCGCTCTACGCTCCTGCCTCCCGCTCCCCGGCGACACTAGTGCCTACACAGCTTGCTGTTATGTTCCTCGTAACTGTCAGTTTTATGACTTCCCTTATCCGATTGTAAAAATAATCACAGCCAAACGTAATCAATTCTGGAGGTGAGATTAGAGCAGCGCGTGGTGTTTTTGTAAATGTTTTCGAGTTATGTGTAAAAAACGACTGATTAAATTTACTTTGAGCGAGTGTATGGGTGGCGCGGCGGCGGCGGTACTCGCAAACACATTGTGATTTCTTTATAAAACGTTGTAATGTACTGTAAGTAGCCCAAGAAAAAAATAATCCTTGTAAGTCCGAACATAAGCGAAAAAACTACTTCTGGGAGGACAAATCAATAAAATAAGATGCAAATCTAACGTCTGTGTTTTATTTATGTCCGGTTGACTATTGTGGGTGTATCTACTTATAAAAAAAGAAAAACGGTGTGTGCATAAGGCCACACGCCAGAAGTGAAAACTTGATCAGATCAAGGTTAATAATACAAAATCGTAATCGTTCGGGTAAGCTCGGCCGACTCGAGCCGAGTTTTTATAATAATTATTACTATCATTCAATTATACATTTTGTATGCAAAAATAAAAGATAATTAAGTTTCTTATTGTTTTTATTTTTCTACTAGTGTTTGAAAATTAGATTTTTGTTCGCAAATCGAAGTTTGATTCTAACAAGCAGTACCAAAGCTGTCGCTAATATACCTGTGAACATTTTGGTATATCATTCTATAGCTTTATCCTTAAAAAAGTTTAGAAGTAACGTGAAGTAAGACCATGCTGTCTTTATAATCTGTAAAGAAATAAAAAAAGAGTAATTATGGAATGTGAATTAGAAATTGGGGAAGGGGAGATAATGAGATACAAAAATGCCAGTGCTACGGAATCATAGGAGAGTCACCGCGAGCTTGGAACACAAAGAAAGGAACATGGTGGGTTTTAGTCGGTTACATCACAAAATGATAGATACAGAAGTCAAACTCTTGACTTCTGTACCTATCTGTTAAGTCGCGTTTGAGTAACGCACACATAGACACCGCTCACGGGCATGATATCTCGACTCAATTCAGCTCATTGCGAGCACGTATGCATCTGCTTGAGACACGCGTCTGTGAACTTTTTTGTGAAATAATGGAACAAAAAAAAAGTTGTAACTGTATACTGGACGGTTTTCTAAATTCAATATTAATTGCTGAATTAGCGTTTTTTTAAGTTACCAGATTTAAGACTTATGTAGGTAATCAGGTAAATATTTGCTTGTACTATGATAGTCTGCTTTTACGTAACGCAGAACAGTTAGGTAGGTAGATAGGTAAGTACATGACTTTGTGGCCATGTAATATTTTTACAATTTATATTAGGTATTTAACGCTGCGCCCGAGCGCGCTCGGACAGAGCGGCGCCGACCCTGGCGCGTTTGCTGAGCGTAGGTATGAAAAGTAAAGTATGTACATAACATACAAACATGAAATTGACTTCTGTACCTGTACCCTACTATTTTGTGGTTACATTATTCACTTATATCGGGACGTTATTTGGTGACTCCCATCAGTAAAAAAGGGGAAGGGTTAACAAAATGGGTTTATAAAATTAATACTTACCGTACTGTAACTGGCCAGTGAAATTATCGAAAACCCATATGTGGTCACGTAAATCCCTTTTTGAGCTCTGAAAATACAAATTAAAAATGTTTAGAACGGTAAAAGTCCATGGCATTTGCTGCAGATTATATACAGAGCGAGTTCCTAATGTTAACCGAATACAAAGCAGAACGAAATAATATTCTGAGCGCCACAGTCTTGTATAGAAGACAAAATTTTCCATCAAACGTCAAAGGCACGCCACTACTTTATCAATATCTAATCGTGACATGTAGGCATTAATAAAAATATACAGAAAATGCTTAAAATAAAAGCCGTTAGGGTCGAGGCTTACATTTTTATTTCAATCAATTATTTATTATTATATTTAATGTCCTTTGTTTATTTTAAATCATTTGTTAATTCAAAGGGATTGAGGGAATTATAAATGAAAAAATAAAAATAAATATAATAATAATAAAATAATTAAATTTTTATAGGTAAGTATATATTTTTTATAAGATTTTTTTTTTATATTTAAAAAAAAAATAAAAAGTGGAAGGAATTATTAATTTATAAGGATTTATTAATAATATAATATTATAATTATTATGGAGCTTATTACCTGTGAAGCATGATCAGCACTGCACTCTTGGCTCTCTTGGAGCTATTGTACCAGGCGCAGTCGTAGAGGGCGTCTGCCAGTCGCTTGTTCTGACACAAACAAGGAATCAATATACATATAAGTATAATAAGTCCTATGTCGCAGGTAAAACTGTTAATTGGCAAAATTAGTTTTGACTGGAATAGGTCTAAAGTAGTAGTATACTTATGCTGCAATTTTTTTTATAATTTTTAGGCTCGCGTTTGACCACTCAGTACCTCACGCGTATCTCACCTGATGGTAATTAAGCGATAAAAGCATAGGTACTTGTGTCCTAAAACTTACAGAATCGATGAGCTTCTGTCCATACCAGCAGAGCAGCCAAGTCTGGGTGAGCGCAGTCACTAAGAACGACTTATACGCCACCTCGTTCCATTTCTCGATCAACTGGATAACAAATACAGTTCCTATACAGGGTGACGTATATTATATTGTTAATATTTTAGGGGGTGAAATAACTCATGAATTCGTACAACATTTAGTAAAGGACCACCCACGCTGAAATAGTCAGAAAAAAAAAATTAAGTTGATACTGAACATATTCCTGAGTTGCTCCTGTAGCTAAACTCGACTTTTTTAATCGTTTCCCCGCGCCAGGTCGAATTACTACTTTATCCTGTATCGTAGGTACGCTTACAAACATGTTTGTGTTTGTATACGAGTTTTCACATGCCTACATAACCAACCCAGACCCGGAACAATCATCTGTAGGCCATACTAGAGTTTGTTCTGAGCGGGAATCGAAACTGCGACATGCAGTGCTGCAGCCAATCGCATAACTATTGCGCTTTTTTTTTGAGTTCGGAAATCACCCAATAACTTTGCGTTTTATATTTATAAATTATGGAGTAACCAAATAATACAAACCACGCAACAAAACCCACAGAAGCAGATGATAATTGAGCTGTTCATGAAGTTGATCAGTAACGCCAGACTGAACATCTTCTCCACATCGCCGGTCAGCCTGCCAAGTGAAGTAAACGTTAGTTTGTTCTTCAAAACGTCATTCCAATTCTGATAATGATTAAAAACTTTAAATTATCATTGTTGACGCTAGCTGGCTATCTTTTCAAAGTTACCTTATTCCACAATTGCATCACTGCTTACCATCAGGTGGGATCGCAGTCAAGCACTAGTTTATATCAGATAAAAAAAACCTTTTAAATACACTCACTCGAAAACCCGCTCTCATCCCAATGCTTATAGGCACGCAATACGCTATTTCCCGCACTAGTGCAAAAATGTGCACGTGCTCTCCCCCGCCTTAATTATATTACATGTATCGTATCAGGCTGGGCGTCCCCCAAGAGTCGCCGGTCAACCCCCGTTTATTTATTTCAGTGTGTGTATTGAAAAAAGTCGTTTGAAACACGTGCAAATTTGTCACTGCAGCTTGGACAAACTCTCTGCACTTGTATCAAAATGTACTATATTCTCATGAAGCAGGCAGTTACGTCAATTTCTTTTTTTAAATGGACATATTTGTTTTCGAAAAAAAAAACCGTGTTGCGCCGACCCCAAATAACAAGGGACAAGGGCAAGCGCAAGCAGATGGTGATTGGTTTTGCGGCTCTCTCGGTAATTATTCCCCATTATTCTGAATTACAGTGAATCCTATATAACTGGGAGCTCAAGGACCTAGGATTTTTTATCACAGTTTACTAGTGACCCGCCACTGCTTCGTGCTGTTTTAGAATTCTGTAAATTTTTCTGCTTTACTCTTCTGCAATAAGCATAAATATACATCTAAACCTTCCTCATGAGTCACTCTGTTTATTAATAAAAAGTTCATGAAAATCCATTTTGCAGTTTTTGAGATTATCGCGAACATACGGACAGGTAGTAGCGGTAGGTGCCATCGAAGATTCGGGATTAGGGAATCCAATCCCGCATCAAAATCGCGATCCCGCATGACTGCGATTGAAGTCAGGAATCCCGCGAATCCCGCGGGATTTGCGGGATTAGGGTTTTTAATTCCTTTTTTGTTTTCAGTAGTAATAAACATAAAAACCAGTCAAATGCGAGTCGGATTTTCACACAGAGATTTTCTTATAAAACCTACTTATGTAAATAGTTCAATTCCCGAACTGAGTTTCCCGAATCAAAAAAAAAAATGTTTTGTTCTTTACGATTTTCATATCAAATCAGCTGCTTTTATGGAAAAATAAGATATTTTTAATGGGCCTTTATCTTTTAGAAAATTAGACTCGCGTGCTTTGGGGAATCCCTGATCATAGAGTTCTAAACTGACATTGATTAAGTTCCGTTCCGGTTGCCATAAGGGACTCGCACAACATAAAATAGAAATTCAAAACATTCTTGAACTGTAAGTTAGAATCGAAAATATAATAATATCATTTTCCAGAAATATTCTATAAAAAATGTCACGAATTCCATGTAAAGTTGTTTCATTACTTTTTGATGAGGATGAGTTGGGTCTAAAAAATAATCAAACCGGCGGCAGATCGTCGGAATTTAATTTTGTTATAAAATACTTCAACCCCGCAGACGTGCGGGATCCCGCAGAAAAGGTGCGGGATCCTGCGTATGCGGTATTGGATTCCCTACTCGGTATCAGTCCTTACTGGGCGGCCGTACCTATAGTAATACTCGTGCAGTCTACAATGCCTATAATTTGGTTTGGCTGTGTTACCTGATCAAGGCGTGATGTCTCAACACAATCTCGATGATTTGTTTCTGATGCCGTGCCTCCCAGTTGGTGTCGCCGATAAACTTCACTCTCTCGCCCTCAGTTCGGAGCATCTCCTCGCTGACTGCAGCTGTGGGGACACAATCTAATTAGGTTTTTTAACACCGAGACATATAACCCAGAAAATGCATTTGTACCCTTTCAATAGCAATGGAATTGTCCGTATGTTACGGCCCATTCCGTCTCCTAGAGAGCCTGAGTCCCAACAGTGGGAATATTATAAGGCAAACTATGCTATGCTGGACACTGGCCACGTTGATTGGTCCTGTGATTCTCGCATCTGTTAACTTCAGACGAATCCAGTTCCATTACTTTTGGATGTAATGATGAATAGGCTCAGGCAGATTGATACTACGGTATCTAGGACTGTAACCAGTCAAGGAGCTCGGGTGCCCCGCCTGTTCTCCACATGGATGCATGTAATACCAACACCGGCAACGAGTCTTCAAACTTTACGAAACTTACATAACCCACACTCTATAGACGTATTTCTCTCTTACAAAAAAAAAAATTAAAACTTATAAAATTAAATAAATGAAAATAAAAATTTGAATTTGATTACCTAATGACTACAGTTTGGGTTATATGTGGGTTTTCTGTTTCTTTACTATAAAAAAATATACCATCGTGGTGTGTGAGTTCACTATAGGTTCCAGAGAGATACCAACCCATCGGATAAGACCTGACGAGCTGCTGATCGATTTCGACGTAGAACAAGTAGCGCACGCGCCTAGCGAGCAGGTCGAACTGCGTGGTGATGTGGCACAGGAACAGGCAGAACAACATGTCCCACGCCACGTTGCACCAGATCACCACCAGCGCTGGCAACAAAGTACTCCATACTTTACTAGATGCTATAGCTCCATTTTTGTTTCTTAGTTGTTAGCAGGGACAAAAAATCTAGAAGAAAACTTAACTAGGTATGTTAGTGACCCCGTTCAAGAGCACGAGGATGGCAGAGAACAGGCGACGACTCAACAAGACGTCGGCGAGTCGGCAGCAGAAACTTTTCGCGTTGGTGTACGTGTACCCCCGTTTTGCCCGGAGAAGCCGGGACTATGATGGTTTAGCCAGATGGAAGCACAGTTTTTCCTGGCCAATATCAAGACAGATTAAACCAAGTTCCATTACGTAACCGGCAATCTAGAGACGCAATATGCTTCCGAAGTCGAGGATATCATCGAACACCCTCCAACTACCGGAAAATACGAGAAACTTAAAGGCGAGCTCATTAAGCGACTTTCGGCATCGCGTGAGAAAAAATAAAACAACTTCTCATGCACGAATACGCCGCGCGTAATTTCTTAATGTCACTTACTGTACTCTTGCTTCTGCTCATCTGTCTCTCTATCTTTCACTCCTTCTATCGCGTATTTGTAGGACCCTTGGTGTTTGCGCTTGTGAACTGTGTAACTAGTCCTGTGCTTAACTTAATAAACTTTCTTCTTGTGTACTGTGGACTTTGCTTTATCTTCCTTGCTACTCCACTCTTCACACACATCAAGATTCCTAAACAAGGAAGGGTGCGAGTTTGATGACCATCGAAGCTTCAACTGTCCTGCTCGATTAGCAAACCGCGGTTCCTAAACATTTTGGTTACGTTGACTTAAAAACAAATCGCACCTAGAGCTCTGAAAGTATATACCTAGCTGTACCTACCGTATTTCGTTATTCATGTTATGTCGATAGGCATGTCCCTTAAAAAAATACTAACCGTGCCAGGTCTGCAGGACGAGCGTGATCTCGTAGTAGATGGGCTGGAAGGGGTCGAAAGGCAGCCAGTACAAGAAGTGCAGGCTCATGGGCGAGGTGTACCCGAAGTAGCGCGCGATGGTGATGAAGAATGGCGGCGAGAGGAAGCTGATCAGAAGGGCGTTGTTGCACCAGTAGTAGCCTGGGAAGGAACAAGCTAGAGAGATGGGTTCTGTGAGTGACGGTCGTTAGCAGTATTTACTGTCACCATCATATCAGCCCGGAATACCTCTTTTGGGTATTAAACCTCCTTTAATTTTTCGCAAGCTTCCCTGTTCTTTATGGCTCTCTTTAATGTGTTTCCTGCGAAATTCAATAATTTTGCCATTTTTTGAGGAGAGAAGATCTTCAAAAATCTACTCACGCTATACGTACCTATAATATACGTGAAACAAGAGCGAGTATCAGTGTACCTATAGAGTAAAGTTACTAAATACACTTTTACATACATACCTATTATACACTTTTACTGACGAAAAACTCACCTGTGTTCCTTCAGTTCCATTTGTAATTAGAGCCACGGTAATTCTTTCGAACAATACCGCAGCCCAAATACTGTCGTCCTATGGTGTTCTGGGACGGATTATGGCGTAATCTATACAGCCATTTTATACAAGGTTATTTGTTAAACACTAACAACATTGCAGGACAGTATTACACAAGTCAAGTATTACAGAAGTACAAGTCAGAAGTAATGTTCTTAACATCATAAACAACAACTCCTGACAGGTTGCTAGTATACTGTTTTAAAAATAACACTGTGTAATGTGCTACCAACCTGCTTATTACCTACTGGAAAACCTTATTACCTACTGCGTTTTTCCAGACACGCCTTTACTAGCTCGGTAATGGAAAATCAGAAAATATATTGAGTATTTTGTTCAGCTTTAAGTAAAGATAATTAAGATTGTTCTTAAGTATTTCACTTCAATCAAAGATTTCACCACAAACCTTTGACTATCAAGTTGAGCTGCTTAATCGCTCCCTTGATGACCTTATGCTCATCATCGGTGACCTCCCCTTCTGGCCACATGCCTCGCAGCTCGTTGGTCAAGTTCTCGAACACGGGACGGTGGAGCACCATATTGATGGACTTGAAAATTGCTGCGTTAATAGATAATGATTATAAATTAATTTTCTAATTGTGGTGTAAGTATAAGGGTGTGTATTATTACAATTATAGTTTGTATAGGTCTTAGATAATAAATAGTAGAGGTCAGTGAGTCTATAACATATTCACTGACGTCTTGACTGCGCCGAACGAAACGAGGTCGCTAAGTTTTAATCCCGAATGCAGTAAAGGATTTATGTAATTAACTCCTGAGCACTGCGAAGTAGTTAATTATACTCTCTTACTACTTCCTTTGATTCTTAATCAAAAAGAAAAACTACGCACATAACACGACACATCCGAAGCATGGCATCATACGAAACACTTTGATGGTGTCTCGAAAGGTCTGCGCTTCGTACGCCGTCGTCACCATGCTGACCAGCTCCGAGGGTCCCGTCAGGAACAGGTTTGCCAGCTCGAACCAGTAAAACATGTCCCACCATTTGCTGGCGTAGAAACACGCACAAAAATATATGAATAGTATTTTATACAGGTTGTCTCAGAAAACTTTTGTAGATTCAGAAAAAAAAAACAAATACATTTTTATTATGCATTTATTTACAAAACCAGAAACTGTAGACATGGGAAAATATTTTTTTTTTTATAACACAAGTATTTAAATATCCTGGTTATGGAATCGCTAGTCGAAATAAAACGTAACAAAGGCAAAGAGCGTCCTCCCCCCAAAATAAAGTGGCATATGTTAGAGAAGAATGATTGTGCGAAAAAGTTCAGAGAGCGAGTGGTGGACAAAATGATAGAGATGGGTGACATGAATGACCGAAGTATAAATGAAAGCTGGAATGAGATGGCAGAGTGTATTAGACATGCAGCGAAAGATATTTTGGGAGAAACGAGAGGAAAAGACACAATAGATAGAATATATGTCTTTTCCTCACGTTTTCTCGGTGGTGGTCGATAGAAATTCAGAATGTGTTGACAGAGAAGAAAAGAAAGTTCAAGGAATGGCAGTATGTAGAAGCGGCAAATGGTAGTCTGAATGCTGAGAAAAAGAGTGAGTATGATATTTTGAAGAAGAAGGCTAAGAAAGCCGTGGCATTAGCAAAAGCAAAAGCCCAGGACAAACTGTACGACACATTAGACAGTCCTGTAGGCCAAAAAGAGCTGTACCGGCTTGCTAAAAGAAGAGAGAGAATGATGAGGGATGTTTGCCAGGTAAGATGTGTAAAGAATGAAGCTGGAATGGTCCTATCAGACGATGAAAAAATCAAAGAGAGGTGGAAGGACTATTTTGAAAGACTAATGAATGAGGAAAATCATTGGAATGGAATTTTAGAGAGTAAACCAGTGAATGTAGAGTTAGTGAGAATGGTTAGTATAGACGAAGTGAAAATAGCAGTGAATGGAATGAAAAATGGTAAAGCCATTGGTCCAGATGGAATACTAGTTGAAGTGTGGAAGTTATTGCGAGTGGATGGTTGGACGTGGTTAGCTTTGTTCTTCAATAAGTTGTTGCAGGAAGAAGCCATACCTGATGATTAGTGCAGCAGTTTCTTGGTGCCCATCTTTAAAAACAAAGTTGATGTGCTTGAGTGCAACAATTATAGAGGAATAAAGCTAATGTCACATACTATGAAAGCCTGGGAGAAAGTTATTGAAAGGCGTCTGAGAGAAGAGAGTGAAATTTCACAGAACCAATTCGGTTTTATGCCGGGTCGGGGTACAACGTATGCCATTTTTGCTATACGCCAGCTGTGCGAGAAATACAGAAGTGCGCATAAAAACTTCGTTGACCTCGAATAGACATACGACTGAGTACATCGTGATGACGTTCTGTGGTGGGCCCTTAAGAAGAAAGGTGTGCCTGGGAAGTATGTGCAGTTGATCCGAGCGATGTATAGTCGATGTAATACCCAAGTCCGGTCTACAGTTTGCGCCACTGGCAGCTTCAATGTGGCTGTCGGCTTACATCAAGGGTCGGCTCTCAGCTCTTACCTCTTCCTGATGATAATGGACGCTCTGACGTCGGACATTCAGGAAGAGGGTCCCTGGTGTATGCTGTTTGCCGATGACATTGTGCTGGTTGCCGAGAGTGGCCTAGAGGTCCAGAACAGATTGGAGGTGTGGTGGCACAGACTGGAGAGTGTTGGCCTGAAATTGAGTAGAACCAAAATGGAGTACTTGTTCTGCGATTTCGGCGGTGTCTCTAATCACTGGATAAGAGACACCGCCGAAATCGCAGACCTTTAGCTCTCGCCGAAACGCCCATACCGATCTGTTCCGACTTTCGGTACCTCGGGTCGCTCGTCCAAGGGGATGGTGAGGTGGACCGGGACGTAACACGTCGGATCAACGCAAGATGGATGAAATGGCGACAGGTCACGGGAAACACTTGTGACCCACGGATGCCCCTCAAGTTGAAGGGATCTACAAGTCCGTGATAAGGCCTGTCATACTGTATGGATCAGAATATTGGGCTATGAAAAAGACGGATGAAAAAAGATTGCATGTAGCGGAGATGAGAATGTTAAGATGGATGTGTGGTGTAACGAGAATGGATAAAGTGAGAAATGAGTATATTAGGGGAAGTTTGAAAGTGGCGCTAAGTGGTGGTATGGTCATGTGAAAAAGAGGGATGAAACGCATGTTGCTAAAAAAGTTATGAGTTTACATGTGGATGGATGGAGGGGAAGAGGGAGGCCAAAGAAAATATGGATGGATTGTGTGAGAAGCGATATGAAAGAAAAGGGAGTTAGTGATAGCGTGACGAGTGACAGGACAGAATGGAAGAAAAAAACGTGTTGCGCCGACCCCAAATAAAACAGGCCTAAGGCAGGAAGATGATGATTTAAATATCATCGTTCGCGGCTCTGGCGCTCTTCCTTCTTTAGGCGATTATCACACTGCCACGCACTACGCAGCGTAACGCGTGAATGCGTGTTTTAACGTTGCTTGTAAGTATCATCTCCGTATAGAAAACACGTACCTAAACACAGTCCATCACACCGAAAATGCACCACGCGAGTGGGTGCGGCCTCGTAGTGCCGTGCTTTTGTATGAAATGAGTGAGAGCCTGCGTGAATTTATAGAATGCATCTACGCGCGAAGGTGCGTTGACACGCAACATGCAGCGTGATGCGTGGCAATGTGATAACCGCCTTAGTTCGCCAACAACCGTCGACCTAGCATATCGGATCGCGTTGAGAGCTCGTGGTAGGGCCTCAGGTTTACTATTTCTAAAAGGCATACAGGAAATCATGCGGGTTACCATAACGTTCAAAGTAAGATTATTACATTCTTATTTTAGTGTAGGTAAGAGATGGCGCTAGACAACCTGTATATCTCTGTCTCTTACCCACATTGGAATTACAATAAAACAATCTTACTTTGAACATCATGGGAATCCACCATGTCAGAATTAATATCTGTATTGCGTTCTATTTCATGTTCCTAGATCCTAAAAAGGAGTGATAGATAACTACGGATACATACGTAGTTGCCTCAGAGATGTCATGCGTCATGCGGATGGCCACCCATCCCAACACTTTCTTCGTCGGCGCATACGACTCGTCGTACGCGCTCTTGTCGTAAACCTTACGACATAAGAATATATAGATACATTACAGGATTTAGGACTAGAAGTTAAATACTTTGTATTCTATTTCATTCATGTCTAAAATCAAATAACCTTTCGAATACCTTAATTAGGGACACAATAGAAAGACAATGCGAGAAGAGAGCGAATGCGTTCGCTACCTATATCAAAGACTAATTTCAGCAATGTGTCCTCATGAAATGAGAGATTCAACAATTTAATATCTATACGTACGTATTCGCTCATACGGAAAATGGTTATTCATTAATAAACCAAATCATTATACCTACTTACCTATTCTTAAACTAGGTAGAGCAGCTGGCACGAATTGCGAAAAAAAAACAAGGAAAGGCCTACTCACAGATTCATCAACGCTAAGCCTTAGACTATATTGAAGCTGATATTGTTCACACTCACAGGTATTGTTTTTATGACGTAGATAACGGATCTTTTGAAATTTAACTATAAGGGCCTGTCCGCACAGCGGTATTTCACCGCGCAGTTTTTTTTTCGTTATTCTGTAACACGTTGAATCCTAGGAAAGTTTCCGCACATGCGATAAAAAACGCGCGATAAAAAATTCTGTGATTTCTTGCAGGTTTGACGCGGTGCGGTGCGGAAATAAATTCGCGCGAATATTTTCCGCGCGGAGAAATATCGCTGTGCGGACAGGCCATTATGGTGATGACAATATTGACACTGGGTTTCATGCAAGTAAAGCCCCGGGCATAAGCTAGTAATGCAATAAATCCGTTCGTTACCTGCGAACATTACCTATTAAGCAAATGCGTTTTTAATTTTAAATAAGTAAATAAATCCTGCTTACTCTCTCATTAGCCTTTAGATTTGATTTTCTTTTGAAGCATTTTTTAAGCAAAGACGTCATCCTGACTCGGACCGTGATTTCCTACTGTTTCATATCGATACTCCGCTAGTGGTAGGTACCTAAGTACTAATTTTGTTAATTACACAACCTCGTGAGAAAGAAAACAATCCTTATAAAAATAATAATATGCCTATTAGTATTACTTTGCATAAGAATCGGCGCATATTTGCTTCTGTTCCTTGGTCAAAGTTACTAAATAGTGAGCAATATTATTGCTTTCACTTTCTTGATAATAGATGTACATATATTATATACATATACAGACTATGGACCTTTCTTTTTATGGTGGAAAAAATCATCCAATGACAACCCCCGCTCTTGGGCGGAGCGGGAGATAGTGTCAGACTCTTACTGACTAAAAGACCCACCCTGTTCCTTCTAGCCTTCATACCGGGGCTCGAGTTCCAATTTGGATAACCTTGGCCCCAGTAGGTTTTGACCCGGCTGGGTCCCTGCTGTTGCTGACAACTCTTTGAGGTTTGGGCTTGGTCCGGACAGTTACCGGATGGCCGGACAGCGAGCTACCCATTGCTCACTGTCCGCAAGCCCGTGCCTACGGTGGGAGGAAATCGGGATCGGAATCGCGGCGGCGGCGGTGAGAGCGCCGTTGCCTGATGCGGTCGGCCTTCTCCTTTGCGAGCATTACTGCTTCGCAGAAGTCGGCGACCGCCTGCCACTCCTCCTCGCTCCGATAGACTTTGGACCTCTGTTTCATTCTTGTGTGGGAGTGAAGTTTGGAAAATCCCCTCTAAGTGCTAGCCTATGTCATAAAAACAAACCTTGTGCAAAATTTCGGGCTCTTAGTCCCCGTACAATTACCGACACGGAGTTTGAGCGCTGGCTTCAAGTTGCGCAGAAGTCAAATATTCGGTTTATTTAGTGGTGCGAAGTGAGACGCGGGGGCGTGGAGTGTCAGTGATTGGCTCGCCGCGCCATCGCGTCATAGACGTCACTCCTGATTCGTTCCCTGCCTTGCTGTATGTATCTAACCATATCTAACAACGACGACGATTGGCTCGCCAATGTATGGAATGCACAAAGCGATCCCCACTAAGACGCCGAGCGCTCAAGATCCGTACCGGTAATTGTATTTTCGGTTGTACCTACGTTCAGGGGTGCCGACTCCGTAGGTGCTCGGAGGCTCGAGCACCCATGAGAAATAAACAGTCGATGCCGAGCACCCCTGAGAGTAGACATCAAGAAACAGACCAATAATCGCCTTTTAAGGATGGGCGTGTTTTCATTAGGTACTAAGCTACCTAATGAAAACACTGACCCGTTTAGCACAGTGGTTTAGAGCGCCGGTTGAAACAAGGGACAAGGGTCAATTGTACACTGGACCCTACCCTCTATTGTCATCTCTCTCTATCGCTCAATGGTTTGCTGGAAGAAAACTCAACTTTGAGTTAAGCACGCCTATGTACATGAACTTTGTTATCCACTTATAACGTGTTGTTATAGTGTACAATAAAGAATTAAAGAAGGGGTGGGTTCGATTCCCACACCAACACAAATTATTGTTGATGAAAAAAGTATTTGTGTTGGGTCTGGGCGTTTGTGGTACCTTCGTTGTTCCTGGTTATCATAGTTAATTATACATTAATTATTTTTTCATTTGTTGGTCGATCAGTGTCAAATCAGTGTGCATTTCTTTTCGCACACTTCGCCACTTTTTCGAATCATCAAATGAGCATGAGCACCCATGAGGTTTTCTAAAACCTAGCGCCACTGTGTACGCTGATATTGTCTGTCAGCATTTTCTCCTTATAAATATACGTATTGTATAGAAGATAGATAATCATTGTAGTCTGTCTAATAAGTCAACCGACTTGGGAATTTTGTATAATATTTAATCATTTAAAAAATACTTTTATTCGATACTTTTCATAAGGTTCTTCTGTTAGTAAACAATGATCTCTATCTCTTAATCAACCTTGTTTATTGAACGCGTGTTGACTACATCAGATTTAATTAAATCCTAATAATTACCCAAATCGTTTAACTTATTAGACAGACTCTAAAACCACATATTTGTAGCCAGATTACTTACATTTCATATCAAAACCAATAAGCCAAGCACAGCTACGATGCTAGGATACATTGTTTCATTACGGAATTCCTGTGGCTACCTTCCACCTTTCGGCTCCAATATCAGGTCATTTCGATGCTACCTATTATTTTTATCAGAACAATTTATATACTTGTATCGTCAAGTCAAAGTAGCGTAACTATCTTAATCGAGATACCTATATTCTGTGTGAAGTTCTGTTGGCCATCTGTGTTCGTCAGATCTTCATCAGTTTCAATCATCAAGTAATACTTTCAAGATGTAGAAGCTTGAGTTCTCGATGATAATACCAAAATCGCTTTATGTAGGTAGGTTAAATAGGCCTATAATATTTGAGGAGTTCCCTCAATTCCTCATGAAGGAACTAGATTTTGATAATAATTTAATGTGACCTATCCTGGAATTTGCCAAATCGATTAAAAAATGTAACAAACATAATAAAAAAAATTGAGACATCCTTCTTTATTTGAATTAAGTCCGTTAAATTTTAATACTCAAGTCTCATTAAGTCATTATGAAAATAAGAATTCAATACAATGTAATTCACACTAGTGCGGAAAAGTGCAACAACGTGGGTCTGATGGTGAAGACCAGAAAGATGGATGTCTCAGTTGGTCACTGGTACATATCGTATTTGGGCATAGATATCCGATATCCGTGTATTTGGGTTAATATAAATACCTATGCATGTTTCTTTTTAAATGTGCGCTTACTCTTAATACAAATAATATCTCCCTCTGTTTGTGTTATTATTGTGTCACAATTTAATTGTATATTTATTTCTCCCGCTGTATCATTAAACCCGTGCTGGCGCAATTAAAAGTATTTCTTTTAATTACACAACACACCCTGACCGCTTTGTGGAATCCATTCATAATTTATGCCCAGCAATTAATTTAGAATAATTAGAATATGTAAAAACTTTTTCTTATAAAATTTAAGTTTCTCATTGTATCTCTTTAATATTTTTACCTACCTACCTATTGATGCCTATAACCATATGCAATTTTTAGCATTTTTGTCTGTCTGTTCCGTCAAATCTTCGAAACGGCTGGATCGATTTTGACGAGACTTTCACTGGACTTCTATTTTAGAAAAAAAAAATGGGTTGTCGCTGTTTTTACGAGTCTGACGCAGACGAAGTCGTTCAAGTACCAGTTAGAGGGCTATGGGGAAAATGAGTGTGCAAGACATTATAGTTTGAATTAAAAAAAATGCTAAGTGGGGGTATTCATAGGCATAGGTATATGGAGTAGGTAAATCTGCATTATCATCGGTTATGGCACAGGAAATAGGCAAATAGGAATAGCAAGTCAGTCTATTACTTTATTCCCATTAGGCAGTAAAGGTACTTAATTCAAGCTCCATGAAAATTTATAAACAATGGACCCAGAACTGCAGTCACTAAGCATTATGTAACGATTTTTTTAGGGTTTTGTCTTATACGTAATACTTACTTACCTACCTAAATATACACCAATCAGTAGGTATCATACCAACACATTCGCATGTGTGATAAAAATAAACGGTCCCGTATTGATTCAGTGCCAAATTGCAGTCTGTTTCAAAACAAAAATTTAAAAACTACGATGGAAAAAAGTCCTAGGTTTTGTTATAGTAATCCTAAGTCCAGAACCTGGACTGGAGTGACGGTGTTCTCAGCATACCTGGTGCTTCTTATGGTGGAAATATACATAGAGATATACGAAAATGGCACACATTTGCGCATTTACAATAATATGCTGCGTTTTTGGAAATAAAGTGTGAAGTGGAAGATTGGAGATGTAGTTTGATTGCAAAAAAAGGAAAGTACAAGGTAAATTCTATTTAGTACATTTTCTTAAAAGTAAATAACAATGTGCACTAAGGTCTTTTTTACATAGCATGGGTAGGAATACAGCTGGACGATGCAGCTTTAAAATTAAAGAAAAGGATCCTACCCTAGCTATATTGTATGAATTCGACAGCTCTTAACCACGCCATCATATCCTGATAATGGTATATCTTCTGCGAGAGGTTTTGCCCCAAAATAGGTATGCCCCGATTCATACCCTGGACATTGAAAAATCCAACCCCCGCTCTTGGGCGGAGCGGGAGATAGTGTCAGACTCTTACTGACTAAAAAACCCACTCCGTTCCTTCAAGCCGTCATACCGGGGCTCGAGTTCCCTTTCGGATAACCCTGGCCCCAGTAGGCTTCGACCCGGCTGGGCCCCTGCTGTTGCTGACAACTCCTTGAGGCGCGCGGGAACAGCGCGCGCCGTCGACGACTTGGGCTTGGTCCGGACAATTACTGGACGGTCGGACAGCGAGCTGCCCATTGCTCACTGTCTGCAAGCCCGCGCCTACGGTGGCTGGAAATCGGGATCGGAATCCCGGCGGCGGCGACACTTAGTGCTCGCCTATTTCATAAAAGTAGTTTCGGCTGAACTTTGATATTTCAGTCAGTCTGTTTTTCCTTTTATTTACATAGATGGAGAAGTACCTACTACTCCTGCCTGTCTTTTCTCCGCTATGTCGGCCTTACCCCCTGGTCACGACTTAAGTCATAGCGGCGAGGGGCGCGGCGCTTTGAGCGGTGTCTCGTGGCGTGCTTCAATTTCATACTTTTGATCTTACCGCTCGCAGCCCCGCGCTTAGCTGCAGTGCCCACAGCAGCAAGGTCGTAAACGGGTCGTCAGTCACTTTGTTTTCCATTAGAATTCGGATGTAATATTTTCTAATATGTTTCCAGTATTCGGTAACTAGCAGGATCGAATGAGCCTTCTTGGAAAGCTACTCAGAGGTTGACGTATCTCGAGAACTTAGTTGTTGGTTCCCAAACCAATTTTAACTAAATAATCTCTTGATAGAAATTATCGTCAGAGTTAACTTTACTCATGTTTTCGAGTAAATCGATATTTGTGATAGACTGACTGGTGTCCGGAAAGAGTCAAGATGTTTAAAACGTTTTTCTTTTAACTGCCCTAATTATTTTTTTTGTTTTTCTAGTTAACTTTCTAAGGACACAAGTCCAGTCAAGTTGGGGTTGGAGTGACCGCAAAAATGGTAACAGACTGGATTTTCGCAGTCAGTTAGTCAAATGACGTAAGAATACGCAGCAAAGGAGACTGTGTAGAGGACAAGGAACCGGAAGATGTAGTTAGGAGCCTGCTATAGTAAGGGTCAACGCAGACAGAGAGGAATAAATCTCGCGCGGTCTCGGGCATTTTCTGAAGGATGGCGTATATCGAAGATACGCTTCCCGCGAATCCTAGAAAACGCGCGAGCGTTTTTTGTCAGGTTTAAGTAAATATGCACTTTATTTCAAATAATTTTAAAGTTGATTTTCGGGTGCCTTATTAAAATCCTCTCCGCTGCGCTGCTCTCTGTCTGCGCTGACCCTAATAATATTGTTTTCTTTTGAGAGACAGTGAGTGTGGTGTGGTGAGTGGATTATTGTCTTCTTGTGAATTGAATAAAACACATGTTCTTATCATCATACCGCAGTAATTTAATTACCAACATCATACACATCACAATATTTACACAGTACTTTCATACTTCGGCGACATCTTTGGGTGACACGTTTGTAGTAACAAATACTTTTTGTTTCAAGTGAGTCTCTTGCCTGCAACACAATGCAGCTTCTGAATGACATGATTAAATACAAAATGCACTAATAAAAGTGATTTTAGAACGAAATATATTATTTGTATAGATCTAGATTGCTATATAATAAATATACTTCAACGAACCTCGTCTACATAGGTCGGGCCACGTACATCTTACTTTACTGATACTGTGTGGTGTAGTTTACTATTACTATGAATAGCATAACTTTGGTTTATACAATATTAGGCGCTATATTACTTTACCGACAAACTCACATTTATATTTAACGATAAATACAAATTTCACTACTCAATAAGTACCAGTAATACTTATTTAAATGTACAGAAAATATCCGCACCTAATAAATGTTACAAATCTATTTAATTATACTATAAAGTGAGATCGTTATGTGACAACAACTAGCGACGCTTACGACTTTACTAACTATTCCAAACAATCATGATTGCTAACGACTCCAAATAAAAAATATACAATAATAATAACCTCTCCTTGAATCCTGATTGTTTCAAACAGATTCCAATATGTTCATTTACAACACCCGCTTCTGAAAAACAAAACGTTCGGAAATCTTCATTAACACTTGATTTGACGTGACTGAACATTTTTATACTTGTATTCCATTGTCGTCAATGTCGGATTAGTCCAGCATGGGAGGTGTAGCAAATTCTACCAAGGGCCCCTTTAAAATCCATTAACAAGCGAACCCCGGCATTCGATCTCTCATTGTGTTTCTATTGTCTCTAATTACGGTATTCGAAAAGTTAATTTCTTTTTTAAACTGGTTTCGCTCTTAAGAAAATCTGGCACAGGCCTCTTGTTTTGTTTTTTTACGTCCAAGCGGGGCCCAGCCCAATGTTTGGGGCCCGTAGGCATTACCTACCCTTGCAACGTGGCTAATCCGGCACTGATTGTAGTCCTACATAACTAGCTCACTGTCCTCTTATAGTTTAGGCCCGACCATCTACAAAGTGAAGGTGTTTACTTGTTGATGAACTTCTCTCCGGTGACGATGTTCTTCTTGAGTTCTGGAATCGCTGCCTTGAGGAGAGACTCTTCGTACGCGTTCAGCTTGCCGTAGCCCAAGTTCTTAGCGACGCCATTCTTGCCGAACTGCACGGGGTTGGCGAAGTAGGAGGCTTCTGTCAGGTCCGACTTGATGTAGGCGCACTCTATGACGTTGCTCTCGCCCTGAAACATGAAACAAAGTAAAATAATACAATTCAGTGTTGCGGGGAACATGCTAGGTTAGACGCAAAATTCAAGATATCTTAAGCCTGGACGCATAGCTTCATACACGCATTCGTCATTATACACAGGGTGTGGCTGCTCACAACTTAGATACGAGAATATGAAACCCTGTCAACGGAGCAACGACACGAGGGACGGTGTCGTTTCGTCTATGAAACTACGCGTTCGTATACTGTAGGCTCTAATTTTTTAAGTACAGTGCCGCACTTGAACGCTATAGTCAGAATTAGGTGGATTTCAGGCAATAACTTGACTAGTTCGATTTAGTAAAATGTCCGATTTTCGCAAATACTATTTCATACACTAAAAACAAAATAAACTAAAAACCTTGAGTACAGCGCCATTTAGCAAGAACAGCCACTCTCAGACCCGTAGCTTTAAAGCTGCGTACACATATCGCGAGGCGTGCGTTTCGAATGGTTCGTCACGCATGCCTCAACCTGAGGCATACGACGGTATATTAATGCGTGCGTCCCGAACGACACATGCTCAAGCTGAGCACGCCAACCACCTCGCACAGTGACCACCTGGAGCGCACGGCTCGAACTCGTTCGCAACGATCGTATGACGCGAATGCTCACTGTAAGCACACTCGTCCACACAGCCCGAGGCATGCGAGACGAACCATTCGCGTCGCACGCCTCGCGATGTCTGTACGCGGCTCCACGTTAACCGTGAAGATCGGCCGGCGCCTTCTCACTTGGGCCTGAACTCCCTAATTCATCAGCTTCGGGTCTTTGTACAACGGACAAGGATACGTTAAAAGCTGTACATACCGCGAGTCCGCGGAGGACGGCGTTGGTGAGCCGTGCGCCCGCCCACGCCATGGAGAGGGTGGCCGAGCCGCCGCCAGCCTTCGCTTTCACTACCTGAAGAAAAAAAAACATTATCATGCATGGTTAATTAAACCTTTAACCGTATACGTCTGATTGGTCCGACAATAGTGTTTTCGTGTTCTATTCGCCAGTCTACTACTCCATCTCGTTTAGCCCCTCAATCCTCATAGGTGACAGAAGAGCTGACGAGATGGAGTATTTGGTCATGGATGTACGATCCTGGCGGAAAAAACGCGAGATTTTCAGATATATCCGACGAAGGCAGTTAATAGAAGCAGTTTACTAACCGCTTTGGTATCACAAATAATGAAATCCTCATCAATTTGTAAGGTATAAATTATAATTATTGTACCCAATAAACCTTTGAAGATTAATTGTTTGATTGTGTAAAAAAAAACAGTACAAATCCCATGGACCTCTCATGGTACCTTTAAAATGTTGTTTTAATACTAACCTCAGTACCAGCTTCTTGGATCCTCTTGGTAAGAGCCTCGATCTTGCTCTGGTCGGTAAGTTTGGGAGTGGGGTTGGCCTGCGACAGCAAGGGGATGATGGTGATGCCGGAGTGGCCGCCGATGACGGGGATGGTCACGTTGCGCGGGTCCACGCCGTTGATGTTGCCGATGAAGGTGCACGCGCGCACCACGTCCAGGGTGGTGACGCCCAGCACGCGGTTGGGGTCGTATACTCCGGCCTGTTGGGTAAAATGGTCAATTAGAAATGTAACGTATGCTATACATCAGTCGTCAGTTCACAACCCTCGTCCTCACGTCGTCACAACCAGCGGCAGGGACTAGTTACCCAGCATTTATCAACCTATGACTTTCTACTAAATAGGCTAAGGCCTATCTAGTAGCACATACACAGTCGATAAGAAAGTCAGTTTACGGTTTTTGCAGAAACAATTTTTCTAATTAAAAAGTATGTTAATAGGAACTATTCTAATAGATCAGTAGTTGTATGAATAACAAGTCTTTTATTTTTAAAGATTTTATAAAACACTTTTCAATTGGGAAAGGAAAAAACCCGTACCGCAGATGAAAAAGATATACATATATATCATAAACAGAATATTTATCTTTACAACTTACACATTTCAATATACATCACAAACAAAACTGCAATAAAAATGATAAGATACTGGAATTGATCGCATTTGACTGACTGATCAAATGATCACGCGATGTCATGCATCAGCCAATGCCGTCAGAGCGAAATTATAGTTCACAGACGCATGTTACGATTGAGGAAAACCTTGAAGGTAATATTACTGCACTTATGAAATATTTGCTCTTTGGCTTTTACTATAGAAGTCAATAATACCATTCAACTTTATTCTAGTGTAATCAAATGATTTTTTTTCGAAGTGACAAGCGATAGTCGATAAAAAAAAACGAAAAAGGTCCACATAAACTATAATAACAACTTCAAAACTCATGTTATGATATAGCAGTCAGGGGTAGTGCAGTTACATCTTGGTAAAATGTTTTTAGAACAGGAAAATACTGAAAGTTTCAGAGATTACCCCATACAAACTTACATACTTACTTCTTTAAAAATTAGTATAGGTTGTATCTGTTCTCCTAGTATAGAATTGGGATTCGTTCTATCACCTGTTACGAGCTGCATAAACGTCTTTCAAATTCTGGAAGTAGTTATAAGTTTAATCAAATAAAATAAATGTATTTGTATTTGTTCCTAACACAGAAATACTGTTTACTGCATTATACTACGATAAAACAAGGTCGTCTAATCGTGCGTATCCAATAAAAGCGTTAATTGAGGAAAGTGAAGTAATTACAGATAACATATTAGTAAATAATTACACCTATTTATATCCATATCTCGATAGTAAACGTCCCCATTCATCTAACTAACTACATTTATATAATGATGAAGAGACGACTGACAATGCTCAATAATTCATAACTACAGCAGTTTTGTCAACAGGCCATTGTTTTAAAGATACCGGATAATATGTATGTTGACAGGATGTTCGAGTGTAACAATGATTTGCACTTGGTTTTAAAATAAGCATTAATAACCTAGCTATGCAATATGACTAGACAATGGAACTCTTCAATGACTAACAGTTAAGGCCAAAGCGCCCGAAAAGTGCCATAAGCAGTCAGACTTTCTGAAGCCTACTCCTCGGTAACGGCCAGGTTAATAGGTTTGAAAAACATATATGTTTATTATAGATTCATGAACGACATTATCAATATTTGATTTTTTAATACTTTTGTCTAAAAAAAATATTACATACAACATCACATTCGCAACTTTTCCCTACTCCTTCGAAACGGCTTGGATCTTTAGAAACATTTTTACACATAAAAATTGGTGGTTAAATATTCTTCAAAGTGAACATTGCATATGTAAATCAATATTTCGCAAAGAAAATAGATTTAAAGGTCAGCCGCGCGCTTTCCGGGCGCTGTTGGCCGCAAATAAATGCACAGATTTGCGTACTGCCGCCTAGGCGGGTGCGAGAGGTGCGTCCACATAATTTTGGCCAGATGGTTCAAGGGACTATAAGCCTTAATGATCAGTAAATGCCCTGTGATATATAATATGGATATAACCACCACCAAGTTCATTTTTGCTTGCACTCGAAACGAAAACTTCAAAGGGTTTGGTTTGGCTTTCTTGATTTCCTTTCTTAAGTCTAAGTAACACTAGAAAGTTACAAACACTGGCATTAGAAAGTAATTCTGCAATTTTTCTTCTTCTTAAGAATCGTCTTATCATTTGTGGAAAAGTTATTGCATATTTTTTATTGTATCATTAAAGCAACCAATGCGATAAGAAACTAGTTTCTGGGCAAGATTAAAGTAAGAAAGCAACTATAAAGAAAAATATGTATTCGTTTTCAACAAGATGATACACTCATTGTATAAAAATTTCCAATATTTATATTCGATAGAGATATCAAAGTTATAAAACTAACAATATTTGGTATATAAATGGTGTAAGGGACAGCCCTCCACAAACTTCAAGGTCTTGCTCAGTAGACAAAACTGAACAACCCACCATAAAAAATTTTTTCAGGAAACGAAAAAAAAATTCAGCCTCTCCATACAAACTGTCCAATCAAGTTAATAATTTTGTATGGTGAGGCGGATTTTTTTTTTCGTTCCTGAAAAAAAAATTTATGGTAGGTTGTTCAGTTTCGTCTGCTGAGCAAGCCCTTAAAGTTTGTGGAGGGCTGTCCCTTACACCTTGTATTTTTAAACTATTTTGATTCAATATAGGATAGCAACATACAGAATTAGCTATGGTATAAACAGTGGCACTATTTAAAATAAGGAAACTGCAATATCGCATTGGGTCCATTTAGCCTGTAAGGATATTGTACATTTTTAGAAATAATAAATAAATAAAATAAATAAAAATAAATATTTAGTCCATTTAGATGTGACCTAATGTTTAAAAAAACATTCATACTTTTAGAATTAGTAGAGGCAAGATTAATGGAATTTAATAGATAAAACGGTTATCTTCGAAGCCATGTTTCTGCCACGTCCCTGACACGATATGGTCGCGTGTGACCTTTAATCCAATAATTAGAAAAGTAGGGGTTATATATTGCAACGCACGTGTAGAATGCGTTTTCTAATTATAACTTGCATTATTTTAACCTAATTATAAATTAATGACTTACAATAACAGGGTGATCTATTTAAAGAATCATCATCTTCCTGCCCTAGTCCCGTTTTATTTGGGGTCGGCGCAACACGTTTTTTCTTCCATTCTGTCCTGTCACTCGTCGCGCTATTTCTAACTCACTTTTCTTTCATATCGCTTCTCACACAATATATCCATCTTTTCTTTGGCCTCCCTCTCCCTCTCCATCCACCCACATGTTAACTTATAACTTTTTTAGCAACATGCATTTCATCCCTCCTTTTCACATGACCATACCAAGACAAACGATTCCCTTTCAACTTTTCAGTCACTGGCGCCACTTTCAAACTTCCCCTAATATACTCATTTCTCACTTTATCCATTCTCGTCACACCACACATCCATCTTAACATTCTCATCTCCTATTTACCTATTTAAAGAAACGTTCACAAATAATTTCTGTTATTCTGTTATACATAGCTACCAGGCTGTAAAGTTATTTGATTTTTTTTATATATTTAAGGTACTCAACGAGCGGAGCACGGATTTTTAGGGCATCTCGAAACAGGTTAGGTTAGAATAAAAAAATAACCATGAATGTTAAGGCGGAAGCGAAGCGGAACCGCTTTAGCCTACGTGATTATTTTTTAAACAACCCAGAAATAGGGGTGGAGCGGGCCTTCGCGCTTGTCGGGAGTTTTGGTTTGGGTCTAGGCGAACTAGTTCATCCTAAAATGGGATTTGGCCGGTAACATATATCATACTTAGAAAAAGAATAAGGCACAGACACAGCAATGGAGAAGTTGTAAGCGTTGTTTGTTAGCATTACATTACCTGACGTCACAAGACAGCAAAACCATCGTGATTTCGGGCCGTTCAGTACAGTTGCCATCACGGATCTTGAACGCTCGGCGTCAGAGTGGGGATCGCTTTGCGCATTCCATACATTGGCGAGCCAATCGTCTTCGTTGTTAGATACATGCAGCAACGCAGTGAACCAATGAGGAGTGACGTCTATGACGCGATGGCGCGGCCAGCCAATCACTGACACTCCCCGCCCGCGCGTCGCACTTCGCACCACTAAAGAGACCTAATATTCGACTTTTGCTGGACTAGGGTCTTCATAAGCGTGACTTCTTCATAATTCTTATGTTTAGTAGCAACTTTATAATAAGTATTTATTATTTCTTGTACTATTCTTGATAGTAGTCAAAGTACTTACGTCTTTTTGATGCATTTTAAGGAAAAGGGATGTTGTATTTTTTATTATTATTTAAAAATGATTGATATTTGTTCATTGATACACGTTTCGACCGGCTGATTACCTCATCGTAGATAAGCAGCCCATAAGTCAAAGGAAGCCGTGTGCAATGAAAATAACTGTGTCGTTATTGTAGAATAATAATATGACGTCAATATTATCTGATTCGGTTAACTTTTAGTGACCTCGTTCATGAAGAAATTACGTGATTCAATGTTAATGTTGTTGAATAAATATATTTATTTGTGACTCTATTTTAATATATTATGTAATAAACATCATCCCTAGGGTAGACTGGGATGCTAAACCTTTTAATTCTGAGACTGGACAGAAAACAAATATCAAATTAACATTCCATTCATTATAATTGAGGTCACGCTAAGGGCGTCGATTTTGTTTTTTGTTATACTTCCTTCGTAATTTAACAGCTTCTAGTATTTTTGTAATAATTTTAAATAATAGACTATAACTCTACATTTTACTGACTCTGCTAATCAGAATATCAAAAGAAATGTTACTTAATTTGTAAAACTGTTACTTTGCAAAAATCATAATACTCTGTTATGGCAAAATAATTTTGTCTAGTGTTGTGAATGTATAATAATAATAAATTATAAAAATGAATTGTGTGCGTGTTATAAAATCTAGATTTATATTTATAAATGAGTACGCACTTTAGTATAAAAGCGGTGATTCTTCCATTATCCGTAAGTAAGTCCGTATTTTGTAAGTATTTAAGAGGCGGGTATAAAGTCCCAGATACCTCCGTTTGTAAAGAGAGAATGCTCCGACCAGACGGGTGTTGTGTCTGGTCCGGGCAACTGCCCAATAGCTAATTTCTGACTATTATACATGTTCTAATCGCGCGGATATCGCTAAAATATTTATGTAAATTAAATAATTCATTAATAAACCAATTCAAGTCATTATCATCATTTCATTGTCTTTATGCCAATTGACTTGGGGTCAACGCACCATTTCTTCTACCATACTTTCTTTCTTTCTTCTTCCATTAGTCTCTCATCTCAATATTATGTCCATTTAATTAAGTGTCTTTCATGCTCATACAAACAAGTCAAAAAACAATAAGTTGATAGAGAATAAAAGTAACATATTACATCAATCATAAGTGAATTTTAGTATTATGTGCTATATTGTCTGCCTTATCAATCACGATAGCGCCTACTACTCGTTATCATTTACATCACTTATTTTTTATCGCACCTCTCGACAACTGGCAAATAACTCAGTTCTTTTAAATTGATTTAGTGCAAAATACAGTAGTTATTTTTCTTTGGTCTCCAATATAACGATACGTTTTTATAAACTTTTATTATAATTGAAATATTTAGGTGGGTCTAATATTAGAGGAGTCAAGCACGAGTTGAGCTGAAATTCTTGTAGTGTAGACTCAGAGGCGTAGCATGGACCAGCCCCCCTAGCCAAGTTACAAACGTTTCGCTTGCGCCGAACGCTTCGAGTTGACCTTGCCGCCAATTCTTTTGTTCTGACCACGTGACTGAGCGTTAAGACAACGTCATTCCCGTACATTTGAAGCTTTCTACAAGCGTTAACTATTGCAGATTAGCAACTTGGCTAGGGGTACAGTTTAGATGTGGGTGAAGGCGCTTCAATGAGATCTGTTTTCTTTTATAAATTCGAAAACTAAGTTACAAACGTTTCGCTTGCGCCGAACGCTTCGAGTTGACCTTTCCGCCAATTCTTTTGTTCTGACCACGTTACTGAGCGTTAAGACAACGTCATTCCCGTACATTTGAAGCTTTCTACAAGCGTTAACTATTGCAGATTAGCAACTTGGCTAGGGGTACAGTTTAGATGTGGGTGAAGGCGCTTCAATGAGATCTGTTTTCTTTTATAAATTCGAAAACTAAGTTACAAACGTTTCGCTTGCGCCGAACGCTTCGAGTTGACCTTTCCGCCAATTCTTTTGTTCTGACCACGTTACTGAGCGTTAAGACAACGTCATTCCCGTACATTTGAAGCTTTCTACAAGCGTTAACTATTGCAGATTAGCAGCTTGGCTAGGGGTACAGTTTAGATGTGGGTGAAGGCGCTTCAATGAGATCTTTTTTCTTTCATAAATTCGAAAACGAGACGACAGCTTCTGTCACAGCCCAGCGCTCGACCACATCGTCGCTTACCATCAGGAGAAAAAGTGATCTAAAGAGAGCATATCTATGTATTATAAAAAATCCTCGTTCTTAAAGAAGCGAGGGCTTGCGCGAGGCCCCTTTGGGTGCGAGGTTGTGGGTGAGGGATCACATCGCCCACGCCTAGCTACAGTGCTGTGTGGACTGACTCTAGAGGAGAAGAGCACGAACACTACACGAAGTTGAACTCGGCTCGTGCTTGTCTCCTTTGATATTGTTACGTACGTGGGTAATCAAATGCCGATTTACTAAGAGACAACTTTATTCACCACTAACAATAACAAAATAGTCCAGTCAACAATAATCCGAATCGCAATTAACACTAGAGCACCGTTATACTATCGCTTAGGTCGTTAGATAAAATCACTTCAAGTACTAGGGTAGTTCGCTCTTGATCGCAGTCGAAAT
The DNA here is from genome assembly GCA_910589285.2 of Mythimna ferrago. Classification (NCBI taxonomy): domain Eukaryota; kingdom Metazoa; phylum Arthropoda; class Insecta; order Lepidoptera; family Noctuidae; genus Mythimna; species Mythimna ferrago. The sequence continues at coordinate 14,243,269 of OU342690.1, read as the reverse complement.
CACAACTGACTCGCTTCCGGCCGGGGGCACGTATTTATATGCGGAGCCAAGAAAATTCTAGATACCGACTTCCCACGAACGATCCAGAATTCCAGAACAATTGAATCGCTTCTCGAAGTCATAAATCATTTTTATTACTCGTGGTAATAAGAGTCACTTTCATGCGAATTTCGACTCTATTGTTAACGTCGGAGAGTATCATTTCCCTTATCCTAGATAAATGCCTACCCACTAGTTGTAGGTACTATGTGGATGTTTCGAGATTTTTCTAAGCCAGGCTACGCACGACCATTCTAGACCTTTCGAACAGCAATGCGTTTTAATTATTACGTGCTACTCTTTATTTTCTCGGAGATATGGCGGGTTGACGTTTAATGGCGTAACAATATGTTATTTTGTATCAGGCAAATCTACACTAATATTATAAAGTGGTAAAGTTTGTTTTTATGTTTTTTTGTATGTAGGAGGTAATTTCTGAAAGTACTGATCCAATTGTTAAAAATTTTAGACCGATAGAAAGCTGCTTTATTCCTGAGTGACATAGGCTATATTTTATGTCCGTGGGCGAAGCTGCGGGCAAATGCTAGTTTTTTTTATAAAATTTTACTGATATACAGTTTATACTGAATAAGAACCCCTTCCTCTTAGTATATAAAGTCGAATTTAAAAAAAATATTTCAGTTCTGATAACAATACATTCTTATGGTAAACAAGACCTGAATCAGCATCCAGGATAAGCTCCTGATATAGGAACTCTTCAACGGTCAACAGCACAGACAAGGTATTTTTGTTGTATGCACATTTAATTGTGATCGCCAATTATTATGACCGCGGCGAAGGTGGTGTGACGATCTGATCATGTCATGTCAGCGGAGCAAACTTAGTCAGAGATGGCCCTAGACAGAGTAGACAGAGAAGATTGGAAGGAGAAAGGGGACGCCTATGTCCAGCAGTGGTACACAGAGCCGGTTAAAAAAAAGAAATAAAAAAAAATTAAAGCTTGTTTATAATTCTGATTTTTATTACTTAATCTTTTTTTTCTTAGCATTTTTCGAACACCGTATACGTAAGGCGATCTCTAAAAATCCTATTAGATAGTATTCTGCTAAACTAGGTCATTAACATAAGAATTTCTAAGTAATAATAAGTAATCAGTCCATGCTATCATTCTTTACAGAATTCTAGATCAGATGATACACAATCAGATTGTACTGAGAAAACCTAATCAACCAGCTTTTACATTTTCCAAGAACATAATTAAAACTCAGCACATTACTTATGTTATCAACCCATTTACAGTAAATGCTGAACCATACATTCAAGTTTCATTGGTTGATTTGATAGTTACTAGGTAGAGATAACAGTTTGAGGGTTTCTTTATACAACTGTTTTGTGTTTTTAAAAGAACACATAAGAGGCCATACATAAGATTAGTCCTAATGGTACTCTACTCTTATTTTTTTTTATTGTCAGCTAGCTATGAAAGCTTTTATTTATAGAATGGGAAATCATCAACAAATCAAAAATGTCTCCCGCTTTGAGCGGAGTGAGGGACTGTCACTTTTTACTTTGCTTCAGCTCCATTCCAGGGCCGCGGCGACACTTTCACCCTAGCTCTAAATGCTTAAATATAATGCTGTTAATTTATCGCCGGACCACTATTGTCTCTAGCTGTTCCCATTTTATCAACTGCTTGTCATGGCCACGACAGCACAACAACAACACATGATTTTCTGTTACAGAGTAGTCTTGACAATTTTTTATCGTTTTACGACTTTCGTACCGTTCCCACTATCACGACTAGGGAATCCAATCCCGCATCTAAATCGTGATCCCGCATGCCTGCGGGATTGAAGTCAGTATTCCCGTCTCAGGATTGAAGTCGCAAGTTAATATTCTAATGAACATACCTTCTTGAGTACTTCGGAGGCAATAGGCACCATGGAGTTGACAGGGTTGGTGATGATGGCAATGATGGCTTTAGGGGAATTCTTGGCGACGCTCTGGGCCAGGTCGCGCACGATCGACGCGTTTGTGTTGAACAGGTCATCTCTGGTCATGCCAGGCTTACGGGGCACACCAGCGGGGATCACCACCACATCAGCATCTGTGGATTGAGAGGAAGTTATATATAAACTAGTTTCTACCAGTGGCTATACCCGTTTTCAAGTAGGTTTTTTCATATAAGCTTTGGGCCCTCGTTTCATCCCCTCAAGGGGAGAGTGTTGAAAAGTCCCTCCTTAGTGCTTGCCTATGTTACAAAAGGAACCCTTGGGCAAAATTTCACACTGTTAGGCCCTGTAGTTTTGGCTGTGCATTGATATGTCAGCCAGATTCTCCTTATAAGTAGTTATAGGACATATGTATGTGAAAATAGAAATTCATGTTTTTGTTAAATTAAGTGTATCTATGTATGTATTATAGTTTTGCTTACTGAATGAGCTTTGTGACTGCAGAGTTAGCAACTGCATTAATTAAAATTAACTGCATTGATAGGTTCAGAAGGAAATGGCATGACAAATTGGACTTCTATCTACAGGATAAGTTAGATACAGCTAAGGAAAGGATAGAGAAAATTGGAAGATTGGAAGAGAGGCCCTGCCGTGAGACACATGAGGCTTTTTTTTTTTTTTTTTGTTAGAATGTTCTGTCCCACTCCTGGGCAAAGGCCTTCCTCCACTCTTTCCATTTATCGCGCGCCCGGGCTTCTTCTTGCCAGTTCTGGTGGAATCTATCAAGTTCGTCGCGCCATCTCCTTCGTGGTCTACCGCGACCCCGACGCGCTGTTTCAGGGCACCAACTTTGTGCTACTTTAGCCCACAGTTTGTCGGGCATGCGGCAGACGTGTCCTGCCCAGTCCCACATGAGGCTTACAATAAAAAAATAATTATGTAACTGCAATAGTTTCCGACAATCGTGGATTTTCCTTGGATCCATTTGCATAGCATGTATTAAGATAATTGCCAGTTTGGCAACATTCCATGAAATGGCCCCATTTGATGCCTTCCAGGACCCATGGTCATAAGATTTATGAAGATATAACTGCAAAGTGGTTTGGAATTACCAAGCTAAAAGATGAGCAAGAGGTAGCTAAATGAAAGATCTTGACAAACTCTATCAACTGCACATTTGTCAATAAAGCTGGTTCATACTTCTATAATTATTTTTGGCAATATGACAGTTTTCTTTTTTCCATATTTTTTCTTATTATCATAACTGTGAATAAGAATTTTTTTTTATTCTATATTTGTGCAAACTGGTCAGAAACATTTTTCTAGAGACTTCATAACTTTAAATTATTGTATAGTATTTTTATGTGATTTAGTGTTAGTATCTACATTTTGATATGTCTACGATGATTATGAATAGATGATATTATCATAATCTCAAATGAATGAAGCTTTAAAGGAAATTATTAATAGTGGTTTGTTAGATTAAAAAAAAAATGTAGAAATTCATGAACAGATTTCCAGTACCTACTTAAAAAGCTAAAAACTTTTTTTTTATATTTTCGACATTAGACTTATTTAATTGGACATACCAAATAATCGACTTTATCTAAAAGTCATTTTTTTATGTTGTTCCATAAATTAAATTTACATTTGCTAGTGGTCCACATAATCTGGTTTTATTGTCAAGGTCGAGATATTTGTGCCATATTACGAAACTGATTTAATCTTACATGAATAACCTTGAGTAGTCTAAATTTAGCACCAAACATCAATGAACTTGAAAAGTTTTAGGTTACGTTATGTAATACGCAAATATTTGAAGTTTCACTGAGGTACATACCTTTGACCGCACAGTCGAGGTTTTCAGAGCCCTTGAAGCCCTCGACCTTGGCGGGGGTGTCCATGTGCGAGAGATCCGTGGCGACACCCGGGGTCACCGGCGCGAGGTCGTACAGGGACAGGTTGCTTATCAGAGGGTTCTGCTTCAGCAGCAGCGATAGCGGCTGGCCGATACCACCGGCTGCACCAGCAACCATGACTTTGAATAACATCTGAAAAAGAAAAACATAGTTTACCCGAAATTTTGACTTCCATTCTGACGACCAGCCAGTTTTTTATCACTGTTAAAATTAATACCTCAGGGCTGGTGGAAAAATTTTTGGCGCCATTCTGGATGGCCACCGTGACGACGGGTTTCACTGCACGGGAGAACATTTTGCGTCGTCTGTTTTTAGTAAAAGCCACTAATTTATGAAGACAATAGCAAGAAGTCCACCTGACCCTGCTGACCTTTCGAAGATAACTAGTGATGTAACTATTTGTCAGTCAAGTTAAATTATCACGTCATCGAATTAGCTGTCAAGATAAACACGTCACCAAAATTCACCAATAAAATCGATTTGATTTAATCAATGTTACTGTGTTGATTTCGGTTATCATACGTTTTAATACAACAAGAGAAAGGAATCTTTAATTTCAGGGCCTTTGTATAAAACTAATTATCCCATTATTTTATCGTAACATTTCAGATTGTTTTTTTTTTTAATAACTACAACCCTCGACATGTCTCATCACTAGACAGATGATTAGAGATTTGAAGTAGGGATGTGGACCGACTCGCATTTTTGTCAACTTGACTTACTCGAGTTGGAATGGAAGTATCTCTCTTGCAACTCGAGTCAACTCAACACATGGTTTAAATAAAAGCCAGCTTAATTGACAGAGCCAGCTCAGTCGGTAGAGCCAGCTTAGTCAGCCGAGTCAGTTCGCTGACGAGTTAATGAGCATTGAATGTAGATCAAACGCTTGCTTGAGTCAGATCATTTCGACTTGGACGGAACTTAAAAAAGTTCATGTGTTGCCGATGATTGGTAAGTAACTTGTAGAATATAGTTTACATGAAATTGTTTTGTCATTTTTAGAACAACTCCTACGCCACACTTCTATTTCCAGGTATTGTGCCACCTGGAAGTAGAAGGGAAGCGTTAGCGTTAGCTCAACAAATTACAACTTTCAACTACAGCAAATAGTCCGATAACTGAAGCCTAAATGTCGCCATCTCGCTTGCATTGAACGAAACAAACGCAGAACCGTCGTCGACAGACTCCTTTTTACCAAGTTGACTCGCGGCGGGGTGTCGTGCGTCGGTTCATCGTCTCGGATCGCATCGCATCGCATCGCATTCGTCTTGCTTTCAATCGTCTGGTGAACCACTACCGACTTCCGAGTCATCAACCGCATCAATTGGGATTGACTCGTTTTTTGTTTGACTCGAGTAAATCGGTTAAAGTAACTCGACTCACCCATCGCTATTCAAAGATCCCTTAGTTCCGAATTACGTCAAAAGCGATTATATCGCGAATCCAACCAAATTTAATAGTCACAAAATCTGTGGACTATTGAATACTATTTGTGACGTTGCGCGTTGGTCGGGTTCGCGATGTAATCGCTTTTGACGCAATTCGGAACACGGGGGATGTCATTTTTCATGACAATCAACTGACAATGACAGTTCAGTGATATGAAAAGTATGAAAACATTGCAATCAGTTTCGTATTTTTCCGTGATAGCCCGAAAAACTTAAATTTGCAAGTTGTAGTTTACAGGAAAAGTCAAAATGAACGTTATACAAGCGGTTAAGCTGTATATAACTAGAATGACAGAGGAGAGCGGGCCGGGAATGAAAGTTATTCTCATGGACAAGGAGACTGTAAGTCGTATTGTGTGTGACGCCCCATTGATTGTGACCAAAAACATTGTTCCTGTTTATTTGATCGGTCATGGGTCATTTTCTGCCTTTTTTAAACTTTGTGGAATGATTTTCATGTTCGTCTTTTCAGTGTACGAAAGAGAAATCTATAATAATAAACATTTGTTGAACAATATTATGTTATGATAAATCTATCGGTGCAGTATGTAGGTTTGGGTCAGTGGGTTGACTTAGGGGCGGTAGGTTTGGTAGCCTAATATAGTTATATAAACTCTATACTTACACTTGCACAGCAACAGATTCCAGCCATTTTTTATATTTTTAAAACTTACTAGCTATAAGATCAGTACTGAAAAGGTTCTATAAACTGAATTATACAATAAAAACTTATATAAAACGATTTTTTTTTGTATTTTTTAGTTTTTACATTGTTATTTCATCACTTTGTAATTTTCAATAAATGTCAATGTTAAATATTGTTTTTTACAGACCAGCATAGTTAGCATGGTGTTCAGCCAGTCAGAGATTTTGCAAAAAGAGGTTTATTTATTTGAGAGAATTGACAGCCATTCAAAGTGGGACAATATGAAGCATATGAAATGCATTGTTTTTGTGCGACCAACTTCAGAGAATATTTCATTGCTGTCTCGGGAACTGAGATACCCGAAATATGGAGTATATTTCATATGTAAGTTTGTTGTATGTACTTGAATATAAAAAAATTTTGGCCATCACGTGAGGCCCGGCAGATGTGAAACATTCTATATAATTGAGATTGAGAGTGATGGCATAGTGATCATGATGTTTGCCATCATGGCATTCGAGTTAGATTTACTGCTATGGCATGTAAATAGAAGTTTCACATCAAAAAAAAATCTGGGTTGCCATACTATAAAAATAGATACAGTATGACCTTTTTTAATACATTTTTTTTTCAGATTTCAGCAACGTTATATCTAAAGCAGACATCAAGACGCTAGCGGAGTGTGACGAGCAGGAGACTGTGCGAGAGGTACAGGAAGTGTTTGCAGACTACCTTGCTGTAGACAGACACCTGTTCTCATTCAATATTGTTGGATGTTTGCATGGTATGTATTTTAAGATAAAGACTTAGGGCGGGTTTCTGAATTGAGTATTTAGAGTTAAGCATGTCTCAAACCCTACTCTGAGGCTAAATTTTGACAGGTTTTTAGGCTAAAGTAGAATTTGAGTAAAACTCAACTTGAAATGCTTAAATCAGAAATCGGGGTTAGGACTAGAATATTTTTAACCTTTCAAGCGTGGAAATTATATACACAATAGAAAGACAATAGGTGCGCGAACGCCGGTGTTCGCTTGGGGTTTCATGAATTAAGTATACAACAATCTTATATTGTTCTATGGAAAATTTATTTTATTTATTTGACAAACAATTGACTACACATCATAAACATAAGGTAAATCAAATAAACTTAAACACAAGTGTAGCAATTCCTTGCAGGTAAGCACAACATGCATAACTTTATTTTGTAAAATGTATATTTCGTAAACTCCTATGTGTGGGTAGAATTATATTTGAAGAACTATTAATATTTTTACTTTGGAAAAGCCAAAGAAGACAAGAAGTATTTTAATTTTATAAAGTAGTGTTATAGTTTTATCTCCTGAACATCTTCAAGTAACTTTAGTTAGGACTTTTAGGTTTGAGGTAGAACCTTTTTTGCTGAAAGAATAAATATTGGTTAAACATATTTTCTCAATATTATTATCAAAATCAATAAAAATAAACTTTCTCTATGACACTCATTAATGGAATACCCCTTTCTTGTCTGGTAGAGAAGAATTGCTTGCCTTTATTGGGGTAGTAAAAACTGACAAGGAGCAGAGCTCCCACCTCTATTGCTTTTATTGTCTGGCTGGCGTTTATAACAACCGTTTTGAGTGTATAAGTCACCCCTACTTTTTATTGGTGTAAATAGGCATATTAATAAAATGATCTAGGCAGGCGCCACAGTTTTCACGTAATTTTTCTAACCAATCCACTTTTTGTGTATACATTTTTTCAATAAAAACTCATCAAAAAACAATGACCATTAACAAGGTGAAGAAAAATATTCTAAAAAGAAAAAAAATACCGATTGTGTTAGACAGATGGCATATGTCATTAACATAAAATTGTGGAAATATTGTGGTGTCTCTTCCACAAATGCCATTAGTGACGACTTGAAGTTGGGAAACGACAGAATAAAATTTATATAACTGTATGAGGAGAACTGTATCGCGCACATCAGACACCCACGGGCTTATTATCATCTTTGCCTCTCTGCCGCCGAACCTAGATTATCAGTGTCATCGGCGGCTGCAGCTCGATGAGCTCGAGCGACGAGTATTTTTCTTCACCACCAACACCTGTACGTCGGCTGAGGAGAGGCTGGATTCCGAGGAGATTAGTCCTCGCTGCCAGTGGTTGTGTGCACCGCATGAGAGACTCAATTCATGAACGAAAACGTCTTATTTATGGGTTTACAAAAGGAGCGACATCACTGCGTAGGTACCTACCGTGTTAGGTTAAGATGCTGTGTCTTTTCCAGGCATTTAAGCGGTTTTACGTGTTATACGCAGGCACAGTCGTGGGCAAAAGGTTACCTACCTTTTTCATACATAAATAAACGATCTATTTTACTTTCCCTCTATTTTATTAGTTAGTTATTAAAAGATTCTTGTTCATTGCATCATATTATACCATGATCATACCGTGATCGGGCTAGGGACATGTCAGGAATGCCCACTAGACCGTTCCGTTCTGACAATACACCGTCTCGTGGCATGCACGGAGCGTGTATAACCGCGTATGGTGACCGTTATGTGCGGGTATGATACGCTCTGTTGATACATTTTAGAAAGTATAGTAAACCTTGTCATAGTTCTCCTTGATACGTTCCAAGCAAGGTCAAGGTATGATACGGTGTACTGGATCTGCCTTTGGGTCTGGTCTTTAGACTGACTATAAACCTACTCCAGGTCGATCCTGGAACCAGCATCACCTGCAGCGCTGTGCCCAAGGCCTGCTGGCTCTTCTTCTGTCCGTGAAGCGACGCGCCGTGGTCCGCTACGAGGCGGCTTCGGAGCCCTGCGCGCGCCTCGCCGAGCGCGTACGGGACTTGCTCCGCAGAGAGGCGGTGCTTATCGACAATAACATACCGTTCAACGGAGAGATACCGACGCCCCAGTTGCTGATTATAGATAGGAGGGATGATCCTGTTACGCCGTTGTTGAGTCAAGTGAGTTTTTAATTTCTGTTTCCTATATTTACAACACTTCCAAGGAGGTTACAGCAGCTAAGTCTTCTCTAGAAGCTAGAAGTGTTAAGCGGCCACAAAGGAAGATGAAGCGCGCGACACCCACCTGTGCCCAGTGGCTGTTACTTTTTTAACCCATACGCGCTTATCATAATCGACGAAGAAGGTGTAAATGCGCGAGTGGCGTTTGACGGCGTTTTGTATCAGCGTTTAGTGGCCGGTTCGGGATTTTCCCCAAAAATTGGAACAGTTGGACCCTACCGACTCTAAGTACAACACACCTACTGTCCGGACCAAGCCCAAGTCGTCGACGGCGCGCACTGTTCCCGCGCGCCTCAAGGAGTTGTCAGCAACAGCAGGGACCCAGCCGGGCCGAAGCCTACTGGGGCCAGGGTTATCCGAAAGGGCGCTCGAGCCCCGGTATGATGGCTAGAAGGAACGGGGTGGGTCTTTTAGTCAGTAAGAGTCTGACACTATCTCCCGCTCCGCCCAAGGGCGGGGGATGTCAATGCATGATTTTTCGCACCATAAAAAAAAAGGTCACGGCAGGTCATAACGGGTATTGGGTGCCAGTAAACAGCTGTGTGCAAGTGCAAAACAAACCCTCAGTCGCCTGGATGGCTCGGTGACTATGTATTGTTGCTGACATAGCAAGCCTATCACTTTGTGATTTTTCATGATACAGTTTTGAAATTTTGTACATAGATTCTTTACATAAAAATACTAGCTACATGTTTCAGGTTTCACAATACTAAAACTAATGTATAATTGATGATCAACTAATAAACTGTTGTTCAGTGGACGTACCAGGCGATGGTGCACGAGCTGCTGACGATCAACAACAACCGCGTGAGCCTGGCGCACCTGCCCGAGGTGCACAAGGACTTCAAGGAGGTGGTGCTGTCTTCTGAGCAGGACGAGTTCTATGCTAAGGTGACGAACTGAACAATAACTGCAAGATACTACCTACACTAGTTATTATTTTAGCATTTTTAGGGTTCCATACACAAATGGTAAAATGGGTCCTTATTAGTAAGATTTCGCTGTCCATCTGTCTGTCTGTCTGTCACCAGATTTTATCTCATAAACCGTGATAGCTAGACAGTTGAAATTTTCACAGATGATGTAGGTATTTCTGTTGCCGCTATAACAACAACAATAAAAACAGCATAAAATAAATATTTAAGTGAAGCTCTCATACAACAAACGTAAATTTTTTTTGCCGTATTATTCATGCGCGAGTCCGACTCGCACTTGGCCGGTTTTTGCCTATTTGCAGTTGAGGCACTCTTTCTGCTTAATCCTTTAGTAGTATCGCCATAACCACCGGTCCTTTGCGTCTCGCAGCCATCGCCTTCCCGCGACCCTGTCCAGCGGGGTTACCATGACGTTCAAAGTAAGATTGTTTTATTCTTATTCCAGTGTGGGTAAGAGACAGAGCTATACAGGTTGTCTAGCGCCATCTATTACCCGCACTGAAAGAAGATTAAAACGATCTTACTTTAAACGTCGTCATGGTCTAGGTCCAGGTCATTGGTCCGCCTTATGTATAAGGATAAGTAATTGTAGAACAAAAAGGCGAGTAATATGAACATAATGTTAAAATATATTTCCAGAATCTGTACTCCAACTTCGGCGAAATTGGGCAGACCATGAAGTCGTTGATGGACGAGTTCCAAAAGAAAGCCAAGAGTCACCAGAAAGTGGAGAGCATCGCCGACATGAAGAACTTTGTCGAGACCTATCCATTGTTCAAGGTGAGTTGCTCATTGTGTCCGTACAAGTAGGCATAACAAATCTATACATACATATTGTTACGTACGTGGGTAATCAAATGCCGATTTTACTCACAGACAACTTTATTCACCACAAACAATAACAAATTTGTCCAGTCAACAATAATCCGAATCGCAATTAACACTAGAGTACCGTTATACTATCGCTTAGGTCGTTAGGTAAAATCACTTCACACACTTGGGTAGTTCGCTCTTGATCGCAGTCGAAATCACAACTGACTCGCTTCCGGCCGGGGGCTCGTATTTATATGCGGAGCCAAGAAAATTCTAGATATCGACATCCAGAACAATTGAATTGCTTCTCGAAGTCATAAATCATATTTATTGCACTTGGTACTCAGAGTCACTTTCATGCGAATTTCGACTCTATTGTTAACGTCGGAGGGTACCATTTCCCTTATCGGTAGATAAATACCTAATTACTAGTGGTACCTACTTTGTGGATGTTTCGAGATTTTTCTAAGCCTGGCTACGTCCAACCATTCTAGTCCTTTCGAACAGCAATGCATTTTAATTATTACGTGCTACTCGTTATTTTCTCGGAGATATGGCGTGTTCACGTTTAATGGCGTAACAATATATTAAATCTGTAGAAGTTTTTAGTTGTGCGTGTATCACGTAAAATGTACGAAATTGATGTAGATAACTTTTAAACATTAAAATTGTGTGTAACTTGATGTATTACTTAGGATTTGTTTCATCGCAATCGGTTGATATGCTCGCGTTTGACCACCATCTCACCTGATGATAAGCGATGATGTGGTCGACGATGGAGCACGCTTGCCTAGAAGTAACCTATTCACTCTTGACTTAAAGACCCCTAAGTTGTAACTATCAGGAAACACTGACTCCGGCAGGGAATTCCACTCCTTGGCTGTACGCACAATAAATGTGTTCCCAAAACGCTTTGTGCGTATGGATAACGTTAGGCGGTACGAAGTTCGCCGATTTAGTAAGTTTATTCGATTCTGCCATTTCTAAACTGCATATTTACATCCATAAAGAATGTTTCTGTTATGAATGGAAACAAGTTATTTTATCCAAATAACAATGTATTTTTATCATATTGCTGATCTTGTTATTATTATCACAAAATCAAAGCATTTACAAGCACTTTGTATCAATTATGCTGTATTAACGATGGTTTATCAAAAAGACACGTAACTCAAACAATCTGAAAACGATGTTCAGCTTAAACAATAAGGTTCAATTTTCAATTTAGCCTGCTGGCCAAATTAAAAATTGAATTCTGAGTATTTTTTTTTTGGGCATGTTAGGATGATTTGCAACATGCCCAAAACAAAATACTCAGAGTTCTAACAAATAAATTGTGGTATACTTACTACAAAAACTAAGGTTACCAGTACTTGGAGTGTGTACCAGTGGGGACCCACTGTGGATGAGGAAATAAAAGCCAGGGAAAGCGTCTGGACCTGCAGCGATTGAGACGTAACATCAATCTTTTGGTACGTGACTTCACCTAGCTCTCAATCCAAGATTGGAACAGCCCAACAAGACGGTTAAAAAAACGGCACATCCTCGATGACCAGACATAAGAAGTGAAACGGAATAACTACTAGTCTTGACTCCAATCGCCAATAAAATCATCCACGCACTTGCTAACACACTGATCGCAGGAAAAACACAAAAAAATAAAAAATTTAATACCCTATTTTTAGGGTTTCTGACCCGTGTATGTTATGTCAGAGTGTGGTTTCCGCACTTAGTCCTATGCGGACCATTGTATGTGGGCCATGGCGGTCATAATCTTTGGTGGGCTTATTCCAACTATCATACCCCTCCTAAAACAGATTCTCAGGTTTTTCAAGGCGTCAACAAGGAATTTCGGTGATCCTAAGGTTTGTGTGCTTATTTCAGTGACACTTGTGCAGTCTAGGAGCACATGCACAATTGTCTCCTCCCCCTCCAAACATGTCCTGCACAGGGGACTGTCTGTAATGCTTATACTGTGGAGGCGCTTATTCAGTGTGCAGTGTCCGGTGATGGTCTCCGTCACCAGGCGCATGCCGCCTCTATCCAGTCTTATGAGTTTTTTGGTGAGACCTTTGCTGAGGTGTGGCATGGCCTCCTTGGCCTGCCTGCATCCTGGTGTTAGGGGCAAAACGAGACCCTATTACTAAGACTCCACTGTACATCCGTCGGTCACCAGGCTGTATCACACGAACCGAGATAGCTAGACAGTTGAAATTTTCACAGATGATGTATTTCTGTTGTCGCTTTAACAACAAATACTAAAAAACAGAATAATAAAATAAATATGTAAGAGGCTCCTATACAACAAATGTGTTTTTTTTTTGCCGTTTTTATAGATAATAGTACCTACGTGCGCGAGTCCGTCTCGCATTCACCAGTTTTTTTTTTTTGAGTCCCGTCTCAGTAAGATTAAGCATGCGTGATGTTTGTACGTGTTTTCAGAAAATGTCGGGCACAGTGACGAAGCACGTGACAGTGGTCGGCGAGCTGTCGGCGTGCGTGACGCGACACAACTTGCTCGAGGTGTCCGAGCTGGAGCAGGAGATCTCTTGCCAGAGCGACCATTCCAAGCACCTGCAGGTAAATATGGTCCTTGTGTTGAAGGAAAAAAGTCTCATTTCCTCAGTTATGTTATCACAAAGTTGGGATTAAAAAAAACATTCGGCTTTGTTCGTTTTGTAATTTATTTCTCAGGAACTATACAACTGATGTTGGATAGTTCCTGAGAACTCTCTAGCATCAGTTGGATAGTTCTATTTGTCTGTGTGTCTTTTCTACTCGAGGTACTTTTCAGGTAATTTTTTTTGAGTAATGGTTAATTAATTAAATATTACAGAACACCCGTCATCTTGATATCAATATGGCGGGTGTACCTTAATTTTGAAATAATTTCATTCGGGAGAGAGAGAAGGAGATGCAGATGTTTAGAGCTAGGTACTGAATAGTACATTTTGCCGATAATTACTATAATTTAATTCGCTGTGGTACACCCGCCATTTTGACTCACTTGATAACCTGCTCGAGTCGGCGCTTTTAAGAGGCTGATGCTATTAAGTTCGCATACTTAAGAAAATATACCCTTTCTAGATTCAGAACAAGTTTAAATGCTGTAAAGGCTTTAAAAAATATCGCCATCACTCAATTAATGTAATTTGGTATGTCCACAGCGCCTAAAGAACCTCCTGTCAAATGAATCAGTACGCCACCACGACGCGGCCAAGCTAGTCGCTCTGTACGCGCTCCGCTACGAGAAGCACGCCAGCAACGCACTGCCCTCACTCATCGAGGCCCTCAAGACCAGAGGAGCCCCGGAACAGCTGGTCAAGAACGTGGTTAACTTGTTGGAGTACGGAGGAGCTCATGCGAGACAGAGCGACCTGTTCGGACTGCAAGACGCTGTGAAAATCACTAAGAGATTGTTTAAGGTAGGTGACATTTTAATGAGTTTTCTACTAACGTTTAAGGGCTCCCTGAGGCTAATACTTAAGGCCCATTGACCACGGATGCGTAGCTTCCATGAAGCTACGCGTCCGTGGACAATAATCCCTTGACCGTCATACTAGTTAATGTATCCGTTTCCTAAGAGCCCAAAAGGATGGTGATATTTTTAAGGGCCTAAAACACTACGCGTAATTCAGCACGCGATATTCACTCTTCTTATTTTTCTTTTATAATTGATATAAACTAGTGCTTGACTGCGATCCCACCTGATGGTAAGCAGTGATGCAATCGTTGATGGTGAGGCCACTAGTTTATTAAGAGCCTATTCATTCTTGCCTTAAAGACACCTAAATTATAACCAAACGGGAAGACCGCAGCAGGCAAATTGTTCCAGTCCCTCGATGTACGTGGTATAAACGACGAGGCAAAACGCTTAGTCCGGACCGTAGAGGTTTCTTTCCTAGTTAGACGGTCTGAGCCTTATTACACTACGCGATACGTTGAACCATAGACTAAAACGGTCTGAAGAACGCGTTGTGTAATAGGCCCTTTAGTAAGTTACGAAAACAGTATGTAAATAAAAACACACTGCTTTGATTAAGTTCAGTCAGTTGAAAACATGATGGTAATCCGAGGCGTCACAACTATTATGCCGTTTTTTACTCCCATCTGACAGATGAGTATTCGTATTTGGCACAGGAGAACTGGGTGTAATACATTTTTTTATTCTAATTACAGGGTCTCAACGGCGTAGAAAACATCTACACTCAGCACACGCCCCTCCTTAAAGACACCCTCGAAGACCTCATCAAAGGCAAGCTTCGTGAAAACCTGTACCCAACCCTAGGAGGCGACGACGGCGCATACGGCCGGCGCCCGCAAGACATCTTCGTGTTCATCGTAGGGGGCGCCACTTACGAAGAGGCCCAGTGCGTGCATCAGATCAACCAGGCGTATCCGGGTGTCAGGATAGTGTTAGGAGGCACCACTATCCACAATTCCGCCTCGTTCTTCGAAGAGGTTAAGGCTGCCATGCAGGGAGTGCATAGAACACATACCAGACATATTAGGAATGTTTGAGCAGTTTTGACGCGCCTATCTATGTAATGAAATAATATCAATATGAAAGAGATTGAAGCCCAGTACGGATTGATAATTATCGAAAATTTAATGTCTCAAGATGTATAATAGCTGCGATAATATGTCACGCTCGGCTATGTAACGCTCGTTCGGGTAATCTCGGCTCGAGTCGGCCGACCTTACCTGAACGATTCCGATTTTGTATTATTTATCTCGCTTCAATTGATGAAGATGATGACGTGATTTCTGTCATGAAGATGACATAACAGAAGTCATGTGATTATTATCATTTCAGCAGAAAGACGTCCACTGCTGGACATAAGCCTCCCCCAAGTGTCGCCACAACGAAAAGACCTGTTCGTTTCGCATCCATCTCATTCCCGCGACTCGGGTCGTCAGTCCAACTCCACATTGTGGGAGACCTTGCAATGTTGCGTCTTTCGGTGCGCAGTCGCCACTCTAGAACCTATCGGCCATCTGTTCTGAGAGCAATGTGTCCTGCCCATTGCCAATTAAATTTGGCGATTCTACGGGCTATGGCTTTGGTTCTCCTGCGGATATCTTCATTCCTAATGCGATCACGCAAGGAAACTCCGAGCATAGCCCTTTCCATTCCCTTTTGAGGGCCGTGTGGTTTATAGCAAATAACGTTTTTTTCTTTTGAACAGCTAATAGGGTAGTTTCCAGGGTCAAAATAATTACATTTTATTTTGTCCGTATTTTAGATTAAGTATAAAAAAATATTGGACACGTATTTTTTCTTTTTTCGATTAAACAAAAAATAACAAAGATATAGCCCATTAAAGTTACGTGTGACGTCACCCCGTGCGAAAAAATGCAGCACGGCGTGACGTTACACGTAACTTTAATGGGCTATGTCTTTGTCATTTTTGGTTTAATTTACAAATAAAAAAATACGTGTCCCATAATTTTGAATAATCTAAAAGACGGACTAATTAATTTTTTTACGGCATCTATTGTACACGTTATTTTGTGACAAGACGATAATTATTTCTTTCCAGGAACGGGTGTTAGGTACCTGATTTTCTGTTGCATTTAGTTCGTGTTTTTTAAGAGAAATGTAATTTGGTATTTTCTTGTGGAAATCGTCTAAGTGTTTAATAAATTATTTATCTAAATAGTGAAATTATTGTGAGCTATGCAGGCAAATGCCTGAGTAGGGTACCTTTATTAGTAAAGTATGTTATTTTAATGTGAAATTGATTTATTTTAAGTTATTTTAGTATTATATTCATTTGTGTTTCTAATAAATTAAATTATTGCTATTCAAATTAACAATATTGTTTTAATTTTAATTTTCTTTCTATCTTTATACTATGTTGGTTTCAATCTGATAAAACTCTTGTGTCTACCCATGACAAATGGTTCGTTGGAAACTTTACGGAGGCTTCTATACACTCCGCGAGTCGCTGCTGCTAAAGCAGCATCATTTGGAACACTGAAACACTGTGACCTTGCAGTCTTTTTAAAATTCAAATTAAAACTTACATAGTGTAAATTTTAATAAACTGAACTAAAAAAATCTGTTTTATATTATTGTCAAATCAAAGTCCAATCAAATAAAACTGTTGGTGTGTATGGTGCAACGTAACAGATCACGATTCATAACAGTCAGTGTCTATGTTTGTATCTTTTGAGCCATTGTTCCAAATGTTCCATTTGTGTCTTTTGAGCCAATATTTCAAAATTTCCGTGTGTCTTGTGAGCCGATGTTTCAAATGTTCCGTTTGTATCTTTTGAGCCGATGTTCCAAATTATACATATCACTGTTTCGGAACATTTTAGCGATTCCAGATGCAAATGTTCCAATCGCAAAGATGACACAGTGGTGGGCACTGTGTCATCTGGGCAGTGCCTAGCACGCACGCAGTTCGCGAGCGGGTCGCAAGCAGCACATACGCCAAGTGTGGACACACCCTTGCAAACAGGAGGAACCCGCAGAATTATAGTGTTTGTCGGATCGACTGGACCTATGTGATGAGTTGTATGTGAGTGTTGAGAGGGAAGTTATAATTAAAACACAGAACTGTTGTGTTCAAAACACATTTTTTTACTTTTTTATTGAAAAATATTCGTCGACACAGGTGTTGTGTGTCCAACAAACGATACACGATGCCATACCACTTTTGGCACATTCCTCTTCACACGCCCGTCATTGGGCTCACAAATAAAAAGCACTTTTTCACAAATCAAATCTTTCATCAACAAGCGGAATTAAGCAGCAATTTCATACAATATCATATTTGAAACGAATCATTAGAACTTCTGCCAGAACAGATAACGTGTCTAAGCAACAGATTTAGCAATAAGTCACTATTTCAAGGACAAGTTCATTTCTCAAAAACAATATACTGGCACTGTGTTGTTTTATAGTTAGACAAATTCTACTGATTCGTTTCAAACAAATTACAATATTAGAGTTTTAGGCTCTATATTCACACCTATAAAAACCAATTTCACTTTACAATTACCTCTGCTTACTTCCACAAACATTATTTTCCTTCAGTCTTTACATAATTTACACCTTCTATTCTGAAATGTTACCAAAATGCTAGTTTAACTAATGACAGAAAGTTGTAGTTTGAATTATGTTTTGAAATAATGATTAAATGAGCATTTTGTTAAAACCTCAAATTACTAGGTCCACACGTTGGTAACATTCTTACATTATGCCCCGGCGGGCTGCGCGGGGGCAACACACACATCTATAAGGCAATTTCATAGAATTTTATCTATACATATAATGGGTTTTCGAATCGTCCGTGCCGACAGTCGGGTCGGTAACAAATATTTACACGTAGGAAAGTGCCTTATACGAGGTAAAAAATGTATGAGCTGCTCAGATAGGACTGAGTCTTCAAGTATCATTTTTATAATGTGATCAGTGCAAAAATGATACATTTGAAGTTTCAATCATGCTTAATAGCAAGTGGCGAATCGTTGGGCTGAGCTTTGGACCCCAGCTAGCTGCAGGCGTGTTCTGAGCAGGATACAATTAAAATCAACTTATGCAAATTAGGAAGAAATCAGGGAACAACATAAATACAATTGCCACTTGCTTCGAAAGCAACATTAGTAAATAGTAGTTGTTCAGACATGTTTTAGATTAAAAAGGATCTTACTCTATTGTTCTGTATCTTAATAATAGACTAATCTATCTATTAGTATTATTAGAATATTGAAGAGAATGTTTTTTAAAAGAATTACTTTTGTATCACGTTTAATTCCGTAAAACAATATCATTCAACTAACTTTTCCTTGTCCAGAGAGGATGTTAACTGTTGCAATTGACTCTTAGGTTCACTATAGATAAGGAATGTGATCTAAAGTATTGTCTCAACAACTGCCATTTACTCAAACTATTAATATCAGTACCGTTTACTTTGATACGTCACAGTTCAGTAGTCATTATTCGTGATCGAATAGTCACATGTCACCATTGATAAAGGCACAATAGAGTTATTCCTTTATCCTAGGTCCGACGAGATTTTGCCCGTCGTTTTACAGGTTGATCGTTTTTTTATACAAGCAGGGCGATTCACAATCAGATCTCTGATTCGACCCTCTTTTTAGTAAATGCACCAACATGTGCGTTGAATAATATACTAGTAGTACATTACGGCGCTTTAGATCGTTGCATTTAATATGGGAATCTTATAAAAAAATGTATACCACAACCGTTATAATATAATGTGGCCAAAGGAACTCGAACGTCTTTCGTAAGCACGTACAAATTTCACGAGAAAGAAGTATCCCTAGCTAAAACATAAACATTTCTGCGCCACTAGTTGTGACACCTCACACAAAAAAAAATATATCGATAATATTTATGGCGTATAACAGACAACCACGCACATACATCTTTTTTACACACTTTCATTTAGCAACAAACATACGCGGTGGAGTCACTCACGCGATAAAAATTTAAATTAAAACGAGAAAAAAAAATGTGAAAAAAAAAAGAAAAATAAAACAGTAGACAAGACTCCATACCATGTTCTCGAACACTACGAGTCACGAACGTGGTACGGGTCCAGTAGGCCCTTCCCGCAAACTTTAATTTGTGTTTTTTTTTTTTTTATGTTAACATGGTCGAAAAAATTTACACATCACAAAATTATAAGCCGTTTCATGGGAAAGGACACTAGTAACTCCCTTCATTATAATATTTACATTATATACATGTCAATGTTTATATCGCAATTTGTCTGTTTATTTATATAAATATGTCTATTTTAATTACTTTAAATCTACAGAAATCATACATTCTGCTGCGGTGTTTATCCTACAGAGCAACTCATTGGGAGTGTTTCAGTATGATCTGTTTATGTTATCCATCATCAAATTTACAAAAGGAATGCGCTTATACATAATAGGAAGAACTCGAACGTGTTTAAAGAAATCCTGCAGCACTCCATGGTTTTCATTTAGCAAATAGATTGTTATAAAAGAATGTGAATGTCATCGTCCACATTTGGCGCTACCCAGGGAGCACCGCGCGGAGGTCATGGACTTAGCTCCCCTTGATGCCACACTTTTATATTAAGCATTTTACGACCCTCGATTCAAGCTGAAACTTATTCATAATTACCTACACATCACTATGGGACAAAATGTTCTTTGATTGTGCAAATCTTGTGAGCCTTACTCTTATTTAACGAAATATATACGATGACGCATTTCTGTGACAATCCTGACTTTAATTTATGTGAACAGTGTCAGTTTCGTCGTAAATATGTATATGCATCCTAACTTTCTTACACCTACCTATCAAGTTTATATTTTTATTGTCAAACCTACTTGCGTCTGTAACGCATCCTGTTACAATTCCTTGAAACGCGAAGGGTAACTTATCACATGCCTAGTTTTGTTATACAAACGCTGGATAATACTATGGCCTGTTTTCAGTAATATTCAATCACCAGGTCACATCTTTAATGTTTGATTTAAGGTCAGTGAATACCGAGCTAAGAATAATCCAGTGTTTGCTTAACCTAAATAGACATTTATTAATTTGTTAAATCAAGAAGTGAAAAATAATCTGTTTGAAATAATATCTGTAACAATAGACAATTAGTTTTTTTTTAATATAATTTTACATTTGAAAAATATTATGTAGATGTAACAAAATAAAATATATATTCAATTTCTATTAGGTGCTGGCAGTTAAAATAAAGAGTTAATAATTTGTTAGGCGTTTAAATAAGACTTACATGACCTCGCAAATTAGAGAATTTCAAGTTGAAAAAATTAAAGAGAAAATAAGAACCTTCGATTCGCACAATGTATTCGTTACGCTTGAATAAAGGGAACCCCAAAAATAAGATAGTTTCATAACTTAAATTAGAATTGGTGGTGAATTTCAGAACACTGGCCTCGTTTTCATGTGGCAAATAAAATATTTTGAGGCCTTAATAAATAATATGCACTCTGCAATGCTTAAATCAAGCTACAGATTAGTAATTTTGTGAAAAATAGCTGTTTCTATCCGCCCCGTGACCTCTACAAGGACGATAGGAGTCTCGCACCGACTCGCGACAGGTATGATAATATTATGCAGTTCTTTACGATATCCTACACTTAAGGGCTGAGTTTCACTAACACATGCACCCTGAAAAGGCGCAGTCACTACATTCCGTATCAAAGGAACATTATGAATAATTTAATTTCTTTTAAAAATAATAAATAGCACTTGGCGGCTACAGGTGACGTTTGTAGCGAATAAGCTAAGTGTGAGCGCAAGTGAGTTGGCATTACAATAAGGAGTCGGCTACGGCAGTCGATACCATCATTCCGGGAGTCCGTATCGCGTCGTAGTGCACTAGTTACGTTGCCTTTACAAGCTGCAAATGTATAAAATAAAATACAACTAATGACTCGTGAGACAGTAACGTCATATCTTAGTAAACATTGAGCATCTAGGATGGTCCCGATACTTATTTTACTCGAACTGTCCAATGAAAGACGTTGCAATATCTTTCACATCGATCTGGCATCTAAAACATCGCCCATAATTTACATTATGAATTTACATAGTAACTATATGCCAATATTATAAATTATTATTTTTAAAGTGCAATTGACACTTTGGAATTGGTA
Organism: Mythimna ferrago; assembly: GCA_910589285.2. Classification (NCBI taxonomy): domain Eukaryota; kingdom Metazoa; phylum Arthropoda; class Insecta; order Lepidoptera; family Noctuidae; genus Mythimna; species Mythimna ferrago. The sequence goes on along the minus strand of OU342690.1, from coordinate 14,221,899 downwards.
AAGAAATCGCGGAGGGTACCTTCACAATAATAAACCCTAAACCTAAATAAATACAGTACACGAGCTGACCGCTGTCTCAGAATGGCGGCCGTCGTTATCAACGAGGAAACAAAAGTTACCCACAAAAACCGAGAGGAATTTCATAATTACTACTTTTAGTATAAAAGGATTTTTTTTTTACCGATAAATATCATGTACTTAATATAAAATTCTTCTATTAATAATAGTTGTAGACTATTTTGTATCAAACATTATTATGATATTTAGTTCGATTTATTTCATTTTCTTTTTTTTATATAAAACTGGCATGCACCTTATTTAGCGAGGTGAGTGCCTGCTCACAATACATATAATAAACTGTCGAGTTATTTACCAAATTCCTCCCAGTTTCCATCGATAAGTATGATAGAGAGTGAATTATCTAATTATAATACATATGTCCGCCCGCGGTTCCGCGCGAGGGCGGACCACACTCCGTCCGTACAAGACGCACTATTTTCTTATACACACATACATACAATCTTCCATCCATTCTTAAATATTTAATATTTTTCCCCGCCGTGCTAAACTAACTAAAGTATTTTAAACAGTGTTTTCAAGTGAATGGCAACACTGACTAAACTTTCAAAATCTTGAAAGAATGGTCAGGTATTCATATTATTTCGAAGATAATACACATTTTCCGTTTTTTCACGTGACAACTTTAATACAAAATTGAACCCATTTTTTAAATTGTTCAATAAGTTATGGTTTTTATTTAAAATTGGCAACTACAGTGTGAAGAATAGATGTTTTCATATCTTTGGTATATATCACAATAATCAGTGTCATTTTAAATTATGATAAGTGGAGAAGTTAGTACATTTATATCCAAAATGGAAAATTCCGTATTTCTTTTTATTACAGTGCTAGAGTTTATGTAATTCACTAAAGTTATATAACAAACAATATCAATTAAAACTCGAAAATTTCTTGTCACGTGAAAATACCGAGTAAAACTTTTACAAAAAACATTTAAAAACATCAATTATTGCGATGAACGTATCGATACGAAGAAGGCATACAAGTTATTACTTTACGTTGTATTTTAAAGTTAGAAAAATATTACAGCTGCGTCACCTTAGACTACGCACAATGATGACGTCACGCGACCTAACAAATACTTGAATATCGCCAAATATTTTGATGGCGTTAAAAGTACAATTAATTATTCGTGACGATGATGACTTTTTTTTTTAATAATAAAAACATGAAGGCCTCCTAGTCTACGTGCTAATTTTGATAAAAAAAATAAAAAATATCTGCTTACAAATTGTAACAACACAGAGTGGAGGTAGAAGCGCATTTTTAAGTAAACCTGCACAGATTTCCCGCGTCCTTCTACCGCCACAAACAAGTCTCCATGGACATTTGTTACAAATATTACATAAAAAAGCTTTGCAAGTGCACTTTTTATACAAATTTTGTTACTCCAAATTTTTATAGAGTTCATTTAGGTCAGAATATATATAAAATTACAAGTGTACAAATAATTAAGAAAGTATTTCGTACTAGCGCATCAGTTGGGTGTTTCTCTACGAGACCGCAAAACAAAAGTGATGCTGCCAGCAGCAAAATTAAGAAACTAGTGTTCAGCAATACCTTCACAATGATCAGTTGGCAGAGACCTCCAGCAGTTCTATAATACATTGCGTTATAATAACATTGCTATTGATTCTACTTTCAATATCTATATCATCAACTGGTGATCGAAACTCAGTACATCGCAACATAATGAAAGTTACACGATATATCGGATTGAAATTTAATTACAACGAATAGCTTACTTCGACTATTTACATGTAAATCCGACATAGACTATTTCCTTTAATATAATTACATCGGTAGTAATATGAAAATGAGAATAGAAGCAAGGAAATAATATGAGCATACGCTAGGGCGCACTCCGGGCTGTGGTCCTACAACACTGCACTGCGTCACTAGTCACTGAGTCACCTGTTGTCGCGCAGCAGGCGCTCCACGGTGTGCGCGCGCAGGCGCTCCAGGCGCAGCTGGCGCGCGTACTGCACGTACAGCCCGTAGTCCAGCACGCGCACGCGCCGCGAGCGTTACGGGTGCGCGCCGCCGCTGCCCACGCCCGGCGTCGTGGACCCGCCCGACGACCCGTGGCTGGGCGGCAGCAGCACTCCCTGCACACACATACATAGCTACAGGGAACCGCCCAGAACAACATCGCGATTCCAAACTGGCCGCGTTTCTACTGCTACGGCTACTGAGGTATGATGTGATCAAGCGATCGTTTGTACCACGCAATGTGATTCGACTTGCATGTAATTTACTTGCAGGTAGAATCGCGGCCATAGGAATGCTCCACCTGCCGATATACGTCTCGAGAGACCGACGATCGACCAGTAAACGCTCTCTCTAACTTGGCTACGAGGCAGTTCAGCCACTCTGAACTCAGATATTAGCATGAGCGTGTATATACATATACGCGTGGTTAGTATGTATCCGTACGTTTGCACTCGTTATATATACTTTCTTTTATTTCGTGCCCACACACAATGAACTTAAGATACGAAGTTATTCAGAAGGACTGACAGTGTCGTCAGTACACGTTGTCGATTCTACAAATACGGAATATAACTCACATTGTACGAACGCGTGTATGAAATGCACTAGATCCAGCTTCGGATCATCAAGCACGCCAGCAGGCGGTGCACATGCACTCACCGGTAAAGTTCTGACGAGACAAAGAGTACCTATAGTTGTACTGCACACGGTTCAAAACCGTTTGACAGTTCCATGCAACATCCGCTTTATTCATTTTTTCTGGCAATGGTACCTTGTTGTTTGGTGGTGACTGGCCTCTAACAAATATCTTATGGATTTGAATTACATGAGAGTGCTTACCCTTAATCGACTGTATAGATGCTTAACAATGAATTAAAAGCTGGTAACTTTACACAAAATAGTGAAGAAATCCGACTGTTAAACTTGGTATGTAACAATTCTCAAACTCCATAAGATACTTTTGTCGTCAGTGGGACTGACGAGTACAATACTACATGGATCTAAACGAACTTGGCGAGAAAGAAATAATCTCAAATCCACATCCTATACTACAGATATGACGGGTCAGTATACTAATGTAAAATGTACTAGGCATGAAATGTTTACAAAATCTCGAACGCCTCCGAAACAGCTTGACTGATTTTTATGATTTTTTTTTTATTATAAAGGTTGTAAGAGACAGCCCTCCACAAACTTTAAGGGCTTGCTCATTAGACGAAACTGACTGAACAACCTTCCACAAAATTTTTTTTCGCCTTTAAAAAATCCGCCTCACCATACAAAATTATAAACTTGAGTGCACAATTTGTATGGCGAGGCCGATTTTTTTTTCGTTTCCTGAATAAAAGTGTTGTGGAAGGTTGTTCAGTTTCGTCTACTGAGCAAGCCCTTAAAGTTTGTGGAGGGCTGTCCCTTACACCTTGTATATTAGGTAGGTCTAGGTCTAGGCTATTTTTATTCTCTTACCCTTACCCCCATTTTTGTCTTTAATCTACACTAATGTTATAAAGAGGTAGTTTTTTTTTTGTTTGTCCTGGGTAATCTCTGAAAGTATTGGTCTAATTGCTAAAATTGTTTCACTGATAGAAATCTGCTTTATTCCTGAGTGACATAGACTACTTTTTATGTACGCGGGCGAACTTGCGGGCAAAAGCTAGTAATTTATATAGCAGCAGAACAACATTGCCAAGTCAACTAGTAGTATATAAAACAAAGTCACTGTCTGCTTCTTATGTATTTTTCTGCTTACTTCTTTACCACTCAACAGTTTTTGAGTTTTCTATCATAGAGAGCAATAATCGACGAGTCACTATTAGCAGCGTCATCATCCCTGTTCAAGTAAATGACATTTATTTTGTAAATAGGTTTTAAAAGACATTTTTACACGTAAATTATTTTTTTTAGGTCTGTTTACACTAGATTAGGCCGGTGTTTTCTAGCTGACTACCCTGAGAAGAAACACCGAAACAAACTCAGGGGTCAAAGTCTCTTTTAAAATCTATACAGTAAAAATGTAGTGGTCAAATCATATGAGAACCATGCAGATTAGTGTCTCAGATGGTCTTCTGGTAAGAATCACCAGATGTCCATTAGCTGTGCCATCTATGTTCGTTTAGGTCCACGTGCGGGTGCAGCGATCTGGTTACCTGTAGCGAGTGCGGGTGCGGCTGCGGCGGGGAGGCGGTGGGCGGCGCGTGGTTGAGGTAGGCCAGGTGGTGGTGGTGGTGGTGGTGGCCGCCCGACCCGCCCGGCCCCATCAGCGGGCACAGCACCTGGTGGTATGCCTGGACGGGACAAACGTATCAATCAATTTCATTATACATAACACTGACAAATTAATTTTATAGTCGACATGACATATTTAAGTGTTATCCCCATTTAAGTGTCCTATGGGGGTGCACTTATTGACACGAATTTATACGCCAAGATGTTTTTAGAAAATAAATATTACAGAACACATTTTGCACCTGGAAAATCAAAAATTAATAATGCTAAACAGGTGCGTTAGCAGCCATTAGGCCAACCAGGATCTGATTGAAAGATAAAATATGTGATTTAAGTATGTCGTGGGATTTTTTATTTAAAAACGTTATGAAATGCATTTATTTATATGTATGTTTGGGTGCGTACGTAGAACGCAAAAATCGATTTTAAGATTTACTTACAAACTGCAGGTTGACATTTAGAATGTTATCAGTAATGAACCTAGAGGCCAATTTAAACAGTGTGAGTTTCTCGCACGTATGAATATACGAATGTTTAGACGAAAAAACTTTTTTTATATTCTTATTGAGTGGTTACCTGGAAAGGTGGCTGCTGGAAGTGGTGATGCGGATGCGGGTGCTGGTGCTGGTGCGGGTGCGGCGTGTGCGCGGGCGAGGGCGGCGGGTAGAGCGCGGGCGAGGCGGCGGCCGGCGAGGGCGCGGGCGGCGGCGCGTAGCCCGCCACGCCCACCTCGCCGCCGCCCGCCACCGAGCCCACCGCCTGCCCCACGCCGCCGTGGTACATGCGCACCTGACACACCACCACAGGTTTAGGAAACCATCACATTCTAATGGTGGGTCAAGACCGCCCAAATGCGCCGCTCGCGAGCCGCTTGCGATTGGCGCGCATACATTTCACGCACGGCTCGTTCTTACGAAGCCCCTGCGCCGCACGCGTTTCGTACGAACATAAAATGCACGCGCGCAGTTAGCAAAAGACTCACGAACGGCGCATGCGCCAGATCTGGACACACCACAAGATATCGCTATATATCACACTAATATTATAAAGGCAAAAGTTTGGTAGTGTATGAGTTTGTTAGCTTCATGTTCGATCATAGAAGACTACCGAATAAACGAACGAAGTACGAAGGCGCCTCTTTTTCTCATCTCACACAAAATTTGAATGATAAAAATGATGAAAATGCCATTATGGTAATTGTCTTCAACTCAACATACAGAAACATAGAGGTATGTAGAACATTGTGTAAAGTCCTGCAAAGCTGCATTAAAAAGGGAGGATCCTCCGACCTGACGTGTGTTGTCTGATACGGGCAACTGCACGATATTTGATTTCAAGCTATTATATCATTATGTTCTAGATTAAGGGAAACTAACACCGTGATGCAGGATTTTGAAAGTTAGCTCGTATATAACTTCATAGATGTCGCTACAAGAACGTAATTTGCGAACAGGTGGGGCCTTATTAGGAACTAAAAATTCTTACTGTACATATAAATGTACAGCAACAAGTTTTCAATATAAATATTTTTTTTACAGCAAGCTTTTACAGCGCGGTAAAAAGCTCAAACACGAGAGTTATCCGAGTTCCTATGGCCACGTTACAAACGCATGCAAAATTTAAGCTCAATTTGTTACTGGGAAGTGGACAAAATTTGATTTATTTGCAAGATTTGATTATAGAGAAACCAACATCAGGACAGGTGAAACTAAATAAAAGCTTGTAAGAATGTAGTATTACTCACCATGTGCTGGTACTGCAGCGCCGGCTGCGCGGGATGCGGGCCGGGGTGCGGGTGCGGGTAGGGCACGAACTGCTGCATGGGCGCCGGCGCCAGCAGGGGCTGCCCTGTCGCTGCCGCCACCTGCATGCCCGAACCTACGCCCACTACACATTCAACTCATGTTAACACAACACCCATGAGTTTTTGTACTCTGCCTGAGTTTTACTCGTCTCATTGTTGCAGTAGTCTTGTCTATAGGGTGACTGGCAATTAGTGTACGATACTTAAACACGTGATTGTGCTCATGATAACAAACAATTTTTATTATGGGAGCAAAGCCGAAATCGCGAAAAAAATATCAGCTGTTCAGTACATCAGGCAAACATAAATGTTTTTTTTTTTTTTTTTTTTTTAATTAAGATAAACTAGTGCTTGACTGCGATCCCACCTGATGGTAAGTAGCGATGCAATCTTTGATGGTGAGGCGCACTAGTTTATTAAGAGCCTATTCACTCTAGCCTTGAAGACACCCAAATTATAATCGGACGGGAAGACCGCAGCAGGCAGACTGTTCCAGTCCTTCGACGTACGTGGTATAAACGACGAGGCGAAACGCTTAGTCCGGACCGTAGAGGTTTCAACAACGTAAGGGTGAATATTCGCCGTACGTCGGGATGTCCGATGGTAGAATTGCGATGGCGGAATCAAGTCATGCAATTCCTGCGCACACTCTCCAAAATGCATCCTGTAAAACACCGAAAGGCTGGCTACCCTACGCCTATGCTCAAGGCTTTGAAGGTTGGACTTAACCAAATCTGGATCACCAATTAGCCTCTTTGCACGCCTTTCCACCGAGTCCAAAGCTGCCAGGTGGCATTTTGCAGCACCAGCCCATATGTGACTGCAGTACTCCACACACGAACGGACCTGTGCTTTGTATAACATTAAAAGCTGTCCCGGTGTGAAGTACCGCCGGACCTTTGCAAGAACGCCCAGCTTCCTAGCAGCTACCTTGGCTTTGGACTCAATGAACCGCCCAAAGTTAAGGTCTGAGGGAATTTCAACCCCCAAGAGCTGAAGGCGGTCGGTGTACTCCAGGGATAAATTCCGAAAAGTAGGAACCAAGGTGCACGGGCTCCTTTTGGCAGTGAAAAGACACGCTTGTGTTTTGGCGGCGTTGAATCCCACTAGATTGGCTTCACCCCACTTGGAGACTGCCTGAAGTGAGATATTCGTTCGCTCTACCATAGCCTCTCTTTCGGACCGGATTAGCTCCTTACTAGCCCGAGCACTGGGCAGGTATCTCTCTACAACTGTGCTATCATCTGCATACCCATAGATACCGGGCACCAGCAGATCGTTGATATGCAACAGGAAGAGAGTTGCAGAGAGAACAGACCCCTGAGGAACTCCGGCATTAATCGTCATGGGCTCTGATGAGCATCCGTCGACAACAACTCGGAGAGACCGTTCACTCAGGAAGTCTTTTACCCAGTTAATCAGACCAGGGGAAATGCCGTACGCTGGAAGCTTACTCAATAGGCTAGCGTGCCATACCCTGTCGAAGGCCTTCGAGACATCTAAGGAAACGGCAATCGCTTCCCCATTCTTCTCGAGGGCCTCGCCCCACAAGTGGGTAGCATAAACCAGTAGGTCCCCAGTAGACCGCTTGCGGCGAAACCCGTACTGTCGGTCACTGAGGAGATCGTTACCTTCCAGGTATGCCATGAGGCGCGAGTTCAATACACGCTCCATAATCTTGCAGAGTATGGAGGTTACCGAAATCGGCCGATAGTTGGCAGGATCGGCACGACTGCCCTTTTTGGGCACGGGTTGCACGTTGGCAAGCTTCCAGGACTTGGGCACTATACCAGTCCTAAATGAGAGGCGATACAAGCGCGTCAATACAGGAGACAACTCGGGCGCACAAATGTACTGAACAGCTGATTTTTTTTCGCGATTTCAGGTTTGTTCCCGTAGTAAAAGTTGTTGGTTATCATGAGCACAATCACGTGTTTAAGTATCGTACACTAATTACCGGTCACCCCAAATATTATTTCAGTTAAACTGTATGCAGAACCTTCCACCGGCGACAAGTGCATGCAGGTACACTCTTCGCAATACACGCATGCCGTACTAATTCTGGCAAGCGTTCGTCTGTCCGCCGTATGGTTGATAGTTACAATAAAAACTTTTGTAGTATTGATATTTTCAATTGCAAAATGAGTAAAAGACTCATCCGCAGCTCTCTGTTTAATTAATGTGTTTCCCTTGTAAATTTTACTTCCTTCTTAATTCTACTTTTAGTAACCCTATAACAATATTTCTAACTGCATGTACTCTTACTAACACCATGCGATTATATTTTTACACATTATGTCTATCTGTGGGCAATGTGGGTTGCGGTTACATTATTGCCAAAATGTATGTCTTATTTTTAATTAGTTGTAAGATATTATAATGTAACCGTTTGTTGTGACTTTTTCTTTCATAAAAAAAAAAAAATTAACGATACTTCGTTACACACATATTCTATCCAAATCCATTTTTTTTTATTGTTAACAGGTTCACGCTTGACCGCTATCTCACCTGATGAAAGGCGATGATGAAGTGCGTTTACCTAGAAGAAACCTATTCACTCTTGACTTATAGATTCCCGGGTTGTAGCCATCAGGAAACACAGATTTCGGCAAGGAATTCTACTCACCACCCACATTTAAGTACAATACAAAATAATTGATAACTTTTCAATCAACACCTAAATGATACTCCTGCCGATAGAGAAAGATAAGAGGAAGATTAAGGCCATATTCTTCAACACGCTACGCTTTCACGCACATCATATTGTGACGAAAATTGCTTTTGGATTATAGGACGACGTTACAACCCAAGTTTTCACTAGGTGAATAAACCTATTAAAGAATGACACTAAGTAGAGACACCTTGCATACCTTTTCTGAAGTTTCTCTGTTGCTGCGACTGCATGGGGGGCTGTCCGCCACCCCCTGTGACGCCCGCGACTCCTCCACCGCCGCCCATGGCTCCATATGCCAGCTGTAGACACATCACACGTTATTAACTTGGGGATAATATTATTGTTGTTACAGCATGCTTAAGTTTGAGGAAGTAATAAATTTTTCCATTCTAGGGCAAAATGATTACAAAGTAACGCCCATTGAAGCTGTGTTTATGTCGTGACTGCAGCGTGTTTAAACTGAGAATAGATTTAGGCGATTATCACGCTGCCACGCATCACGCTGCATATTGCGTGGCAGTGTGATAGTCGCCTTACATCAGCGACTACAATGTAGCTTCCATAGAGGTCACAGTTTATAATTGGAAACCATGTGGGGTCGATTGACCATATGACTTGCTGTATGTATGTGATGCCCTTTAGAATAGGATGAATAAGGCCTACGGTTCACGGCCGCGTAGCTTCGCAGACGCGTATTCGCCATTATGGTGTACGCTTGCGTGAAGTTTACATACAGAATAATGGCCTACTGTTTTACCGCGATACGACGGTACGCCGCTTCGTCGACAGAGTTTCGATAGTTTTGTATGTAAACTTCACGCAGGCGTACACCAAGCGTATAATGGCGATTACACGTCTATGAAGGTACGCGTCCGTGAACAGTAGGCCTAAGGAATGATTATGCTATTTAGAACTGCGGCACGAAGCAGCAGTTGTACGATTGACTTGTTTAATATTGGTAGTTTAGTTCTCGGCTCTGAAAGCGTACGTTTCCACATTATGAGATTAAATTGTCTAAGTTGTACCGAGTGTTTTATTTCACTACTTTCATGACAAATACCTAAACTTATTCGTATCATCATCGATCATCAAATGATCATAATTATAAGCTTATAAAATAATTAGTTCGCTTATATCCGATGATAACCCGAGATTGTGTATAAATACCTAGATCCGTATGTGAATCGATACCTACATACAAACGGATACCTAAAATGTATGCAGTAATATGTAGTCTTCAACATTGATTTATAGTTATTTTGGATAAGCACAATTTATCCTAATTAATACAGAAATATTCGACATTGAGATTATTATTCATTTAAATAACTCAGGACTATGAGGTCCTGGACCTTTGGAAGGCGTACGAGGGGTCGAAGCCAACTCGCAGAGGCCTTTAAAAAAAAAATTGGAACATGATACCAACCGACGATTATCCCTGTACGCGTTATGTTAGTGCATCCAAGGACAACCCCGGTTGGTGAAAAACTATTGTGACATATGACCACTATCTCACCTGATGGAAAGCGACAATACGGTCGAAGATGGATCGCGAATACCTAGAAGTAACCTATTCACTCTTGTTTTATTCACGAATATAATCTATACAAGTCTACAGATCAACTAAGCGAATAAATCAACAGATAAAAGATAAATTTATGATACTTTGAGATACAGTTCACTTAATTCGGTTATCAATGAGGGGTGTAAAGTCGCGATCTCTGAGACTTAACATCTGTGCGGAACGGGGATTACGCTTGTATGTATGTAGGTACTTAATACCTGGTAAACTGTTTTATACATAGAACATTTTTCGCAAGTCTGATATTCTAAACTCAATGCTCTTTTTATATACGTATGGTAATAAAAATCAATTGCTGTTCGTTAGTTTCGCTAAAACTCAAAACAGTTAAGATATATTTGTTTTTTTTCTCTCTTCAATACAAGGAAATTAAATTTTTCAATTTAAAAGAAAATAAGTAAGGACATAAAAATCAGTTGAAATATTGAAATGGTAATTTTGTATAGGAATCGCCTCTGAAAGGTAGCAATTTTTTTTAATAAATTTGCAATCGTTTAACTAATTAATCTTTTTCACTGAACTTTGAGCGATTTTGAAGCATTGTTATCGTTTAATCGCCTCCAAATATTTTAGAAACGTTCATATCTATACTTGATATCATAAACTACAGATAGTAAGTAATTATCTCTTCAATTATTATTAACAACTAATTGTGAAGAAAGTAGTACACAAAATGATTTTTAAAACATCGAGTTTTTCTTTAATTCGATTTGGAATTGATTTTAAAGACGTTTTTAAGTTTTAGGGAAAAACTATAAAAAACCAAATACCATGTTTTAAATCGGTCACCATCGATAAATGCAAGTTAATATTTCTTATATTGACTTGGAACTTTGAACACGATTGACCGATGCCGAACAGCCGGACGGATGCAAGCTATTTACAATATAGACTGGATAACGATAATTTGATAACAGCCACGCGGCCGCAGCTGATAATTAGTCCGTTCACATGATTTGACATTTGTACAGATAAATCTTTCAGTGACATTGCGAGAACGGCGCGGGACACATTACATTATTCAATAACATAGTGATTTTCATCTGTGCAAATACTGTATATACATTCTGCGAATTTTCGAACGATCGTGAACACAAAAAGTGGATTTTATTGCAGAATTAATAAGACCATTGTGTCGAAATGTGGCTAGTGTGGTTGATTATAGGACTGATCCTAATTAAAACTTATAACAAAATAACAAACGGGAAGTGTTACGCCGACAATGTCATGAGCGGCAAAGTGGTGATCGTGACAGGTGGAAACAGCGGGATCGGCTATCAGACCGCCTTAGAACTGGCCCGTAGAGGCGCCAAAGTGATATTAGGATGTCGAGATGAGCAACGGGGACAGAAGGCTGTAGAATCCATAATCAAGAAGACTAAGAACCGCAGCATCAGATATATGCATTTAGATCTAAGTTCCTTCGCCTCTGTGAGAAAATTCGTTGAAGACTTTACTAAAGCCGAAGCTAAATTGGACATTTTGATTAACAATGCCGGTGCTAGCGGTGTTCACAGAGACAAGACTGAAGATGGATTAATCAGGGACATGCAGGTCAACCACTTCGGACCTTTCCTGCTGACTCTACTGTTGGTACCTTTACTCAAAAAGTCTGCACCAAGTAGGATTATTATTGTTACGTCAACGCTGCATAGGTTTGGTAGCATCAGCGATTTGAACAATCCTCACTCATACATGAGAACTTACTGCGACAGCAAGCTATGCAACATACTGTTTAGCAACGAGTTAGCAAGAAGGTTAGAAGACACCGATGTGGTCGTAAACAGCCTACATCCCGGTCACGTCAACACAAGTTTCTACAAAGCAACTATATTAGAAAAGCTAAGGACTATGGTTTTCTACTCGTTCTTCAAAAACCCAGTAGAAGGTGCGCAGACGAGTTTGTACCTAGCGATCTCAGATGATATGGATCAAACGACTGGAGGGTACTTTGTTGATTGTAAGGAAGGTTATATGGGTATGAAAGCGAGAAATGAGGATTTGGCAGCGAAATTGTGGGATATATCTGAGCAGTTGGTTGGCTTACGGCCTGAGGAAAGAATATAAGTTAAAATTGTGTGTAACTTGATTGTTTAAACGTGAAAATGTATGTTAGAAGACTAAAGATGATAATTTAGGTAGATTTTTATATGAAATTGTAGACAATTTGTTTGGAAGTAAGTGATAGTGTTGTGAAATCCATATATGTTATATAATTAATTAATGTTTAGTGCACTTAAAACAACAATCATTTGGTATTAACATAAAAAACCACGGCAAACAACAATAATGTTAGTATTTTTATGAATATGAACGACTTAAAGACTAAGAAAAGACGAATAAAATATTCTGTATATCTTACAACTATTTATTTTTATATTTACATTCCCTAGATTTCGTTACGTATGTAATTAATTATAATGAGCCCTTATCGCTGTGATTAGCTCATTAAACACTAGGTTCACATACCATTTACACGGCAGCTGACTACATGAGTGAATGTTACGAGCTGATATTTGACGAGATAGGAAGATAGGTATACTCTTTATTGTATCCCACAAATAAAATTACAGTAGGAACAACAGTAGGGACGAGCAAGAGCTCGTAAACCGTCTCAGTTAATCGATAGGCCTCCAAATAGGAATTTGGAGGCTTATCGATTATGGCGCGCACTGTCCCCGCGCGCCTCAAGGAGCTATCAGCAATAGCAGGGGCCCAGCTGGGTCGAAGCCTACTGGGGCCAGGGTTATCCGAAAGGGAAGCTCGGTCCCGGTACGAAGACAAAAAAGGAACGGGGTGGGCTTTTAGTCAGTAAGAGTCTGACACTATCTCCCGCTCCGCCCCAGAGCGGGGGTTGTCATTGGATGATTTTTCCCACAATAAAAAAAAGACTTATCGATTAACTGAGACGGTAGCTGTGCCTATTGCTCCTGTTTTGGCTGGAGCATGTGAGAGTGTCAGAGTTTTACCGACTAAAACCCACTCATGTTCTTTCAAATGCCCTTTGCATTCCAGGGTTTCGGCAACAACCCCGCAGAACTGGGAAACTGAAGGCAGTGCTTGTTCTTTTTAAGGTTGGTAATCATCCAATGACTTCTCAGGGTCTGTCAGACTTCTATTGACTAAAACCACATTTATATTCTTTCACTCAGTGCCTTAAGTGGTGACGTATAGCCAGAGCTCGGTTGTTCACCCGCTGACTGGTGAAAGCACACCTAATAATACACTTATCACACCTCATAGCTAGCACATGCAACTGTAAGTCTATAAGAGCCTACAATTTAATGATGGGCATAGCAGCTGAAGGAAACTGATCCAGTACACGTGCCACCGTCACAGGACTTTTGAAGTCGGTCTGTTAATTTTTCTGAGTCACAATTTTTTTTTTAATTGATAGGCTATCGCTTGACCACTATCTCACTCGATGTGGTCGACACCTGAGCACGCTTGCCAAGAAGTAACTTATTCACTCATGACTTTAAGACCCCCTAGTTGTAGCTATCATGAAACATAGAATGAATATCCACAAAATTATTGTCTTGTCAGTCAATGGTTAATAAACTCACCTAATCTGACACTATCTTGATAAAAAGCCCTAATTAACACTGTACAATAATTTCATTGGAGTTCTAATCACTATCTTATTTCCACTTCAAAGTTGTACAGATTGTGCATTATGAGAAACACAAAATCGTGTTTGTTAGACAATATTTTTTCTTTAACAACATACATAGTAAAGAATTTATTGTATCACTAGCCTGTCAGCGGCTTCGCCCGCATGAAAGTGTAATATTATTTCAAGCAAGCATACTCCTCATATAGTTTCCTAAGCTCGTAATTGCCCAATTTCTTTCAAAATCCGCACTGCCATTTGAGCGTTAAAAAGTAAAAAACATACAAAAAAAACTTTCACCTTTTTAATACTAGTGTGATATAATTGAATTAATTTATACACCCTTAAATTTTGATCGTTTTAATCCTGTGGAGGAGAAAACGTCAGCTGAGCGAGTTCAATTACATGTAGCTAGTAGTCGACGTTGCGTACAAACTACCTACAGGTCACTGGACTCGCTCAGCTGACGTTTTCTTAAAGAAGTTAATTTCGTACATGCGTAAATTAATACGAGTTTTGAAAAAAAGGTACTTTATTTTTTAATTTTATCTTTACAAATCGATAGTGTTTCAAGTACCAGATCGACCCTCCACGGGATTAAAACGTTCAAAATTTAGCGGTGTATAGAATATCAGTCGGAAGACGTCCTACTGCCAGACAATCCCGACGAATATTTCTAAATATACCGAAACATATGGTGACAGGAATAGAAAGTTTCTAAATCAGATCAAGATAGTGTTTCTCTATAAACATTTTGTGTTAGTGTTTTCAAACATTTCCAAACGTGAAACACCACAAAAGTGCCTTCAGTCAGCATAACGTGATACTGTTGAAACAGTTGTTCACTTGAGGTAGAACTACAATGGGCACACGTGAGCCACGTAAGCCGATCTGGGCGGGTCAATCTCCATACATTTTATATGGCAACTAGACTTGTAGAGCAACACTGAATCCACGTCACACGACGCGACTCTACGAACAAATCAGGCGTGACCCAAGTGTGCGTCAGTCTAATGTAGTTCCCGCTTTAAATTTATTACATATTATAGTTGTTATTTAATGAAAACGAAAATCACTCACAAAGCGTTAGCGTTGTTTGGTAAGACGGTTAATAACCATATTGTGACCGTGTAACGTGGCGACAGATTATGTAGGAAATGGATACTTCACTGCTTTACTACAAAAACATTGCGCTGAATTAATTTGCAACTTTGATTATGAAAGTTTATTGAGTACAGAGGCCCTACGATTTGACGACCTAAAGTGAACTGTTAAATGGATGGAGCTCTAAAGGGTTTGCCTGACATTTTAACACGTTATGGTTCTGTACGGCTGAAATATCTTGATCGCTTCGAAATTCGAATAACTGGCGGAGCAGTAATTCTTTTTAAGAATCATATGGCGAATGTTTATTGCGTATTCTTTCGAAGATGCGTATAGTTCGGGACGCCTACGTTCAGACTGGCCAACATAATTTATTTTGACCGTAATCTACTTTTACTTGATGCATTTATAAATGATGTAATCCTCGTCTGCACAAAGTTTTATGAAAAAAGAAAATATGAATAACGACACCTTGCAATCTTAAAGGATACTCGTACAAATGGGAAAAAGGATTCAGAATATCACTCTGTAAGTATTGCAATATAAAGACCAATTTTGATCAAAGCGATGTCCCGAGTAAACAAGGATTGTGCGTGTTGTTTCGATAGTTCACCGTTAAAATTCATTAACTTGCCTTGCCTGCCTGGGCTTTGACTTGTAGCATGCCTTTGTAAAAACATAGTAAAGTATCCATTTATTATATAATCTGTGGTGGTGGGTTAGCCAGGCGGTTAGCGAGGCAAGCACCCGTTTGTACATGACAAAGTTACGACACACTGTTGAAAACTGAACACTGCACGCGGGCGGCACTTGAGACTAGGAAATTATTTGTGACAATTATTGTACTTCATCTTGAAAAAAATCTATTTTTTAATGTAGTTTTTTACGATTCAAAATTAAAAGGAAGTTCTGAGATCCTACCATGAGCTCTTAACGTGCTCTATTTAACGACCTAAACTGTTAAAGGGGTGGAGCTACTTAGGGTGTATAGCCCCACCCCCATCTTTATCTTTCTCGCTCTCACGCTTGACATTATTACACGTTTTGAATTGATGGTAAGGACCCCGATCTGTTGTCTCAAATAAATATTTTTAATCATAATTATGATCAATTAACAAAAATATCTTCTCTTTGACGATCAGATACTCATAGGTACTTGAACATGCTTCTTTCTGACGTCAGTTTTGCTCTTGATTTACTTTATGATTGATTCGATTATGAAGAGTTTACTTTGAAAATTACAGTGAGAGTGCTCGATAGTTGTCACAAATTTTTCCCAATCCCAATTGTCGGCTAGTCGTGTGCTCACCGCGTCGGGGCGGTCCCGTTTGTCGGGCACCATGAATATAGGCGGCGCGTACTGCCGGCAATCGCACCCCATCTCCATCTGCCGTCCCCAACATTGAAGCTCCGTTAACCATGTTTTTGTATACCAATAGAATTAACTCCTATTATGTGTGGAATAGATTCCTTTCTTAATTGTTAGGGTGTATCAATATACCAAATTCATGAAAAGGTTCGGATTGTTACCAAAAATATAGTTTTACAGCAGTATTGTTGTGAAAGTTGGCTAGACCATTTTGTATAGGAATTACTGGATATTACATATAAAGATTGGGACTGTTAGAGAATAATCATCAAGAGTTTGTATTGTTTCGGAATGACAAACGAATAGTGCTATACAAATATCCTGTATAGCTCAATCTCTTTTTCACAAAAACATTATGACAACTGAAACTTAATGGCCTAATTGAAAAAAATTGAATTCAAAATGGTCTAACCTACAAGTTTCTTCACATATCTTAGAGTAAAACTTGTCTTAATCAAAACATTCTTTTTTGATGTCGGTCAAAAATGGGAGTCTAGATCTCTTCCATTACAGCTTTTAAGGGTCTGTCCACGGACGCATAGCTTCACAGACGCGTATTCGTCAATACACGCTTGGTGTACGCCTGCGTGAAGCTTATATACAAAATTATGGCCTACTGTCCACAGACACGTAGCTCCGTAGAAGTGACACGACGGAACAACGCTGCTGCTTCGTTGACAGATTTTCAGTTTCATAGGCGTATACCAAGAGTATAACGACGAATATGCGTCTTTGAGGCTACGCGTCTCTCGATACTTTTAGGTGGAGATTAACTCGGAAATAGCAGCGCTACACACTTTTGGAGGTTGCTTGATACGAAACTATGTGACTAAGCCTGTGGGCGGATTCGTAGGTTCTAGTGTTAGTAATAGTAGTGTGACTCACGGCAGGGTGCGGGTGCGGCAGGTAGGCGGGCGGCTGCTGAGCTGCTGCGGCCGCCGCCGCCATCATGGCGTACGGCACCGCGGCCACCTGCGGGTAACATTGCTGCGCACTACGTTATTTAGCTCTTTTGACATTAAATAGGGATGGCATTATAAAACACAATTCACATAGAGTAGAATTGTATATTAGACAATAACGTTAATAGAAAAGTATTGTATAAATAATACTCATTTTATTTATTTGTCATAACGATGAAGATTAGCAATCATGAGATACCGCACACGAGCAACTTTTGTTCCAGTTGTATTTTTGACCCATCATTTCAGTCGAAAGACTTCCACTGTTGAACATAGAGCTCCCCCAAGTGTCGCCATAACGACAGGTCCTGTGCGCTTCGCATCCATCGGATACCCGCGACTCTCACCAGGTCACATTCCACCTTGTCTCCCACTAATGCGTCTTCCAGTTCGTGGTCACCACTCCGGTACCTTTTTTCGTCCCTATCGTCCAGAATCTCCGGAATTTTTTACCTGTTTTCTGCCAAATCTGATATAGGGAGTAAATTCCCTGATCCCATATTTAGTTAGACAACATTGAACTTGTATTGAGATAAATAAAATATTAAAGTTCATTAATACATACCATGGGAGGCGGAGGATGCGGCGCCGGCACGTAGCTGACCCCGGGCCCCATGACGCTGACGCCGCCCAGGTTCACGCCCACGCCGCCCACGCCCACTCCCATGCCCACGCCTACGCCCGAAGGGGTGCCTGGCGTGTGTGGCCTAATAATTCAACAATACAACAACAATTATTATTTGTACAGTACTGTTTTGAGATGAGTATCGTGACATTGGAAACTGAAAAGAGGAATAACATCAAAATAACATTTTTAGGGTTCCGTAGCCAAATGGCAAAAAACGGAACCCTTATAGATTCGTCATGTCTGTCTGTCTGTCTGTCTGTCTGTCTGTCTGTCCGTCTGTCCGTCCGTATGTCACAGCCACTTTTTTCCGAAACTATAAGAGCTATACTGTTGAAACTTAGTAAGTAGATGTATTCTGTGAACCGCTTTAAGATTTTCACACAAAAATAGAAAAAAAGCAATAAATTTTGGGGGTCCCCATACTTAGAACTGAAACCCAAAATTTTTTTTTTCATCGAACCCATACGTGTGGGGTATCTATGGATAGGTCTTCAAAAATGATATTGAGGTTTCTAATATCATTTTTTTTCTAAACTGAATAGTTTGCGCGAGAGACACTTCCAAAGTGGTAAAATGTGTGTCCCCCCCCCTCTAACTTCTAAAATAAGAGAATGATAAAACTAAAAAAAATATATGATGTACTATCACTTGCAAAAGTCCATAAGAATTCTTAAAACTTATTCGTTTGACGTTTAGTTTGACTTACGACCTTTTATTTTCAAGTTTCGCCAACAAATGATTGAAATTCACAATTTCATCAACTTATCATAAGTCAAGATGGCCCAGTGGTATAGGCACACAGATTGAAGCGCAAATCAGTGTGCCGCAAGTTCAAATCCCACGCAATTATTGACTTTTTGTAAGTTCTTACCCGATTGGAAGTTATGTATTTGCATTACATATATTAAATTATTCTTTAACTTGTTCACACATTTCTTAGAGTTAGAAAGGTAGATCACAAAAAAACTAAATAAAGAATTAGATTTCTGCGAGGTAGACATGAGTTTTAACTTAACCGAAATGAACTGTCGTTTGGTTGTAGTTGTTGGTTAGTGACGTGAGGTTGACAGTATTGTAATATTCGCAAAATGCAGGCTAATATTAGTATTGAAGTGAGGGCGACTATCATTGGGCTGCATAAAAGTGGTCTTAATAAAACACAAATATCTGAAGAAACCGGACTGAATGTGAGTATAATAGCTATTAATGAATTGTAACTTTATTACAAATTAATCTTCTAATTAAAACGTATGCCATTTATGAATCCATTCATCGTATCTTTATGAGGTTTAAAAGAGAAATACGTAAATCGTTGGGTTTATTGGATTGGTTATTGGATTAATAAATGCAGTTTTATTTTAAAATTATATTCAATAATTATGATTATTAACATTTTATATAATGAAAATGAAGTGAAGTAGGTATAGCTGCCTAATATATATTTTTTTTTATTTTAGAAAAATACTGTAAATCTTTGGCTAAAAAGATATGAGGAAGAAGGTAGCCTTGCTAGTCGAAAGAGAAGTGGGAGACCGAAGCTTATTAGCGAGGCGCAGCGACGACATATGGTGGACGTATACGAAACGAATGGTTTCGCACCAACGAGACATTTTGCGGAATTATATGACACCTCGATGGATACTGTTCGCCGTGCACTTCACGCTGAAGGCGTGCATCACAGAAAACCTGCTAAAAAGCCGTACTTGACAGAGAGGCACAAACAAGAACGATTACGTTTCGCACTAAATATTTAATGTTAACTAAACTAAATGGCCTACCATTTTATTTTAACATATCTGTGATTATTCGTTAACAAACACTGTATTATATTGTGTTTACTTTCGTTTAAAACAGCTATATCTTTTAACTTGTGCCATCGCCTCATCTTAAGAATGCAGTGAACTCGCTATCAATTTTGTTGACAATAATCATGAGTCTATTTCGTTTTTTATTCTTCTACCCGCACTGTTTTAACATAATACTATAGTTCAATTTATTTTTCTCATCTAATTGACGATTATCTTGTGAGAACTAAAGTTCTTTTAACAGAAATTGAGGTTTGGTTTCAATCTTCTTTTCGTCAAGAAAATGAACAATTAAGCTATGACCTCAATACATTCATTGTGACGTTACACAAAAATAAAATGTTTACAAAGTCCAAATCATATATCACTTTTCAATAAATAACTGGATATAAACAATTACTTATATTTTATTTTATTAAAATTTGAATATCCGTTCATTGTTACGTTATTCATATTATGAATGGTCTAAGTGGGTATACTTCCAACAAACAATCTTAGGCGTAACATAGATAACGGTTACAAGATAACTTTTTGTCTAGGTAACAATTCGACGTCACAATTCTCATAAATGTTTAATTTGTAAATATAAAGAATAAACATTTTTATTAAACACGTCTTTTTATTTCCACCTTATAACATCGAAAAGATGTAACAACTAAATAATTGCAAATTACGAATGTGATTCTTCTTGTGGTTAATAGATCACATTCGTAATTTGCAACTATTTAGTGCAAAAAATGCAATAGTATTTTTCATAGAAATATAAAAAAACAACTATATCAACATAGATTGGGAATTTCAAAGTAAGAAATAACTGCAACGGACCGACCATGATTTGAACTCGGGTTACGTGATTTGCGAATCCAACACTTAGTTCACACGGCTACCAGCACATGACGTATTTGCGCGAATTTTGCTATGGTAAGAACAGAAAAGTAATAATGTTTTTAAGCTCAGTGCGACGACAGTTCCTTAGTGTGTGTTATCTGTGGAATGTGGATACTCATACATGCGCACACATACGCACGGCAGTATCGCGCTCGCTCGGTTCGTAGCAATGTAATCTTTAGCGCTCCTATGGACTTTTGCGGCCTTACTGTACATTACTATGTAAACTACCAACGAAAATTGGTTTGAACGAGATCTAGTAAGTAGTTTTTTTTATACGTCATAAATCAAAAAAAAATACACTATTATTAAAACATCGATCAAAGTTACAACGAACTACAAGAACTTTTATATTATGTTACTTGCTGCTACGGAACCCTTCATGGGCGAGTCCGACTCGCACTTGGCCGGTTTTTATTATTACTGGACATTTCAGTGGAATGTGTCGTTCATTAGTTATTATTTTTCTAGTTAGACACAAATCAAAATCATTTTCTTTAGGACGTCCGTATAAGCAGTGTCGGTCTTAAGACGTGTTTTGGCTTTTTAGCGATCGCTGGTTAGGATCCGGCTCGAAGGACCATGTATGTATAAGCCCAGATGGAAGTGAATTGTATTAAGGTTTATTAGGTAGTTTACAAAAATAGCAATCTAGATAGTTAAGTCTAATGATACGTCCGAGCGCACACGTGTCGGAACGATGCAATTGCACGATGAAATTACCACTCTAATTAGTGCTAATCCCACCGACAAACTTATTTACGTTTGGTCGAGTTATAAAATGAACAACATTTTTGGTCCAAAATAAATGATTTATTACTCACAACTACAAAGATTTAGGCTTAGATTTTTGTAAACTTTCGTAAAATTAATGTAAAAAATAGTCAAACGGTTTAATAAAGAATCAACAGTCAATCGCATTAGTATTGCGTTTAATATTGGACGCTTTAATAATTTGTTTCAAGACGGGCTAACTTAAATAATGACTCACCGACTGGGGTTCGGAGTACTGGGACTCCTGGGTGTGAAGGGCTTGGCTGCCGGGTTGAACTCCTTGGCGTTGGGGTTGAGGGTGGACTTCTTGATGGCGGCCACGCGCTCCATGCCGGGCGACGCCGACGAGGGCGGGGACGCCGACGGCGCGGACCGCTCTTCTACCGACATCGGGGAATCGCCGCCCTTTGGGACCACGGGCGGCTGTTAAACATTATGTCGTGTAAAAAGTAAATACATTGTTTCTTACAATACAATATCATTTCCATAAGTAGACGTTTGTTTTTGCTGGTAAAATCAGGTTTTTTGCATTTCATTTGTTTTGCAAAACTTATTCTTTGAATGCAATAACATGTGTAATTTGCCTGAAATACTGCAGTTGTGTTTATTTTATGTATCGAGGAAGAAGAAAAAACAGTTTATTTACGTGAAAAAAGACGTTCTTTCCAAAATTTGATTATTCCACTTATTGTGTTTTTTTCAGCTTTTGAGAAACAAAGTAAAGAAAATCTTTTTCTTCGTAAGGGATACAATCCCTTTGGCATATGGCTTGCTAAGTCGTGAATATATTTATGTGTAATGTGAAGTCAGCTTACTTTGACCTATGCTCTTTAACCAATAATAATAATATTCTACAAGTATCACACAGCGCCGTCTAGCTCCAAGCTCCAGCACCAATAGAAGCATAGTATCCAGTGTTCTTATTAGTTAATAAGCTTGGGTCAAAGTAAGGCGAATTTACAGGCCTGCGTGCGGCTGGGTTCCATAAGGAATGGTGTGGTGTGGTACCTTGTGCGCAGTGGGTGGCGTGTGCTGCTTGGGCGGGCGGTCGCGCTTGGCGTGCGGCTCGCCCGACGCGCACACGTTGGCCGACACTTCCGGCGGGCTGGGCGCGGGCGGCGGCTGGCTCTGGGGGCAATGTAGCTAGGTGAGCTTTATGGCATATTGGGTACCCTGTCTGCATCTCTCGTATAGGCATATAGCGATAATAATATTAGTCTATAACATTGGAAAGTAATTATACTAAAACATGAAAAAAAGAAGACCAAATACGAGGCGGACTTGCTTGTAAAGTGTTCCAAAGTAATGCAATAGATATATATAAAACTCTCTTTTATATATTTTTTCGAGGTTTTCCAATAATTTAGGAGTAAATAACTATTTTCTAGTTTTTTTTTTCGACAATTTAGAGACTTTTCGGAGATACCTAAGGGTGGGAAGATACTCTATTTTTTTAAACAAGTAAAACTCTTCAATAACACTGAAAAGTAAGTATAATTTTGTATGATCAGTTTTCTTTAAATTTATGATTTTTAAAAAAAGCAATGTGAAAACAACGCTCAGTCGTCGATGATCAGTTACTTTAGTAGTAAATAAATAAATGTTACCGGTGGCTGTGGATTGAGTATGGGTTGCGGCTGCACTTGAGGCGGCAGCGGCGGGAGAGCGGCCGGGGGCGCGGCGGCGGGCGGCCCGCCCGACACCAACTTGAATTCCTGACCGAACTTGCGTAACTCCTGGAATGGTACATTGACATATTGCATAACAGCATAGCATAATCAGCCTTATAATGTGCCCACTGCTGGGACTCAGAGCGAGAGCACACGATGCGTTGCGACGCCGCACCGCAGATTTCACCATATCGGCGGGCACACGAGCGGTGCGGCGCCGCAACGTTGTTATGTAGTTTATATTAAGCAGCGTCCGTCGCGACGTGGCAACGCATTCACCCCTCCCCGCCTCGTCTTGGTTGTTGTAACTCCGGTGCGGTGCCGCAGCACATCGTGCGACATACACCACAGATATTTCTATGTAAAATGCCGCAGCGACACCACTCCGGCTCGCTAAGCTGCCGCAACGCGTCTTGTGCCCCTAGGGTTAGGCCTCCTTCTTAGGAGAGGGAATGGGCCATAATCCACCACATGGCCCCAGTGCGGATTGGTTGATGTGACATGTCTTCGAATTTTTGGTTCTAGGATATGCCTTGTTTCGTTTCCTCACGATGTTTGAGAGCAGTTGTGTTGGTTTTGAATTCGCGAACTCATAAATCGGAGCTGTTACCACTGGGCCACCACTGCTCCTACAACATGTTGAGACTATGTTAAATGGGGGTATTTAAGTCAAGAGTGAATAGATTGCTTCTAGGCAAGCGTGTTCCATCGTCGGCCACATCAACGCTTACCATCATCAGATGAGATTGTGCTCAAACGCGAGCCTACCCATAATAAAAAAGAAAAAAAAATGAGTTTCGCATACCATATTTATAGAAAAAGATGAGCAATTAAATAGTACAATACCTGCACGTCCTCCTGTCTCCTGGGCTCCGGCGGCGGCGCGTGGTGGCGCGGCGGGCGGCTGTGCACGTCGCCCGGGGGCGGCGGGTTCTGTGAGTGGGGCTGTATGTTAAAACAAGCTTATAAAGAGGCTAAGAGAGGAAGAAGAGGTAAGAGGCATGGCTGTATGGTTCGCTGCTCGAAAGGTTAAGGAAATCATGATGAAGTCATGAAGTAGTTAGTAGCTACACGAAGGCCACGCTGACGTTCATGTCGAGGGTCGAGAGTTTGGAGGTATGCAGAATTGAACTCTGTTGAAAAGGGAGGATCCTCCGACCAGACGGATTTTTTGCCTGATCTGGGCCACTATACAAAAGATGATGTCGGTTTGTTCTGTATGTTCAAATCGCGCGGAGAACTCTTATTGCGCGATGCAGGATTTTGTAGTTTAGTTCATATGTGGTGTCATAGTTGTCGCTACAGAGGTAAGAGTCTGCAAGAGTAATGGCATCATCTGCCTAGCTTTCTCCCAGTCTAACAGATACTTATAATGTCCACACAAGTCTGTGCAGGGCATGTATCGAGATGGAAGAAACGGTCGCGCACGTGCTCTTTGATGGCACAGGTTTATATTTATACACATGCAAACCATCGTATAACCGAATTACATTCTGGCAATCGAGTTTGACATTTAAATGAACTTACCCTAAAGCTCAGTTTTGAATAACGCCTTTTCAACAAGACATCAAGTTAGAAAGTGTTTATCTTCCAATGAATAAATAACTATAGTTACGTGGTGGTGATGTGGCGGGAATCCCTGTCGTGGATGCATCGGTGCCCGAGGTTCACCATTCACTTTA
This sequence comes from Mythimna ferrago, assembly GCA_910589285.2. Lineage (NCBI taxonomy): Eukaryota > Metazoa > Arthropoda > Insecta > Lepidoptera > Noctuidae > Mythimna > Mythimna ferrago. The sequence continues at coordinate 14,197,045 of OU342690.1, read as the reverse complement.
TTAGCACCGCTCGGAGGCCTGATAAACAATTTCTATATTATTTACCATGATTACACATGTCAGTATACATATTTCACATGATTTCTTTAGTAAAGTAGCAAATGAAGTGTATATAAGTATAACGATATGAAGTACGTACTGGTGCGGTTGGTGCGGCGGGAAGGGCGGCACGTGGTAGCCTCCCTGCGCCGCCTGCGCCGCGTAGCTCTTGCCGCCCGCACTCGCGCCCACGCTCGGCATAGGCTGGGAAACAACATTATTATTATATAAATGCCGAATACACTCTCCCGACTATGTATTGGAGTTTAGTTTCCACACTTCTTCTGAAAGGAAAACCCGGCCCTGGAATAAAAGGCAACGAAGGAACTAGGAGTGGGTTTTAGTCAGTAAAAGTCTGACACGCCCTCTCGCTCCACTCAAATACGGAAAATGTCATTAGATGACTTCCCATCAAAAAAATCCATAATGGACCTTTGTGCGTGAGCCTTAGTTGCCATCATTAGGCAGGCTTTATTCCAGTCAGCCTCTTCCTCTCTTTAAAAGCAGATTAAGCTTCCCAGCTTTTCCAGGGTGTCTGTGAGGAAGTTCCGAGCCTCTAGGGTCTCAGTGACACCTGCGCACTTTAAGACCAAATGCGCTATTGTCTCCTCCGTCTCCATGTCTGCTCTGTACAGAGGGCCTCCTGACTATGTTGGGGGTCGGTGTCTAGATTAATTAAATGCAGCAGTACTGCAATTTGCGTAGAGTGACTGCCTGTCTATTTATCACAACTATGTTACGTAGTAACACATTATTCCATAGCAAAAATGATTTACAACTTACGGGATTTTTACTATAGTTAAGAAGTGATGTATAGCTAGCAAGTCAATAAATAGTACTTTCTTGCTTAACTTTTCGTGTGCTTGACTTTGTAAATAATTATTTGGTTGTTTGGTTCTACTTTTTGTTACATTGAAATATACTGTATTAATTTGTTTTGGGCATCCATTATTTTTGCACATGTTAAGAAAATCAGTTTCATTCTGAACATTCTGGTGATGCGGGCACACGAAAGTTTATGCTGTTATGGTACCTAGTGATATTTTAGAGAAACCACTGAATTTCTAGTCATCATTTTGCAATGGTTCCATTTTCCATAAAGCTTTCCTTCAGCTGAGGAACAACCATATTTATTTATTATATTCTTTATTGCAGACCACATAAACAAACAATACGGGACAAACATTATTAAAAATAAGTGTACAATGGGCGGTCTTATCGCATAGGGCATAATACACTAGTTAACATCAATCAAAGCGAAGCAGTTACTTACAGAATCTTCCTGGCGCCTATCAGCGGGCGGCGTAAGATGCGGGCGGGGCGCGCGGTGGTCCTTTTCCTTGGGGCCCCCGGGGGCAGGCGGCGGGGGCCCGGTGCGGCTCGCGGGCGACGGCGGCGACCCGCCGTTGTTGCCCGTGCCTCCCGGCTTGCCTACGAGCTTGCCAGTCTGGTGGAAAAGGGAAAGGGTAATTTATTGATTGATATAATTATGTAGATTTAATTTAAGTTTTTTTAATTGTGTATGAGGTAGTAAAAACCTAGTATGCTTGCAATGTGGTTTGACAGCTCCAAACATTGATCAATTGGCTGCGTAGTAATTCTTTTAAGGGTATTGCCTATTTTTTAGAGATTTGTGAGTATACGCAAAGTTTGGAACACCTAATTTCAAAATGGCCAACTTATTTGACCATACTTTATTTTGCAGGCATCACTGGTGCGTTACCATCTCACAGACGATGGAATTAATGAATCAGCCACATCATCATCAGTCATGTTTCCACTTTTGAGATATACATAAGATGGTAGAAATCCCTTAACAGAAAATGTATTTAGCAAATATATTCTGCTTCAAATACAATAACTAATTATGGAATTATGTTAATGGGTTCTTTGCTATCAAATCCAATTATTTTAAATGATCTTAATAGATCTAAGACAGTTCTGCAGTGTGACATCAGAGCAATTGTCCTTATTGCATACTATTTCAGCAAATTGTTCAAATTATAAAGACCTTTATATGAAGAACACTAAGTGTCAGACCGGAACTAGTTTTCACGGCCGAAATAGAAACTTCCATATAAGGTCATATGCAATAGTGAACGTCAGGATATTTTTTTTTTTTCAAAACATCATCATCAGCCTTTTTAATGTTCCCACTGTTGGGACTCAGGCCTCCTCTCTAGGAGAGGGAATGGGCCGTCATCCACCACGAGGGCCCAGTGCGGGTTAGTATTATTTTAATTATTCAATCTCTGATATTTGAGATACCAAACAAAATTATCTTTTACCTAATGAGTATATTAGAGGAAGTTTGAAAGTGGCACCAGTGACTGAAAATTTGAAAGGGAATCGTTTGTCTTGGTGTGGCCATGTGAAGAGGAGAGATGAATCGCATGTTACTAAAAAAGTTATGAGTATATATGTAGGTAGATGGGCAAAGAAAAGTAGGATGGATTGTGTGAGAAGTGATATGAAAGAAAAGGGAGTTAGTAATAGAGTGACGGGTGACAGGATAGAATGGAAGAAAAAAACGTGTTGAGTAAACCCTACATAAAACGAGACAAGGGCAGGAAGATGATTTACCTAATAAATGAGGTGCGACATAATATATCGTAACCCAGCACGGAACCTCTTTAATTCAGATTCGGCCTAAAGCCGTCGTTTCGGGTGGATAGCTGCCAAAAGTAGGCCAAATAAACCACACATTCTCCACAGATAACAGTAGGTTAAGTAAAGATTTTTTATTATTATTAAAGCTTGATGAAATAACAAAGAGTAAAACAATTGTCTAATCAATCGAAAATGTGTTGACTGTCATGCAAATGTGATAAAATTTTATCTTTATGTAAATAACAAGGAAATATCGATACAATCGACATAATTTGAATTTATTTACATAAATGTATAAAGTTAACATATTTTAGTCATGCTGCTGCCTATCATCAGCTATGCAACAGTAGGTAAAGAGAGAATTCATCATGATCAGTGTAAAATTAGTGGATAAATATTTGTTTTATCGTCATGATAAGATCAGCTTATCTTCCTATCAGAAAATAGAACAGATTAGTGACTAGGACAACAAAGAAAGTCTTGCTCAAAGCACTCCCAGGTTAGTCAATTTAATTCATGAAACCCCAAGCGAACGCGCACTTGTCTTTCTATTGTGTCAGTAATTTCCACGATTGAAAGGTTAAATGATAGTCATAATATTTTTGTGTTACTGGGTAGTTGAAAAGAAGTCGCTTATAGACATTTCCCATTGATTGACCGAAAGGGAACCCCAGGTTCCTAAGACGCTAGGCAAAGAAGAACCATAGGAGTGAGTTTTAGTCAGTAGAAGTCTGACACGCCTGTGTACACCAAGTGTCGCTATAATGACCGGTCCTGTCTGTCCTGTAGCGGTTCCGTATTTACTGTTTGGGTACGGATTCCTAACGGCCCGTTCACGACCTTGCCGCTGTGAGCAGCAGCTAAGCGCGGGGCTGCGAGCGGTAACAACAAAAGTATGAAAATGTTTGAAAGACGCCACAAGACGCCGCTCATAGCGCCCGCTTATCGATACCGCCAAGACTGAAGTCGAGAACAGGCCGTAAAACTAAGTTCTGCTTTACAAACCTGCATATTCTTCCTCTTGTTAGGGATGACGTATTTGCCGGCACTGGAGGCGCCGTCCTGCGGCCGTACGACGGCGGCGAACCTCTCTTCTTCGTCTCCGTTCTCGAGCTCAATGCGTGCCTTCGATGATGCAGCGTTTTCAATCTCCGCCGCGATCTCTTCAGCTTTCGCTTCTGCGTCCCTGTAGTGTGAAAAAATATTAGTTAACGTACAATTTGATCTTGTAGGTGTTACATAGCAATTAATCATTGCATTCAGGGTTACTGGTAACTCGACGTATTCCTTGCAGGATGTCATGGTAGGACTAAAAAGCAAAAATTAAACCTCTAAATGTTCTACCGATATTCAGTAATTTTAGAGACTTTCTACTGAAGAAAAAAGAACTGAAAATCTACTGTTTAAGGGGGGGATTTACATTTTAACTCTATCATTGTAAATCGTAATAGCGCTTTTGCTAAACTAGTAAAGTAGGCGAGTGTTAGCCCAACTTTTTCTCGACTAAATTCGTTGATGACGATGATAACACAATTGGAGATCTAACAACACCATATGTCCCTTGCCAGAGCTACACCCTGGAGGCAACGTACCTGTAATCCTGAGTATCCTTCCTCTGCAGCGGCAGCGTATAGCCAGCTAGCGAGTGGTCATAGGTGCTGTGTACTCCATACACCTCTTCGTTCTTGCGGAACATGTCGTTCGCGTCCCAGCCGTTGGCGCGGTGGTCGAGCTCCAACTCCTCCAGGAGGGCGTCCCCGTTGAGTTGCGGAGCCTCGCCCACTTCCACGTCGCAGCCGTCCCAAGGCTCTAGGTACCGTTCCTCGCCTGTCCTACCGTTCCCTGCTGCGACACCTAAGGAGAGGCCTGTTATTATTATTGTCAACGTCCTGTTTGTTAGTGTTGTAGTTCATCAGCATGGTTAGGTGTGCTGCTTATTGGACTTCTTTGATACGACCAGATGCGTAGCTTTTTTTTAAAACGTGTTGACTAAAAAACGAATCTAAAACTTCAATTTAAATGCCACAATCTATACGGCTATAAATCTACGGGGATGGAGTAGAAACCAAAAACGCGGATGAAACCGGGGACAGATTCATTGATAAAACGATTTGAGTAAAAGGATGAAACGATCCCTATTCTTCATAGTTCACTACACCTTCCGTAGCTTTCCACAAATATTATTAAGTACTAGAAAGAACGAAAAAAATTTTATTTGCGGGAAATGATGCCTCTTAGAGCCAGCTTACAAATTATAAACCCCCTTTCCAGTTCCGGACATGAGCTAAAATGTTTTTTTTTTACAAAATGTATGCACTATATATGTAAGCCTTCCTCATGAATCACTTCTCTATTGGTGGAAATCGCAAAAAAAAAGCCGTTTAGTAATTTTTATGTTTATCCTGATCTGACGAACAGACGCGGTGTTGGACTTTGTTTTATAATCTATATGTATGAAAACCAATGCCACTTTTCGTTGTAATTTTATAACTCAAGAACGGGCTCACCGATCCAAACCAAATGTTTAGGCTTTGTTCGGACTACATAGTAGATAGTTGGGTAGGATATAGTAGGGTAGAGTAGGGTAGAGTAGTGTAGAGTAGCGTAGAGCAGTGTAGAGTAATGTAGAGTAGGATAGGGTAGGGTATAGTAGGGGAGAGTAGGGTAGAGTAGGGTATAGTAGGGGAGAGTAGGATATAGAAGGGTGGAGTAGGGAAGAGCGGGAGCGAAGCCGCGCGGGCAAAAGCTAGTATGTATATATGTAAGGATACTATCTCATAATTTTTTAACATAATTAGTTTTTTTCTATTTAAAGTATCCTTTATTTGTTTATTGTGCAAACCTACCCAGTGTTATCTTTTTAACCAATAAGTTGACTGGTTACTGTACATGAAATTTAAATAAATATTTACTACTACTATACACCAAGTTTTTGTACAAAACACAACCAATTTAGTGACGTTAAGTAGTTCAATTTCCAAGTAGACCTTCCGTCAATTAGTCATAGGAAATTATAAGTAACCAACACCCATGTATTACAAAGTTATCTAACTTACTTTCTATACATAAAATATGCGTTCTTAGTCACTTCAGCCATACTGGCTTATCTCAAGTGGATTTGGCCAGCACTTCAAATAAAGTTAAGAGTTAACTGTTAACTCTTAACTTAGTTTTTTTAAGTTCAAAGGCGAAGTCATGTTGAAGTTTTAATTATGTAAATTGTGGTTTTAAGTGATTTGGGAGAAACTTAAGAACGACAAACATGTTTATTTACGTTTTTGGTGTATTAAGACCTTTTTTGTGGTGAGAAATCATCAAATAAATAACTTCTTTCGCTCTCGATAGAGCGAGCTCACTCACACTACCCATATTTCATCAATAACCTTTTGCTTTCTAGGACTGTGGTTACTCTTTTGGACAACGAAAGGAACACTGTTCGAAAGTGGTGGGTTTTGGTCAACAAGTCCGACACATCCATTTGCTCCACCCAGAGAGAGTAAAGTTGTTTGATGATATCCTAGCCCCCCTAGCCAAGTTACGACCGTTTCCGTTGAATGCCTCGAGTAGTCCACGACTCCGATTCCTTTGTTCTGACCACGTGACTGAGCGTTGAGATGACGTCAGAACAAAAGAATCGGAGGCATGGTCTACTTGAGGCGTCCGACGCAAGAGAATCGAAACGAAACTGTCCTAACTTGGCTAGGGGAGCAGGCCAAAAAATGATAAAAAGATTTGCCTATGTGATATCTTGTTAGTACATTTCAGTCTTATAGATTCTGGACTAAGTAATCAGAATAGCCGGTAAAAATAAATAATGTGTAGGTACTTACCATTAAACTTGCTAGATATAGCACTATCAGTCTGGAACACATCGTGGGTGGCGTACTCGAGGTCGGAGTCCTTCGCCCTGATGGACACCACATCCTGGGGCTTGAAGATGAGCTTCTCGACCACTGAGTCAACCGCCACCACTCCCTCTTGGTCCACGCGGTGGGCCACTTCTAACACAACCTGGAAACAAGGAAAGGAAAAAATATTATTAAAGAATCCTGTTACCTAAAAAGTAATTTGTAAAGTTCGTCATCATCATTTCAGCCGATAGATGTCCACTGTTGGACATAGGCCATGACCATAGTTTGTAGTCGCTTCTATTTCCTGTGTAGGCACTAGAAAGTGGACTTTTGAATGCAATTTATGGTGTTTGAACTTGAGCCCAAAGCAAAGATTTCATGTCTTCGGAACGATTGGTCAGAAAAAAAAATTGGTTAAAATTGCATAAATATGTAGTGTAAAAAATGCTGCTGCTTCTGAATGGATGGAAAAAAATGGATAAAAGTTCTGTCAGAGATCGACGATACTGGTTTCATTTCTATAGGCATTCTGAATGGCGACTTACCTTTGTTTACATCTATACCATGTCCCTTTTGTCCTCAGACACATGGCTACACAAATAAATAACTTAGAGCGCATATTTAAACGAGACTTCTATGGTTATTTGCTTATTACATACTGCGATTACCTATCCGTTTGGAAAGCTAGATATAATAATTAATAATTTAATTTACACAGTTGTGGCGTTTACATAGTACTTGGTAATTATTCCACTGTAGCCTCCCAAAATCATAGCCCCATACGTCGCAATAGTATCCCGCCAAACCGGAGCTTGTCCTTGGGTGCACTTGATTAGTATGAACAGAGAGAATCGCTGGGTGATCTAACGTGGCTGCGATTTGTCTTCGACCCCTGACATGCCTTTCAAAGGACAAGAACCACAGATTCCTGAGGACATATAGTGAAATAATACAGTTTATGCTTCTAGTTCTCTAGTGTTATATGCCTGTACTAGGTCATCCTGTGATTTAAACAATATGGAAGGTCTATAGGCGTTTCATCTAGAGCAATGGAAGTTTTCTGCCAGATATAATAAGATGTCCATCAGATTAGATTATCGTAGTGAACAGACAACGTCCGTCCATCTATTTGAATGCCAGCGAGCGGGCGCGTTGGTTATGATATCCGTTGTGGAAGGGCTTTGTGATACTGTGCATGTCTTCCGGCTGATAGGATAACTGTCTTTTGTGGAGATGGGATTGGATGACGGTGGAAAAAGTCATCTAGCTCTGAGTTTGGGATTAAGACATTAAATAAATAAATAAGACATTGTTATGAGGTTGCGATTTCAATACCGGGCAAGTACCAATGTGAATGTTTAAATATAAATGCCCCAAATGATTTTGAATTCAATTGACCCAGTTCTGAGAGGAAAAAATTATTATAAAAAAATTAAAGGTTTATGAGCTGTTTTAGTTTCTTTAAGAGTCGTATTTATATTGAAATAAGAACTATTTATTACCCCGCGTATGAGAAAATTGAAATGGACGACAACCATTTGTGTTTGTTGACCTATTAATAAATAGACAGAGGCAACATTTTTAATGAAGATTTTTTGAAAAATGTCACCTATTTTAAAAAGTGGTTCAATTGATTCCGCTTGTTATTCTGATTAAACTATTTTCAGGTTTTGCGCATTTAACGTTACACGTTGTGATGTTTCTAAGTTTATCTAGGGCATTACTGATATCCCGTCCGCGTTTCCGAAAACATGTAAAGTCGTTGGTCCCAGTTGTCATTTGTAGATCTTTGACAGTTGTAGGTGTTGTAATCAGACACCTGAAAGTCTGACCATCGATCCATGAAGTATCTGCCAGCTACTAACTGGGTTTTCGAGGTCTAATAGGCAGTCGCTCTATGGGTATCAAAACACGGGTATTCAACCGCTTCCGGTTAGACAGGAAGTAGACCCCAAGTCACTTGAGAAAAAGCTAGGGAGATGATTTGATTTGATTGCTAAAACATTGCCAAGGGAACATCCCTACTTCAGTAGGTAGTTTAAAAACAAAAGAATATGCTATACAATGTTTCCTCAGTGAGATATCCAACATAATGACCTTGCCACTGCACTTACATTTCCCAGCGGATATGACTAACAGCAGTCATACTAGGACCACTAGCGACGGTTACTGACATAATAGGTATTAGTAAATATTGGTATTCATTAGTAGATTAATATTGTATAGGTACTGATCCTACTCTCAAAAGTCCCTCTCTCACTCAAAGGTTTGCTGAAAACTGTTTGAGAAAACTCACTGTTGAGTTTAACTCGCCTTTGTACTATCAATTGTCAAATCACTGTATACTAGCATAAGGAGCATAATGCACTATAATGTTTCCACAGCTGGGACTCAGGTCTCATCTCTAGAAAATGGGAATGGGCCGAAATCAACCACGCGGGCCCAGTGCGGGTTAGTGGTCACATCTCTTCGAATTTTTGGTGTTAGGATGTCCTAACACCGATTTCCTCACGATGTTTTCCCTCACCGTTTTGAGAGCAGTGGTGGTGATAGAATAAATAACACAAAGTAATGCCAGGAGCATCTCAGGAGCAAGCGCTGGGTTTGAACCCACGACCAACAACTCGTAAGTTGGGACCGTTACCACTGGGCAGATAGTGTGCAAAAAAAAGGTTAAGACATTATCTCTTTTTATTTAGGTGGAAAATATTCCAATGGCCTCTTCCGTCCTTGGGCGGAACGCGAGGGCGTGTACATTAATTGGCTAAAGCCCACTCATATGTTCCTTTTTTGCCATAATATCTTTTAACACCACGACAAAAATAACTCTTTATATTCATCTACTATTGTAATTAACGAATTGACACAACGTTTTCTTCCGAATAAAGTGTGGCACGGGTGTATACAATAACCTACAGTGTTCATATAAACACGAATCGACTTCTGAATGCATTGTTCTATAGTGGGCCTCCATTGTCTGTAATTTATTGGGTTTTATATCTCAAAATATACTTTTAGAACGGCGTTTTATCAAAGGTTGAAAACTGTGGGCTATGGTATGGTTCGGGTGAACAAACCTCGGTTGCAAAGAGTACTTTGGATCGAAATAGCTTCTATGCCTAGCATTGTATGCTACATTTGTACATACGTTTCTAAGAAAAGATTTCCATGGCTGTAGTCATCATCATCATGGAAGATAGGCTATTGACCTCGACAGATCTCTAAAGGTGCGTAACGAGTTTAGTATTCACCATAATTTTGCATACATTCGTTTTTGTTTTCTTACGAATACGTTTGATTGATTTCTGACAAATCAAAACATAATAATATTTACCACGGTTTGGATAAGGTGAACATTCATAAATAAGACTTTCAAGATAAACTGTTAGTCACTCAATATTTGGAGTGTTATGCTTTAACTGTTCCCATATCAACATTTTTTAGGGTTCCATGCCTCAGTCGGCAAAAATGGAATCCTCATAGGAATATTTTGTGGTCTATAGGTTCATCAAGACCTTCGTTCTCAGAAACGCGTGGAGGTCAGGTCAAGCTCAAGTCTATTACCCCTTGAAGCAATAAAAAAAAAAAATTAAACTTCTAATGCCAGCCATACACGGTCAAACCTGTAGTTCGTCTCTATACACCATACACGGTCAAATATGTCGTCCAATCGGTATGAAGCTACATGTTTGATCAAACAGATTTGACCGTGTATGGGAGTGACAACATGTTTGACGGCACAATCGAATTTCAATTCTTTTGTGATCATACCGATTGGACAGCCCCATACACGGTCCAATCTGTATGATCCAATCGATTTGAACAAACCAAAAGAATTGAAATTCGATTGTGCCGTCAAACATGTTGTCACTCCTATACACGGTCAAATCTGTTTGATCAAACATGTAGCGTCATAGCGATTGGACTACAGGTTTGACCGTTTATGGCTGGCATAAGTCAACGTTACCTAAAGACAAGGCCGTTTATGCTCTGTTTAGGTACCTACATATTTTAATACCCGCAAGGAAATCAAAACCTATAGAGTACTTCCCGTTGATCTAGAATCCTCAAAATTGGCAAGAAGCAAGATCTCATAGCACAAGTAAAGGAAGAAGATGGGGCTAGAGGGAGTGTCAAACTTTTACTGACAAAAACCTACCTGTGTACCTTCAATTGCCCTTTGCGTTCTAGGGCCACGGCAAAGCTACATTAGACCGACGCACACATGTAACACGAATGATTTGTACGTAGAACGACCGACGTCACGTGGCGTAGGTCAGTGTAGCTCTACAAGTCTAGTTTCCTTAGATAAAATATATGGAGACCGACGCGCCCAGATCGACGTGTAGCACACGTGTGCGCAGTGTAGTTCTAGCATTACTCTTTCGAACAATCCCCCAGCCTTAGCAGGTTTGGCTACAAATCCTAATCTAGTCATATCATTTATTAATACTGCAATATTACCTTTTATCACATCCGTGAAAGTGAAACAAATAAGGCTAGTCATTCTATCGGTTATTAGTCACGGATTAAACGGTCATAAAGAGAAAACCGATCTAGCAAAGATGTTAAAATTATGGAAGCGGAGCTAGTAACTTAGTAGTGTTGATTAGATGTTACGGACCTGGAGGTTCGATTTGCGATTTCGATTCCGATTTCGGTTTGGATAATTTTTTATCAGTACTTAAATCACAATTACAAACAAGTTGAATTTTGTATCGGTACCTACTTATATCAGAGGTATACATGTCGCGCGAGGAACCTCCCTTCTCTCGTGCCTTCTGTCGATATTCTTTCACTTGTCGTTTTGTTTCACATTTTCCTAATGGCGGTGACGTCATATTTCAGTATGTGCAATGGGCATCCTTATTCTGTTACTTGACAGTTTCCCCTTCCTCTTGATTTGAAAACTTTTTAACTTACAGATTATTAAATGGATTAGCAAAGTTCTTGCCTTGCGATTTTGGACAAAGTTACTGTTTGATACAAATACAATAATTTAAAAAAATGAGTATCTACTAGGGAATGCAAAAACCGCCAAAATTACAAACCGGTTTTTTTTTCGGTTTTCCTAAAAAAAAAACCGGTTAACCGGGTAACCGGTTTTAAAATTAGTTTTTTTGAAATTTATTTTTAAGTGAAAATTTTAATTTTTTTTTGCTTGTGAAATTCTAAATAAATATTTTTAAACTTATCTTGGAACTTATCTATTAAAAAATATATTGTATACCTAATATGAATCCTGTTAAAAATAAAAAAATCTCATCTTCGTGAAAACGAATGTCTCAGAATGATGTCATACATAGAGAATCTAAGCTAGAAGTTAATATATACTTCAACTCAAAATATTCACCACTAGCTTTGGCCCGCGGCTTCGCCCGCGTACATAAAATATATTTATTATTGTTACATGCAGCCCATGCTCTCTAATATAGATCTCAATTTGTAGTTCACGGGTTGAGGTCTGGGCTAGCCAAAGGTCAATCATCAGCCTTAATGAAGCCCGAAACACTCGCTGCAAGGCAAGCCTGGGAAGTGCGTGCCTTGTGACTGGAAACTGAGTCTTGCTGAAAAACCCCTAGTATATTATCAAATAGAGAGAGGCTTTAAGAGGCTTTCCTATGGCGTTTAGGATAGTATCTTGATACTCTTTAGCTGAAATTAGAGTAGCCTATTTTCATGAAAATGAACCTTGGTCATTCCGTGATACGCTCATCAAACCATTACTGATGCCGCATGATGATCATTCAGGACTCTGATAACCTGTTGAGAGTGTTTTTTGAAGTTAGAAGCTTACACATCATCATCATTTCAGCCGATAGACGTCCACTGTTGGAAATAGGCCTCCCCAAGTGTCGCCACAATGATCGATCCTGTGCGTCCCGATTCCCGCAACCTTCACCAGGTCATCGGTCTATCTTGTAGGAGGCCTTGCGCGCTGCGTCTTCCGGTACACGGTCGCCACTCCAGAACCTTTCGGCCCCAACGACCATCTGTTCTGCGAGCAATGTGCCCTGCCCATTGCCACTTGAGTTTGGCGATTCTTTGTGCTAGGTCGGCAACCTTGGTTCTCCTGCGGATATCTTCATTTCTGATTCGATCACGCAAGGAAACTCCGAGCATAGCCCTTTCCATTGCTCTTTGGGTGATTTTAAGCCTTCTGATGACGCCCATTGTGAGCGACCACGTTTTGGCACCATGTGTCATCACTGGCAACACGCACTGGTTATAGACTTTCGTCTTGAGACACTGTGGTATATTGGACGAGAAGATACCGCGCAGCATCCCGTATGCTGCCCAGCCGAGTCGGATTCAACGGAGATTAGATCTACCCAACTGGATTGTCTGTCCGATGTAGACGTAATCGTTCACAACTTCGAGTATGGAGTCTCCGATCTTGGTAGGAGTGGGTGCTACATGGTTGTTTATCATAACTTCAGTTTTGTCCATGTTCATTTTAAGACCCACTCTTTCGGAAGCTCTACTGAGGTCATTGAGCATTGTGCTAAGCTCTTCCGTAGTCTCAGCCATGACTACTATGTCGTCGGCAAACCGAAGGTGGTCGATGTACTCGCCATTGACAGTTAGATGCAGTTAGAAGCTTACATCCGATAATTTTGCTTGTTGCAATATTCCTTGATTGTGAAAATTTTGTCATCGGTAGCAAGAATATCCCTGAGTTTTTCTTCTGTGTAACGAACAAGCAAAGATCTTTTCACTCTCTCGTCTATAATAGCGACTCGTTTAAGCTGATGATGTTATGATGAGTAACAACGGTGGGTATTCTATCTGCGAATAAGAATTTTGGTGTCCTTGCGAGATTTTAATTTTGGCCCTGACAGCATTCATTGCCTGTTCTTACAACACGTGGTCGGCCTGGATTTTTAATGATCGTAAACAGAAGAACTGTACAATTGGTGTAGCTATCACTATGGTACATAAATATTAATAAACAAACCTACGACTGATATCAAGCCTCAACAGCGTTTTAAAACAATGTTTGCTAAAAAATAGTGTCATTTGAAAGTAATAAAAAAAAATCGAAAAACCGGTTACTTGAAGAAAAAAACCGGTTTTTTTAATCATGTAAAATATGCCGAAAAACCGGTTTTTCGGTTTTCGGGTTAACCGGTTTGCATTCCCTAGTATCTACCCAATTGAGTAGATCAATGTTACTATTACTAACCTATCTCTACTCCGGCCTCATACTAAAAAATGTTATAATAATAAGATAAACTTAGGTTCAGAATTAAGAATTGTTTTAAAAGAACAATTATAAATAAACAGTCCAACCGTCAGTGGCCGATTAGAATAACACCGGTTATACACAAGTCAGAGGTTAACGATGAAACCTCTGTACGAACGGTTTTCGTAAGTACAGACATATCTTAATGTTTACATGTTCTAAGAATTAAAGAAAACGTCACGAGCATAGTGTGAAAGTCAGAAATATAGTTGTTAGTGGTCATCGCCCTAAGCGGGATTTCCTTTTTCGCGTCAAAGAGCTGTCTGAGATACTCTACTACGTTCGTGATGCTTGGCGAATGGATGAACCCTCTCTTTATAATCTTTGAAGCAAAGATAGGTCATGAGTTTAGCCAAGGAATCTTATCAAAATATGCCATTGGAATTCTAGATACGACTTCGGAAGCAGATAATAAAGTTGTTATTCATCAATCAATATATTTTGATGAGCTCACCACTATCTTTAGCGCAGATTTGGTCTCCTGTCCTTTCAGATTACTCTCTCGGAAGTGCGCAGGGTCACAGTTAAAGAATTCCTGATCATGAATTCTAGATGTATACGGTTGGCCTCATACATGTATGATTCCGATAGCACGGAACCGTGTACCTAGTAGTATTTATTCATTGATTCGCACGATGCGTTATTCATTCACGTTCCAAAGGCAAAATAGATGGATTTCCAATCATAAACGGGTTTATATAAATAACTTCTCTTAATCTTCTTTCTGTCGATGAAAAAGAATATGCACTATAAGCTCTGATGTTTTTGTGGGGAAACCCCATGGTTCTAATAATACGAAACTATCATGACGCAACGCCTTTTGACATTATCATTCATTTGCACTGTCATTATGTTATATGTATTGAAGAAACTTATTTATATCACTGTTATCGCGACCTACCAACACAGTGTATGTACGCTTTTGTTTTCTAAATTATAATGTGGGACATCATAAGAATAATCTCTATGGATCAATGAATTAATATTAGTTTGTGGCTACTGTAATAATATTCGTTGAAGAAATATTAAAACATTCTTTATTGATGTCCGATCTGACAGAAATGTTTTCTTCAAATGTGGATTTTGTATACCGCGAAAGATCTGTAAGTATCCATCAAAAGATCTATCTTTCACGACCAGGAGTCTGCTGTTTTCTAAACTAGATAAGAAATAGGCAAAGAAGTCAATTTCCTATAAAAGCGCTAAGGTTTCTATAGATCCCATAAATGAAGCAAGTGTTGTCCGTACATTAAATTAAGCTGTGGTTAGCAGTAATCTAATATTACTTCCTCTAGCTTTATCGTATCCTGGCCCAATGCCAGGCGGCTGTCCAACAAATTCTTCTTCCATTCAATCTTACTATCGCTAATTTGTTAAGGATATCAAGCCCAACTCCCTTAAATCACGTCTAGACGTAAAATCAATATGTAAATATAAAACCGCAGACATATTTGAAAGTGTATTGACATTTGCAGCTACATTGAAAGTCTCGTATTTTATAAATTATAGGCGGTGAAAGAGCGTGGTCCCAATTTGTTAATAATAAATATTGTGTGTTACACCTTGAGGACGTGGTTGCGTTACGCAGAGATCCAATCGATATTGAAACGAAGTAGCTATCGGCCGCCATGTGCAATGTTGGCTAGAGAGGATAGGATTGCAATGTTTTGACTTTAAATTACAATGATGTAAAGTATTGCAATTGCAGTGTGCAAAAAGGGTATTGGGAGTGCAAGTGCTTTATCAGGAATTATAGACTGGGAATCTAGTTAGTGATTGTGACATAACTCGAAAGAGGTTATGTATGTGTCTTGCAGTAAATTGCGGATAGACTGAGATGAGAGATATCTGTGCCAATGCGGCCATATGGCTACAGTTTTCCTGATTGATTAGTGTAGTATGGATAACCCGATAGTTACAATAGTTGCATATTCATGATAATATGCTGTAAGTGGTGAATTTTACAGAATGCTCGCTCATGGTATACTAGTACTAATTAATCGGTAACAGTTATTATTAGTACTAGCTCAAGTAACGAAGAATGGACCAATCCTACTGATCAATTTAATTTATTCAATATATGTTTTCGAAGGTGGAAATGGATGTTGTGGCTTAATTTGACAGAGGTCTATGTCCAGCTGTGAACTATAATGTACGGAGTTTATTGGCTAATTGAATGATTTACGGCCAGGAAACTTTTGGAACTAAATTGGGATGGGCTATGGAATGAAAGATTTAATTCGTCAACATGCTTTGCAGGTACATTTATGATAACAGGATGCTTTTTTTACCGAAAAAAATCTCAATGCATTTTTGATTTGTATTTCAAACAACATGAGGTTTAAAAATTATACATTCTGGCTCTCTCTACATCATCATTATTTCAGCAGAAAGACGTCTTTTGTTAGACATATGCCTCACCCAAGTGTCGCCAGTACGACTGGTCCTATGCGTCTCGCATCGATCTACTTTGTGGAGGTGTGTGCCGACTTATGAAGCTGCTTCACCACTCAGAAACTAGCCGCCCCATCGGCTATCTGTCTGGCACTCTCTTTCTGACCATTAACACTAACTCGGTGAACAAAGATAACTGCCATTCTAAAGTCATTCATCATCTACAAATATAAAATATAGTGACTATTACCATCGAGGAAACGAAAGGGTAACAAATCTCTTTGTCCCACACAAAACAGATAATTTTAACGGACACTAGGCACCATAAAATAGCTAACCATAACATTACAGCTTATCTCAATGATTCCAGGAAAACACCACATGCTATTTGTAATCTAAACTCTATTACTATGTAGCTAAAGTGTATTATTAGTGAGGAAGTTATTGATAATTACATGTGTGAGCGATAGTGTTTCAGGAAATCTATAATGTTTTACATTTGTCTTATGATGATTGGAACGGGAGTCGTGCTTTGTGTGCAGATTAGCAAATGAGTTTTTAGGGGTGTCGGGTTCAGGTTTTTTTTTTTCAATTTAATTCCACCAAATCTGTTCCATCATCGGACCACTAGACGTACGGCGTTGCGTCATCGGTACATGGAGGACATCTCACACACACGTACAAAGCGTTTTGGGAACACATTCATTATGCGTACAGCCTAGGAGTGAAATTCCTTCTTGATGCCACGGTCTGTGTAACCTAGCTGCAACCTAGGGGCCTTTAAGTCAAGAGTGAATAGGTTACTTCTAGGCAAGCGTGTTCCATCGTCGGCCATTTCTTCGCTTACCATCAGGTGAGATAGTGAGCAAACACGAGTCTATCAATAAAAAAAAGAAATGGTTAAATAACGCGCTCTGGATGGAGCGGGAGGGTTTGTCAGACTTTTACTGACTAAAACCCACGTGCCTTCTAGGGACCAAAGTAACTCTTTCGAACGATCCCGCAGCCCTGGCAGGTAGCGGCCCTAGCAGGTATCACCCACGAGTTACAAAAAAAAAGGGTTGTCATTTTCAAAAGTTAAGTGTGCAATTTTACCGAGATATTTCACCGTTATGTTACAACAGAGTAATTCATAAAAAAGTAAGTGCCGGTTGTCGCGACGGCCAATGGTTTAATAGTCAAGCGCCTCGATCAACATCTGAGGAGGCTCTCATTGAGCAGTTGGATTGGTGGTTGGGGTACTCCTGACCACGGCGCGTATTGTTAGGGGATTTCTCAATCGGGGGCCTAGATCACCGATAGCTTGGACCCTATTCCCAAGGCCGTGATGCCGGAGAGTTACTATTTTTTATGTAAACGTTTGAAAACTGTAACTATGTAATAAATAAAGGAAATAATAAGTTTATTCAACATTATGATAAGGACAGGATAGTGATAATGATAATTATGTTAATACAATGTCGTTTAAACTGCATCATTGGCATGGTTTTCACATTCCACTCACATTTCATTCACCATTCCACATTGGTAAAACACTACAAAATATGAAAAAAAAAAACTATTCGAATTTTATTAAAACGTAGGGTTTACTCTACTTATCAGTACATGCGCAATTTTAAATATTTCAGCAGCTTACTGCTGAAATATTTAATATCATACCCGAATATCAAAGGTCACAGAATCTGTATACATTTCCGTTATCTCAGTATCTGTTCCTGTGTATCAGTAACAGTAGGTACACGGAAACAGCTTTTGCTACTGTTTTGTAAGATAATTTTGAAACCGGACTGTGAAATTAAGTAATATCAAGTGTACACTAATTGGATGGGCAATGCATTTTGTAATTTGTAGTTGATGATAGGTAAGCGGAGTAGTAATTACTTCTTTATTAATTAATATGCTATGTAGTTTCAATAACGTATCATACTACGAGTATATATCGGTCTTCCCGTCCGATTTTATTTTGTGTGTCTTCAAGCCAAGAGTGAATAGGCTCATAAACTAGTGCACCTGACCACCTAGTCAACCTTACCATCAGGTGGGATCGATGTCAAGCATTGTCAATTAAAAAAAAAATACTAATATTAAAATGGCGAAATTTTGTGAGTGTCTATTACATCTTCACGCTCGTACGGCTAGATGGATTTAGATAAAATTTGAAATAATTTAGCTATAACTAAAGCTAATTTGATATTTAAGCTAATATTTGAATAGCTAGATAGATATAGTATATCCTGGGAGTATGTTTCCTTGGGACAATTTCTACTTTCAAGCGGGCGAAACCCCTGTCAGCAGCTAGTCATTTAAAACATTTTTATTTAGGACTCAAAAAGAGTCTGAGAGGCGCTCGTAAATAAGCACAATGAAAATGCGACAACGCGTTTTCATTTCTGTAAAAAACGCTATCGCAGTGTCGCATCGCGCCTCTGCTGAAAACTTATCTGACATTCCAAGTAGGTCAAGGGTTTAACAATTCGTTCCGTTGACCCCACTGTAAAGATCAAAGAACGGGCTCCATTGGGAGTCCAAAACTATTCCGAAATTACGAAACTAACTGATGAGTAAATCGTGTATTATGAACGTCACTAAAACATACCACACAATTTTTTTTACACCACCATAATGGAGTTCTAATATAAAATGTATGCATTTCTTTATCATCATCATCATTTCAGCCGTATGACGTCTCTGCTAGACATGGACCTCCCCAAGTGTCGTCACAACGAACGGTCCTGTGCGCCTCGCATCCATGGCATTCCCGCGATTCGCATCAGGTCATCGTTCCACCTTGAGGGAGACCTTCTAACGTTTCGTCTTCCAATGCACTATCGATATCAATTATTTATTTATCATTGGTATCATTCAAATAATCTATACATATAATGAATCTGTAGAAGTTTTTAGTTGTGCGCGCATCACGTAAATGAATGAAGTAGATAACTTTTGTACGTTAAAATTGTGTGAAACTTGATTATATCTGGCTTTGTTTCATCGCAATCGGTTGACTATATCGAAAGATACACATTCATTGACTGTTAGGAGAAACTTCTGCCAGATAAAAAAAAAATTCGCTTAAAAAAAAATTCGCTTGAATCCTGCGGCGCGACGCCAAACTAAACCCTTTGAAGTTTTCGTTTCAAGTGCATGCAAAAATTAACTTTATCGGTGGTCAGGCGGAAGTGTCTTCGATAGTACATCATTAGTGGAGTGGAGACCTCAGTGATGTAGTTGACATTACACTAGTAAAACCGAAGTGTCGAACTTTCTGAATGCACGACAATAAGTTTTTTCTACAATAGAAATATTAGTATCACTAGTTATTAGCATAGAAGTGAATGTACTCTTTAGTTAGATCAATGCGATGGCATTCTTTATGACAAATGGTTATTATGGATAGCGCAGATGTCACTCCCCGAAATATACATGTGTTAACACTTCGTACGACCATTGACCTGAACTAAACAATGGCAAAGACCTTGATTCGTACTATCGTTGAACATAAATACTTCGCATTCATCCTTCGTGTTTATAGTAAGATTTTTATCGAAAGTTATGGCTATCCCGCGGATGTTTTGACCGCATCATACATTGTCTTTGACTGGGTTATAGGAACTTATTTAACTTAGAGAAAGATTTCAGATAAGGAGGACCAAAAACAGATCATCTGGCGAAGGGATGCGAGATTCAAAGCATACGACACTACAAGAGCAGGACTGATCGTGGAGTATTCGAAAGAATTGCTGTGGCCCTGGAACGCAAAGGGCATATGAAGAAACATAGGTGGATTTTAGTCACCAAAACCCCTGTTCCACATCAGAGCCGAAGAAGTCGTTTGAAGATGTCCCACCTCAAAGAAAGGACGCTACAATCATGACAAGTTCTGCATTTAAATGTTGATGTCTTCAAAACCTTCCACCTTAAAGAATAATAATTACAATAACAATTAACCAGAAGGCTAACTTGGTAGTCATTAACGAAAAAAAAAAAAACCAATTCGTCGCGCGCGCAGGTTCACGCGTTCATTCGAGAGTTCGCTGCCTCGCATTCATAAAGGCTGGATAAAGCGTAAAACAAGAGTCAATTAACATGTGTCATCGGGCAGGAATTTCCACCGTCTCGACGTGCGTTCCATGTGAAGGTCGGGCTGCGTCTGACTCGATTCTTGAACGTTTTCGTTGCATTAACGGACATTAATGATTTGAGGTCGACGTTTGTTTCCGCTGCATGTTTTGTTCAGTTCTGTGTTATTTATAGATGCTTGGAAATGGAGGAGTAGCTAAGAATTTTGGTTCGTGTCTGTCTGTTTAACTATTCAGTCGGTATTGCTAGAAAGCCTAGGGAAACCGTCTGACACATGTGTGCGGTGCACTATCGTCGACCACAGTTGATGCATGTCTAAGAGTTTTGGTTCGTCTGTGTCTGATGTGACTATTCTGTCGGTATCGCTAGAAAGCCTAGGGAAGCCGTCTGCACATGTGTGCACTATCGTCGACTATAGTTGATGCTGGTCTAAGTTTTGGTTTGTCTCTGTCTGAACCTTTACAAACGTGTATCTTCTTTACATAATAAAACAAAGTCGCCTTCCGTATGTCTGTTTATCCACTTAATCCTCCCAAACCAAGCAACTGATTTAAATAAAGTTTAGAAAGGTTATGAATATAATTTGCACCCGTACAAAGCTGGGGTAGTTCAATAGTCTTACAATAAAACTGATCACGAAATAGCAAAGCGGACAGACAAATTAATCCAAGAGCAACCCTTTCAAACTTCGCCTCCATAATACACATGAACATGACATCAATAGATACCATTAAATTAATAGCAGTTCATAATGGATGGACCCGTCTATACTGGCGTAGATAGCAAAGGGTTAGGCGGGGCCCGCAGGTTCGGGGGCCCCCAAAACCTCATTAGAAAACCTCTTATTGACCTACCGAGAAATTTTTCCACCTTCGAAATCTAAATAAAATAGGTCTACACTACTTTGATTCATTAAACCCCAAGCGAACCCCAAGCGTTCGCGCATCTATTGTCTAACTATTATGTCTCAAATTGACGGTATCTGAAAAGTTAATCGTGACGGGTGGTGGATGTCACATGTCTTCGAATTTTTGGTTCTAGGACATGCCGGTTTCCTCACGACGTTTTGAGAGCAGTGGTGATGAAATAAATTACACAAAGTAATGCGCCTGGCTGGGTTTGAACCCGCGATCTACAACTCGTAAGTCGGGACCGTTACCACTTGGCCACCACTGCTCCTAGAGCAGGAGAGGTTATTTGATGATTTCTCATGTCAGAAAGGGCCCCAGTTATTTTTTGCCCCAGGATCGTTGGTTACCTAGCTACGCCCCTGCCCGTCTACCCTCTATATTTAATCTCTACGACCGTCCCCACCTTCACTCTTTACAGATAGTGAGTGCACTGTCTGGTGGCCCTAATTGGCTATTTCAAATTAGAGGGTCACTTCAAATCTAGGGTCCCTTTTATTCAATATTTCTAAATAAAGCCTCTTAATTTTATACAACAAACGAAGGGACGACGGGGGCGAGTTGTATTACTGAGATTGAATTACAAGTAATTCTGGGTAGTTATGTTACTTATATCTGATCAAAGGACTAGGCTTGATTAATCTGATTGACTGATCCGACAATTTTGATTGCTGGGATTTTAATTAGATTAAATTTTTTAAATCTATAATTAAAACGAATGGTGTTAATTTTAACATTAGCTAGGGCTATGGAAGAGCTACTGCGGCCCTGGAATGTATTCAAAGAAGTGGTCGACAAAAATCTAAATTGTTACGTGGCGATCCACGAGTACATCAGATCTATAAGTCTGGCGTCTATGGGCTGTATTTACATTCCAAGGCCACGGTAGAGGCCCTAGAACGTAAAGTGCAATTGAAGGAACACAAGTGGATTTTGTTTATTAGTCCGACACTCCCTCTTGCTTTATCCAGACAGGGAGAAGATTTTTGATGGTTTTATTGGCTCTAAAAAAATAAAGTAATAACTAAAATATGTACAGATTTGTAAATAAAGGTTATTTGAATTGAAATTAATAGAGACACACTGAAAACCGTGTTTTGATAGCAAAAAAACTATTTGAAATTATCTGTACAAATTTAAAAATCGTAGCCTATTATATATGACCCCGTCCTATCTACACAGCATCATGGCTGCAACGAATGCCCATTCATCTAACTACAATACAATACATCAATCAAGTCTTACCTAGTGAACAAATAAATTTTCAAACGATGACACCAGGATGAACGGTGATATATTCAAAATAAATTGGTTTCCCGACATAACAAAAACTTGTGGTTGTTTATTGATCACCATTAAAGGAAATGGCACAGAAACACTAACCGGGCCCTAACGTGAATGCCCTGGGAATCGAGACAAACAACAACGCCATCTATTCGTTCACGGAGGGCCATGAATATCCGCCCGTGCGTTTCAAGAGACAGACATCCATCAAGGTGACTTGCAATACATTAAACCACGTACTTAAGCCAGTAAACGTGTTCCACAAATATTATACTCGTACAACATTTGTTTTCATAGAAAAATAATTGTATTTCATATCTCCAAGATTAGACGCTGTCATCTTGTGAGATATTACCAATTTAATTGAGATCACAATCACATGCGGCGAAGTTTCTACTCCATTTGCAGTAAAAAAGCACCCCTATAAATTTCTTAAAGCTCAAAATGGAAGGAATCAAATCAGCTGTTTTACCGCGCATGTCCACTGGCGGCGGGGTGAGAGCACTCCCAAATAAGCTGGTAATCTAACTATCTCCACACTACATTGCACTTTTTCACATATTACAGCACTCAAGTACAAAGAACTGTGTCTTTACCGAGCCGATCCATGTCCTTTGTGTAACAAATCGAATGAACCACTACGCACGATGGAAAAGATTCACTAGCACAAAAACATAAGTATCTTTTTGTCCCTCATGGGAAGCACAGCATCACACCCATCACTTCACACTTCACGCAGGTGATACCAACGTTAAAATCCTTTTTAAAATGTCCAAAAACATGCCACAATGCGTTTATTGATTCGACCTACATTTCATAGTTTCGTGGGGGTCACGCCAAGCGCAGATAACACAACACTGCTGCGTTACTCCGATGCATTTTATTTCGCACACACCAAATTAACCATTTTGACAATAAAAATAATCTGTTACGTGATTCGTTAAATGTTAATGTATATCGCAATATGCAAAACAATCGCTAAAACATGTGGTATGCAAGCTAGAAGTATTTAAAATAGGTTATCAGCACTGCATTGGTTCGAATGTTTAAGATCTGTGGTTGGACGTAAATTCCGTGGCCTTATCAGCCTGCTATTGGAACATAGCCTATTTTCTATGATTGCTAGTAATCTGACAATTTATACGAGTGCAAAATATATCGATTACAGTCATAAATATTGATTATGTAATTGTAAACGGTAGCTTTTGTGCAGCGCTAAGCTTTGTTTCTACGTTTGCCGGCCGGCTGGCAGGCGACCGCGTAGAGGGCGCGGTGAGACTGAGTCTGAGGATGAATCTATGCACATTTACGTCAGCTGGCTGGGGTCGTTCCTACTGTATTATTTATGGTTATATAATAATATGGCTGCGCCCCGGAGCGTGCAGGCGGCACTGCAAGTTTGTTTCGTCCATTTCGTAACTTACACGAGACTATAATGACTTCAAGCTCACTTCAAACTAGTAATGTTAAGAATATTAAACCTGTTTGGAGCCGTCAATTATCAACTGATCTCCCAGCGGTAATAATGGCCCAGCAACAGCTACCGGAGTAAGAAACTTACCAAAAAATAGTTTTTATGTACTAAAATAAACGGCAATTAGTCTGGTAGATTTAGAATGACTTGAACGAGTGGACAGTTCACACATACCATTCTAATCGTTATTGTTTCACTCCCGAATTGAGTCGAACACGCAATATTCGATCGTTTATCAATTTATATAAGTGGCATTTACATTGCGTTTTAAAAATAGGTGTAGATATCGTGTATATTTTTTCAATGCACGCACTACATGACAAAAACAGAAACTTATCGCCACGATTGTCCCATTTGTCAAGCTATTCAAATAAAAGCATCAAAAATTCCAAGTAATCAATCAATTAATGTTTATGACGAATATTAAAAATAGTCTCTTTTTATATAATTATATACGCCTGATTAGTTATTTTTATAATCACTCGCTAGGGCGACGTATACTTTAGTGCCAATTAATTTTCTCGAGTTAAAATTCTCTTTGTCAAACGGAGAACTTAATTTGTCTACCAGACTTCTAATTTTAGGGCAACAGTTTAATAATAGCTTGCTTTAAAGATGAGTTTTATTACGTCCACAAGACGGGCTCAGGGAGCCTGGGAAACGGTCGCAGAGAAGGTAGTACACGTACCGTGATGAGTGGAAGGCTTTCGGGAGACCTTTGGGCTACGGGAATGAGTGATCGCAAAGGGCAACTAAAGGATACAGGTGGGTTTTAGTCAGTAAATATCTGACACGCCCTCTGACTCCATTCTAGAGTCGAGAGGGAGAAAAATGGTTTAATCGAGTTAAGGTGGCCTTCACAAAGGGTCAACTGAAGGAGCACGTGTGTGTTTTTATACAGTAAGTCTCACACTCCCTCTCGCTCCAAGAGCATTAACACACAAGTCTTTTGATGTTTTCCCACATGAAAAAAAGTAGGATAACCAAGGCTGACGAAAAAATGCGTCTCTATTCTGTTTATCGAGGACTTTCGAAAATTCTTGAGATATTTCGCCTGTTGCGTGACAAAAATGACGAAGATACTGTAGATATACAAGCTAATAATCTTGTCTGTACAGTTACGGTGACATAAACGGATATACTTTTGTTTTTATTGTGGCGTTAGGTCATTTGGTTCACTCATTCTTTCTTTGTGTCCGATTCCTTCCTTTGGCAGTCTTTCAACGACCACATGTATTGTTGGGAAACATCCTGTCCTGTCTCATTTTCACACGTTATTAGTGATGTATGAGACTCCACTAGGGAGGTAACAGAAGTGGTTATACCGGAACCGAAGTTTTCGAATATATTTAGTTTATCGGTATCGGAACCGATACTGGAATCCGAGGCGGAGGCTAAGGCGGAAGCATCAAAGAAACACTTCTAGAATAATAAAAAAACTCTGTCTGTCTTGTCTTTATGCCAATTACGAAACAACACACCAGTGAGACAGTAATCAATAACTTGTTTGTACCTCCGAAAGTTCCGATTATTTATTGGAATTTGGAACCAATCGTAAGTTCCGAACTTTCGGATTCAGAATTGAACCTCCGCAACATCTCTGCTCTCCGTATAAGCTTGAAGGCTTAATCTTGAAAAGCCATTAGAAAATAATCTCCATCGCTATTGGTGATTGAAGTACCATGAGAAAACATTTTTAAGCCTTTTGCTATACTCTTCTAAACAAGCATAAGCGAAAAATGGCTTACTCATTCACAAATCGCGAGTGACGGAGCACAAACTGCGGTTTATCGGTATCAGTCATTTCAAGATCATCAACCTATCATGTGAAAGGACGATTACATGTCAAATATTTAGTAGAAACTTTAGAGAAAATGGAACAGACCCCTAAACATGGATTTAATAAACCGGCTTAACGTACATTCTGAAGGACGAAGGGTGTCTGTCAAAGAACAGGCAGTTTCCATCAGGCAGGAGCCACCCCAAGTTTGTACACGGTTCTTAAAACCAGATCTAAGTAACAGACATTATTGTATTGCAATTTCGATAACAGTACCCGTTTAAATGTACCTTGATGCATGCCTAACAGTCAATGGCTGGCGTGTCAATACTCCGGACACAACATGGCGCGTGGCACTTGGCTATTATGTGACACGAAACCCTGAAATCGCCATTTGTGAAACAAATTATAAATTCTGATTCAGGATTCTATTTTCGTACCGATATTATAATTATTCTTTTTCGGAGTTCTATTTTCATCTGGATAATTTAAAGATTCTATTTCTGAATTCTATTTTCCGTTTGGATAATAAAAGACATTTAATAAATGAGTTATCCTTATTAACAGCTGGCGGAAAACAAGTTGATACTTTTTGAGGTTTCTTTCCTCAAGTTTTACGGGATTAGCGACGGTACAAAAACGTTAATTTTTTTCGGGAAAACGGCTTATTTTGTCAAGCGTGACTTAATAGCTAACAAGTTTTGGGCTATTTGTTACAAATATACTTTGAATTGAACATCTGAGGTTAGCAACTTTAGTTTGTTCTGATAAGTAGTCTTTAGTCTTAAAGAAAAGTGCATCAAAACAAAAATGTGTAGCACAGCTCAAGTTCAAGAACATTCTACAGAAAGCTACACCATATTGGAGTAAAGAGAATAAGGAGTTCTTCTCAGAATGACCCTCATAAATCCAGAAAGTCATGTCTTCCCAATGTGGCTCTCGTCTCATAGTCCGATTACCTCTCATCCGTTGTCTAAATATGGAAAATCACAGTTTAACCTTTCGAGCGAATGCTTGGGGTTTAATGAATTAACTAGTTGTACATTGTAATAGGCCCTGATGACTTACCTCGAATTGAGCGCTGAAAGTCTTAAAGACGCCTTCCCAAAGGCTGCCTGACTGCGTGAGCACCTGCACGATGTCGCCGACGTGCGACGTCGCCGCGTGCATGAAGTGCGCGTTGTTGTAAACGCCCTCTGGCACTACTCGGCCTCGTGGTGACCTGTACAAACGAGATACGTTAACAGATGTTCTGAAGAGTCCTTCTCTCATGTCAAGGGCAGAAAGAGAAGAATAGGTTGTTTCAAGCAACCAAAAGGTCGGTTTTCCTGCTAAGTTCTAAGAGAAAAGGCAGGTCGTGAGTAGTGAAGAAATTCATCAATAGAATTGTGTCATATTAAAAATGATGGGTTTCTACTGGATTGTTTCCACGTTCACTGCGAACAGGTTACATGCAAAAGTCTTCTCTCTGATTACATGAAGGCTCTCTTAATGTAGCTTCTGCCTTCTAAAACACCTTTGGTTGACTGGGACTAAAGTATTATCTTTCCTGCCTTCAATCTTTGATATATGTAATCTTTGATATCATAGCGTCTAAATAGTTACAGGTCTAAGATAGAGAGCGATGTTGTGCAGTGTACTCCGACGACTCAAGGTACGATTTAATGAAAAGAGGCCCTACCACGAGCTCTTGAGGCGATCCATTTGACGACCTAAACTGAACTGTTTAAGAGATAGAGCTATTGTATAGGGTGTATGTATAACACGTCATGGTAAGGTAACATTCACAAACGAAAGTCAATATTTCCATGATGGACGATCCTACAGAAGAACCAAACCGAATTAGGACCGAACTGGTATTCAGCTTTAGGTGACAGTCAATATCTATGCTAGCTCTAATGTACCGTCTATCACTTAAAAGACGATTGAACCAAGTATGTAGCGTGCTGTGCTAATCATTTTAGTATTTCCGTTCTCCTCAGGTCACTGACCTAAAATGAAAAGCGGCGCCCTTGAGATTTTCGGTATTCGGTACGCAGACTTCGCATCAAGCTTGTTACGCGTTTAAAAAACGGTTACATCATCCTACTTGAGTAGATTAACTGGGAAAATTCGTTCTTCAGGTGTCTGATAATAGGTATCTAGCTATAACATCGCTGTATTGTCTAGCCAGGACAAGGTGATCGAACCAAAATCCTTTACAAAGTCATGCACACACCCGCCGCCAAACGCTACGATTAAATTTATAGGTTAAAATCGCTTAAATAAGAAACATTTGCGTTTTAATTACATACATTCTTGTCATCGACGATGATAGCATCATTAGAAACCAGTTCATGATTAATTTCGACATGGCTTAACAGGATCCTGTGGTTTATGCAGTCTATGTACCTATATTATTATAAGTACGCCCTGAATCACATGAGGAAAAACTTTTCTATCGGTACTTGACCTAAGCCAAAATAATGCTTAAATTAATGGTTTCCTAGCGATTAAATAATACTTTGTTTTTTATTTATTGTCCTTTTTATACGACTGTTTTTTTTTAATTAATTTTGATATAAATATCTTTTCAGTAGTTTGATTGTTTATCTGGCTAATACTTTTTATTGTTTATCAAGTCGTTGAGCTCCTTAGTAGTTCTGAGTTGAGCTTTACCAATACTGACAAATGCTTGCGCTAACTAGACAGGTCCACTCAAATCTGTGTGGTTCTTTCTTTAAAAGTCCATCTCAGACACTAATCTGTATGATTCTCTTATAATTTGGCCATTATATTATGTTTAAGAGACTTCGAACTCTGAGTTTGTTTCGGTGTTTCTTCTCAAAGAAGTCAGTTAGAGAACGCAGACCTCCTTTAAATAAAATTGACAAAAAAAAAAACCGAGATGTAATAGTGGTTTTTATATCCTATTTGCAAAATAAAAATCATTTATCAATACAATCTAAATAATAGTGTCGTTAAATATTTTCTGCATTGTAAACTCAACAACGAACATGGAACAATTTATCGCTTTTGCGATGACTTTCACTGCTCAGCTGTGTCTGGGTCTTATAGTGTTTATAAATACAACTTTCTCAAGAAACATTCTAAGATGTGAATACCATGTTTAGGTCGTTTGCCTTGTCGGTAAAACTACAAGTGAATTTGTGAATGGATTGCGGAAGATACATTTTCGCTTTTAAAATCACTGCTCGAATTTGAGTGTGTCTAGAAATCTGACATGAATAACGTCTGAGGCCTTACTGTGACATGTTGAAATATCAAGCGTGCGAGGGAGAAAGAGGGATAAAGCTATACACCTGCAAATAGTTTGTTCAGAATTGTTTGTTTGTTTGATTTTTACGCCATGTTATATTTTTTCCCCAAAAATATTTTTTTTGGGGAAAAAATATAACATTGGGCCAGGGTTAGTTTCGAAAGACAGCTCGAGCCCCGGTATGAAGGCTAGAAGGAACGGGGTGGGTTTTTAGTCAGTAAGAGTCTGACACTATCTCCCGCTCCGCCCACGGCCAAGGTCACGGCAGGTCATAGCGGGTATTAAGCACTAGTACACAGCTGGGTGCGGGAGCAAAACCACCCCTCAGTCGTCCGATGACCGTGTATTTGTGCGGACAACCAGGTAACATAACAAGCTTGCAACTTTGTGTTTTTTTATGATACAGATAAGAAATTTTGTACATAGATTCTTTACATAAAAATACTAGCTACATGTTTCGGGTTTCGCAAATACTAAACCTAGTGTTGTACCTATAGCTTCATCCCTTTAACAGTTGACGTTAAGAGTTTAATGGTAGGGCTTCTGATCAACGTTGAATACGCGTCTCCCAACAAGAAACTTCATACTTTAATTACAAAACTGTCAAAGTAATGAAAGCCTTTTATGAAAATTTTCAGGGGCGCGACAGATGTGTGTGTACAAAATACAACATTGTTTTTGTCTCTCCAGCATGATTGATAGATATCAAGCGGTATTGATTATGATGTCAAGTGCTGGGTGCCGATCCGAGCCAGGTACAAGATACACGTAAAGTTGCTGTAAAACTGCACAGCTACTGACAGCTTTACGTCAGACAGGACTGACTTAGTGTTTCTGAATTAAACAGTATGTGTTAAGAATGTCTTAAATCCTACGAATGCCCAGTTTTTTGCAGGAAGGGATTTTTTATTTCTTTCTTAATTAGAAAGTTCTTTGCAATATCATTCTAAAAAAATATGACTGATTTTTCATAAAGTACTGGGGGCTTACACAAATGAATTATCTGTTAGCATAAGTATAAAATATATGGCATGATGTATGCCTATCAGTTTACTTGTCACAGGACGTCTCCTCATTTTGTACTTAGCGTCTCACGAGAACAGAAAACTTATTTGTCTAAGCCTGCTGATCTAGTAGAATAATTTTTACTAACATATTGTCATAAATACTTTTTAATTGGAAAAGAACAATCTCTTTCTGCAATAAACGTAAACTATTACTACATTCTTCCTAAAAAGACTCGATATTTTCAAGAAAAAACGAAGAAAGAGGAGAAGAGGAGAAGAGGATCAAAGTCCAAAAGGACATGCAATACTACACGAACAAGACGTTCGAGGCAGGCAAAAATAGCGACGCATAATTTGGAAACTGACTTCGCAAAAAGACGAGGCAGAAGAAGAAGTAAGAGGGTTGTCAAAAGAACAAGAAAATGCAGTGAATCTTTATAAAACTCAAGAGATCATAAAACTGCATTTCGCTTACCACCAAGCTATTATTATGTTTAATGGTCTAGCATACACACAATTATTACAATTTCAGAACCAAAAGAGGGACTTTAGAAATCTGATATGATGGATGTGTAAAACATAAACCCGGTTTGGCATTGGTTAGCCGCACAAATAAGGATTTTATTGTTGTCTCAAGGTCAAGGATGGCAGTTCTGTGCAAAACCTTTGTTAGCTACATTTTAGATTACTATTAATATCCTAGACACGTGCTAAATTACTTTCCGGATTCTGTTTTAGGTTTCAGAAGCAGATTTTTGGAGACAGACTGTTTTTTTCTTTTTTTTTTCTGCATTTAGAAATGTCAGGGCCATTTTTGGTGAGACTAAAGGACTACATAGCGCACACGTGTGCCACGTACGCAGATCTTGGTGCGTCGGTCTCCATACATTTTGTATGGAAACTAGACTTGTAGAGCTACATTAGTTCCACGCCACGCGACGTCGTTCTACGTACAAATCAGGCGTGGTCCACGTGTGCTTTGGTCTAATGTAGTTCTAGCTTAACTAGCCAGTACCTACCAGAAGTTATTTTTAGACAGTCAGATATCTTTTTTTACTATAGTAAAAAGTGTATGGTGTCCGCATGTACAGGTTTAACTCGAATACCTTATAATTTATTACAAAGATTTCACTATCAACTAACGGATTGCTTAACGAGTGGTTTGAAGATAAATCAGAATGTCAACTAAAGAACGCACCATAAAATATTGATATTCAGCTGCATTCTGGTTCGACTGGAAACTGATTAACATACCTTGGCGAAAGTTAGTATGATTAGGACTATTGCAATGCTATGCAGGTTTTGAAATGATATTTAAATTAATGATTCATCTGTGCAGGATGTAATGTACATATGTATTGTAAAACCTCCGGTTTGTGGAAGGTTGAATAGTATTAATTTGTCAAATCTTAAACAAGTTATTGGGCGAATTATTATTTCGTTCCTCGTTTTCAAAAACTAACATGACATTAGATTAACCTTTCAGAGAGATAAATGGAAGGAGAGGAGCGTAAGGAGTGATTTGAAAGAAAAGGGAGTTAGTGATAGCGTGTCGAGTGACAGGACAGAACAGAAGAAAAAAACATGTCGCGTCGGCCCCAATTAAACGAGACGAGGGCAGGAAGATGATGATTAACTTCAGAGACCTGAGCAAGTTTTCAGATACTTGGTCTCTTGTGTTCGTGTTATACTATCAGTATATAGACTTACTTCAAATCTACGCTCTAGCCGTCTATCTTCTACCCCGCCCTGTGGCTGCACCCGCAACCAATGTTAAGCTAGAACTACATTACACCGACGTACACGTGTAGCACGCCTGATTTGTAAGTAGTACGAGTTCGCGTGGCGTGCATCAAGTGTAGCTCTACAAGTCTAGTTTCCATATAAAATGCATGGAGATCGACGCGCCCAGATCGGCGTGTGTGGCACACGTGTGAGCAGTTTATTTCTACCTTGACTTTTGCAATGCCAACTACCACGCCGTGGATGTAGTTTACGTCCACAAAATTTAAAATACGGAAGAAAAGCCAATGAGACCTATGCCTCTGGACCCTATATTACACATTAAGAGGCTGCTTTTCCACTCGCCTATCGTAAACATCGAGCATGGTTTAAAAGCTTCTTGTTTGCCAACGTGATTTTTGACGAAAAGACAACGTGAAAAAGAGTGGTTATTACCTGAATACTCTGTTGGCATTCAGTAATTCCGTGATTTACTCGAAACTTTTTCCAATCCTTGTTCCAGGAAATACGTGTTTTTTTTTAAAACCCTTAAAAGTTTTTGAAAAACATTGTCATTATTTAGAATCTTGATAAAATTTGCTAGGCTTGTATGTTGTACTATTTTCATTTTTGAGTAAATTATAAAGTGTCAGTTCATACAAAATAGCAGATTTTCAGAGGTCTTAACTGGATTAGTTTTACACAAATTTATAAATTGATTTCCATAGAAGCCTAGATAATATCCACAAGATACTGTGTTTCCAAAATATCTAATGAAAAATGTTTAATGACGTCATAATCGTGTAAGAGCGGTTGTGTGAAAAACAGTGAAAATTTATGTCGTGATGCATCCCCTTAAAGGTATTACAGCAACTTCTAAATATTCTACCATGACGTAACATAAGGACGTGAATAATAATGAATTATGACATTGTCATCAAACAGTGCCACTGCTCACCCTTGACCTATAACAAGTACGATAGTCTATTCGTGATCTGCCATTGTTTTAACATAGTAGCAAATAGGTTGTAGTCATGCTGAAGATGCTAGTTTTGTATTTGCAAACTATTTACGGAATATGAAAAATGCAGGGTTGAGAATCGGAGTACTTTCTGCATTACGTCATTGTAATAGACAATCGTAATGCTAAAAAAAATTAAAGCAAGAGTGGGGAAAACAAGACTGATAAAATGATACACTTTTATACATCAATTTTAACTAGATGAGGCCTGTTTCCTAGCTGACTACCCTGAGAAGAAACACAAGGTCAAAGTCTCTCTATACAAACATGACTGTAATAGTCAAATCATTGAGTAGGTTCCATGCAGATTAGTGTCGGAGATGCTCTATTGAGGAAAGGACCACACAGATCTGCTAGCAGAGAATAGAAAGCAGCATAATTATTGAATGCAATGGATTTGGCAAATTGACATAACCCTTTGTCTTGCATTTTACTAAGAATCTATGTATAATACTTAGTAGAGTTGCGAATTTGTTGGAAATAGTTACCGCGGCCCTGGAATGCAAAGGGCAAGTGAAAAAACACAGGTGGGGGTTTAGTCAGTAAAAATCTGACTCCCTCCGACTTCCTCTTGCTTCGCCCAGAACGGAAGAATTTATTTGATGCTTTCCCACCCATTTCATCCATCCCAAAACATTAGTTTCCAGCAGAAAATAATGACTTCAAAACAAAATTGATGGAATGGTGATTCAATGAAAAAGAGATGCAAGTAATACGCTGCACAGCCAGCAATGGAGCAAACACAATTAAAATAATGATCTACACAGGCATTAAGCTGAATTCACAGATACAAATATTTTATTTCAAGGATAAGCCTATGTTATAGTCGATTAAAACAGAAATAATTGAAGGGCAGGCTATGTTTAAGATGTAATTATACCATGTAATCACACAGACATAAAATTTACATCAATGCATTATAGTTGGCTACAATGACCTTAGAAGCATATGCTTCTTAGACCTTTCCTACTTGTAAGATGTTAGTATATACATA
Organism: Mythimna ferrago; assembly: GCA_910589285.2. Classification (NCBI taxonomy): domain Eukaryota; kingdom Metazoa; phylum Arthropoda; class Insecta; order Lepidoptera; family Noctuidae; genus Mythimna; species Mythimna ferrago. The sequence goes on along the minus strand of OU342690.1, from coordinate 14,163,376 downwards.
TATGTATTGCCAGTAATATTTTGCATGTTCAGATATGATTTTTACAAAAAAGTAATATTAAAAATAATGAACGAAAAATATTAATATCATTGTGAAAAAAGCGTGGGGCGCTTTGTGTCATATTTTTCGTAAATCGAACTTTTTTTTAGTTTCTTTAAACTATATTTTTATTTTTCACTAAAAAAAGCGGATTATTGTATTGTCATCAGTCTTTGATGGGTGTGCAAAGTTTGATGAAAATCTGATCGCCCAAAGTAGGTCAAAATCGAGCTCAAAGACGTAAGGCGTTGGTTACAAACATACAGGTGAAGCTAATATAAGCGTGTTAAAAAGGAGGCATAGCATAATCAGCCTTATAATGTTAAAGGGTAGGGAATGGGCCGGAATACACCACGCAGGCCCAGTGTGGTTTGGTGGATGTCACATATCTTCGAATTTCCGGTTGAAAAGCCGGCAGTGGTGATTAAATAAATTTTACAAAGTATGCGCCTGTCTGGAGTTGAACCCGCGATTTACAACTCGTAAGTCGAGGCAGTTACCACTGGACCACCACTGTATGTATTTATATTTATACTCTATTAAAATTCTGGATTATTTTTAGAGCAATGGAGAAAAGTATATTAGGAATAAAACTCAGGGATAGTAATGCGGAAATAACGCAAAAAATCAAGGTTTCAGACTTTCTGACCTGAATTAACTGTCTGGAAATGGAGTTAGCCAGATTACATGATTTTTGGCAAGACTAGCAAACGAAGCAAGCAGGTAATCCTATGGTACCCAAGCGATAAAGAACAGGGTCGCCCAAGATGTGGAGACCACATCCGCTTGATCTTGGGTCTATTACTAGACAAATGTAAAAACATGAAAAACTTTGACCAGTAAGTACTAGAGTTAGAAACCGAAGAGAAAATTACTATTTTATTTATTTACTTTACTGTATTCTATTAAAATGTTCAAGTCAGATTTTCTATTATTACTCAAGTTGAAAGCATTTATCTCTAATATCTAAAAAGAGAGGCTTTCTGTGTCTGTTTATCCGCTAACTCAACAAGTAAAAATATTTATTCAACAATAGTCACCAGGATCACACAATATAAAAAAAAAAATTGCAGTAACTAAAAACTAATAACATTGTATGTGCCTCATTGCACATTGCTATACCGATAAGGTTCATTTCAGCAATGTTGCCAAATAGAATAATGCTGTCTGACACTGGTTTTCTAATGATCTTTAAGTAGAGTAAACGGTTTCAAACATTATGTACTAAATTAAATAAATACTTTTGATAAAATAAATGAGTAGGTATTCAAGTTCACATAAAAAAATAATGGGTATTTCTTGAATGTAATGAGCTTGAGAACATTGAACCTAAATAAATTAATATTGATTCTAGCCTGTAACTCTTGTTAGACATTGGTAAATAAACAATCAAATTGAAAAACTCTATTTCAAATGTGCCAAAACAATGACTCAACTCCAGAATGTGTCTGTAAGCAAACTAATAAAACAACAAGAAATAAGATTACATATTATATGTAACTGATAATATGATTTAAAAGAGTGTCCGTGGAGTTTCTTGCACGTTCTTCTCCATAGAGATCTAAGTACACTTTGGAACATGCAATTTCGCTTCGCTTATATTTTTGGACTGACCTACATTTGACTATTCAAAAGTGCCTGCAAATAGTCTATTTGAAATAAAAGCTTTTGATTTTGAATGCTCTGAACATGAACAAAAAAGAAATCATTGACAAAAATTCAAGTGGCTGATACACTTTCAATGGTTGAGTAACCCTTGTAAATGGCAGGTCATTAATAATCTATTTCATTAGGCTGATAAGAGTCTTGTTGCTTTCCAAACATTGGTAATGTTATTGTAGCATTAATGTTCTTCAAGCAATTAGATAAGTTATTACAAACCATTACATTTTTTTTTAAAAACCACTCTTTAATTATCATAGTGTGCCTGTTTTTTTATATAATTTATCACGAACACAGTATTAAAATGATGAAACAATTTTTTTTTCCTTTCTCGTATGAAATCTGCGGTCAGTCCAGTTGACTATAATCAGATAGGTTGCAGTAAATAGAAATTTTGGTGGGTTTAAGCCAATGCCTTAACTCTCCTTAGTCATATAGCACATTTGTTCTGTTCAGTCTATTGATTGGGTTTCGTATTATATGTATCAAACAAATGATACTGTTTTAATATATTTTTTAAGCTATGTGCCCGCGGTTCCACCCGCATCTTTGGTTGCTGCTCTATTAGTTGTAATGTGATGTTATATTCATATAGCCTATAACCTTCCACGATAAATGGGTTATCCAACACAACAAGAATTATTTAATTTGAACTAGAAGTTCCTGAGATTCGTGCATTCAAAGAAATAAACAATCTACCGTTTCATAATTTTTGTATACATTTAACTAGTACAAAACTTAATTATTATTTGTGCCAATCACATTAGCCTAATTGGTTCACAATTCTTAACAGTAGATGTTCCTGTTAATTAGGTAATAGCATAGTTATCTTTTATATTATTATCAATGTATTGTTTTCCCCAATTTTATTGTTTATATTTAACTCAGGATTTACCAGTTTTGTCACAAATGCAATAAAAACATTGACTCATATTAAATAATAACTACTGCCATTATAAAGAGGAAGTTTTTTTTATTTTTTTGTTTGTTGGATAAAATCTCTGAAAGTACTGATCCGATTACTAAAATTTTTTTACAGACAGAAAGCTACTTTAATCCCTAGTGACTTAGGCTATAATTTATGTACGTGGGCGAAGCCGCGAGCAAAAGCTAGTATTTAATAAAGTACCTACTGACCCGCTGCTACTGTTTGACTGGCCTGTTGGTCTGGTGGTTAGGGACCCTGAATGTTATGCCGGAGGTTGTAGGTTAGATTCCCATCTGAGACAAATGTTTGTGTGATGAGCACAATCATTTGTTCTGTGTCTGGGTGTAATTTATCTATAATAATATATATGTATGTTTTTAAAATTATAAAATGTTTATCTATTGTCTAGTACTCATACCACAAGCATTACTTTGGGACTAAATGGCGTTGTGTGAAAGTTGTTAAATATTATTATTATTTTATTATTTTTAAGTTGAAACAAAAATATCACAGATTTAAAATATTTCAAACCAATCATGTCAATATTTAAGAAAACTTTGAACGGTGAAATCAGACTGTGTTATCTTATCAATACAACATGACCACTGCATCATGTAACCTACTTCCTAACTTGTCTCCAATTGATAAGATTCTTTCTTCAAGCTAGTGTGTACCTCTCAGTTGTACACAGGTATTTACGAGTTTTAGGTGCAGTTGCTCATCTATCAAAGATGTTAATTATGGCTTATGGAAGAGGTTGAATATTTAGATGAGAAGTGCCATAACTAGGTCAGAGTCAGCGTTGTCCAGACACAGGACAGTCCCAGGAAGGGAGCAAATATTTTATCTAGTCTTTTTTTAAGCTAGTACTTATAGTAGCCCACACCGGACATTTAAAATACTAGCTTCTGCCCGCGACTTCGCCCGCGTACATATGTAAAATCTAGCTTATGTCACTCAGGAATAAAGCAGCTTTCTGTTGGTAATGAAAATTTTAGCACTGGACCAGTAGTTTCAGAGATGCAAAAAAACAAACTTTACCTCTTTATTATATTAATATAGACAGAACTGGTGATGTGTACTGATTAAGATTTATAGAATTATAGTATGTGCTGCTCTGAATCTTGTGAAGATTGGGATAAGATAGTTATGTAGGTATCTTGAATCAAAACACAATTTTAATTGAAGTGTCTATGAGGACAATGAAAAGATGGATGGATTGTCTGTGGAGCTTTTAAAAAAAAGGAGTTAGTGATAGTTAAATGGTGACGAGATTGAATGAAAGGCTAAAATGTATTGCACCAACCCCAAGGAACATGGGTCAAGGGCAGAAAGATGATCAAGTCTGCAATCTATCTGTTTAAAAGTAAGCTTCTAAACTGAGTAATGTTCTAGGTTTAATATACCCAGAACAGAACCAATCATGGGTAGGCAAAAATCATCAATAATACTAAATATTTAGAACATATTGCTTGAAGCAATTACACAGAAAAAGCAAAATCAATGTAAGAAAACATGCAGACTCAATACATCAGAATATCAAAATACTGATAAAGAAAGTATGATAAAAACAGAACAGGCATCTTGCCTATCTACCAAGATGCCTGTTTTAACTCAAATGAAAAATACACACTGATCCTAAACCAGATCAAAAGGAAACATCAAATGGCACTCAGAAAGTACTATGATTACGCAGCTTCAACATTATCAACACTAGGATGTACCAGTATTCATAAAATACAAAAAACTTACACCATGTATGGAAACACCATCTCATTTGTGTTGCAAATTATCATATTTTCTTAGAAAGTCAGTATTGCACCGCAAGTTATAAAAATAGCTGCCATAGATAGTAAATAGTTTTGTTGCACAGATAAAAAATTATAGTTCTTTAGTAAAAATTGTTTATAATTTGTAGGTTAATTGCCTTAACAACATGTACTGAGATGATTAATGTGTGATAACAATGACTTTGGTGGTATTTTAAGCAAGGAAAATGTATAATTTTGCTTGCTTTACATGAAAAGATGGGTTTATGGACCTGTTGGATAGGTACCCCATGAGTGTGATGCGCCTGTTCAAAACATGAGCCATATGTTGCCCCACATGCTCTTACACCTGCACTTTAGAAGCCTGTCACTGTTGCTGTAATTAGCGTTGCCACCTCCTAAGGTCTTTTTTACATAGCATGGGTAGGATAGGATGCAGGACGAAAATAATGTCAAGTGCGAACCTATCTACAATAAAAAAAAAGAACTTTATAATAAGAGAAAAAGATAGGTAGCTACACTGTATGAATCCGACAGCTGTCACCCACACCTATCCTGTCCTGATAATGGTGTAGGCCCAAAAAAAATTAAGAGTTTACCGTTGACTCCAACGAAGAAGGAAAATGAGATTTCAAAGGATCTTGTCACTGATTTAACTTCTTTTTTAATTGATATAAACTAGTGCTTGACTGCGATCCCACCTGATGGTAAGCAGTGACTAACTTCATGCAAGTTCAAACGTATTGATGGCACCAACAAACAGTAAAACTAAATTGTCTTCAGTTTCTTGTCTCTAGATTGGATAAAGATAAAACTATCAGCTAAACTGCATTGACACAGTATTCATAACAAATTAAATATTAACAACAATGTTGTTAATTTGTTACCACATAAACTCAAGTTGTTATGTTTCAAACATTACAACATAAATCAATTAAAAATAAACTATTGATGTTGCAGAGTTGAAAAACACCATCAAATACTAATCATATTTATATTGACCATGCAATTTAAGTTTACTTATAAAAGAAAAATATCGTGAATCATCGATTTAACTTCCCACATGAGACAATTGAAAGGGATCCGTTATTGTGATGCTTATAAGCAATGATCTAGCGAGCACTATAATGACTATCTGAAAACCATATTTTCAGGACAATGAGTAGGACTGATGAACCGACTTCCAAACTACGATCTTTATCGGAACATGAAAAAGAACATGTGCACAGTACAAATTAGAAAGTCTATACCCGTTACCAAATGTGAAGGTACAGATAATTCATAGTAAACTCTACTAGTGTAATAGAGTTTTCCCTAAATGTGCAACATGATGGACTATAAACTATCAACATTACCATACAATTCTATGAGGAAGCAGTTAAATCACTAAATAATTACCACATGAAAACTTATCACACACAGTTAAAATTCATATGGTTTAACCAATACTAAACACAAATTAACAGCATTAAGAGAATTCTAATTAAGAACTTTGGACTTTTGCCAGTAATTATATCCACCATCGTACAAACTAGTGAAAGTGATTGAAAATAAAAGCATTTACCTTACTTCCTATTACAGAATGTTAGAGAACGGCACTTCAAACGCGGCCTGCGTCTACTTTGTGGTTGTTTTAGCAAAATTTTGTATGAAAGTGACAGTTTGCAATCTTAAGCTTAGATAGTAAATTGCAGTTCATAATTAGTACGGTTTGCGACTAGCGTACTGGGATCGCCAACAGCTGATCAGACGGCTATATTAATCGTATCGAGTACGGAGCAAAAGTAGGCCAAACATCTAGACTAGAGCGCCGCGACGCGCCGCATCGCACGCGCCGATCTCACACCACACAACACCGCACAATCTCATTTTTGTTTACACTGTCAGCGTATCCATGCCTAACAACCTCCCAAAATCTGTCAACGTGACAACAAAATGTTCGCTACTAAGCGGACACTAGCCCCAACAACAAAGACATGTCAGCTCGATGCTCAAAGATGATGGTAAATGGATGGTAGTTACCTCGGCGGCCCTTGGCGATTTTTACGCTTGTTCATGTCCGTTTCGCCTGCTTGCCCCGGCGGGTAGGCACCTTCTCGTCTGCGCGTAGGGACCGGAATTTTGGCTAATTATCACTTCTTTCTTTTACAACACAGTCCTTTCAACTTTCGCGGATGCACAAAAATGCAGTAGATATTAGGAATTAGCACTCAAAATGCGACGACAGGGATGCATCTATTCCACTAAAGTTGTTTGACATTTGCCAACAAATATAAATTAAAATATATTTGAGTACAAAATCGCAGTTCGATTTATTCTCGGGAACTAATCCCGGAAAATAAACGGGTTGGCAGATTTCTCGTGCCTGCAATCAGCGCAGGAATACAACATGGCGCTGTGACGTATTCATTAGGCGAATTGCAAATTTGTATAAACGCACTTTCCTATATTCAAATCACAACAAATAGTTCACTAAATGTGCTAGAAAATTTTAGGACAACTTTTTCAATAAATACCGTCACACAATAAATAGAAATAACTAATAGGGTCAGCGTTTGACCGACTTCCCACTTTAGAACTTTTAATATGGCGGATGGGTATTTGACTTACAGTATTGCCAAGTTATAAATAAAAAAAAAACAAACTATAGAGGTCCAAAAAAAATAATTGACCGTATCTTGAAAAGAATAATATTGATTAGAGTCGAGTGCAAGCAAAAACCGAACTAGCTATGACAATGAAATCATATTCTCTCGGGCTAAAGTAAATGTTTATTCATTTATTTTTGTGAGAATATTTCCAAGTTAAAAAATAGTTATGATATAAATAATAACAACGTGTTTTAAAAACGAGAAAAATTACAATTTCTTAATTATATTATTTTCATAGACATGCTTGTTTAGTCGATTTTAATGTTGCTGTGTCATTGACTTCATTGGAATATGTCTATGATTGGAACAGTACTGCAACATTTAAAACCTAATCGAGCTTTCCGCGCGCGCGCGAAATTTCATTCCTATCAATAAAACCGACGAGTTTATTATTGATCGCCGCGGGACTAGGTCATCAAGATGAGTCTCAAAAACGGGGCAAAAATGTCTCAACGTGAAAAATTCGAGTTAATTAACTCCGAAGTGCGTTCTTTCTACGAATATTGCAAGGAAGCTGGCATGAGCGATGAAGAAATGGATTTGATTTGTCGGCCTTTGACAAATTCAGTAAGGAAAGCCACTATCAAGCGTTGGACAAGGGTGGTTCTGGTTTTGATTATGGGGATAGCGATTGGATACACCGTGAGCCAGACGGATACATTCAAGTGGCATGCATCTGCGGTGGCCAGGATTGTTCTCATCAAATTATTGCCTGTTTGGGACTGGACCCCTTTGTACCACAACAAGTGCATGATCGCGCGACCAACGGAACCTCCTAATGTAGATGGAGGAGTGTCAACAACGGATTGCATAGCCTGTGAGGCAGTCAGTAAGTATTTTATTGTTTTTACAAACCATTTGAATGGATGTTATTGGTGATTACGCTTGCTTTACATTATTATCTAACTTAATTATTAGGGAGACGCACTAGCACATGTTTTCAAAAAGAGAAGACTGCTCGGAAAAGTCATTAATTTATTCTTCAAGCGTAAATGCCTTCAGAAATATAAGTTTTGTGCATTCGCTTGGATTTAAACAGTTTTTCTTTTCTTTTCCTCAGATAATGGCTAGGATGACGGAAAAAAAGATTGTTGAAAAAGTCTTGGATATGCATACGTAGCAGCACTAGCAGTATCTAGTTCGCCTATTTATTTTAGTTTTTCGTTTTAAGCACATGTAGTGAGTGATAATTTTAATGCTTTAATTATTTATAAAAGGTTTGTACGTAGGTATGTTCGGAAGAGAAAATCTGCTGTAGTAGTAGGTGTAAATTATTTCATGAAAGCTCATTTGTAATGCTCTTGTACACAAATAAAAATAATTTTATCGCACAAAAACTGTGTGACAAAAAAATAACATACACTCAGCCGAACATAGAACCTCCTCCTTTTCGAAGTCGGTTAAAAACGAAAATATTTTGTGCACAAGAGCAATAAGGTTTCCCCCTTAGGTAGGATAGTTGATTGAAGTGTGGTTTTATATTGATATAGCTTTACAATAAATAATAGAAAGATTAAAACCTACTGTCGTTTTTTTAATTAACTGCTGCAGGCATATTAATTCAACCCCGCCTGTACCAGTTGATTGACCTCAGTTAAAATATTAAAATCGTTACGAAAAGTTGATAAGGATCACTAGTAAACCAAATACTCGAAGTGCGATCACCAAAGTACCTCTTCGATTGAACGCGCATCAACTTCAATAAATACCTAGCACGTGCCGATATATTTGCGAAACAAAGTTTAATGCAACAAGGCATTCTCTACCTGTCAACCTTTGCAGAGACAACACTGTGCTAGGTGTGCACAATAAATGAATAATAGGTATTATAGAAACGTTAGATTATGTACGTGGTTTACAATACTGTACCTCAGAGGTAAACAATAGTAACTCCACTTTTTTGAAAATATGTTTTTTTGCACTGTTGAAATCGTAAGAAGCAGTTCTACGTAATGGTGTAGGGCATCAAGTCCTACGACATCTAGGAAGAGAAATATCCAATCGTATATGACAAAAACATATCGGGTATAGGACTTAAAATAATGATAAGATTGTTTACTCTTCAGCTTTACACGCACTTAATGTTGTTCGAAACTTTATTGTAATTATGTGTAATACATAATAATTCCATCTAATAATTATACAAAATACAATTGAGTGTGTTTCAATATCTTTAAAGCAACTATGCCAAAAATACATTTAAAGTTTCTATCCGCGCGTTTTTGCCTCTCCTGTAAAATTTACTTTTTGGCACATACTGTTGTTTACCTCTGAGGTACAGATTATAATACTTAAATAAGCTAAAATTACAAACTAAGATAAATATCGAATCGTTATAATTACGAGAACCTAAAATATAACAATTATGACGAAATCCAAACTAAGGTGGTTAAAGTAAAATTGTCTAAGCTCCTGAGAAAAGACGAGCTGGACATCGGCCTCCCCCAAGTATTGCCACAATCACCGGCGCTGTGCGTCTTGCATCCATCGGTTTCCCGCGACCCTCACCAGGTTGTCGGTCCGTCTTGTAGGAGGCCATCCAACGCTGCGTCTATTCATTTAACCCCAAGCGAACGCCGGCGTTTGCACATCTATTGTCTTACTATTGTGTCTCAAATTGACGGTATCTGAAAGGTTAAGCCAATGCGCGGTTGCCTCTCCAGAACTTTTCGGCCCCATCGACCATGTTTTTGCGAACAATGTGCCCTGCCCACTACCTCAGGCCACCGTTGTTTGACGATTCTTCGGGCTGTGTCGATAACCTTGATTCTCCTACGTGGTTGCTTATGGCTAAGCAATGACAGCCGCACGGGTCAACCTCAAAAGCAACGCTTGCTGAACTCAGCATCATCACCAGCCTTTTTAATGTTCCCACTGTTGGGACTCAGGCCTCCTCTCTAGGAGAGGGAATGGGCCGTAATCCACCACGCGGGCCCAGTGCGTGTTGGTGTGAATGTCACATGTCTTCGAATTTTTGGTTCTAGGACATGCCGGTTTCCTCACGATGTTTTCCTTCACCGTTTTGAGAGCAGTGGTGATGAAATAAATTACACAAAGTAATGCGCCTGGCTGGGTTCGAACCCGCGACCTACAACTCGTAAGTCGGGGCCGTTACCACTCGGCCACCACTGCTCTCAGCATATGAATGGAGATTCCTTCGTGCCTTGGAGAGCACAATAAGCTGTTGGTCCAGGCAGCCATTTGTAGATCTTTATTTATTTATTTATTTGTGTATTTTTTTTTTAGAATCGTTACGGATAATTTCAATTTTTAGGGTTCCGTAGTCAACTAGGAACCCTTATAGTTTCGCCATGTCTGTCTGTCTGTCCGTCCTCGCTTAATCTCTGTTACCGTTAGCACTAGAAAGCTGAAATTTGGTACCAATATGTATATCAATCACGCCGACAAAGTGGTAAAATAAAAATTGGAAAAAAATGTTTTATTAGGGTAGCCCCCCTATATGTAAAGTGGAAAATGATTTTTTTTTATTTCAACCCTAACGTGTGATATATTGTTGGATAGGTATTTAAAAATGAATAGGGGTTTACTGAAATCATTTTTTGATAATGTCAATAATTTCGGAAATAATCGCTCCAAAAGTAAAAAACAATGTGTGTCCCCCCCTAACTTTTGAACCTTAAGTTTAGAAAATATGAAATAAATCTGAAAAGTAGAACTTTATAAGGACTTTCTAGGAAAATCATTTTGAACTTGATGGAAAGATCAGTTTTTGTACAAAAAAGACAAAAAGGTTGTACAAAATAATTTCTGGACTAAGTTTGTAGTATAATCGTATATATGCAAGCATTTTTTTTAACTTCGTTTACATATTTTATTATCCTGAACGTATCTTCTTTCAAACAAAAAAAGAATTATTAAAATCGGTTCTCGCAATCCAAAATTACCTATTATTTTCCGTGCTTTCATGACCTACCGTGGTAAAAAAAACGTTGCTTCTTAAATATAATTCGTAATTTTACGAGTGCACAATCGCTGAAATTTCTACGACTTGCATACTGTTTTAGTTATCATTATCACCGTCCTTTGTGGGCCCGTTTTTAGGGTTCCGTATTTATTAGAGTTCCGTACTTAGTATGTCAACGTAACAAATAGCCTTTTTTTTAAACTCATAAGTGGGAACACTTATTGTGACGGACGAGAAACTACGGAACTCTACACTGAGCGTAGCCCGACACGCTCTTGGCCGGTTTTTTTTAATTATATAAACAAGTGCTTGACTGCGGTCCTACCTAATGACAAGCAGTGATGCAATCGTTAATTGTGAAGCGCTCTAGTTGATTCCTTAATAGACTAGTTACTGCACTTCATCAACACTAGAGGCTAAAGTGAATATAGGCTCTTCCCTATTCACTCTAGCCAATTACTGGGTTATGGAGGCCATTACACAGTCGCTCCACGTAACTGATATCCAGCAGCATTTGGTTTGCCTGGAAGCCGATTCCAACACGGTTGGGAAAAGGCTAGGGATTTTGGCTTTAAAAAACATGTAGATAACTTATCTCACGTGACGTGATCACGTAAACGTTATTACGGTACAAGGTTAATGTTTAGGTTGATGGTAGGTATATAGACTTCTGTTGACTGCAGTTGAAGGAAACTCAGTCAATGCAGTACTTAATTCAACCGTATTTATCTAGCTATGGCTTCTAAACTTTTCTTTTAACTTAGGAAGGTTCACTATGGGTAAAGTTAATTTGCTGTAATTTCAAGGTTTTGAGTAGGTATAATAAGCTCCAAGTTATCTATTGATTTTGAACTGAAACAGCTTGCGTTTTTTTGCCGCTAACTCCGAACGAAACCAATTTCCATTCAAATTAGATAGGTAACTTCGTATTTGGTGTTCAGGCGTGTCCCATTTACATTTATCAAACATCTGTCGTTATTTGAATTGAATTTATTCGAATGCACTGAACTGTTCAATTAGGAATCGATAGGGGCCAGATAGTAGAATATCGGAGGATTAAATGTTCACTGTGATGTTGTAATTTTTCCAGAAAACATTGCTCGCTTGTCTGACACCTCATACAACGAAGTTTTCAACCACCATCTCCTCCGCGGGGCGCCGGTTATCGTCGTGGATGCCCACTACGACTGGTCTCCACGCGATGAACTCAACCTGACCGGCCTCATCAGCGACGATGACCGACTCCGCGACTCAGTTCCTTGTCGGATCCTCACCAACATACGAATCGGTCGCCAGCCAATGGACTTAGAAGAAATAGTTTCTAGAATAACTAACACTGACATACCGAGTTGGTTTGTCCATTTTCAGAACTGCGATATTCGTGCGGTTAAATCCTTCAGGATCCTCGCGCCTAGACCTTACTTCCTGTCCCCCCATATCCCTCCTTCCCATTTTAATTGGTTGTTACTATCTAAGAACTATGATACTCATAGATATAAGTATTTGGAGCTTGACGTCGGGTTGATAATAATGTCTCAGTTGAAAGGCAAGACGTTCATGCAGCTGAAGCCGCGCGCTCCCTGTGAGGAGGATTGCTACACTCTAAACTTCGAGTTGTCAGAAGGGGAGACCCTCGTGTTGGCCAATTCCCTCTGGGAGTTCGATTACCTACCCGGCAAAGGGGAAAACGTGGCCATGATCACGGAAACCGATTGGAATGAATCCTAATGTACTTAGATAACTCGTGTGAATTGTCCTTCGTTAGTAGATAAATGAATGTGAGATGTGTACCGATTTGAATCTATCATTTACTTCCGAATTGCTGCTTACCTATTGCAAATTATAATTAACAAATGCAGTGATTTCGTGTGCCCTTTGCAAGCAATAGATCGGTACATATCCAAAAGTAAATATAAGGTGTTCAAGAATCTATGCTATGAGTATCTTTACAATACCAGAAATATAGAACGTTAAAAGAAATGAATCGAGTTAAGATAAAAATTGGAGCTCTTATATTGGTCTATGAAGAACGCGAAATGTCCTAAATAATTGTTGTTTTGTCGCTGTATTGTGTTAAATAAGTCCATTATTTTATCCTGAAAATTAAAAAAAGAAATACCTAATTTACTAAAATTTCAATGAAAATTGTAGTGGCGTATTTTGTCGGGCAAAAAGTGTCGTAAAATTCTGCTTTTACAAAAAGTGTACCTATTGCAAAATATCTTATTTGCATGCGGCGAGACAGACAAATTATATATAACTAATGGTTGAGTTATTGAAGGACGTGTCCACATATCAGTCACCGTTTACATTTCAAGTTCACTTCAATAGTCGTTAAGTTAAATATGCTCTGGAGACGGACTTATTGTGCACTAATTAGTATTTATGTTCATAAAACAATGTGTCATGTAAGTTAGTGTATATTACTGACAGATGTCTGTAAAATAACTTTTTATCCGACTTTACCAAAACAAAAAGCCAGAATATCTATACACCTTTAAATTTTAATCGTTTTAATCCCGTGGTGGCCGATCCGGTACATGGAATACTATCAATTTGTAAAGATAAAATTAAAAAATAACATACCTTTTTTTAAAAACTCGTATTAATTTACGCATATATACGAAATTAATTTCTTTAGTTAATACGCATCGCCTACTACTACCTACAGGTCATTGGACTCGCTCAGCTGACGTCTTCTTAAATAAATTAATTTCATACTTGCGTAAATTAGTACGAGTTTTTAAAAAAAGGTACTTTATTTTTTAATTTTATCTTTACAAATCGATAGTATACATGTACCGGATCGAACCTCCACGGGATTAAACGATCAAAATTTAGCGGTGTATATAGTGTGAAGGTATCCACAAAAATATTATTTAAAGTCTAAATAGGCCCACTAAAAGAATTTAAGTTTAAATACCGTTGCCCCACTCTAGGAATTCCTCCAAAGTCGTGGGTGCGATCACAAACATGTCCAAGATATCCAGACCCGGAACTTCTATCTGTAAGCCATACAAATATTTGTTTCGTGCAGGAATTGAACCCGCCACATGCAGCACAGCAGCAAACCGCTCAACCACTGCGCCAATCGTGCCCTTAGTATCTGAAACATACTTTTTTATGATGTTTGTTTTAACAGTAGTAATATCTTATTTAATCTTGTACTCTCAGGGTCAAATTGACTGGCCTGTTGGTCTAGTGGTTAGTGACCCTGATTGCTATGCCGGAGGTCGTGGGTTCGATTCCCACCCAGGACAAATGTTTGTGTGATGAGCATAATCATTTGTTCTGTGTCTGGGTGTAATTTATCTAAAATATGTATGTATTTAGAAATCTATAAGTATGTTTATCAGTTGTCTAGTACCCATAACACAAGCTCTGCTTAGCTTGGGACTAGACGGCGTTGTGTGATAGTTGTGGAATATTATTATTATTATTATATTAAATATTTTTACCTTTCTCCGATAAGTCCGCCCCCAGTACATACAAACGTATAATTAGAATAAATTATAATTGAACAACACACAATGTATTTTCTGCACAATGATATCGTAATATAGTTAGTTATTAATGTTTTGATCGGATTCCGACTCTGATTAAGTACCTCAAGTATTAATAATGATACATTATATAATTGAAGCAATATTCTCGTTTTATTATCTGGTCAGTCTAATGTAATAAATATAAGTATAGTAATTTCACTAGTACCAAGGAAATATATATTTTCTTCAGACCTTTTTAGAGTACGGAAATCATTAAATAACTTCTCCCGTTTTGGGTGGAGCGAAACAGTGTCAGGTTTTAAACCTACCGTGCTCCTTCAGTTTCAGGACCATGGTATCTCTTTTGAAGAATTCTGTAAACCTGAACTCAAGCCCCTGTAGGCTCTAAACTGTCATATTGGCGACTTTTTTTGAGATATGAAATTGTCAAATAAATTCTGCCGTTCTGGGTAGAGCGAGAGTTGTCAGACTTACTGATTAAAACCCACCTTTATTCCTTCAGTTGACCTTTGCGTTCCATGACTGCGGTAATTCGAAAAAATCTGGCTTATAGGCTCGTAACCTTGATAGTTTAGGGCATGTATGAACATAGATCTAGTTTAGATCTGATGATCGCTGACTGCAGATCCAGTAAAACGTTACAATCCTCAGCAGATACTTACTGTCTAATCTAATTATGTTTGTATCAGCAATATCGTCCGATCTCACTCTCACCTGCAATATTATAATATACAGTCAAAACTTTTACAATCTCCTGACAAAAGCCACCTAAAGGGCTTCCTTTGTGTTGTCTGCCAAAATTATGTGAAATGCGTTTACCCCTTTTAAGTACATAAATTTGTCTGTATAGCTCTTTTAAATAAATACCACCTTCCGATTTTCTCTATTGAGGACCAGCTCCTCAAAATCTTATTAAGCAGGAACCCCTACTTTCGTCTTTATTTCAGTTCTATAACGGGATTTATATTTCCGCCTCTTTTCCTTGCAAGGTGATATAAAAAAGGGTAGTATTTAAACGAGTGACTGTAAATTAAAATTTTAAGTGACAAAAATAATCATTTTGGGTTATAGAAATAATAAGTGAGCGACTGACTGCGAGTGACGAGAAATCAATAGAACAGCGACTTACAAACTTTAATTTGAGTTACTTAAAATACAAAATGAGAAGCTTCATAATATTTGAGTGACCTAATATTTGTTTGAGTGTCAATGTTTTGTCCTGCATTTTTTTCCAGATTTGGCCAATGATTTATTTATACTGAGCGGCATTTTATCTTAAATGAAGTGTTTCGAATGTCCTAAATATGAATGTAAACAGTATCGAATGTCCTAAATACCGATATTTATGTATTATGTATGTCACAAGATAATTTGATAATCCGGATATTACGAAAACCCGAATAATTAAAAAATGGTGAAATAAAATCTGCGAGCAACTTGGTCGTAGCGTTCGCCGGCCGCTGCCGCGGCACCGCTCGCTTCGCTCACTCGGCTCACGCGCGGTAGGTCACAGTTCTAACCTAACCTAACCTATTTCACCCAGTTCAAATGATGAATCTACCTGCGACTAGATAATTAGAGAATGATGAAAACATTTGCTAGCGTAAATTCCTTATTTAAAACCTCATTTTTATTTCTAGTCGCTCACTTAATATTTTAGTCGCTCACATACTAATTTAATCGTTTAACTAGGATTTCAATAACCCACTTTTAGTAAGCTCGTTCTGGATTTTATTGTTAATCAATATTTGTTGTTAGTTTAGTTAATGTGTCGCTTACTTAAATTCATACCGCTCAAGTTATTAAAA
This sequence comes from Mythimna ferrago, assembly GCA_910589285.2. NCBI lineage: Eukaryota > Metazoa > Arthropoda > Insecta > Lepidoptera > Noctuidae > Mythimna > Mythimna ferrago. Next base: position 14,147,088 of record OU342690.1, on the reverse strand, counting down.
CAGTATCTCATCATCAGTCGCTAAGTTTTTTTTTAGTCGCTCGTTTTATAATTCCCCTATAAAAAACCTAGCTTAATTATTAAAAAAAACTCAAAATTTTTTAATATTGATAGGCCGACCGCATCAGGCCACGGCACTCTCGCCGCCGCCGGGATTCCGATCCCGATTTCCAGCCACCGTAGGCGCGGGCTTGCGGACAGTGAGCAATGGGTAGCTCGCTGTCCGGCCGTCCGGTAACTGTCCGGACCAAGCCCAAGTCGTCGACGGCGCGCGCTGTTCCCGCGCGCCTCAAGGAGTTGTCAGCAACAGCAGGGGCCCAGCCGGGTCGAAGGCTACTGGGGCCAGGGTTATCCGAAAGGGCGCTCGAGCCCCGGTATGAAGACTTGAAGGAACGGGATGGGTTTTTTAGTCAGTAAGAGTCTGACACTATCTCCCGCTCCGCCCAAGAGCGGGGGTTGTCATAAGATGATTTTTCCCATCGAAAAAAAAAAAAAAAATATTGATAGACTCGCAATTATTATTGACCTGATAGTAAGCGATGATATGGCCGATGGTGGAGAGCATGCTTGCTTTTTTTTTTTCGGTGGGAAAAAAAAAGCATCCAAATGACATTCCCGCCCTTGGGCGGAGCGGGACTAGTGTCAGACTTTTGCTGACTAAAAAACCCACCCCGTTCCTTCTTGCCTTTCATAAAAGGGCCAAGCCTCCCTATGGGAACTACACCCTGGCCCCAGTAGGCTTCGACCCAGCTGAGCCCCTGCTGTTGCTGACAACTCCTTGAGGCGCGCTGGAACAGTGTGCGCCGTCGACGACTTGTCGACTGGTCGGTCGGACAGCGAGCTACCCATTGTTCGCCGACCGCAATTCCGCGCCTACGGTGGCCGGAAATCGGGATCGGAATCCCGGTGGCGGCTGGGGCGTGACCGCCGTTGCCTGATGTGGTCGGCCTCCTCCTTTGCTAGCATTACTGCTTCGCAGGAGGCGACCGCCTGCCACTCCTCCTCGCTCCGGACCATGGCCTGTACCAAGGCAAGCATGCTTGCCTAGAAGTAAATGAAGTAAACTATTAATTCTTCACTTAAGGACCTACCACACGCACAAGCTTCACCACAGTTTTGCCTGTGCAGGCCGGTTGGTACATGGAACACCATGCGTGTCATTGATAAAAGTCATACAGTTTTTCATGGTGTTTCTTGTACCAACCATTAAAAACCCTTAGATTGTAGCTATCAAGAAATACAGACTCCAGTTATAATAACAATACTTTATTCACAGTACATTTAATATTAATTATATTATTTAATTAATTAATTAGTACTATTTGTTCAGTCCATCTTCTCCTTGTGAATGGGTTTGCCTCTGAACCAGAGGAGCAAATTCTTCAGTGATAACACCACCGGGAACATTATTGGAAGGAATAATGGAATGTAGATCGCATACCTGGAAACGAAAATGATATCAATTCTATATGATAAGCAGTGGTGGCCCTAGTAACGGCCCTGATTTACGAGTTGTAATTTGTGGGCGTTTACGATAGATGACGACTCCGGTAACACTCCTTAGCTGTACGATTTTCGAAGAAACTAAGAGATCTTCTCACATACACAGATATATGTATATCCCGAAGAATTACCTAACTTAAGGGGCCGGCGACGGATGAATTTCCATACAAACGTAATACCACGCTCATTTGCAGTTGGAGCATATTTCCAACATATTATGATGATATTCGGTTATAGACAATATTTATCTAGGTTCCTACGTCGAGACTATTAGAAATATTGTTATTTTTAATACAGAAAAATCCAAATGGCATATTTTGCCATTTACGCTTTAAAAAAGTGCGAAATACAATTCGCTTAAATTTCTTTTTGTTTTTTAAAAAAAGAAAGACGTAGGAACCTAGATAAATATTGTCTATAACCGAATATCATCATAATATGTTGGCAATATGCTCCAACTGCAAATGAGCGTGGTATTAAGTTTGTATGGAAATTCATCCGTCGCCGGTCCCTTAATTCATTAAACCCCAAGCGAACGCGTTCGCGCACCTATTGTCTTTCTATCGTGTCTGTAATTTCCACGATTGAAAGGTTAAGTTGTTGGGCAGAGCACATTGCTCGCAGAATAGATGGTTGACGAGACCGAAAGGTTCCGGAGTGGCGGCCACGTACCGAAAGACAGAGCGTTCGAAGGCCGAACAAGGCGGAACGATGATCTGATGAGGGTCGCAGGAATTCGATGGATGCGAGGCGTACAAGGCCAGTCGTTGTGGCGACACTTGGGAGAGGACCATGTTCAACAGTGCAGGGCCGAGCCGACTTTAGCCAGCGGCTGTGTGCGAAACCTATGGAGCGCCTTTTTGTTGTTAAACAAGACATAATTAATATTGTCTTAGGAGATGTTTACCGATGTACTTATCTATACTGAACTATAAAGATTTTGTCGTTGGTGTAGCAAAAATATTTAAAAAAATTAGCGCTAGCATCTCATCCGGCGTCCCTTACGCTGTGGCGCCTGTGTACACCGCGCACTTCGCACTTTGGGCGGCTCGGCCCTGCAACAGTGCTTTCGGTGGATTTTGGTCAGTGGGTCGTCTTAGGGGCGGATCCAAGCGAACGACGGAGTTCGCTTGCTCATTGTCTTTCTATAGTGTCTCTAATTACGGTATTTGAAAGGTTATTTTTTTTTTAAATCGATATAAACAAATGCTTGACTGCGATCCCTCCTGATGGTAAGTAGTGATACAGTCGATGATGGTAAGGCGCACTAGTTTATCAAGAGCCTTCATTCTAGCCTTGAAGACACCATGATGAACTACTCCAGCTCTAAAGCTATCATCATCATCATCATTTCAGCCGATAGACGTCCTCTGTTGGACATAGGCTTCTCCCAAGTGTCGCCACAATTAACGATACTGTGCGTCCCGCATCCATCGGATTTCCGCAACTTTCAACAGGTCATCGGTCCACTTTGTAGCAGGCCTTCGAACGCTGCATCTTAGGTACGCGATCGCCACTCCAGAACCTTTCGGCCCCAACGGCAATCTGTTCTGTTAGCAATGTACCCTGCCCATGGCCACTTAAGTTTAGCGATTCTTCGTCCTATGTATATATTATAAAGCTATAACCCAAGAGAATTTCCACTCACTTCTGATCATCAGGGAAGTACAACAGCGCCAATAGACTGGGCTCCATGAACGCTGTCTCGGCCGCGAGGAAGGCGCTCTGAGACATCTTGTAGGCCTCCACCAGCTTCCCCTGCGTCATCAGCGAGCTGGCTTGCTGGATGCTGTCTACTGCTGAGTTGATTGAAGCACCTACTTCATCGTTAATTACGATGTTTGAGATTTCGCCTGGAAAGGACAGCGATATGTGAAGAAATAATTTGAACCGTTCGACGAATGTGAATATATCACATGATTACTGAACTCGTTAAAAAATTAAAGGCCCGTTTTGACATCTGAAAAAGACCCCAGAATGTAACTTAGAACGAAACTGAAAGAAACAATATAATAATACTTAGGGGTCCGGTATACTGTAGCTACTATTAAAATAGCTAAAATATCTCATATCATATCACCGGACCCTTCTTTTACCCTATACGCACACTAGGCGACACGCGACAGCGACAGCTCGGCGACTAGACGCGACGACAGGCTGCGGCCGACAATTTCATATATGTTGTTCAAAGCTTCGCACACTTGGCGTCAGAGTCGCGACGACAAGCTCGGGCCGTCGCGCGCGCTCGTTACTTGTTGCCGCGTCTAGTGACGCCGTGTACGCGCACACACGACGACAGTCGCGCGACAGCTCTGCTTCCTGCACGACGTCTGTCTTACGACTAGTTGCCAACGACAGCTCTGCGTCTATATAGTCACGGCGATAAGACGCCAAATGCAAACGACAACGCCTCGACAAGACGCGACGACTAGACGAGGCGACAAGTCGCTTAGTTTGCGATGGCTTTTAGGGAAACATTAGTCCAAACCTCCCCACATAATTTGCGTAAAAATGAGATACCTACCAAATTTTTTTTAATTTCCTGCACTCAGTTTGTCAAATACGACTTATTCTTATTATTATTTTCTGTAAAAAAGGGTGTCTACACTTATATTAATGTAACCTACAGAAGTGAAGTTTTTTTTTTTTTGTAGGAGGTAACCTCTGAAAGTACTGGTCCGATTGGTAAAAGGTAAAAATTATTCACCGATAGAAAGCTGCTTTATTCCTAAGTGACATAGGCTATATTTCACGTACACGGGCGAAGTTGCGTGCAAAAGCTAGATATGTTTTGTGAGATTTACCAAGCAACTGCGCTAAAGACTGCAGCGTCCTCTCCGCCGATGTAAGTTGCTCTAAGGTCCTGATGCGGAGCAGGTTGTCTATCTCCCACTGGCGAGGAGTTACCGAGCGCAGGGGCTCCAAGTGAGCGCCTTCGATGTGTTCCTGAAATGAGAAATTACGCAATTAATCAAGCGAATTCGGATTGGAGAATTACAAGGGCCTTGCTAGATAGACATTCTTTTTATTACACGACTGTTCAAAAAAAGGAGTGTTAGGTTTTTTTTTGGTGGGTAAAAATCATAAAAATGACATCCCCCGCCCTTAGGTGGAGCGGGAGATAGTGTCAGATTCTTAATGACTAAAAAACCCACCCCGTTCCTTCTTGCCTTTCATACCGGGGCTGAGCTACCTTTCGGAGCTAACCCTGACCCCAGTAAGCTTCGACCTAGCTGGGCCTCAGCTGTTGCTGACAAGTCCTTGAGGCGTGCGGGAACAGTGCGCGCCGTCGACGACTTGGGTTCGGTCCGGACCCACTGCTCGCCGTCCGCAAGCCCGCGCCTATGGTGGCCGGAAATCGGGATCGGAATCCTAGCGGTGGCTGGAGCGCTGTGAGCGCCGTTGCCTGATGCAGTCGGCCTCCTCCTTTGCTAGCATTACTGCTTCGCAGAAGGAGGCGACCGCCTGCCACTCCTCGCTCCGGACCATGGCCTGTACAAAGGCCCGGCGCGAGAGATCGCCGCCGCCGATCACCATACTTCACCATAATTGTGGCGTACCCAAGGAGTGTTAGGTTAGGGTTCATGTGTGTATGTATGTATGTGAGTTTTTTTAATCCACCATAAATTCTAAATGACTGAACTGATTTATATGTATGAGGTATCGTTAGAATCCTCCCGAGTAACATAGGCAAAAGTCGGGGGACTTCTTTTACTTTAGGAAAGTATCTTACAGACTGCGATGGAAATTACAGTTTTGTAGATCAAGTAGTTTCCGAGTTCCGACATTCCGTGTTTAGTCAGTGAGTGAATGGATGACTACTTTTCACTTCTCTTTAAATTAACAAACGTCATGCTTTTTTTTATTTTTAGTTTTTTTTTGACATGGCAGTCGTATTTTTAATTTTTTTTTTAAATTATTTATTTGCTGAATTTGTCCTGTTCTGTTAAAGATCTTTTGGAGTTAATAAATGATTCAAAAGGTACATTGGCACAAGTTACGATCAGTATTATTAGCGTAATAGAACCGAGGGCCTGCTGGATGGACGAGGCGATTAATTGTAATTTCTAGCAAAATAGTTGAGATACATTTGATCTGTCAGTAAATTCGTTAGATACACACCACTAGCTTTTTCGGTCTAGCTCGAGTGGCCCCGCTAGATCGAAAGACGTCGTGGTATGGCCTCTGAGCTGTCAGATGACGGTGGCCTACCAAGAGCCTCACCTTGACTCGCCAGAGGGCGCAACTGTCAAAACTCTTCCATACAAAGTTACTCACTGCGTCAGTGATCCCCAGCAGCTTTCGCAGCTGTGAGATGAAGGTGCCCATGACGACCCTGACGTTGGGGCGCCAGGTGACGCGCGCGTCGCGGCAGTCGGGCTCGCTGGGCCCGCCGAGCACCACGCCGCCCCATTTAGGAGACATGAAGGCTTGCACGTGGGACTGCACCTTTTGGTCTGTGGAAATTCGGATGGAGATAATAATCGTGGCTACATTTGACAATTAGGCACACTATGATCATGACGGTAAGCCCCCTCTTTGAATGCTCAACCAGACTGACAGCGCGGTGCGGGGAGCAGGGCGGGTGCTCAATGTGCGTATTGTTCTTGTCTGCAGTCGAGACATCTTAACGCACGCGGTGAACTCGAATTAGTTTGAGTAGCCCACCCCCGCCCGGGTGCCGCACGCCGCCTGCGCACTTACTGCGCCCACGTTTGTAGCTTGGCTGAACACTGAGGAGTGGTTGGAGAGGCGTCACGAGGCCCCCCTTCCGCATAACGCAGGTCCTCACCGGACATTGTAAGTTCGGGAGGTTACTCCATCGGATGCAATGCAAGCAGAAGAAACGCCCGGGTGACACAATGGTTGTGCGAATCGCCCAGAGGACACAATGGAGCATACGGTGGAGGTATGTGCCGCTTGGACAGAGCACCGCGTGCTGTGGAGCATGCTATCGTGGGGGCGATCGGCGGGAGCGACATCTCGCCCCGGCCATGGTTCGGAGCGAGGAGGAATGGCAAGCGACCACCTCTTTCCGCGTAGCAGTTATGCTAGCGAAGGAGACGGCTTCACGCTTGAGGGAACGAACATCCTGACGCCCTTGCCACCGCGACCATGACCCTGACTACCAGCCACGGTAGGTACGTTCTTGCGGATGGCCATGGGTAGCTTTGTGTCCCGAAGTCCGGTTATCATCCAGACAGAGTCCAAGTCGTTGACAGCGCGCAGTGTTCCACACGCGCCTCAAAGAGATGTCAATAAATCATAGGGGCCCAGCAGGGCTGATGCCCGTTAGGGCCGTGGGTATTTTCTGAAAAGGAAACCCATGGTCTTAGAACGCAAAAGGCGTCTGAAGGCCTTCAGTGAGATTCGCGCTCTCTCGCTCCACCCACAGCGGGAGGTCTCAATGCAAAACATTTAATTAAAAGAAGAAGGCACGATTTTGTATGGGTCTTGGGCCCAGCATTGTAGCATTTTCTATACGATCATACTTCCAGAGTTTTACTCCTCACACACCGCTCGTGGGCTTGCGATTCGTTTAACAAAGCTGTCAATGAATAACTTGCTTAACTTTTTGAATGCCGTGAGCGAACGCCGGCGTTTGCTAGGGGTTTAATGAATTAAACGATAATATACTGTCCTACTAAGCCAAAAAGCCGTAACTCAATGAAAGTGAGTTTCAAGAAAAAAAAATGTTTTCATGTTTTTGACGTGTACTGAATAAAACCCACGGGTAGAAAGAAGATACGATAATTTTGGGATAACAAACCTAGTATGTTGATAAAAAGTATCTCAAGTACTCTTCATGCTCTAGAAGTCTAGACTATAAAAGGTGTAAGGGACAGCCCTCCACAAACTTTAAGGGCTTACTGAGTAGACGAAACTGAACAACCTTGCACAAATTTTTTTTTCAGGAAACGAAAAAAAAAAAATCAGCCTCACCATACAAAATGATAAACTTGATTGGACAATTTGTATGGCGAGGCCGATTTTTTTTTCGTTTCCTGAAAAAAAAATTTGTGGAAGGTTGTGCAGTTTCGTCTACTGAGCAAGCCCTTAAAGTTTGTGGAGGGCTGTCCCTTACACCTTGTATACCAAGTTCAATTCCATTAAGATCGTTATAGCGGCTTAGGTATGAAGTGAAGACGTAACAAACACACGGATTGATGGATTTTCGAGTATCTTTGTAATGCGGAGCATTAGCATTTTGATGCAAAAAAAACCGAAAAAAATTGAGATAGCCGTTTTTGGCTTAGTAGGGCAGTATACCCATAATTTCAGCCAAAATTGGACATAGGCCTCCCCCAAGTGTCACCATAATAACCGGTCCTTTGTGTTTCGCATCCATCAGATTCCCACGACCCTCACCAGGTCATCGGTCAACCTTGTCTTCCAACGTGCGCTGCGTCTTCCGGTCCGTGGTCTCCACTCCAGAACCTTTCGTCCCCATCGACCATCTGTACTGCGAGCAATGTGCACTGCCCACTGCCGCTTAAGTTTGGCGATTCTTTGGGCTGTCTGTAACCTTGGTTCTCATGCGGATAACTACATTTCTGATGTGATCACGCAAGGAAACTCCGAACATAGCCTTATCCATTGCCCTTTACATGACTCTAAGCCTTATACCCAACCGATTAATTTTACAAAAACAACTAACCGTCACTATCATAGATGACGAGTGGCGCCCTCTCGCAGGGCACGGCATACAGCGCCAGGTTGATGGTGGGCAGTTCCGACACATGCGTGGCCATGCGCTCTTCTAGCTTGGTCAGAAGCAAGTGCAGGCGGTCTTGACGGACGGCGAAGTGGCGGCCAAAGTCGCTTGTGTCTCTCACCTAAAAGAATTTTATATAATCTGCTAGTGGCTATAGCTTTTTTGACTTAATGAACCTACAGGTATCAAGGAGCGATTTCGATACGATTTCCGGCCACCGTAGGCGCGGGCTTGCGGACAGTAAGCAATGGGTAGCTCGCTGTCCGGCCGTCCGGTAACTGTCCGGACCAAGCCCAAGTCGTCGACGGCGCGCGCTGTTCCCGCGCGCCTCAAGGAGTTGTCAGCAACAGCAGGGGCCCAGCCGGGTCGAAGCCTACTGGGGCCAGGGTTATCCGAAAGGGCGCTCGAGCCCCGGTATGAAGGCTTGAAGGAACGGGATAGGTTTTTTAGTCAGTAAGAGTCTGACACTATCTCCCGCTCCGCCCAAGAGCGGGGGTTGTCATAGGATGATTTTTCCCAACGGAAAAAAAAAGGTATCAAGGAGCGTACGATAGGTTGATCAGCATCAGATTGTATTCTAGCATAGCATAATCACTTCTAACTTTACTCTAAGGGTAAGTTGCACCATTTAACTATAACGATAACAAAGCAGTTAATAGTTGTCAAATCGTCGAATTGACCAATAGGCGGCCGTTTTACGGCTGGTTATGGTTTGTTTATCGTTATAGTAGTATAATAAGTGTTCGGCAACACTGGAAGCGCGGGTGCGGGGCGGGCGCGGCGCGACAATCTCTGCACACAAGAACTTCCTTTGTGTGTCCACCCACAGTGGACACGCGGGCGTGGAAAGCGACGCGGACTACGACACGCGGAACGCTCACGCACAACTCACGCCATAGTGAGTTCATACAAGTGGCCACAGTGAGTGCGCGGGCGGCGAGCGGCAATTCGCGCGGGAGCGTGGTTCTCAAACTAGTTCGAGCTATGCTAGAAGTAATATTGTTATTGATAAACAATATTTTGTCTTTCAAAGAGTAACCATAGATTACATACAGATGTTGTTGAAATATAAAAAATCTCACGCATTTAAAGAAAGGAGGTCAACTAATTTCACAACTTGCACACATCGCCATCTAATCCCAAACTAAGCAGAGCTTGTGCTAGAGTACTCGGCAACTGATTATTGAAATATTAGGAAATTCTTCCTAAGTGTATAGAAAGAATTTTCTAAAATTCTACGGGGATTGAATCGGAGATCTAAAAATTATATTAAGAAACATATTTTCACGCGGGTGACGCCACTTGCACTGGGCTTTCTTTAGACCTTGATAATATGTTTGTTTCTTAGGCAGGCAGGAACCGCGTGCTATTAGATAAATATTGAGCAGGATATTATTGATTCTTTGAAGTCGAGATGAGAATACTTACTTACTAGGGTTCACACAGAAAATAAGTTACCCCTAAACACCATATACCATTTTAAAACCAGAATATTTTTAAATTTAATAATACTATTTTCAATCACCTCCTTGGCTTGGAAATCGAAATCTAGAAGATGTAGCCACTGGGATTTGAGCGTGAAATTGTGGAGGACGCTCAGCTCATCCACGAATGATCCGATGTAGTCTGCAGACAAAGAAAGGTCATTATAGTAAATACAAGTGCCCAAACAAAGCGCTATACACTTCAAGCACTATAGTTGGAGAAATTAACAGTCCATGGAGTTTCTTGCACATTTCTTTATTTATTTATATAGGGTGACTGGTAATTAGTGACCGATACTTTTACACGTGATTGTACTCATGATTATAAACAACTTTCCCAAAGAAACTTATTACATTTCCCAGTTAAATTAACTAACTGTCTTTGGGAACATGTAGGTACCTACACTGATTACATACCTAGCATCCATCTGTTTCCCGCAACCTTCACCAGGTCATCGGTCCACGATGTAGGAGGCCTTCCAACGCTGCGTCTTCCGGCCAGGGGGAGGGCGTTTTATATATATAAATGGTTCAATATAATGATAATTCCACATCTATAACACAACGCTGTCTAGTCCCAAGCTAAGCAGAGCTTGTGTTATGGGTACTAGACAACTGATAAACATACTTATATGTATATTTCTAAATACATACATATTATAGATAAATTACACCCAGATACAGAACAAATGATTATGCTCATCACACCAAAATTTGTCCTGGGTGGGAATCGGACCCACGACCTCCGGCATAGCAGTCAGGATCACTAACAACTAGACCAACAGGCCAGTCGATAATCGAATAACCAGCTAAACATACCTTCCACGGCCTCTCCAGCATCAAGCTCGACCGTCAGCGCGTCAGGTCGCGGGTGCACCACAGACAACACGATGTGGTAGCCGCCACCGGGAGGAAAGCGCGTCTGACGTGCGGCATCCGCTGATTCTGACTTGGCACCTTCCACTACCGAGGTCTGGTACACTACTCGTTTTAGAGATTCGACTACAGTTCTGGAAGCTGGAATGATGAAAAATTTATGTATAACCATAAAAAGTGCATGTGGTGTTAGCCTATAATTAATTGCTACACTAATCAATGAAGTTCCAAAATAATATTCAATGTAAATGTATTGTGTAAGCAGTTGTTGGCTGACCAAATAAATAAATATTCGACAAACACTCGCGTTTATTCTGCGGGTCGCACATCCACGACCAAATACTCCATCTCGTCAGCTCTTCTGTCACGTACTCAGTTGCCAACACACGACGCTAGCGAATAGGACACGAAATTTTTTTCTGAATTCTCTTTGAGACAAGCGTGAAATACAACTTGCTGTTGGTCTTCGTCCTCACCAGATGACAAGCTATCCATTGGTCGCTGTCCGCTAACCTGCGCCTACGGTAGCTTAGAAACACTCGTGTGACATCTGACGCCATGGGCCACTACGCCAGATTTACCTTTAGCGTCTCTGAAGAACATGATTCTATCTCCAGCCAACCAGGTGTCCTGGAACAGCGGTGTCCTCTGTACCACATAGAAGCTGTTGTGCTTGTTCAGGTCGTATGCAGCTGCGACTTCTTCCACGGCCTCCACCTCATCAGCCACTGAGTCCAGGGTCGAGTGCAATTGCTTGGAGAGAATGGATTTGGTTATCTTCAGTTTTATTACGTCTGAAAACAGAAATCAGATTAGAATTAGTCAAAATTGGTAGAACAAAGTTTTTTACTTTGCAATTGTTCGCTGTCGCTGTGCTCTATAACTCAAGTAGCAGATGAAGGGGAAAACACAGCCTGGCTGAAGTGGAAGTGGTCTTGGCACTTCGAATGAATGCACCCGGACAGATGGGCGACGATAATTACTCACTGGACGCCTGAGGGAGGTCGAGGTCGACAGCGGCGAAGGTGGTGTGACGATCTGATCATGTTCGCGGGGCAAATATAACCAGAGATAGCTCAAGATAAAGAGGTTTGGAAGGCGTTGCAAGGTGCGTCTTGCATCCATCGGTTTCTCAAGGGTCTCACCAAGTCGTCAGAACCTTTCGGCCCTAACCACCACCACCTACCCATTGTTACTTCAACTTGGTTTGGCGATTCATCAGGCTATGTCGGTAACCTTGGTTCTCCTGCTGATATTTTCATTTCTGGTCTGATCACGACATCACGTTAGGAAATTCCAAGCGTAGCCATCTCATTGCTCTTTGGGAGAACTGATGAAACTGTCAAGTAACAGAAAAGGAAGGTACGGTTGACGCAATGGTTCAGCGATTGTCTGCTGCGCTGCGTGTTGCAGGTTCGATAAACATACGAAAAAAATATTTGTATGGCCTACAGAATTTCCGGGTAATCTATAATATAAAAATGAATCGCTAAATGTGTTGATAAGCGCAAATCTCGAGAACAGCTAATTCTTTTTTTTTATTGTGTTTGTTATTGTGAGAAGGTTCTATTGAAAAAAAAAAAAAAATTAAAATTAGGGTAGAGTAGGGTGGTGTAGGGTGGTGTAGGGTGGTGTAGGGTAGAGTAGGGTAGGGTAGTGTAGGGTAGAGTAGGGTAGTGTAGGATAGAGTAGGTTACAGTAGGGTAGAATAGGGTAGAGGAAGGTATAGTAGGGTAGCGTGGGGGCGAATCGCGAGCAAAAGCATATACATATAATCTCACTCACAAAAGTATGTGAGATTACATGTTTATGTGTGAACTCACCCTCGATATAGGAGTTATACCTAGTGAGGCGCAAAGATTTTTTTAAAGACAAGATAAATAAATTATAAGACACTTACCAGACTCTTGAAATGCTTTCTCAATGAGGCCAACGATCTCCGAAGCGGTGGCTTCATCATTGGCCAGCACAGTCAGCTCAGTGGAGATCGAATGTGACAATGTGTCGAACGAGCTGATCTTGTCATATGGCAGTGATACTCTGGAATTCAAAATAGTTTGTGAGGAACACCACGCTGCGCTTAAGAGCGTCCTTTTCGAGGCACACTTTCATTTAACCGCTCTTACGTGATTACGATGTTATTATACATCTTTCTCTAGATATTTTGGATACACAGCTATCTTGTGATATTAATTATCTAGGCTTCTATAGGAATCAAAACATATTTTTTTGTAAGTTTTACATCTAGTAAAGACTTCTGAAAATCTGCTATTTTACGTGAACTTTGGCCCTGGTACTCATATATTAAAAAATAAAAAGTACATCAATAGAAGCCTTGCACATTTAATCGATATTCTGAATGAATATCGATTAAATGACCGTTTTTCTCAAAAATGATGAAGGGTTTAAAAAAAAACATTCATTTCCTGGAACAAGTTTTGTGAAACATTCTAGTAAATCACGGAATTACCGAATGCCAAACGAGTTTTCAGGCGTTGTCTCTCTTTTTAGGGTTCCGTAGCCAAATGGCAAAAAACGGAACCCTTATGGATTCGTCATGTCTGTCTACTTGTCCGTCCGTATGTCACAGCCACTTTTTTCCGAAACTATAAGAGCTATACTGTTGAAACTTAGTAACTTGATGTATTCTGTGAACCGCATTAAGATTTTCACACAAAAAAAGAAAAAAGGCAATAAATTTTGGGGGTCCCTTACTTAGAACTGAAACCCAAAAATTTTTTTTTCATCAGACCCATACGTGTGGGGTCGTCTATAGATAGGTCTTCAAAAATGATATTGAGGTTTCTAATATCATTTTTTTTCTAAACTGAATAGTTTGCGCGAGAGACTTCCAAAGTGGTAAAATTTGTCACACAAATACTTCTAAAATAAGAGGATGATAAAACTAAAAAAAATATATGATGTACAACACCATGCAAACCTAAAAAAATACACTATTATTTAAGCATCGATCAAAGTTACAACGAACTACAAGAACTCTTATATTATGTTACTTGCTGCTACGGAACCCTTCATGGGCGAGTCCGACTCGCACTTGGCTGGTTTTTTGCATTACTTCTTCATCAAACATCGCGTCGGATTGGTTTAGATGAAGCAACAAGCTTTTAAACCATGCTCGACGTTGACGATAGGTGAGTGGACAAGGAGCCTCTTAAGATTTAAATTTCACGGACCGCCCTGGCGATTTCAAGTGTATTCCAGCTTACATGGCTTTTATATGGTACTAGCTTTTGCTCGCGTGGCTTCGCTCCCGTTCTTCCCTGCTCCACGCTACTATACCCTACTCTTCCCTACCCTACTCTACCCTACACTACCCTAATTTTCATTTTTTTTTCATAAGAACCTTCTCCTGACAGTAACAAACACAACAAAAAAGAATTAGCGAAATCGGTCTAGCCGTTCACACGTGGTGGCGTGACCAAGGGAAATAGGGATTCATTTTTATATATATAGATTCCAGCTTACATGGTTTTAATATGGTATTATAACAACAACTGTATGTAATAAACGATTCCCACGGTCAGCCAGTACATAAAGCGCCTACGAGTACGTAAAAGAAACTGATATCTATTGCGCACGTATTGTCTTGCGAACGGCGAAACTTCGCGATATATACACAAAAGATAACTACAATAAATCCAGTTATAATTGGTTTCATGCATTCTAAACTGGAAACTAAAATAATTTGGTACGGGGACGGATCGACAGAAGTCTAAAGAAGATAACATGAAGTTTAGGAACGAATAGTTAATTAATTATTATTCTCTTTATTCAATTCTTTTTTACATATAAAATTATTATTATTACAATTAATTATTATTATTATTACAAGCTTCTATTTAGGATCACCTGTCCCGATGTTTGCTTGTCTGTAATAAAATTTTGCAATATTTTGATCTACTTCTCGGTTACCGATTGAGCTGAAATTTTGCATGCATGTGTAAACCAGATGACAATGAAAATTATTATTATATGGAGCCGAGTTCCTATTGACCATCTTTCAGGCCATAGGAACTCGGTAAATAAACACAACCTTATCGAGTTTGGCTCGTATCATGCGTGACGAGTACTTTGGTGCTAGATGGTAACGAGGGTCTGATGATGGAGCTGGAAGATGGCCATAGGAATTTGATAATAAGCCCAATATGATAACCCTATGGTGGCGATTTTTCTGGCTACGCCGATAACTTTGGTTCTCCTGCGAGTATCTTCAATCCTGATAAAAATCACACTGGAAACTCCGAGCATACCTTTATCAATTGCCTTTTTGGCTTTACTGTTGGGTTTCGAGAAAATAGCTAACGGAACGCTGCCAAGCCGAGTCAGCTTTGACGATTGACTACCAGGAGGGTATGTGATGATATCCCACTAAAGAACCAAATGTAGTCTTGCTGATTAGGAGTCAAACTTTTACCACGGCATGAGCTATTCTCTTAGTTTGTCCTGAGACGAGAGGAGTGGCTCAAAGGTTAAAGATCCAAGAATAGACGCGTAACTTAATCCACATCCACCTCGACTTGAATCGATTTCTTGACGCGTTCTTGTAATTCAATCTGTGCACTTCAAACCAGCCAATCACTTAGCTCTATTTACCCTATTACTTAGCTCAGAAACCGTAAAATGAAGGACTACGAAGGTTAGTCATTTAAATGCATTTTCATCATCTTCATTTCAGTCGAAAGACGTCCACCACCGCTGGACATAAGCCTCCTCCAAGTGTCACCTTAACGAACGGTCCTGTCGTCTACCAGATTCCCACGACCCTCATCAGGTCATCGGTTCACCTTGTAGGACACCTTCCAATGCTGCCCCTTCGCGGTGCACGGTCACCATTCCAGAACCTTGCGGCACCATCGATCATTTTTTTATTATTATTGATAGGCTCGCGTTTGACCACTATCTCACCTGATGGTAAGTGACGATGTGGCCGACGATGGAGCACGCTTGCCTAGAAGTAACCTATTCACTTTTGACTTAAAGACCCCTAGACCCATCTGTTCTACGAGCAATGTGCCCTACCTTAAACTTGGCGATTCTTTGAGCTACGTCAGTAACCTTGGCTCTCCTTCGGATATCTTCATTTCTGATGCGATCACGCAAGGAAATGAAACTCCGGGCAGTATTTTCGTTGCCCTTTGGGTGATTTAACCTTCTGATGAGGCACATTGTAAGCGACCACGCACGTTACAGAGCCATATTTATCACTGGTTATACTTAAAAAAAATGCATTTATCTCAATGTAAATAACACATAAAAATGTGTCAAGAGGTCATAGAGTAATTGGACTGATAAGAAAATCAAATCAGTAGTAATAAAATTTCGGTTTGTATCAATATTTAACTAAATATAAAATTGTTATCACTTATCAGGAGCGGGTGAGGCTCTGGAGAGGTCAATTAATGTCATATCACTTGATGGCGAGACACGCGCGACCGCGAGACACGCGACACGGTCGCCGTTAATTATTTTAATCTTTTCATTAGCCTTAGTTTATTTATAAATATCTAGTCATGAATAATAAATAGAAGAAATGAGTTTGAATTCTCGTTGTTTCTTTGCGTTCGTACCTTCCTTATGCCTGTTTCCTTGAGCTCGATTGCGATCCATTTTACGACCTAGACTGAACTGTTAAAGGCATGGAGCTATATAATAGTTCCATTCCTATTCTCGCTCGCACGACAGACATTTTTAAACGTCACGCGTCATAGTAAGGCTCCTTTTGTAATTAGGTAGCATTTTTTTTATTTTCGTGGTTCGAAAATGTAATATAATGACATCTCCCGCTCTTAGGCGGAGCGGGAGATAGTGTCAGAATTTTACTGACTAAAAACCCACTCCTGTTGCTTCGTTGCCTTTCGTACCGGGACTTGAGCTATCTTTCGAATTAACTCTGGCTCCAGTTAATTTAGGTAGCTAACTTCAGGTGACACGTCTCCGCGGAAATGGGGAATATTATTCGGCAATATGTGGCTGCATTATTAGAAACTAATTCCTGGCCATCAAAAAAATTACAACTTCACGGCTAAGTGAATAGGCTCTATTATCTAATATGCTCTAATATCTCTATCTAGTGCTCAGCGATTGCATCACTGCTTACCATCAGGTGAGATCGCAGTCAAGCACTAGTTTAAATACGATAAAAAAAAAACCTGATGGCCAACTAATCCATGGCTGGGTCATGTATTGCTAATTACAACATGACTGCAATAGTATATCCCACGTGCTAACCCAATAACTCACTGGTCAACAATGTATGATAAAATTAAAAGATATTGCCCGTTTAGGAGGTCCCTTCATAGAAATAGATAGAAACCAGCACAGTCGTGGTGGGCAGCGGGATTATTCGAAAGGGTTACCGTGGTCCTAGAAAGCAAAGGGCAACTGAAGGGAGTCATTTCATTTTTCATTCCCACGTAAAAAAATAAATAAGTAATATCTTATTTGGAGCTACTAGCCTATTTGGTACTAGCTTGGGAGACCAACAAGGCTTAACTATAAGAATAAGTGGTGGTTGCATCTTGGTGGTGTGTCGTCGATAGTTAGAGAAAGCCTCTGTCTGGCAGTGGACTTCGTTCTAGAAGTAGCCTAACGGGCCAGTTAGATCCGACGCCTGCTTGATCTGCGGATTGTTCTAAGAAGTAACTGTAAGGGCCAGGCCACACGGTGCGGCGCCTGAGCGACGAATCGGCGGGTACACGAGTGACGCCACCCCGCTTGTACGGCCCGCCGATTCGTCGCTCAGGCGCCGCGCCGGAGCCGCACCGCACCGTGTGGCCTGGCCCTAACCCTCGCAAAAAGGCCTAACGGCACTGAAGGAACACAGTTGGTTTTAGTCAGTAAAAGTCTGACACTTCCCCCCACTCCACCAAGCGCGGGAGAAGTTATTTACTGATTTCCCACGTCAAAAAAACGTCTTCCACGTCTAATCTTTTCTGTCGGTTGCTTTACTTGACAATGTCTCACCTGTAGACCTCCGTAGTCTTCCACCAGAGAGGCAGCCCGATGATGATGAGCACCCCAACGAAGGAAGCACTCGCCCACATCCGGTTGGACTCTGTGGGGAAACATAATTATAATATTATTAATTATTTCGATTAATAACTTTGTTTAATTGAAGAGGAACTGGGACCTTAGCAAGATGGCGTCTACTTTTGTGTGTGTTTGTTTTGTGGAAAGGCTAGGAGCGTATCTATAACTCGAAAAAACTCTCTATGAATTAACACCAGGGAACAGGGTTGCCTACCGTGTTCTAATCTTGTGTGGGCTCCCTAGTTCTATTCGAAAACTTTGTGGGGAACTAAGACTTCATCAGGTTGTACAGTGGTAATTGTAGAAGGCTCTGGAAGAATCACATTAATTTTTTTTTTTTTTTTTTTAATTGAGATAAACTAGTGCTTGACTGCGATCCCACCTGATGGTAAGTAGCGATGCAATCTTTGATGGTGAGGCGCACTAGTTTATTAAGAGCCTATTCACTCTAGCCTTGAAGACACCCAAATTATAATCGGACGGGAAGACCGCAGCAGGCAGACTGTTCCAGTCCTTCGACGTACGCGGTATAAACGACGAGGCGAAACGCTTAGTCCGGACCGTAGAGGTTTCAACAACGTAAGGGTGAATATTCGCCGTACGTCGGGTTGTCCGATGGTAGAATTGCGATGGCGGAATCAAGTCATGCAATTCCTGCGCACACTCTCCAAAATGCATCCTGTAAAACACCGAAAGGCTGGCTACCCTACGCCTATGCTCAAGGCTTTGAAGGTTGGACTTAACCAAATCTGGATCACCAATTAGCCTCTTTGCACGCCTTTCCACCGAGTCCAAAGCTGCCAGGTGGCATTTTGCAGCACCAGCCCATATGTGACTGCAGTACTCCACACACGAACGGACCTGTGCTTTGTATAACATTAAAAGCTGTCCCGGTGTGAAGTACCGCCGGACCTTTGCAAGAACGCCCAGCTTCCTAGCAGCTACCTTGGCTTTGGACTCAATGAACCGCCCAAAGTTAAGGTCTGAGGGAATTTCAACCCCCAAAAGCTGAAGGCGGTCGGTGTACTCCAGGGATAAATTCCGAAAAGTAGGAACCAAGGTGCACGGGCTCCTTTTGGCAGTGAAAAGACACGCTTGTGTTTTGGCGGCGTTGAATCCCACTAGATTGGCTTCACCCCACTTGGAGACTGCCTGTAGTGAGATATTCGTTCGCTCTACCATAGCCTCTCTTTCGGACCGGATTAGCTCCTTACTAGCCCGAGCACTGGGCAGGTATCTCTCTACAACTGTGCTATCATCTGCATACCCATAGATACCGGGCACCAGCAGATCGTTGATATGCAACAGGAAGAGAGTTGCAGAGAGAACAGACCCCTGAGGAACTCCGGCATTAATCGTCATGGGCTCTGATGAGCATCCGTCGACAACAACTCGGAGAGACCGTTCACTCAGGAAGTCTTTTACCCAGTTAATCAGACCAGGGGAAATGCCGTACGCTGGAAGCTTACTCAATAGGCTAGCGTGCCATACCCTGTCGAAGGCTTTCGAGACGTCTAAGGAAACGGCAATCGCTTCCCCATTCTTCTCGAGGGCCTCGCCCCACAAGTGGGTGGCATAAACCAGTAGGTCCCCAGTAGACCGCTTGCGGCGAAACCCGTACTGTCGGTCACTGAGGAGATCGTTACCTTCCAGGTATGCCATGAGGCGCGAGTTCAATACACGCTCCATAATCTTGCAGAGTATGGAGGTTACCGAAATCGGCCGATAGTTGGCAGGATCGGCACGACTGCCCTTTTTGGGCACGGGTTGCACGTTGGCAAGCTTCCAGGACTTGGGCACTATACCAGTCCTAAATGAGAGGCGATACAAGCGCGTCAATTCATCTCATCTCATCTCATCAATTAATCTATCTACATCTATACCTACATCATACATGTAAATAAAATTGGAGTGACTGTTTGTAGTATTGAAGTAATTGCTTGTTACTACATGCATATGAATATATACACGGTACATACACCAAAATAACATTTTTTACAATTTTTGTCTGTCTGCTTGTCCGGGCTAATCTTTGAAATGGCTGGACAGATTTAGACGTGATTTTTTTGGCAGGTAGCTGATGTAATAAGGAGTAACATAGGCTACTTTTATTTTAGAAAAAATAAATTAAAAATCCTGTAATCCACGCGAACGAAGTCGCGGGCACAGGTAGTATACAAGGTGTAAGGGACAGCCCTCCACAAACTTTAAGGGCTTGCTCAGTAGACGAAACTGAACAACCTTACACAATTTTTTTTTTCAGGCAACGAAAAAAAAAATCGGCCTCGCCATACAAATTGTCCAATCAAGTTTATCATTTTGTATGGTGAGGCTGATTTTTTTTTTCGTTTCCTGAAAAAAAAAATTGTGAAAGGTTATTCAGTTTCGTCTACTGAGCAAGCCCTTGAAGTTTGAGGAGGGCTGTCCCTTACACCTTTTATGTATAAAAGGAGAAAGTGACTGAGTGTGATATCAACGCCTAACTGAAACTACTGGGACTAGGAGCATGAAATTTTGCGCAAGGCTTTCTTTTATGACGTAGGCGAGCACGAAGAAAGGATTTTTCAAAATTCAACCCCAGAGGGGTTGAACTCCATCCCTTGGGATGGTCCGGAGCGAGGAGGAGTGGCAGGAGGTCACCGACTTCTGCGAAGCAATAATGCTCGCAAAGGAGGAGGCCAACCGCATCAGGCAACGGCGCTCTCGCCACCGCCGCCGGGATCCCGATCCCGATTTCCGACCACCTTTCCGAACACTGAGCAATGGGTAGCTCGCTGTCCGACCGTCCGGTAACTGTTCGAACCGAGCCCAAGTTGTCGACGGCGCGCACTGTTCCCGCGCGCCTCAAGTTGTCAGCAACAGCAGGGGCCCAGCCGGGTCGAAGCCTACTGGGGCCAGGGTTATCCGAAAGGGAGCTCGAGCCCTGATACGAAGGCTAGAAGGAACGGGGTGGGTTTTTAATCAGTAAGAGTCTGACACTATCTCCCACTCCGCCCAAGAGCGGGGGTTGTCATAGGATGATTTTCCCCGCCATAAAAAAAATCCATTGGGATAATTTTCCACTTTCATGCGCCATTATGGCATTTGACGATAATATTCCACAGGAACCGTTGTTTTTCGGCATATGCATTCACTTATCCCGGAAAAGACAAGGTTTCTGAGGAATAGACCACCAGGACGATGCACGGTTTATGATCGATCCAAATGCTCGACCTGTAATAAAGAAGCGTTATGTTACTCTATGGGTTTCTAAACATTAAGCAGTTGCGTGGTATTGTGGCGTGGTGAAGACAATGCCGCCGCCTAACAATGAAAAACAACACAGGCATGACCTGTCTATGTTTACTAATAAAACCGGAATATTCTAGTTACATGCGTAGAAAACCGATGTGCGTATCTTATATATTTGCTTCTGCCAGCAGCTTCGCTTGCTTTAATGTAGTAAATTATCCTGAGGAAACATACAAAACCGTGATAAAAAGTAATGTATGTGCTATTCCAGGACGAACCAATTTATCTGACTGTATAAATAGATTCAGTTGTTTAAACACACATACAAACTTTCGCCTTTATAATATTGTAGTGTGAAGTGATAATCGATTAGACGATATTTCTCCCTTCAAAAAAACCGGTACGTAGATTCTGGGAGAATAAAATGAACGATAGAGTGATAGTTTGACCGAGGACAGACTCCCCAGCCGCCGCCGGGATTCCGATCCCGATTTCCGGCCACCGTAGGCGCGGGATTGCGGATGGCGAGCAATGGGTAGCGCGCTGTCCGACCGTCCGGTAACTGTCCGGACCGAGCCTAAGTCGTCGATGGCGCGCACTGTTCCCGCGCGCCTCAAGGAGCTGTCAGCAACAGCAGGGGCCCAGCTGGATCGAAGCCTACTGGGGCCAGGGTTAATTCGAAAGATAGCTCAAGCCCCTGTACGAAAGGCAACGAAGGAACAGGAGTGGGTTTCTAGTCAGTAAAAGTCTGACACTATCTCCTGCCCCGCCCAAGAGCGGGGAATGTCATTAGATGATTTTCCCACACGTAAAAAAAAAACTGAAGACAGACTGAAAAAGAAAATCTGTTGCGCAGATCCCAAGTGACGTAGGACAAGGGTTAAGGGAAGATTATTAAAATATATATAACCACGTGTCCCTTAATCGGGATTGGATAGAACAACAAATCAACTGGCTCGAATCTAAACGATCTACCGACGACTTATTTCCGATTACATTAATAAGTATTCTACCAGGATAATGAAATACAGAAATATTTTTTTAAATCGACTCTTCGACGAAACGACTTTAAAATCGGTGTCGTTCAAAGTCGATTGATGGATGTGAATACGGAAATGGTCTAAACGACTAGATCGCTACGATATCGTTACGGTTTTGATTACGTGAATCTGGCTACTGGACGAGTACAGTTGCCAAAACGGATCTTGAGCGGTTGCGCAGAAGTCAAATATTCGGTCTCTTTAATGGTGCGAAGTGAGACGCGGGGGCGGGGAGTTTCAGTGATTGGCTCGCCTCGCCATCGCGTCATAGACGACACTCCTCATTCGTTCCCTGCGTTGCTGCATGTATCTAACAACGAAGACGATTGGCTCGCCAATGTATGGAATGCGCAAAGCGATCCTCACTCTGACGCTAAGCGC
Organism: Mythimna ferrago; assembly: GCA_910589285.2. Lineage (NCBI taxonomy): Eukaryota > Metazoa > Arthropoda > Insecta > Lepidoptera > Noctuidae > Mythimna > Mythimna ferrago. The sequence continues at coordinate 14,124,809 of OU342690.1, read as the reverse complement.
TCAAGATCCGTTTTGGCAACTGTACTACGAGGACTGGTTCGAGACGGCGCGAGAGAAGAATGTCTGGAAGGACTTTGGAGGAGGCCTTTGCCCAGCAGTGGGACAGTAATGGCTATTAAAAAAAAAACTGTATAGGTAACTTGTAGTTGTTTTTCTAAACGACCATCAGTGACATCATAATTGGCCAACTTCTCGCCAGAATGATGATGAATAGCTATGATATGGACATTACATTGTGTTTTGAACTGTGCTTTGATCGTAAACAAGGGACAACAATAAAAATATTCCATAACACTGATTGTGTTAGCGATCTATTAAGAAGCCTATATTTAGTCGTTTTGCGAATATCACGATGATACGTCTAGGGTAGTCAACAAAAAAAAATTTGAGTAATTCTTATTTATGATTTACGAAGGTAAGAGCGTCCAACTCGACATACATTTTCATACAACCGCTCTTACGCGATTGTGACGTATTACACAATTTTCATTAGAGATTTTGGAAACAGATATGTATCTTGTTAATATTATCTAGACTTCTTTTTTTTTCAATTTCTAAACTTGTGTAAAACTAATCCAATACATCTGAAAATCTGCTATTTTGCATGAATCCTTTATAATGTACTCAAAAATTTAGAAAGTAAAAAAAAAAAGTAACAATAGAAGCCTTGCAAATTTAATCAAAATTCTTAAAGGCGAAAATTTTGGCTCAAATCTAAATCTAAAACCACGTATTTCCTGGAATACATTTTGTGAAATATTCGAGTGAATGACGGTATTATCCAGCACCAGTAGAGCTTTATTTTTATTTTATTTATTTATTAAATTAGGTTCACCAACGATTATATACACTGAATACAGCGGATGTCAATGCATGATTTTTTCCCACCATAAAAAAAAAAAAAAAACATAACACATATATAAAATTAAACTTCAGCGCAACAATCACTTACAGGTAAACACCGCATGCATGAAACAATAAATTAAAGAATTAAGCTACCATAAAAATACATCCAAAAAAAAATTCATGAATTGGAAATAATTAAAAGATTCAAAAAAAACATAAAAGTTAATAATAATCTTTTCTTTTTCTAGCTTTCAGGTATTAACTCTCTGTTTTCGCGTTGCCTTTTTTTTTAAACATTGCGTTGGATGAACCGGCAGGCTTTTAAACCATGTTCAGGCTGACGATAGAAGAGTGGAGAGGGGGCCCCCTCTTTCTTTAAAAAAAAAACAAAAAGAAATTTAAGCGAATTGTATTTCGCACTTTTTTACAACGTAAATAACAAAACATGCCATTTGGCTTTTCCTGTATTACATAACAATATTTCTAATATTCTCGACGTAGGAACCTCGATAAATATTGTCTATAACCGAATATCATCATAATATTATGTTGGAAATATGCTCCAACTGCAAATGAGCGTGGTATTACGTTTGTATGGAAATTCATTCGTCGCCGGCCCCATAAGTTTGGTGATTCTTCGTCCTGCGGATATCTTCATTTCCGTACAATCTACACTAATATTATAAAGAGGCAAAGTTTGTTTTTTTGCTTGTAGGAGGTAATGTCCGAAAGTACTGGTCCGATTGGTAAATTTTTTTTAGCTGCTTTATTCCTGAGTGACATAGGCTATAATTTATGTACGTATAAAGCTATACTCTATATTAGAGTACGGTTGATAACCCTACATACGTCATAGTTTTTAGTAGCCTTGGAGAGTTTGCCGACCTTGTCATTTGTCATACGGATATGTGAAATATTACCAAAAATATTGTTTACGTCAGACGGAATCTTTCGGCTATATTTTGCGTCTACAATGTTGTAGTGTCAAATAAGTAAAATTGGCTCACAAAATACTTTCAAAAGGATCAATCTCGCATTGTCAAGACAAGCAAACCTGTATGAAGGTATCTACTCGTATATAGGTTTCAGGTTCCAGAGGAGGAGGGTTGATAAGAGTTGTTTTTCGCCCATCACACACTCAAAAAAAGTTTTTGTTCCAGACTATTTTTAAACGTGATAAATTTCTTTTTAAATATAGTATTTAATAAATACTATATTTAAAAAGAAAAAATAAATGAGTAGGTATTTAAGTTATTATTTCTGTAACAAGCGCTCCATGAACCATAATTTTGAGTATCAATGTTACTAGATACTCATAATAAACTTTTATGTGAATACAAATTTGTTATGGTTCACTGTGTGTGCGCGTCTATGCAGTACGGAAAAATATACTCTGTTCGTATCGTCGCATGCACGGCTATCATGGCCTTTGCTCAGCAATAGAACAGTACAGGAGCCTCTCCTTCCCCTACTTCTGGTTTGTGGATATTCACAAATAGAGTTCCAGAACTCGCGGAGCTTGCTAGTCCCAGATTGAGATGAGACAAGCCTTTCATAAATGACTATTGGATGCTCATAACACAAGCTCTGCTTAGCTTGGGACCAGACGGCGTTGTGTGATAGTTGTGGAATATTATTATTACAGTAAACGACTAAGGGCCCGTTCAAACATTACGTGAAGTTTTTTAGGAAAGTTTTAAGAAAACGTTACAAAACTTGGATAAAGAAAAAGATAGAAGGATGAGCCAAGATCACGTACCATTTTTTCGGTTTAGAAATCGCACGGTCAACCAAACAAAAACACGAGCTACCTCATACACCATTTTTTTTTTATTGTGGGAATAATCATCCAATGACAACCCCCGCTCTTGGACGGAGAGGGAGATAGTGTCAGACTCTTACTGACTAAACGACCCACCCTGTTCCTTCTAGGCTTCATACCGGAGCTCGCGTTCCCTTTCGGATAACCCTGGCCCCAGTAGGCTTCGACCCATCTGGGTCCCTACTGTTGCTGACAACTCCTTGAGGCGCGCGGGAACAGTGCGCGCCGTCGACGACAAGTCAAGTCAAGTCAAGTCAAATCATTTATTTCAAATAGACCATTTACAGGCACTTTTGAATAGTCAAATGTCGGTCAGTTCAAGAAAAGTGAAGCTAAATTGCACGTTCCAAAGAGTAGGTCTCTATGGAGAAGAACGTGCAAGAAACTCCATGGACACTCTTTTAAATCATATTATGTGTTACATATAATGCTTGGTTACATAATATTACTTGTTGCTTCTATCATGTGAGCACAATGTCGATAATGAAATAAAAATGTAAAATAATTAAAAGATAGAAACTGAATTAAGCCACTGGCAGCTAAGAGATGACCAGTCCCATCTGACGGCACCCGTTCACGAGCATGACGCGTGCATCAGCCCCACTCAGCTCAACCATTTTGAAGGGAACTGAACGACCCAATAACACGTGCCACCAACAGCGAGACATTTGAGTGAGCATGACAAACTCTCAACTGCCATGCTCGTAATGTCAAAAAAAAAAAAAAAGTTGTAACCTAATAAAAATGCTCCATGGTGCTTCACATTCACAAACTTGAAAAAAGTGCTTCTACATTATACAATGCAATTGTCTTTCAAATTAAAAAATAATAATATTAGTTTCCAACTAATCAACTAATTAGTACGCCCTAGTGGTAGTGGAGCTGGACCAGCATTGAGCCAAGCATTTTTATCTTGAATATAATCGACTTGGGCTTGGTCCGGACAGTTACCGGACGGCCGGACAGCGAGCTACTCATTGCTCACTGTCCACAAGCCCGCGCCTACGGTGGCCGGAAATCGGGATCAGAATCCCGGCGGCGGCGGCGTGAACACCGTTGCCTGATGCGGTCGGCCTCCTCCTTTGCGAGCATTACTGCTTCGCAGAAGTCGGCGACCGCCTGCCATTCCTCCTCGCTCCTGACATCTCAATACACCCTCCTCTTCCCCTTGTGACAGTTCGTGATTATTTCCGAACCCTACGTGATTAATGGACAATCCCTAAACGTACAGCAACCTCGAACAGCTCGCATCTAAGCTAATAAAAACTCTATAGATCACAGATGCTGTCAATATTTGAATGAAAATCAAAACTCAACGACGCAGATATGACGCTTGCGCATCTATTAAAAACAAAGTGTTAAATTGCCCTCAATTACCACTCGTTCTCCTGCTTGACCACCCGACCTTTGTTATTGATACCGTCACCACTACGCATCTCCACATACCAGGGTGACAGAACCCTGGACTGGTGAACTGTACTCTTATCAGGTTGTGAATTTGGCATACAGGATTATGAAAATGTTGGGTTTTGCAGAGTGTCGTTACTGTTAATCATACCTGTGTGATAGTCTCCTTCTCAAAAACTATATCTGGCATAGGCACTGCTAGGTTTTTTATATAATGATAGGTCGAAATATATTGGATATACACCGCTAAATTTTAATCGTTTTAATCCCGTGGAGGGTCGATCTGGTACATGAAACACTATCAATTTGTAGAGATGAAATTAAAAAATAAAGTACCTTTTTTTCAAAACTCGTATTAATTTATGCATGTACGAAATTAATTGCTTTAAGAAAACGTCAGCTGAGCGAGTTCAATGACCTGCAGGTAATAGTTGGCGTTGCGTACAAACCACCTACAGGTCATTGAACTCGCTCAGCTGACGTTTTCTTAAAGCAATTAATTTCGTACATGCATAAATTAATACGAGTTTTGAAAAAAGGTACTTTATTTTTTAATTTCATCTCTACAAATTGAGAATGTTTCATGTACCGGATCGACCCTCCACGGGATTAAAACGATTAAAATTTAACGGTGTATAAACGTGCCACGCCCACAAATAGTATAAACAGATGTTTTCTACGTACATTATAAAGACATTATATCTCTATGTTAAAATTGCCCGAAATACACTTGAGAGCAAAAAAATCGCACATGACTTGTAATTTCGTTTAATACTGTTTTTTTCTCAAATCTCAAGATATTGAGTAAAAACTATTTAGCAAAATTGAAGCACACAAAGTTAGCTTTATAAAAACACAAAATTAAGATCATTGACCTTCATGTAACTCACAAAAACCGGCGGTATACCCAATTCCCCTAATTCGCCCATTTGCATTTCACTACTTGCACCTTTACCTGGAGCTACAAAAAGGGTGCTGTTTTGGAGTTTTAATCAGTTTCCGTTAACGTGATAACGCCATTATTAAAAACAGACGAATGTACTTGAAAAATATGGATACTACGCCCGCAGAAGCCGTTCAAGTTATTGCCTTGCCCAGAGCAGGCCATAATCAAAATTAAGTCGCTCGACAGCTAAATTTTAGCCACTTCCCTGTTCGTCTGGTATACCAGACGTTTTAAGAGACTCGTGGGTATATTTGGCGACCAGGACATGGTCAGTGGTGCATAGGATCAGGGCGTGATTATCGCTTTCCAGTACCAAGTACTTTGAGAAATCGGCTACTGAACACGATTGAACTGACACAAAAGCTTCAAGAAGTTTGCAATGTCAGTATAAATCAGTGGGCGTTTGGAAAAAGACTTGGTGAAGCAGGCCTGACTGCACATCACTCAGAAAATGGTACCAGATTGACCACAGCTAACTGACAAGTCCGGCTATAATTTGCCACGAAACACTTAAATTGGGTGTATGCGTAATGGCAGGCTGTTGTGTTTTCTGATGAGTGCAGAATGACTTAGATGACCATGATGGATGCTTTAGGATCTAAAGAAGGTCATCAGGGCAATTTTAACAATGCTGCATAAGCGAACAAGTGGGTTTTGGAGGCGTTTTGGGGTGGCATAATGTTGGACACTAAAACTGACATTGTACTCATCACTGGGCCATTACTGGCCTGATATGGAGAGGGTTGACGGCTTTATGATACATCAAAAAAGTGCTCGAAGAATATGTGAAGCCACTTGTGCGGCTTATGGTAGATTTTTTTTCCTTAATGCAGAACAACACCAGATTGCATGTCGCTAGAACAGTTTGCGACTACATGTAAGACGTTGGAATCATTGCGATAGAGAGTCCAGCTCGTAGTTCTGATCTTAATCCAATTGAGCATATCTGGAATGACCTTGATAGACCTTGAAGCACTAAGTCTAAAGCAAAAAGCCTGGCTCTCCACGCCTCCAAGAGCTTCAATTTGTCATTGACGAGAAGTGGGACGTTATACTCTAAGATTTCATGGTAAAATTAATACGGTTGATGAAAAATCGAGTAACAGCTGTAAATAAGGCTAAGGGAGGGAAATACACTATCTTAACAAACAGGATGACCAAGAAATTTAAGTTTGACTCTCATTCTTTCTTAAGTGAAATTTGCAAATTTTTCCCATTTGTTAGATTTGGTGCTCTAAACCCTTTCAAGGATATTTTTTTACACTGTATTTCATATCATTAGAATGATAATTAAATAGGCTTTCAATTAGTGTATGAAATGTTTTCAATATCTATACACATTCATCACAAAAACTGCCTGAACAAAAAGAGTTATGATGTGCGATTTTTTTGCTCTCGAGTGTATATTAGTGAAAATCGATTTATCAATTGGAACCGGTCTCTATTTATTTTTGCGCTATACCTATTTTATACTAAACAATAGGAAAATAATGCCTACTAACAATGTAATAAGTTTTCAATGAAAATCATTTTTTTTCATAGCAAGCTTTTATAGAGCACTATATAACTATATAATTAGTATTCATTCCAAAAAACTCAAACACGATAGGGTTATATTATTTCGCTTATTACAGAGTTCCTATGGACATCATCCAGCACCATCATCAGACCCTGGTCTCCATCTAGCACCAAAGTTCTCGTCAAGATGGATCAAATGAGTCCAAATTCGATGGGGTTGTGTCGTTTAACTACCGAGTTCCTATGGCCACCTCCCGGTTTCGTCATCAGATCAAGCTCCATGTCATAATAATTTTGCATTATCATCTGATTTACACATGCATGCAAAATTTCAGCTCAATCGGTAACTGGGAAGTGGATTAAATTTTATTTGCAAGATTTGATTACAGACAAGCAAGCATTGGGACAGGTGAAACTACATAAATAAAAGCATTTTTTCTGAAAACAGCACAAAAATTTGGTAATCATGAAACAGCAATTATCATTTCAAATATTGGTATGAGGAAGAGTGATGCGTGATAGGAATATCTGACTCTCTTTTGTATACATAACCTAATGGTAGTGAGGTCTTTCAATGTATCTTACACAACGTACGAGTACTGAAATTACTTTATTTACTATATTTTGTTAATTACCGGTTTCTTCTTCCACCAGATTTGAAAGGTTTTTAAGATATTTAATATTTAATGCAAATAAAAAATATCTTTCCATTTGCCTTACTATTTTGGATAAAGTTACTTTTTGATACAAATAATAAGTAAAAAAAAAAAAATAATCAACTACACAATTGTTGTTAGTAAAATTAAAGTTACCGGTTTCAGGACAAGGAACACCTACGTAGCGCGTATGTAATTATGTATTATGAAAAGCAGTGCATGATTCAATCATTATTGAAACACTAATTAAACAATATGTATAGCATGTGTAACTTTTGAATAATATAACTAACGGCTTCATAAAACATATATGTTAAACATATAGCGGTCAAGAGCGAACCTATCAACAATAAAAAAAAATGTATGCGCAGGGTTGGATTCCTATAGCCAATTCGAAAAAATTAGAATTAAGTACAATGGCGGCAACGGCATCTTTCTTTCATAATTATATTCCACAATTTTCTCACAACACCATCTAGTTCCAAGCTAAGCAGAGCTTGTGTTATAAGTACTCGTACTAGGTAACTGATAGACATCATCATCATCATCATCTTCCTGCCCTAATCCCGTTTTATTTGGGGTCGGCGCAACACGTTTTTTTCTTCCATTCTGTCCTGTCACTCGTCACGCTATCACTAACTCCCTTTTCTTTCATATCGCTTCTCACACAATCCATCCATCTTTTCTTTGGCCTCCCTCTTCCCCTCCATCCATCCACGTGTAAACTCATAACATTTTTAATAACATGCGTTTCATCCTTCCTTTTCACATGACCATACCAAGACAAACGATTCCCTTTCAACTTTTCAGTCACTGGCGCCACTTTCAAACTTCCCCTAATATACTCATTTCTCACTTTATCCATTCTCGTCACACCACACATCCATCTTAACATTCTCATCTCCGCTACATGCAATCTTTTTTCATCCGTCTTTTTCACAGCCCAACATTCTGATCCATACAGTATGACAAGCCTTATCACGGACTTGTAGATTTTACCCTTCAACTTGAGGGGCATCCGTGGGTCACAAGTGGTTCCCGTGACCTGTCGCCACTTCATCCATCCTGCGTTGATCCGACGTGTTACGTCCCGGTCTACCTCACCATCCCCTTGGACGAGCGACCCGAGGTACCGAAAGTCGGAACAGATCGGTATGGGCGTTTCGGCGAGAGCTAAAGGCACTGGATTGGAGACACCGCCGAAATCGCAGAACAAGTACTCCATTTTGGTTCTACTCAATTTCAGGCCAACACTCTCCAGTCTGTGCCACCACACCTCCAATCTGTTCTGGACCTCTAGGCCACTCTCGGCAACCAGCACAATGTCATCGGCAAACAGCATACACCAGGGAGCCTCTTCCTGAATGTCCGACGTCAGAGCGTCCATTATCATCAGGAAGAGGTAAGGGCTGAGAGCCGACCCTTGATGTAAGCCAACAGCCACATTGAAGCTGCCAGTGGTGCCAACTGTAGACCGGACTTGGGTATTACATCGACTATACATCGCTCGGATCAACTGCACATACTTCCCAGGCACACCTTTCTTTTTAAGGGCCCACCACAGAACCTCACGAGGTACTCGGTCGTATGCCTTTTCGAGGTCAACGAATACCATGTGCAAGTTTTTGTGCACACTTCTATATTTCTCGCACAGCTGGCGTATAGCAAAAATGGCATCCGTTGTACCCCGACCCGGCATAAAACCGAATTGGTTCTGCGAAATTTCACTCTCTTCTCTCAGACGCCTTTAAGGTAACTGATAGACATACAATGTAATTTTAAAATGTATTTAGATGTATTATGTATTTACATGGAATAATATCCCACAGGAATACCTCTATTTTATATTATATTATATTATACTATTAATAAATAATATAAACACATTTTTTCGTTTTTTTTTTGTACTTAAACAAAAAACTATTGGACCAATTAAAAAAAAACATTCACCATGCATGCTACTTTATCACTGAGTGACATAGTATGCCATATTTTCTACTAAAAAATAAAACCTTCTTTTATTTTACTATAATATTTTTTCTTTTGAATAGACAATAGACAACTATTATCTAAAATAATTTATCTAAAGTTATCAAGAATAATTAATGAGTGTTCATTTAATCAAGAAAATGAGTATTTTGACTCAAATTGCATAATAAATTGAAACAATGCAACACATACATTGAGTAAAAAGAATAAACGACAGTAGCAAGTACATAAATTAAATGTAGTACACAGAATAAGTTGTCAATGTACAAACAGTCATTGTAGGCTACTATTCTAGACCAATCGAGTGACCTAAATACTAAGCAGTACTAGGGATATGAACACAAGACTTTGTTTATTAGAATATATTGGTTGATGAATAATGTTTAAGAGCCGGTTGCAGTCACAGAGTATTTTGTGGGAACTGGCCCGGGACTATGTCGATTTCGCGGCCCCGCAACAGAGATTTTATTTTTATAAAAAAAACATAGTAACCGTTCAAGATTTTTGTTTCCGTCCCGGCCCTTTAAAAAAACAAGCTTTATTATTTTATGTAACTTTAAAATATTTCCATTACGTAATCTCGTAGATATACACGTTTGAAATTATTAGGGTCATTTTTGTAATTTTGTGTTATAGAGCCAACTAAGTAATTTACATCATGTTTTAATTTTTACTCAGCGGTTGATCATATGGTCAATTTTAATAAAATAAGTTTTTTTCATGGTGTTCTCTTTTGTACTTGTGGATTTCCAGAGGTTAAAAAAGGTCAAAATTAGTGGACCCTTGCCTTAAGGGGATGCATCTCGACATTCATTTTCACTGTTTTTCATACAACCGCTCTTACGCGATTATGACGTTATTACACATTTTTCATTAGATATTTTGGAAACACAGTACCTTGTGGATATTATCTAGGCTTCTATGGAAATCAATTTATAAATTTGTGTAAAACTAATCCAGTTAAGACCTCTGAAAATCTGCTATTTTGCATGAACTTTGACAATTCATAATTTACTCAAAGATTAAAAAAGTCAAAAAAGTAAAACCATACAAGCTAGCAAATTTTATCAAAATTTTAAATAATGACAATATTTTTCAAAAACTTTTAAGGGTTTAAAAAAAAACACGTATTTCCTGGAACAAGTTTTATAAAATATTCGAGTAAATCACGGAATTACCGAATGCTAACAGAGTTTTCAGGCGTTCTCTCTTTTTTCGCGTTGCCTTTTCTTCAACCATCGCGTTGGATTGCGTTAGATGAAGTAACAAGCTTTTAAACCATGCTCGATGTTGACAATAGGCGAGTGGAAAAACAGCCTCTTAAGAGACACGTTTTTGCATATAAGGATAGTGTGTATGCGTGTTTCAAATAAAGGTCTTTGTATATGCTGTTTTATGAAATTGCGCACTTTGAACTATGATATCTTTAGATTGACTTGAAACTATAAGTTCAAATAAACTCTATCTTTAACTAGCTGCTACCATTCGCCCGTGTGATAGTAGAAATTTATCCAAATTGTCCAATTCCACGACATGGTCTTTTTTTTTTTTTTTTTTTTATGGTGGGAAAAAATCATGCATTGACATCCCCTGCCCTTGGGTGGAGCGGGAGATAGTGTCAGACTCTTACTGACTAAAAGACCCACCCCGTTCCTTCTAGCCTTCATACCGGGGCTCGAGCGCCCTTTCGGATAACCCTGGCCCCAGTAGGCTTCGACCCGGCTGGGTCCCTGCTGTTGCTGACAACTCCTTGAGGCGCGCGGGAACAGTGCGCGCCGTCGACGCCTTGGGCTTGGTCCGGACAGTTACCGGACGGCCGGACAGCGAGCTACCCATTGCTCACTGTCCGCAAGCCCGCGCCTACGGTTGCCGGAAATCGGGATCTGAATCCCGGCGGCACGACATGGTCTACCCGTGTGCAAAGTCTAATCGAAATCCGTTCAGCGATTCGATCGTGAAGAAGTAACAAACATATTATATACCTACGCACACGTGTTTATTCCCCAAATCAGCCTAAATCACGCAACGAGGAAGGTTTACGTATATAATTTACACTGTGGTAAGCCAAGACGAGTCATTGGTCTGTAATAAAACACATATTAATTCATTATTGTCATCGCCTATATCTGGCGGTGACTTGAGGGTAATTTCAAGTTGCAAGGTTATTTATAGGAAGTATACGAAGTTTCTACGTGACTATAGGCATGGGTTAAATTTCTAAGCATATAGTGTCACTCCTCAGTACTTATCCTTATTTATGGTTATAGTAATATTTTTGAAAGTTGCATCATAACATACGTACTACTGGACCAGCCTAAATCGGGTCATTAAGACCCCTCTTTGAGGAGTGGCCGGAGAGCCACGGTGACATGGCAAGTTCAGGAGGTTCCTGTTTCGGATTCAGGTGGAAGAAACGCCCACACAATGGTGCAGACCATACGGTGGAGCCACCTCCCGCGAAGCAGTAACGCTAGCGAAAAAGATGGCCGCAGCCGTGAGGGAACAAACAGCCGCCGCGACAGAAGACGTCCCGAGCGTCTGGAGTCGCAAGCGGCCACCGTAAACGTTGGTTTGCGGACGACGAACATTGGATAGATCGCCGTCCGGTAACGACCAAGCCTAAGTCGTTGGAGTCGGCGTATAGAGTTCCACGCGCGCTTCAAAGATATGGCAGCAAAACCGTTTTGGCTCATCTCTTTTTAGATTTAACGAATGCCGTAATTAGGGACAATATACAGACAATGACAGAGCGTTCGCTTGAGGTTTTAATGATTTAATGTAATACAGAATGTGTCCTATCGTGCCTTCCGTCTACTGTATAGTTGTTTGAAAGTTGTCTCCACGAATAGAAATAGAGTTTCTATGTATTTGAAAACCGTCTAAGCAACTGGCGAAACACGAGGCTTATCATGACTCGTCATCATTTCAGCCGAAAAATGTCCATTGTTGCGGACATAGGCCCCTAAGCGTCGCCACAACGACCGATCCTGTGTATCTCGCATTATCAACCATCCTTAACACCCTGTACTTTAAAATAAGGTATTTTTCCTACGGAAGTAGAATCCAAATTAATTTTAAACTAGTAACCTAAGACATAAAATAATATTTAACATTATAATTGAGGGTAGAAAAACTGCATCATCCATGTGATGTTTATGAGGTCTAACCCCAAAATTGTCAAGATTAGGTCTAGGTAAAATTGCAAACATTAAAAATCACGCGGTTTCTGATAAAAGATGATAACCGCTGTATTCATGCCATATTTGGATGTGAAATTAACATGGGTTTGTTAAGGGTTCCGTATATTTTATTCTCTTTTGTCCATGTTCAGACGCTAGTCAAAAAATTAATATCATTGAACTTTGTGAGAAAGTGTGCATCTTTTTTTTATGAATATTTTATATAATCAAAGTACTTCGTGGCTATGCGGCCCACTAAAATGTCTTCTTTAGTTCGTCAAGCTCAAGGTTCACTAAAATCTGTATGATTCCTAAAAAGGACGTTTGTCATCATCTACTTTTCTTTAGACCAATACTGTACTGAATGAATCTGTCTCGGCGGCTATTAGTGAATAGATTTCGTCACGGGAATGATAAGAAAAAAAAAACAGTTTAAATACGATACCAATTATTACGAGCGTGGGTCAAGCACACGAAAGATTAATCAAGGTTGAACACTGACAAAAAATAATAAGAACTTTGGCGACTATATTAGTATAACTTGCCTAAATCAACAGCGACTTCTGTGAAATAGACGACGAGGAGCATACCCGCGGGAAAGCACTAGTGAGAAAATGAAGACATTTCCTGAAATTATCGTCAACCACGTACGCATATTTCCCTATTGTCTGCTTATGAAACTCAAGCACGTAACGCGACCGCAACGTGTCGCCGCAACATTCCTTTGTCAAAGTCTAAATGATGATGACAATGACACCTACGGACCCATAGCAGAAACCTATGGGAATGGCAACTATGGCTAACGGGATCTGTAGCACTTCGTCTACTTCGTACCAATATTTCCACGTTGTCGTCGGAGCCCGGAGGGAATGCATACGTTCCTTGCGGTGCAGATTTTAGGGCACAGAGGGCAAAAAAAGTAGTTGGGATATATCTGTTTGAGGTGCGCGTGCGCAGTTCGTCAACAGACTCTCAGACCTCACAGATGCTCCGAGAGTATCACTTTATACTTGTACTTAAATAAATTTTATTAACTTTTCTCTATTGAGATTGACATCAAATCGACTCTCTAATTTTTCTTTACTCCTCTTCGTTTAAGGAGTCTGGCGTTAAGGATTTTTATTAAAGCTAGTCCAGCTATCCTATATACTCATATATACTGCATTCTTAGAAAGAAAATTTTAAATGTAATGTAAAATGTATTTAATGAAAACTAAAAATTTTGACGAGGATCTCTACAAAATTATGAAGATCTTATCATCTGTATCCATTTTTCTAAAAAAGATGAACCATTTACTAATACAAATGCAAACATTATAATATTTAATGAAGCATTAAAATTACATTTTATCATGACAGGCAGGGTACATACGCTGTTTGCTAAGCTAAACCAACGAGAGTTTGGATAGATAACATACAAAATGATGAGAAAATAAATAAACAAGGCAAGTATTTGGGCCATCATGGACAAAATCGAATTTTATCTAATACCAGTGCAGTGTAATTCACATACGCACTAACATACGCCTATGTTTTAATCGCTTCAACAGCCAAACAGTCTACAGTTTTAATTCATAGGACAAACAATTTGTTTAAACTTTGTCAACACTTTGTTTGCACAAACTGGAAAATTCCAGTGAAGCCTTCGCTCAAAGATTAAATCACCCTCGTGGCACCATTAAGATTGTTATCTACGTGTTCTTTTAGAGACTGCAGCATTGCTGCAACGGTGTTGTCGCTTCTTTTGCTGTTTAGTCCTCTATGTCGTCACGTATTACACTTTAGCTTTAAGTGTTCCATGTTATTATTAAGTCAATATTGTTAGTTAAGTGGCGTCTCTTGCTTGTCGACCTACTAGATTAAATTCATTAGTCTAATCTTCTAAGCTAGTTAAAGTTAGTCATATCCATACTCCCTCACTTTTGTTTGTTGCTACCAATGTTTATAAATACTGCTAACTGCAAGTTGGGTTTTTATTTACCTCTCTAATCATCACCTCATTGTAAGACAGAATATTTTCTATTTGCGTCCCTAAAGTCCTCATCTTAGTTTAAAATTGTTGAAATAAAATATGTCCTTGTCCTGTGCTATTAGACGTTTGATCTTTAATTTAACGGAACACGACCTTCTTTACTTATATTGTAGAAATCCAAATTTTAAGTGCTAAATCAAATGTTTCTTCTATTACTTTTGTAGATCCTTGATCCCAGTCGACCTTTACAAATTTCGTTTCCAAATCTGCTAACTTCGTGATCATATTTACTGAGTTTCATGAATCGTGACGTGGCCTAATAAACGGTCGCTTGATGTTGACAGAATTTGTTTGTATTAATTTGTCTAACAAGCTGTACATGGCTTGCAGGTTTCGAAAAAGTTTAGGAACTGGTTACATCTGGAGGTATATTGCGTCTAACTTATTCGTGTATTTTTATTCACGTTCTTTTGCTTGTGTAAGAATCGTTGTATTATCATCTATTTGATGAATCTCGTTGAAAAACGAATGCAAAAAAATTGCATTTAGCGTTGATGTAAATGATGAGATTGACTGTGTATTAGGAAAATTTTACAAGTGGCACCAGTGACCCAAAAAATGAGACGGAATGGTTCGCATTTTGTATGGTCAAACGAAAGAAAACAGATTGCATGTAAGATGAGAATGTTGAGATAAAAGTGTGGAGAGATGACAATGAATAAAGTTGGAAATGAATATATTAGAGGAAGTTTGAAAGTGTCGCCAGTGACTGAAAAATTGAAATGAAATCGTTTGTCTTGGCATGGTCATGTGAAGAGGAGAGATGAAACGACGATGATGTTGACGAATGGAAAGTGGGAGGCAGGTTAAAGAAAAGATGAATGGATTGTGTGAGGATATGAAAGAAAAGGGTAATAGCGTGAATCGAAATAACATGGGACAAGGGCAGGACGATGATTATGATGCGAGTTTTTTATTGGTTTTAGTAGTTTTTTCTTTGACGCTTTTGCCTCTGCTTCTGCTTCCAATTCCGTTAAATCAGTTGCTATAAAAACTCTGGTTCAATTATATAATCACTTCCGTTACATTACATCCTTAATCCGAACCATGTTTCGTTAAATTAGGCCACAGCTCCGAATGGTGCGTATCAACATATACGTAATCAAACGTCTGACGCACATTTCACTCTTTTCACCTTCAAATAAATAAATATTACCTTCATAAAAATATTTCGAGCTGTTTTCTTTGCATGGGGCTCGTCAGATTTATTTCCGAGTCCGTATTGCATAGATAGCTTTTTGCTGACGTTATTTATGGTAAAGTTGAGATGCCTATAGGTGCTAGTAGGTAGATACAAGTACTTTGTTCAACAATCTATCTGTCTGTTTTATTTTGAATTTATAACAATTCAGAGTTATGGGATTGTTAACAATGGATATGAATCTGCTGTTTTGTTATTTTAGTCGATTTCGTGTTTTGAGCCAGAAAACGTATTATAGTAGATTGTTATACAGGGGCTACAATGACCCATTATATACGAGAGTGTTTTACTTCCGACCTTTAGGGGTGTAAATAGAAACCGAGTTACAATTGGTTTTTAGCACTGTGTGTTACACTTTTAAAACTAGGGATGAAATGTATTTTTTTTTCCCACTCTGGTAAGCTACAATGACGGACTGAGCAATAGGGGGGAAAAAGAATATGGAATACGCTACATAATGCAAGTCTCATACGATTTCTAGAAATATTATATCCGTGGTTTCTGTTACAGGGTTCATGTCATTGTCAGTCTAGCGTATAAATATTAACATTGCCTAGATTTTATCTATAAAAACACTTAGCTAGGTCTTGACGAGGAAGGTCTAAAGCTAACTGCTTTTATGTGTCAATTATCGCTCAACTTGTAGATACCTATAGCAGTAACTATAATAAGAGTGATTACTGTGTCTGCGACCTAGCATAACAACCTAGAATTATGACCATGCTTGACCTAATAAACCAAGAAAATTACTAGGTTTATACCTAGCTTACAACTTAACTTGAAATTGCTGTGTTAATGTCTGTGCTTGAAACTATTAAGATGTGATTGGTGGATTGGGGGCATCGGATGATACCTTTAATGGATGCGCTGACGGTAATGTTAAGGAGAAATTTGTTGGGGTTATTTGAACCTTTAATGATAGAGAGAGGTTAATAACTTAGGTACAAGTATCAATAGCGAAAAACGATAGCTCTTTCTCATGAGCATGGTATGAATTTCTATTCACAAAATGAACCTATCTGGAATATTGCACACCCTAACTTATACATCCAAATTAGAAAATTAAATTTCAATCATAATTCAAGCACTGAAGTTTTAAAAATAGTTATCTTTATTGGTAAGGTGTTAGTGCAAGATGAGTGACAGGAGAGAATGAAAGCAAAAACCGTGATCAGAACCATTGATCAAATTAATGGAACAGTGAACAGAAGACTAAAAAAGAATTAGTGGCCCAGTGGTAACTAACGGCTCCGAAATCCACTCAAGAAATGTAGCTGCAATACTATACTTATTCTGGAGCTGCAACTCTAAATTGTTTTATTACTTAGCGTGGGTAAAAATATTTTAGATCATCAGGAATTCAAATCGTAACTACTGCAGCTAAAATTATCAAGCATGGAGTTGATATAACCTTCAGTGTCCTTATGCTGCTGAAGATCAAAGTCCGAACAAACTCGATGTTCTTGCGTAAGCGAGCTGGGGAAATATTTGCCGCCATTAAAGAGTTCAATTTTATTATCCTAGCATTTATTTATTCAAATATTTTTATAGGTGAATATAAAACGTCAGAAGCTAGTGCATGGTTCTAATTTCGTCGTTTCCTATGGAGAAGTACCGGCAAGAAACTCCTATTCTTTTAAAAAAATGTAAAACAGTATTAATTGATATTATGTAAAGACAAGTACGAATCCTCAAGTTCTTCGGGCATATCACCCGTAACGAGGACTCGATGGACGATTTGGTGGTGCAAGGAAAAGTCGAGGGCAAAAGATCTCGTGGACGCTCTCCAACACGGTGGATGGACCTCATCAAAACGGTGATGCAGCGCACCATAAAGGCTCCCAAGGCTCCCAAGACGCCAAACACAGAGCTGCATAGCGTCGTATCGCGAGAGAGGCGGTGGTGCGGGACTCGACCGAGACATGACCACGATCACTCTGTCAAGAGTGCACGACTGAGAAGAAAAAATTTAACACAGTGTAGACCAGTCAATATTGTACCCAAATGCCCGATAAATATAATCATAATTCAACAATGTATTCATTTATACTTCATTGTACATCATGATTATAACACCTTAAACAAGAAAACACACAATTGACAGCCTTATCGCATCCTGTGATCTCTTCCAGGCAACCTGGAATGGGTAGCGATTGTCTGAATTCAAAATGGAGTGACACTTGATGCAAAATAGTATATTTTGATACAAGTGGAGAAAGTATGTCATTGCGACCGAGGTCGAATTCGCCCCAACCAAAGGTGAGGGTTTTATGGAGCCGAGTGCTGTAATGACAAATTTTCACGTTTTTTGGTTTTAGTCAGTAAAAAGCTGACTTTCACTCTCGTTTCACCGAGAGCAGGACGACTTATTTGATGATTTCCAACCACAAAAAAAATATGGCACCTTTATTTAGCAATCACTAAAGTTATAATAAATTTTTATTACCAAAAGTAATGTAGAAGAGCAATAAAACAAGAAAAGGATTATAATTACGATATGACTTAAGTTAATGAGTAGATATTAAATCGTAAAGATAGTCGTAAGATAATATAGTAGTTAATCATATTGCAGCTAGAACTTCATAAAAGATCATATATGTTTTATTACCATTGAGTAATTAGACGCAGTAGGTGTGAAATGTTTTGAAATAGGAGGCTGCCTTCAAGAGACAAAGGTTATAATCTAAACTGTCAGTGTCAATATTTCACAACGACTGTGACTCTTGAATGCGGCAGCATTTCTGAAATGGACTTGAGGACTTGAGGCAATTGAGAAGCGAGCCAGAAGGATAACTGGCAATGATGCACTCGACGAGTCGAGGCTTCAAGGTCTCTGAGCTGCTAGCCTGTCGGTTTTCTACCGATTGCATGTCGGGGAGTGTGCATCGGAATTGCATAAACTAATTCCGCCTAACCCGTTCCATCATCGGACCACCAGACGTATGGCGATGCGCCACCGGTACATGGTGGACATCCCACCTACACGCTCAAAACGTTTTGGGAACACATTAATTGTGCGTACAGCTGGAGAGCGGAATTCCTTGCCGGGGTCTGTGTTTCCTGATGGCTACAACCCGGGAATCTTTAAGTCAAGAGTGAATAGGTTACTTCTAGGTAAGCGCGTTCCATCGTCGACCGCATCGTCGCTTTCCATCAGGTAAGATAGAGGCCAAGTGCGAACCTATCAACAATTTGATTATTTTTATTGTGATTTTGGGACGACACGGCTGTCGAGCTTCAAATATTCGTATAGTCTACTGGTTACTGGATCTGGGTATCTTGTGTAAATGACTTTTACATATTTATGAACGCATCCACGATTCAGGAGTTATTCTTAATTTGGGGCAACATTAAAATAATCTTGATTCAATGTTAAATAATGTTTTTATAACCAATTTATTCGTCCTTGAAACTCCCAAAAAGTGTAGAAAACAAAAGACGTCTGCACGTTAGTGCGTCTGTAATGGATCACAATGTTTCACTAGCTGACTGATCAAGGCCGAACCGTTGACTATGTGACCATACAAATTAAAATGCAGGAAATATCAGCCACGGCTGTTTATTAAATATTCCGCCAGTTTCAATGCCAAGTGACGCAGTGAATGTCTGAATAGTCCTATTTGACATTATTAAATGACGAATTTATTGTCAATCTGTCTGTAATTTGTTGAACAATTACTTCTTGTTGAAAAATATTGGACTACTGAAAAAGTCCTGTGTGCTTTTTTTATTTTATGTTTTTATGTGTTCGGCCACACTGGCAGCGCGGTGCAGGGAACGGCGCGGTTCTCTTGGCCAGGCTGACAGCACGGTGCAGGAATATTGCGGCTGCAGGGACAGGGTTACCGCTCTTCGCCCGTGCACTCACTGTGGCCACTTGTATAAACGACCTATGGTATGAGTTGCCCGCGCGCTTCCCGCGTTGAACAACCCACGCCGTTTTCTGCCCCCGCTTGACCACTATGGACACTCAAATGAAGTTCTTATGTTTGAAATTGCTGGTCTTCTGGTATTCCAGTCGGGCCAAACACTATGTCTTACTTTAACCAGCAACATGGCCAGATACAACATGCAAATAGGTTTAAATTTTCTGATTAACTAACTGGCGTTTTGGCGATGACGATTTAATGGTGTTTGTAAATAGTTTAGTTGATACAAATGGATTGAGATTGTACTGTACAGTTTACAAAGAAACTTACACCCGAGATAAAAAGTACGATACCCTATATTCTATTCCAGGCCATGTTCTATCTGTGTACAGAATTTTATCAAAATCCGTTCAGCCGTTTGAGCGTGACGGATGACAAACAATACACACATATTACAAACTTGCACTATGAATTTATATTAGTGTAACATGACAGTGCAGCAGTGTGAAAAGACCAAGACTGGAAAAATGAAAAAAAAAAAAATGTTTAACACTTTTTCATTGGGTATGCATTTTGCATTTCCGGATGACATAAATTCAGGTGGCGTTGTATTTAAATTGTGCAAAATACAGAAAGGAAAACAGTATAGTATGTTTGTGCGTTATATAACTACATTATGTATTTAGTAAGTAACTTAGTAATAAGTTCTTATTTAGTATTTTATTAAGCGTTTCGTTACTTATTAGTCTTGCAATAGTTATTTTCCTTATTATGCTTGTTTAGATGACGTCAATCAGCTAAGCATATAAGTATGTAATGTAAATGTTAATTTCTTTATGTACGAGTATTATATTACCCAATCACGTAATTTTATGAGTAAGTTTATTGTGAAAATAATCAAATATTAATATTACACAAGTTTCAAACAACGCCATTGATTCCCAAACTAAGCAGAGCTTGTGGTAAGAGTACTAGACAACTGATAAAGATACTTATATATTTCTAAATACATACATACATACATATTATAGATAAATTACACCCAGACAGAACAAATGATCATGTTCATCACACAAACATTTGTCCTGGGTGGGGATCGAACCAACGACCTCCGGCATAGCAGTCATGGCCATCATTAGACCAACAGACCAGGCGTTTGGAACTGATGTCTGAAGAATACTTTAAAAATATTTCTTATTGAAGGTAAACTTTACTTAACTACTTATCACTCAGGCCCTATAGTCTGTCTAATAAGTCAACCGACTTGGGAATTTTGTATAATATTTAATCATTTAAAAAATACTTATATTCGATACTTTTCATAAGGTTCTTCGGTTAGTAAACAATGATCTCTATCTCTTAATCAACCTTGATTATTGAACCCGTGTTGGCTACACTAGATTTCATTAAATCCTAATAATTACCCAAGCCGTTTAAATTATTAGACAGACTCTATTTAACAATTTGACTGAAAATACACTTTCATGGCCTCAAATAAAATGAAAAAAAAAGAACAAAAGAACAATGAAATTCCTAATTTAAATTTCAAATTACGCCACAACTTACGACAAACAGTAAACGCCAACGTCACGCGCATTTAAAACGTTCTCTTTAGTTCTAGAACATCGGATATGCAAGTGATAGTATGACGGCCAAGCCCCCAGTTGTTGCTTAACCCGCCAGTGCGGCTGGTTGCTGATTCGCAGTCGAGTCGCGCGGCCGTGGGTGTGGCTGACCCGCCCGCGTGACGTCAGCATAATAAGCGAACGTGACCTTTGTCAGTTGTTGCTAGTACTCAGTATTATTGCGTTTGTATATTTAGGTGTGCGTACGGCAGGAAGGGGGTTAAAATTTTGTTTGGAACGTAGTTGGGTTTCCACGAGGAAAAGTGTTTGATTGCGAGAGTCCTTCGGTATTTTTGGACAGAAATAGAGCTTTATACTAAAAGTTACGGTTACGTCATTCCCTATTGCCAAAATAATCGGCGGAAATATTTGATCCTGAGGAACAATAGAAGTTCGGAGACAGCTCCCACGCGGACAAAAAAAACTGTCATGCTTGTCCATTTTGATACAACTCCTAATCTAACTATAGATTAAGTTGGAATGGCAGTTTTTGATGTTCATTTAAAACGTTTCTTTTTTTTTTTATCCCTCGCTCTTGGACGGAGCGGGAGATAGTGTCCTGCTTTTACGGTTTGGTGACAACTCCTTGAGGCGTGCGTGGAACAATACGTGCCGTCGGCGTCTTGGGCTCGGTAGCGGACGGTCGGACGGCGAGCTACCCATTACTCGTCCGCAAGCCCTTGCGTACGGTGGCCGGAAATCGGCATCAGAATTCCGGCGGCAGCTGGGGCGTGAGCGCCGTTGCCCCACGCGTGCAGTTTCCTCCTTTGCTAGCATTACCTACTGCTTCGCAGAAGAAGGCGACCGCCTGAGCCTTCTTTATAATGATTTCACGATTTTTTAACGCTAAGTTTGACTGGCACTGAATGTCGCATTTAGTGTTCTATATTATATGCATTGAAGTAAAAAATAAGTAAAGAATTCCTTATTTAAATGCAAATTGCAACATAATAACAACGTTAACTAAAGAAGCTGCATAATAAACACCTGCGTAAACGCATGTCTGCAGAATGACGCGTTACTGTAGACTTTTCTATTCTGATCTGTAAACAATATGCTCTCTTTACAGAGATAAATCTTTCGAATTAATTAATGTTCTTCATGTTTACGTTAAAGAAAGGTTAGATATTGCTAGCTAGTGTTTTAGGAAATATTAAATAACCCCCTCCTGCTTTGGGCGGAGTGCATCGACGCCGGAGTCGCTAGCTTGTCGGTTTTCTACCGGTTGCATTTTGGGGAGTGTGCGTCGTAATTGCATAACCTAATTTCATATATACTTAATTTAAACTAAATACATTACATTATACACCTAATTCCATTAAGCCCGTGCCACCATCGGACCACCAGACGTATGACGATGCACCATCAGTACATGGTGGACATCTTACCCAAACACAAAAAAAAAAAAATTAGGAACACATTCATTGTGCATACAGCTAAGGAGCGGAATTCCCTGTCGGAGTCTGTGTTTCTTGATAGCTTGTAGCTATCAGGGGATCTTTAAGTCAAGGTTGGTTCTAGACAAGCGTGCTCCATCGTCGACCAAATCGTCGCTTTCATCAAATGAGATAGTAGTTAAGCGCGAGTCTTTCAACAGTAAAACAAAAAAAATTGCTTGCTTAGATCTTGGAGAAGGTTTTTGGGTGAAAGTACGTTCCCTTGTAATAATTATGAAGAATCCGCTTCCGGAACCTAGTCTGTATATATAAAAGGTTAAGTCTTGACTCAGTCACTGACTAATCAATGGCCAGCTCAAACCTTTGGACTTTGGAGCCATGGGTGATGCGAAAGAGATCCCCGGGCCCTGGAACAATGGCAAAGAAGGAACAGGAGTGGGCTTTTAGTCAGTAAAAGTCTGACACTATCTCCCGCTTCGCCCAAGAGCTTGGGATATATTAGGGTCATTTCACGCAGGCTCATTTTTTGCTAATTTCGGTGGTATTTTTTATTTGTAGGTTTTTAGATGAAAAAATTAACTTGTCTTATTCTAGAACACGATAACTGAAACTTATGTTCTAGAATAAGATAAGTTAATTTTTTCATCTAAAAACCTACAAATACAAAATACCACCGAAATTTTCTTCCATTAGACGATTTTGCCACCTAAAAAAACCTTGGACTTAAAATGTTAGAAATTATGCACCTTTATACATACCTACATTCCTTTTATCTACACTAAAATTATAAAGAAGGAATTTTTTTATTTTTGTCTGTATGTTTGTAATGAATAAACTCAAAAACTACTGTGCCGATTTCAAAAATTCTTTCACCATTGGAAAGCTACATTCACCCGGAGTAACATAGGCTATATTTATTGCCCGTGCGACGCCGGTACGGGCTGCTAGTGATATATAAAAAGAATAAGAAAGAATTTTTCAAAATTCGGGTGAAAAAATGGAACGGGTATCCAAGGTCTGTAAACGTAATTTTACGCAGGCGAAGCTGCTGGCAGTACCTAGAATTAAATAAAACTCAGAATTGTAGTTACTGATGTATCTCCTTGAAGATTTTAGACTTAAACTAACACATTAACAAGGCCATACACACAAGGCCACTTGTCAACTACGCTTCAAACCCGGTTTCACGCGAGTCGCGAGAGTGACGTATTTTTTCGCGTAAAATCAAACGATTGTACGTTGCCCAAGAATTTATATTTAGCCTTTGTTTTTCATAGGGAACCGGGAAGAGATTCAGGGTCATACCTAGTAAACTATTTTCGTGTCGATAGTGTTGATAATAGATTGGGACCTATTACGTGAATTATACCACGTTGTTTTCAATACTTCTTGAATTGAAATCAGGAAGAAAGTAGGACTGGGCTAGACAAGTAGACATGCCTACTGAATGCCGATAGATTGGTAGATCATCATCATCATCATCTTCCAGCCCTTGTTCCGTTTAATTTGGGGTCGGCGCAACACGTTATCACTAACTCCCTTTTCGTTCATATCATTTCTCACACAATCCATGCATCTTTTCTTTGGCCTTCCTCTCCCTCTCCACCCACTCCGTATCCACATGTAAATTCAGAACTCTTTTAGCAACATGCGTTTCATCCCTCCCCTTTACATGACCATACCAAGACAAACGATTTTCTTTCAACTTTTCAGTCACTGGCACCTCGTTCAGACTTCCCCTAATATACTCATTTCTCACTTTATCCATTCTCGTTATACCATACATCTTAACATTCTCATCTCCGCTCCATGCAATCTTTTTTCATCCGTCTATTTCACAGCCCAACATTCTGATCCATACAGTATGACAGGCGTTATCACGAACTGTGGTAGATCCATAAAACACAAAAGTGGTACCCTATGATAAGACAGGGTACTGGCTCACCAGAAAATAGATGGCAGGACGGCTTAGATGAATTCCTTAGGAAAGTAACTTTTCCATTTATTTTAGTCTATGTAGTCTTCTTCTTTCGCGTCGATTTGACTCAAATTTGGTCAGACCAACATTTAGCCACCTTTTTTTTTTTTTTTTATGGTGGGAAAAAATCATGCATTGACATCCCCCGCTCTTGGGCGGAGCGGGAGATAGTGTCAGACTCTTACTGACTAAAAGACCCACCCCGTTCCTTCTAGCCTTCATACCGGGGCTCGAGTGCCCTTTCGGATAACCACTAACATTTAGCCACCTGAACTGCTCTGTCATTGGCCTCGCCATAGTCATAAGTCGTGGAAGGTGCAGGTAGGTGTGCAAGCTGGGCAGGAAAGGGGGTGACGCATATCCTGGGAAGAGGTTCCCCACTAGCACCGAAATTGCGATGAGGTATTTAAGCTTTAAGTACTTACCTATATAGATTTCATGTCAAGATAGTTAGTTGGTTTGGATGAATAGGCTCTAGAGCTCTTCACCATCAACGATTGCATCACTGCATAGTGCTTATGCCATTAGGTGGGTTCACAGTCAAGCATTAGTTTTAAAATAAAAAAAAAGTTGTTTTCAGTCAGTTTTTCACCAGTTCTCTTTGGTTGTTTTTCACAATAGAATAGAATAAACTTTATTGTACACCAAAAAGTAATACAGCTTATACAAAAACTTAAATTAACGGGCACAGCGGCGGTCTTATCGCTGAGAGCGATCTCTTCGAGACACCCTTAGGATGGATAAGAACTTAAAATAATACAGGGCGTAGTCTGTGGTGTACTGCTAACAAATTGATCAAACTCTATTTAAAACATAATACATAATTATATATATATATATACATACATACATAATATACACAAACACAATTTTCTTTTGTAAAAATTTTGAATAAGCGCCGTCTGGTGACAATAACGGAAAACCTTTTTTTTTTATACTGTTTGACTTTCGAATAAGCTAGCAGCCCTAGAGCAAGTTATTCCCTTTCTTAGCGGTGGTAAATCAATCAATGATTGCTTCCGCTTTATGGTAGAACGAAAAGGCGTGTCAGACTTTTACTGACTAAAACCCACCTGTGTTCTTATTGCCCTTCATGTTCTAGGGCCACGGACACTCTTTTAAAATGTCCCCGCAGCCCGATTTATTCCTTAAACGATTGCTATCTGGTAGAACCGTCGGCGTCGTTCAGACCATTACATGCGCATTAAATGACGTAATTATAATAATATTTTTATGGCTTCTCATTTATAAATATGACTAAAGCGAAACGGTTACATAAATGTGAATTACGCGTCAATCTTAGAGAGAGACGTACAATATCATGATCTTAATAGATAAATATTTTTGAGTGGTGTTTGTAAAGTCCTGTAAACCTCCGTTGAAAAAGGAGGATACTCCGATCAGACTGGTCTTGCGTCTAGTCCGAGCGACTGCCCGATGGTAGATTTAGGACTGTTGTATAATGTTCTAATAGCGCGGACAGCTCTGATACTCTGCTGTTCCGATTACCAAAATGCTTCTTTGCTTTTTTTTTTTGAATTCACTTATACGGCTTATCTATGAATATATTCAGGAAGATAAAAAAAAAATAGGTATTCCTTTTGTTCCTATGCGATAAAGTATCGCACTGTTCGCAAAGTTTATTCACTATATAGAATAATAACACTAATAATATAAAGGCGAAAGTTTGTGAGTATTTGTATGTTTGTCACTTCATCATGCTCGAATGCTCGAACGACTGAACGGAATTCGATGAAACTTGGCACACGG
Organism: Mythimna ferrago; assembly: GCA_910589285.2. Taxonomy (NCBI): domain Eukaryota; kingdom Metazoa; phylum Arthropoda; class Insecta; order Lepidoptera; family Noctuidae; genus Mythimna; species Mythimna ferrago. The sequence continues at coordinate 14,098,574 of OU342690.1, read as the reverse complement.
GTAGACCAAGTTCCGGAATAGCACATAGGATACTTTTATCCCGAGAATATGTTCCCAGGTAATAATTTTCGATCATGCGGGTGAAGTCGGTGGCAGCAGCTAATATAATATGCAAAGTTAATGTAACGTTGAACTTTGGTTATCTAGCATTTATTTATAATTAATAAACAAGTTTTTAATTAAAATATTGTTTTCATAGCAAGCTTTTATAGCACGGTATAATACTTATATAATTAATACTCGTCAAGACGAATCATACGAGCCCAAATTCGATGGGGTTGTGTCGTTTAACTACCAAGCTCCTATAGCCACCTTCCGGTTCCATCGTCAGATCAGCTCTATGTCATAATAATTTTGCATTGTCATCTGATTTACACATGCAAGCAAAATTTCAGCTCAATCGGTGACCGGGGAGTGGATCAAATTTAATTTGCAAGATTTGATGACAGACATACATCGGGACAGGTGGAACTAAATACAAGCTTGTAAAAACAGGTTTTTTTAATGATAATGTTGCAGCGATTGATGGTACCGAATTTCCAAGAGTCGGGTAAAGATAGTGCAATATCTATCACCTGATCTTAAAAGATAAAAATCTTTTTGCATTCTAATGAACCCATTTTTATCGGCAGACGATCTGTCTCAAACAAGGTAAAATCATAAATCAGCAATCAAGTGAACAAAGAAATTGCAAAAACGAATTGTAAACGTGGAGCGTACTGAGTCTCTAGTTCTGGCCACTTACAACAAAATAATTAATAAACAATGATACGAGTAGAATTCGAAAAAAAGTAACTAAGTAAAACCCGACTACGATAAAAAAAGACGCTGAAAAAGTATGAAACAAGATTTTCAGGATGCTGAAATAAACAAGGTAACTGGACAAGAACAGAACAAAAAACAAAACCGCAGTCACACGTTATAGTTACCAACCGAAACACTTTAATAAATCCTTCAGTGTCTTTCCCAAATGTCAAAACGGACCTATTATTTTTTAAAGACTTTAGTAAACAAAGAAAGAACTTTTAAAATAAAAAATATCTTCATCAACAATGAAGCTTTAAAGTTGCTAATAAGAAAGAGAAGTCCGGTATGGAATTTAACGTCAAAGTTCATCATACGGCCGCCATTGAAAACGGCGTCTTGGCGAAAGAGATACATTTGTTTGAAATTGATTATCTCGTTTGTTTTTCCAACAATCATCATCATCATCATATCAGCCGAAAGACGTCCACTGTTGGACATAGGCCTCTCCAAGCGTCGCCAAAGCGACCGGTCCTGTACGTCACGCATCCATCGGATTCCCGCAACCCTGACCAACAATATTGATATAGTTTTCGCAGTTAGCATTCTTTTTTAAGCTATTGCATAGCTTCTATCGCGGGCCTTGAGCGTGGAGACCGAATCCAGAAATTCCGTAACGAAAATAACCTAACACCCCCCACTCATTTGTTTTTTGAGCGTGGTGGGTGACCGATAAGAAAACAAATGTGTGAACAATCAATCAAAATTCAATTCAATGTGTGAAAGTGTAACTTCAATTAATATCAAAGAAAAAAAAACAAAGATAAAACATACTGCATATATAAAATAAATAAATAATTATAATTGCATAAGTTGATAAAAATGCTATGCAATAGCTTTACCGCGGCAGTCCCCGAGTGCCACACGTCTTTTTTTGTAAATCTATCTATTTAAAAGATACTGACTGACATGTGACATGCACAGCCAAAACTACTAGGACAAGGAGCGTGAAATTGTGTACATAGTTTCCTTTTATGACGTAGACGAGCACTAAGAGGGCATTTTCTAAAATTCACCCCCTAAAGGGATCATATGGGGTTCCAAAGTTTGTATGGAGGAATCACTTTCATCCAGCGAAGCCGCTGGCAGAAGCTAGTTTATTAATAAAGTGCAGTAATTTTTTTTTATATACATGTTCCCTAAAGTTTGTTGAGTTTTGCACTTAGCAACACATTTAACCTTTCATTTTTATTTATGTAGATTCCTGACCACTTTAAAAAGAAATAAGTTTAATGAACTGCACGGCAGCCATTTTAAAATTCTTTTTTGCACTGGTTTTCTTGTTCAAAGTCACAAATAGGAAGGATTACCTACATTAAACCAGTTTTATAGTGCGGGCGACAATCTCGAAGCTCAAAGTTACTTCCGTGCATAATATTTACAAACTACATATTTCCGTAAAAGCTGTAATCAAATTAATTTAATTTTAATATCCAAGTATCGTCGCACAATGTGACCTCGACCTCATATGTCTTTATGTAATTTTTGCCAACAATGGCCCATGATGGAAGCCTCGCAAGTATCGTATGGACGAATTAATAAAGTAGTTTGTAATCTGTAGTCGTATGCCTCTAAATCGGCCAACAATGGCTGATTTAGAGGCATAGACAAACGACTAACGTTAAAGAACTATGGACAACTATTAAAATTAAAAAAATCGATTGTCTTAGGGTAGGGTGATACCCGGCTATCGTAGGCGCGGGCTTGCAGACGGCGAGCAATGGGTAGCTCGCCATCAGAAGAGGACCAAACCCAGGTCCAATTTAAACCGACTGACATAAGCTCAACTGTTTTCAGATGATCCTTTTGCTTTTTTTAAAGAGGGAAATAAGAAGAATAAATGACAGAAATCTCGCAACTCTGGACTGTAGTGGTAAATGGCACACATCGTCAAAAAGAAAAAATCTTCGCCTAGTGTTTGTACTAACTAACAATCTATGGTAATAAATCCGTTTGTTTGTTTAAGGACCAGATGGTCGCCAAACAGTATTAAAAAAAAAATACTTGTTCGAATTTCAAAAAATCCGTCACTGAGAGAAAGCTACATAAAACCACGATTACACGAGCTTCTTTTTATCCCGAAAAAATACACGGTTTTTGTAGCCACGGAGAGTCGATGGGAAATACAGTAAATATTATAATATTACTCGAATCCTTTGTTGTATAAAATTAATTTGGGTTTTAACAAGAGAAATATATTAATGATTAAAGTTGAACAGGAAAATAAACGGCAATATTTCATGGAAGGAAATAACTTTTTTCATTAACTTTGTAAAATAAGTCTAATCATGGGTTAGCCTTCACATTTCGAATGCCACCATGGCGACGGGCGACCGTAATTTGTTCCCAAGAAAAATGTCGGTACTCAACTCAAATGTAACGTAGATATTTTATAAAAGGCGAAGCCCTAACATTACCGCCAAGACTAGTTTCGCAATTACATGTGTAGGTTCCATGAAAGAAGACAGATACATAAATACTATCAACAAATCACAGACGCACCTAGCAACGCAGACAGAAACAGGTCACAGGACTAGAGATAAACCTCAGCAGGTTGACGCACTACCTGAAAGTTTGACCTTAGACAAACATTCATAAATGATAACAGTCTAGCAAAATATGTTTTTTGTCTGTACAATACTGACCTGTCATTGTCACGTGCGCAAAGGTTCACACCACTCCTGATTGGAATTAAAAATAAAAAGGCTGAATGCGACGCGTTCGCTTTGCCCGACACGGAACACTGTTGAAGAAAAAAGCGCGGGAGCGTCCGGCGTTCAGTCACTCCAAGCAACGGGTCAGTGTGTGCCCGCCGTTCATAGGGGTTGCACGGCTCTTCGTCGTATTTACGCGATTAAATAATATTTTCGTACTGTGAAAACTTTATAATCTTATATACGTGTGGTGTTTATTTTTGTCTGCAACGCCAGGAACCAGATTCGTGATACAAAGGATTTCTTGATTCATATCGGTGAGATTAAATTTTATTAATATTTATTTTAGGTTATATTATTTATGGGATACAGTTATCTCTGTTCAATTTATAAATATTTGAAAGAATATAATTTCTCTCAAAAGCTTTAGATACTAAAATCCTAAATTCTACGTGCACATGCTAATGATTTTAATTTACATACAAATATCGTAGCATGTGTAACTGTAGCGTGAAGTTAAAATGTCGAAAAAAAATGTTTTACGACTGGACGATAGTAAAATAAAATAAACAAAGAAGATAAAAATGCCATATTCTCCAATCGAAGCAGTATTATCAATGGTAAACGATACAATAAATTAAATATTACAGCACAAAACGATAAAAATACAAGACAAAATAAAACTAGTAGTAACTGCTACTGCTACTGTCTGGTTAACGAAAACTAATTAAGTATAAAGAAAAACAAAAGAATGTACAAAACCACTTTACATACAATCAATCATGACTTCGATATTTTTTTCGTTGAAATTAACGTCAGACACTATTTAATATTCAACAGGCGAAGACGTAAAAACTAGATAAATAATTCCAAACGTATTTAAATAAGTTGAATATATAAATACATAAATAAATACACTTTTATAAATATATTTTTGACTAATATATAATCATTAAGAAGAGAACAAGAAAAAATGTCAGTGGACTTTATTAATGATTCTACAATATTGCAGGTGGTTTTTAGTTTTGATGAAAGAAATCCATAAAAACTAAAGACAGAACTTATCTTGATAAAATAACAGTTACAATAATCAGAATCAGTAAACATATAACAAATCGCACTATGAAGTTACTAACTAAAACAATCCTTGACGATATTACGCATAAACGGAAAACCTACTACTCGATACGACTGCCGACCGTATAAGGCAAACATTTTAATGAAATATGTTCACATAATTATGTCCCTGACATTGTGCCTCATAATATTATCCTTATTGAAACTGTGTGTTACCATATATTTTGACGATAAAAGTCAATTTTATCATGATATATTTAATCTAAGCCAAGAGAACTTTATAATAGTCGTTGCAGTTATAATAATGATTTAAATAATAACAAGAGCAAAATTTTCTTAATAGATAAAGCTTCACCTTCATTGAAATTATCGTCAACGAGGTGTAGGTGTACTATGTGGGTGCTTAATCTGGAAGTTTTTTCTGTTTCATACTAATCAGCAATAAATAATCAGTAAAAACCATATCTTTTTGCTCTACTCTTTGTATTTCCTCTAAAGTTCAATGTCTGGCTCAATTTTGACAGTACGATTATCTTGAAAAATCTAATCTGATCAAAATTACACGTACAGCTATCAACTTATTGCCAATCATGTTTCTTTGTCTGCAAAAACAAAATGCTTTAAACTCTACAAATTTTTGATAGCAGTGTGAACCTAAAATAAGTAAACTATGTTTGGACGATACCGCAGAAGCCATAATCTTCGGGATTAACTCTCTTCACTTCTACAGTATTGATAAACAAATAAAATTGGATCTAGGTCAGGCTTCAGGCGCGACTGCGTAAACCAGTGAAGAAAATTAATTGGAGGAAAGCTGCAAAACTTTCAGCTAAATTTAAGCGAACATACTATATAGGTACATATACTACTTCTACCAGTGGCTTCGCCCTCGTGATAGTTATCTCAAGGGAATATAGTGCCGGTATAAAAAGTCTATCCAAATTTCAATCAAATCCGATCAGGAGTTTAAGTGTGAAGGAGCCACAAATATTCACACAAAAATACATATTATATATATGCCACATAAACTTTCGTCATTATAATGTTACTGCATATGTTCGCATATTGCATTATAAAGGCGTTTGTTATTAAATTCTACTATAACTGTGTTGAAATCGTACCAAAGAAGAATAATATTTTTAGTGTTTGTAAGAAGTCTCGCTTGTTCAGAGACGATACCGAATGTTTGGGTTTACCACCGAGTGTCATCTTTCCACTAGAATTTCAAATCCATACTCATCTTTTCTTCAGATTTTAGAAAACGTTATCTGTTGTTCAAACAGAGTTTAACTCAGATCTTAATTCCAGTATCTTTACGACTTTTTTTACACTGCACAGAATCAAGGTTACAAGATAACTCCTTTAGAATCGTAACTTTTATTTGCTTAGATTATACAAAGAAATGAAAAACAGGGGTGCTTAGACCGAATGACATACGCTGACCCAATAAACAGACAATGACTGGATGCCCTGTTTTACCTTCCAACTCGATATCGTCTGAACAAATAACATATGTTTGTTAAAAACAATCAATTCATTGATTGTATGGCCAAGGAACAAAGTTTGATTCAGATTTTTACCGTTACATTTTAATAATTTTGGGAAAACTCTGATTAGAATACACGTGCCATTCTGAATTGTTTAAAATTTAGACACACCAGAAAATTCTTAATCACGTCAATATTTCACACTTAGCATTTTTCTTTATTCGTATTCATGACTAAATGACATGAGCGGAAGTCTGAAAGGCGTTGAAAGAGGTGTGTCAAAATGACATTGAAAGTATAAGTCGAACATATTATCATAAAATTTACCTTACCATTAATGAGGTATGCTGAAAGAAATGAATAACTAATTTCCAAATGAGAATAACATATCATCATCATCATAATATATCATCATCATCATATCAACCGAAAGACGCCCACTGTTGGACATAGGCCTCCCCCAAGCGTCGCCACAACGACCGCCACACACAATTCCTTATGTATAAAGATTTATTTGAATTTTTGAATTTAGAGTTCCGGGTCAATCAATACTTCAAAAAATGTCAATTCCTTGAATAAAGATCTAATAAATTGATATTTGATGTATTAATCGAATATATCTGGTATTTTTAACAAAATACTGCTATACTATGATTGAAACTAAATGCTTAAAGGTGATTCGGAAAAGGTCAATGCGATACATTGCTCCCAGTCCCATACAATTCTGTGCACTGATTTTAATGCATTAGCATGAACTGTTAGGAAGTTATATTGGGCGATCTACGATGGTTTGGACGGCCACTTCGTTGATATTAATCGTTGAGTTGACTTTGTATATGCTAAATGATATTTATTCTGCATTATGGTTCAGACTTCCTGTAATTCGCAGTTTCATGACATGACTTGCATGTAAGACGACGTTCGACTCTTACGCGGGTTTTTTATGCGGGATTGTTCGAAAGATTTTCCGCAGCCTTAGAACACAAATGAAGGAACACAGACGGGTTTTAGTCTTTAAAATTCTGATACTTCACTTGGTGCAGGAGCAGTTATTTGTTGATTTCCCACCTGTTCGTTCAGTGCGACTTTTGCGATCCGGGGCCGCGGTAATTCTTCTGGGCAATCTCACAAATAAAATATGTTACGTGTAGAAATGGAAAGTATCTAAATTACTACATAGAATATGGAATGTACATTGTTAAACGTGGAATTAAACCGTAAAATATGCAAACTATAATAACTGCTTATCATTTAAAAATTCTTACGACAGTGTGACCAATTTATGAAAATGTATGGTTTCGTCATATGACTTCCAAATGTAAAGTGCATTGAAAGTTACGTTCATATCTTTTGTTGAAAGATAATATTACGTTTCGAGTTATAAACCTTCTGAAGCTGACTCACTGGCAGCCGGTGGATATTTTGAGAAGCCAGATATTAATCAATCTTTTGTGCATTATAATTTGCACGAAGACGATAGTCAGGTTTAAGAAAGCATTGAACTCCACGATGAATTAGTTTACAACAATTTGAAAGGAGTGTACTTGTGGAGGTTAAAATTTTATGAGTCGCTAGATGCTGCTCGCGTGAAAGTTGAAAATTGTCCTAAGGAAATACATCCTCGGGATAAAAAGCGTATCCTATGTGCTATTTTTGGATATGGTGTACCCATGTGCCAAATGTGGTTACCGAGACAAGCTCGGAATTAGTACCTTGTGGCATTCCATAATATATTGAGATATTAGCTTCTGACAGCGGCTTCGCCCGCGTGAAAATAGGTTTTCCCATACAAGGGGTGAATTTAGGAAAACCCTTTTTTAGTGGCGCCTATATAACTAAAAGAAGAATTGTGTAAATTTTCACTTTTCTAGACCCAGTAGTATCGGCTGTGCTTGGATGTCAGTCAGTTTCTCCTTTTATTATAAACTAGCTTTTGCCCGCGCGGCTTCGCTCCCGCTCTTCCCTACTTCAGCCTACTATACCCTACTCTACCCTACCCTACTCTACTCTACTCTACCCTACTCCACCCTACTCTACCCTACCCTACTCTACTCTACCCTACTCTATCCTACTCTACCCTACCCTACTCTACTCTACTCTACCCTACCCTACTCTACTCTACCCTACTCTACCCTACCCTACTCTACTCTACCCTACTATACCCTACCCTACACTACTCAAAAAAAAAAAAAAAGTAGGTCTTATGTCCGTCTCCTGGTTTTAAGCTACCTCCCCACCAATTTTCAGCCAAATCGGTTCAGCCGTTCTTGAGTTATAAGTGGTGTAACTAACACGACTTTCTTTTATATATATAAGATATTAGATCAAATACATAAAGACGATATGCCAGAAAAGAAAGGAGTAGCCTAATAGTTGAGGACCTTGTGGCTAAGTAATGACAGCCTCACCCCAACGTTAAGCAATGCTTGCCAAGGAAGGGCTGTAGATGGGGGCCGGGATACCTCTGTTTCTTGGAAACGCGTTGAGTCGTAGCTCTTAGATGTCATTTGTCAATCTAGATGTTTGACAGTTGTTACGGACAGTCGGATGCCACAAAATCTCACGCCAGTCTTACCAAGGACTATCATGCTACAGAGTTACTGGATTTTGGAGGTCAGATGGACAGTCCATGTAAAAATATTGGTATCCAAATGCATCTGGTTTGACTGGAAGCCTAACCCTAACATAGTTGGGAAAAGTTTAGGTAGTTTTATATCTTATGCCAGTAGAAAGAGATAGATAGATATACTCTATTGTAAGTACACCAAAATAAAGTTACAATAAGATCTAAAAATAGGAGATACAGGAGGGTGGAAGGCCCTCAGTCATTTCTACTCAACTTGTTTTACGCACATTTTGTACAATTTAAAGATACAACATAAAGTGAATAAAACAGGTCATGCATATACAGAAATGTTAAATATAAAGTTGTGATTCACGAATGCAGAACAAAGAATTGGGCCCAGGCCGCACAGCACATAAAGAGATGGCAGAATAAGCGAAGTTAATATACTAAATAAAACAAATAAAATACTTAGTAATGGAGAAGGAAATAAAACAGTTAACGCAGTAGCAAAACTTACTAAACAATAATCGAGCCAAAAGCACTATAATAAACTACAATACTGCCTGGTGACTATTCTAGCCATTTTGGTAAAAAAGTTGAAAATACTGCTACATTAAGAATATATATCCACATCTTAGTGCTATAGATATATCTAGTGGAATTCGAAGTTGCTAATAATAGCTTTGATGCTTGCATAACTATAACAATCAGATAATCATGAGATGTTTGGGGAATCAGAGAGAATTCTAACAACTGTAGCATCACGAACGGTTTTTACGAACTTGATCTATAATTCTATAAAGTATATCTTGGTAAGTTAACCATGCACTCTGTGGCCACAGGTCAAGCCTGCGGATACGTTTTCATTTGAAGCCCGTTATCTCTGATATTCTCGTATATTTAAAGAGTGTTCGCATTAGAATTGCATTCGTAAACTGTCATAAATACTTCTATTTTCCCTGCATTTTTGACATTGACTGTCACTAAGATAACATTGCATCTTGAATTTGAACGATTTTAATTAATATAAATAATATTGGCCTTCTGATATCAAGAATCACTGTTTAAGGATCAAAGTTTTATGATTCACCGAAACGTGGCGATAACCTCTGTGATAATTCAAGTTATTAAAATTATCATACATGTATACGGTCAAGTGCATCATGTATTTGGGCAGTAAACCCGAGAACATTTTAATTTTAGTCTAGTAAAGTAGAACCACTCCAGAACCTTTCGTCCCCATCGACCATCTGTTCTGTTCCATCCGATGGATGCGTGACGCACAGGACCGGTCGTTGTGGTGACGCTTGGGGGAGGCTTATGTCCAACAGTGGACGTCAGTGTCTTTCGGCTGATATGATGATGATGATGATGAAAGTAGAACCTAAACATGCATACATGTGCTAACACTTCAGAAGATGAAAAAAAAGACGTCTGGCACTCGGGGACTGCCGCGGTAAAGCTATTGCATAGCATTTTTATGAACTTATGCAATTATAATTATTTATTTATTTTATTTATGCAGTATTTTTTTCCTTTGTTTTTTTTTTCTTTGATATTAATTGAAGTTACACTTTCACACATTGAATTGAATTTTGATTGATTGTTCACTCATTTGTTTTCTTATCGGTCACCATGCTCAAAAAACAAATGAGTGGGGGGTGTTAGGTTATTTTCGTTACGGAATTTCTGGATTCGGTCTCCACGCTCAAGGCCCGCGATAGAAGCTATGCAATAGCTTAAAATTATGTTGTTTACTGTTAAACTAGTCCGCCTCATCAGGTAGGTTCGCAGTCAAGTACTAGTTTATATCAATTAAAAAAAAAAATACAAAACGTGGTCGGACGAGTTAGAGACCTTGGAAACATCAACGCGTAAAATAAGTAGCATGAATGAATAATTGCTATTAATAGGGTTATAGCATGATGATAATAAAGTTAAGTGTACTCATCAATGATGATTTAACTGATCACATGAAAGTGAAAATTGAATGTCACTGTCAATGATATTCTATGCATGGATATATATAGTTATAATCCTAATTTAGATAAGAATATGAATCGTCATAACCCGGGCAACTGATACTAAAACATAATAAATATGTCACAATGATAAAATCACTGACCTTATGTTCTAAAGAAGATGTTACAGATTTATGCAATGAACGATTGATTTGAAACGTTATCTTTGAACATAATTCAATGAAGTTTCCTACAGAGGGTTAATCAAAAATGGTCTTGCAAGAAGTTGATATTATATCGTACTGGTACTACAGGTAAAAAATCTTCTTTAAACTTGACTTAGTTAATGAAATGATGATCATTTAAGTACTCTTTAATGGTACTGTAAACAAAGGATCCATTGCGTAACTGTTCTTTTGTTTCCTATTTGTCTTAGGCGAAACGATCTCATTCTTGCAACAGGTGCATACTATAGCGATTACTAATGATGGCTTTCCATTAGGGTCCTTCAGCACGTGCCTAGCCTGCGGTAGTCACTTTACAATTCAAAGCAGGGTTATTAGAAATTGTGTGTTAGTTTTCTGGTTCTTTGTATTATCATTAATCGTTAATTGGTTATGTTTGATATTTTCAATACGGGGCTTTGTCGCATGACTTATTGGTTGCTCTTTTTATTTACTATTTGAGGCAGTATATCCAGTATAACTTCTGTTCGCATGTTGAATATTTATTTCTACAAGATTCTCATCAGTACAATTCCGTTTTTTGTCATGTAATTAATAATTACTTTTTAGTTTGACCCATTGACTTGTCTTTATCTAAACATCATGTAGCATTCGTGATCTATCGCTGTGCGGTAGGTGATGTTCCATTAATATCACAACAGCAACTTTATAGTCTAGTACCGAGAGGTGACACGACCCTATAAGGTGTGATTATCACGTGAATCATGTGATTATTTACATGATCTGTTATATTTTTAAGTGATTTATACAGTATAATTAATTATACAGCAGTATCTAACCAATTCAGTTTTATTAAACGCTTAAGTATCTATATATTTACTCGATGTATCCAGTATGGTGAGATTTTTAATATGTATGGTTTTATCTTACACAATAAAACGAGAGTTGAATACTTAAAATGTATCGATTTAAACCGGTTGCAAGATGGAGAGTAATAAAGTTATTTTTGGAAGACAGTTTGGTATTTTTAACATACACTTTGCCACTATGGTCAAGTAGGTACACAATAAGTAAAATAACAAAAAAGTCAGAAAATTCAAAAGAAGATGCAAGTATTACGGAAATGCAATTCACTGTGGGATCGTTGAAAACAATGGACACGGTTGCCCTTGCAAGGAATTATAACAGAGAAGGACAATTAATAGACGCAGTACGATCTAGTTTCGATTTCACAATAAGTAGTAATAGTGGTCGCTGAGACGACCTTGGCATGGCTATGATTGAAGACAATAGGCATTGATATAGTAATCAATTCGCGCTCGTCCCAAAGTCGACGACATGAGTTTGCGACGAAACGGAACATTTAAAGATGTGACGACAGTCTCTTGTAGAATCTTAAATGAATTTCGCCCAGACAGGGTTCAGCTGATATCGTAGTTTCAACAAATGTTATAAACTAATATAGTAAAAAGGTAAAATTGTCCCATTGTTAAATGTGTAAATCGCTGAAGTAGATGAACGGTTCGTGTAGCATAGGTCACAAGAACGAAGTCTCGGATTTAGATCTATTTCGATCTATTTTCCATAAAAAATTGTAGTTGACAATATTTTTAGTGCTCCGTGTATTCTGATTTCTATAGGAATATGATATAACTTTAGTGACAATAATGACGACAGATACTATGACATTTCGAGGTCTTTTCTGACAGAATCTGCCTCATCATCTCGTTAATTTTACAGTAAACTAACCGAAACGAGTAGCTAGTGGAACGTTGTTAAACGACCTAGTAATTATACTAATTATCTGTAACTACGATCTACAACTTCACCGGTTATTGCCAAACGTGACTTTACCCAACACAAATAGTAGTTTTCAGGTGTTGAAACATATTTATGACGTGAACAACTAAGGATAAATACCGATAATACAGAAAGGTGACGATAAGGTTAACAAGCATTAAGATAAACGTGAAAGTAGAATTTGGAATTGATGAGCAGGATCTTCCAAGAATCAAAAGTGTCAAACTTCATGTCAATGTTGCTTAATTAAAAGATATAGGTATATATCTGAAAAAAATAATAAAGTATCAGTTTTTGTTAACGGCTTTTCAGGTTTTAATCAATCAGCCGTAAGGTGAATAAATATCAAAAGACAAAGTACAAGGGCAAAAGCTGTATCGAAGAATGCAAAACGTGATGTTTTCATAATTGAAGATCAAGAGTCGTCTCGCACGCGATGTTGTGACCCGAACAAAATTAGTACGATAAAAAATTAACTTTATTTTAAACAGGACTGATAAGAAGACATAAATCTATTTATTGTCGTGACAATACAACTAATCGCAACTGAATTTGCTTTACTTTTTTTCTGATTGAATAATTTTTATAAAAGGGTTTTTAAAAATAGAGACAAAAACTGACGGAATCAACCTGACACTCGTACAAATAAATGTTCACAAAACTACGCCGAGCGTGTAAGTTATTTCCAAATTACGAGCAGGTTGTGCTATGCTTTGGCAAACAGCGATAATATGATAAAATAAAGCTGCTTCTGATAAGGATTGGTTTACCTTGACGATGCTTAAAGAAAAAGTTTAAGGATATAAGAATATTTATAGTCAGTGAACATTTAGAGTAACGATACAGGAAATTAGGAAACACTGAATCAGAATCCTGGGATCTTGATCATAGACAGGAAGTCACGCAAAATACAAAACAAAATAGATATAAGATGAAATAGACACTAAAGTGACCCTGTTCTGACTAGGAGATAGTAATATCCGAGACCAGGAAAAGAGAGGTAGACAAACCGAGGTAGCAAGGACAACTACCTGTTTTAAATGTTGCTAAACTGAATATATTGCGGTCATAAGGAAGTTTTGAGACTAATCGTGAAGAATGAAAGTGCATTCTGCGACAAGCAGAGGCACGTTTGAAAAGTAGATTTACATTAATAACTTCATCCATTGGTTTGAGCAGAACAATAGATCAAAACCAGTAGCAGCCTTGAAAAGCAAAGACAATAGTTCCAATAAATAGCAGGTGTCAGATTTATTCATACATATTCATTTATGTAACAGTCTGATAGCTAAATGAATTGCAATTTGACACTGCAATGACACTTAGAATAGTACTTACTACAAGGTCTCGTTTTAATCGGGATGTAATTGTAGGTACAATTAAAAGATATATACAGTTTTATTACCACATGTTTTATACACTGAACAAATTCGGGTCGAGACACAGCTGATGTAACAATGCGTCCGATCTCATCATAACTTTTAAACATTTCGAAATTCGTTGCAATTTTAATATCTTTTTGTTCCTGATGCCCTCGGTGACAGCATACCTTAAAATACAGTAAATTATTCTTAATGTGCAATGTCACAGACAATTCTCACATTATTCATTTATATTCAATGCAGATGCTAATGCTAATTAGCGTTAAACTTAAAGTACTTGATGAGATGATGACGATGACGTAGATATCGCCCATACCTTAATTAATAATTTAAAAGACTATAGAGACAAAAATAATGATTTGTTGAACAGATCTTGCATGGCAGCCATTTTGTATTGGAAATGTCCCAGATATGAGGAAGGCTAATTTTAAATGCATAATATTATGATGCGGTTAAAAATTTGAAGAAAAGTTGATTGACCTACAGCCGCGGGCGCGTGCATCAAAAAAGTGGCTTGACTGGTCTCAGTTGAGGAATGTTAGTTGCATAATTTGATAATGAACTCACGTATGTTTCGTATGTTTGGTTTAAAATGTTTTGGGGGCTTGGCTTCGAAAGAACGTGTAGTTTGAGAGCTCCGTTGGAGTCAATAGTCTTTAAATTTTATGACGTAAGTTTGATTTTTCTATGTAAAATTATTAACATAATTACTTTCGTTATGCCCATTCCCAGGTATGTGGCCTATCAGTAGTTCGTTGGAGTTGGTAGATCGTTCGAGTTTACAAGTGCTTTCAAGCTTTCTCTTTAATTAATAATATATTAACCATTTTATAACCAAGTTGGTATACATACCTGGTTAGGTTTGCCTATAGAGTTTTGCCACGTGTTGCGCATTTGCCAGAAGTCCTGATTTTGGAATGAATTAATGTTGACTGGCGTTGCTTGCTTATTATTCATCCAAGCGTCCGTCGTCAGGTAATTTTGTGTAGACATGATATCTTAATGTACGCCATTGTTTTGAAAATTTACTATAGATTATCGCATTATATGTAACTTGAATTGTATAATACAACCGGATGCAGTATATGTTTGACTGTTATCATTGTAATGAGATTATACGTTAAAATTAACAATATCATGTGCTGTGTTGTTGTTTCTAAGGTTTCCACTAATAACAATTGAAATTAAGTATTTTGCCTTAAACTAAATCGTCGCGAAACATGTGTGTGTATGAATTTATGTAATGGTTACCAAATTCTATGATACCAATCTGGCTTAGTAGAGAAGACCTATTTGCTAAGCTTGACATATTGAAAGGCCATGTCATCATGTGTTACACATTGCTACATCTTTTAAAATTCTACAATATAGACTCAACTCATGCTATAATCTTATTTAGTGAACACAAAATCTAGAATACTGATTCTTAATTAACATTTAACAAACGCACGATTCGTCAGCGTAACGATCGAGTGCAAATAAAATCATACGAGGCCTGCCCATATCGCCACACATTTTATTCAACCAATCAGAAAGCAGAAGTTGTAACTACGTGACAATCCGGAGGTGTGTTTCGGAGTAACTTAAAACCGGCAATGAGTAGTAGATATTGTGTTACCCTGACGTCATCACTGTATTTCAGGAACATCACATGACATTAGATATGTAAGTATCCTTATTACGGGACAAAAATGTTCAATGGGTGATCCCAGTTATCAAACCCATTCTTCGATTAGTTACGATTGAAAAGGAGAAAGAGGATAGCCTATATTTAAATTTTTTTTTTCTCATAAAATATATGCAAGTTATCCACGACACACATTCAAGGAAGTAATATGTCCTTGACATTATGTCTGAATTACGTAGTAGACTCACCAACGTCATGTTTTGATAAATTTTAGATCAGATGTCAGATTAGATAGTCAAATGTCTTGTTGTGTTGACTGATTTTACGTGATTTAGTGACAACGGTTAAAGAACAATGACTGAATGAGGCAATGTTTGTGACGAAAGAGTCAGCTTTGAAAATATATTGATTCAGATGGGGGAAGGCAGCAAAGGCACGACACTTGCCTGTGTTTACTGTATTACAAAATTTTGTAGAAAATAACATTAAAAATAAATCTTTCTCTGAAAATCAGATCAGAATTGGCATTAAAATGAAGCAGCAATTAATATTTCAAAAATTTGTATTATAGATCTTTTCTGCACGTGTGACCTAATGGCGATGATGTCACATTGTAGTTTGTGAATATTTTTTTCTGATATTTAATAGTTTTTCCCTCCAAAACTTTTGAAAGGATTTGAACAATTTTTTCTGTTTGCGATTTTGGAAAAAGTTACTTTTTGATACAAATTATACATTTAAAAAAAAATGAGTCAAGCACCTAATCTCTCATTTATAGGAATAAATAAAAAATAATGTCAGTTATAAAAGTCATTATGTGTATTAAGATATTATTGAGATCCTCGATAGTGAAGAAAAGGACGCCATTACAGTACATGGAGTAACACCCAGTTACAAGCATTGTACAAGAAAATGCAACAATTAATACTAATGTGTTTTCTGATGATAGCTTCTGTTTGCATGTCACAAATATTGTCTATTTAGAATGCGCTTAAACGATAAGGTCTGTTTGTTTGGATTATGTAATCTAGAAACTCCCATTTGACTTCATTTGTAGGCTTAAAAGTTTAATTAATTTCTTTATACCAACGTTTTTCCCAGCAAACATCATCATCTTCCTGCCCTTGTTCCGTATTATTTGCGGTCGGCGCGATACGTTTTTTTCTTCACTCTCATTTCTTTCAAATCACTCCTCACTCAATCCATCCTTATTTTCTTTGGCTTCCACTCTCACTCTCCATCCATTCACATGTATGCTCATAACTCTTATAGTAACAAACAACATCTAGATAAATCAAGTCACGCATTAGGAATTCCACAGAGTATAGCTATACACCAGCACTCAGTTTCATCTAGCAAATATGTATGGCACAAATCAGCTCTGGCTTAGAGATCTTTATTATTACTAAGATCTGAGATTTCTATTACAAAATTCTCAGTTATAGCTCCACTTGGAACTCTGCCAGCTCAAGTGCAATATACCCTTGTCACCTTGGGAACTGATGACGTTTCTGGTGAATCATTAAAACCATCAACAATTTTACCATAATTTCTTTGAGGTTTAGGAGCAGAAAGGTGTGCCATTATATCCCAAGTTACGTCATATATTTCAAGGTAATCCGGCACTGTTTCTAATATCATTTCACGTTTATTATTGAACTTGCGAGATTTCCTCGTGATGTTTTCTTTTGCTTTCAATTGCGTGATAAATATAACTCCATACAGTTTTTAAACACGTGCTCTGAAAAAGTCATAATGAACTTCGATTCCGTATTTTCATGACCTTTAAGTTTCCTTCAACAAAGATGAGATAGAAGTATTTTTGCATATTCTCAACTAGACTACTGTTTTGTATCCTAGCTTATTTGTTTTGTTTACTTTGTAAAATAAATTGTTATTATTTCTACTATAGATTAGCGAGTACAATGCACGAGTAAGTGATAAAAATAGCATACAATTTTTAACCAGATATGTTAGAGTTTATCGCAAACCGACGCCCTTGAAAAATGTGCTGATTTCAATTCATAGGTTACTGAGTTTATTGATATTTTTATTGTGAACATTTAAAAATATATTGTTGACTATAAAAAAGTTTAATGTTATTTATTGAATACCGGATTAAGCGTAGATAAAACTGGTTTTGAACCGGTTGTAACTGGTAAATTGAATCAAGTTTATTATGCTGAACATGGTGACAGGTGATACTCAATTCTGCTGAACGTTTGGCATTCATATAGCATACCTACTGTACATTATTTGGATAGAATGCGTTTTGATATAGCTACTGGCAGTAATCAAATAATAGCAGGCAAGTTGATGGATGATCTAATTTCATCTTCATTTAAAGTTCTTCATCGTCATCATTTTAGCCGAATAACGTCCACTGTTGGAGATAGGCCTCCCCAAGTGTCGCCATAACAACCGGTTTTATCCTTCTCGCATCCATCGGACTCCCGCGACCCTCACCAGGTCATCGGTCCACCTTGTATCAGGCCTTCCAACATTTGCGTCTTCCTGTATGTGATAGCCATTCTAGAACCTTTCGTCTCTATCGGCGAGTTCTTCTTCTTCTTCTTTCTGCCCTTATCCGATATTACTTGGGGTCTGCGCAACACGTTTTTTTCTTCCATTCTGTCCTGTCACCCATCATATTATCACTAACTCCCTTTTCTTTCATATCACTCCTCACACAATCCGACGAGTTCTTAATGATAATTGATTTATCCTTCCTAATGAGGTCGCTTTTCTCAGCGATGGAGTAAGTACCGTGTTATTGGCTGACGATTCTCTTACCAAACAAAACAATATTTCTTTCAAGAGTACGAACCCACAGACAGACAGCTCTTCAAATAGTAATGCTAAATTGAATCGGGATGCATTCAGATATCCACGCTTATCTCACGTGGGAACCTTGATTTTGTCGGGTTATTTCGGGCCTCCCGTCCAAACGGCCACCGATTTAGTACAAAACTTCTGCCAGTAGTATTTATAAAGATAGTTGAGTGGCATTTGCCGCTTTTTTACCGGAAAATTTTGTTGACGCTTTTTCCTAGTATTTCTTTACCCTACATACTAACGTTGAAAATTGTATAGTCCATTGTAGAAACAGATGAAAGAGGTCTCTTTCATCTGTTCTGTGGTAGAAACTCCATGCGTTTGGGTGGCTTTAAATTAATTACGTCTCAACAGATGAACGGATTTGAATGATATTTGAGACATTTATTTTTGAGTAGGGAAATCATCAAATTACTCTTTCTGTTCTGGGTGAAGCAATAGGGAGTGTTTTTACTGACTAAAATCCACCAACATAGGTGAGTCGTAATCAGTGAATGATTATATATTTATAATGGATTTTATTGAGGATTTTCGAAATAAACCACAAATTGTTTCTCTGAAAACAAAGATTTGTTTTATTCAACATGCTTTTACAGTATAACAATTATCGTTTAACTAAAATTACACTTTTATCTCACCTGCAAACAAAGAAACGACATTTAAAGTTTATTAATATCGCCTCCTCAATTATATCCCTTTAATTATCTCTCTACAAGTTTTTATAACAATAAAATGCACAAAATAATCTAAACATCATCTGTCATTGAATGATACGTCACCCCGTATCCACAGCTTAAAAATTAAAAAAATGAAATGTCATTTCCAAGGAGGTCATTTCATTACATATTTACTTTTCTACGACATAAATGGAAAGGTTGCTTATGTCACTGTATTGCTGATCATTTAATATGTATCTGTTCTTTTGGCCCTTTTTATTCCTAGTTTAATATTGTGTCTTCACTGCTTCCCTTTTTAGTTTGATTGAATTGTACATTGACCTATTCTGTATCATATCTTTAGATATAACATAAACTGCCGGAATTCTCTGCCGGAGTCTGTATTTCCTGATAACTATAACCTAGGGGTCTTTAAGTCAAGAGTGAATAGATTGCTTCTAGGCAAGCCTGTTCCATCGTCGGCTACATCATCGCTTACCGTCAGGTGAGATAGTGGTCAAACGCGAGCCTATCCATTATAAAAAAAAACATAAACTGTACAATTGTTTGTTTTCGTTAACAAAATAAATACAAAAGACATTTCGAACTCGTTCAATGGCAGCCATATCATCTACTGTACAATAAGGCTAATAGTTTTTTAACCACTATTACTTTACTTTAATTGAAGTAAAAATAGCTAAACATTCATTGTTTTACAATGTATTTTTTGACTTTGCAATGACAACAATGAAAACTTATTTATTCGAACAACTAAAACCATTATGACAGTTTGTATTTTTGAATAGTTGACTTTGGGCAAAACTTGTTGTAATTGCCATATCAGTCAAAAGTACTACATTCTACAATGACTAATAATAATTATTTTTTATTCAAACAGATCAAACTGTTAGGTTAGGTTAGGTTAGGTTAACGCAACAATTGGGCAAAACTACTTTTAACCTTTCAATCGGAAATCACAGACACAATAGAAAGACAATAGGTACGCGAACGCCGGCGTTCGCTTGGGGTTTAATGAATTAACTGCAATACCAGTCAAAAGTACTAGTATTGAGAGGGCAAAACTACTTTTGACTGCAATACCAGTCAAAAGTACTAGTATTGAGAGGGCAAAACTACTTTTGACTGCAATACCAGTCAAAAGTACTAGTATTGAGAGGGCAAAACTACTTTTGACTGCAATACCAGTCGAAAGTACTAGTATTGAGAGGGCAAAACTATTTTTGACTGGCTTAGCATAAGACTGCAACAGATATTTAATGGTCGAGGTCGTTTGTAATGTTATCTGGTCCCTATGGTACGTAGTGTTCCTTCCGTCACTGATATGTAGGTCACATTTAATAGCAATATGTGCAGTTGTGTGTGTAATTAGTTCAAATACAAGTTATCAGTGTGTTACACATACCACCTACTAAGTTTATCTAAGAAGGTAAAGGAACTCAGTTTATAAGGTCGAGGCTTTGATCAAATAAATTGATAATTTAAGTAAAGAGAAGATAATTTATGTATCTAAGCATGGAAAATATGAATGGTTTATTTACTGTTACTTATAAAACTAATTTAAATTGAATTGATGTATAATATGCATAGACAGGCCTATAATGTTTCAATAATTTAATAGGATATCGACAATTTGGGTGTCAAAACTTGTAGGATTTCGGATTACCGGTCCATCATTAGAATAATCGGCCTTATAATGTTCCCTCCGCTTTGACTCGGGTCTCTTCAGGACCGTAATCCACCACACGGGTTCAGTGTGGATTAGTGGAAGTCACGTCTTCGATTTTTTTGATTCTAGAACATGGCCGATTTCTAGACCATGTTGGTTTCCTCGCGACGTCTTCCTTTATTGAGAGTAGTAGTGATGAAATAAATTACACAAAGAAACGAGCCACCATAGGTTTGAACCCAAGACGAACAACTCGTAAGTTGGGGCCGGATATAAAGTGAAGATTTTTTCAGACTGTTTTACACATTTTCCCATGTGTGTGAACTGAAGATGTTTAAACATCTACAATAAATAAGCGTTTTGTTATTTTTAATAGACCTATTTAAATAGGCATTGTATTAAACTACAATGAGTAAATTCGCAGCGATCAGTGTCTAAGTAAATTTTTCATTAAAAATGTCTGCGCCTAATTTATCTACCTAAATTAACTACACTAAATGTACGCAGACGAAGTTGCGGACAAAAGCTAGTTGTTAAAAGTTAAGAAAAATTGTATTGCTTATAATTGTCTCAAATGCCTCACCCTTATTGATTGCTTTCAGTCAATGTCTTCTGATAATATATAATTGATCCATTAATCAATGCACGGATTGATGCACGGTCGATACCGCAGTGGAGTAGCGTAGTGGAGGCGCTCAGGCAAAATAAAATCTTATAAAAATATGAACCATTACCATATTTTTGCTATACTTACAATACGGATTTTGAATTTTAATTTATTACTGTAATTCGGAGGGACTGCACTGAATTGAATCCAAAAGGCACCCTGCAAAAAGGCATATACTAATCAACAGTCAAATTTTCTGCATGTTAATGATCTCTACTGCTCAGTTACGACTAATATAACTTAAAAAAAAGGCAATGACGAAATTTCAGTCCACCCCAGGCGGTTAAAACCCACGCCACACCACGCCACTACGATAAGTAACACGATAATCAATCATTTTAGCACCAAATCGATGCAAGGTTCATCGTCACCCGTCTCGATTAGTAATACCTACCTATAGTTAGTATTTACAACTCAATACAGTAAGATAAATTATCATCATGATTCATATTTAATACCTTATCTGTCATTCTTAAATCAAATCAAATATAAATAAAATAGAGCTATCTTTCTACATTCATGAGTCTTGGCAAAATAATTACTTACTGACAGGACATTTTTTTTTAATGATGTAAATTAATGCTTGACTGCGATCCCACCTGATTGAAAGCAGTGATGCAATCTTTGATGGTGAAGCGCACTAGTTTATTAAGAACCTATTCACTCTAGCCTTGTTAGTTACTCAGCCCATTGATGTCCCACTGTTAGACGACGGCCTCCCATTCCCTTTTCCACACACGTCTATCTTCGGCCATTGCGGGTCAGTCCCTCCGGTAGTCCTCGGTAGTTATCAAGCTCATTTCTCCACCTTCGCTTTGGACTTCCGCGATTGAAGACACCTAAATTATAACGGACTGGAAGACCGCAGCAGGCAAATTGTTCCAATCCTTCGATGCACACGGCTTATCGTCACTAACTTCTATTAAACAAGAAATAATCCTATCTGAACGTACAAACATCCAAACATACAGATTTCCACATTCATAACATTTAGGAGGATGCGAAAAATCGCACAGTGGGTCGCACGTATCCGAAGGTTAGGTAAAAACATTTAAAAAAAATCTACGACAGATGGCGCCATTTAAATCATGAGTACGACAAACGCACCAATTGACACAGACAAACGTGTTTTTTCTTCAGCCAAACTGAATTATTTAACTACACAATAAACACGGAAGCATGGGCGTTTGAAATCAAATTTATTGTTTGTAATATAATTTTTTATAGTGAATGAAGATGAGTCGTTTAGTTTTTTTGTAAGTTTTATTTATTGAGCGTTAAAAGTTTCTGAATATTTAAGTTGTGTTTACTTAATTTGATGGTTAAGTGCAAAAAGAAAATAAATAAGGTTACAAATGGTGGTAAGATAATATAATATCTGGACAGACAGACTGGTGTAGAATTAAATTCTAAACCACAGCAGATATCAATGCATCTTATTTCTCTTATCGCAAGATAATTAGAGTCAGAGAGCTTTACTTGCAAGGTTTTGACACCAATGTACCTACAATAATAGTAGTTTATGTGACTAGGGGATAAAGCAGTGTCTTTAAGTCGCGGGCGGCATGTTGAATTCCGAACGAAACGAAGGTTGCTGATTTTAATCCCGAACGATAGTGAGGGATTTATAAAATTAACTCCCGAGCATTGCGAGGGAGTTAATAAAGAAACCTGAGTGAAGTGAGGAATTTAAGCCGCCCAAGACAAAGACAGCTTTATCCCCGTGTTGCATACTCTACTTTTTACACCATCTGTGAGATAATTAAAAGACAATTTGGTCGACCAAATCATATATTAGAGAAATATAAGTATTATATATTTGCAAGTTCATCAAACAAACAAAATTCACTACTCCAAGATTCTATAGTTTCAATTTTCTATAAAGCTCCCGTGTCGTCAGTAAGCACGTTTTATTCTATTTTCTTTTTTTTTTGTTAGTGGCCAGTTTGAATCATAGTGATTACATACTCTTTGGTTTGAATTTCAAGTCAACTTGTTCGATGCGCCTACATTTTAATTCACAATGTTGACGATTCTTGATGCTCCAAATTCAAATCTCATTATTCCCTAGGGATCGGCCATACTGCATTATCTCCCTAGGGATAGAATGACTTGCTTTAAGTGAGGTTTGTATGACCTATAAAACGACATTATCGAGCAGGTGGTGTAAAAAAAATATTGTATTTATCCCAAATATGTGCTCATTGTATTTATTTACATATTAGCTTCTGCCAGCGACTTCGCTCGATTTAAAGTAGAAAATTATCCATAAGAAATAAACTCCTAAAATATAAAAGATTGTATGTCTCTTTAAGGAAATGATTTACCTTTATTTCATTAAACCCCAAGCGAACGTCGGCGTTCGCACATCTATTGTCTTAATGTTGTGTCTCAAATTGACGGTATCTGAAAGGAACTCAAAATTCATCCAATCCGTACAACTATTTGCACGTGAAATACGTACAAAGTTTAGAAAATGAATTAGTGTGGTTGTCTACATGAAAACTAAAGATTTAAACAAACGCTGTTTCAACTATTTTCAATACTGTTACATTAAGAATTTTTCCATATTATGCAGGATTGCTGGCATATGACAAAGGCCATGTACAAGGTAAAAGGCCATTTTAATTAACGTCTCTAAGTACTTGAGCGGCCAAAACCGAACACACACATCAATGACCGAACACTTGCGTCATATGTGTGAATATTTGATTATTTGTACAAATGACACTGCACTTTACCTAAGTGTATTTAATCTATCAATACAATAAGTGGATGGGAGTGGAATTCTTATCTAAAAAAATATCGCCAAAAGCTTTTTTCAGGACAAGTTTCCATAAACACGTAATTCAAGAATACTACGAATCGGTTCTTAGAATACGCATAACATTTGGAAATTATTTACATAAATGTAATGAACAAACAGTGTTATTCTGTAGAAATATCATCATGAAAACTTTGGCTATGTAAGCTATCAAACCCTTGACACAGTTTTTTTTTTGAGGTGAGATTCATCACATGAATCTACCGATCTTGGGTGAAGCAGGAGGGCGTATTATTCACTAAAAGCTATATTCCTTCATTTGCGTTTCGCGTTCACGGTAATTCATTTAAACGTTCCCGCAACCATAAGATGACAAAACACTTCAACAAAGTATTCATTGTGACATCTTTACACAAGAAGTGACTTATTGTCCTTTACTTGCTTTTACTGAAAAGGATCTAAAACCTATAAATTACGTAATCCATCAAGATAGAAAACCGGTAAACGGATATCGACCATAAACAAGACAGCCACAAGTCGGCCTCAACCTCAACCTTGTTACTGGTCTTGACCTTGCGAAGGTACTGTATTTGCCATAATGTAGCCAGTCGATCTATTACGAGGCTTGAGGGTTGGGTTGTAATTTTATTAAAAGGAACTTTATTGGCTTGGCTTTAAGATTGCTTGTTTCTTGATTACTGAGAGGCTAATATATTCCCTTCCGTCATTATCTTGTTCCTATCACAACTTGATTGATGTTGGCACAACATATACTCCTTTTTCGTTAACCTTCCATCTATCTAATTTTCTTCTATTCTTCCTTCCATCTTTCGGGGGACCACGCATTTTTGACAGTTCTGGCGAAATCTACGTACATAGTTAGTCCCGCCATCTCCATCGTGATTTGTCGCGATTACGCCGCCGCACTGTTTCAGGGCACCAACTTAGTGCTACTTTGGCCCACAATCTGTCGGGCATGTGACAGATATGCCCTGCCCAGCTTCAGTTCAGTTCATTAATTATGAATTCGTAATCTCATTAGAATCAATCTTTCCAGAAATGATCCTTTTAACTTACTCCATTTACTGTTTCCTCATCATTTAGCTATTCAAAGCAAATAAGGCAATGTCTTGTTTTACAGCCAGACATTGCGATAAAAACTTTAATGAAAATCAAGTCTTAATCCAGCATTTGATTAAATTTCTCAGCATTCATTCTTATTCATTAAAACAAGGCTTATAAACGTGTCCTTCACTACTTCCTACAATTACAAGTTGTTTGCGTATCAAGTTTTGTCTCGTTTAAGTAGTTAGGTACAATTGAAAGAGTGCAATTGATCGGTAAACATTGTCTGACGAATGGCATTATCTTGATGCGCAAGAGTTTGAAGCGTCCCGGAATCAATTAGATGATCAACAATGACAGAAGTAATTACCTACGCTAATTACAAAAGCAGGAAGATCGGTCAATTAATGTTATTTTGTTGTTCCAAAAAATTAGAACTAGTCCAAAGGTATTTGAACCGGAATGTTAAAAAGCTGGTAATGTATTACTAAATCACGAAAAATAACTCAACTAAAGTAGTAGTTAGACGTTTGACGACAGTCACAAATTACAATAGACATTATAATTCAATGGGTCCAAATGTCAACTACTTTTGACTGACTGACTGCAGATTACTAATTTTAAATTATAATATCTAAATAGCAATTACGATGTACGTGCTATGCATATTTTACTAATAAATTTACCATTCAATACCTGTACATTTCGTTTTTGTACTGTCTATTTTAGCAAGAGAGTAAAAATAAACGATATCAAAATTAAGACAGTAAAAAATTAGAAAGTGATTGACAGCATTAAAGCTGAAATACACAATCTTTAAGCTTATCTCACTTTGAAAATTTGTCATAATATTATATAACAAGTCTTGTATGATTAAAAGCAAACGCGCCTTTATATTTTCTAGCTATTAGTCTGACACTCCTCCTCACTCCACCCAAAGCGGTTAGAGCTATTTGATGAATTCGCAACCAAAGAAAAAACAAAATGGCTGAATGGATTAGGATGCAATTTCAAACACTCATTGACTAGGGCTTGCATTGGACCCTAGGATAAATTAACTTCATAGTATGTTTTGAAGGGATAACTATCAACTTTACGCGGTTAGAACTCGGAATGTGTGCTGTTTTGAGTCCGAAGTAACACGGATTACGCAATATCTAATTATTTATTTAAATAGCTCGTCATGTACCACTGCTGGGTAAGGTCTCTCTTTTCTTTTTCCACACAAGTGTATCTTCGGCTATTGTGGGCCAGCCCCTCCGGATAGATTCAAGTTCATCTCTCCACCTTCATCTTGGTGCACACGGAATATGTGCCATCTGCAAAATAACCCAATGTTTGAAAAGCTATCATGTTGTAACCACTAACAGTTTATCATCAGATCAGTTAAACAGCCGGTTTGACGTAAAAGGCACGCCTCTCATTTTATTAATAAAATCCCAAAGGATTTGCGTCACACAGAAACGTGAATTCTCAACATGTGGGTGTCTACGATTAACCTTGGACTTTGAATCAGCTGATCTATAGAATATTGGCTGTTAGAAAAACAGACATTTTCTTGGGATTTTCTTTTTTTTTTCCCGATATCTACAGTAAGGCCGCAAAAGTCCATAGGAACGCTAATGATTACATTGCTACGAACCGAGCGAGCGCGATATTTCCGTGCGTATGTGTGCGCATGTATGAGTATCCACATTCCACAGATAACACACACTAAGGAACTGTCGTCGCACTGAGCTATATGGTAGCATTGATAAAATTCGTGCAAATACGTCATGTGCTGGTAGCCGTGTGAACTAAGTGTTGGATTCGCAAATCACGTAACCCGAGTTCAAATCATGGTCGGTCCGTTGCAGTTATTTCTTACTTTGAAAATTCCCAATCTATATTGATATAGTTGTTTTTTTTTATTTCTATGAAAAATACTATTGCATTTTTTGCACTAAATAGTTGCAAATTACGAATGTGATCTATTAACCACAAGAAGAATCACATTCGTAATTTGCAATTATTTAGTTGTTACATCTTTTCGATGTTATAAGGTGGAAATAAAAAGACGTGTTTAATAAAAATGTTTATTCTTTATATTTACAAATTAAACATTTATGAGAATTGTGACGTCGAATTGTTACCTAGACAAAAAGTTATCTTGTAACCGTTATCTATGTTACGCCTAAGATTGTTTGTTGGAAGTATACCCACTTAGACCATTCATAATATGAATAACGTAACAATGAACGGATATTCAAATTTTAATAAAATAAAATATAGGTAATTGTTTATATCCAGTTATTTATTGAAAAGTGATATATGATTTGGACTTTGTAAACATTTTATTTTTGTGTAACGTCACAATGAATGTATTGAGGTCATAGCTTAATTGTTCATTTTCTTGACGAAAAGAAGATTGAAACCAAACCTCAATTTCTGTTAAAAGAACTTTAGTTCTCACAAGATAATCGTCAATTAGATGAGAAAAATAAATTGAACTATAGTATTATGTTAAAACAGTGCGGGTAGAAGAATAAAAAACGAAATAGACTCATGATTATTGTCAACAAAATTGATAGCGAGTTCACTGCATTCTTAAGATGAGGCGATGGCACAAGTTAAAAGATATAGCTGTTTTAAACGAAAGTAAACACAATATAATACAGTGTTTGTTAACGAATAATCACAGATATGTTAAAATAAAATGGTAGGCCATTTAGTTTAGTTAACATTAAATATTTAGTGCGAAACGTAATCGTTCTTGTTTGTGCCTCTCTGTCAAGTACGGCTTTTTAGCAGGTTTTCTGTGATGCACGCCTTCAGCGTGAAGTGCACGGCGAACAGTATCCATCGAGGTGTCATATAATTCCGCAAAATGTCTCGTTGGTGCGAAACCATTCGTTTCGTATACGTCCACCATATGTCGTCGCTGCGCCTCGCTAATAAGCTTCGATCTCCCACTTCTCTTTCGACTAGCAAGGCTACCTTCTTCCTCATATCTTTTTAGCCAAAGATTTACAGTATTTTTCTAAAATAAAAAAAAATATATATATTAGGCAGCTATACCTACTTCACTTCATTTTCATTATATAAAATGTTAATAATCATAATTATTGAATATAATTTTAAAATAAAACTGCATTTATTAATCCAATAACCAATCCAATAAACCCAACGATTTACGTATTTCTCTTTTAAACCTCATAAAGATACGATGAATGGATTCATAAATGGCATACGTTTTAATTAGAAGATTAATTTGTAATAAAGTTACAATTCATTAATAGCTATTATACTCACATTCAGTCCGGTTTCTTCAGATATTTGTGTTTTATTAAGACCACTTTTATGCAGCCCAATGATAGTCGCCCTCACTTCAATACTAATATTAGCCTGCATTTTGCGAATATTACAATACTGTCAACCTCACGTCACTAACCAACAACTACAACCAAACGACAGTTCATTTCGGTTAAGTTAAAACTCGTGTCTACCTCGCAGAAATCTAATTCTTTATTTAGTTTTTTTTGTGATCTACCTTTCTAACTCTAAGAAATGTGTGAACAAGTTAAAGAATAATTTAATATATGTAATGCAAATACATAACTTCCAATCGGGTAAGAACTTACAAAAAGTCAATAATTGCGTGGGATTTGAACTTGCGGCACGCTGATTTGCGCTTCAATCTGTGTGCCTATACCACTGGGCCATCTTGACTTATGATAAGTTGATGAAATTGTGAATTTCAATCATTTGTTGGCGAAACTTGAAAATAAAAGGTCGTAAGTCAAACTAAACGTCAAACGAATAAGTTTTAAGAATTCTTATGGACTTTTGCAAGTGATAGTACAAACTAGGACTCTCAAAGTCAAGAGTGAATCGGTTATTTCTAGGCAAGCGTGAGCCAACAAATCCAAAATTTAAAATATAAATGAAAGGGAATCAAATCTTACTTGTGATAAAGTTTTATATCAATGGAAAAACATGTTATTTGAAGTATCGCCTTATTAACGTGTATTTTACACATTTATAAACGTGTTAGATACTAAATTCGTATTTTATGCAGATTGAAGGTATGCGGAAGTTTAATAAGAGTAAACATTTAATTTTCATTCCTAATAGTTTTGTCCATCTAGCAATATTTTTTGTCACACTGTGCTTTATTCTAAAAAATCTTTATTTTGAAATATTTGATACTCACTGAGTTTTCATAAAGAAAAAAGAAAAATAGACATCCACCACCGCACTGGGCTCGCGTGGTGGATTACGGCCCATTCCTTCTCATAGAGATGAGGCCTGAGTCCTAGGAGTGGAAAATTAAGGCTGATTAATGCTAATATGCAGTACGAGTGTTTTTCTACTCAACATGCATTTTGGAAATGTAAAAAGAAACCTTCAAAATCTTTTCGTCACGTTTTTCTCATTTGTGACCGAAGCTCGTGACTGACAAATTAACATGACAATGACGTTAATAAATATTACTTACATTGATGTGAAATATGGAAATCGCTACACTCGCAAATACATCCTGTCACGTTGGATGCAGATATTAACAAATTTAAATTTTGGTGCCAAGGACGTACTTATATATTTTTTTTATACTTATGTACTTAAGTTATGGGTACCTAATAGTCTAAAATTTTACACTACACCATCTAGTCCTAAACTAAGCAGAGCTTGTGTTATGAGTACTAGAAAACTAATAAACATTTATAGTGCACAAAACTTAATATTAAAATAAAACACAGTGATTTGACAATTCATACAGAGGCGTCACAGCATCCTCATTCCTCACTGTCCGCCTAAAGCTTCACCGGACGCTATTGTTTTGGGAGATTTTGGCGGGAAAAATGCCCGGGAGACACTATTGCGTGGATCACCCGGACAGGGCAGTAAAGCGTACGGTGGATGTCTGCCCCGTTTGGGCACCGTGTCCTCGTAGAGGCGATTGGCGGCGGCGATATTTCGCGTCCGTCGTTAGTTCGTGCATACTATACTCCCTCTCGCTTCGCTACAATCAGAACGGATTTGCTGATATTAGCTATTTTATGATATTCTATCAGAAAATGATCGTACATAACAATAGGTGAGACCGCAGTCAAGCACTAGATTATAATATGTAAAAAAAAAATCATATGTGTTCATGCTCAGGATCCGACTAGCGAGTTTAAAGTTACGTAATTATTCTATGGACCCCTATGCTGGGTCTTTGGCACAGAAAATGTCAAATTAATTTATCTACAACAAAGTAGTTATTAGACAGGTTTCCCTGACAGCTAGACTAAGTAATCGCAGTAGGTCAAACAAAGCGAAGATTGCTCGTCTACAAAACCGAGGAAGGACGATAGCAGTTTACGTTTTAAAGGCCCGAGTTTGTACAGATAAATACGAGTTAAAACCTTGTCACGAGCAATCTGGGAAAGGATTTCCCAAACTGCAGTATGTACCCAGCATACAAATTGAATTTGTTACAATCGCTGCCTACACCCTTTTTCATTTTTTTTTTGTGTTAAGAAATCATTATTATAGCTCCTCTCGCTCTGGACCGAGGCGAAGTTTCAGCCAGACTTTTACTGACTAAAACCCACCTGTGTTCCTTCAGATGCCCTTTGAAGACAAGAAACATGTAACCGAGATATTTGTAATGCACAACATGATTGAAAAAATAGTATCCATGGAGTTTCTTGCACATTGTTCTCCATAGAGATCTACACTTTGGAATGTGCAATTAGCATATTTTTTTCTGACTAACTGACGACATTACAAAAGTGGTTTATTTGAAATAAAATGCTTTGAATCTTCGCGTACCACGGCCGCGGTAAATCTTTCAGACTATCTCGCAGCCCAGTCAACAATTACTCATTTAAGTATAATCCTTATGCCAAAATATAATTAGCAGCTATGATACATAAAAGTAGCTACGTGACTCTGTATACGTGTTTATTTACAAGCACATTAAGACTTCAGGTATTTCTTCGTTTTTCCTTTAAAATTGCATTCTGTCATTACCCGGTGCTTACTCAACTCTACGCATATTAAGCCGAAGAGTGATTATTTTATTCAGGAGGGCAGTGGTTTTTAGAGAAAACAAGACGACAGTCATTCATTCATTCAGTCAGTCATTTTACAGTATTGTCTGTGCGATAAAAGAACCGTCGTGGCGTAAAGTGAAAACAACATTAAAGATTTTAAGTAGCAACCCAACCCAGCCATCCGTCAAATGCCAAACGTCATATTATGTTGACAGGTTGTTGTTTATTATGTTATTTTATTGTGATTTTTAATTGAAATCTTCAGAAATGTGATAAAAAATTTCACTGAGCTGCAAGGGAAATAATATTTAATATATTACAGATTTGCCAAAGATAACAAAATGGCAAATCACACCATTATTGGTCAAAACAAAGTCACGAACTTGGGAAACATTGGTATGCTGTGTTTTTGGTACGTAACACTTTTATTTTAATGTTTTTAGACTTCCTAGGTGAACTCCTGTCCCTGTTATCTCCAAATATATATGAATTAAACGGAAATTCATTTAAACATGGCGATATTTGTTTACTTTGTTTTGGTCAATATTTTCGATGCCTAGTATAAAGAGTATTGATACTTTAAATTTATCATGCATTTCGACTAACTTAGAATATTTCTTTTCAGGCTTGAGTAAGGATACAGTAACTAAAATAAAAAAGGGCAAGTGCGAGTCGGACTCGCGCACTGAAGATTCTGTACAAATTTACCTATGAAATCAATTCCCGAATTGAGTTACGAAGATTTTTCCGAATTGCAAACAATTTTTTTTTTTTGTTGCGGATCTCCAAATTTACAATTTTCAGATTTTTCCCTGTACTTTTTCTATGAGACCGTGATTTATGCTAAATTTCAGGATTTGACCTAGGTCAACGAGATTCACCCTATGAACTTTGATTCCCTTGAGTGTCGAAATATACGTTTTTTTGCGACATAAACGGCCGTATCTTTTTTTTTTCGTTAACTCAGAAGTCTGATTTTTTCACAACTTCAAAAGACCGCAGACTTGAGTTTATGGTTTTAATTTTAACTCGATACATCCAAGCGTTTTCGAGTTAAAGGGTCTTAACAGATAAACAGACGGACAACCAAGTGATCCCAAAGATCTTATATGCGAGATGGTCCCATAAAGGCTAAATAGATTTTTTACGAAGCAACATTACATACATATTCTGAAGTGTACTTTATTTTCATAGTCATTAAGTTCATATTTTTCATTGATTAGCAAAAGGGAAAAATGTACTGAGGAAGACAACGAGAAAGTGGTAGTGTCCCATTTTTACCTTTATATTTAACTAGGGTAAACATAAACCTTCTGTTAGCTACAATATTCCAGTCAGTGATAATAGACCGATCCAGTCAAAGTGATAGAACCATTTTCGTTGGAACTGGGTAAGTGGTCGTTGATGGAACCTACCTAGATAGGCAGTACAGCAGTTTCTTCATGCTATTTTCCTTTATCGGTTCGTGTTTGCATTTAAATGTTCATCATCATTACAATCGAAAGACGTCCATTGTTCGACATAGGCCTCCCCCAGGTGTCGCCACAATTAACGGTTTGTTACTCATTACGCAAAAACTTGTAAACGGATGAATTTAATGATAAACGTTGCAATAATATAGCTTATGACCTATATTTTTGCTAAGTTCCATCACGTGAGCAAGGTCAATAAATAGGCTACTAATAATATAAATGCGAAAGTTTGTGAAGATGGATGGAGGTACTCGTATGTATGGATGTGTCGCGCAAAAACTACTAGACAGATGAACTTAATCATAAACATTGCAATAATATAGCACATAAGCTATAACTTTGCAGTTTCATTAGGTGAGCAAATTCAGCCAATAAGATATTTTTTTTATTATAGGGTGAAGCCGCTGGAAGAAGCTAGTCTAACATAGTTTCAAAATATCAAGATTTGACAGTCGCACTATAATGACGTCACAATGTTGCTTACATAACAAAAACGATACTTATCTACAGCAGCGCCCTCAAATCCCACGATGGTTTACTTTCCGCACAGACTCTACTACCTTTCAGATGCCGTCAATTTGAGACACAATAGTGAAACAAAAGATGCGCGAACGCCGGCGTTCGCTTGGGGTTTAATGAATTAATATGGATGTAAAAGCTATATGGTACATCATTTGTCTTGGTATGGTCAAAAGAGTTCTGAGTATACATGAAGATGGATGAAAAGGGAGAGGATGGTCAAATAAAAGATGGATGGATTTTGTGAGAAGTGATATGAAAGAAAAGGGAGTTACTGATAGCGTGACGGGTGACAGGACAGAATGGAAGAAAAAAAGCGTGTTGCGCCGACCCCAAATAATATGGGATAAGTGCAAGAAGAAGAAGAAGAAGTGCATCAATAAGATTCGTTAATACCGAATTTGGAGCACATAGAAATTGTCGTCATAATTTGTAATGTAATTTTTCATGTAGGTATAAATCAGATTTCAAAATTGAAACGCCGATTGAAAGACATACCCATAGACAAACACCTATTGTTCTGAACACTCAAAGAAACGTCACACAAGCGTACAATAATTTAAAATATTGCTTTACTTATTACAATGATAATGTTATGCATAACTTATTTTATTCAATTTTTAAATGTCATTTTTAAACAGTACAGAGTTAAGTCTTTAGCAGAACATCAATGACGGAAACAATGAATCTGATAAGAACGATTGCGGCTAACGTGACAGGAAGACGGACCACAGACAAACGTTGTTGAATTTAAATAATGTTCCATTCTTTAATGTTTAAAAATAATAACAACTATTTTACGAATGAGGAAAACCGCGCATTCGGCCAAGAACGAAATTTCTTAATGGCATTACGAGAATTACTGAGAGTGAGAGATAACCGTTGATGAACGATTAGAGTTTAGTATTTGGAATTTCTCCAAATCCATGATCTGCATTTAGTACAGAGATTACACCATGTAGTTACATTTAGAAGAATTAAAGGCTCTAGGCAATGGCAACTTTCAATTTTACTTTTAATGTTGGCACACTGTTAGCGGTAGGACCACTTTCTATCAGTTTGGCCTTCGGTTAATTTGCCAATAAGTCCCAGACAGAAGCTTCTAACAAGATGTTAGCGTATAGACAATGATGCCACTAAGATCAATGGATCAATATGACATCTAAAATAAAGGCAATAAAAAAGCTCTGACGTTAAAAGTTAAAAGGTCAAAAACTTTGAAATTGGGAGCAAAATTTTATAAGTTAATAAAAGCTGAGAATGACAGTTGAAAAAATTAGTCGACTAGTCTGTGACTCTATTCTGAAAAGGAATTTAGTAGTGTGCCTTGTAGGTATTTACTTAGTAGTACATAGAAAGATAATACATTTTAAATATTAGTACAAAGGGCCTGTTTATTACAAAAATAAGAGAGTAAAATAGACAAAAATGTTTAAAAAAAGAACAAGATGAGAAGAAGAGTAGGTGTGTGAAATATGGTAATATGTAAGGATTTTTTTTTTATAATCGATAAGCTCGCGTTTGACCACAATCTCACCTGATGGTAAGCGATGATGTGGCCGACGATGGAGCACGCTTGCCTAGAAGCAATTTCCAGTAGTAAGAAAGGAAGGCAGGCAAAAGTGTACATATGCATTCATTTGATGTTAAATAATTGCATTACTCATAATTTTAATTCAAACATTTCAACAAAAGGCATACGTGTATGTTTAAAATTTATCATTGTTAATAGACAAAAGAAGTCATAGATGGCATTCTGTATACATCTAACTCCATCAAAAGAATAGGCAACATCTTTGTCCAGTCGGTTATGACATTTTCCTTTATAATCGTATATGTTTTCAGCGGTTTCACCAACGTCCTTGGTCCTTGGTTACTACTCCGCGCCTGTGGTTCGTAGAGTGGTTTTATATAACTTAGAGCCTTCATCGAAATATTGGCTATCCAACACTAAAATAGTTTTAAAATTCGCGCTAAACCAACAGTTCTTGAGTTAAGCGCGTTCAACAAAAGGAGTTTCTTTTGTTCGATAATATTAGATACTAGCTGTGCCCGCGACTTCGTTCGCGTGGACTACAGGATTTTGAAATTATTTTTTCTACAATAAAAGTATATAAGCCTATGTTACTCCTTATTACATCAGCTACCTGCCAAAAAAAGTCCCGTCAAAATCGGTCCAGCCATTTCAGAGATTAGCCCGGACAAACAGACAGACAAAAATTGTAAAAAAATGTTATTTTGGTGAATGTACCATATATATATTCATATGCATGTAGTAAAAAGCAGTTATTTCAAAATTACAAACAGCACTCCAATTTTATTTATATGCATAGATGTATAGATAAACCTGTGCTTGACTGCGATCCCACCTGAATTTATGGCATCATCAACGTTGTCGCTATCATTCACTTCTCATCAGATAAAGTTTCAGAAGCTAGGCACAATAAATATATTATTATAATTAGTATAGGTATCTAAGCCAAGCTTTGTAATTGTTTAATTAAGAGATACGGGCGGAGACTCGGAGACAGTATGTCTGGGTAACTCATTATGTGTAATTATATTGATAAAGAGATGTTATCAATTCGTACCTACGATGAAATGTTTTGTTAGCTATTGTTTGGGTTATAGACAGAGAGCGGTATTATTATACATAGACTATCGTCTAAACGGTTATTTATGTAGAAACATAAGCATAATTAATCAGTGTTATACTTCTCTCGCTGCTGAGACCCAGGCATCTTTTCTACGAGAGAGAACGGGCCGTAACCACCACGCGGAACCCATTACGGGCTGGTGGATTTCACATGTCTTCGAATTTTTAGTTCTAGCTAGATGTCAGTTTCCTCACGATATTTTTAGAGTCGCTCGTGGTGATAAAATAAATTAGGTACTCAAAGTAAAGCGCTAGCTTGGGTTTGAGCTCATTATTCAACTTCCGAGATTATCAGTTTGATTGCTTTATACCCGACTTTCCCAAAACAGAGGAACCCACTGCATAACTCTTATTGATATGATATGAGTGATGCTGTTGAACGATGATGACTAATGAGCCATTTTTTAGAGTAAGATATATAAGTCAATTAGATTTTTTTTTACAAGCTTTATTTAGTTTTACCTGTCCCGATGTTTATTTGTCTGTAATCAAATCTTACAAATTTAATTTGATCCACTTCCCGGTTACTGATTAGCTACAATTTTGCATGCTTGTTTAAACTTTGCACAGAATCACTCCTCTATCGTGGATGTGTTCACAAACATGTAAACTCGCATATACCTACCAGACACCCAGAGGAACAAGTATCTGTAGGCCACACAAATATTTGTTCCTAGACACGCAGCACAACAGCCAATCGCTCAACCTCTTGTCGTAAACATATTTTTGCGTAACAAAATATTCCGTAATACCACAGACTATGTAAGAGTACAAGTGTAAGGGTGCGTTTCCACCAAAGATGTGCTATGCTACGTTACTATGGATGCTATGATATCGATGATGATCTATACATTACATCGCATAGCTCGAGCAGCGCATCGTCCTCGCACTGCTACTTTGCGGCGGCGGATCTTAATAGCACATCTTACTAGCTCCGCTACTTAGCTTAGTATCAGTAGAAACGGTCACATAAATTCACAGCTTAGCTATTCATCCTCGCAGCATAACTGCATAGCACTCACACTCTGGTGGAAAAGCAGCCTAATACCTAAAGAAAACACCATGTAGGTAAAGCTCATTTCAAACTACGCTATTATATAATAGCATGTAGCTTAAAGTTCATAGCACAACAATATCGAACACTATACATTTATTTCATTTAGCCAATAATATGTAGTATAGCAAAGTGTGAACGTGTGCTAAATAAATGTATCTATGATAAGCGATATTGTTGTGCTACCTATGAACTAGAATCTGTCTAAAAAATCAAACGACTTGGGTAATTATTAGGGTAAAATGAAATCTGATGTAGTCAACACTGGTTCATTAATCAAGGTTGATAAAGAGATCTTGATCATTGTTTACTAATAGAAGAACCTTATAAAAGGTATCGAATGTAAGTATTTTTTAAATAATTAAATATTATATATAAATCCCAATTGACTTTTTAGACAGACTATATAAGCTATAATAATATGCTATTATATTATAGCATAGTCTGAAATGAGCTATAAGTTGAATGTCTTTCTTCTTGTTCCTCTTAGCAACAGAGAGGTGTAACAAAAGATGATAATAATTATTTCCCTTAGGACTTTGTGCCCACTGATGAGATAGGTACTTTATTAATACGCACAGTGACAGGGCTGTCCCAGTGAGTCGGCAATGTGAAAATAGATGAAGACGTACAAAGTTTTGGCGGCAAATTACGAGTATAACACCTACGCCTAGCATCGCCTACTATGTAGATAATGAGATCATTTGTTACATCAAATTACTCGTAGAGCTTTGTTTAAATTACATTAGGTCAACGATTGCATAACTGCTTGCCATCGGGTGGGATCGCAGTCAAGCACTGGTTATATATTTTTTTATATCAAATTAAAAAAAAGTATAATGACGTAAAATAGAATAGTATTCTTAAAAATAAAAAAATATTTATCAGTTTATTACAAACTAGCTGTGCCCGCGACTTCGTTCGCGTAGACTACACGATTTTTTTTAAAATTAAAGTAGCTTATGTTACTCCTTATTACATCAGCTACCTGCCAAAAAGTCTCGTCAAAATCGGTCCAGCCATTTCAGAGATTAGCCCGGACAAACAGACAGACAGACAGACAAAAATTGTAAAAATGTTATTTTGGTGTATGTACCGTATATATATTCATATGCATGTAGTAAAAAGCAGTTATTTCAATATTACAAACAGACACTCGAATTTTATTTAGATATATGTATAGATGTATAGATGAAATGCTTTTAGGCCTCCCCAAGTATCCCCACAATAAACGGTTCCATGCGTTTCGCACCAATCGCATTCCCGCGACCGTCAGGTCATCGGTCTACCTTGTGAGAGACCTTTCAACGCTGCGTCGTCCTGTAAGCGGTCGCCACACCAGAACCTTTCGTCCCCGAAGATGTTTTAAGCTAGAACTACGTTAGACCGACAACGCGCACGTGTAACACGCCTGATTTATACGTACACGACGCGTGGCGTGTATCGAGTGTAGCTCTACAAGTAAAATGTATAGAGACCGACGCGCCTCTGATCGGCGGCGTGTACCTATGGCACACGTGTGCGCAGTGTAGTTCTACCTAATCATTTATTTGCGGTACAACTGGGCCTTAGAGACTCGTTTCCTCATGTTATGTCAGTTAATCGCCACAAATAGTAAATTCAGTCATATGCTCATGACGCAAATATGTAAGACGCCGAGTTTATCTCTTGTGGAATTACCTATATGACTGCAGGAAATACCTGCATGGTTTATTTACTATCTCAACTATTCTTACGTACGTCTATGGCACGGTTGGCACATTGGTGCAGTTGTTGAGCGATTGGCCGGCTTACGGCTCGTTCACGACTCTGTCGCTGTGAGCAGTAGGTAAGCGGGGCAGCGAGCGGTAGCTAAGCGGGACGGCGAGCGGTAAGAAAAAAAGTAATGTGTGTTTGAAGCACGCCACGAGACGCCGCCCGCTTTCGATACATAACGCCCCGCTCGCCGCTGAGACTGAAGTCGTGAACAGGCCGCGCCTCAAAGAGATCTCAGCAAACCGTAGGGGCCCAGCGGGGCCGATGCCCGATAGGGCTACGGGGAACTTTTGAAAGGGAAACCAAGGAAGAACAATTGAAGTACACAAGTTTGGTTTCAATAGAAGTCTGACACGCCCTCCCACTCCATCCCAGATCGGGAGAAGTCATTGGATGATTTCACAAGTTGAAAAAAATATATAAACCAAGTCACGTGTGAATGCCAGCAAGGCAACTTACGAACGCGAACGTTAACAGTTTTCAATGTCGATTATGTAAATATTATTGACCAGTTTAAAGTTACACTGCTTATCATTTACATAACAGGAATGTGTAAATGCTTGGCAAAAGAATTAAAATAATTTATAGTGGCAAAAGAAATAACATACTCAAGGAGTAAAAACAAAGACACACAAAGACAGAGGGAGAAAGAGAGTTTGTGTGATTTAGCTTGCCTTTGTATGTGAACTGTCTGTGTCTCCATATGTTATGCTATGTTGTCATTGTGTACAATAATGACTTGAGAATTAAGAATTAAAGTGTGTAGTGGCAAAAAATCCTATGCACTACTCCAGAGGTACTGTTTGTTATTCTGAGCAAGTAAATTCATTCAGCCACTTGTGAGTGTGAAGAGGTAAAGTTAGAACTACACTTGACCAACGCACATATGGACCACACTCGATTTGTAGAAGCGGCGCGTTGCGTGGATCTAATGTAGCTCTACAACTCTAGTTTCCATATTAACCTTTTGTATGCCGTAACTAGAGACACAATTAAAAAGTTATTGTGTCCCGCGTGGATCCGCGTTCCGGCCATACAACGGGTTAAATAATAATAATATTCCACAACTATCACACAGCGCCGTCCAGTCCCAAGCTAAGCAGAGCTTGTGTTATGGGTACTAGACAACTGATAAACATACTTATATATTTCTAAATACATACATATTATAGATAAATTACACCCAGACACAGAACAAATGATCGTGCTCATCACATAAACATTTGTCCTGGGTGGGAATCGAACCCACGACCTCCGGCATAGCAGTCAGGGTCACTAACCACTACACCAACAGGCCTGTCAAATGTATGGAGACACCCAGATCGGCGTACGTGGCCCATGTGTATGCAATGTAGTTCTACCTTAATGAACATACACACTTTTTACACAGAGAGTATGTTTTATTGGGGAATATTTTAAATTCTGCTGCTGGGACAAGTTAGGTTGTAACAAAATAAAAATAATTAAAGTGAGTAAGACCAATACTCATCACATTAAAACAGAATTGTGCAGTATAACAAGTACCTCTGTGGTTACAAACCACATCTAGGTAGGCATTATATTACAAGTTGTTTACTTACAACTTGCAATTTATTTATTATGCTGAATATAGATGATTTTACTATGATTATGACATGATGTTGTTATTGTAAACAATAACATACATATGATTTGATTGACACTGAATATACATAGAACTAAGCACATGCTTAATTCATTAAACCTCAAGCAAACCCTGCGTTTGCTCTCTCATTGTCTTTCTCTTGCGTCTCTAATTACGGTATTCAAAAGGTTAAGTTAGTTCCAAAGTTTGTAATATTGTTCAAAAGTTATTGAACTTAAGAAATAGATGTTAACCTTTCAATCGTGGAAATTACAGACACAATAGAAAGACAATAGGTGCGCGAACGCCGGCGTTTGCTTGGGGTTTAATGAATTAATATATTGTTGCTAATTTAATTGTAAACTATCAATAAAATATGCTAAAACGAATTTTATTGTAACAAACCTCGGCACTACAATATGATACTTTGTTTATGACATATCATGCAAGATATGCATTTGACAGTAAATGATTATACGATTGACTATATTGAGGGCCATCTAATAAGTAACAGTAAAATAAAGCCATCGATACTGGGCTCACAATATCTCATATTATCTGATGCGTTTTTATTCCTCCAAAAATTTAAACATTGTGTATTTATTTTTAATAATATATTGTTCATAAATGCTTACAAGAAAAGCAAAGTTATGTTATTATTTAATGATAATCTGAAGAGCCATCGCAGGATTTCCACAGATAGGCAGCGTTTATTGAGGATTGTCAAGATATATCACAAAATTCTAACCTAAAATCTGACATGAAAGAACTTTACTTTTACCGTAAAAAAGACTACCGCGACATGTGAAAGCACTAAATATCTGTAGATTTATTATGAAATTTGGTTTGCTTTATTAGAATGTGCTTAAGTTTCGATGAAACCGAGTTATGAGTGACCTACCTTCTACTTGGCCTTTAGTCTCGTGCTTCGCCATTGTAGACACTTATCACTAATAACACATTAAAATTGATCAAATAATACAGTTCACAGAGCGAATTAAAGGTTTTAATCGTTAATTAAACATAGAAAACAGATATTTTGAATGTCAAATCTTGTTTTGGTTCTAATGACATTGACATTACATAATGTTGCCCGCTTTTGCCTTGTGGCCGGCAATTACGTTTCATTCATAACTGAGCATTTGAAATCATCACAAATTGTGTCGGTAATTATTATCATTATAGCAATTATAAAACTAATAAGTACTATTCCTATTGTTACATTTATTTCAATTACCTAATGCAATGAGAGTTCATTATTTCTTTATGTCATTTATGTACAAAATTAGTCGTCAAACGTTTTGTTATTGGTTAAAACTATCTTGATTTTTACCTGTAAATTACCCTTGGTTCCGAATTACGTCAAAAGCGATTTTATCGCGAATCCGACCAAATTTAATACTCACAAAATATAAGGACTATTGAGTACTATTTGTGACGTTACGTGTTAGTAGGATTCGCGATATAATCGCTTTTGGCGCAATTCGGAACGCGGGGTTACTGTCAAGTAGGTATCAAATTGCGACATTTTTGTTTAGTTTACACATGGGTCGTACTTGCAAAATCGAGTACCAGGGCTTACAAGTACGTCTTTTTTAAGAAACCAGGTACTAAAACCAGGGCTCGGGATACTTTCAAGTATTTTCTATCTGGATAGGAAATTGACCCGTATTTTTGTACGAATAAGGAGCACAATCGCGTTTTCAAATAAATACCTACTTACAGACGATTGAACTTCCTACTTCTATGTCAAGTCCTGTTGGAAAAAAAAATACTTGCATAGGAAATTGAACCCTGATTTCTTATTAATAAGGAGCACAATCGCGTTTACAAATAAATACTTGCAAAGACAAAACATTAAAGTAAAAATACTTGCATAGGAAATTGAACCCTGACTTCTTATTAATAAGGAGCACAATCGCGTTTACAAATAAATACTTGCAAAGACAAACCATTAAAGTAAAAATACTTGCATACGAAATTGTTCCGTAGCCTTTTACAAATAAGGAGCGTGATCGCATTTGCGAAAACTAACGTGGTTATTGAACTATTGAAGATTGGATTGAAAACCTGTAGTCCGAGTCCTGTCCGAGTAGCCGTATAAAATACTTTGAAGTCTTGCAAGTATTTCGGGTCGGTACCTGGTGTACGTACTTGGAAGCAAATACCTGGTGTAAAAACCTGGTCGCGTAAATACGTACCTTCCCTAGTTTAGTTGTCATTTGGCTTTGATTGGAGATTATGCGTGTTGATTAAATAATGACTTCGCGAGTTGTTTGAAATTTTGAATAATTTTAGCGGGTAATTTTAACTTTGATAATAAGCTATCATAGTAGTCATAATAATGTAATTGAATTACTTATTAAATTCTGACTTTTCTTTTAGATGGTGCCAAGAATGTGGAAGTGATTTCTAAATAAACAAACTATATTGTTTTGGAGAGCTATTTGCATCTAAATAAATCGCGATGTCGAACCCGGTTATAGAAAACGGTCTGCCTGAAGAACGGTAAGTCGTTAATTTGTTTAAAATACCCAAATATTGGGATATTAAATCCTAACTCTATAAAATCGTCACTTTACAGTAAATGGGCACTTTATTTTTATAACATTTTGGGTTAAATACATTTAAATTTAATTTAATCGGCTGGCTTAGCCTACATTACCGTAAAACAGCTTGTGTTTCTGTTTGTGTGTATAGACATATTGCATCATTTCTATGTCAGTTTAAAAATAGACTGCAAGCATGGTAATATTTAAAAATAACAAGTGGTTTGAAATAGTTATTCTAAAGCTGTACAAATAAATAGTCAATTAATTGACTGTGATATTTATATTCAATATACAATGAAAGTAACTAAATGGAATAAATACTCCTAAGTATGACAAAGGGTTGAATTTTTAAAAATGCCATGTGCTTAATTTTTTTTCAATGACTTCATCCAGTTTTTCTGGACCTGCTGTGTATAAGTACCATAAACTATTTTTGTTTATCTAAGTATGGCAGAGGGTTGAATTTTTTAAAATGCCATGTGCTTATTTTTTTAATTGATTCCATCCAGTTTTTCTGGACCTGCTGTATGTTACCATATACTAATTTTCTTTTAAATCTATTTTGTTCTAGTTCCACAACATATTACTTCCCAAAGACTGGATCCAGAGCTTCACTATGGCAGAGGCTGAGTCTCTTTGTTTCCATATACTGGAAGGCACTCATTGTGGTGCTAACACCGCTGATACTGCTGCCTATACCTATCTTAAATCATGGCCCTGTAAGTAACATGTTATTTTTAGTTATTATGATAAAAGAAATAACTATCCTTAAAGTCACAACACTACATAACATTGATGCCTTAAAGAAAATGTTAACTTGACCACCTGCCCTTTTTTTTTTTTTTTTTTTTTTTTTTTTTTTTTTCGATGGGAAAAATCATCTTATGACAACCCCCGCCCTTGGGCGGAGCGGGAGATAGTGTCAGACTCTTACTGACTAAAAAACCCATCCCGTTCCTTCAAGCCTTCAAACCGGGGCTCGAGCGCCCTTTCGGATTACCCTGGCCCCAGTAGGCTTCGACCCGGCTGGAACCACCTGCCCTGAATCTAAGCTAGATCCATAGAAGGTAGCAATATCTCTAGCTTACTTAAAATATACCTGGATTACGCTTGACTAGACTGCTTGCCTAGTTCAATGCAAGCTCCGTCTAGCTAAGCCTTGATAATCAAAGTAACTATTCTGGTCATCAGCCCTACTCAAGGACATAGCTTCTAATCAGTAGAAACAATACTTGTAAATTATGAAGAATCATTGTAATCTTGAAGTGGAACACATAATATTCAGTATGCAC
Source organism: Mythimna ferrago (assembly GCA_910589285.2). Taxonomy (NCBI): domain Eukaryota; kingdom Metazoa; phylum Arthropoda; class Insecta; order Lepidoptera; family Noctuidae; genus Mythimna; species Mythimna ferrago. The sequence goes on along the minus strand of OU342690.1, from coordinate 14,054,431 downwards.
ATTATATTCATATAAGGCACTAGGATTGTGTAAGTGGGTAAGACCCACTAAACAAGGCAAATTACTCAGTACACACCCACTTTTTCAAGGAGTCTTGAATGAACTTTATGAAACACTATATAATACAAGATACCAGATAAACTCAAAGTACATTGACCTTTTCCTAATATTTCCAATATATTGAAGGTACCCAAAAAACCATCAATAAACTGTTTTTTAGAAAAGATAAAGGATAGATATTGATTCAAAACAGCTTTCTTTCTTTAATTCCATTGCAGCTGTCTTTAATTCCATTTTTTAAATTAAGAATGTCAATAAATGTAAGAGGGTCAATGACCATTATTCCACGTTTATTTGTCGCCTAGTTCGCCTACCTTACATGTCTTTGTCACATAATTCCTCACACTGTTTGAGTGTGAGCTTGATTAACAGAAATTGAATTTTTTGAATTGAGAATACAAGCACACAATTTCTAGTCAATACTATTGTATCTATAAGTAATACCACAAAATATACACCGTTAAATTTTAATCGTTTTAATCCCGTGGAGGGTCGATCCGGTACATGAAACTCTATCGATTTGTAAAGATAAAATTAATAAATAAAGTACCTTTTTTTCAAAACTCGTATTAATTTACGCATGTACGAAATTAATTTCTTTAAGAAAACGTCAGCTGAGCGAGTTCAATGACCTGTAGGTAGTTTGTACGCAACGCCGACTATTACCTACAGGTCATTGAACTCGCTCAGCTGACGTTTTCTTAAAGAAATTAATTTCGTACATGCGTAACAGAGTGACATATTCGCACTAGCGAAAAAACTCTTTAAATAAGACTAAAAAAAAAACTAGTGTGATTAATATTAAATCGAAACCTTTACTTTTCAGGCCTACAGATGCATGTATGTAGTCTTAATAATGGCAATATACTGGGTGTTGGAACTCCTTCCCCTGCCAGTCACTTCTATGCTGCCAATAGTCTTATTCCCAACCATGGGGATCCTAGACTCTGACAGGACCTGTGCAGCATATATGAAGGAGACGAATATGATGTTCATGGGTGGTCTCATGATTGCTGCTGGAGTTCAGCATTCCAAATTACCAAAGAGAGTTGCATTGTGGACAGTGCAAGTTGTTGGATGTTCACATAGAAGGTACGTGAACTCATATTTTCGTTTTACCCACCATTTTATTTTATTTTGGCACTATGGTTGGCGCAGTGGTTGAGCGATTAACTGCTGCACTGCGTTCCGCGAGTTCGATTCCCGCGCGGAACAATTTTTTGGAAAATAATGAAGTTTACAGATAGTTGATACATGTTTGGGTGTCTTGTGTATAGGAGAATTAAGACAAAACATTTGAGTCTATGGGCATAAACTAGCGTAGCTTACTTGTAACCCCCTCAGTACGTTATTTTTCTTGATAGGTCTTATGATAATATCATCAAATCTGTCAGACGTAGTGTACAGATATATAAATCCTGCTTGGGACATAGTATGGGCCGCATAAACCTTTAGTGATTCGAGGCGCATACTATTCCGCATAAGTCCCGTACGCCGCGGTCCCTGCTGCCTCTATTATTTATTTTTTCCCGAAAAAAAAAATAACGATTTAGTTAATTTTTAAAAATTTAATTTTTCGAATACTTACTTAAAAAAAAATGGACCTATAAAAAATTGTTTACAATAAAGGAAAGGCGCTTGCTCCTGAAATACAGGCCCGCCTAAAACTAGAACTACATTAGACCGACGCACACGTGTGACACGCCTGATTTGTACGTAGACCGATGTCGCGTGGCGTGTACCTAGTGTAGCTCTACAAGTCTAGTTTCCATACACTACACACATAGAACGGGGATCGACGCGTACAGATCGGCGTGTGTGTCACACGTGTGCGCAGTTTAGTTCTACCTTAATTAGAGAGTCAGAGGCTTCTTCATAAATTGTCCCATTAATATGCTAAGATGAAGGGAGAGTGATAATTATTTTCCCACCTCGTTTCTTTCTTTTCCAGATTGAACTTCGGGCTCACATTCGTAACCATGTTCATATCGATGTGGGTGTCAAACGCCGCCGCCACTACGATGATGGTGCCCATCGTTGAGGCCATATTAGAAGTATTAGAACAGGTAAAATAATAACAATAGCTTGTGTACTTACATTGGGGAACAGATATCTATAAAAAGCGAGGTAGTTTCTAGGGTCAAAATAATTACATTTTATTTAGTCCGTATTATAAAAAAATATTGGACACATATTTTTTCTTTTTTCGATTAAACAAAAAATAACAAAGATACAACGCCCATTAAAGTTACGTGTGAAGTCACCCCGTGCGAAAAAATGCAGCATGGCGTGACGTTACACGTAACTTTAATCGGCTCTATATTGGTCATTTTTGGTTTAATTTACAAATAAAAAAATACGTGACCCTTATTTTTGAATAATCTAAAAGACGGACTAATTACATTTTTTTAAGGCATAGTTGCCTATTAATCACGAAATCTCAGAAACTATAACAAATATAAACTTAAAATTTGATAAAATTCATCCCCCAAGGGGATGAACTGGGGGTCCAAAGTTTGTATGGAGAAACGGATTTTCACGCGGGCGAAGCCGCTGGCAGAAGCTAGTAGTAAATACGAGCGACTCGCCCCAGCTCCGCAAGTGTGTTAGAAATCTTTCAAATTCTCGATTTGTCTCTACTATAAAATGTGTAATAAACCATATTATTCATCTAAATCTTATTTAATTTACAGCAAGGCCTTGGCGATGTCTATGTGAACAGGAAGAAGAACCAACCGGCAGAGAATGGCAAGGACACTAAGGCCGTCGCTAAAACTGGCGAAGAAGAGTAAGTATTTAATTTTTTAATTTAAGGAAGAATTTTATTTCATTGATGTGGGTTAAAGGTGTGGCTTTGTAAATAAACCCAACGGAACATACTGCCCAGGACATGGTCTACTTGTGTGCCAACCACCAAGGAGTAAGAAACATATACAACTACAGATAAACTTTCACCTTTAAAATATTAGTTTGATGTATACGGCAGAGAACAGTGCAGTCGAAAAAATAATACATTTATTTGGAACGTGCAGAATGCACTTTGTTTACGTCAAAGTTCCATAGCACTGTCCTCTATACGGCCCTCGATCCGCACTTTCTTGAGTTAGCTATGAAAAAAAGTGGTGCGACTAACTTCTCAGTAACAAATTTGAGTTTAATGAGTGTAATTTATTGTCAGTTTGGTAGTTTAGTAGTAGAAACAAGTTTAGGAAAGTATTAAGTAGGAAAATATTTTTTTCCTACTTATATAGCACAGTATAATACGTATATAATTAATACTCGTCAAGACAAATCATACGAGCCCAAACTCGATGGGTTTGTGTAGTTTAAATACCAAGCTCCTACAGCCACCTTACGGTTCCATCATCAGATCAGCTCCATGTCGTAATAATTTTGCATTGTCATCTGATTTACATATTCATGCAAAATTTTAGCCCAATCGGTAACCGGGAAGTGGATCAAATTTAATTTGCAAGATTTGATTACAGACAAACATCGGGACAGGTGAAACTAAATAAAAGCTTGTAAGAAATGGGGGTGGAGTTAGGAGAATAAAAAATAGCCTACAGCTTATTCTCAGACCTACCAAAAATCTTTCAAGCTGTTTCGGAGGCGTTCGACAGCAAACATTGTGACACGAGATTTTTACATGCAATTTCCCAATGTTATAGATTACAAGTAATTAATAAGCATTTGTCTTATTCTAGAGCCCCACTGCCGAGTGACATCACAATCTGCTACTACTTGAGTATAGCGTACGCCTCCACGCTGGGAGGATGCGGCACCCTCGTCGGAACTGCCACCAACTCTGCCTTCAAAGGAATCTTTGATTCGTAAGTATTACATTCAGAAAACCTTCGATCAACAATGTACTAGATAGAATGGAATAAACTTGTACACCAATAGTAAAAAAAATACAGAAACTTAAATCTATGAATACAATAGTGGTCTTATCGCTCACAGCGAAATCTACCAGACAATCTTAGGATGGACTATAAGAACTTAAACTAAAAAAAGACTCGATCAGCCTATCAAAACTGGCCCAGCAAATATCAGCATAAACAATGTTGTGCTTTTATTTAAAATGAGTATGGTTCAATCGATTTCGACGCGCGCACAGCGCCATTTGTGCAATAATTGTACGAATAATTACCACAATCAGATTTAAGAAATCATATATTTTTTTCAGAATGCTTATTAACAGACTAGGAGCAGTGGTCGCCAAGTGGCATTACTTTGTGTAATTTATTTCATCACCACTGCTCTCAAAAAGGTTTAGGAAAACATCGTGAGGAAACCGGCATGTCCTAGAACCAAAAATTCGAAGACATGTGACATTTACCAATCCGCGCTGAGTCCGTGTGGTGGATTACGGCCCATTTTCTCTCCCAGAGAGACAGCCTGAAACCCAGCAGTGGGAACACTAAAGGGCTGATTATACTATTATTATATGCTTAATAAAAATATCCTTTTTATGCTAATATAGTGCCTAATTACATAGTAAAGTATAACTTTTGGTTTTGTTCCACCAATATTTGCGTCAAATATTAATTGTTTTAGAATAGAGACTGGAATGGAGTATGATTTTATTTACAGACTAGCTTTTGTCTGCGACTTCGTCCGCGTACATAAAATATAGCCTATGTCACTCAGGAATAAAGCAGCTTTCTATCGGTGAAAACATTTTAGCAATCGGACCAGTACTTCCAGAGATTCCTATAAACAAAAAAAAACATAAAAACAAAAAGCAAACTTTAACTCTTTATTATATTAAAGTAGACAACTTGCCCTTATCAAGTGAGGGTATTAAACTAATAATCAATGAATGTGTTTCTTCCAGCGAGTTCCCTGAATATGGCAGCTCAGTGAACTTCTTCTGGTTCATGGCTTACAGTACGCCGCCCATGCTCATCATGCAGATCCTTGTGTGGCTCGCTCTGCAGGTCACCTTCATGGGCTTGTTCAGGTATGTAGTCCTAAAAATGTATGCAGCACTATCGATTATCGATTTTACTCGGCTAAGCCACACCCCTTGACCAATCAGATCATAGTAAATTAGAAACCCGTGTTCATATTTGAAGAATGGAGATAAGGAAGGGCCCTCTTAAACCGTTTGAATGTGAATAATAACTAATTTTACACACACATACATACAGACTTTCGCCATTATAATATTAAAGTGTTATGGTATTTCTCCAGGCCCAACAGTGCAGCCGCTAAGAAAGTTAATATGGCGTCATCAGGATCATTAACCACAATGAAGGTCATCAAGGAACAGTACAGGAACCTTGGACCTATCAGCTTCCACGAAAGGGTGAGTATATTACCATAATAGTGTAATACTACCAAATATGTAGGAATTATAAGACTTGATTCCGTCTTCACCTTTCTACCATCAGACAACCCGACGTACGGCGGGTGTCCATACTTACGTTGTTAACACCTCTATCGGTCCAAACTAAGCGTTTCGCCTCGTCGTTCATACCGCGTACATCGAAGAATTAGAACAATTTTTATAATAATAATATATCGGTCTTTCCTTCCGATCATAATTTAGGTGTCTTCAAAGCTAGACTGAATAGGCTCTTATTAAACTAGTGCGATTCACCATCGACAATTGCTTCACTGCTTACCATTAGGTCAGATCGCAGTTAAGCACCAGTTTATATCGCATTTAAAAGCATGTGCGCCTTGTCCAAGAGTACTGTTTTCTGGATCAAGCCCTTGATCCAACTGCCCAACGAGAGCCTCCTCAGATGTTAGTCGAGGCTCTTTGATATTAATCCATTGGCCGTCACGACAATCGGCATAATGACTGCCGTATACACTTTCCACATGTCGACAACCTCGCGAGCTAAGTCAAGATACTTAGTTTGCCTATCTTTCTCAGCTTTCACGGGGTTCTCGTGATATTTTTTTTTATTGTTATTATTTATAAAAATCTATAATTAGTCAGATTAAGTCAGGAGCGGAGGCATAAGTCTCGGGTTATTTATTTTCATCTTTTTTTTTAAAAGCGGGATGTTTGCGGTAATTACTTATATTTTTTACCTTACCACTAAGGTACCTAACTACAAATTGGAAAAAAAACTAAGTGAACTTGAATTTCGCGCGCGACCCTAACTTAAACGTATTTTTCTTTTCAGGCTTCCGGACTCTTGTTCATCCTGGCTGTGTTCATGTACATTTTCCGCAGTCCTGGATTCATGCCTGGCTGGGCTAACGTTATTACCGACATGTAAGTGTTGCCTACAACTCTAATACTCTGTGTTCTCCGCGCTATTAGAACATATACAACAGCCCGAAATCAACTATCGGGCCGTTGCCCGGATCAGACATAACACCCGTCTGGTCGGAGGATCCTTCTTTTTCAGAGGAGTCATATGGGACATCCTGTTTCACATACCTTTAACTATGAATCTGTCGACTAAGCGGCAACGACACGATGGCACGACGTTGCCGCTTCGTCGACAAAGTTTCACAGTTATCCGTGGACAGTAGCCCCAAGTATTTACTTATCTAACTTATCACTAGTGTCCCGCCCTGGCATCGGTCGGTAGCAACTTATATGCATAAACCTTCGTTGTTTATTGTTCTTTCTATTAGCGTAAAACGTATTAAAAATAATAAACTGACGCGGAAAGTGACAGTTGAATACTCATTGAACTGGAGTTTCTTGCCGGTTCTTCTCCATATCCATCCAGACGACTAATTAGGAACCGTGCACTAGCTTCTGACGTTTCACAAGTGCCCATGTAGGTCTATGTGAAATAAAAACATTTGAATTTTGTATTTTGAAATTGTAATCACTAAATTATTAAATTCTATAAAATATATAATTTTCTCTTTCAGGAAAGTAAAAGACGGTGTGACGTCGATGTTCATTGTCATTCTGATGTTCATTCTGCCGATGTGCTGCGACTTCCTCAAGTTCTTCTCCGCCTCTTCCTCATGTAAGTACTGAGCATTATCTCATTTTTAACCGACTTCAAAAAGAAGGAGGTTTTTATATTCGGCTGAATGTATTTTTTTATGTATGTTCACCGATTTCTCTGTCGTTTGGTGACCGATTTTGAAAATTTGGTTTTTGATTGAATGTTTATGCTTCCAAGTTGGTCCCATAGAAATATTGTTATGATCTGATCATGAATTTCGAAGATATCGAACGGAACTCCTCATAGGATCACAGTAGAACTGTCGTGACAAGTAACATTGCTTTGTTTATACGAGTACGTGTAGTCGATGACTGACTGAAAGAAGAGGGGGAGGGAATATATCGAACTGACTCTGCAATAAATTAATTTAATCTAACCGTGTTTGGGACGATTCGAATTGTCATGATATGCACTCTGGTTATAAGGCATTTAAGTTTGGCTAAAGAGTACTTTTTAGTGGTGGGTATCATAACTAAAAAGTGTGTGTAAAATAGATTTTTTTGCAAAAAAAATACAACCGACTTTTTTTTTTTTTTTTTTTTTTTTTTTTTTTTTTTTTTTCGATGGGAAAAATCATCTTATGACAACCCCCGCTCTTGGGCGGAGCGGGAGATAGTGTCAGACTCTTACTGACTAAAAAACCCATCCCGTTCCTTCAAGCCTTCATACCGGGGCTCGAGCGCCCTTTCGGATTACCCTGGCCCCAGTAGGCTTCGACCCGGCTGGGCCCCTGCTGTTGCTGACAACTCCTTGAGGCGCGCGGGAACAGCGCGCGCCGTCGACGACTTGGGCTTGGTCCGGACGGTTACCGGACGGCCGGACAGCGAGCTACCCATTGCTCACTGTCCGCAAGCCCGCGCCTACGGTGGCTGGAAATCGGGATCGGAATCCCGGCGGCGGCGAGAGCGCCGTCGTGGCCAGATTATAGAAATTGATCACTTCATGACATGGCCAAGTAAGACTGACCAGAACCTCCTCGCTCCGGACCATGGCCTCGACCAAGGCCCGGCGCGAGAGGTCTCCGCCGCCGATCACCCCCACGAGGGCACGGCGATGCTCCGCCCAAGCAGGGCACACCGCGATTGTGTGCTCCACCGTGTCCTCCGGGCGTTCCGCACAGTGGCGACACCCGGGCGTCACTTCCGCTTTAATTCGGAACAGGAACCTCCCGAACTTGCCATTTCCGGTGAGGACCTGTGTCATGCGGAAGGTAAGGACGCCGTGAGGTCTTTCCAGCCACGCCTCAAAGAGGGGACTTCAATACAACCGACTTCAATGTTTAAAAAACACTAAAAAGTGCAAAATAACAAAAAGAGGCAAAACTTATAGAAACAACTAACAACTATTTTCAGATGAAGAACTGGCAGCCTCTAAGCCGTCACCCAGCATCGTGACCTGGGGTATACTCAAAGAAAAGATCCCATGGGGACTACTGTTCTTGCTTGGTGAGTAAATACTATAATTTTATAGTGTCAAAAAAAATCATCAAATAAATAACCCTCTCTCTCTGAGATGTCTATATTGCATTTACGTTTCAGGACCGCGGTAATTCTTTCGAACATTCCTTTACCCCCTTTTTTTATGGTGGGAAAAAATCATCCAATGACAACCCCCGCTCTTGGGCGGAGCGGGAGATAGTGTCAGACTCTTACTAACTAAAAGACCCACCCCGTTCCTTCTAGCCTTCATACCAACACAACATTCCTTTACCCCTGGTCGAATATACTCAATTAATCATAGCCGTTTTTTTTTTCAAAGCGATGAGGTCGTAATCGTACGAACTCTTGCGTTGCGGTGCGGTGCGGTTTTATATAAATGGCGGCTAAAGCATCCACTTTGCGTGCACGTAGGAATAAGCCACCGCGTCGCGTTAAATTCGCATTGAACCACCCGCATAGGACGCCGCGTTTCTCTTCTGTCAGCGTATATTTTTTTTTTTACTATTTGTGATATTTCTAATAACCTTCTTTCCCCACAGGTGGAGGCTTCGCCCTCGCCGAAGGCAGCAAAGCCACCGGGCTGTCCGCCATGATCGGCTCCTCGCTGGAAGGCCTGCAGGGTCTGGACCACAAATTAGTGCTGCTAGTCGTAGTGTTGGTGACTCAGTTCATCACGGAGTTCACGTCTAACGTGGCCATCGCTAATCTTATACTGCCTGTCTTGGCTAATATGGTAAGTGAACCCTCAAATGTCGCATGATACCGCTTACACTACAATTGCTATAATATGGTGCGGGTGACAGCTATCGGATACAATGTAACTATAGAAGGCGGTAGATAACAGTAGAAAAAAGTACATTGATCTTTTCCTAATATCTCTGTGAAACAATGAATTGCTTTTCATTACTAGATCATGTAAAGGATCACGATACATGTCGGTTCAAGACAGCTTTGTCTTTATTTCCGTTTTTTGAAATTAAGAATGTCAACAAATTTAGCAAGGTCAATGACCGTTGTGCCACGTTTATCTGGTACCTACCATACCTATCGTTTTCTCTCATCTTAAAAATACATATTTTCGTCCTGCTGTCATCCTATCCATACTATTTAATAAAAAGACCTTAAGTTCATGAGCAGTAGGTTCAAAATGGCACGTCATATTTGCGTTAGTTTTAAGCAGATAGACGATCGACAGGTTGTTTTTGTTGATAAAGAGTTCAAAATGACTGTCTGTATTTATTGGGAAGTAAAATATGTAATTTAACAGAGTTTTGGCCTGTCCAATGTACAGAAGTAAAAAGAGACCGTAAAATGAGTGAACCGAGTACTTATACTTTTCAGCCGTTGGCTGTATCTACATCAATAGACAACTTTTGCTCCAAATTGTCATAGGATAGCATTGGCTTGGCGTTCTTAGTGTGACTGCCATGACCTGGTATTGACTTCGCTTGGCGTGGGCTGGACACATGACTTAGCGTTATACCACAAAATAGATAGGTACAGAAGTCAATCTACATACAAAGCGCGCTCGAGCAACGCACACATAGACACCGCTTACGGACACGATGTCTCGGTCGCGTCTCGGACCACTCGTCGAACAGTTCCGGCTCAAACGCTCATTAGTGTGCGTCCACCGAGCGTAGGTATAAAAAGTGAAGTACATACATGAGATTGTCTTCTGTACCTATCTGTTTTGTAGTTATATTACCTAATAGAATTATGACAAATTCTTAAACCATTTCTCTTCATCCCCAGGCTCGCGTACTGGGCATCGACCCTCGCTACCTGATGATCCCGGCCACGCTGGCGTGCTCGATGGCGTTCCACATGCCCGTGGGCACTCCACCCAACGCGATCGTCGCTGGAGTTGCGCATATACCTACTTCGAAGATGGTGAGTACTTTTGAGGACATTTTATTTAATGAATATAAAGTCTCCAAAATGCTAAGAACTTCATGTGTTTGTGATGAATAAATAGATAAAAAAATATTTAATCCTTTACTTGTGTTCGCGCCTTTCAGCAACTAAAAGAGCACGGGTGGGTTTTTTGTCCAGTAAAAGTTACACTTCACCCAGAGCGCTAAAAGTGATTTAGTGATTTCCCATTTAAAAAAAAATCCGCCAATTGCATCCTTATCCTAACCAAAGCAATCGTTTGTTTACATGTTTTGTTTCCTGTCAAAAATTTGAAAAATATTTTTAAGTATTTTAAATGAACTGTATTTGTTTTCTTCCAGGCTTTCGGCGGCATTGGTCCGAAAATCATCACTACCCTGATCGTATGGGGTGCCTACCCCACATGGGGCTTACTAATCTTCCCCTTCGAACCCCCAATGGGCCACCACACCAACACAACAGCCAGCAACGTCACTTTAGCTTGCAACACCACGCTTAGCGCTCTGACCACCACCCTCACCAACTTTAACTGTACTCTACCCACATTAGCGGGTAATAATACAAATGCTACAGGTAGCATCACATGCAGCTACCTGCCTTTTAAGAGTTAAACACAATACCAAACATAGGTAATTTAATATGTCAAGGGATTTTAATGGCTATGTCCTCCTAGCATTTTCTTAGAGGTATCTACAAAGAGAGATGTACAGGTATGTGCCATTTTGTACCATTTTCAAACTAAGGAAAAGTCTTTGGTTTATTGTAATGCAATCTCAGTGTAAAACTATATTTTTGTAAGTCTTGTTTCGTGACAAGACAACCCAGTTTTGAAGGGAGTTGGCCTATATTATCTGTATTTATAATTCAATGTTGCCAACGTAATGATTAACAAGTCATAGACAAATTGGTGAGCTCGCTAAAATGTTTTTGGACTGAATTTATGATAAGTGTTTACTTATTTTTGTGTACTTAAAATTATTGAAAATTCTTAAAAATAAATGTCTGAAGTTTCTAAGCAATCCCGCAGTTATTGTTAATTACATTTTATTATCTTGACATACGTTTCGAGATTCGAAAAGAGTGCTTATTCGAAAAAGGTGCTATTTTATAATAACGCAATCATTTAGCGACTTCATCAAAAAGTCATTGATATAAATTAAAATAATATTTTCATATTTTCTACAGTATAAAAGCATTTTATATCGTAAATAATATTAAATCAGCATTTATGTATGTATGGAGTATGACAGTCGCCCCACCGACTTAGTACATTGCCAAAATATATACATAATTATAAATTATATATTTTTTTAAATACAGTTAGATTTGATTAAAGTAAATATATAGAGAGAGATATGTACATCAATGGACATGGTTCTGCTCTTGAATTGGTGAAGGAAAACATCGCGAGGAAACCAGCATGTCCTTAGACCAAAAAATTGGAAGTCATGCGACACCTATCTATTTTTATGTGGTGGACTACAGACTACGCTCACCGAGAGGTTACCTGTGTCCCAACAGAGGTAACGACAGTAGTCATACTCTATGGACATTAAATAAATTATAATTCTGGGCGATTTATTTAATTTTAATAACACATTTTAATATTTTATACAACTGTATATCTATTAAGTTATGAAATCGTGGCCAAAACCTAGTGCCTATACCATCCAGCCTACTGGGACAATAATAATGCTTAAATATTATTTTTTATTATTATAATAGTACATAATTATGTATATGTAACGGAATAAAGCGGGTGAGGATTTATATGAACCTTGGTTTTCGCACTTGTGACGGTTTTTATGAGGAGTATGGTCGAAAGGGTCATTATTTTTGAAAGTATGTCTTATGTCGATGATTTATAGATTGTTTTTGCTTGGCATATGGCTGAGAGACAGCGTGAAATTGGCAATTTATACTATTGTCTTGTCCAACTATTATTGTCTTTCTAATCTATGAGAGAGAGTGAGAGAGATATGTTGGGTTTAAAAATTACGTAAATTTAAGAATAAAATTGTCGGTGCCGTATATTTATATTTATAAGTACTTTTCAAGACATTAAGAATCTCAGTAAACCAGCTTGAAAATAGAACTCATTATAAGTTCTATATCAATGAAGTCGGTTAAAAGAGTAACCCCTTCTTTTGGGCTTCAACGTAGTCGAGTAAAAGGGAAGGACCGTTCTCATAAAACATTTACCAGTTATGTTATCGAGTGTGAAAGCAACAAAAATATATTTTATATAGAAAACGTTTACGTGATGGTGTATTTCAAATATGTTTATATAAAACCCAATGTAAGGGGCGTTCCTAGTTTTAATACCGAGTAAAATATTACGTGTGATCTGTGTGTGAATCGTATTCGTGTGTGTGGACTTTGAGAATGAATCCTATTTAGTGTAAAAGGAAGTTTTTATCCAAAAATATATTTATTTTTATTGACCTTTTCCGCTGTAAAGTATTTAATTCCATACAGACTTCCTTAGCAAACAGCTTGAATAGGTGCCTTCATATTTAGTCCCTAAAGAACAAAGTGTGCTTTCGTTGTAAAACCAATATTGTGATGCATTTTATGTGTGTGTAAAAGTGCAAATTAGTCGTAATTGTAATATTAATAATGTGTGTGTGAATGGTTATTGCGTACATAAATATAAGAGCTATTTTGAAACCAAATCAGATCGTTTAATTTTTTAACAATTTGAAGCTACGATTTGTCGGTCGGCTTCGCTTACGTGAAAGTAAAGCCTTGATCAAACGTACCGAGTAAAAGAGCGAGACAGTAAAATGTAGCTCGGCCGAGACAGTTGTCAGCGAGTTGTAGAGATAAGCGCTCGGCCGAGCACTCGGCGCTTTGTTTATACGTACCGAGTATTCGGCCGAGAGCACTGTCTCGCCCGTTTACTCAGTACGTGTGACCAAGGCATAAAAGATATGTAGCCTCAGTTATAAATTAGCATTCAAGTTCTGAAAGAAAATGGTCCAAAAGTTTTTGAATTTATTCATTAAAAACAAAAATACGAATCTTTCCTCTTTATAAGTATAATATGGAAGTTTTTGTCAATAGTTTACTTTTGGGCATCCGTATGTCATCGTCGGCCACATCATCGCTTACCATCAGGTGAGATAGTGGTCAAACGTGAGCCTATCAATAATAAACAAAACTCCATTTTGTGACGTCACTGCCTAATGTAGATCTTTTTTCAGATGCTTATCAAAAATTTAAATAATGATCTACTTATGTGATCAAAATACTCTGATGAGTATTATCATTAATGGTTTTTAAATCAATGTGTTCATATAATATACTAAATTACATTGACATTATATACAATTTTGATAAAACACGTAAAACTGAAAAAATATATCTAATGTTTTAAACCTACACTTAAGTTCACTTGCACCACAAATCATTAAATGCATTTAACGTTAAACGCGTTCAAGATATATCATTATATCTTTGCCATAGCTAAATAATTGTCAGAAATATTCTATCGATGATTTAGATTTGGTGCAAGTTGACCTAAATGTATTAGTTTTGAATCTTTATTAAACGAATTTGTACCTAAAATACTTGGTTCATAATATTTTTGTCTGTAAAATATTGAAAACAAATATACTGTAGCTTTTCGATATTGAAGTATTGGCCATATGTACTAAAATTCTATGATTGTGCATGCTTAATAAGTAACGTAAAACGGGGTGAATAGAGACAGAACTTTGGTTTGGTTTTCCACTTTGATACCATAATATCGGCCTCTAACAAAGCATCGATTTTTTAGAATAACAATTCATTAAAAAATTGATATAGTTAAATGCTGCAAAAAATATTTAAATATCGAGAAAATACCCTTTAAAGTTTTGTCCCTATTCACCCCTAAGTCTCTATTCACCCCATTTTACTGTACCTATTTTCTTATTAAAGAATCCATGTTACCTCAGTGATTTTATTGAAGTGTTAAGCTAGAACTACATTAAACCGACGCACACGTGTACAGTAGGCACAACGGATCTTGAGCGGTTGCGCAGAAGTCAAATATTCGGTCTCTTTAGTGGTACGAAGTGAGACGCGGGGGCGGGGAGTGTCAGTGATTGGCTCGCCGTGCCATCGCGTCATAGACGTCACTCCTGATTCGTTCCCTGCGTTGCTGCATGTATCTAACAACGAAGACGATTGGCTCGCCAATGTATGGAATGCGCAAAGCGATCCCCACTCTGACGCCGAGCGCTCAAGATCCGTTTCGGTGTACATTAGACCAACGCACACGTGCACCACGCCTGATCTGTACGTAGAACGACGTCGCGTGGCGTGGATCTAGTGTAGCTCTACAAGTCTAGTTTCCATATGAAATGAATGGAGACCGACGCGCCCAGATCGGCGTGTGTGGTTTTCCAAATTTATAAGTCGGTTGTGATCTTTGTTTTTGTCACAAATGTTTATTTTATTTTTCGTCCTTTTACTGTAAAATACCAAAAAATCATATTCAGTACCAATGGTGATAATGTTATTTTCATATTAAAGATTTCATTAGCTATTTGTGATGCAAAAATAAATATATAAATGTACGTAATGTGCTCATTTTGTAAATAGTGGATCGAAGGAGTGTGTTGTTGAATAAATATGTTGAAAATAATTTATCGTTATTTTTTTTATACTCTAAACCCAAAATCAACAATGACAGTAAGTAAGGTACCATTAGGCCTGGCACCCATTATCGGCATCAGCAACAAAAAGGATCTTTCGGCATCCCTCATGCAAGCGCACACTGTCGGAAATGTATGCATGTTGGGATGCCGAAGGATCCTTTTCCTTGCCGATGCCGATAATGGGCGCCGGGCCTTAAAGACCCTTCCACATGACCTACGCTAAGTTAATTTTTGCTTGCACTCGAAACGAAAACTTCAAAGGGTTTGGTTTGGCGTTGCGCCGCATGATTCAAGCGATTTTTTTTTTAAATGATCAGCCTGAAATGACCGCGATGGTACCTATCTACCTGATCTTAAAAAATCCACATTGTGGGAGTATTTGAGCAAGATTACTAGATAGTATTTTTTCAGGTGGGAAATCAATTAATGACTTTTCTCACTGTAGGGTCGGGTGGAGTTAGATGGCGTATCAAACTTTTTCGACTAAAACTCTGTACAACGACTATCGTCGATGGTACTTGACTTAGCTTAGCTTTTAGAATAAAGATAATATTACCTTTACTAGCTAAAAAAAAATATCATATAAGTATCTTGCCCTTACCTACATCATAAACTTCGATTTTAGAAAGCTCACAGAGTACCTACCTCGTTTCCAAAAATCGTTGTATCATTTATGCTTGGGGATTCGATTTTATTTATTTTGCAGCCATATCGTATAACATGTATTGCAAGTTGGCGCGCTGGATTGAAAAACGTCGGCTACTTTAATTCTTGATCCCTCAAAATGTATGGTCACCCTACTCTGTCAAAGCTAGACGTTGGACGCCGCTTTCTAGAACTTATCATCACCACAATCTGGCTGATCGCGAGGTAGCCACATTACATTACAGCAAAGTTTTGTAATCCGGCGCGCCTACTAATAATATAGTGTGTCATATGAATTATCTTCTTCCAACAGTATTGCCAAGAAGACAATCTGTAACTAGGTAACTATTATAAAAAATAACAGAACCAAATGCAACCATCACTTACTTTATTACAATACTTACAGCTACCTAATCCCTGTCCCTAAATATCTTAAAGATATTGACGTCTGCCCAGTCGGGGTCTAGCGTGATGTCGGTCCAAATGGCCGTAGACCACACGACCACCGTGAACCATACCACCACGATGGCTATTATTGAGGGACCGATGCCGGCGTACATCTGTAACGAAGAATAACTTGAAATATATGATGCACAGAGGCGTAGCCTGGACTAAATTAGACGTGGGTGAAGGCGCATCAGCGAGGCCTTTTTCTTTCATAAATTCGAAAACGATACAGTGACTGTCGCAACCCAGTGTTTGACAACATCGTCGCTTACTATCAGATGAAATAGTGGTCAAACGCGAGCCTATCAAGTCCTCGCTTGTGTGAGGCCCATTTGGGTGCGAGGCCGTGGGCGAGGGCCCATTTCTCCATAGGGGATCCTAGTAGCATCACGGTGCTTGAATTAAAGAGCCCTTTTTTAAAAGAGCCCTCGCTTGTTAGAGGCCCTTTTGGATGTGAGGCGAGGGCCCACTTCGCTCGCGCCTAGCTACGTTTCTGATGATGTAATGTATAACCTTATATTCGTATAAACAATTCGAGATAATTCATCTCCACCCAATCAAGTAGCGACTTTAGCATTGAGTACTTTACGTGGTCATTTGCATGAAAAACGCCATACAAAAAGTATGAGTTTTAAAATAGAATTTGTACTTTGTTATGTAAAATATCAAGTTTGTTATCTAATTCTAACATCTATCCATTTATGTCTGTGTATATACTTGTATACTCGTAAATAAAATCGAAGTGTCCGTTGGTAATATAATTTTTTTTTTACTAAATGCTTATGAAAGTAACTTTTTAGGTATATTCGGTACCTATAACAACCAAGTTTTTGAAGTGAAAACTTCTTTAGCGGCGTTGAGCACTTTTTCTGTAATGGGTATAAAATCTTAAACTCGCGTCAGGACACGTGACCTGATCGAAAAAGCGTAAGACGGATGGAGAGTAGACAGCTATCCCTTATCGCGCGTTGTGAAAGGGGGCTAGACGGAAAAAATTCTCACGAAAAATTGTACCGACACTTTTACTGTCAAAATATAAATCCAAGATGGCGGCTGCAAGAAATTATCAACTTTTTCGTCATGGGTGTCGTTTTCATGGTTTTCGAGGGTGTTGAAACCGATGGTACTGTCAAAATATAAATCCAAGATGGCGGCTGCAAGAAATTATCAAATTTTTCGTCATGGGTGTCGTTTTCATGGTTTTCGAGGGTGTTGAAACCGATAGAACTGTCAAAATATAAATCCAAGATGGCGGCTGCAAGAAATTATCAAATTTTTCGTCATGGGTGTCGTTTTCGTGGTTTTCGAGGGTGTTGAAACCGATAATACTGTCAAAATGTAAATCCAAGATGGCGGCTGCAAGAAATTATCAAATTTTTCGTCATGGGTGTCGTTTTCATGGTTTTCGAGGGTGTTGAAACCGATAGTACTGTCAAAATATAAATCCAAGATGGTGGCTGCAAGAAATTATCAAATTTTCCGTCATGGGTGTCGTTTTCATGGTTTTCGAGGGCGTGGAAACCGATGGTACTGTCAAAATGTAAATCCAAGATGGCGGCTGCAAGAAATTATCAACTTTTTCGCCATGGGTGTCGTTTTCGTGGTTTTCGAGGGTGTTGAAACCGATGGTACTGTCAAAATATAAATCCAAGATGGTGGCTGCAAGAAATTATCAAATTTTCCGTCATGGGTGTCGTTTTCATGGTTTTCGAGGGCGTGGAAACCGATAGTACTGTCAAAATGTAAATCCAAGATGGCGGCTGCAAGAAATTATCAACTTTTTCGTCATGGGTGTCGTTTTCGTGGTTTTCGAGGGTGTTGAAACCGATAGTACTGTCAAAATGTAAATCCAAGATGGCGGCTGCAAGAAATTATCAACTTTTTCGCCATGGGTGTCGTTTTCGTGGTTTTTGAGGGTGTTGAAACCGATGGTACTGTCAAAATATAAATCCAAGATGGTGGCTGCAAGAAATTATCAAATTTTCCGTCATGGGTGTCGTTTTCATGGTTTTCGAGGGCGTGGAAACCGATGGTACTGTCAAAATGTAAATCCAAGATGGCGGCTGCAAGAAATTATCAACTTTTTCGTCATGGGTGTCGTTTTCGTGGTTTTCGAGGTTGTTGAAGCTGATAGTGCTGTCAAAATGTAAATCTAAGATGGCGGATGTCAGAAATTATCAACTTTTTCGTCATGAGTGTCGTTTTCATGGTTTCGAAGATGTTGAAATAGTGCTGTCAAAATGTACATAAAATAGGATAGTATTTTTTAGTTATATTGTATTGGCTAGACGGAAAAAATTCTCACGAAAAGTTGTAACGACACTTTTTCTATAGCAAGCTATTGTAAGCCGTGCGGCGTGCGCATGTTTCTCTGTCTTTCTCTCTTTCTCTCTCTTATAGAAAGCAAGCCAGAACGGAACTTCGTTCCATCCGGGTGTCCCTTGACACCATAGTAGTTTTTCGGAGAGATAAACTTTTTAATGTAAAATAATTGTAATAGTTTTAAAGTGTTAAATTTTTAATGTAATATAAATTGTCATGTTTGTGTACGATAGCGCAATAAATGAATATTGTATTCTACCACATAAATGATAGTACTTTTATACTGATAAAGCAATTGGTGCAAAATTATTCCCTAACCATTCCAAAATATCAAACATGCTCAACGTTAATAATCAAGTTTTCACTTCTGCCGGCACTCCCGGAGTGCAACCCGTCTTTTTTTTTTTTAAATGTTGTCTGTCTGTTTGTCCCGGCTTTCTGAGACGGCTGGACCAATTCACCTATACCTAATGTGATGAGAAACTAACCATTCTCCAAGGCGGGATGTGCACATAAGTACAGACCATGGCGTTGACGGCTGTTCCAGTCATCAGGTGGAACGGCAGTGAGCTGGCCAGCGTGGCAGCCATCATCAGGTAGTGAGGGTTTATATTGCAGAACACACTCTAAACAACGGAAAAAAAATCTTTACAAATATCACAGTCGACTTCTCGCTTATCTTGCATCGTGTAAAACGGGATGCTGACAGCGCCTTTGTGTAGGTACCAGTAAAATCAGTTTTCCAAAGAGCCATTGTCGCCAGTGTTGTGCAATTGACTGTACATAATTATACACTAATGTAAAGTTCGTCCAAAACAAAACTGCTCCGAACTTCAAATAATTAGCTATAACGCAGTAATTATTCTTATTAAGAATCATATACCTACATCTTTATTTTTAGTATGTACCTATATTTAAAACATTTGTTCAGAATCAGTAATAGAATTGATTCCAATAGTTTTTACACCATGTTATATTTTTTCCAAAAATATTTAAAAAGGTCACAAGTTGGATACCACCGACATTAAGTACAACACAGGTCACGGCAGGTCATAGCGGGCATTAGGGGTCAGAAAACAGCTGGGTGCAAGTGTAAAACAACCCCTCAGTGGCCCGGTAACTATGTATTTTGGCTGACATAAACAAGCTTTGTGATTTTTCATGATACAGTTATGAAACTTTGTACATAGATTCTTTACATAAAAACTAATGTTGTAGGTATATATATGGACGATAGTTCGGAACGCCCCCTTCAGAGTGGCCAACATGTTTTGAACATACTGTAGATAAACGTATTACGGTCGCAACCGAGTGAGCTTTGTCTACGTTCTCATTTTCTTTTTAAAATAAGGTAGAACATTAAATTAAATTGTGGAAAATAACTAAAGAACTGAATTAGTCATTGCAGTGCTAACAATCTGTTAAGCGCAAGCGCGAATTATTAGCGAAGTTTTGATTTAAGCTGGAATGGCAACGGAGCAGCCTGTCTCTTGTCGAAAGGAAGGGCGTATAGAAGCGACAAACAGTGCTACCACTTAAAAAAAAATTCTTTTGCCTGATCACTTAATAAATTTTTCGCTTGAATCCTGTGACGCGGCGCCAAACCAAACCCTTTGAAGTTATCGTTTCGAGTGCAAGCAAAAATGAACTTGGCGGTGGTTAGGCGGAAGTGTCTTTGATGGTACTTTTAGCTCCATCCCTCTTTCTCGTTCTTATGCCTGACTTTTTAACACGTCATGGTAAGGCCCCAGCTCTAGAAGTTTTGGCTTCTTTTTCTAATAACAATTTAGGTAGGTGGGAAAATTACTTATTTAGAAGACATCCATGTTGGTGAATATTACTTAGTCATCACTGATATTGTTTAGATAGGAACTACTTGTTGATAACTGCTAGTTTATCTGTATCAGATAATATTATCTCATTTTAGAGGTAAAGATGCCGTGTCTCTGTTAATCTAGATACATTGTGTTAGACTAAAAAATCGATGAGTGAACTCATCCCTATCGTCAACGTGTCTCATCGCCCGCACTAGTAACATCTTTGACAACCTCTAGACAGAGAATGGCGCGCCTTTTCGTACCTAACATTGGATTCTTCTATCTTTTCAAGTAGTAATTAAATATTTTGCGAGATAAAATTGCATTTATTATTAACAAATTATTAGCTGCCAGTGTGGAGCCTCTGCAGGGGACATGCGTTATCTGCTAGGCTGCCCATCCTGCATAACCAGCTGCACTTTTCAGAATCTACCCGAGGCCAACAACAGAGCTGTACAGGTTGCCAAATATTTTTCAGAAAAAAATATAGTCTGAGAGCATCGACACAAAAAGAAGAAGAAGCTGCGATATCAAGATCAAAATCCTCCTTACCACTTTAGCAATGCTTGGCAGTAACGCATAGACCACACAAGAGTTAGTGGCGCACTCTGTGATTATCTTGCAGAAGACCACCACTATGAACACCACAACCGACGCATGCCAACCATGGAAGTTCATGAGGAACTTCTCAAACTCGTCGTTCATCTTCGAGTCTCTGAGAGACTCGAATAGAGTGCTGCTGCCGGCTGAAAAATAAGGATAAAGTGGATTCAAGGTGATTTAGTTCTAGCACCGTGATGCTACTAGGATTTCTTACCCTAGTATAATAGTTTGTTAACAGCTGTCCAGAGTATTAAGAGCTGTATATCCAGCTCCTTTAAATGCCTTAGATATACCTATTAGTGATGTGCGGTTGCCGGCAACATTGCCGTGAAGTTGGAATATTGTTGGGAATATTGTCCGAAGTACTAGTGCGCCTCAACATCAACGATTGCATCACTGCTTACCATCAGGCGGGATCGCAGTCAAGTACTAGTTTATAAGAGACAAAAAAAAAAAGTATGAATGTTGGTGGCAATATTGCCAGTAGGTAATATTCCCATATTGCCGGCAACGGCACATCTCTAATACCTATAGCCAAAAGATGATTTATGGCTTATTTGGGTGCTCGTCTAACGACATCCCTCCCTCACAGTGGAGTTATGATGGTATTGGTATGTCATAGGACATAGGGGCAGAGGTGTAGCGTGGACTAATGTAGACGTGGGTGAAGGCACATCAGCGAGGCCATTTTCTTTCATAAATTCGAAAACGAGACAGAGATTATCGCAACTCAGTGTTCGACCACATCACACAGGTGAAATAGTGGTCAAACGCGAGCCTACGAATTATAAAAAACCGTCGTTCTTATAGATCTCTCGCTTGTGCGAGGCCCTTTTGGGTGCGACACCGTCGGCGAGGGCCCACTTTTCCCACGCCTAGCTACGCGCCTGGGTTTAAGGCTGCGTTTCCACCAGAGAAATGCCAGGATGCGTAGTGACGGACATGTTTGTAAAGAACAAATAGAATCGCTTCATTTACCTCGCCTCGGTCAGCACAGTTCTGATGGAAAGGACTCAGCGGAGCTGGATTTTTGCGCATACAAAACAAGCGAGGGATGTATGCGAGGAATGTGTTGGGAGGCATGTGTGTTGAGAAGGATGTGTCGCGAGGTTTGCGACGTACTGTACCAACCAGTCCATAGACAGAGTTTGTTGGAAGTAGAAGTGCCCAAAATATATAGGTACGGATAATTGGAAAAGGAAGATACTTTTATATTTAACAATTTGCGATGAAGAAATGGAAGCAGAGGATACAGAGTTTATTATTTCTATAATTTTGAACAATAGAAGAACAATGATTTTGGATACGCAACGCATCCTCGCGTCGCACATTAACGCTCATTTTCACAGCTCCGCTAAACATCCTCGTACGACATATCTTCCTCGTACAGCTTTGGTGGAAAACCCCACATAATTTCACAGCACAGCTAGACATCTCTGGTGGAAACGCAGCCTTACCCTGTTGAATGTCTTTTTCATGAAAATTTGAATTTCACGGTTTACCTATTTATATAAGTAATTAATTTACCTATAATCAATGGGATGCTCCAGTGAATATCCCGGCGCACCAGGTTCCAGCTCAGACATGATTTGGTCGGGGAGGTGGGTAGCGGCTCGGCTGTCCCTTCTAAATATAGAACTTATTGATTATGTGTTATGAAGCAGCGCCATTCATGCGAGACACGTGGGTGCGCGATATGCGATGTTGTGATTTTGCAAGGTTATGGAAACAACTGTCTGCGACATTAAACTTTTTTTAACGTGGGTAATCTTCAAATGACTTCTAATGCTTTTGGTGGAGTGGAAGGGAGTGCCAGACTTTAAATGAGTAAAATCCACAGTGTTTCTTCAGTTGCCCTTTTACGAAGGACCACGGTAACTCCTTCGAACAATCCGCAGCCCTAACAGGTATCGGCCTTAACAGGCCCTGTCAATCTTGCTGACATCTCTTTAAAGCGCGTGTGGTACACAATGCGCTGTTGACGTCGAACGATAAGCTACCCATTGCTCGCCGTCCACAAGCCCGCGCCTACAGTGGTCTGATATGGTCCTAAAGCTCCCGACGCCCGGCACATTTTTGAATTAATAATTTGGAGTTAAGAACGTGTCAAATCTTACAGTTTAACGGATTTTCAGGCTAAGTAGAATTTGATGGGCATCAAATTCTTGATTCTAAAATCATTAAAGCCAAAAGGTTAAAACTTCTCTTCATCTTTTCTAAGGATTTCAGTAAACACAAAATACCTGTTCGTCTCTTGAAATATTTTAAGAAGTCCAGATTAACAGGCATCAGGAACAGAAGGATCACACACATCACGCATGGCGATGATACATTGAAGTGGCTGGAATAAAAAGCAATAATATAAGACCGAAAGGTGAGGCCCTACAGATAGTGTGGGAATGTGAGGGTCGCGGGAATCCGATGAATGCGAGACGCACTGGACCGGTCGTTGTGGCGACACTTGGGGGAAACCTATGTCCAATACTGGACGTCTTTCGGCTGAAATGATGATGATGATGATGCGATGATGATCTACTGAATTACTGATAACACCTAGGTCCAGAAACGCAAGATAAAGTAGGAACATAGGAGTGGTTTTAGTCAAAAAAAAGTCTGAAAGTCTGACACGCCCTATAGCGGTAGTCATTAGATGATTTCCCGTAAAAGATACAGGTTTTTTTGAAAAGTTGTCTATGACTTTTCCAGCTCGGTGAGCGGGAGGGCTTGTTAGACTTTATCAAGACCCGGGAATGGTAACTTCATAGATCCACTCAGTGTTGAATGGACAAGGATTGGAAAAAAGCTCTAGGTTATTAAATCGTTGAAAAATAAAAGGTCCCTCTTGACATTTGAGAAAAACCCTAGAACTTGGAACGAAATTGAACGAAATAATAATGCCCGCCATACACGCTAGCTAGGGTATACCTGAGCGTGTATGTTGCAAAACTGTGCAGCGGCCGTATTATGACATCTTAAAACCATCATGTTTTCTGTGTGAGAAAAGGATAGTGCTATTCGTCCTGTATAGCTCCGTCTCTTTTTCACACCGAAAACATGATGGTTTTAAGAGGTCATAATACGGCCCCAGGTTTCCATACAAGCTTACCTGACAGCTATAAATGTAAAAAAATAAAATAAAATAACTTTATTGCATATAATTTTGGCTTGAATTGCATGTTGAGGAATCTCCATTTAGACATAAAAATGCCTGTAGTTGAAGTCTCCGCTCTTCCCTTACCTTATAAATACACAATTAGGCAAATGACTAAATGAAAAAAGTAAAATAAATATAAAGTAAATATAAAAAGTAACAAGAAGAAAAAAGAAAAAACGATTAATTGTCTTTGTGCATGAGTCGTGTGATAGTATGTGTGGGTGTGATGGTGTGTACGTGTGTGTGAGGGAGAGTGTGATGATATGTCTGTGTATGTGTGTAGGAAAGAAGGTGGTGTTGTGTGTCATAATTAAGTTATACGCTGCAAAAGTGACTCTGTATCATTATAACTTAAATTATGTAGTCAAATAGTTAGTAGTTTTTTGCATTCGACTCTTTTTTTATCATAGATAAATATAATTTTATTAATCTTGTTGTACAAGAAGGCAGACCGTTTTTTATATTGTCTCCTGGCAAATTCTGTTTTTGTAGTGGGAACGTTTAATATGCAATGTTTCTTTCGTGCAGGCAAATCTGTCAGGTATACCCTAGCGTGTATGGATGGCTACCGATAATAATTAGGGGTCCGGTGGTAGCTATTTTAATAGTACCTGCAAAATAATGTCAAAACGGGCTTTTTATTTTTTGATCACTTTACTTACTTGTGAAAGTCAGAGCTGTTGTTCACCGACTGGTCGATGCGTGCTGTGCTGATGGTAGCTTGCAGCAGACCAGCTAGGACCACCACGGTTGACACCGCCTGGTATTCAAACCGTTGATTACTACTGCTGAGCGTAGGGCTACATTCCATCATGAGATTAATTTATAATATTAAATAGTATATATTTATATGTATATTTATATATTTAGATGTATATATTTATTTTAACGAACAAATAAAGTTAAATTTTAATTTTATTGTAAACAGCGCCGTCTCACAAAGGTAAGACG
Source organism: Mythimna ferrago (assembly GCA_910589285.2). NCBI lineage: Eukaryota > Metazoa > Arthropoda > Insecta > Lepidoptera > Noctuidae > Mythimna > Mythimna ferrago. Next base: position 14,029,516 of record OU342690.1, on the reverse strand, counting down.
GTACTTCACGCCGGAACAGCTGCTCAATCTTTATCAAGCCCAAGTTCGATCGTGTATGGAGTACTGTTCTCATCTTTGGGATGGATCTGCCAAATACCAGCTTGATGCGCTGGAGTCGATTGAGAGGCGAGCCAAGAGAATCATCGGCAATGATACACTTGTAGAGTCGAACCTCCAAAGCCTTGAGCATCGCCGCCGAGTTGCTAGTCTGTCGGTTTTCTATCGTTTACATTTCGGGGAGTGTGCACTGGAATTGCACAATCTAATTCCGCCAAGTCCGTTCCATCATCGGACCACACGACGTACAGCGTTGCGCCACCGGTACATGGTAGACATCCCACCCATACGCATAAAACGTTTTGCGAATACATTTATTGTGCGTACAGCCAAGGAGTGGAATTCCCTGCCGGAATCTGTGTTTCCTGATAGCTACAACTTAGGAGTCTTTAAGTCGAGAGTGAATAGGTTTCTTCTAGGCAAGCGTGCTTCATCGTCGACCACATCATCGCTTACCATCAGGTGAGATAGTAGTCAAACGCAAGCATAGGCTTACTTATTAATTATAGAATTAATAAAAAATAAAAAAATCTACTGAAACAAAAGCTAACCAAAACGTTTTTTTTTTTTTTAATAAATAAAACCTTTATTATGGGATTTGAACATTGTTTAAAACCCACAGAAAGTATATCTATGATAAAAAGTAATAGCTTCTGATAGCCTTCGTCCACGTGAAAGTAGAAAATTATACCACGGGAGCATAGGTACTCCTGGATAAAAAGTATCCTATATGTTATTCCGAAGACATATTCTACCCTTGTAAAAATAAAATGAAATCTAAATGTCATCTAAATCCGTTTAGCTGTGTGAGTGTGGAGGAGTAACAAACATACACCCATACATATAAAAATTTTTTACTACTGTCATGTCATCAACAAGCTAAACTGATCCCCATCAGTGGGATGACATGACAGTAAAAAATAACTCGCAAACGGATCACTGAATCGACAAATAGTCTTCATACTCCTGGAAAGTTTTTTGAAAGACCTATTTAACTGTATGGGAATTAGTTAGTTAGCCCATTTATCTTCCACTGCTGGGAGTTACCATGGCAACTTTCTAGTAGGGGCTAACATATACTTAGATATAAGAAAGGAGGATTTACATATGGTAAGAGTTTTCGTGATGACCGAGGCTTGTCTTATCACTTTTTTGCATGAAACCACAACACGGCATTTTAAATTTGTTTACGACCACGTATCGCGAGTCTCACAAGTTTATAACTGTCGGCCGTTTGCCCCAATGTGCTCAGTTTGTACAGTTGCCATAACGGATTTTGAGCGGTTGCGCAGAAGTCAAATATTCGGTCTCTTTAGTGGTGCGAAGTGAGACGCGGGGGCGGGGAGTGTCAGTGATTGGCTCTCCGCGCCATCGCGTCATACACGACACTCCTCATTCGTTCCCATCGTTGCGGAATGTATCTAACAACGAAGACGATTGGCTCGCCAATGTATGGAATGTGCAAAGCGATCCCCACTCTGACGCCGAGCGCTCAAGATCCGTTGTGCCTACTGTACATCTCGCGCGGACATGCACACGCCCCCTTGCTACTTCTCCTGTTTTATATATTTCTATTAGTTAACAAGATCTAAGAAGAGCGGGAAGGCGGCTAGATAGACAGGCCTGGTAAAACTAAGAATTCCTTGTTACAATTACGGAACTCCCAAAAAAAGGTTCAAAGCATTTTATTTTATGTGCTAATAGGTACAGATTTATGTTTTTACTAACAAACTCATGGAACCGAAGTTTTCCGAGCTGCTGGTACTGTGTAGCTAACAGAGCGTCAACGTATTGAGCCTCCTCTTCCGTCATCCCAGTACCTATGTTGCTGCGAGATCTGAAAATAACTTCTCATTTTTATTATTTATTGTAGGATAAAATCGTTGACTCCTGTGAAAAGTGATATAAGTAACTCGACTTATATCATTTTTGAGTTTTTTACACAAAACTCAAAAATAAGTTAAGTTAAGTTAGTAATAAGTTTTGTGTAAAAAACTCAAAAATGATATATGTCGAGTTATATTACTTTTCACAGGAGGCACAGAAATGTACATAAGGATAGGACATTTTGTACGTCAGATCAACCATTATGTGACAACAAAACTTAAACATTAATAAAATCGTACTTTAAAATATACACCGTTAAATTTTAATCGTTTTAATCCCGTGGAGGGTCGACCCGGCACATGAAACACTATCGATTTGTAAAGATAAAATTAAAAAATAAAGTACCTTTTTTTCAAAACTCGTATTAATTTACGCATGTCCGAAATTAATTTCTTTAAGAAAACGTCAGCTGAGCGAGTTCAATGACCTGTAGGTAGTTTGTACGCAACGAGAACATTATACAGATAAACAAAAACCTATGTGTACAGAGAAATGTTGAATACTTTTTCTCCCGAAAATCTGTAACGGAGGACTATTCCGTAAAATGTGTGGAAGAAAATTGCAAAGGTATTAATTAGTATAGCACGAAAGCTAAAATTAGCACTTTTGTCTAATATTAATCAAAAGTTTAAACCTAATTTGCTCAAAACCTTTTTCAGCTACTAGCCAATAAAGTGAAAAGCTGGACATTTTTCACAAAAAATCATGAATGCCATTAAAGTTTTCTTTTTATTTGATTTATTTTTCAAGATGTTTTATGGCTTTCAATTATTTTTACAGCTAAATCAGCAATTTTTTTCACATTTCTCGTTTTTTTTTAATAAATGATTTATTTTGCAAATAGGTTTAAAAAAAAAAACTTTTTTTTTTAATGAAACCTTTTTGCTTATTCATCCATTAATGATGGTCTAGAAATGTTATTTAAATGACACTTAATTAACTATTTAATTAAACTTACAAACATGTAAATAAATAACTAAATAAGTAGATATACAAAACCGAAAAAAATATTATGTAGGTGCAATAAACGCATTAAAAATAAATATTGGGATCAAAAAAATCGTCATCGACAATCGGAACGTTGGTAACATTGCCACGTTGTATTCAACGTTCATTGCTATTGCAATGATTCGTTTGTCCAAAGAAAAGCTCCAGCCTTCCGTTCACGTAAAGAGTCGACAAACATCGTATTTGTATACCTACTGATTTAAACTTACCTGAACATTCCCAAGAAGTTGAAGTTCATCCACAAATACAGTAGTGTCTCCATGACCAGAACTCCTGGGAGATTCAGCAGCATGAAATGTGGAAACTCTATCTTCGGCCCAACAGGGAATATCCTTGCAAATAATAATTATCATGATTATTTAACTATTTCCCGCAGTCTATCCCTCTGAAAGTTAATAATTTTTGTGGGAAAATATTTTTATAGAAACGTAAGAATAGGGCGGGCCTTGTATTTTTTTTTTGGTAAAATAAAAATTGGCGCTTTGGCCCAGATACAAAATCTTCGGTAGGGGTCGGCAAACTTCGGCAACAGTCGAGTACTTTTTCAAAGACGAAGCCAGGCCAATTATGCGACATAACTTTGCAGCCACATGCAGCGGTGCACATTGATCGCGGTAATGATACGATTTTTTTTTTAAATATCAGCCGATCTTGCAAGGTTATGTCGAAACGACATATTGTAGTTATATGACGCTAGTGTAATTTATTTTTTAAACACACGTATTAAAATCTATGCACAGTATTATTCTACTTAGTGAATTAAGTTGGATTTAATTTAATTGAGGCTGCCACGGGCAAGATCGGATCACGCGCAGACGACAACCTCATAGGTTGATCATCAAGAAGGCATTCACAAAAAAATAACGCAAAATTGTTTTTTTTACTGATACAATTTTCGTAATCGAAACAGTAAGTTACTACATACAAGAAATAACAATAAATAAACACAGATACAACTAAAAAGACATACAATTTTATCACTTTGTTACCTATTACTTGTATGGTGGTTGTAAACTAAGTAACTACCAATTTAAAAATAGGTAACCTAGCTAGGCTAACCCTAGGTAGTCAGAAAACAATGGTGACCTTCACGACATTGTGTCAAGAAGTTATTTAGGTTCTAACAAAGAGATGAGATTCTTTTGTTAAGTCAAATAATGGTATTAGCAAGAACACTTTGTTTATGCCTTTTGTAAGTTAAAGTTTCTGGAAAATACAATGAATGGTAGGCAATGCCTTCATTTTAACCGTTAAGTCCATAGATAATACATATATCTATGGTTCAGCCAGTTTGCGCTATTTACGTTTAGGAGGAGACGAGTTTGTCTGACTCAGAAATTATGGATTTTTCAAAATGTTATGCTGCCCATCCTGCATAACCACTTGTACTTTTCAGGATCTATACGAGGCCAACAATAGGTTGCCAAATCAAAAAAAAAGGTCAGAACAAATCTAGTTTGAGAACATCGTCACGAAAAGAACAAGAAGGAGAAGATTGTTGATTTGTCCAGATTCATGACTGAACCATTTAGTGACCTCACAGAAATCTTAATAATAAGGCAATAAGATTTCTGTGAGTGACCTAATTCCAATAAAACCCATGCCAGAAATTAGGCCTGCGAGATGGTACGAAAGAATCGCTGCGGCCCTTGAACGTAAAGTGCAACTCAAGTAACATGGGTGTAAGTAAGTAGTTAAGTATCAGACTTTTACTGAGTAAAACCCAGTGTTCTAACAGTTGCTCCTTTTAGGAGGGCCACGGTAACTCCTTCGAACAATCCGCAGCCCTGGCAGACGGGGCAGACTTTCACGGTATGCTCCACCGTGTCTTTCGGGTCATACGTACAATAGTGACTCCCGAAGTAGCCGTATACGGTGAGGACCTGCGCCAGGTGGAAAGTGTGGACGTCGTGGCGCCTCTGTAGCTACTACGTCTTTTAAAGACCTTTTCCGCCGCGTTAGTGGCGTGCACAGCGCTGAGTAGCGACGATCGACTCAATGTTCAGCTGCTTATACATTCCCTCTGCTAAGACTGGCACTTGTAAAATACTTTCATTTTGAGATTCTATGATGATATACATTTGCAATTACATAGGTTACTTACAGGTGGGTACAGGACCTAATTAAGATCAAAACTTACGTTTCACAGTAGATTTTGAATATTTGATTGGTCTGACTGCCCATCATTGTAGCCATGTCTCCTGGAAATCAAGAAGTCATCGTAAGCGGTGTAGAACATAAAGAACAGCACATCATATCATTTCCCGTAGGTGTCGTAAGAGGCCACTAAGGGACACACCAGAGAATGGGCAGCAGCATTGTCTGTGCATTATAACTACCACACTGCGAACGCCAATCCGCTTGCCAAGCGTGGCGTGGCGATTATGACACATCAGAAAAATAGTCTCTAGTGCCTGGCAGACTATGTCTACCCTTGACTTCGGTAGCAATCAACATTACGGTGAAGCAAGGGGTGTATACAAACCATAGATATTTTTACATTTCTATGTTATAAACTCTGGATGAGATCCCCAAGAAAAACCGACGACGCAGCGTCGCGACGGTAGGCTTAAGGTGTATCGATGACCTGGTAAGGGTCGTGAAAGGATGTGAGACGCAACCACCCGACCATGACCGTCCTGTGCTGGTCATTATAGCAGAGGAGGCCTATGAGTGTGTCCAGCCGTGGACGTATTTTGGCTAAAAAAAAATGAACGACGGTATAATTTGTAACAGTTGTCAAACTTACCAATCGATGACGAATACGCTATTCCGAGAAAATAAAAAACGGTGAAATCGGTCGGCCTTGGCATACTGCAATAATAACCATGATTACTTATAGTAATAAATATAAGTAATTAATTAAATATTAATGTATTCAAAATGGCAATGCAGAATTCATGAGTGTACCAAACACCTTGATTCTTTATTCTTACATTTGTTCATGTCGAACAGATCTCTGTTTAGCTTTTCCAATAGTTTGGTAGATTTCCACAATTCCCAACTAAAACAATATAGTATCTTATTAGTGTGGTGTATAGTATTTTATTAGTGTTATTTCTGATGTTTGACTGACAACCCTCTCCCTTCTTTCAGTCCATCCGAAGGTTGTATGTAAGAGATCGCCCTGTGCGATAAGACCGCCCATTGTACACTTATTCTTATAAATGTTTGTCCTGTATTTTGTTTATGTGGTGTACAATAAAGATTATAATAATAATAACATCAAATATTATTAAACTGCATGACATTCAGTGGTAGCTGTGGGGTGGTGGCCCAGTGAGAAGCAGTGGTGCTTTACTTTGTGTAATTTATTTCATCACCACTGCTCGCAGAACGTTGAAGGAAAACGTCTTGAGGAAACAAACCAGTAGGTCCTAGAACCCAAAATTCGATGGCATATGACTTCCACCAATCCGCACTTGATGGATTATTATGACCCGATTCCCTCAAATCTCATAGAGAGGAGGCCTGAGTTTCAGCAGTAGGAACAATATAAGGCTGATTATGCATTCCACTGCAACTGCATCGCTAGGGATTTTTTTTAGCGGGAGAAATCCTTCGCTCTGGGTGTAGCAAGAGGAAGTGTCAGCCTTTTCCTGATTAAAACTCGCCTGTTTCTTTAGTTGCCTTTGGCATTCTAGAGTCGCGGTAAGTAATGGGCTGTAAGATCGAAACTAGATTACCTTTTCCAGTTCAGTAAGGATCGCCAAGACGACGGGCATCATGAGTCCACACGCCAGGATGTTAGATATCCACATGGACAGGAACATGCTTGAGAAGAATAGAAGAAAACTTAATCTGAAAACAGATTTGTGATCATCACTTCTCATCTCTTTCCATAGGTATGTAGTCCTCCTCTCAGCATTATCTAGAGTTATTTTTCAGGGGGTCTGGACCCTGTGATGACTGATTTTTATGTAAAGTTATCGATATTGGTAGCCCCATATCCTGGGATAGGTGTAGACCTGTAGACAGGCACTCGCCTTTGTCCCCATCCTATATACGCCTGTACCTCTACCCTATACTAAAGAATGTATTCAAAAGCGAGCGAAGTGAACTCAAAATTTCTAGACAAGAGTAACTGAGGTCAAACTGTAAGAGAGTCAGTGAAGCTATTGCATTTTGTTTCGCGCAAACCCGCAAGCGCGGGATCCCGCATTTGAGGGATTGGATTCCCTAGCCCGTCATGGTACCGGTACGCAGAACCAGTAAGTAGAGGCTAAGATTAAAATTGAAAGAGAAGCCGGGTAAATTGCTCCATGATCCTTAATTTTGCCTTCTGTTGGACAATTTTCCACTTTATTTTAAAGATCGACTGTACAGCTTTACCTAAAGTGTGAACATCCGAACATAAGCAACACTTTGAGCGCGACCCTCTTGTGCACATTGCTATTCTCTATGGCTATCGTGATCATCATCACTCCAATGCAGTCCAGCAGGTCGTTACGAACGTACATCTGAAAACATAAAGATAACAAACAACGGTCCTGGGTTCCTGGAATTTAAAAGTTGGTGGTGTGACACACCTGTGCCTCGGAAAGCACATAAAAGCCATTGGTTTTGCAACTGATCTCTGGTCGTGTTGGATTACTGTCCCATCGGACTATGAGAATAAGGGTCGCAGCACACGGGCCGCTGGTCACAACCACACAAAACACCGCCACCTGCATATTTCATAGAGTTTGGATCTGCCGCACACGGTTGACGCCGGCGGCCGCCACACGCGTCGTATCGCTGCTGTTCGCTTTTTGTAGCCTGCATCGGTCACTAAACGCCGTTACAGTTGCCATCACGGATCTTGAGCAATTGCGCAGTAGTCAAATATTGGGTCTCTTTAGTGGTGCGAAGTGAGACGCGGGGGCGGGGAGTGTCAGTGATTGGCTCGCCGCGCCATCGCGTCTTAGACGTCACTCCTAATTCGTTCCCTGCGTTGCTGCATGTATCTAACAACGAAGACGATTGGCTCGCCAATGTATGGAATGCGCAAAGCGATCCCCACTCTGACGCCAAGCGCTCAAGATCCGTTGTGGCAACTGTACACGCCATTCGCGCATTTAACCCTTCTTCGAAGGAGTCTATTATGATAGTGCGCGCATGGGTTAAAAAGAGTAGCAGCCACCGACCACAAGTGGGTGTCGCATGCTTCAGCTTCCTTTGTGGCCGCTTAAGGCTTATAGTCCCTTGAACCATCTGGCCGAAATTAAATGGCCACAAATCTCCCACCCGCCTAGGCAGCAGTACAGTACGCATATCTGTGCATTTATTTGCGGCCAGCAGCGCCCGGAAAGCGCGCGGCTGACCTTTTAATCCATTTTCTTTGCGAAATATTGATTGATTTCCATGTGCTATGTTCACATTAAAGAATATTTAACAACCAATTTTTAGGAGTAAAAATGTTTCTAAAGATCGAAGCCGTTTCGAAGGAGTAGGGAAAAGTTGTGAAAAGTTGCGAAATTGCTAAATATTTTTTTAGACAAAAGTATTAATAGCACGAAAAAATGAAATGTTGATAATGTTGTTCATGAATCTATAATAAACATATATTTTTTTCAAACCTATTAACCTGGCCGTTACCGAGGAATAGGCTTCAGAAAGTCACTGTTTTATAGCACTTTTCGGGCGCTTGGGCCTTAACGCTTCTGGCTTCTCGTGGCGAGGTTTATGATTGTAGCATGTAGCCCATGTGCCGTGAGTCCGTGACACTACTATAATTATAATAATTGTCTTACATAATTATTATTATCTTGTCTACAGGGTTCTTAAGAATAAGAGACTGCCATACCAGCATGAGTGAGAAAGCTGACACACTCTGTTTCAACTTCCGATTTTATATAAAAGATTTATGATACTCATATAAAAACGATAAAGCTTTGATGGCACCTGTATTGTTTTACGATGTCGCCCTGTCATATTGCTGTTTTAATTAAACTGGCAGACGTAGATGTCATGATAAGTAGATGTGTGGATACCTTTTAATGTAGGTATGTAATGAAAAGCTCCGCCATAAAACATGATGAAAATACAGGTATAATAAAGATAGAACAACACTTCGCAAACGTGTGCCACACACGCCGATCTGGGCGCTTCGGTCTCCGTACATTTTAAATGGAAACTAGACTTGTAGAGCTACATTTGATCCACGCCACGCGACGTCGTTCTACGTACAAATCAGGCATGATACACGTGTGTATCTCTATGTAGGTCTAGCTTTATAATTTTAGGCATGTGGATTGCGGGAATGTTCGAAACTTCAAAAGAATGACTGTGGCCCTATGGAATGCTAAGGGCAAGTGAAGGAACACAGGGGAGTTTTAGTCAGTAAACGTCTGACACGCCCTGTCGCTCTACCCAAAGAGGGGGAAGCTATTTGATGACATATCACCTTAAAAAGCGGTCCGATATGTAGCCCTCCGTTCTCGGAAAAGGGGGGTTTACATAGCCATAAACAATAAATGGATAATATAGTGACTGTGCGGAGAATACCTATCTCTTTTCTGTTGTGGTAGTGACAGATGATGCTGAACATTGCACCCATTCACTTAATCAGATTTCCAGATAAAGTCAACAATCTGCTAGTCGCACGATCGCTTTACCTCTCTCTCTTTTCTGCCCATATATTCATTTGTTAGTGACTATTGTTCAATCCATGAACATATACGTTACTAATTTAGTGATGTGACTTTAATTGTATATGATTTAGTTTTAGAGTCACATCACTAAACTTCTAAGACGGACAACAATTTCCGTTTCCTACTTTACTTGGATTTTTATCTTTGTCATGGTGTACATTGTGCTCGTTATTAATTGTAATTTTCAACAATATAAGTATGCTTTAGCATCTCTCACGCTGTTTCATTTAATGCAAACAACTATAGCCCACCCTTGTTCCTCCAATTGCCTATGCGTTCCGTTCGCGGCAACTCTTTCACAATCCAGAAGCTGTGAGGTTAATCAATCTCGTAGCCCATTCAATTCAAAAAAAGATATCAGCAGGTTAATTCTCGTACCGAGAGTCCGAGATACATAAAAACACATAAATTGTAGTCACAGTCGTATTATCTCGCCGACAAAGCTTCTCAAAATGTAGGGAAATTCGTAACAAGTGTTTTTGACAAAATGCGAACGCGTTTTACCCCTCTGAATAGGGATAGCAGTCCTTTTTCTCTACTCTATTCTACGGGATTTTCCCGCTGGAAAACAGGTGTGCCAACATAACAGCTATAGTCTGTCTAATAAGTCAACCGACTTGTGAATTTTATATAATATTTAATCATTTAAAAAATACTCATATTCGGTGCTTTTTAGAAGGTTCTTCTGTTAGTAAACAATGATCTCTATCTTTTAATCAACCTCGATTATTGAACCCGTGTTGACTACATGAGAATTCATTAAATCCTAATAATTACCCAAGTCGTTTAACTTATTAGACAGACTCTATAATGGGCCGACGGGCCGACCACACCAACTGTGTGGTTGGTAAAATTAGTTTTACTCCTTAGATTATATACCTCTAGATATAGCCATGCGACTCTATGGAAGTGCGAAAGTGAGAAGCATATATACGAAACAAGTAAGAAAATTGAGACAAAACATAACATTCTCTGTCTCATTCGGCGTGCCGCTTTTTTGCTTGGCTCACTTTGAAAAGTGAGCCAAACAAAGGCCTATATCTGTCACTTTGAGGTCAACTCGAGTAAATTTTTATGTCTTTAGAATAATTTCGGCATTAAAGTAATAGTTTTAGAGTGTATGTATGACAAATAGACTCCTATAGTTAAGTTTTAAGTGTATTTCTGTGGTCATATTTATGGAAAAGTTTACGTAATAACCTCATTTTAGTGTTATAGTGCTGTCTCATGTGTGGCCACGCGGTGGCTATATCTATAGGTATTTAATCTAAGTTTTACTCGGTGTTGCATGTACAAATCCGACTGCACGGGCAAAACTGTGGTAAAACTAGTACGTATGGGACTACCCATACGTAAGAAATGCCAAATCTACAGCAGTCCCAACCTCTCTAATAAAACTCGTGCCGATTCCTGTCATAATGCATGAGAGGCCGATGGGAATGACTGCCAACACAGCAGGGTGTAGCACGTCCAGCGTCCAGTACACTATCATCAGCAGAAACACGTAGAAACACTTGTACGCCTGCGAAGGAAGATAATTCTAGCTAGGTCTCTCACCAAGGAGGGTTTGTCTTGGTTGTGTGTTGGCTCCAAGACTAACTCTCCTTCGTGAAATAGAATACCTGAATTTATATTACTTACTGTACCTACTGAACTACCTGGTGTATGTATTGTCTGTGCGATAAAAGAACCGTCGTGGCGTAAAGTGAAAACAACATTATAGATTTTAAGTAGCAACCCAACCCAGCCATCCGTCAAATGCCAAATGTCATATAATATTGACACCGGTTTATTTATTATGTTATTTTATTGTGATTTTTAATTGAAATCTTCAGAAATGTGATAAAAAATTTCACTGAGCTGCAGGGGAAATAATATTTAATATATTACAGTTTTTCCAAAGATAACAAATGGCAAATCACACCATTATTGATCAAAACAAAGTCACGAACTTGGGAAACATTGGTATGCTGTTTTTTTGGTACGTAACACTTTTATTTTAATGTTTTTAGACTTCCTAGGTAAACTCCTGTCCCTGTTATCTCCAAATATATATAAATTAAACGGAAATTCATTTAAACATGACGATATTTATTTATTTTGTTTTGGTCAATATTTTCTATGGCTAGTATAAAGAGTATTGATACTTTAAATTTATAATGCGTTTCGACTAACTTAGAATATTTCTTTTCAGGCTTGAGTACGGATACAGTAACTAAAATAAAAAAGGCCAAGTGCGAGTCGGACTCGCGCACTGAGGATTCTGTACAAATTTACCTATGAAATCAATTCCCGAATTGAGTTATGAAGATTTTTCCGAATTACAAACAATTTTTTTTTTTGTGGCGTATCTACGAATTTACAATTTTCAGATTTTTCCCTGTACTTGTTCTATGAGACCTTGATTTATGCCAAATTTCAGGATTTAAGGTCAACGGGATTCACCCCATGAACTTTGATTCCCTTGATTATAGAAATATACGTTTTTTGCGACATAAACGGCCGTATCTTTTTTTTTCGTTAACTCAGAAGTCTCATTTTTTCACAACTTCAAAAGACCGCAGACTTGAGCGTATAGTTTTAATTTTAACTCGATACCTCCAAGCGTTAAATGGTCTTAACAGATAAACAGACGGACAACCAAGTGATCCCAAGGATCTTATATACGAGATGGTCCCTTACAGGCTAAATAGATTGTTTACGAAGCAACATTACAAATTCTGAAGTGTACTTTATTTTCATAGACATTAAGTTCATATTTTTCATAGATTAGCAAAAGGGAAAAATGTACTGAGGAAGACAACGAGAAAGTGGTAGTGTGTTCCATTTTTACCTTTATATTTAACTAGGGTAAACATAAACTTGCTGTTAGCTACAATATTCCAGTCAGTGATAATAGACCGATCCCAATCAAAGTGATAGAACCATTTTCGTTGGCACTGGGTAAGTGGTCGCTGGTGGAACCTACCTAGATAGGCAGTACAGCAGTTTCTTCACGCTATTTTCCTTTACCGGTTCGTGTTTGCATTTAAATGTTCATCATCATTACAATCGAAAGACGTCCACTGATCGACATAGGCCTCCCCCAGGTGTCGCCACAATTAACGGTTTGTTACTCATTACGCAAAAACTTATAAACGGATGAATTTAATGATAAACGTTGCAATAATATAGCTTATAACCTATATTTTTGCCAAGTTTCATCACGTGAGCAAGTTCAATAAATAGGCTACTAATATTATAAATGCGAAAGTTTGTGAAGATGGATGGAGGTAGTCGTATGTATGGATGTGTCGCGCAAAAACTACTAGACAGAACTTAATCATAAACATTGCAATAATATAGCACATAAGCTATAACTTTGCAGTTTCATTAGGTGAGGAAATTCAGCCAATAGGATAATTTTTATTATAGGGTGAAGCCGCTGGAAGAAGCTAGTCTAACATAGTTTCAAAATATCAAGATTTAACAGTCGCACTATAATGACGTCACAATGTTGCTTACATAACAAAAACGATATTTATCTACAGCAGCGCCCTCAAATCCCACGACGGTTTACTTTCCGCACAGACTCTACCTACTCCTCATAGTCTGTCATTTCATAATGTGACTTAAGTAAATAAGTATCCACTTTAGAAGAAAAACTCATATAAAGCATAGTGAGGTGAGGACATATCAGGAGGACATATTTATTGATGACAAGGTAAATGATAGATAGGTACTAATTTAGTATTTCCAATTCAGGAGCATTTCAGGAGAAAACCAACTATAGGATAATGAATACCGGAATATCGTATTTTTTACCATGGTAATTTAAGAACATCTGGATTTTAAGCTTAGGACTGACAGATCTACTTGCAACTCGTGCGACAAATACGGCCGCAGCACACGCTTGATCCATCATATCGCTCGGTCTCAGATCGATCGATTGTAATACAGAATATCAGAGGTTTTTTATAGGTTTATCACAATTATTTATTCAAATCTAATTTAGTGTAAATGACTGCCCCCAGGCAGGTACTAACGCTTTTATCACTGAAAAAAGTAACTGGTAACAATATAATTGGAGCAATGAAAATAACCAATGTTCTCCAATACGTCCTGCAGAATAATTTGTAGCGATCTCTTATAGTGACTATTACAAGGTTGGTTTCCCTGTGAAAGAAACAAATTGACCATTTATGTATAAAAAAAAAAAACAAGTTTACTTGAAAAGTTCTACAGTAAGTACTACTTACGACGACGCCTCAGAATCCATGTTTTTTTATTTACAATTATACTGAAATTCTTAGTACTCTTGACTTCACTGACATTCCGGAAATCACGATGGTTGACCTAGAAATAATATATTTTTGGACATAAACTGATTTCCCGAAAAAATCTACTACTTTTCAAAATTTTTGGTAGAAATATATTTCCAACAATGGCAACATTGATGAGACCTATCAATTTAATTGTTTAATTATTTTAGTTGTCAATTTATCGTGTTACAAGTTGGGTGTATGTTGAATTTAAACAAATTCGTATACGATTTACGTTACAAATAGATTCGAAAAGCGTAAAGATGCAAGTGGATTTAGAGTTCGATTATAATGAGATGACGGCAGCAATGGATAAATTTTCCCAGGAGGATATAAATGAGCTGCGCTACTGGACGCAGAAACTTGATAAATCAAAATATGTGCCTAAGGATTTAACCGATAAACAATTAGTGTTATTTTATAATGCTTGCTATGGGGACATGGAAAAGACGAAAGCGTGTATAGAAAAATATTACTCATGCAGAAAAAATGCGCCTGAAATGTTCGACAATCGGATTTTGAAGTCAGAAGAGTTGAAACAGCAAGCAGAAGTTCTGTAAGTACTTGTTTTAATTTAATAATACAATGTCGTCTTTAAAAAACGTCCCGACTGCTAAACATAAATATTGATCTTTCTGCTATTTACAACCTCACAAATTGGCAGCTGTTTGACAAACAGCAATTATTCTGAGTTATCTATTTTTCGCCGCAGTTTATTATAGATCGAATTTTCTTTTACGTAACTTTCAATAATCATGAATGAAAAAATGCACGAAACGTAAAACACCCGTTGTAAACTGTATTGGTTTTGTAAAAATCATTCAAGAAAAAATAGTAAGTTCACCTTAAGTAGGTACTTAATTATTTTGCAACAGTAAATATTGTCGTAATAAGACAACAATTTTTTTTTGTGTTCTTTTTGTCAGTGATGACCTACTTGACTTTTTCTTTCTCCCTAGTCCTTATGTATATAAAGGCATGTCCAAAATATATTTTTTTTCTTATTTCATTATTTACTTTGTTTAATTGATACTATCAACAAAACAACACAAGTGATACTATCAATGAAACTAAGTTTATTACATTATTTACGAATTATGAAAATTATATTTTGGACATGTCTTTGACCGTCGACATATTATTATATGTTACAATTAGCTGCTCCCAGTAGCTGTAGCAGTAGGAAGTTATTCCTAGGTATTTCCGGGTTAAAAAGTATCTTATGCGCTGTTCCATTCAGCTGTTTGAGTATGAAGTATTAACAAAAATACACACTTTCGCCTTAAGAATATAAGTGTGATGGTTAGGCTTACTAATATGTATGTGAATAGAGTAAACTATTTGTAAAAATTATTATCCCCCACAAATCTATAATAAGTTAGCAGAAACAATGGAATTATTGTGATTGTTAAACATGACATAACTCAAACATTGCAGCTGCTAGGTACAGTACAACTTTATTACACGCACTAGCTATTGTGTATGTGTGTTATGTATATGTGTTTAGGTACACAGTACATCTGGAACAGTATACCTATGTTAATGTAGTTTACTAGAAGCCTAGAACTGTAAATTAATACTTACTGACTGCCCCTATTGGTTGAATGATTGCGAGCGCAACTGCCGACTGTAGTGTCCTGAGTACATTTTCAATTTGCCAAGGCTGTGGGACTGTTGGAGACAGTCACCATGGTCTTTTTTTTAATGTAGGAAATTTTCGAATAACTTGGGGAAAGTTTCAGACTTTTGCTGACTAAAACCCACAGTGTGCCTTCAGCAAGCTATGGTAACTCGCTAACTTGGTCCCGCAATTTTGCTAAGATCCCTATGAGGTAAGTGTCGAACGTATCGCGCGATGCACTGGACTTGGTCCTTACGGAACGGCTAGCTACCCATCATTTCTCGCTATCAGCAAGCCCATGCCTGTGGTGGCCAGAAATCGTCCTGCGACTCCCGATGCCCAGGGTGTCTCCGGTGGATAGTCACCGAGACCCTGAAATGTAAAGGGCAACTAAAGGAACATGCTAGGGCTTTAGCTAGTAAAAATATAACATTCCATCCCGCCCTACCCAGAGCGGGAGAAGTTATTTGATGGTTTCCCACACTAAAGAAATTGGGTATTTCTAGTAGCAGCCTGGAAGTGCCTAGTCCTTAGTAACTTTTTATAATTACTAAACTATCATTACACCCAGTTTACCCAGTACCCAGTTTTGATTTATATATTTCGCATTGCATAAAAGACAAGGGCGGCTAGGGCCTCACAAAGATTTGCCGCCGGAGGCCTTGTAACGATTAAGGCCGCCTCTTGGCAATAGATAAATCAAACCCATAGAGTTGAGAACTATTGTATAGCGAATCCAGGACTTGTCATTGTTGCGGCAGATGTGAACTTTCCCATAGATTTATTTAATTAATGGTTGTTCCTGATACCGCATACCTATTTGCAGCAAATATCGAACAGTTTCAAAGAATACACGCTTGCTATCATAACAATTTAAATAACCGTGGCCTGATCGTAGCCGTGGTGTGGTATATTCTTATCGCACTCAAAATGCATTTTACGAGTAAGTCTAATCGCACGTAATAATAAAATGAAAACATTTAAATTAAGATTAGCACCATTACTTTCATTTAATATTGCATGCATGCCCTTTTTTCTATAAAATAGAAGACATTTTAATATTAACCTTATGGTACGGGCCACAAACCCTTTTGGCTGCTTTTCCACTCGCCTATCGTAAACATCGACCATGATTTAATTAAAAGCTTGTTGCTTCATCTAACGCAATCCAACGTGATGTTTGACGAAAAGGCAACGTGAAAAAAGAGTGATAATACCTGAATACTCTGTTGGCATTCAGTAATTCCGTGATTTACTCGAAAATTTTATAAAACTTGTTCCGGGAAATACGTGTTTTTTTTAAACCCTTAAAAGTTTTTGAAAAACATTGTCATTATTTAGAACCTTGATAAAATTTGCTAGGCTTGTATGTTATACTTTTTTGACTTTTTTCATATTTGAGTAAATTTTGAAGTGTCAAAGTTAATGAAAAATAGCAGATTTTTAGAGGTCTTAACTGGATTAGTTTTACACAAATTTATAAATTATTTTCATAGAAGCCTAGATAATATCCACAAGATACTGTGTTTCCAAAATATCTAATGAAAAATGTGTAATGACGTCATAATCGCGAAAGAGCGGTTACTATGAAAAACAATGAAAATGTATGACTGTCGAAATGCATCCCCATAAACAAAGACAAACAAAGAGGAGGCTTGTGTATGGAAGCATATAGGCCGATTATGGGGGTTTTAGCGGAATTTCTTCGAGTGAACTTCAGTGGCGGTTTTAATTATTTTCAAATTGATTCCTAGTTTGCATCTCAAGTGTCTGCGCAACTGGACAAATGTGGAACCATTGAAACAGGCCCGATCCCGGTAAAATGGTGCAGAGAATTTTATTGTAGTTTTGGCTATCATAACGAAGTTTTTTTTTTATGGTGGGAAAAATCATCCATTGACAACTCCTGCTCTTGGGCGAAGCGGGAGATAGTGTCAGACTCTTACTCACTAAAAGACCCACCCCGTTCCTTCTAGCCTTCATACCGGGGCTCGAGCTCCCTTTCGGATAACCCTGGTCCCTGCTGTTGCTGACAACTCCTTGAGGCGCGCGGGAACAGTGTGCGCCGTCGAACACTTGGGCTTGGTCCGGACAGTTACCGGACGGCCGGATAGCGAACTAACTACTTCTGCGAAGCATTACTGCTTCGCAGAAGTCGGCGACCGCCTCCCACTCCTCGCTCCGGACCACGGACTCAACCAAGGCCCGGCGCGAGAGGTCTCCGCCGCCGATCGCCCCACGAGGGCACAGCGATGCTCCGCCCAAGCAGGGCACACCTCGACTGTGTGCTCCACCGTGTCCTCCGGGCGATCATAACGAAGTTTGCCGAGAAGCTTGACTTGATACATTTGCTGCTAAATTTTATTCTATAAAAACCATACCAACCAATCCATATTCTAATGATAAGCAAATTAATTATTCATACGAAGACATGGCTTAAAGGACTTAGTATCGAAGTCAAAAACATTAGCAAAAAAAAAAATTGTGGTATCGAATTTCGAACTTCGAAAATAGGCAAAACTGTAGAGTTAACTGAATATTCTAAATGAATAAACCTCTAAAAATATTCCTCTCAAGTTTCTTGTAAACCTAGCCAACTTTTAACTATCGGAAACCATTCACAGAACTTTGCAACGGAAAGATTCAATTATTAACTTTATCCTGAAGTAGATATTGAAATCCAAGAGTGCAACGCTGCAGTCAGGTTTGCTATTTCTTGAATGGAGCAAAACCAACAAGAACAAACGTGGCGGGTTTGCTTTGAAGTTGGAATAACATTTTTTTTCCCTGTTTGAATCTGGAAGAATAGCGAGCGACCTTCTAGGGCTCAAGGCCGATCCGTCTTTCCCCCTTTGGAGTTATTATGACGTCATGCTTTCGCTCTTTCGCTGCGTCATTCGCTAAAATATTTGTACTGATCTAGCCATCTTGGTCTTGTCTTTTTGTCCTTTACAGTTCAGTCAGTTGGTCGGCCCTACCTCAATTTATTTGGAGTCGGTACAAAATTAAATTATTTCGGCGTACTTCTCCCATATAAATTCTATTTACCGTAATCTTCATTGTTACCTCTATCCTGGCCATACCTACCATTTCTTCTTCTCCTCAGTCGCTACTCTCTTGCCAGAGTGGTCCTGTTCATCCTGGGTGAGTGATCATCCTGGTAATGCGGTGCCATTAATCGCGGACTGCAGCTTTCCGGGTACATTCGTAAACCGAGCGGTCTTGATCTAGTCTGTCCATCTCATTGGTGATCTACCACGTGGCCTGGTGCCCTCAATTTTGCCCTGCACTAATCGACGCTCTATGGAGTCAGTACCTACCACGACGAGATACATTTCCGAAGAAGGACAAAATGCGCGACTGCACTGTGAATGATAAACGCTGTACCCCTACCATACCTACCTACCAAACATTTTTCTTCTTTTTTTTTTTGAGTGGGGTGTAGTTTACATGTGATGATTTCATTAGATGAATCCTTCCGCTCTGGGTTGAGCGAGAGCGAATGTCTACTTGGACGTTCATTCATACTGACTAAAACCCACCTGTTACTTCAGTTGCCCTTTGCATTCCCCCAATCACATTGATCAATCTTATCATCTCACGTTCGGTCGCTGATCCATTTTCATTTCAAATTAGATACCTATATGAGTACCAACTTTTAGCCCCATATATTTTGAACTAGCTTTTATCCGCGGCTTCACTCGCGTACATAAAATACAGCCTATCGGTGATAACATTTTAGCAATCGGACCTGTACTTCTACCATGAGTTTAAAGCAATAGTATTTGTCGATACTCGATACCGACTACGTAAATATTTTGTATGGCAAATTTTACAGCGCCTTTAGCGGTCACTTACGGAACCAAAATTTGCCATACAAAATATTTACGTAGTCGGTATCGAGTATCGATAAATACCTACTAGTGCTTTAAACTCATGGTAGAGGTACAGTACTTCCAGATCTTATGTTCCAGATATTACCTCCTACAAACAAAAAAACATAAAAACAAACTTTACCTCTTTATAATATTAGTGTAGAAGTGTAGATTAAACAATGGCATAATCTTCCATTAAAACTTCCGTCCATTAAAATCATAATAGTGTCAATTGCCTACCACCTTAGCAGGTGACTTTCTTTACTACATACGTCATAGGAGGTCTTATAGCAAAAACATAATGCGCCATAAAATTATCCTTACTTGAGCAGTCAATTATTTTTATTGGTTTCTGTTTGCTCTGTCGTCAGAGAATCGCTCCGCTCGTTGGTATTATTATTATCAATACTCGGTTATTATCAAGTGTAGGTACTACGTGAGCTCGACAAATGGGTGTGTGAGGGAGTTTTTAATGTTTTGCGGATTTCATCACGCATACAGAAAATTTTAAAGTGCAAAAAAACGCGTCCCGCGTGCGTATTCCACGCATTACAATAATTACTTGTATGAAATGGACATTTGCGGAGGTAACGCGTGCGGAGCAATCCCGCATGCGTGATCAAAACCGCACGATATTAAAAACACCCTCATGCTAGAGCGACAAAACTGTACCTCTACCATGAGTTTAAAGCAATAGTATTTTTGTCGATACTCGATACCGACTACGTAAATATTTTGTATGGCAAGTTTTGGTTCCGTAAGTGACCGCTAGACGCGCTGTAAATTTTGCCATACAAAATATTTACGTAGTCGGTATCGAGTATCGACAAATACTATTGCTTTAAACTCATTGTAGAGGTACTGTACTGCTGACTCACCATAGTTCGAATGCAGGCTTGTGCGATACACACACAGAAGCTAGACATCTAGTAAGACATGAAGAGTTAAGGGCTCCCCGACACCGTTAGAAAGCTAAAGCGAGAGCGAAGCAGTTTATCGCAAAGCGTTTGAAGTAAGGTGATTAGCAGTACAGTTTAGTCGCAAAAACGTCAAGCTACTTGAGCTTAGCTAGTACACTCGTTATTATCGTACCAATCCTTGTTGGCTCGGTAAGAATCTAGAATATATCCTGACATTTAAACCCTTCTCCAGTTCTTGAGTAGCGTTTGTTGAACTTTAGGTTAAATTGCTAATTGAATGTGTTAATGGCTGACATACTCGTATAGGTACTAAGACTAACATCGAAGTACAACAGGTAGATCGGGTACATTAACCCCGACGCTTGAACCACAAAATAGATATTTATTTTATTTTTATTTTATTTTATTAGGAAAACATACAGTGTATTCATACAGAGTAGAAACAGATATGAACAACTGAATACCATTTACATGTTTCCGCATTTAAACATCTAGAAAGCTTGTTATCAATCTTAAGTGATATAACAGGTAATGTAAATAACCTAATATTAAGCAAAATTTAAAAAATTAAAAAAGTGAAATTTGGGGTAAGTATATTTAATAACTAAATTATGTTGAAGTCAGAGAACCAAACCATGATTTCGTTAATGTTCTGTTGAAAACGCGTGGCTTTGAATTAAACAAATCCAGTTCAGGAAAGTCAACAAGTTTATTAAATTCTCTAGCGGACCTCACAAAAAATGAATTCTGCCTGTAGTTTGAAGAACTCTGAGGCACGTCCACACATGCTTTACGTCTCGTCATTCTATTCGGGACTTTAAGTTTAACTCGAGATAGTAAATCCGGTGAGTCAATGTGATTCTGCGCGATTTTAACAAGGCACGCAATATCCGAAAATTTTCTTCTTTGGTACAATGGTAAGATATGGTGTCTTCGACATCTCGCCTCATAATTGGGGTCATATGTTTTAGACTTATGTTGCAAGTGTTTCAGGAACCTACGTTGAATGGATTCAATTCTATCTATATAAACATTGTAGAGAGGATTCCACACTTGGGAACAATACTCAAGAACGCTGCGCACCAAAGAGCAATAAAGAATTTTAAGTACTTTCAAGTTTGAAAACTGAGAGCTGGCTCTCAAGACGAAGCCCATGGTCCTGTAAGCTTTTTTGACAATATGATCTACATGTCTTTCATAAGTTAGCTTGGAGTCGTGAATGACACCTAGGTCCCGTACTGAGTCTACTTGTTCTAACTCATGTCTTTTGATAAAATATTTAAATTTAATAATTTTGACTTTACGAGTAAAGGTTATAAAAAAACATTTTTTGACATTTAAGTCTAATTTATTGATTAAACAATATTGTTCGAAACTATCTAAATCATTTTGGAGAAGCTGACAGTCTTCAAAGCTGGTAATTTTTTTGAAAATTTTCATGTCGTCAGCATAAAGGAGTAATTGTGAGTATTTAATGCATTGAGTGACATCATTTATAAATATGTTAAAAAGAAGGGGCCCAAGCAAAGAACCCTGCGGTACCCCAGACGGGACGATGCTCCATTTAGAACGGTACCCATTCAGAACCACTGCTTGCGATCGATTTTCAATGTACGAAACAAACCACCGATATAAGTCTCCATGGATGCCAGCTTGGAGTAACTTCTGTAGTAATATTTTGTGGTCGATTCGGTCAAACGCTTTACTATAATCAGTAAAAATTGCATCGACCTGTCCACCAGCATCCATGCTAGACGTCGTAGACTCTGTGAAAGACAGCAGATTAGATAAAGTTGACCGCTTGCTTACAAAACCATGCTGCTCCGTGATCAAAGTTGGTGAGATACTCTCATAAACTTGTGTATATACGATTTTTTCCAGTATCTTAGCAAAGATGCATAATTTGGAAATGGGGCGATAATTTTTAGCATCACTCTTGCTACCACTCTTATGTATGGGTGTAATAAATGCAGATTTCCATATTTTAGGTACAAGTCCTTCCGAGATAGACCTTTTATAAAGAATAACAAGAGGTTCAGTTAAACATGTAGCACAAGAGACAATAAATAATGGTACCACATTATCGGGCCCCGCACCCTTACTTAAATCTAAAGATTTTAATAATTTAAGAACTAGGTCAGCAGTGACTTCTATACTACCTATGTTGCTTGGTGCGTTGTTATCAATAGACATGGGTATTGAAGAAGAGTATGTAGACGGAGGTAGAAAGTTTGAATGGAAATGAGAAGCAAACACATAGCATATTTCATCCCCAGTATCAGCTGGAACATATACGATAGGTACAGAAGACAATCTTATGTATGTACTTCACTTTTTATACCTACGCTCGGTGGACTAATGAGCGTTTGAGCCAGAACTGTTCGACGAGCGGGCCGAGGCGGTCCGAGATATCGTGTCCATGAGCGGTGTCTATGTGTGCGTTGCTTGAGCGCGCTTTGTATGTAGATTGACTTCTGTACCTATACATATATTTTGTGCTTGAACAGCTTATTCATATGTGAAGAAAAGGTCATTCCTTTGTGACCTATAGGCGAACGGTTGACGTGCTGCTTAGCAACTCAACTGTCTATAGGTCTATGGTCGCTTGGTCATAGACCTAAATAGCTGCCTAATTTGGGTTGAACGTTCGATTTCCATTAATATCAACTAGACGCAGTCAAGCAAATCTGAACGTACTATACGGTTTTGTCAGTGGCTAGCCAGCCACTGACAAAACCGTTGACAAAACTAAAACCATGTAAGCCTACTTCTATACGATATACAGACAGTCTTATTTTTAATTCCGAGTAAGGCAGTCTGACCCTTATTACACTACGCTACATAGACTAAGACTGTTTGAATATCGAATGGTGTAATAGGCGCTTTAGATGGTATTAGTAAGATAAAAAATATCCTGTTGTTCAGATTATGGTTCCTAATAAAAAATACATCCAAATCTCTTCATCCGTTGAGACATGATTAATTAATAAACACTTTGATATTTATGTGTAGTAAAATAGTAGTAGGCTAAACTTTTGTTAGTAGCGCGCGTTGACCTCCAAGTTTATGCAACACTGGCCGAGGTCAATCTGTAGATGAGTGATGACCTTAACAATTATCGAGATTCCCGTTGAGCCCGGCTCTCATTTGTAGATCTTTGACGGTGAAAAGCCAGAAAAGATTCAAGATTCAAAAATTCAAAATATTTTATTTCAAATAAACTATTTACTTACAGGCACTTTTGTCAGGTATTCAGAAAAATAATGATAATTGCACATTCTGAAGCGTAGATTTCCATTTAGAAAAATGTACAAGAAACCATCCAAGAAATCCATAGCACTCTATCAATCATGTTATGTATTATAAATATCTCGGTTACATGTTTTTGTCACTAACAATATGCGAGTCGAAATATTCGATCGAGATTTTCGTTGGTCTCGGCTTTAATTTGTAGATCTAAGGAAATCTGACACCAATCTTGCAGAACGGTATCGTGTCTCAATTACTGGGTTGTAGAGGTCAGACATGCAGTCGCTCCATGTAAAATACTGATATCCAGCAGCATTTGGATTGACTGGAACCCGACTCCAACATAGTTGGGAAAAGACTTGGGAGAAATTAGAATAGTGGGTGGTCACGAAAATAAATAGAAAAAAAATTTTTTTGATTCCTTAATTTTTTTTTTTATGAAATGTTTAAATATTTATGACTATATGTAAAATAAATGGAATAATAAATTATCATTTTTTTCAAAGCACTCATAAAAGCTTTAGTAACAATACATACGTACTTAAACTGTGTTAGCACCTAGCTATAAAATGTAAACTGCCAGTCCAGTAAAGGAGGAAGTCCAAAACATCTCCTTGAAATATCCGGGGAAGCTAGAGAAGCGCCCGAGTACATTAGCAGCACAGCTCTCGACACCTAACTACGCAAAGCGTCTCAAACGAAAAGACATCATATAGAGAGACGATGAGGAGACGTTCCCGATGAGGGACGCACTCTACCTGATATAGCGCACTTACCTTTACTCATCGTGTTATACACTGGTCGCAGATTTAAGGCCCTAACTCTCGAACAGTGATATAAAACAGTGATTTTCTAAAGCCTATTCCTCGCCTCAAGGAGATGTCAGCAAACCGTAGGAGCCCAGCAAAGGTCGAAGCCTGGGTCGGGGCCAAGGGTCTGCTTCTGAAAGGAAGACTTGGCCCTGGTATGAAAGGCAACGAAGAAACAGGAGTGGGTTTTTAGTCAGTGAAAGTCTGACTCGCCCTCCCGCCCAAGAGGGGATATCATTGGATGATTTACCCACCGAAAAAAAATGCCTATTCCTCGGTAATGTCTCCGATCTTTTCAAACTGGCTTTGATCTTATATTTAGCGCGCTCCATCGTCGACCGCATCGTCGCTTTCCATCAGGTGAGATAGCGGTCAAGCGAAAACCTATCAACAATAAAAAAAATATGTTTATACAGAAACAATTGCTGGTTAAGTGTTCTTTAGAATGTAGCTTAGGTAAATCAATCAATAATTTGCAAAGAAAATGGATTTAAATGTCAGCGGGGCCCTATCCGGCCAGATGTTCACGGTACACGCTTTAAAACAGAAGAAAAAAATAAACTATGCTACGTAATCTGTCAGTCCAACAAAAACTCCTCCGTTAACTGATCTTGAATCTTGATCCGATTAAATTATCAAAGGGTCAATAAATCGAAGCGCGAAATAAAAATGGGCACGCCCTTCAGTACATTTTATCGATAATGTTTCAAAATCAGGTCCAATACCAAATAACATTCTATGAACAGCGAGATGAAAGTCGTTTAATTAAATTCTTAGAATTATATACAAAAGCTGACATTATTCGCTTCAAATGAAATTCGCGAAAGGCTTTTGTACTCCTAATATATTTCTTGATCTGAATCGACATTGACGTTGAGAGTGTTAAGAGCGTCCTTTTCAAGGTACATTTTCAAACAACCCCTCTTACGTGATTAATAAATATAAATTATCTCATCTTTCTCTACATATTTTGGATACAGAGTTATCTTCTGGATATAATCTAGGCTTCTATAGAAATCAAAACATAAAGTCTAAAAGTAATCTAGTAAAGATCTCTGAAAATCTGCTATGGTACGTGAACTTTGGCCCTGCATAATGTGCTCATATATTAAAAAAATAAAAAAGTACAATTGAAGGCTTGCACAATTTAATCGAGATTCTGAATGACGACAATTTTTCTGATAAACTTTAAAAGGTTTAAAAAAAGACGTATTTCCTGGAACAAGTTTTGTGAAATATTCGAGAAAATCACGAAATTACCAAATGCCAGCAGAGTTTTCAGGCTAACGCCTCTCTTCTTTTGCATTGCTTCTTCATCAAACATCGCGTTGGATTGCGTTAGTTAAACCATGCTCGATGTTGGCGATAGGAGAATGGAAGAGGAGGACCCTCTTAAGTATGTTTGATCTGAATCGACATTGACGTTGAGATTGTTAAGGGAAAAATATTTATTTGTTTATTTTTCATGTTTTCTTTAGATAACATGAAAAATAAACAATCATTTTGGGACCCTTTGGTTATTGGGATTTCAGGGGTTTTAAGGCAAACCAAGATTTGCTGAGGAAGCCGGATGCAGATTATAACAATCCATTGTCGAGAGTTCTTATTTGTTGAGCGAGAGTTAAACTACTGAACGGATTTTGATGAAAGATACGGAATAAGGTTAAACCCCGAGGAAGGACAGACTACTTTTTATCTGACTCCGACGTCTTATTCCTTATTCTTTATTGTACACAAACAAATTTTTACAAACAATAAAACAGGACATTTGATGTACATCCGCTGTCCGCAATAAAAGTTTGTTTTTGATATCGTGCGGTTTTGATCACGCATGCGGGATTGCTCCGCACGCGTAATCTCCGCTAATGTCCATTTCATATAAGTATTTATTGTAATGTGGGACGCGTTTTTTTTGCATTTTAAAATTTTCTGTATGCGGGGCAAACCCGCATGCGTGACCAAATCCGTATAATGTTAAAGGCATCCAAAGACATTCACGCGGACTTATCGCGGACGGAAGGTTTTTTTTTATGGTGGGAAAAATCATCCAATGACAACCCCCGCTCTTGAACAGAGATAGTGTCAAACTCTTACTGACTAAAAGCCCACCCCGTTCCTTCGTGTCTTTCGTACCGGGACCGAGCTTCCCTTTCGGATAACCCTGGGCCCAGCCGGGTCGAAGCCTACTGGGCCTACCCGGCTGGGCCCCTGCTGTTGCTGACAGCTCCTTAAGGCGCGCGGTAACAGTGCGCGCCGTCGACGACTTGGGCGCGGTCCGGACAGTTACCGGACGGTCGGATAGCAAGCTACCCATTGCTCGCCATCCGCAAGACGCGGACGGAAGGTTAAGTTTCGTTTTTCGGCAATACAAAGATATAATTATTTACTGTGGGCGGCGGGAATGTTCCAAACTACCGCGGCCTTAGAACGCGCGTGTGAAGGAACACATAAAGGGTTTTTTTTAGTCAGTAAAAGTCTGACACACGCTCTCCCTTCACATAGAACAGAAGAGACTATTTGATCTTAGCCCACGTCAAACAAATATATTTTCATATAATGTATTTTTTTTTTTGCCTGGACACCAATTTCTTTAACCTTTTGAATGTCTTAAGTTACACAGTTCGACATAAGCCATTGTCTTTCTATTGTGTCTCTAATTACGGCATTCGAAGAGTTAAGCCATGTCTTCGCATGAATAGTTCATTTGTTTAGGTACCATTACAATATTGATATATGTACAGACATTCTAATGTTTTTCTAGCATTTGGCAGTAAATGTATCGAGTCAACGTTCTCGGCTTCGCTAAGTAGTCAACACTACTACAAAAATCGCAGCTCCATTTTACCGAACAAAAAATCTATTTTTAGGGTTTTGTACCTCAAAAGGAAAAAAACGGAACCCTTATAGGATCACTTTATTGTCTGCCTGTTAAGTGTCGGTCCATTGAAGCTCGCCGAATCTTTTGTTCTGACCACGTGACTTAGCGTTCAGATGACGTCATTCCCGTACATTTGAAGGTTTCTACTAGCGTTAACTATTATAGATTTGCAACTTGGCTAGGGGTACTGGCCCTATAATGAACACTCAATTATAGGCAATTATTTAATTAGGTACACAACCGGTAAACAACTGTAGTTTTAACAAATTATGCCTCTTCAATTATTTTAGTATGTATTTGAATACATTACCTTCCTATTCTATTGTCATGTAAATTAATAGTTATTTAAAGTACGGCTAAACGAAATTGTTTCGTAGCTTTGACAATTTGAATGGCATTATATAAACTTGTGATGTATCGGTTAAAAAATTTAAATTAGGCCTTAATCTCCACAGACAATTTAGATATTGTAGAGCCATTTGTGTATAATGTCAAGGATGTGCAGAGAGACTGGCATATGGAACAATAATATTGTTTATTGAATATTTTAACTTATTAAATACATTTTTAACTATTTCTTTAAATTACAAATTGAAAAAATAATAATTAAAAAACATCTAACAAATTTAACGTAACCAATTTAAAAGACAGCTCACCGATATGTGGAACAGGGTCCAATTTAAGTCGTTTTTTTTTTAAAAAATATTTTTTAAATCTTTTTATATAAGCGTTTTTCGTACACCAATGAGACGATGATGTCAAACCCAAGTGAAACCCATCCTACTACATAATATTATCTACGCTTTAATCACAAAAAGCGTCTTTAAAAGATTATAAAAGTTTTGTTTCACTACAGTAAGGTTTCGTTAAATATGTAAGTACAAAATATCTGTATAAAAATCAATGCCACTTTTCGTTGTAATTTTATAACTCAAGAACGGGCACACCTATCCAAACCAAATGTTTAGGTTTTGTTCAGACTGTTTAGTAGATGGTTTATGTGAAGTTTGGTAGGGTAGAGTAGGGTATAGTAGGATAGAGTGGGGTAGAGTAGTGTAGAGTATGTATTGTGGAGTAGTGTAGAGTAGGGTAGAGTGAGTAGAGTAGGGTATAGTAGGGTAGAGTGGGGTAGAGTAGTGTAGAGTATGTATTGTGGAGTAGTGTAGAGTAGGGTAGAGTGAGTAGAGTAGGGTATAGTAGGGTAGAGTGGGGTAGAGTAGTGTAGAGTATGTATTGTGGAGTAGTGTAGAGTAGGGTAGAGTGAGTAGAGTAGGGTATAGTAGGGTGGAGTAGGGAAGAGCGGGAGCGAAGCCGCGCGGGCAAAAGCTAGTAATTTGATATAATAATGTGTTTGTCATTGTTAGTAAAAACACAATTTCAAACTTAACACTAGGTTAAAAAAAATGCCTGACACTCTCTTTCACTCCACGCAGAGCGAGAGACGTTATTTGGCGATTCATCATCACCATCATTATACTGTTCCGTGATTGATTACAGCCGAAAGACGTCTACTGTTGGACATAGGCCTCCCCCAAGTGTCGCCATAATAACCGGTCCTGTGCGTCTCGCATCCATCGGATTCCCGCGACCCTCACCAGGTCATCGGTCCACCTTGTGGGAGGCATGATTTGTTGATTAAACAACCCAAAAATATAGACTAGATGTTCTTTTGTCTTTGGTAATGTAAGTCGTGCATCTCTGCATCTGTCAGTTGCCCCGCCGATATTCCGATCCCGATTTCCGGCCACCATAGGCGTGGGCTTGCGGACAGTGAACAATGGCTAGCTCGCTGTCCGGCCGTCCAGTAACTGTCCGGACCAAGCCCAAGTCGTCGACGGCGCGCACTGTTCCCGCGCGCCTCAAGGAGTTGTCAGCAACAGCAGGGACCCAGCCGGGTCAAAACCTACTGGGGCCAGGGTTATCCGAAAGGGAACTCGAGCCCTAGTATGAAGGCTAGAAGGAACGGGGTGGGCTTTTAGTCAGTAAGAGTTTGACACTATCTCCCGCTCCGCCCAAGAGCGGGGGTTGTCATTGGATGATTTTGCCCACCATAAAAAAAAAATCTGTCAGTTGCCAAAGTTTTGATCAAAGGGAGAGGTTTATTTGACGTTTAGGCAAGCGTACTCGACGCAATTACACCTTGACTAAAGACCATTTCGGGACTTGAAAGGCCCCATTACGCCAATTTATGGCCCGGGCCACTCAAGAGTAAAACGCTTAGAATTATTAAGAGGCTTTCATAGGCAAAAGGAGCCTGTCATCTTTATTTTATAACTTGTATTGATCTGTTTGCGGCGTAGTGAGATAAAAACATGTCGTTTAGTCGAGTAATGCTCAATTTTGAGCTTTGGTCCTTTTTATATTACAGCTGCATTTATTTGGGTGGTCACAAATAAATATTTATTTGGTTGGTCACAAAGCAATGAGAAGAAAGGACTACCATTTACCCTTATATTACCCCATAAACGTCGGGAACCGAGAAGCATTGTTAGGTATTTTAATTTTCTACAAGGCTGCAAGATTATTTGAAAGAGCTGCCAGCCTTGGAACGTAAAGAGTAAGTAAAAGAACACAAGTGGGTTTTAGTCGTCGTGAGCTGGCAGGCGACGAGCATTAGATAGCTTGCCATCCGAACCGAGTTGTCGATGGCGCGTAGTGGTCCAGGCCTCAAGACAACAAACCGTAGGGGCCTAGCAGGGCCGAAGCCTACTAGGGCCATGTTTTCGCTTCTAAAAGGGAATCCCGGGGGTCTTGGAGGGTTGTAGTCAGTAAAAGCCTGAAGTCAATGATTTGCCATCTATCTAGGGTTTTAGTTACTTAGTAAAAGTTTGATAGTCTTTTTTGTTCCGCCCAGAGCGCGTGGGGTTACTTGTTAAATTCCCTCAAAAAAGGTAGCATCTAATTTTGTCTGAGAGAAAATTTTAGCTGAATGTTATATTGGGTACATTACATCTTCATAGTGCAAGGAGTTAAGCGGCGGTGTTGGCGTGTGGATGGATGGAGCGGGAGAGGGAGGCCAAAGAAAAGATGGATGGATTGTGTGAGAAGCGATATGAAAGAAAAAGGAGTTAGTGATAGCGTGACGAGTGACAGGACAGAATGGAAGAAAAAAACGTGTTGCGCCGACCCCAAATAAAACGGGACAAGGGTAGGAAGATGATGATGATGAGTGCAAGGCGTTATGCGATTATTTACAACTTGAAAGTCTAATTAAGCCATTATGTTCCTCTGCTGGGCGAATGCATCCCTCTCCCTTTTTCACACTCCTTTTGCCTTTTTAATAAAATTCATATTGATACTCAGAATGATACATAAAACCTTTGCAAAGTACTTAATTCTTTTCAGTATCATAATGATGACATTACCTAATTGCTTGGTAAATGCCGGTGTTGTCATCAAGTAAGGAAACATAAATAACTTTCACTTCCTATGATTTTTAGTGTTACACTGTGGAGGAAATCCGTTGACATTTTGTGTCCTCAAAATATTGAGGAAGTTCTCTTGACTTTAATTATGATGACATACTTATGATAACCTCTTGACTAAAGGATTATCATTTACGTAGAATACCTTATGTGGCAGAGGCGTAGCGTGCACAAATTTAGACGTGGGCCAAGGCTCATCAGCGAGGCCTCATTCTTTCATAAATTCGAAAAGGAGACAGCGACTGTCGCAACCTAATGTTCGACCATATCGTCGCTTACTATCAGGTGAAGCAGTGGTCAAACGCAAGCCTATCTATACATATAAATAAAATTAGAGTGTCTGTTTGTAATATTGAAATCACTGCTTTTTACTACATGCATATGAATATATATGTATATACGGTACATACACCAAAATACTTAACATTTTTTATAATTTTTGTCTGTCTGTCTGTCTGTTTGTCCGGGCTAATCTCTGAAATGGCTGGACCGATTTTGGCAGGTAGCTGATATAATAAGGAGTAACATAGGCTACTTTTCTTTTAGAAAAAATAAATTCAAAATCCTGTAGTTCACGCGGACGAAATCGCGGGCACAGCTAGTCAATTATAAAAAGCCCTCGTTCATAAAGAGGTCCGCGCTTGTGCAGGGCCCCTTTGGACGCGAGGCCCGGCCGTGGGCGAGTGCCCATTTTACCCACGCCTAGCCCAGCTACGCTACTACTGTTATGTGTGACTATGCGTGAAAAAAGAAAAAAAATATAAAACAAAAAAAAAAGTATTTAAAAAAATAAAATATGGATCTACATAATAAAACAATATCAAAATTGGTAGAAAATCAAACGAGATAATAATAAAAAAAAAATATTATGCGTCAAGACGCCGTTTTCTTTGGCGGCCGTACAGGTGTCATGGCCTTTGATTTCAAAACCCAGTCGAATTACAAAAAAAAAAAATATAGCATATAAAAATATTGCTTACAGCTTACATATTCCTTATTGTATTGACAACGAAATACACGTACGTGATACGTCACTTTCCTCTGCCTATCGTCCATGGACTTTCAAAAGGGCAGGGGTCGCGGCCGTTCGTTCTGCGATCTCTCTGTGTTCAACAATGTTTCGTTCCAAAAGATATTCATAGATGTTTTGAAATTATATTGTCTTTTTTTTTAGGTGGGAACTCATCAAATAATTTCTTTCGCTCTGGGTGGAGCGCAAGGGCGTGGCATACTTTTACTGACTAGAATCCACCCGTGTTCCTTCAGTCTTTTTCATTCCAGGGCCACGGTAATTCTTTCAAATATATTTGCGCAGGTATTCTAAAAGGGGCCCAGGCCCCAACAGGGTCGAAGTCTACTGGGGCCATGGGTTCGCTTCTGAACGGAAAACCGGCCCTGGAATGAAAGGCAACGAAGCAACTAGTAGAAGTGGGTTTTAGTCAGTAAAAGTCTGACAAACCCTTTTTTTATGGTGGGAAAAAATCATCCAATGACATCCCCCGCTCTTGGGCGGAGCAGGAGATAGTGTCAGACTCTTACTGACTAAAAGACCCACCCCGTTCCTTCTAACCTTCATACCGGGGCTTGAGCGCCCTTTCGGATAACCCTGAACCCAGTAGGCTTCGACCCGGCTAGGTCCCTGCTGTTGCTGACAACTCCTTGAAGTGCGCGGGAACAGTGCGCGCCGTCGACGACTTGGGCTTGGTCCGGACAGTTACCGGACGGTCGGACAGCGAGCTACCCACTGCTCACTGTCCGCAAGCCCGAAGTCTGACAAGTCCTCCCGCCTCGCCTATGGGCGGGGATGTCATTGGATGATTTCCCACCTTAAAAAAAAGCCTTCGGCAGGCATTCACTCTACCGGGCCCCTTCAACTTTGCCGACATCTCTTTGAGGCGCACGTAGAACACTACGCGCAGTCGACTCAGGCTGGGGTCTTGCTAGACGACCGCACGGCAAGCTGCCCATTGCTTGTTGTCTGCAAGCCTGCGCTTACGGTGACTAAGAATCGCCTGGCGACTCTCGATGCCTGGGGCACCATCGCCGATTGGCTCTACAAGGACACGGCGCGATGCTTAACATAAGCTGAGCAGACTTCCACCGTGTGCTCCGCCGTGTCCTCCGGTCGAGACCTGATCCAGTCCTTCGATCTACACTATGGTGATACCCAAGCGTTTCTTACCGCCGGACCTGTATCGGGCGGGAAGTGAAGTCACCGTGGTGCCTCTCTAGCATTTCCTCAGAAGAGACTTACCGCCTTAAAAATTAAAGCATAGATATCCTGACAGAGTTGCAGGATTATTCAAACCAGTTACCGATTTATGATCCTGAAACGCAAAGGGCAAGTGTATGAACTCAGGTGGGCATTCTTTAGTAAAAGTCTGACCCGCTCTCATGCTCTCATGACTTTCTACTGAAAAAACCTCTCTTAGCTACTACTAAAACACATTTCTTCGGAGTTCTTGGAGTTTAGACATATGTCTGAAATGTACTACTGCCAAGGGTCTTAAAACTTCGGAACGTCTTACAAGTCCGTCTTACAAAGGCCTTAAACTGAGCTAAAGCTAAAACATTGAGTGGACAAAAGGTCGCCTTATATGCCCGTTAAGGATTACTTATGGTCCGACCCTTAACTGGAGTAAGTGTTCCGTATTGACCTCCAGACGAAACTTGTAATGAAGTCGCTTTATCATATTGAGAGACATTATGCTGAAGGCCACTTAGGGCCGCCTGCCGTCCCTCATCTCATTTTAATGGCACGGCGGGACGTGACAGATTCTGGAAACTCTTTAAAAGGTTACCGATTGTTCTTTTTCAAGGCCTTCTCATCATTAAAGAAACTACGTATTGATGTAAACGCGATACCGAGTTTTAATTAAACTGTGATGGAAAGCAATTTACATACAGTAGAGACGGAAGTAGTTATATCGGAACATTCGGAACCGATATCGAAAGTGAAGTTTTTAAATTTGGTTTATGGGAATCGGAACCAGAACCGGAATCGGAGACGGAGGCAGTCTCCTCAGGGATGTGCCCTAACAGGCGTTGCACTGAGAGAGTTACGGAGTGATTTTAAGAGGTAACGGCGCCCCTTCTATGTTCTGTGCGCTGAGTGCGAGTTGTTTTTACGTTAACGCAATCGAGACATTTGCCGCGTTTGGCTCTCTGATTGGTAAAGAGCTTGGAGCGGGCCAATCGGAGCGCTGAACGTCACAAACGTATTGATTGCGTTAACGTAAAATAAACTCACATTAGGCATTCAGATGCAAAAAAGTGGCACGGCTGTAACCTTTTTTTCTCGAAACAGTTCAGGCTATTTTCGATCCCCTATAACTTCGTTGTGTATAAAACTAAAAGCCTGAATAACCAAGCAGGCATTGTATAAACACGGTATATTTAAAAATTCATTCAATTTTACTAATACATAGTTTAAGTTTAGAATCTTTTATGTATTAGTTCATTAATTTGTAAGATTATTTGTGTATTTTATCTATGGGCCTTAGTTGCCTGAAAATAAAGGATTATTATTAAGTATTATAACTGGTTTACAATTTATCGGACCTTTCGGAATCGGAGTAAAAACCTCCGCTCCGTAATATCTCTACCATTGGCACATACATTATTACTTACCCTTCTTTCATCACAATCGGTTAGTAATTGCGTCCTAAGCAATTTGTTCATGATTACAATCTCTCTCTGGCAAAAACTCTGCGTAAGCGTTCAACACGTGATTATGATCTTTACGATGAAGTCACACGAAGGCATTCAAAGCTGCACAAAAGATCATCAATCGGTTTGACATGTCAGCAGTAAATATGCTAATCCATACATTTCCATTGTTTTTACATCTGCGTTACTGTTTAGGTAGCGTTGGATGTTCTTTGTTTATTTAGCCATTTTTTTTTATCTGTTTTAACTAGTACTTGACTGCGATCCCACCTGATGGTGCTTACCATTCGTTGATGGTGAGGCGCACTAGTTTATTAAGAGCCTATTCACTCTAGCTAGCCTTGAAGATACCTAAATTATAATCAGACGGGAAGACCGCAGCAGGCAAATTGTTCATTTAACGCACCCTACATCGGATATATCCGATAAACACTCTCGCATTTATTCCGCCAGGTCGCACATCCACGACCAAATACTCCATCTTGTCAGCTTTTCTATCCCCTATGGGGAAGGGGCGATCGGCGGCGGAGACCTCTCGCGCCGCGCCTTGGTTGAGGCCATGGTCCGGAGCGAGGAGGAGTGGCAGGCGGTCGCCGACTTTTGCGAAGCAGTAATGCTCGCTAAGGAGGAGGCCGACCGCATCAGGCAACGCGCTCTCGCCGCCGCCGGGATTCCGATCCTGATTTCCAGCCACCGTAGGCGCGGGCTTGCGGACAGTGAGCAATGGGTAGCTAGCTGTCCGGCCGTCCGGTAACTGTCTGGACCAAGCCCAAGTCGTTGACGGCGCGCGTTGTTCCCGCGCGCCTCAAGGAGTTGTCAGCAACAGCAGCCGGGTCGATGCCTACTGGGGCCAGGGTTATCCGAAAGGGCGCTCGAGCCCCGGTATGAAGGCTTGAAGGAATGGGATGGGTTTTTTAGATAGTAAGAGTCTGACACTATCTCCCACTCCGCCCAAGAGTGGGGGTTGTCATTGGATGATTTAATCCCATCGAAAAAAAAAATCCCCTATGGGGATTGAAGAGCACGAGATGGAGTACCCAGTCGCAATCACACAACCCTGGCGAATGAGACGCGAAACACTTGTCGGACCAATCTGACGCGGACGTTTAAAGGGTTAATGACTGCAGCTCCTGACTTGCCAACATAGACTGATAGCAGTTCTTGATTCACTTGACTCCAATTGCTTTTCAATCCAATTTATGAAAAGGTCAATTATGTCTTTCGCTGTATCAAGTCTTTCTGTACCTATAGAGAGCTATCACACTCTATAGAAGCCTTGTCGAAGTCCCATTTGCTGTTAAGATTCTGTCATCTTTCTAGCTCATAATTGTTTATCATCAATTATTTTCTCTAGCTCTAAGGTGGCCCGACAGGGTGTGTTAAAGTTTTCTGAATAAAACCCTCCTTCAGTCGCACTTTGAGTTCCAGGACTACGAAATGCCGCGTCGGTACAATTGCCAAAATGGATCTTGAGCACTCGGCGTCAGAGTGGGGATCGCTTTGCGCATTCCATACATTGGCGAGCCTATCGTCTTCGTTGTTAGATACATGCAGCAACGCAGGGAACGAATTAGGAGTGACGTCTATGACGCGATGGCGCGGCGAGCCAATCACTAACACTCCCCGCGTCTCACTTCGCACCACTAAAGATACCGAATATTTGACTTCTGCGCAACCGCTCAAGATCCGTGATGGCAACTGTAACGGGCATAGACATAAGAAAGGAGCTGTTTTTTATATTTCTACGGTAACGGGTATCGACCCTAATTGCCCTACGGTGGTATTGTATGTCGAGCTGCCGTCCGCAACTCGCCTTGAATAGCGCATTTTGCGTACGGGTAGGACAAATCTGTCCTTCGATCCACCCCAGCTCCTAATTCAGCTCTTAATTTTAAACCAATTAGAATAATTCTTTCTATTTGCAATTTTTGATATAATAGTCCATTTTTGAGACAAATAGTTTAAGTATCCAATTAGGAAAAGGCTAGATAGATTAGAATAGTATGTTCCTTAATACAGATAATCATAATACAACTACCAAGTCTGCCATAGAATGTTCTAGCCTTAAAGCCTTAAAGCCCTATGGTACCCACCAGTGTACCACTAAGTCTATTGATCCGTCAAAACTGCGCGAAGCTAGTTAAACTCGGCGATGTAATGACATATAATCGGGTCACTGGCGCATTGTCGGTGTGCCTTGCGAAACTAGCGTTCTGAGTATCCCTTTGGGAATGGAGTACTTTTACGCTTTAGACTGCAGGTGTGGGCTGTCCCGAATTGAAAGAAAGGACTAAGTAAGTGGTTAGTGTAAGATCGAATTTGAATTTTGTTGTGTTGAAGCCTTTGTATAAATTGTTTTGTAGCTATTCCGGTATTTTCACGTATTCATATCGGTAGCAAGTGCTGTAGAACTAGCTTTTGCCCGCGATTTCAGTCTTGTAAATTTCGGTTATTGTGGCCGTGAAGTTCAAGTCGAAGCCAGATAAAAAGTAGCTTTTGTCTTTCCTTTGGGTTTAAGCTTACTCCTTACTAAATTTCATCTAAATGGGTTCAGTAGTTTAACCGTGAAAGCGTAACAGACAGATTTGCTTACAAATTTTTAATGTTAACACAATATTAGTGTGGACACAAAACAGATAGAGACGACACAAGACGAAGAATCCCTACCTATCCATTTTGTGGTATGGATTCTTCGTCTTGTGCCGTGTTTTCTACGCTAAAAAAAAATCGTGTCGTGGTTACAAAATAAGGCAGTCAAAAATATTGGCAGAGCCCCCACTCTTTGCCCTACGAAACGTTGCCGCGTTGGTGCGTGGTGATAGTACTTAGCTAACGTCATTCCACACACAACATAAGGCCTGTTTTAAAGCTTCTAATAAACGAGTTGAATGTCTAAACAATGGACTGGTGGCAGCAAAGAGAAGTGGTTGTATAGTCATTGGGTGGCAGTAAAGTCTGACACTTACGAATGGATGTCAGACTTTTACTGACAAGGCTAGCCTAGCTACATGCGAAGTTTAACTTCTAGGAGTAATCCTAGAATAACTTGTGCAAGTACAATTGCCGAAACGGATCTTGAGCGCTCCGGATCTTGAACAAATCAGGAGTGACGTCTATGACGCGATGGCGCGGCGAACCAATCACTGACACTCCCCGCCCCCGCGTCTCACTTCGCACCACTAAAGAGACCGAATAATTGACTTCTGCGCAACTTGGAGCCAGCGCTCAAGATTCGTGACGGCAATTGTAGGTCGTAGTCCTTTTTTAGGGAAACCATCAAATGACTTTTCCCACTCTAGAGTCCCGACCGAGAAGGACTGTCGGACCTTTACTGGCTAAGACTCACCCGTGTTCCTCTATTTTCCGTTGCTTCCAGAACAGCCGTGGCTGTTTGGAACAATTCTACAGCCTAAGTAAAGGTAGAACTACACTGCTCACACGTGTGCCACACGGTCCGATCTGGGCGCATCGGTCTCCAAACATTTTAAGTATGTATATGGAAACTAGACTTGTAGAGCTACACTTGATCCACGCCACGCGACGTACAAATCAGGCGTGTTACATGTGTGCGTCGGTCTAATGTAGTTCTATCTAAGTTACCCTATGTAATATTTTGCACATACCACTAAAAGGTTCTCTGATGTCATCATTATTTATCATACAACATATTGTACCTTCCCCAAACGAATTTGAAACAAGATTTATGGTCTAGAGCACCTAATTTCGCGATGACACACGTATTCGGGTCTTCCCACAGGACGCTATAATTTACTACCTCCTACTTCACGGAAGAAACATGTTACAGTTATTTACATTAACGGTTGGGTTAATTAATTTTTCGTAAGTATAGTTATCGGCACGGATCTTGAGCGCTCGGAGGATCGCATCACGGATCGCTTTGCGCATTCCATACATTGGCGAGCCAATCGTCGTCGTTGTTAGATACATGCAGCAAGCGCAGGGAACGAATCAGGACACCACTGACATTCCCCGCCCCCGCGTCTCACGTCGCACCACTAAAGAGACCGAATATTTGGTTTCTGCGCAACTTGAAGCCAGCGCTCAAGATCCGTGCCGATAAATATAATAACCAAGGTGTATTTTCATTATCATCGTCCACTGTTGGACACAGGCTCTCCCCAAGTGTCGCCACAACGAATGGTCTTGTGAATCTCGCATCAATCGCATTTCTGCGACTCTCACCAGGTCATCAGTCCACCTTGTGAGAGGCCTTACGACGCGGCGTCTTCCGGTGCGCGGTCACTGCTCCAGAACCTTTCGGCCTTTTCGACCATCTGTTCTGTGAGCAATGTGTCCTGCACGCTGCTACAATTGCCGTCACGGATCTTGAGCGCTGGCTTCAAGTTGCGCAGAAGTCAAATATTCGGTCTCTTTAGTGGTGCGAAGTGAGACGCGGGGGCGGGGAGTGTCAGTGATTGACTCGCCGCGCCATCCCGTCATAGACGTCACTCCTGATTCGTTCCCTGCATTGCTGCATGTATCTAACATCGAAGACGATTGGCTCGCCAATGTATGGAATGCGCAAAGCCATCCCCACTCTGACGCCGAGCGCTCAAGATCCGTTTCTGATGTACAAAAACTCTTTTTCTTAACGCATTTCCCAACCTCAACATCACGTCTATTTCCTTTGAAGAGTTAGGATTACCTTGCATTGCCATCACCAGAACAGAATTTGATATCATCATCTTTCTGCCCTTGTCGCGTTTTATTTGGAGTCGGCGCAACACTTTGGATATTGTTGCTAATTTTCAAAGAACTTGGTAACCAAAAAACAAAATGGGTGAACTACGAATGCGACGGTTTCACCGCAAATCTGTTACAATATTGGGCTACAATTATCGTAATGTTATATTAATTAATTAAATAAACAGGCAAAGCAGGTTCCAAACTAAGTAACAATCGATTAGCTAATTTCGTAGTTTATGGCATTCGTAAAAGGTCAATGAGGAGTAGATATTTATTCCTCAACTGGTCTATGGTAGCTTCCTTGCTTATGGTTTAGTAGGTAATTTTGGTTCTGTCTGTCTGCTCGTTTATCGGGAACAGGCAGACGTGGTATTGTGGTATA
Source organism: Mythimna ferrago (assembly GCA_910589285.2). Classification (NCBI taxonomy): domain Eukaryota; kingdom Metazoa; phylum Arthropoda; class Insecta; order Lepidoptera; family Noctuidae; genus Mythimna; species Mythimna ferrago. The sequence goes on along the minus strand of OU342690.1, from coordinate 13,990,096 downwards.
GGCCAGAATAAAGGTAGAAAGAACTGCACTGCTCACACGTGGTCATCCTCCCTGCTAACTGTCGTTCGGGCATTAAAATCATGTTTCCGTAGTTGCGTTAGCTGTAGCTTTACTAATGAATCAATAAAAAATAATAAAAATAATATTCCACAACTATCACACAGCGCCGTCTAGTCCCAAGCTAAGCAGAGCTTGTGTTATGGGTACTAGACAACTGATAAACATACTTATATATTTCTAAAAACATACATATTATAGATAAATTACACCCAGACAAAGAACAAATGATAGTGCTCATCACACAAACATTTGTCCTGGGTGGGAATCGAACCTACGACCTCCGGCATAGCAGTCAGGGTCACTAACCACTAGATCAACAGGCCTGTCATAACTGATAAGTGTTTTATATTGCTCTTGGCTTATTCTTTAAGTTAGTAGTGGCCCTAAAGCCCTAAGGTACGAAGGTAGTAAGGGTATTTTTTCCCTTTTTTTGCACTTGCGCAAAACAAAATACGTGATTATCTTCTAAACCATAAACGACACAGATACGACGATTAGAGATAACTAATTCAAAATAATGTTATGAACACGTTCGTAATATCAGTGCAGATACGCCAGTTTGTGAGATAGGACAGTTAGCGGGGAAGGCGACGACATGTGCCACACACGCCCGCCGATCTCGGCGCTTCGGTCTCCATACATTTTATATGGAAACCAGACTTGTAGAGCTACACTTGATCCACGCCGTATTGGCCTGCGTGGCACACGTGTGCGCAGTGTAGTTCTCACATTTTCTTCTGAGATAGCATTAAGAGGACTATAGGAGCAAATCGTGAGTTTTATAATGCGCAAAAGTGTATGATCTACTGCAATAAACAGAATCAGAAAAAAAAAAATCTTATTCTTCAGGTTAAATGCTACTATAATAGATGGATGGATGGTAGTGTGTTCAATCACGATCACGAATCACCAAAAAATCACGAAGATGCCTCGAAAAATTACTTTTAAACTTTCGTATGGCCGTAATTAGAGACACAATTAAAAAGTTATTGTGTCTCGCGTGGATCCACGTTCCGGACAACGGGTTAATTTAAAGAGTGCCTAGATGTATGTATCTTTTGTATTTCAACTTTTGTGTTTTTTGTAGGAAACTCAAACTAGTAATGCATTCTGATTGTTTGTCAAATTATTCTACAATCAACGTTTTACCGTTATAATATTTTAATTTTCTAATCAAATCTGTAGATATTTAGTAAATCACTAAAATCATATTTGCAAGCATTTGTGTCTTTGCACATCTCTTTCTTTTGTATGTAGTCCGAGAGGTCGTGTAGCCTTCTTAAATAACTTCTTCAGCTTTAGGTGGATCTGGATAGAGAGGGATAAGACTTTTATTGACTGAAATCCACTTTTGTTCCTTTAGCTGCCTTTTGCGTTCCAGATCCGTGGTAACTCTTTTGAACAATCCTGCCGTCTGTTGCAAAGTCTATCATATCATGAACTTTGGCACCTTATACAACAAGTATTTTGCTTCTAAAAAGTTCGTCCTAACTAGCTTTATTTAATTACTGTTTATTCCGTGAAGAAATAGAGCCGGAGCGACATAATACCTAAACTTTTAATGGAGCTCGTCTGTGCCTGCTCTTTTATCGTGGCGGTCGCTTCATGAAATATTACCCGTCCTGTAAGAAACTACCGCTTCGAATAGGTTACGAGGCTCCTAGACGGATAATCAATTAGGTTGTCATATACGTACGAGCTTTTGTTGTAAAAGAAATGTTTTAAGGCCTGTGCACACCACGGTTTTAGAAACGTACGTCGACGTGCACTTTTTTGTTTAAAAGTCAAAATCCTGAAGCCTACTGGGCCAAGGGTCTGCTTCTGAAAGGAAGGCTCGGCCTAGACCGATGGACCGATGACCTGGTGAGGGTTGCGGGAATCCGATGGAAGCGAGACGCACAGGACTGGTTGTTGTTGCGAAACTTGGAGGAGACCTATGTCCAACAGTGGACGTCTTTCGGTTGATGTGATGAGACTTTATATTCCGGGAGTAAGTTCCCTTGAAATAATTTTCGACTGTCACGCGAGCGAAGCCTCTGGCAGATGCTAGTATGCAACTATGAAATAACAAAAATAATAAATTAGTTTTCTTAGCATCTCTAAATTACATAGCAGCTTACAAGATTTATGAATACTTTATGTTAATATTAATAAAATATTATTTTTTGTTTTATTGTAAAACTTGACTTTTCTGGTAGTTTTTAGCGCTACATGTGTTTTGACGTTTCATTCAGACAAAATAAATCAAATTGAAAAAAAAAAAACTGAAGGCCAAATGTGCATAAATTAATTAGTAAAATATGATATACTACTAATAATTTATATTTTAAAAAGTAATAAATATTAGAAGGTGGTTTTTAATAACAAATCTTTTTTTTTTTAAATTTAGGGTGTGTGGCACCATTTAACTATAACGATGACAAAGCCGTTAACAGTTGTCAAATCGTCGAATTGACCAATAGGCGGCCGTTTCACGGCTGGTTATGGTTTGGTTATCGTTATAGTTAAATGGTGCAACTCACCCTAAGAAACTACCTTATGGGGGGTTATAGAATAATTGAGAATTTAAAAGAAAGAAAAAAAAAATGTTTATTTATGTCTCACCGGCCTTAATCAAACGTGGATTATTCGAACAGCGGGTGGAGTCCATTGTCTTGTCGTCGTCAGCGAAAGCTGTCAGTTACTGTCACCGTGACACAATCAATTTAGTAATGGCAACACAAATCCATGGCAAATCTTATACAAAAACCTTACTTTACAAACTTTCTTACCCGTTTGTATATAATATTATTTTCAGTTTTTTTTTAAACTGTTCAAGTATAATATGTTTTTTAAATATACTATTTTATTTATTGTTTTTTTTTTAATGTTTATGTTGATAAGTATGTATGTACATAAGTATAATTGTTTCACAGATTAATATTATAATGATAATTTTATACTTATATATAACATACTGTACCTACTGTGTATCTAACACTCAATGTACGATATAAATAAAATTGTTGCACCAAACAAAAAGGTTTTCTTAAGTTTTTTTTGTATTTTGCAGGCCAGTGTCAAGTTGTATGTTTTGATTAAAATATGATTGGCAGGCGTTAACACGAGTATGTATTTATTTACGGAATATAATTCCGTACAACCATTTTCATCGACCTACAATCACATTTGTTACGGTCGTGAATCATATTTTAATGAACATAGACCTTGACGTCTGACACTGATCTGATATTATATTTTTGCATTTTATAAAAAAACTTAAAAAAAATAATGGTGAATGCCTTTTTAGCCTCTTAGGCGCAAAATACACAGAAGCGATGAAAGATTCGGATACGATGCGGATGAGAGACGGATACGGCACCGATGCGACTTAAATTACATATAAAAGGCAAAGATCTGCTTAAGATCGGTATTATACAGGCTGACTTTGTTGCAAGACATGTCCTCTTCAGAAGACGAAGATGCGTTTGCTGTGCTCCAATTTATGAATATACAAAATGTGCATAGACAAAGGTCTTATTGGGTGCATCCTGTAGGGAGTTTGTCACAAGAACATAGATATTTTAAGATTCGTCACGCATTTTTCGTTTTGGTTGCTCAAACTTGTATTCGTACTGTATAACAAGCGATACGTGCTCTTCGCACGGCGGTCGGTCGCAACTGCAAGCGATAGCGAGGTGGCGCGGCACTCAGCTTAAATATGATTTGGCAAAGCAGAAAAAAAAACCTCACTTACCTACGTAAGGATAATAATTATAATGACACAATGTAAAAATAACGGATGCACACAACCTTGATATTAATATTGAATTTGCATGTAACACTAATAAACATTAATTTAACTTTAAAGATGTTAGACGAGATATCGTGGATAAATGAGTTTAGTAGCGGAAACCATATATGTTCGTACGCTAAAAAAAAAACACTTTGATTCAGGTAGCGAAACTTTGCCATTGCGACCAGGCGAAATTCGCTCGAGCCGTAGACGAGGGTGTTATGTAGCCGACTGCTGCAGTGAACGTTCCGGGTTTCCCCTTCGCGTACTTCTGGTTGGTCGCGTACTCCTCCTGTTCCCGCGTCCGGCCTTTTTTCGTTCCGGGTGGCCACTTCACGCGCTTTAAGCTTGTCGTGAACCTACTCCAGGTGTGGCTCCCGTTTTCACATCGCGTCGGTCTAAACCTTCACGGATCTTGCGCATCCAGTCGCACAGTTCCCTATCCTTGGCGCAGATTTTTCCATGCTTTGTGACAAGCATGGAAAAATTACGTACTTTGTCTGCGGGGATTGGGGCAAGATCACTTGGGTCATCGGTCTACCCCGAACTTTGTTCTGGGTCAGCCTTAAGTCTTCTTCTCGCGCTAAAGCATGGAGTTCCTTATCGAGACTAGATACTAGTCAGGTGTGCCTCGTCAGTGTCGTTGTCAGGCGCGTGAACCGCAACCTGGATTGTGTCGGGGTCTGGTGCTATTATAGCAAAAGGCCGCGTAGAAGGCGCGACACCAATAGGCAAATTAGTGCCCCCTCCCAGAATACGCTGGGGGCTGACCGATAAATCGGCATGGGATTCCCCAGCTTGGCCGGGACCCACCTGGGTTGCTTTTTTTCCAGTCTGCTTCATGGTTATGATTTGGGTGGGCTTTTGGAGATTTGAGGTTACCCTTCCTCTGGACTAGTATGGACCGACGGGATATAAGGATGAAAGGAGGGAGGGGTCATGGGATTGGGATGCTGGGTTATCCCTAGGTCTGGGTTTTGGCTTTGGGAAACTTCTGTTGTCCGGAGTCTCGCACGAGACACTAAGGCTAGGGGATCGACCTCAGGTAGTTAGGCGGTCTCCCAGCCGCAGCTGGGCTATCCGCGACCTGTCCATCCGCTCGGTTGCATGAGAAGAAGTGCCTGGCGGTTTGTGCTGACCCGCCACGTGGGCACGTGTGCCACCGTGTCGGATCGACGCAGCCAGCCCCTAAGGAAGGAGCATGTGGAACTATAGTTTCTGCTTATCCTTATGGGAAAGAGGCGTGATAAATTCTCGTATGCATTTAATTTGTTTATTGCAGTGAATCCACAAAGTGTTTACTGGTGGAAACTGATGTATACACAAACACATAGTTAGTAGATTCACACGTACGTAGCAAAATCTCTCAGAATAGAACTGCTAAAATTGTCTAAAAAGGTTAATTGGCAAACAAAACGAAGTAGGTAGAATTTGCATAAAATGATAATAATTATTTGTTGTGCCATTTTATAAGTGTAGTTGAAACAGCTTGTTAGTTTAAAGTGGAATTAGCATATTTTGAAAATATTTTCGACCATTCTAAAATGTAGCGAAAAACTCTTAAATCCCAACGTTAGCCTTGATAAAAGGCCTAAACTAACAAAATCAAAACTTTTCCTGAATACTTCCAATTATAATAAAGTTGGAGTTTCCTAAAGACCTATCAAAAGCTTTGTACTAGGCGCCAGAGAAAATCCTGAAAATTCAATTTTAATTTTACACAAAAGCATTTTCCCTGCTTTGTAAACGCCAACCCCTGAGAATACGTGAAAATTTAGTTTTCATTTTTATTTTTTATATACGACGACACTTCCATTTTTCTGGAAAAATAATTTCTCGTTGGCAACACCTGCCTGTTTTTGGCATCAGTTTAGGCTTCGTTTTAAGAGCTTTTACCGACCTCTTTAAAAGCTATTGTTCTGAAGGTTTTCCGGCCAGTGACAATATGTCGCCTTTTTACAAGTTGCATGTTTTTGTAGGGCAAATCGGCAAATAGATTTTAAAAGAGCCTTTAACCCTAACCTATTGAGCTGAAATTGGTACCTATGTACTTGAAAGACCATGGAGTTAATCTGATGATGGAGCCAGAAGGTTGTCAAAGGAACTACTGAACCCAAAAAAAACCACAATGTTTGTGCTCTTTGGAATGCTCTTGATGAGTACCTACTTACACTGCGCGATAAGAGGTTGTTACGAAAAAAAATCATTGAAAACTTGTTTACTGATGAGGCTAAAACGGGCTTTAGGTTTTGTCCTTTTTTTAGGACAGGTTGAAATAATGCAAAAAAACTTTGTAAACAAAAGATCAAATCCTCGCTAATCTTATACGACCATTGCAGTCTGTTTTTACTGTTCCGTGATTGCAGTGTATCCTAAAACCGGTGTTGCGGTATCATTTGAAAGAGTCACCGTGGCCTTAGAACGCAAAGAGCAAGAGAAAGAACAGGGTGGGTTTTAGTCAGCAAAAGTCTGACTCTCCCACTCCGCCCAGAACAGGAGAAGTTATTTGATGGATTCCCACCCTCAAAAAAGGGTATTTTTGGAAAAAATGACCTCTCTTTCAGAACCAAAGCTAGATCTAGTCTATTCATAAATCAAGTTTCGTAGGTATAACTTACATATTCACATAACTCATTTCTACATTGCTGAAACCTGATAGTGAATAGGTATATTTTGTTTAGAATCGATATTTGAATCGATTCCAATAATTTTTACACCATGTTAATTGTTTTGCTCGCGTGAAAGTAGAAAATTATCCCCTGGGATAAATATAGGACATAGGAAACTTTTTTTAGAACATGGTCCACCCGTATTTAAATCCGTTTAACCTTTTGAGTGTGAAGGAATAACAAATACACACAAATTTTCGCTTTTATGTGCGATTTAAACAACATTTAAAACACTAGAGACCTACATCCAGAAAAGAGTACGTTGAGAATTCAGCTATTTCTAAAGAATATGTACTTAGATTACTTTTTTTGGAACGAAGTTCCTTATCGCGCGTTGTGAAAGGAGGCTAGACGGAAAAAATTCTCACGAAAAATTGTACCGACACTTTTACTGTCAAAATCTAATCCAAGATGGCCGCTGCAATAAATTATCAAATTTTTCGTCATGGGGGTCGTTTTCATGGTTTTCGAGGGTGTTAAAACCGATAGTACTGTCAAAATGTAAATCCAAGATGGCGGCTGCAAGAAATTATCAACTTTTTCGTCATGGGTGTCGTTTTCATGGTTTTCGAGGGTGTTGAAACCGATGGTACGGTCAAAATATAAATCAAAGACGGCGGCTGCAAGAAATTATCAAATTTTCCGTCATGGGTGTCGTTTCCATGGTTTTCAAAGGTGTTGAAACCGATGGTACTGTCAAAATGTAAATCCAAGATGGCGGCTGCAAGAAATTATCAACTTTTTCGTCATGGGAGTCGTTTCCATGGTTTTCGAGGGTGTTGAAACCGATGGTACTGTCAAAATATAAATCCAAGATGGCGGCTGCAAGAAATTATCAAATTTTCCGTCATGGGTGTCGTTTTCATGGTTTTCGAGGATGTTGAAACCGATGGTACTGTCAAAATAAAAATCCAAGATGGCGGTTGCAAGAAATTATAAAATTTTCCGTCATGGGTGTCGTTTTCATGGTTTTCGAGAGTGTTGAAACCGATGGTACTGTCAAAATATAAATCCAAGATGGCGGCTGCAAGAAATTATCAAATTCTTCGTCATGGGTGTCGTTTTTATGGTTTTCGAGGGTGTTGAAACCGATAGTACTGTCTAAATATAAATCCAAGATGGCGGCTGCAAGAAATTATTAACTTTTCCGTCATGGGTGTCGTTTTCATGGTTTTCGAGGGTGTTGAAACCGATAGTACTGTCAAAATGTAAATCCAAAATGGCGGCTGCAAGAAATTATCAAATTTTTCGTCATGGGTATCGTTTTCAAGGTTTTTGAGGGTGTTAAAACCGATAGTACTGTCAAAATATAAATCCAAGATGGCGGCTGCAAGAAATTATTAACTTTTCCGTCATGGGTGTCGTTTTCATGGTTTTCGAGGGTGTTGAAACCGATAGTACTGTCAAAATGTAAATCCAAGATGGCGGCTGCAAGAAATTATCAAATTTTTCGTCATGGGTGTCGTTTTCAAGGTTTTTGAGGGTGTTGAAACCGATAGTACTGTCAAAATATAAATCCAAGATGGCGGCTGCAAAAAATATTAAATTTTTCGTCATGGGTGTCGTTTTCATGGTTTTCAAGGGTGTTGAAACCGATAGTATTGTCAAAATGTAAATCCAAGATGGCGGCTGCAAGAAATTATCAACTTTTTCGTCATGGGTGTCGTTTTCGTGGTTTTCGAGGGTGTTGAAACCGATTGTACTGTCAAAATGTAAATCTAAGATGGCGGCTGCAATAAATTATCAACTTTTTCGATATGGGTGTCTTTTTCATGGTTTTCGAGGTTGTTGAAGCCGATAGTGCTGTCAAAATGTAAATCTAAGATGGCGGCTGTCAAAAATTATCAACTTTTTCGTCATGGGTGTCGTTTTCATGGTTTCGAAGATGTTGAAATAGTGCTGTCAAAATGTACATAAAATAGGATAGTATTTTTTAGTTATCTTGTATTGACTAGACGGAAAAAATTCTCACGAAAAGTTGTAACGATACTTTTTGCTATAGTAAGCTATTGTAAGCCGTGCGGCGTGCGCATGTTTCTCTGTCTGTCTCTCTCTCTCTCTCTCTTATAGAAAGCAAGCCAGAACGGAACTTCGTTCCATCCGGGTGTCCCTTGACACCTCAGTAGTTTTTTTATCCCTAAATAATCAAGAATAATTAAAGGATAAATAAAATTACATGATAATAAAATTCTTGATAAGTATTGCTTACGCTTGCGTCACACGCATCTTTGTGTGTGCGTATGTAGAGAGAGATACGTATACCGATGCTCTACCAATGAAGTGCGTTGATGACCCTATTATTATACGCAAAGAAAACTAATTCCTTAAAACAACACTACCTCTAAGTGCATTTAATTAATATTTCCATGCTCAAATTATAATTGGGTTATTTCAGTAACATGTTGTATATAAGGGACGCATAGCTTTACAGACGCGTATTCGTCATTATACGCTTGGTGTAGCCCTGCGTGTAGCTGACATACAAAATTATGGCCGAGTGTCCACGGAACAATACGTCAAGCGTATAATGACAAATAGGTACGCGTATAAGAAGCTACGCGTCCGTAGACAGTAGGAAGTGTGTTAGTGCAATATTTGTTTACAGTTTTACACACGTGTATGTTTCGTTGAACGTTTGTAGTTGGACACGCGACCTCGTCTCGTGAGTAGGTTTTGATGTGGGTTATGTTTTATTACGAACATAATTGCGCAATCTTCGAACGTGCTTGTTTGTAAACATATAAATACTAATACATTCGATTCGCGATGGCTCATGGCAAGGCAAGTGGTACAGACACGGTAATATTATCGTACAGATATTTTTTTTCGATGATTAACGAACTTCTCTCGTTACTAATTATTTATTTGACTTGTACTTTTTATATCGATATATATATATATATATATATCGATATAAAAAGTACAAGTATATATAAAATATATATATATATATATATATTTATCAGTGTGGTATGTTGATAATATTTCATTCTTTAGATCATTTTTTTTTATGAGTCTACTAAACTACTAGTAAACACTTGCATTATTTTTCGAGAGGAACCATAGGACCACCGGTAATCGCTAAAAAAAGGTACGTCCCAATGTGCCTGAAAAATTATAATGTAATCGAAAAAGCAATAAAACAATAAAAAACAAAATGTCTTTGGTAGTGTAGGTAAGTTAAGGCTGCTATCCATGGACGAGTTAGCTTCATAGACGCGTTTCGTCTACAGATACCGGCACGGATCTTGAGCGTTGGCTTCAAGTTGCGCAGAAGTCAAATATTCGGTCTCTTTAGTGGTAGGGTAGACCGGGGACAATTGAAACAATTTTACTTAAACCGTGTGCAGTGACTTATCTATTATACCTACATCCCTCTTATTTATACCGTTGAAAGGGTCGTTATCTAGTTCCTAAATTAAACATAATCTATATCTCTATTTCAAATAGTTAACCTACAATCACCTATTAAAGAAGACCGGGCGCAGTGGTTCTATTGACCCGACCCTAAGGACGGTTGAAACAGTATTTAGGGATAATTGAAACACTGGAAATATTTTATGAACTACTGGAGCTTTTTAATCAATCTTAACAAGTTAACATGCCACTAAATTGTTTATTGAGATCATGATAAATCCGTCATCGTAACATAAATATTTTAAAAATTATACGTGCAAAAACTTTTTCAGTATAAACAACTCAAAATATATCTTATTTAAATAATTTAAGTGCTCTAATTTGTGCTATTGAATACTATTTCACATTATTAAAAGACTTAATATCTTATTATGCTTATCCAGTCTCATACAAAACAGCCTGTTTCAATCATAACAATGTTTCAATCATGACAATGTTTCAAGCATAAAAATGTTTCAATCATAACCATCGTTTATTGACCCGTATAGGTTTAACTCTTCTTGTGAAATTTAATTTCAAAGGAGATCAATCAACATCATTCAAGATCAATCAATCGATTTACCGAATATCAATTCCTCATATATTATGTTATTATTATTATAATGAAAAAATATAGATCAAACTTAATGTCATGGGTTCAATTTTAGGGTCGTCAGTTATCGAGTTGCCCATCAGATGTAATTTTAACTAATAGGTAACCCAACCCCAACATAAAATAACCATTATAACCACTTTTTACTTGTAACCATTAGGTATTTTAATTTTATAATACCTAGCGATTGTGAGTAAAAAGTGGTTTTAAATGATTATTTTCTTTCATCGTAATACTATTATTTTTTTTAATTCTGTGCGTTTTTATATTTTTATATGATTGATATTTTAATAAACACAACCTTTTTCTGTGCAGTCGGATAAAAACGTGGAATATGTGGGGACGTTTGAAACGTTTCAAACGTCCACAGATAAGTCGTTTCAAATGTACCCATGTCACATCTTCTAATTCAATACTCAATGTTTTGGTATATATTGACTTAAACATTAAATTACCAGTAATAAACACAATCTTAAATAGATAAACAATACCCCATAATAAGGAAAATTGCCAAAAAAACAAGACTTAAATATGAAAACAACAAAAGTTAAAGATCCGGAATATTTACTTTTTGGCACGAAATTCGTCGAAGCGTCCTGTGCACGACTGTGTCGCTCGCTGGCTCGAGCCATGTTAAACATAAAACCGAACATAGCCGACGATGCAACCAACGACGCGTCACAAGCGTAGGTATTATAGTTTACGAGAAATTGAAGTTGTTGCAATCATGACCTGTTTCAATTGTCCCCGGTCTACCCTACATAAGTGAGACGCGGAGGCGGGGAGTGTCAGTGATTGGCTCGCCGCGCCATCGTGTCGTAGACGTCACTCGTGATTCGTTCTTTGCGCTTGCTGCATGTATCTAACAATGACGACGATTGGCTCGCTAATGTTAAATGTATGGAATGCGCAAAGCGATCCCCACTCTGACGCCGAGCGCTCAAGATTCGTGTCGGTACCTGTACGACATGAAGGCACGACGTTGACGCTTCGTTGACAGAGTTTCACAGTTTTGCATGTAAACATCACGCAGGCGTACACCAAGCGTAAAATGACGAATACGCGTCTATGCAGCTACGCGTCCGTGGACAGTGGACCTTAAAATTACCTTAAGTAGCCAAATATTATCGTCCAAACATTCAAAGTCAAAGTCAAAAGTTTTTTATTTCACATAGGCCTACATGGGCACTTATAAAACATTGACCTATTTATTTGTTTTCTTTCTAGGGAGTTCGCCGTTCTCCCGGGCAAGTCCTGTCATGGCTATGACATCATTTACCATCGTCTCCACGAGACCGAACCCTCAAGGTACAACCTTGAAGCTGGCTGCAAACTGCTCTTCATGACTGTCGGTAAGTTGGTCTACTTCTTTGTCTAGCAAGTCGATTTTAATGAAGCCAAGATTGTTTAGCAGCTGGAAGATAGCAGACGAATGGCGTGCTATTAGAGAGTCAACTACTGAACATATGCTGTGTTCAGCAGTGTACTGCTTTATTTTTCCGATGGGAAAAATCATCCTATGACAACCCCCGCTCTTCGGCGGAGCGGGAGATAGTGTCAGACTCTTACTGATTAAAAAACCCATCCCGTTCCTTCAAGCCTTCATACCGGGGCTCGAGCGCCCTTTCGGATAACCCTGGCCCCAGTAGGCTTCGACCCGGCTGGGCCCCTGCTGTTGCTGAACTCCTTGAGGCGCGCGGGAACAGTGCGCGCCGTCGATGACTTGGGCTTGGTCCGGACAGTTACCGGACGGCCGGACAGCGAGCTACCCATTGCTCACTGTCCGCAAGCCCGCGCCTTAGCCTTGGGCATTGTCGTTCACTTAATGGATCTAGTTCATCAAATCTCGTTCCGTGAAGTGAACTCGTTCCGCTAACTCGTTCCTCAGTTCATTTCGCTCCTTGACTTGGTACGATATATTGTACTACTGATTCAGAGAGCGAAATGAACTGTGGCATAGACATGTTTTCGAGGAACTTGTTTAGCTATTCGTTCATAAACTGTGAACTATAACAATAAGATACGTCACCAATGAAATTCAGTTATAATTAATAGATTCGATTTCCCTTCATACTTTAATAGGAAGAAGTCACTCACTCAACGCAATTCGACTCTCTAACCAATTTAAAAAAACCGACCTCATAACGTAAACAAAGTTGCATAAAATAGAATGTTAATCTAAAATAAACTTATTGCTTTAGTTCATCGGAACGAATCGCTCCGGAGTTACTCAAGTCTGTAGACTAGAGACGCGGGAGTATTTTGAGCCGGTGAACTATGGAACGATAATTCCGCACAGTACTGAACGAGTTCAGTTCTTTACTGTGTTTGAGCAGTTCATCGGAACGAATCGCTCCGGAGTTACTCAAGTCTACCGCGCCTACGGTGGCCGGAAATCGGGATCAATATCCCGGCGCCGGCGGCGGCAGCGATAACGCCGTTGCCTGATGCGTTCGGCCTCCTCTTTTGCGAGCATTACTGCTTCGCAGAAGTCGGCGACCGCCTGCCAAGCAGTGTACTGCTGTAGGCTGATGGATGTTAATTCTTTTAGATCGTCGTTTGTCCTAAGGCTTCTGTTTAACATTATAAATCGATGGCTTAGGTGAATAGGTACCAAGTAACCATAGATACCGTGCTCGTAACTGTGAAATACGTACGTTTCACTTTCAGGAGGCACGAAAAACCAAATTACACCTTTATTATTATGCAATTTTAATGTGATACATATGTTTCATTCAAATATTTAAAACTATTGGTTTATTCCAAACAATTGTTTCTCTTGTTTTTATTTTTTTCTCCACTTGTTTTGCCGCGCCGTCGCGAGGTGATCACATTAAACTGACTTGAGCAAGATATCCCAGCAATTGCTGAGTTGGTGACCCTTTCGGTTCAGGCACAGTCACTGCAACTTGTATTGTATGTCTGTACTCTTTTTTTATTATTATTTTATGTTGTTGTATATTGTGTTGCTTGCGCCGAATAAATGCTATTCTATTCTATTCTATATGCATGCAACATCGTAGATGCGTGATACAAGTTTGTGCGTTATTGTTATTGTATCCTGCTGTATTTTTTAAAGGTTTGGCTCTATCCAGCTTCTTTTACATAGAAGATTGTAGGAATCCAGTAATACGAGTTACGAGTTATGAATAGTCAGAATTAGGTGGATTTTGAGGCCATAATTTGGCTAAGTTCAATGAAATGGAATATTTGATTTTAGCAAATATCATTTCCTTGATTTAAAAGCTTAAAACTTAGTGTATGGGACACTATTTTTTTTTTTTTTAATTATCGCAACCGCAATCGCTGAAGCGCACTAGTTTATAAAGAGCCTATTCACACTCAGGCATCAGGCAAATTTGTTCTAGTCCTTCGATGTAGGTACGCGGTATAAACTAAAAAAAAAGTTGAGTTTAGCGCCATCTAGTAAAAATTGGTCCGTAGCTTTCACCTTAACTACTCAAACCCCAAGCGAAGGCTTACGTCACGCGTGATTTCGCGCCACTACTAAGCACCCATTTTATCTTGTTTTTTGTTAAGAGATCACTAGTAAATAATCTTCTCTGCCGAAAATTGTGGCTCAGATACCCTCATAACTCAACAACAGACCCCTAGCCAAGTTACGACCGTTTCGTTTTGAGTCTCTTACGTCGAACGCCTCGAGTTGACCACGCCTCCAATTTCTTTGTTCCGATGTCATCTCAACACTCAGTCACGTGGTCAGAACAAAGGAATTGGAGGCGTGGCCAATTCGAGGCGTTAGACGCAAGAGAATCGAAACGAAACGGTCGTAACTTAATGGACGGATGGTCGTACTAGGGGGGCACTCCATCTACTTACAATGCTTTGTCAAAAGGTCAAGCAAATTACTACATATTCTCGATATCAACGTCATTCATAAAGATGAAACATAATTATCACTATCATAATTATATAATCTGTTATGAGTATGGCTGTAACCTTGTGACTTGTGACGATGCAGTTACGACATTGTAGTTTTCGAATCGTTTTGCAATGTTCTCCATGCCTTAAGTAATTGTTTATTGAGATATTAACACTGATCTTTGAGTGAGTCATTGACTTTCGTTGTGTTGTGTTTGAGACTGGTTTTTTTACTTAACTATACTATGCCCGCGGCTTTGTTCGCGAGAATGTTTTTATTAAAAAATTTTAGCAACCCTTAACCTTTCGAAAACCGTAATTAGAGACACAATACAAACACAATGAGAGAGCGAACGCCGGCATTCACTTATGGTTTAATGAATTAAACCATTTTTTTTTAAATTCAGATAAGTAAGTATATACCTACTGAAGTTAATTTTCATGTTAGTTAACTCAAGGAATTTAATTATAATAAAAAAAAAAGATATTTATTTCAGTAACTTTGAACAAACAGCACAATATTTAGAACTATGGCTTATGACAAAATAAAAGTTTTCGATGAACTCTGGCACCCAATGTTTTTAGGGTGCCAGCGTCCTCGCTTATCATTTGAAAAGTACATACACCGTCTTTTGTGGGTAGTTTTGAAAATTCTAAGAATGACAGTTTTTTTAAATTCATTTTAAGTAGAATTTTGTGCAAAGTTTCAAGTTTATTAACCCAAGGAATAACATTCTCCCATGCAACCTTTAGCACCCCCTAATCGGATTATGGGGGTAGTTTTGAAAAACTATTAATGAAAACCGTTTTATTTATTTGGATTATTAATTGTGCTAAATTACAAGTTTATGGGATCAAATAATAAAATGTTGTGTACAAACGAATTTCCGCCTTTTAACCCCCGATAAGTTGAATTTCCATAAACCCATTTTTAATGATGACCTATCTGTACCTGTCAGAAAAAAAATGAAAATAAAAATATAACCGACTTCAAAGTAAAAAAAAAACATTGAAATGTGAAAAATAACTTTAATTTCGGAAGTCGGTGTTTCTATAATAGTTTGTCTCTTTGTTATTTAACACCGATTTTATTATTTTCTATGGGACCAACTTGGAAGCATAAACCTTTCGATCATAAAAATAATTTTCAAAATCGGTCCACAAATGACCGAGATTTAAAAAAAAAATACATTCAGCCGAACATAGAACCTCCTTGTTTTTGAAGTCGGTTAAAAGAGGTTGTGTGGAAAACTTCACGTTCCTAAATCCAGTAGTTTCGGCTGTTTGTCGATATGCATTTCAGTGAAAAAACGTACCTCTCCGTAGGATATAAACTTACGAAAAAAATATATCAGACTGTTGAAGTCCATGGTCAATTCAATTTGGCATTTTAAGTATAATAGTTGCAGTTTGTCGATGTTAAGCAACTGCAAATCTCTATACATAATAATAGTAGTTTATGTGACTAGGGGATAAAGCAGTGTCTTTAAGTCGCGGGCGGCATGTTGAATTCCGAACGAAACGAAGGTTGCTGATTTTAATCCCGAACGATAGTGAGGGATTTATAAAATTAACTCCCGAGCATTGCGAGGGAGTTAATAA
This sequence comes from Mythimna ferrago, assembly GCA_910589285.2. Lineage (NCBI taxonomy): Eukaryota > Metazoa > Arthropoda > Insecta > Lepidoptera > Noctuidae > Mythimna > Mythimna ferrago. The sequence goes on along the minus strand of OU342690.1, from coordinate 13,974,099 downwards.
AGAAACCTGAGTGAAGTGAGGAATTTAAGCCGCCCAAGATAAAGACAGCTTTATCCCCGTGTTGCATACTCTACTTTTTACACCATCTGTGAGATAATTAAAAGAAAATTTGGTCGACCAAATCATATATTAGAGAAATATAAGTATTATGTTTACAAGTTCATCAAACAAACAAAATTCACTACTCCAAGATTCTAAAGTTTCAATTTTCTATAATGCTCCCGTGTCGTCAGTACGCACGTTTTAATCTATTTTCTTTTTTTTGTTAGTGGCCAGTTTGAATCATAGTGATTACATACTCTTTGGTTTGAATTTCGAGTCAACTTGTTCGATGCGCCTACATTTTAATTCACAATGTTGACGATTCTTGATGCTCCAAATTCAAATCTCATTATTCCCTAGGGATCGGCCATACTGCATTATCTCCCTAGGCATATAATGACTTGCTTTAAGTGAGGTTTGTATGACGTGAAAAACGACATTATCGAGCAGGTGGTGTAAAAAATATATTATAATACAAACGAGTAGATCTAATCGTACTAGCGTTTCCGGCAGACGTTGTCATGCCCGAAAACAGACTTAAAAAAAAAAAAAAATGGGAATCCGATTGTAACGCCACCTATCTAGCGGGTTCTATTGTATTTTGCCACTCAAAGTTTCGCCGAAATTGGTCAAGCCGCTTAGGAGAAGTTATTTATATAGATAAAGATATAACGTGTGTTTGTCATTAACTCTTCCAAAACAGCTTGACCGAATTGGATAATGTTGTGTGTATATTTAAGTGGGTGGTAGGTGGCGCTGCAATCTAGTTATAATTTTTTTGTTCTGACAACAAGGTTGTATTCGGGCTGGAGAAGGCCTGAAGGGACCGCTAGTCTAACTAATTATATTTTTTCTATTAAATAAGTAAATTCTCATTCTAAAACATTGAAGTTTCGTAAACTTTGTTTATCATTAACCTTTTGAATGTCTTAAGTTACACAGTTCGACATAAGCAATTGTCTTTCTATTGTGTCTCTAATTACGGCATTCGATGAGTTAAATGTAATCGATTAGTGTAGAACAAGACAGCCCAATTCACAAGGCCAGTAACGTTTGGTTTTTTTGTTTATTTAGCAAATATTGATTGCATTTAAATCGCCGACCATGTATGTCCCACGTACGATCTTTAAATATGCAAATACAGGTAATCAACTTAAATCAATAATCCTTTTTAACATGAAATACAGGGGAAAAACAATGTTAGACTGGAAGTAAAGATCCTTATATTTGTACTATACTTATGCCATATTTGCATCTTCTAATATGCGACAAATATGTGTAGTGAGTAGTAGATAATGGGTCTACCAAGGACGTGTCCTTTTTATAGGACAAATATATAATATATTAGATTTTTAATTCGATAATTTTCTAATAAAAAAAGAATTATTAAATTATACACCAGTGGGTAGACAAATATCAATATTTAATTCAATTATACATATTATATATTCCTTTTTTATTTTAAAACCAGCGCTGGGTGTCTGACGCCCGCAAATTTTAATGCTGAGGTGGTTTCTCTTTCGGTGCGGGCACGCTCGGTGGATTGTGTTTTTTTTTAATATCATGCGGATTTCATCACGCATGCGGAATTGCCATGCAGACAATTTTGGTTGTTTACAATGGACGACAAATCCGCGTCCTGCGTGCGTATTCCATGCATTACAATAAATAATATAATAATTTATTTCACCATAAGCCTTCCATTACAAAATTCAATTATATTTATACAAGAGCTTATAATAATTAATGGTATGTTTTAACACCCTGACTCCTAAACTAGGTGTGTCTCTGTGGCTTAGGAGTCAGAAAATACTTGTATGGTAAGGACATTTGCGGAGGTTACGCGTGCGGAGCAATCCCGCATGCGTGATCAAACCCGATATTAAAAACACCCTTTCTTTGTGTTTGTAACCGTTGTGCTGTGTCTGTCCCTAATAAAAGTATTTCTATACTATTATAATAACACAAATGATAGTTTTGTGTACATATTTTAATAACTGTGTCCAAATACAAAAAAAAAGTATTTTCGTGTAACATCAAAAATATGCGAAATCAAAGAGATAAACCAGGATAAAAAAATCCACACAAGTACAAACTTCAGTTAAATGGTGTCGATTGCAAATTAAGAATGATTATACAAAGTACGACAAAATCCATTGTGATGATTTTTCATGAAATAAAAATCTGTTTTTATTTTTACCTAATGACCGTATAATTACATAAACATTTGCTGGATGGCCACAGATGCTCAACGACTCATGAAATGTGATGAGCAAACAAATTCAGTTAAACTGGGATTTACTGGCTTGATGTAGATTGATGATATTTTTGATAGTTCAAAACTTGATTATCTTACGTCAGGAGCTTGGGATATCCAGATATATTTTTTTTATAACATTAAAAAAAAAGTTTATTTGTACACTAGTTTTTGCCGTCAGCTTCGCCCGCGTATATAAAATATAGCCTATGTCATTCAGGATTAAAGCAGCTTTCTATCGGTAAAAAAATTTTCGCATTCGGACCAGTACCTAATTTCAAAGATTACCTCCTACAAACAAAAAAACAAACTTTACCTCTTTATAATATTAGTGTAGATTAACATTTTAAATAATTTAGTACTCGGTTACAAACAAATGTTGTACATTGAGACACAAAGAAAACGCGAACTGCTGCCTCCTAAACTAGGCCAAGAGCCTGTATTTTAGGAGTTAATGTTCCTCCAGAGATAGTTACATTAAGATTCGACAACATTGCAAGCACTATAACATAGGTAAAAAAAAACTGTAAGAAATAAATCTACGAGTACATTATATTTAAGTGCATATAAAATCATATGTATGACGTACGTACAAGGTCCTTACAGCTGAGACGTGACGGTCTGGTAGCCAAATAATACAAACGGTCTGTTCACGACCTTACCGCTGTGTGTGCGGGAGCTAAGCGCGGGCGGCGAGCGGTAAAAGAACAAAAGTATGAAAATTTTTGAAGCACGCCACGAGACGCCGCTCATAGCACCCGGCTCGCCGCTAAGACCTAAGTCATGACCAGCAGTGCTATTCTTTAAGAAAACAGCCTTGAGCGCAGCACTGGCCGCAGCGACGAATTCCAAATAAGTACTTAGGATTAACAATCCATATACATAATATTGTTAATCAAATGTACTTATTTGGATTTCGTCGCTGCGGCCAGCGCTGCGCTCAAGGCTGTTTTCTTAGAGAATAGCACGCCAGGTAGGATTACCAGATGGAAAATCAAAAGTCCGGAGAAAAGGCCTGATTTCCATTGAAAAATCCTAAGATTTTTTACAAATTTTCTCTCAAACGTACTTCACAATTTTTAAAAGTCGTAATATTATCGTTTTTATACCGCATTCAATCCAAAGGAATGATATTTCTAGTTTGTTTCACTTTTTAATAAGATCTTTAAAATATAAGGTCAATTTTAATGAAAATTCTAAAAATCCTGAGATTTCATGAGATTTGCCAAATCTGAGAAGAGTCCAAAAATCCTGTAAGCTCAGGACAAATCCTGATATATGGTAACCCTATGACCAGGCAGTTAGAGACCTAAATGTAAAATCACCATCATCATCATATCCCCCTAGTGTCGCCACAATGAAAGATCCTGTGTGTCCCGCATCTATCGGATTCCCGCAACATTCACCAGTTCATCGGTCCACCCTGTAGGTGGCCTTCCAATGCTGCGTTTTCCGGTACGTGGTCGCCACTCCAGAACTTTTCGGCCGCAACGGCCATCTGTTCTGCGAGCAATGTGCCCTGCCCATTGCCACCGAAATGGAAAATAAGCTATAATAATAATTAATAAACGGTAGCTACCTATCCAGTTATAACAAGGCTCTCAGATTCCAAACGCCTACGACGCCCGAACAAGAATCTCATTACGTTTCAAATTAGGGAAATGACCTCGCCTGCTAATGAAAGCTTCGAAGCTTCTTCAAGTAAATAAGTCTGAAAAACCCACAAACAGTAAAGTTATGATCACAATTATTATTTTAGTCTAGCTTTAGCTTGTGGCTTCGCCCGCGTACATAAATATAGCCTACGTCACACAGGAATAAAGCAGCTTTTTATCGGTGAAAAACATTAGCAATCGGACCAGTACCTACTGCCAGAGATTACCTCCTACAAACAAAAAAAAAAAAGAACTTCACCTCTTTATAATAGTGTAGTGGTGTGTTAGTGTGTGTTGTGGAGGTACAGTTGCCATCACGGATCTTGAACGCTCGGCGTCAGAGTGGGGATCGCTTTGCGCATTCCATACATTGGCGAGACCGCACTAAAGAGACCGAATATTTGACCTCTATTGAAAAGGGAGGATCCTCCGACCAGACAGGTGTGGTGTCTAATTCGGAAACTGCCCGATATACTTGTTTTTCAGACCGTTGTATACACCTCCGTTTCAATCGCGCAGAAAACTCTGAAACCTCGATGCAGGATTTTCAGTTTTAGTTCTTAAGTGATCACATAATATATGTCGCTACATCTACGTGGTTCTGTACCCAAGGGTAAAAACAAAGAACCTATTAGTTTACTAAAACACTAATCTATCATCAGACTGTATGTCATGAACTGTGATAGCGAGACAATTGAAAATTTCACAGATGATGTATGTATTTCTGTTGCCGCAGTAACAACAAATATAGTTATCGGCACAGATCTTGAGCGCTGGCTTCAAGTTGTGCAGAAGTCAAATATTCGGTCTCTTTAGTGGTGCGACGTGAGACGCGGGGGCGGGGGATGTCAGTGATTGGCTCGCAGCGCCATCGCTTCATACACGTCACTCGTGATTCGTTCCTGCACTTGCTGCATGTATCTAACAACGACGACGATTGGCTCGCCAATGTATGGAATGCGCTAAGCGATCCCCACTTTGACGCCGTGCCCTCAAGATCCGTTTCGATAACTTATACTAAAAACAGAAAGATACATTCTGTAAAAAAAGTTGTGTAGATAATTGTATGAAATTCTTCGTGCGCAAGTACGATTCGCACTTAGCCGTTTTTTTTCATGTCGTTAACGGCTGAGTTGTAAAATTTTCGCTCGTGTAACATTACCTCCACCGCATTAGGGGCTTCCAGCCATGAGTAGCTAATCTCTGCACGATGACATGAGCTATTCTGACATTGCCTGCGCATAGGGTTGCCAGCTCACAAAACAAAAAATCTGGACGGACAAGTCAGTTTAGCTGGGCTTTTGGATAAAAAAATCTACATATTTTTTGAAGTTAAGAAAGCCTTTTTTACCATAAATTATTTTAGCAATAATAAAATTGACTGATAAAATTGCTAGTCCGCTCCACTTGCGCTAGCGATACAAGGCAAGACAAAACGCAATGAAAAATCTAAAAAAATAAAATAAAATAAATAAATAAAAGCATTTAATTCAGGCAACAAAAATATGGTCAAAAGATTCAAAGCATTCTATTTCAAACAAACCATTTACAGGCACTTTTAAATGTCAAAAGTCAGAAAAATTATGCTATTCCAAAGTGGTATATTCCCTTAAAAAAAAAACCTAACCAAAGCCAATGAGGCCGGCCCCTGCCTAATTTGGCCGGAAACATAATCTAAAAGCTGGACCTTGTCCGCCTTTATCCGGAATTCTGGACGCCTGGCGACGCTACTTGCGCAGCTGGTACGTGCGCGTGTGTACTTATATCACGAAAATAATTAAGTATACCTAATTATTCGTTATCATCGAGTAAATTATCATCGATCATATGGAAAAGACCTAATCCGCGATTCTGTTGGAGTTTGAACACAATTTTATCGAAAATACTGCACAGATTTTATTCATATCTACTTGTTTTTGTTATGATTTAAAGATTCAAAGCATTTTATTTTAAATAAACCATTTACAGACACTTTTGAAATGTCAAGAAGTCAGTCAGTCAGAAAAAAATATGCTAATTGCACATTCCAAAGCGTATGGAGCTGAATGTGCAAGATACTCCGACATCTCTAAGTTTTCGGCGAGAAAGATGATAGAACTAATTAGGTACTTATGTACCTGCTGAGTAATAGGATTGCTTAAATATAAGCGTCTGCCATAAAACACGATAATGATAAGTGGTTTTCTAAGAAATTTTCTACCTAAATATGGGGTCTTTACTTAGAAATTATAATTGTTAATAACTTCAGATTCATTTGGGATTCTAAGTTGAAATAAACTTTATGATTTAGGCATTTTAATCTGTACGGAAAAATTACTTTGTCTTTTGAGATTTCAGGGCTATAATGACTAATAAAGTTATTAAGGTAGGTAACAGAAAAAAAAAACAAAACATAAAGTAACAACTGTTTAACGAATTTTGAAAAAGTAATAACTCGTATATAAAGTAAAAAAATAAAAATATATAATTTCCTGAAAAGGATATAGGTACTCATGGTTCTAGAACGCAAAATGCAACTGAAGAAACATAGTGTGGTTTTAGTTAGTAAAAGTCTGACACGCTTACCCGCTCTACCCTTTAGCGGGAGAAGTCAAGATTTCTCACTATAAAAAAAAGTCAAACCGAAATTATCATCGCTCAAGGTGACCCATTTTATCGTAATAATAAAGAGTTGATTTTCATTGTTTCTGAAACGGCTTGAGGTAATGGTTTGTTGAATTGGTGGCGAATGACAAATTTATAAATAGTTATTAATAAAATTAAAGTTTAAGTTGTGAAAATGTTTAAAAAAAAAAATGAGAGTGAAATCAGAAATTTTATTTCTAATACAAAATTAGAATAGATTGACTGGTAAGGAATGCCTAAGGTCCGCCTTTGCAATTTTTTATATTGCATGAGGTTTTAAAAAACATAACCCTTCTTGCAGTCGGGTAAAAATAAATCAACAGGCACTTTTGAATTGTCAGAATGTCAGTCATTCAAAATAGTGAAGCTAAATGGCACGTTCCAAAGCGTAGTTCTGTAAAAAAAAGCATAGATCTGTGCCTACGAACTGTTCAACCGGTTATTATCGATTTTCATTACATTAATTTGCTTCCACGGGAGACGAGAGACGAGAGGGTTAGTTATTTTTAGATAAATCCGGGACCTGTATTCGGTTTGCGAGATTGTATTCGAAAGAGGGTAAGTAAGGGTTGCGGGAATCCGATGGATGCGAGACGCGCAGGACCATAATTGTGGCGAAAATTGGAGGAAACCTATGTCCAACAGTGGATGTCTTTCGACTGAAATGATGATGATGATGATGATGATGATTCGAATGAGATATCGCGGCCCTGGATGGTAAAGGAAAGTTGATCTGATACTTTCTTTCACTCCATCCTGAATGAGAGGAACTTTTCGACAATATACACCACTACTTAAAGGGCTTATTAGAAAAGCCCTTGTTATTTTATAAGTAAAATCTCAATAAATAATATTCATAAACAGCAAGGTTATTAGCGTTGGTTTATGTCCCAAAATGTCACTCAATTTATGGAAATATTGTGCAGGCTATTGATTAATGAATGAATAAGTGACAATTATCAAGAAAAAACACTGCCTGCAGTATTTTCTAATAGCAATTGTTATGTTTGATTGATTCTATGATGAATTTACCTTTTCGTGGTCAATTTTGGGATTTCGGTTTTTTCTACTTTTGACTACAAAAATATGATCAGTGACGGGTACAGATAGAGCTCCATTTTTTTTTGTACTAATTAAAAAGTAGGGGTGTATATACTTCGTAAGAATACAATATACAAATACAATTAAAATCAAAACATCATCTTTTTGGTCTTATCCCATTACTTGGGGTTAGCGCAACACGTTTTTTTATTCCATGCTATCCTGTCAGCAGTCACGCTATCATTGACTCCCATTTCTTTCATATCACTCCTCACACAATCCATCCACCTTTTCTTTGGACTCAATTCCCCTCTCCATCCATCCACATGTATATTCATAACTCTTAGTATCATGCGTTTCATAGGACCATATCAGGATAAACGATTCCCTTTCAACCTTTCAATCACTGAATACAGAGTGCTTAGTGCGAGTTTGATTTACGTTAAAGCGATCGACACGTTTACGACGTTCGGCGCTTCTATTGGCTCGCTCTGAGCTTTTAACCAATCAGATAGCGTTAACGCGGTAAACATTTCGATCGTGTTAACGTAAAAACGACTCGCACTCGGCACTCAGATGAAATAAAGACATAATTCAGTCAAACGAAGCATTTGAGAATCAGCGCTTTTCTTACGACCCAAATAATGTTAGTCAGCTTCCAAAAACGAATAAAAATCACCTTTCACTTTCCTAACCTTTGAGTAAATGCTCTATTTCAAAGGCTTTTGATTTTACTAGGGTCGTTTTTTACCTCGTAAATAGTTACTGAATACCAGTACCGTAATTAGCTTTTTATACGCCCGGTGCCTGTTTCTGAAACTGCTCCTCTCGGGCGGAACCCCACTGTGTCCTCGTGTAGGCATTCAACGACGTCGACCTGAGCTGTCGGATCTAGTTCAGGCCATGGCATGGAGCAAGAGGGATCGGTTAATTTAAACCTTTTTCTGATGAAATAATTGATACAAAACTTGGTCTTTTATAACGTTGCACCGAACTAGGAATTACTTCTGTATAGCGAGTGCGTTCACAAACGTGTAAACTCAAATATACAAGACACCTAGATTCGAAATACCTATCTGTAAACCATACAAATAATGGTTCCGTGCGGGGATCAAATCTGTGACACGCAGCGCAACAGTCAACCGCTAAACTACTGTGCCAACCGTGCCGTCAAAATGCTAAAAAGACAATTAGTAGTGATTTAACCTTTCAATCGTGGAAATTACAGACACAATAGAAAGAGAATAGGTGCGCGAACGCCGGCGTTCGCTTGGGGTTTAATGAATCTGTAATTTCCACGACTGAAAGGTTAAAGAAGTGCTCTACGTCGTCACTTTATTCTAGACTAGCGTTTTTCCTCGCTCTTTGTTTGGCCATTTCTGCGCCAAATCAGGGTCTGCGCCCCGTGCCTTGGCACCGCCCGCACCGCCCTAGTTACGGCACTGCTGAATACCTAGCAAAGGTCTGCAAAGGACGCGACCTACATATTCTCGCGAAGTCTTGCGAAATGGTCCCTTCTCGCAAATTGTCTGAACAATCAAGGTTGACAACTTCTGTTTCGGTATTACGTAGTGCATATTATAAAATATATTTTTGAATTCATACTTTATAGTGAAGTTCTGGTTCTTCACTGCTGTATCGAGTATGGATGACATGGATGTATATTAGGTATTTGTTTGATGCAACAATCGTTGCCATGTCTAGAAAATCTAGACAAAATTGTATCTTTATTGGGCTCCTTCAGATAGGCGCGATGTGATTAACCAACATGTTTTGCACCTAGACAGAACTCGTACATACCACGACTACCAGGGAAGCATAGCGCAAAAGGGAGGCAGAAAAATCAATATTACCAGACGAGCTCTTGCGTGAAGCGCGCTCAGAATTTCACGGTCGGGAGACACTGAAAAGATACCGTTACCTACATACATACATGACGTAGTAGGGAGAGGTTCGCAGGTACCATCACTGTCATTTCTGCTTGATCACTTAAAATTTTTTTCGCTTGAATCCTGCGGCGCGTCGCCAAACCAAAACCTTTGAAATTTTCGTTTTGAGTGCAAGCTAAAATGAACTTAGCGGTGGTCAGGAAGCGACTTATTTCGTCCTCGTCTCTTCACAGTGTGTACATTGTGGAGGTCTAGCGGGCTGATAAGATTACCCGACTTATCCAATTGATATGAAAGCCTACAACGTCCGAACTACCCATAGCAATTGTTTTTGGCAATGGAAAATGTGTAAAGAAAAAATAATGCAAAAATAGGCCGTAAAACATAAATATACAATATTATTTTTAGTTGCAAAACCTGATACACCTGTCTAGTATTTTTAGTTGCAAAACCTGATACACCTGTCTAGTATTTTTAGTTGCAAAACCTGATACACATGTCTAGTATTTTTATAAAGAATCTATGTACAAAATTTCATATGTTTAGGGTTAAGTATAGTTGTAAGCAGCACTGGCGCATTAGGTTATAAGGCCTGTAAAGATGTAAGTAAAGAGGATTATGAAAAATGGCTAAGTTATAAGCTGGTTATGTCAGCAAAAATACAAGATTTCCGGGCCATTCAGGTGACAGAGGTAGTTTTGCACTTGCAACCCAGCTGTTTGATGGCGCCTAATACCCGCTATGATCTGTCGTGACCACTGTTGTACTTAGTTTCAGTGGTGTACAACTTGTGACCTTCTTAAACATTTTTGGGAAAATATAATATGGTGTAAAAACTATTGGAATCCATTAAGTTACTGATTTTGAACAAACTATAAATTTAGGTTTTGCATAAACTAAAAAACTGGGCAAGAGCGAGTCGGACTGGCGCACTGATTCCCGAATGGAGGATCGAAGATTTTTCCGAATTGCATTTTTTTTTTGTGACCTAGGTAACAGCAAATTTACAGTTTTCAGATGTTTTCCTATACCTGTGCTATAAGACCTTGCTTTATGCCAAATTTCAGGATTCTGGGTCAACGGGAGTACCCTATAAATTTCGATCTTTGAGAGTATCAAAATATAAGTTTTTTTGCGACATAAACGGCCGTATCTTTTTTATTAGTTAACTTAGAAGTTTGATTTTTTCACAGCTTGAAGGGACCGCAGACCTGAGTATATGGTTTTAATTTCAACTCGATACGTCCACGCGTTCTCAAGATAAAGGATCTTGACAAATAGACAGACAGACAGACGGACGGACAACAAAGTGATCCTATAAGGGTTCCGTTTTTTCCTTTTGACGTACGGAACCCTAAAAATAATGTTGTATAGGATCCACAGAGGTAGAGATCAGGATTGTTTTTGACTTCTAAAATAATGTAAAGAAACTCTGAAGATTTTTCCAGTTAGTCTAAGCTGATGTGAAGAAAGAACGCATTATTCATAAAATTTTTGACTCGGCAACGGATGTTTGACTTCATAATGCATGAATCTTCAGCTACCTTGAAAGGTCAAAACATACATTACGATTGCGACCCGGTAGAGCCTTCAAAAATGTACTGTCACTTCAATGTCAAAGTCCTTGCGCCACTGACTATAAAAATATTTATTTTGCACGTGTTATTTGCAAAAAAATATTTATTTAAAAAAACTGGCCAAGTGCGAGTTGGACTCGCGCACGAAAAGTTTCGTACCGTCTGTAAGAAAGTTCGACAAAAAAATCGCGTTTGTTGTATGGAAGCCCCCCTTAAATATTTATCTTATTTTTGGTATTTGTTGTTATAGCGGCAACAGAAATACATAATTTGTAAAAATTTCAACCGTCTATCAATCGCGGTTCTTGAGATACAGCCTGGTGACAGACAGACGGACAGACAGTGAAGTCTTAATAATAGGGTCCCGTTTTTACCCTTTGGGTACGGAACCCTAAAAATTGTGGTGTCTCTTCCATAAAAGAGTGAAGTTGACTATATTTATTTGGATAGTTTCACTGTGGCTAAAAGTACTATAGTTTACACTGTGGTATCTAGTATGTAATCTGTACCGCTGCCGAGAATAGCCGCCGGGGGAAATTGCCATAATGACCACGCATTGCGGCGGAATAATGGTGGCTGTATTAGTTTGCTATTTTGTATTTATAGATGTATCTAAATACTATTGTTGACTGGTATAATGATGACCTTCGTTGCTGAGATTCCTATCAGTAGTGGGTAATTGGAGTTCCTGGAGCAGAAAAGATCCAGGATCTGCCAATTGCGCAGTTGATGTGAACAAAACAATCAGTCAAACGATCAATATTTTAGAATACTTACTTGAATAATCGCGACGTGATGAAATCTTGATTGTAGAATGTAGAGTTGTCTAGTGCTCAATAGTACATTTTTATACAAGTGCAGAAAGTTTGCCATTGCGACTATGGGAATATTGCTGGCAATATTGCCACCTATATTCATACTTCGGGCAATATTCCCACCAATATTCATACTTCGGGCAATATTGCCACCTATATTTATACTTCGGGCAATATTCCCACCAATATTCATACTTCGGGCAATATTCCCACCAATATTCCCACTTCACGGCAATATTGCCAGCAGCGGCACATCACTAATTGCGACCGATGTGGAATCCGCACGAGTCGTAGTCGAGTGTGTTATGGAGCCGAGGGCTGCAGTGACAAATTTGCACGTGTATCAAAGGAGTTTTTTCAATACACCTACGAAGAAATTAGTAAACGGGGGTTGACAGGCGAAATTGTGGCGGGGGAGAGCAACCGCATTTTTCTGTACTAGTACGGAAAACAGTTTATTGCTTGCCAAAAAGCGGTAGGATAAGAGCGGGTTTTCAGGTAAGTGTATTGAAAAATATTGATCAATTGACTGATTGTCTAGTTCACAAAAATATTGATCGATTGACTGATTGTCTAGTTCACATCAACTGGGTAATGTTAGATCCTAGATCATTTCTGATCCAGGAACCCCAATTACCAACTACTCCTATCACAAAGAAAAAAAGAAGTCCCGGCTTGTAAAAAAAAAACACTGTCGTTTTTTCTTCTTTTTTTTTAGTTTTGGCTTCGCACAGTTTCAGAATTTAGCCAGTATCGAGTTCAGTTCTCCATTACGAGTATTCGTGTCCTCGATGCCTACAGACCTAGTTATGCAAATAATTATTATAATTGACAACATTAGCCATAACTTAGTGACCTATAAACGCTAAACGTGTACAATAAAATTGCGATCAAGCCTTTATTAACCCTTTAAACGAGCACTCTGATATCATCGTAAAACTAAGATCTAAAATAAAATTGCCAGATAAAGCACTAGTGCTATAAAACAGACTAGGTAGTGACTGCAGGCAGACAACCCGTGACGGAGTAGCGGGTATTGATTAAATGGAATCAAAACATGACGTCAGAGCGGTGTGGTCGGACAAAACAGACGGTCTATCAGTTCTTGATAATATTTCCTAGCGAATTAATACATTATTGAAGTTGACTTGGCTGTAGTAATTAAGAATGCTTCAGAATTACTCAGCTTTAGTATGTACTTAATTCATTTAGTAAATAGGCTTTTTTCTTGGGCGGTGGAGTTAGAGATAGTGTCAGACTCCTGACAACTCCTTGAGGCGCGCGAGAACAGTGCGCGTCGTCGATAATTTGGACTCCGTCCGGACAGTCACCGGAAGGTCGGACAGCGAGCTACCCATTGCTCGCCGTCCGTAAGCCCGCGTCTGCGGGGCCGGAAATCGGGATAGGAATCCCGGCGGCGGCTGGGGCGTTGTGGGCGCCGTTGCGCGATGCGGTCGGCCTCCTCCTTTGCTAGCCTTACTGCTTCGCCGAAGGCGGCGACCGCCTGCCACTCCTCCTCGCTCCGGACCATAGCCTGTACCAAGGCCCGGCGCGAGAGAACGCCACCGCCGATCACTCCCGCGAGGGCACGGTGATGCTCATTTAGTAGATAGGTTAGTGGAGAAACTTCAAGTTGTTTGACTGGCTGTATCAACAAATTCAAGTCGGACCCGGCAATGAGATGACCCATATGATGTTTGATCTTTGATGTTTTTTTAGTGTTCCGTACCCAAAGGGTAACACGGAACCCTATTAAAAAGACTCCACTGTCCGTCCGACTGTCACCAGGCTGTACCTCATGAACCGTATATTTCTGTTGCCGTTATAACATAAAATACTAGAAAAACAGAATAAAATTAATATTTGAGTGAGCCTCCCATATAACAAACGTGTTTTTTTGCCGTTTTTATAGATGGCAAAAAAAATCATAAATCACGCACTTGGCCGGTTTTTTTATTGTTTGAGTTGTCATACATAACGCTTAGGTTACCTGGGTGCATTTTTTTTGTGGATTTCCGATTAGGTATTTTTATTTTTCAGTTAAAGACGCACATGTCATTGTTTATGTTTTCACCATTTTACGCTTTAGAATTTTTCAAAAATTGAAACTGTGATGTTTTGAAGGGAAAATCATAGTAAATTTTAAATGAAAGATAAACATTTAGTAAAGTCCATATTTTATAATAGCTCCGCCTATTAAGTAATTATAAAACAAATACAGTACGTTTACGGTCTCGGAAATACTTTTTCATTAATATTTATATCGTTCACAACCAAAGGCAGAATTTAATTGTACTAATACATACTACCACGTGTACGAGCAAGGTCAGGTTGGCAAATTCAGTTAGGGTACCTAGGTATTTGACCTACAAGACCTTTGCTTTGAATGAGTTGTTCTTCTAGAAATATTCTTACCTACTGACACATTTATTACATACGATGTTACCTACCATCGTAAAAGTCCTGAATAGGCAGCCATAAAATTTTTCTTAGCCTTGAAGTGAAAGAAGCCCGTGAAAAATCAATGATCCCGCTAATCTCGGCCTCGGCGCTTAAATTTTATGCCTGCTAGAAATAATAATTAACTTATAATGTCTTAATGTTTTTTTGTCTTATTTATTTAGAGTAATATTATAAAGAGGTAGGAGGTTTGTTTTTTTTTGTTTGTAGGAGCAAAGAAAGCTGCTTTATTCCTCAATGACATAGGCTATATATTATGTGCGCGTGTGAAGCCGCGAAGTAGGTGTATGTTTGGTTTTACTTGATTACATAGCATCCCCCCGCTCTTTTGGGTCGTAGCGTGAAATAGTATGATAAATCGGCTAACCAACACTAAACTAATTATTCAATTTCTATTGCAAAAGCTACCATTTTAGAAGTTTTTTTTTTGTCTTTTCTTGGATTTTGCTAAACTACCATTTTCATTGTTTTTTTTTCAGATCTTTGTCTCACCAAGCGGGGTCCACAACCAGGTTACATGTTTCTCTTCGACATGCGCGGAGTAAAATTCGGACATCTCACAAGAGTTAGCTTATCGTAAGTATAAATTTAAATTTAAATTCGAACTGTGGATCCATCATCCTTTGACTAATCGTTTTCAGATTGTAGTTTTACCGGCCCATTACAAAATATATTTTTTCTGTAATAACTTGTTATATGTTATAATAATATTTATCCCTCGACATAATGGATTCACAGTCGCGGAACAATGAAGCAATATAAGTTTTCAATAAGTATAAATATTATGATAGTATATCTACATATTTATATTTTCATAGCTTTCAAAAGGATAGACAAAGGTAAAAGACGTACTTACATCAATGTCCCATTTTTGCTTGTATATTTCAAAGTTAATATCATCATTTATTATTACATTGTATATTTTCATATAATCAATGTTTTAGTTACAATGTATCTAGTTATTAATTAGTATACCATCATAAATATTAATAAAATTAGATATCTTTGCATTATTGGTCGTCATACGATGGTTTGATTTTTAATGTTTAATTGACTGTTCAGTATTAGTAAGATAATAAGGGTTTCTTATCCATGGATAGGGTATCCTTAGTGACTTGAGACTGAAAAATACTTTCTTTTGAATTTGGGGCTAATGAGTACCTATGAAACTAGATAATGTGCTACAACTATGATAAACGTAATCATTAGATAACTACCCAACTGAATGTTTACTTGTATAACATTTTAAAGCTCATACATATTTTGATATTAAATCAGTACATAAAACCACAAAAGTTACTTAGTGACAAAAATTATTAAATTAACATAAATTCCAACATTTTCAGGTCCCTCCGAAAATTCTTCCAGTATGTGCAGGAGGCGATGCCGGTACGCATGCGTGCTATACATGTGTTGAACACAGAACCAGTTTTAGACAAATTAATGTTGCTCATTAGGCCGTTTATGGACAAGAAGTTCTTTGATATGGTAAGTTTTTCTTCGTCTGTAACTTATCCCTAGTATTTGTAGTCTTTAGGTGATTTCCCTTCTCCGAAAAAATAAAATAAAGCTCATCGCGGTATTGTTGGTGAGACTTACCATGACCCTAGACTACTTAAGGTAACTTAGGGAATACATGTGGGTTTTAGTCAGTAAAAGTCTAATATCCCTCTTGCTCCACTTTGAGGGGAGCAAGAGGGATATTAGACTTTTTAAAACAACTATGTATTTGCAACACAAAATTGATGTCATAAATTGTGACATTAAAGCAAACTTCCTTTTTTAAGTTGGTTGGTTCTACTTGACCATTGACGATTTATTTTTTTAACCAATCACAGTAATCAAAAATCCTGAAGCTTAACGATTTAATTTGGCGAATAATGTTGCAGTAATAAAACTGACTATTAGAATCGTACAGCCATAAATTAACATCTACAGACACACAAGTAAATACCTAATAGTTTGTACTTAATGAAGTAGGTAATGTATTTGCAGAAACTTTGTAAACATTTCAAGGAAGAAACACAGCAATAAAAGTTGTAGGTCTTACAATAGCCGTTTCTGCATTAGTATGCCAAATGTTATTGGTCATTATCTCTGATTGTAAGCTGTATATTGGGTGCAGTGAAGTTGATAAACAGCCATACCTTAGCGAAATAAGCTTATCAAAATTTAAAATGATGTTCCTAAAACGAACTATTTCTATGATTTTTCTTATTATTTTTTTATCTGCAAATGTAACAAAACATTTCGCATTACATTTTTTCTTTCCTCACTAAAACTTAACGTTATGGTTTTTTTTTAATTATGCAATTAACAATTCACAGTTTTTACCTTGTCATGCATTTAATATTATGGAACTGCGCACAATGTGTCTATAAGTAGTATTATGTACATATCTATCTCTTGGTAATATGTGTTTGATCTGACACTACTTTATGTGTTTACTTGTAACTGTTCAACTTGCAAATGGGTCATTCGGCCTTGGCATACATAGGATACAATTTCGAATCGTCTTCTAGAATCACAGTATTTCCTCTGCTAGAAAACAACTGTTAAAAATAAATTTTTGCTTAAAATGGTTAAGGTTATATTTTGCAAACAAGTTAATATATTAATCATTTATTCATTAAAGGCACACCATTAACATGTGTATAAATAAAAACCAGATACGGATATTTATAACATGGTCCTTAGTAGAACAGCTACTTACAGCAAATAATTTACAGGGTAGAATATAAGTTGCAGGTAAGCTACTTTAAGGAAAAACCTGTTACGCACTAGGGACATCATGTTGAACAGTAATTAATATACCTACTAGAATTGTTTACTGAACTGAACATCAATACTAGGCTTATTATGAGTTTTAATTTATTTTTTGTTGCACTTGGTAATTTAATTATTATAAAAAGTTACCTTCGGACCATACTTTATGTATAGTTCATCAAATTATAAAACAAAGTCATCTACCGTGTCTGAATGTCTGTTCGTGATAAACTCAGAATCTACTAAACAGATTTTCAGAAAATCTGTGGGCCAAATACCGAGAATTGAATAAATATTTAAAAGGGATCCCAACTTTTGGGCGAAGTTGGGGACATTGATTTCATACAAATAAAAAAAATCCAATTACAAATCAGATATGGATCTTTGCAATGCGAAAATCTACTAATAAAGAAACTGCTGATTACTCTTATAAAACATATCCTTGACAAATATTATATTGATTGTCCTTAACATAACTTAAATATAAATTAGCAAAATGTATAATATTCATCATACTAAACTGGACCCTGATTTTGACCTTTGGCAAAAAAATCTTAATATTTTAATATTTAATAGGTTCAATGAATAACAATAAAAACGTGATCAACGGTGACACCTATTTTATTTTAAACTTGCCCTTTTCTTTTAACAGGTTCTGACTACCTCTGACATTTTTATGGCCTCATCATTATTATCGCGCATCAAACTAGTTAAGCGAATACCTTAAAGTCGATGATGGTTTTAACTCCGTGTTCCGACACCAATGACACCGGTGTCAAGGTCAATAAGTTGCATAATTTTTACCATACATTCACCTCGAACGTAGGTACCTTAATTGTAAAAACTGAATTATTTTTGGCAGATTACTATATAAAAAAAAAAATAGATTTAAGGTTAATTGCAAAATGTGACCGTGTTATTCCTAAAAAGGATCGTTGAGAAATATTTATTATACTATAGGTACCTAATGGCATATAATACCATTGACATTTTCATATATGACTGACTGTTGACTGTTTATTTGGTTCTATTTACACGACTACTAAAAAAATCTTTTTCACTATTTTCAGCTCAAATTCCACAACAAGAACGAAGACTTGGAGAAGTTCTACGAAACCGTGGTGCCGCGATCGTCACTACCTCCAGATTACGGCGGTACCCTTCCGGACACTCAGACGCTACACAAGAAGTGCATGCAACAGCTCCAACTCTTGGAGCCCTACTTCAAAGCCGAGGAGGAACAGAGGATCGCAGCTTTACCAGACAAGAAGCGAGAGAAGGCTATGGAAAGGGCCTTCAAGAACTTGGATATCGACTAGCTATTAAAATTTTATGAAATCCTGATACTATAATGAAAAGTGAAAGGTAATCGCTGTCTCTTTTTAATAAAAGTAGTTTAGTTGGCGATGGATAAACCGCTTATTTCCTAATAATCTTTATTTAATTTCTACTTTTAAACATTGTTTTAGTAAAGTGATATGGAACAGCTCTAGTTTCCGTTTTCATTATATTGCAGGTTCAGTCCTTGAAGGAGTTTTATATTTAGTACAATATGCATTTCTGTGTTACTTAAGTTGGAAGTCATAAAATGCAATGATAGCGGTGTTGAGTAAGTTACGTAGCTAGCGTAACTATTTATTTTGGGTTATTTACGTTTATGCTTGAAAATAAAGTTTTCTTGTGATTTGTGCAATGCGTAATTCAAACATGGTCAATTATAAATCTGTAATTACAATAGATAAGGGTTGAGATTGTACTGATTCGAATATAGAGGATGTTCACTAAAACCACCTTAACTTTATTACAATGCACAAAAGAAAGGCAAATCGGCAGACATAAGTTACGGCTTGGTGATCAGTCTTTTGCAACCATTGTAAAAAATATACAAGAAAATGTAGTAAGTAATAAACCGATTAGTTGTTGCTGTATATAAAAGTTATATTTTTATTAATATAAATGGAGCATTATTGTTTTATTAGACGATTTGTCTATATGTTAGGAGGTGACAGAAGTTTTAGTTAGAGTTAGCTTTTAGCTATAAAAATATACATAACGCCATGCATAATATTTATTATTAAATCGTTAATTGTTCAATTTTCTATATAGCTATGTATGTGTATGTATTTAAAATTGCGTTCTTTGAATTATAAAGAAGTATTTAAACCTATATTTAATAAAAATATGTTATTATCGTACTTAAAGTAAATAAATTATATAAAATATTATTTTCGAAAATTAGGTACTTAACTCAGGAATTTTATTTAGGTATATATTATAGACAGTTTCATTAACAAAATTACATAAGTGATAATCACTATTACCTGTAAAGGATTAGCTTACGGAATTCGACTGTTATCACCTGATAGGGAAATTCTTAACAATTAATCAATTGTTATTATGAGATATGAATTAATTAATCTTATTTGATGTGAAAAAAATATTTTAATTGTCCATTTTTGCTCACCAAATTTGATTGCTGTATTATTTTACAGACCTAAAAAATACTGTTTGCATAGAAAGACATGATTAAATTAATGTACATTTAAGGCACCCATGAACAATGTGTTCCTCAATGACATTTTAATAACAAAGTAGATGACTAGTAGTTATATCCCTGCAAATCTTTAACTTTCATTAGTTTGAATATACTAATTAAATTACATAATAAGTCTATTACTTTAATGTTTTCAAAGTTCCAAGTACAAGCCGCCTCATACATACACATTTAAATAATATGGTACGATTGTGTAGATAAAATATATTATTGAAATATTGATGTGATACAAAAGTGAGAGAAATAGTGAAACTTAAAAAAAAAAAGATAACTTTTGGTGTTACTTAAAATTGATAAAATAAAAAAATTCTAATTGTACTTATTGAAACCCACCTGAAGGTGAACCAAAAGTTTAAATTTTTTTATAAAAATAAGTATCTTTGAAGTATCAGTAAGATAAACAAATCAAAAGATAATAGTAATGAAATATATTTTAAAAATTGATACTGATCGATTTAATTAGTTCAGCGAATTCCAAATCGGTATTATATAAATAAAGACATGTATCATTATTCTCTGTATTATCATCTTGCTAAATGGTTTAAAATCTTATATTAGTGGGGAAATTTTAACTAATTGATGTAAATATAAGTAGAACCTAAGCCGTTGTAAAACAAATGACGATATACAACACAATTAACGCTCAATTATGCATTAAAATTAAAATGAGCTAGAGACATGTTCATTGAAAGGTTAATTAATAGCATTACAAAAGTACCTAAACTAAACGGAAAGTATTGACGTACCTACTTACTAATTTTCATGTTCAAGAACAATCAATGGTATTTTTGACACTAAAATAAGTGTTGTTCATTTTCGACTAAAAGTTATGACAGTAATCATAAAAATATATTAAAGAGCTACTATGACAAAAATGAATTGGGACCTGACTTGTTACAACGCATATTCCATGTCCAAACTAATTTTAAACAAGTTTTTTTGTAAATTTGCGTCGCATAGACATATTATTGTAAGGTGGCGGTAGCGTAGTGTACCTAGGTACTTAAGGGTTTGTATTTATGTGCACAGTAGTTTAGTTTTAGTTTAAAATTCCACTTAATTCCTTCTCAAAGTTTGTGATATGCTTGTGTTACTGAAAAAAATGTTTTATGTTGATTCCAAGAATCGGAAATTGTGATTTGATCTAGAAATATATTTTTATGCAATGAAATCGCAGTTTTATTAAGTGAAACAATACGCGAGTTTTTATTTGGTTTTCATAGTAAAAGTAATAAATAATCACTCATTTCTTAGATTGTAAATCGTTTTCTCATTAAATAAATGTACTTATATCCAGCTTAAAATCTCAATAAAACTAACCAGCAACGCCATCTGTTGTAAAGACGTGGTACAATAAAATGGTAGAAAAAAAGTCCCACATATGGCAACTGAACTCTGGATTGAACTGTCAAATAATAACGGTTGCTCAACACCTGCCGATTTTTTTGTTTATTATCTTCAAACGGAAAGTTATGAATGAAACTTATTGTTTTGTGCATAAACTAATGATTTATAGTGAAGATAATCGTGTTTTGTAAGTGAATATATTAATTTCCTTGATGTTTGCTGCTGCGTTTCGGATTTCTCAAGGTATGAATGTAACTGTTCATTGTTACGATTTATTTGTTGATCTATTCAGTGAAATTATCAAAATAGTTGTATAAAAATAATAGAATACTACTATATGATCCCTGTATCGCAGTCTATATGCATAGAATATATATAAGTCCATGATATTTCGCCATGCAGTAAGATCAAAAATTGAAATTGTTATTGTAGTTTCTCCAAGCTTTTATGGGAAACCCAATTTGATTAAGTACTAGACTCTTGGACTTTTTAAATGTTAGTATTCAAAGTATTTTAATGTTGGTCATTAATATTTCGTCCTTAAAAATAAAAAGATGAGTTTTACAGCGTTTACTTATATGCAAGAAGGTCAAAACATAAGTAATTACATAGGTACTTAATACTATTTTATCTACTTTCCAGACTGCAATGGACTCCGTAGACAACAATCAATTTGAAATAAAACCTGGAAATAGCAAACGGAAGATTCCAACACCTTGCTCCAACGCGTACCTCAATCCAGCGTTAGACATCCTTGCCAACGAAGATCCTATGTGCAACACTGCAATGGAGATAATACCTGTTAAGAAGAGGAAACGCACCAGAAGCTGCGGTGACACTGCTACATTTGACAACTCCGCATTGGACTTAGGAGTAAACAAGAAAACCGTCAACAAATTACTTGCCAAAGAACTTGAAAATGTACAGAAGAATGTCAGACCTGCTGTTATCGATGATACAAATGAGGATTCCAGTGAACCAATTTACGCTAACTTATCAGAAGTACCACAGCCACCAATGCGGCAAGATAGATCATTGAATTTAACAGATATCACCCAAAATAGTTTTAATTCCAACACAGTGGTGCATAATAATGATAATATCATGGAAGTGTCTGTAAATGAAGATATGGATTCTGGTATTTCAGTATTAGAACAGAAATCTTTAAGCACAATGATAAACGATGACACCAAAGTATTTTCACCTATAACTAATGTACAAACGAATGTTACAAACCAAGTTTTTATCAACAATTCAACGAATTTAAACCTTAGTTTTATTGATAGACTTGCGTTGGACTCGCCCAATCTTTCGAACCAGTCTTTATTCTACGATGATGATTTGAATGAGAGCAATATTATGGAGATCAAGACTATTACAATTATAACTAAGAAAAAAAAGATTAATACTAAAAATACTAATCCCTTCTTAGATCCTAATATAAATAATGTCAACATTCCTATAGTTGCACCTAGTCAAAACCCATTTTTGAACATGGATGCTACAAAACCAGAATTGGAATATAACGAAGAGGTACTAAC
Source organism: Mythimna ferrago (assembly GCA_910589285.2). Classification (NCBI taxonomy): domain Eukaryota; kingdom Metazoa; phylum Arthropoda; class Insecta; order Lepidoptera; family Noctuidae; genus Mythimna; species Mythimna ferrago. The sequence goes on along the minus strand of OU342690.1, from coordinate 13,951,530 downwards.
TAGGCCTGTGGAAGTACCGAATCAAGCAGACAAGGTTCTTGAACCTCGAAGGTTATTTGGAGATACCAACAGCACAATATCAACTGTAAATGAATCTCTTGATGGCCAACATGAATATGAAAATATAGATAACTACAGAGCTGAGAGTCCAGTCTATGAAAATATTGATGAAGCTAATGAATTTAATAAACAGAGCAGGATCTTAGGTTATGATGTGTCACAGTTCAGTGCCGTAGACATTATAAACTTGAACAAGAATGCTCACCAAGATTCGTCCAACGATTCTAATGACAGCAAGAAAGCTAAGAACCCTTTCTTGAAAGTTGGTAACAGATTATCGAAGCGAGTGTTCAAGACTTTAAGAAAGACATTCAAAGGGGAGAAATCAGAGAATAATGTTACATTAAATCCGTATGAAGTACCGAGAAAACCGCCAAAACAGAAGACTGAAACAAAAGAATCAGGAATTGAAAATCCAGCTCTAAATTTGGACAACTCGGATGAAATTGAAATAGAAGAAATTGACGATCTTGAGCACGAGTATGAAACAGTAAAGACATTAAGAAATACTCATCTTAACATGAATATTACTCCGTTAAAAGAAAGGAGTGATAATGCAGATGTTTCTCATAATAAAACGAATACGCCTGGTAAAAAAGTTAGGTTCGATTCGACTTTGAATCAAGAGAAAGTAATTACAGGGAATAGTTTTGATTATGATATTCAGAGTCCCGGTTTGGACGCTAAGATTGATAAGTATCATGATGAGCTAGAGAACTGTATAAATGAGAGGAAGTTCTTGCAGCAAAATATGTGACAAATGTAACTGTAATCATTTATGGTAATTTATTGCTTTCCTATTTGTCTACCTAGCCTTTTCCCAACTTTTTTTTGGGCACTCCAGTTTGTACTATTACTTGTTCCGTGCTCTAGTCTAATGAGATGCTGCTGTATATTTTATAAGGAGCTACTTTCTATCTGACCTCCATAAACCAGTAATTGGGTATCATAGTACCCCTTGGAAAGACTGATGTTAGGATTCCTGGCTTCTTTAACAAAAATGAAAGCCGGCACACAACATACTTTCCGAGGCACAGAGAAATGTCGGTATGTTAGATGGTCACCCATCCAAAAACTGACCTCGGTAAGCGTTACTGAACCTTAACCGAGTCGCACGGTTAGCCAGCCAACTAGTAGGTATCTTATAGTATCCTTATAAATTATAAAACAAAGCCCAACCCCACTATCAGTTTATTTGTATGAATACGATACATTAATAAAGTACTGAGCGGATTTTCACCTTTATACAGTGATTTTTAAGAAAGTTTTAGGTGTGTAATATATGCATATAGTAAAGGAGGGGTGAATTCTCGGGATTCACCCTTACGGAGCTCAGGCAATTCGCCAGTAACAAGTAAAGCTTTGCACATTGCACTGTAATATCCCACCAATGTTATTACACCAAGGTATTTTTAACTGTCTTTTAGAATTTCTTATAGGATCTACATAAATGTATGTAGTCATTATTTAATAAGTTGTGATTTTTATTCATGTCTTTTAATTTATTATAATATGTTATTTTTTAAGTGTATTATTAAGTAAAACCATGAATTAAGGTTTTTCCTATGTTGTCCAAAGCATAATAATTAATAATGTGATAGTTTTAGGATTTCCATATTTGAATGTATAATTATCATCAGATGGGGCAATAAGAACGCAGGGGTGAATTGAAACAAAACTTTGAAGAATATTTTCACGTTAATTGAATATAGCCACTACTTCCGAATAAATTAAAAAAATGGAACAGAATTTCTATGAAATTATCTGCCAAGTAACTTGGTGAAACAGGTTCTTAATCTGTCGAAATACACATATCTAACACTACAAAAAGCTGCCATCAATAATATTTGCCGTATAGTAAGAAATGTTTTTACAACTGAACTTGGATAATAAAATCAATGCAGTACAAAGCCTATTCCTATAGCCTGTCTTAAACTAATAGCTAAGATTTCATCTCGGTGCATAGGTACCTGTGAGATTCTAAAAGAATATCCAGGTCCCACACTTACCTGAGAAAATTTAATTTAAAAACTATGATAATAATTTGGTGATAGAGCGAAAAACTGAATCTAATTTATGATTCTATTCGCCCCCTGTATTTCTATTTGCCCCATTTGTAAGTAAGAAATGTTGTCGAACACTAACCAAAGTCCACACCTAATTTATTGATATTTATTTAGAAGCTACTGACAGAACCAGGTAATTATTCAAATTACATTCAATAATACGAGTAGCTTGCCACATTAATTATATCGTTTTTTCGAGTACTTTTGTATTTTAGTCAGTTTTTATTTAAGTAAGTTACGTGTATTTATTATCATTAATTTATTATTTAGACTAAAGACTGTAATAAATTTATACTTGCCTTTAAAACCAAAATCCCACCAAATAAAATGCAGTTTTTTTTCGAATTAGACATTTGTTGCTTTTGCTAAACCCGAATATTTCCATACTTATACTTAAATCCTTACCTATACATATTTCTGAAAAGGAAACCTGTGGTCCTAGAAAGCAAAGGGCAACTGAAGGACACAGGTGTGGTTTTAGTTAGTAACTTTTTTTTGAGGTGGTAAATCATTTAATGACTTCTTACACTCTAGGATGGAAAGGGAGGTCGTGTCAGACTTTTGCTGACTAAAACCACACCTAGGTTCCTTCAGTTGCCCTTTGAGTGCTAAGACCACGGCCGACCCTTTTCATAAGTCAACTTTGGCCCTAGTAGGCATCGGTACTGCTAAGCCCCTACGGCTTCGCAGTAAAAGTCGGTCATGCTTCAAGAGAGCGTATCTTTTCGACTAGACCTACCCTAGATTTATTACCACATACATATACCAATTTATTTTTGAAGAATTTTTTATTTTAACCCATGCGTGATTTCGCGCCATTCGGTTAAACACTAAGAGGCCTTCCAACGTTGTGTTTTCCGGTGCGCAGTCGCCACTCTTGAACCTTTCGGTCCCTATAATATACCTATATCATGCGAGGGTTAAAAAGTTAAAAGCATTGTCTCACTCTAAATTACTCCTGTGTGGTGGGTGCGTTGTACATGTAATTTCATAGACACAAAACACAGACCAGGAAAAACAATCTGTAGCTGTAAGCCATACGAAAATAGTTCCGTTCGGAAATGAACCCGCCACATACAGCAGCTAGTCGCTCAACCACTGCGCCAACTGTGCCAATATGTCACAATGCTTCCTATATCGCTATATTTATGTGACAGATGGATGCAACCAGTAATCGTCCGCCATACAATGCTTTCGTAACAGCTGCCATGTTATTACAGTGGTAAATAAAATACACCACCTGTCAGTACTGAGAAAAAAACACGATGGACTTTAAGATCTACTGATTAAAAAAAACGGTCCTGTTTTTTTAGCCAACAGCAAAAAAGGATGAGGTTCTGGTGTCTTTTTGAGCTAGTTTCTAGTTAATCACCAGAGGTCGGAATTAGGTAGTTATTCATGTACTTGCATCGAAATGTTGATATTAATATGGATCTTCCCGGGATTTGTAATTAAAAATTCTGTGTGGCCAACAATATTACAAATAAATAATAATAACCTCAGAGATAGATAAGACAAATAAAACAAAGATAATTAACATACAATTTTTATTGAAAAAGATCTCTCTACATCAACTGAAGTTAGGTTAACAAACTTATACACTTCCTCTCTCGTCATTAATGCAGAAAGAAATTTTTTCTGCTATATTTCTGATAGAGTCATAAAAAAAAATGCGGTCTATAAAACTAATCTTGGGATTTGGGGCATATCCACTTCATTCTTTCGCAGTATTAAATCAATATAAGTAATTCCGACCTCTGTTAATCACACTAATATTGTAAAGGTGTAATTTTGTTTCCATGAAATACTTGGTACACGGCTAGATCATGTCTTGGAATAGAACATAGCATATGTTTTATCCTGGGAGCATGGGGAGGACATTACGTCAATTTTCTAAAATCACGCGGCCTCGACCGCTGGCAGCTAGCTAGCCTTGTTTGTATTTTCATCAAGAAGCATTTGTATTCACAAAGTCTCATTTGATGAAGTGGAATTTCTCTTGATGAAGAAGACCACAGATGGTCTACGGGACTTCGCAATCCCATAAATTAAGATAGTGAAGAGATTCTAACAAAACCAATTTAAATAAATAGAACTGATGAAAATGGTAAACAAAGTTTCTTAGCTGTGTTTCGGCTTATCAGAATGAGGTGCACTCTAGACTTGATATCCATAATTTGTTGCTTCCTTGTTGGCAAAAACAATTTTACCAGTAAGCCTAAAGCATACAGTATCTGGTGAAACCTAACAGCGCCTGCTAATTTTTAATGAGCAATATAATTATACCAACTCTAACCCAAATCTAGTGTACATAAGCAGGCGTTTCGTTACATCAGTACCGTTCACTTTGTGTATGTGTGAGGATTGTGGACAACTGAGAAACGACAATATATGGATTTTGTTAGTAGCATTTCTACAAAAATCATGAGGTACCTATGCTTCATTAGTGCAGGCGTTATTGCTGAACTGGTTCGGGCTTCGATTGTCGGATAGGTACAGGGAAAGTGTGTTCTTAGATTTTTCCATCTGGTAATTCTCAATAGCAGCCCATACTCAGATCTAAAGATAATTGATGAAGTGTTGGCTATCACCTCTACCTAACCCTGTGCACACACATGTGATGTTATTGCCGCGACAAATCGCGGCACGGCAGACAGAGCTCTGGCGGGATCAGTATGGAGACAGCGGCTGTCGCAACCCAGCACTGGGCTCATCACTATCTTGGCGGTAACTTTGTGGAGTGGTTATAGAAGTGCTACGACGACCTCACTTTCCGCCTGAAGCAGGCCTTCACCGGACATGGATTTTTTAGGAAATTTTTATGTCGGAATCGGCGGGAAGTAACGCCCATTCAAAAGACAGTACTTAAACACTCGCATTGGGATACCAAAACCTATAGCGTACTTTTGACATTTCTTAAATGGTATTTGTGTAAAGCGTAGGTACCTATTACTCGTTTAGATACTTCCCATTGAAGATTCCTAGAATCATGTTTGACAAGAATCTAAGACACAGCTTGACAGCTCATGTAAAGGATTTGTAGCGACATCTATGACGCCTCATAGGAACTAAAATTCAAAATCCTGTATCGGAGTTTTTGCACGATTAAAACATAACCAATAGCCCAAAGTCAACTATCGGGCAATGCTCGCACCAGACAAAATACCCGTCTGGTTGTTTTTTAAGGTGGAATTTCAACTAATGACTTCTCCCGCTTTAGGGCGAAGCGGGAGGGCGTGTCAGACTTTACTGGCTAAAACCACACCTATGTTCCTTCATGCCTTGCGTTCCAGGACTACGAGTTTCCTTTTCGGAATTCAACCCATGACCCAGTAGGCTTGGGTCCTGCTGGGCGCTCCTACGGTGCTGGCAACTGTTTCAGGTGCGCTTGAAACACTACGCGTCGTTGTCGATTCGGGCTTGGTCCGGACGGTTAGGTACGGGACGGCCGGAGTCTGGCTGGTGAATCCTTCCTTTTTCTGAAAAGTATACGGGTTCGCAGTACTTTACACTTAGAGCCACATACTTCTAGACTGGCGACCCAAAACTATGAATGTTAGCGCAGCCTTCGTGCAGCTAGCTGTTACCTACATCGTGTCAATCAACCGAGTCACGCCGGAATGGCAGCGGCCGGCAGCGGCTGGCTAGGCTAGAACTACCGACAAGATACGCGTGGCGCGCGGCTGCTCGCGGCACTGCGGGCTGCGGGCTGCGGGCTGCCTCGCGACCTTTTCATGCTTTTCAAGCGATATTGGTCTTTTAAGTATGAAGATAAATTTTAAAATTATTTCACACAGAAAGCGCTCGCTGCGTGTCGTTACCATTCCGGTGTGACTCAGCCCTAACACCCTGTTCCACATACATATACGCCTAAAGATCACTTCTTTGCAGTTTTATATTAAACTAATAAAGAGGTAAAGTTTGTTTTTATGTTTTTTTGTTTGTAAGAGGTAATTAATCTCTGGAAGTAATGGTCCGATTGCTAAATTTTTTTCAGCGATAGAAAGCTGCTTTATTCTTGAGTGACATAGGCTATATTTTATGTTCGCGGACGAAGTCGCGGGCAAAAGCTAGTATAATATAAAGTGACTCCTTGTTTTTGACGTCCGGTGAGTAACAGACAGACCTTGCAACATTTAATACGAGGTCATAAACACATTATCAACTTGATTCCCCTCAAGGCACACACGGCACCTCAATTGGATGCACTCATAATGCCAACGTGCACCACTCTATTGAATAATAACCTGCACGTGGGGTCTATATTTGAACCCGTAATAGAATAATAGTAGGTCTAACTGAACTGTTTTGTACCTAGTAGCAAGTAGTGACTAGGACGCCCCACTCAACTAGTAGGTAGTCATCGGGTTCTTTTCTTATTTATCATCATCATTTTGGCCGAATGACGTCCACTGTTGGACATTGGGCCTCCCCCAAATGTCAACATTACGACCGGTCCTATACGGACGCACGCACAACTTTTTTACACAATTAATTTTATTCTGTTTTTAGTATTGTTGTTATAGCAGAAACAAAGATAGGTCATCTGTGAAAATTTCAACTGTCTACTACCACGGTTCATGAGATACAGCCTGATGACGGACAGACGGACACTGTTGTCTTAGTCACAGGGTCCGGTATTTATCCTTTGGTTACGAAACCCTAAAAAAAGAAACTTTAAGGTTTTCAGATATTGTAGGTTAGAACATTTACTACGCCTTTTTTCATGGGTAAGATAATTGAATAAAGTCTAACACAGCCGGATTTTAAAAATCGGAGGCAATTATTCAAACACAATTTCATTGATAAAGCAATCTCATCATCATCATCTTCCTGCCCTAGTCCCGTTTTATTTAGGGTCGGCGCAACACGTTTTTTTCTTCCATTCTGTCCTGTCACTCGTCACGCTATCACTAACTCCCTTTTCTTTCATATCGCTTCTCACACAGTCCATCCATCTTTTCTTTGGCCTCCCTCTTCCCCTCCATCCATCCACATGTAAACTCATAACTTTTTTAGCAACATGCGTTTCATCCCTCCTTTTCACATGACCATACCAAGACAAACGATTCCCTTTCAACTTTTCAGTCACTGGCGCCACTTTTAAACTTCCCCTAATATACTCATTTCTCACTTTATCCATTCTCGTCACACCACACATCCATCTTAACATTCTCATTTCCGCATTCATTGATAAAGCAATCTACAGGATCCAATTAAATTCTTCCATCAAAAAAGGATTCAATTAAATTAGCTAACGAACCTCCTGCATGCGTCCAAAGAGTTTTAATAATAATAAAAACGTTTATTTCTGAATTTGCCATAATATTTTGTTAGTAACAATTTAAACTTAAAAGTAGTGTGTGAATATAGAGAACAAATAGGTACTTATTTTAGGGTAGTTTTTAAACGAGTGACTGTAAATTAAAGTTAATTAATTTAGGTTACAGAATCAGTAAGTGAGCGACTGACTGCGAGTGACGAGAAATCAACAGAACAGCGACTTACAAACATTAATTTGAGTTACTTAAAATACAAAATGAGAAGCTTCATAATATTTGAGCGACTTAATATTTGTCTGAGTGTTAAGATTACTTTAGTGACTGATAACTGGCTTTAGACCCAGTGTGGAGGACGTCTTACTAAACCTCCGGGAGGATCTTTCGACCAGGCGAATGTTGGGTCTGATTTGGGCCAAGATGTTTTTCGGTATATTTGCTCTAACCGTGCGGATATCCGTTACCATGATGTAGGATTTTGTTTTTTAGTTCCTATATATCAACATAGGTGGTTCAACTTAAAATCCATCTGTGCCAAATTGCTATAGGTCTACCTACTACCTGCCTATCTGCTTATTGCGTTGGTACTCCTAATACGTGTTCGCCGATGAATGAAAGAACATCTTGTCCATCTGTCTGGAGTACATATTGTGAGATCAGGAGATTGTCGTGTACTTTGTTCATATTTTGTGTCAAAAAAATGTCTCTAGCTAATATAATTTGGCCTTGGCCTCTATTGTCATTATCCACGTCTATAAGTATACCGTTTACGAGTACCTATGTTTGAAAATATGTCAAACTAATCAGTACATATATTTAATATAATAAATCTGTAGAAATGTTTAGTTGTGCACTCATCACGTAAAACGTACGAAATTGACGTAGATAACTTTTATAAAATAAAATTGTGTGTATCTTGATATATTACTTAGGCTTTGTTTCATCGCAATCGGTTGACTACATCGAAAGATATACCACCTTCATCAATTGAATGTTAGAAATTGGCGGTACAAAATTCGCCGGGTTAGCTAGTTCGTAATTTAATATAATATAATATAATATTCCACAACTATCACACAACGCCGTCTAGTCTCAAGCTAAGCAGAGCTTGTGTTATGAGTACTAGACAACTGATAAACATACTTATATATTTCTAAATACATACATATTATAGATAAATTACACCCAGACACAGAACAAATGATCATGCTCATCACACAAACATTTGTCCTGGGTGGGAATCGAACCCACGACCTCTAGTATAGCAGTCAGGGTCACTAACCACTAGACCAACAGGCCAGTCTATATTATGATGAAGGGACACACCTATTTCTAATATTATCTGGGTCAGTGGAAACATTTTAATCAATTAAGTTCGTTACGGCTCACTGCCCAATTCTGATTGAGTGCCATTCATTATTTACTTATCGTACATCAAGGATCTCCATTCACGTTTTACGCATGATTACGCGTAAATATCGCTATCTGAAGAGATCTCTTGCGTCAGAAATTATCAGATCTCGTTCGGTTTTGCGTGGACAGGATATCCTGCTGACGGGTTTTTGGTTCTGTGACGCAATATACACCCTAAGATTTGCGTCATCCGAATACTTGTACATTATTTATTATATTTTCACAATGCGATGTCAGATAGTTATCGAAAGGTGATCTTTACTTCGAGCATTGTATAGAGCACGTTTTCTTTTGTGTGGAAACTTGAAAAGCAACAAATAACTTCTCTCGGTCTGGGTTTACGCGTGAGGAAATGTCAGACTGTTTCTGACTAAAACCCATCCGTGTTGGCATCGTAGGGGCCCAGCAGGTTCGAAGCCGGGGCCATGGGTTGTGTGAAAGAGAACCTCGAGGCCTTGAAACAAAGGCAAAGAAGAAACAGGAGTGGGTTTTTGTCAGTAAAAGTCTGATACGCCCTCGCCCTCCACCTAAGGGCGGGAGATGTCATTGGATGCTTTCCCACGAAAAAAAAAATCCATGTAGCTCTAAAATGTGATAGTTTGCCAGCAAAACTGTAGGGGCCCAGCAGGGCCGATGGCTTCTAGGGCCATGGATTGCCTTCTTCAAAGGTTCCGAAGTTCTAGAATGCAAACGGAAGCTGAAGGAACAAGGTGTGGTATTAGTTAGCAAAAGTCTGACACGCCCTCACGCTCCGCCCTGGAGCGAGAGACATCATTAGATGACTATGATTACACATTACAAAAAAAGGAGAGCCAGAGTTTTATTGACATAGGACGAAGAATTTCCTACGAGTATAAGTGGTACTGAAAGGGCACTCAGTCACAGAACCGATGGTTGATGCATCCGAAAGGTTCTGGAGTTACAAAAGTTGCCCTTTGTGTTACAGGTTCGCGGTAATTCTTTCGAGCACTTCATAGATGATAAGTCATTTAAGAGGCTGCTTTTCCACTCGCGTAGCGTCAACATCGAGCATGGTTTAAAAGCTTGTTACTTCATCTAACGCAATCCAACGCGATGTTTGACGAAAAGGCAACACGAAAAAAGAGAGAATGCCTGAAAACTCTGTTAGCATTCGGTGATTCCGTGATTTACTCGAATATTTTATAAAACTTGTTCCAGGAAATACGTATTTTTTTAACCCTTAAAAGTTTTTGAAAAACATTGTCATTAATTAGAATGTTGATAAAATTTGCTATGCTTGTATGGTTGTACTTTTTTAACTTTTTAGGGTTCCGTATCCAAATGGCAAAAAACGGAACCCTTATAGATTCGTCATGTCTGTCTGTCTGTCCGTCCGTATGTCACAGCCACTTTTTTCCGAAACCATAAGAGCTATACTGTTGAAACTTAGTAAGTAGATGTATTCTGTGAACCGCTTTAAGATTTTCACACAAAAAAAAGAAAAAAAAGCAATAAATTTTTACTTAGAACTAAAACTCTAAATTTTTTTTTTCATCAAACCCATACGTGTGGGGAATCTATAGATAGGTCTTCAAAAATGATATTGAGGTTTCTAATATCATTTTTTTCTAAATTGAATAGTTTACGCGAGAGACACTTCCAAAGTCGTAAAATGTGTCCCCCCCCCCCTGTAACTTCTAAATTAAGAGAATGATAAAACTAAAAAAAATATATGATGTACATTACCATGTAAACTACCAACGAAAATTGGTTTGAACGAGATCTAGTAAGTAGTTTTTTTTTAATACGTTATAAATCTAAAAAAATACACTATTATTAAAACATCGATCAAAGTTACAACGAACTACGAGAACTTTTATATTATGTTACTTGCTCCTACGGAATCCCTCCATGGGCGAGTCCGACTCGCACTTAGCCGGTTTTTTTAATTTTTGAGTAAATTATGAAGTGTCAAAGTTTATGCAAAATGGCAGATTTTCAGAGGTCTTAACTGGATTAGTTTTACACTTATAAATTGATTTCCATAGAAGCCTAGATAATATCCACAAGATACTGTGTTTCCAAAATATCTAATGAAAAATGTGTGATAACGTCATAATCGCGTAAGAGCGGCTGTATGAAAAACAGTGAAAATGTATGTCGAGATGCATCCCCTTAAGAAATGAAGCTGAAGTGCGCTCCATGCGCGTCCTATCCCCGTCCATTTGGAGGTGTGCGGAAAAGAGAGTAAAGCACCGTAAATCTTTATTGAAAAGGGAGGATCCTCCGACCAGCAGACAGGTGTTTTATATGTTATATAGATGATTTCGGGCTATTCTATATTGTAGGTATGTTCAAATCGCGCGGAGAACTCTAATTGTGTGATGCAGGATTAGTTCTCATGTGACGCCATAGATGTCGCTACAGTGGTGTGTAAATGAATTTATGAAGCAAACATATTGATTCTTGTCTTGTTAGAAGAAGATAAAACTTACAATATATTAAACAACAGTAAGTATATGGATATCTGATATCTCTGAGGAAGTTGCCTAGACTGTAACGGGATTTCTTTCCCGGACATTAATTTGCACAAGTTATTTCATCAATGAGTATTTTCAGACCGTGATCGATCTCTTTAGAAGCAATTAATCAAAATAATTGGCATTACTAGTTCGTTTTTACGAGCTCATAATATAGCATAATCAGCCTTTTAAGTTCCCACTGCTGGGACTCAGGCCTCCTCTCTAGGAGAGGGAATGGGTCGTAATCCTCGTCGCTGGCCCAGTGCGTGTTGGTGAATGTCACATGTCGAATTTTTGGTTCATTATACATATTGGTTTCCTCACGATGTTTTCCTTCACCGTTCTGAGAGCAATGGTGATGAAATAAATCACACAAAGTAATGGGCCTGGCTGGGTTTGAACCGCGACCTACAAACTTGTAAGTCAGGGCCATTACCACTCGGCCACCACTGCTCTCTGCATTTAATTGAACTAAATAGTTAATTTTTTCACAAATATGTTTTTTTTTTAATATTGGAAGTAGGTACTTGAAAGATGCATTTTTTGATGATCTTTCAACCACTCCTCGATTTTAAGTTTAGCATTAAAAGTATTTAATTCAGTTATGTTTATTTATTTTTGTATATAGGCATGAGCTTAGGACATAGTGCTGGCGCTTAGCGAAAGCGGTCTTGTGTGTTACCGTAAGAATAAGAGGCTTATTCTTGCGGCGTGTTGGGTCTGGCGGCGGGACCTTAGTGTGTGTTCTCAGTACGGATCGAAGCACAAATAGCTGTCTAACGGTAAGTACATTTGCATCTTTGTATAATTGAGTGGTGGGATACAGAAAGTTCTTCTTTGACATCACCTTAAGAACAGCTCTTTGTGCCCGTTCCAACTTCAGAAGCTTTGTCCGGACTGCGCCTCCCCACACTGTGATACAGTAGGTGATAACGGACTGGCAGATAGCAATATATACCATTCTAATCGTGTTGAAGTCAGCGGATGACTTAAGTAGTTTGAATACGTAAATCATTCTTCTAACTCTAGTACAAATAGTTTCAATGTGCAAGTACCAGTTGAGAACGCTATCAATAACCACACCCAAATACTTTAGATGATCTACCTCACGAAGAGAAAAGCAAGAACAGGGTGTATGGCCATCACATGTATGGGCGTTAATGACAAAGTCCGTGGGAGGTTTAGTACTAGGGTGAAGTTTGAACGGTATGAAATAGGTCTTATCCAGATTAAGTGTATGAAGATTTAGCTCCAACCAACAGATAACAGATTTTAGTGACGTTTCGGCAGAAGTTCTCAGAGACTCCCAATCTGATCCATGAACAATAATTGCAGTGTCATCAGCATAGGTGAATATTTTGGAGTTAGAGAGAGGTAAGCAGCAAAGCCCGTTGATATAGACCTGGAAAAGGGTCGGGGCAAGGACACTTCCTTGCGATACGCCAAAGGAGGTGGTTTCCTCCCTACTAACGTGTTCACCAACTCTAACACACAGTCTGCGATTAGTGAGATAGCTTGCAAAAAAGTCAAGAGCTATGCCGCGTATGCATGTCTTCCAATTTTGCTAGGAGGATAGGAACAGAGACTGTGTCAAATGCCTTTTTTAAATCCAGGAATAAACCTAGACAATGCTGTCTTTCATCAAGCTTTCTTGCAACAAACTCAGTTAAGTTGAGAACTGCATCTTCTGCTGATAGGTACTCCTTTTTTGAAACCGAACTGATTTTGTGCAATTAAGTTGTTTTTCTCGAGGTACTGAGTAAGCCTAATATTTACTAGTTTTTCGAAAATTTTAGAAATAGATGTGAGGATTGAAATAGGCCTATAATTATTCACACAGTCTCTGTTTCCACCCTTGTAAATCGGGTGCACAACAGCCTTTTTAAATGCCTCTGGAAAAATTCCAGTGGCAATGGAACGATTGAAAATATGGGTAATAGGGGGTACAAGGATGTGACGACATTGTTTTAATAAATTTGTTGACAGGCCATCCCATCCGGTAGCAGAATCTCGACGGAGCTGAATTATGGCGTTGTTTATTTCCGATTCATCAAATTCTAACAGAACCAATGAGTTAACGGGAGCATTTTTATGAGGCTGTGTTCGCGGATTATTTCCTGCTGCAGCTATGTATTTCCTTTAACTTTTTGTCTTGCTAGGAAAGCATTGCAAGTTTTTTCCTGAATTCGAAACACTCATATTGGATCTAATAAACAGTTAAATTGTTTTTAATAAAAATATTCTAACGTCACTCAACACTCAGCTTTATCAAGTGCAATTGAAACATTCAAAATTCATGCGTCGGCGGCCAATCCTAAAGCGGAGTTAATAAAAAAGCAATGCGATCAATAAGAAGTCATTGACAGGTCATAAAGTCATGGGCACAGACCATGGAACGCCGTGCTTGGTCCAAACGTAGCCAGGCGCTTTACTTTGTAATATAATATATGTAGGTACCTACCTACTAGCTCACCGTCCGACCGTCCGGAACCGTCCGGAACCGTCCGGACCAAGCCCAAGTCGTCTCAAGGAGTTGTCAGCAACAGCAGGGGCCCAGCCGGGTCGAAGCCTACTGGGGCCAGGGTTATCCGAAGGGGCGCTCGAGCCCCGGTATGAAGGCTTGAAGGAACGGGATGGGTTTTTTAGTCAGTAAGAGTCTGACACTATCTCCCGCTCCTCCCAAAAGCGGGGATTGTCATAGGATGATTTTCCCATCGAAAAAAAAAAAAAAAATATCTGTGATTGTTTACATTTTCTATTTATTTATTTTTTGTTAAATTGTGTGCTTAGTTTTATGTTTGTGCTTTTGTGTACTGTGTGTTAATTATCGGTGTTGCATCAAATAAATGTTTTGTCTATCTATCAGACTAGGGGGCCCAGCAGGGTTGGAGCCTTCTAGGGCCATGGGTTCGCGTCTGAAAGGACAACTCGGGCCTGGAATGAAAGGCAACGAAGGAACTAGTTGGTTTTAGTCAGTAAAAATCTGACACGCCCTCCCGCCCCGCCTAAGGGCGATTGAGATGTCATTGGATGATTTCTCATTTAAAAAAAGATACCTACTACTAGAATGTAGGAACTTTTCCTTGGGAACATAGCCTCAGAATAAAAAATTATCTATCCTATATGCTATTTCAGGACATGGTTGTACCAAATTTCAGCCATTCGATCTTGAAGAAGTAACAAACTTGCACACGCACAAACTTTCGCCTGTATTATAAGTGTGATAGCGACGCACCCGAGCTTCGCAAAGGTGATTTTCTTTCTTTGAAATCCTTGGCTTTTCTAAGCATAAAAGTATAATCGGCCTTGTAATGTTCCCACTGCTGGGGCTTGGGGCTCCAAAAACGGCTAACTAGTCAAAAATAGTTTTGATTGAGAATTTGACAATGCCGGCTATAGTGTAGGCGTTAGTTAGTCTATGGTGCCAACTTTAGCAGTGGTCGCTGGCGTCACGTTTTGCTCTATGGTTGCCAGAGACTTCAAAACACTTGAGCCGTTGATAGAAATGACCTGTGGCACCTTGGTACTATGTTGCTATATTGTTACGACATCGTTTTATGGCAATTTTATTGTCTTTATTATGTTTTTCTTTCTGCTCTTGTTAGTCAACTAACACACTTTAATTTAGTCCTTGGTTTGATTAGAGGGACTAAGAGGGAAGACAGATGATGTGAGAGGGCCAAATCAACGAATGATGACTGACAATAAGACAAAGATTTGCAGTCAGACAAAGAGCTCTATGGATATACGATATTTTAGAGATTTTTTAAAACATAACCTAACACTAGGAATGACTGCTGTATTGTGTGTACGTTCACAAACATGTGACAGCCAGACCCGAAACAACTATCTGTAGGCTATGCAAATATTTGTTCCATGCGGCGAACAAACTTGTGACACCCAGCGCAACTGCCAATCGGTTGACTATTGCGCCAACCATACCAATAATACAAAAAAAAGTAGGTAGGAAGTGATTTAGGGAAGTGTTCTTCATTTTTATTTTATTCTAAATTAGCCTTTTTCCTATTTCTAGTCCATGTAGATTACTTAGACAATAAAGAGGCCTAGAAGGTACAAAGGAGGAGGCCAACCGGGATTCCGATCCCGATTTCCGGCCACCGTAGGCGCGGGCTTGCGGACAGTAAGCAATGGGTAGCTCGCTGTCCGACCGTCCGGTAACTGTCCGGACCGAGCCCAAGTCGTCGACGGCGCGCACAGTTCCCGCGCGCCTCAAGGAGTTGTCAGCAACAGTAGGGGCCCAGCTGGGTCGAAGCCTACCGAGGTCAGGGTTAGTTTCGAAAGACAGTTCGACCCCAGTATGAAGGCTTGAAGGAACAGGGTGGGTTTTTAGTAAGTAACTTTCTAAATAATTCCAATGTAGCTCAAGATTGATATATCCGCGAAATGGTAAATCGTAATAATTGATTTCCCTTCATACTTAGCAGGCTTAGGATTGACTATAAAATTAAAACATTTCATAGGCACATTTAAAAATCAGCAACATTTTATCATTTTTGTCCCTAAAGCTCCTCTATCAGAAGCAAACTCCGATGTTTATTGGGTGCGTCTAATAGGTTTATTTTTGTACAGCGCTTTTTTTTTTGCTCAACATTTAAAGTCAAAACACACCCAAGTGTCAGTGTCGCTCATCGTTGCGTTCGGTTCGGATAGACTTGCATTCATTCAGTTCGGTCTCGGTCGGAACTCGGAGTGGTTCGGAATTACTTGGGGATATAGGATAACTATATAGAATTATAAGAAAGGGAAGGAGTTGATATGTGTCCGCTTGTGGTCCAAAGATATAGTTGTGTCCGGAGTTACCCAACCCTAGCGTGGACACCGCGCTGATCACTCGGCTACAACGTGCGGCCAGCGAGGCGTCAACTACCGAGCAGTCTGACGGCGGTAAGCTCGCTGAAAGCGAGCTGTCTGCTAATTTATGATACCAATGTAAAATATATCTAAAGGGCAATGTTTAAAGCCCATATTTGAATGATATTCTTTTTGCTGGGTGGAAGCAGAGTCGTGCAAGTGTGCTATGACCTTTAGTCTCAGGTGTGGGAACATTATAAGGCTGATGATGTTATTGTTCCGAGTTAAATCCGATACCAAACTTCAAGTGAAATTAACAAACTCTTATTCAGGATTTGTAAAGGTTTATCTATTGGGTATAGAATCTATACAGGTAGCTAAGAAATATTTTCTTAGTATACGCCACGGATATCTATGGTATACGCCTATGTACAGAGATTGCAGCATCTCGCCTGCAGTAATATTGCGCCACCGACTAGTGAAGCGCAATGCACACGCTACAGTGCTCCAAATATTGTTCTCTGCTTCGTTTCTGGCAGGCAATTTGAACCTCGGCCTATACGAGCGTGGGGTACGATGTTAGAGAGAATGTTGAAACCACAAATATTATTATTTTTTATTTTTTTGTGTATTTATTCAAAATTTGCTTACAATAATATATACATGCTACAAAATTCTGCCAAACTGTGAAACAGTTTGTCGGCAGTATATCGTAGACTCTTTTAATTTTCAGTCTTAAATGAAAAAAAATACCCTTAAAAATACAAAGCTTTTCCAAGTCAATCCGAAAATATCACAGTTCAAAGTAACCTATTTAAAAAAAAATGGCCAAGTGCGAGTTGTACTCGTGCACGAAGGGTTCCGTACCGTCCTTGGGAAAATTCGGCAAAAAAATCTCGTTTGTTGTGTTATTTTATTTTGTTTTTAGTATTTATTGTTATAGCGGCAACAGAAATACATAATTTGTGAAAATTTCAACTGTCTAGCTATCGCGGTTCTTGAAATACAGCCTGGTGACAGACAGACGGTCAGACAGCGAAGTCTTAGTAATAGGGTCCCGTTTTTACCCTTTGGGTACGAAACCCTAAAAAAAACCGCTAATTGCTTTTGTAACTAAGGACCTAGTTCATAATTATTGGTGTAGATTGCTTTGCGTTTTACTACAATCTCAACCGATGGTTAACTATGCTGCAGTAGATGTCCTAACATCATCTTGGTAGGTACAACATCAGACAAGCTTCATGAAATGGTACAAATCTAGCCAGTACAGCCCCACATCAAGCCTATCAGCATCAGCCCTAAAACAACAGAGGAGCGTGCGTCAAATCAAATCGAATCATATGGGAAATCAAGAATCGGTATTGATTTCGCCTAGCCCGTTTCCACATCGGACAGTCAGACGTATGTCGACGCGCCAATGGTACATGGTGGACATCCTATCCAAATGCACAAAACGTGAGGGGAACAAAATAATATAGGTATAAATTATGCGTACAGCTATGGAGTGGAATTCCCTGCCGGAGTCTCTGTTTCCTGATATCTACAACCTCGGACGGCCAACAATATGCAGCTCGCCGTCCGGCCGTCCAGTAACCGTCCGTGCCTTCCATCCACGCGCGCCTCAAGGAGGTGCCCGCAACCGTAGGGGCCCAGCAGGGTCGAAGCCTACTAGCTCACTGTCCGGCCGTCCGGTAACTGTCCGGACCAAGCCCAAGTCGTCGACGGCGCGCACTGTTCCCGCGCGCCTCAAGGAGTTGTCAGCAACAGCATCCCACCCAGCCGGGTCGAAGCCTACTGGGGCCAGGGTTATCCGAAAGGGCGCTCGAGCCCCGGTATGAAGGCTAGAAGGAACGGGGTGCGTCTTTTAGTCAGTAAGAGTCTTACACTATCTCCCGCTCCGCCCAAGGGCGGGGGATGTCAATGCATGATTTTCCCACCATAAAAAACAAAAAGGGTCGAAGCCTACTGGTGTCATGGGTTGTGCGAAAGAGATCCTTGCCCTCCTAGCCAAGTTACAAACGTTTCGCTTGCGCCGAACGCTTCGAGTTGACCTTGCCGCCAATTCTTTTGTTCTGACCGCGTGACTGAGCGTTAAGACGACGTCATTTCCGCACATTTGAACCTTTCTACAAGCTTAACTATTGCAGATTAGCAACTTGGCTAGGGGTAGGTACTGGGGCCTTGGAACGAAGGTAAAGAACGAATATTGGAGTGGGTTTTAGTCAGTAAAAGTCTGACACACCCTCCCGCACCACCCGAGAGCGGGAGAAGTCATTGTATGATTTCCCACCAATAAAATGGGGTCTAATGACGCACAGGACCGGTCGTTGTGGCGACGCTTGGGGAAGGCCTATGTCCAACAGTGAACGTCTTCCGGCTGATATGATGGATGATGATGATGATGATGAAAAAGGGGTCTTTAAGTCAGAGTGGAAAGGTTTCTTCCAGGCAGGTGCTCTATCGTCGACCACATCATCGCGTAACCCCAGGTGAGATACTGGTCAAACGCGAACCTATCAATAACAATCATTTAAAAAAAATCTGAGCAAGTGCGAGTCGGACTCACGCCCTGAGGGTTCCGCACAAACTTATGTAAAGAGTTCATTTCCCGATTGGAGTCTTGAAGTTTTTTCCGAATCGTAAAAACGTTTTTTTTTGTTACGTAACTACAAAATAGTTTTCAGATTCTTTTTCTATACTTATATGCTATGAATTCTTTCTTCATGCCACATTTCAGGGTTCTAGGTCAACGGGTAGGCGTATGAATTTTGATTCCCTTGATAGTGTCGATATAATATACGTTTTTAGCGACATAAACGGCTGTATCTTTTTTTTTTGTTACTCAGAAGTTTGATTTTTTCATAGCTTTAAAGGACCGAAGATCTGAATATATTTTAATCTCAACTTGATACCTCCACGCGTTCTTGAGATAAAGGGTCTTGACAGACAGACCGACAGATGGACAAAGAGTGATCCTATAAGGAATCCGTTTTTAACTTTTGAGGTATGCCTGTTTATAGACTTTTTATAAAATAAATGCTTGTAAAAAATCGCTTAATAAGTAAGTGGTAAGGACTCGTTATTTTAAGCACTATTCTTAGAAAATACCTGTAGATATTGATTAAATTACCATACGTGCACTCACCCTCAACCTTTAAAAAATACCTAGTTGCTTACAATGCCTATGCACTCCACTAATGGATGCCTTCACATCCCTTTCTATAAATATCCGACACATTTGCCGGATAAAAACAAACAGCAATTATCTTGTGACTGAGTATTTGCTGGCCACCAGTGGCGGATTAAGCCAGTGCGGGACCTGTAGTAAATTCGACCATGGGGCCCTGTGTACATCTATTTAGTACCAGTATTCTCATTCTCAAATTAAAAAAAACGTGTTGCGCTGAGACCCTAAGTAATATGTGATACGATCAGGAAGAAAAAGAAGTTTCTCATTCTGAATAATTCAGTGGATTTTAAGATTGAGAAAGATGTGGAAATTACGGTAATGAGGGAAATCTAAGCTAATCTAGCTACTAAACTAGACACCATACAAACACCAAAGTCGCCACACATCCGAGCTGGTCGCGCCGCCAAATTCGTTGCGCTACCAAACGGACATTAGGTGAGTTGATAGAGAACTCTTTATAGGGTAGTGAACATTTTGTTGATAGTAGCGACTGGTCGCGCCGCCATGTTGTCTCTGTGAATGAAATAATCAGTCATTCGGTTTTTTTTTTAATTGATATATACTAAGTGCTTGACTGCGATCTCACCTGATGGTAAGCAATGATGCAATGTCTGATGACAAGTTGCTATGGTGATAGTGATTTCAATATATATTTTAGCTAGATTTTTTTCCGTTCAAGTGCAGGATACTCGAACGCGTGGGGGCCCTGAATGCGCGGGGCCTGTAGCATTTGCTATTCTTGCTACATAGCTAATCCGCCACTGCTGGCCACACAAAGCAGGCCTACGCTGGCCACGTTCAATCAACTCGGCAAATATTTCATTATAGTGAGGCCGGACGAGGCAGGAACTACGGAGGAATACGTTTTAACGCGCCGAATTGGCTGAGGTACGGGTAGATACAGAACCCTGTTTCTATATTAGGTCATATGGTTGTTTCTGAAGATTTGTAAAGTCTTATTATTTAAAGGACACAAAATCATTTGAATACAAAAAAAAAACAAAAATAAACTGGGCAAGTGCGAGTCGGACTCTCGCACTGAGGGTTCTGTACAAACTCACCTATGTAAATAGTTTGATTCTTGAAGATTTTTCTTTAATATTTAAAGATTTATTCTGTGTTTTATGACCTTAATTTATGTCAAATTTCAGGATTTTGGGTCAGCGAGAAGAAGGTACTTACCCTATTAATTTTGAATCCATTGAAAGTGTCGAAAAATACATTTTTTGCGACTTAAACGGCCGTACTTTTTATTTTACTTAATTTTGTAGTTTGATTTTTTAACAGCTTAAAGGGACCGCAGACTTGAGGATAAAGTTTTAATTTGAACTCGATACATCCACGTGTTCCCGAGATAAAGGGTAATGTCAGACAGACAGACAACTGAAAAATCCTACAGGGGTTCCATTTTTTTCCTTTTGAGCTACCCTCAAAAAAAACAAAAGTACACCACAAAAACTATTATTATAATTTATTTCTTTTTAAGTTTTGCATTTAGCAGAGTTATGTTGATTAATATATATGATTGGCGACCGTAACACATATTTATTATACTTAGTAGGGTGAGTTGCACCATTTAACTATAACGATAAGCCGTTAACATTTGTCAAATCGTCGAATTGACCAATAGGCGGCCGTTTCACGGCTGGTTATGGTTTGGTTATCGTTATAGTTAAATGTTGCAACTCACCCTTAATCATATACGATCCGTTCAGTTCAGCTAACCCTATTGAATGAATTTTTCATGAAATAGCCCTCCAGATAAGTTAGGCGCTAATCAACGTATAACTTGATACTGACTTTTAAAAAAACTTAAGAAAATTTAAATTTTCGTGGGCTACCCTGGCAAATTTATTTACCTTAAGCAAATCTATGCTTGCAGTGAACAAGTGAATGAACCTGGTTAACTTATACACACACCTTACTTTTCTTATCTTTATGACAAGACAAACACGCGCACGCATGTCGTAGCGAGTACAAAAACAACATTGTTTATAGTAGATGTCTTTAACGACTTACGCAAAATCATAAATATTGTGGCGGAACGGGTAAATAGCTTCCTAATCATAATATCATAACAATATCGTAAATATCTGCAAACGGCGAGGCGGGAGCTTCATCGGGACGTTGGGGGTTATAAATGAGATAACATCTTAGAGTGTAAGGTTAAGGTTAGAAATACAGATCTAAATAAATTTTAAACACACTCGAAAACCCGCTACTATCTTTACCGTTTTTAAGCGCGCAATTTTCTGTTTTTTGCACTAGTGCAGATAAGTGCGTCAGACTGTTACCGCCACAATTTATTATATTGCCGTCGGGTTGCCCCCACGATTCGCCGGGCAGCCCCCTCGATTCGCTGGGCAGCCCCAGGCGGCTTCGTAAGGCTGACATCAGATGGACTGCATCGCAGCGACCGCACGCGGTCGATATATTTAATTGCATGCAGTTGTACGTTCGACTTCGTGCAGTCATGATATCAACTGCACGCGGTCGGCTGCAGTCGAGTGAAGTCAATATCAACCGCATGCAGTCGTGCCTTCAACTTTACGCGGTCGGCTACAGTCGTATAGTGTCGACGCACGCCGCCGCCGCCGGGATTCTGATCCCGATTTCGGGCCACCGTAGGCGCGGGCTTGCGGACAGTGAGCAATGGGTAGCTCGCTGTCCGGCAGTCTGGTAACTGTCCGGATCAAGCCCAAGTCGTCGACGGTGCGCACTGTTCCCGCGCGCCTCAAGGAGTTGTCAGCAACAGCAAGGACCCAGCCGGGTCGAAGTCTACTGAGGCCAGGGTTATCCGAAAGGGAACTCGAGCCCCGGTATGAAGGCTAGAAGGAACGGGATGGGTCTTTTAGTCAGTAAGAGTCTGACACTATCTCCCGCTCCGCCCAAGAGCGGGGGTTGTCATTGGATGATTTTTCCCACCATAAAAAAGGGCTAAGGTACCATACATAAGAATTCACATACCTACATGTCGTAGCCAGATCTATTCTATTCTATTCTATATGACCAACTAGAACTGACCAGATCGTTTAAACGTTAACATTTGATGATATGTCAATCCTCGTTTGGCTATATTATTCATTATAGGATTTCTATATTTTCTATGATAATAAAAGATCTAAAGAAAACAGTCATCATCATCAGGCTTTTTAATGTTCCCACAGCTGGGACTCAGGCCTCCTCTC
The DNA here is from genome assembly GCA_910589285.2 of Mythimna ferrago. NCBI lineage: Eukaryota > Metazoa > Arthropoda > Insecta > Lepidoptera > Noctuidae > Mythimna > Mythimna ferrago. Next base: position 13,929,039 of record OU342690.1, on the reverse strand, counting down.
TAGGAAAGGGAATGGACCGTAATCCACCACGCGGGCCCAGTGCGGGTTGGTAAAGAAAACAGGCCAAACGAGAATTGACATATCATCAAACTTTTACGTTTAACACGATCTGGCCAGGTTTACTTGATTTGGTTTTCCTTTTTTTTTTGGTGATCTACTCAAAATTATTGAAAACGCAGAAAATTAAGTGTATTCTCACAATCTTAGTAACATAAAAATAACATTTATTAATTTAAATATGATTAACTAGTATTTAGGTATATGTTGTACTCATTGTCTTCCAAACAATTTTGAATTTGTAACACGTGGATGACGTAGTTAGTTACTTACTTATACAGGGTTATTTGTAAAACACTAGCAACCTCTTAGGTGCTAGTTAAGAACATCATAAACAACTACTTTTGTTCTATGACTTTTAAAAATTTATCATATTATGCTTCATCAGATTTTCATACAAAAATAAAAATATATTAATTGGACGTTCTAAATATTACGAAGTCTATGCGAAGCAAGCTATAGTACAATAGCGGAGGGTAGCTGAACATGAACGTGGTCTATTCACGGGCGACCCTCACTAGTCGGCCAGTCACATTGATTCGCTTGCGTCGCGTCATACGTGTTCTTGTAGCGAAATTCGGCAGTGCAAACGTAATTATCTTTACATTACGGTGTATCAATACTCTAATGTCCAGTACACGGAAATGGTGCGAATGCTTGCTAGTTGTAATTACAATGTTTCGGAAGCTTGCTTACTATTATTACAAGAACAATACACGGGAGCCGTAAGTAGATACAGCAAAATGCAGAGTTGAAATGTGTTAGACAGAACAACAAAATCTTCAAGGTTTGTTTTTGGTAAATGTGTTATGTTTTGTAAAAAGTCATAGAACAAAAGTTCTCGTTTATGATGTAAATAATACAGTCCAGCAAGGTTGTTAGTTTTTTACAAATAACCCTGTATACCTACCTAGATTATAAGCTTTTGTTAATCATAAATAGTGTAGTGTGTAATTGTTAGTTTTTCCTAATAAATAAATGTCAATTTGTAAGATCTGGCCAAGACATATGCACAGGCTATGCTAGTAAAATATTCCATTTCGATCTACGAGTATGACATAATTCAGAACTGAAATATGCTACATTTATTCTACAAGCTAACTTCGCGTGTTGCTTGGGCTGCTTGGCTTGCCCTAATTTTTGGAGGCCGTATTCAGTATTAGACTGCCATACTGAGCTACATGACATAAATTGATTCGTTCGATTAAAGAGAAACTTTGCAAATTAGTTACCTTATTATGTTAAACAGCATATCAAGGGTCATTACTGTTTCAGATTTGCTGTTCCAAATAATTGCTGTAAAACTTGTAATAACAGTGGTAACAATCCCGACTTATGAGTTAAAACCAAGTCAGGCACATTACTTTGTGTGATTTATTTCATCACCTTTTTTTTTATGGTGGGAAAAAATCATGCATTGACATCCCCCGCTCTTGGGCGGAGCGGGAGATAGTGTCAGACTCTTACTGACTAAAAGACCCACCCCGTTCCTTCTAGCCTTCATACCGGGGCTCGAGCGCCCTTTCGGATTACCCTGGCCCCAGTAGGCTTCGACCCGGCTGGGTCCCTGCTGTTGCTGACAACTCCTTGAGGCGCGCGGGAACAGTGCGCGCCGTCGACGACTTGGGCTTGGTCCGGACAGTTACCGGACGGCCGGACAGCGAGCTACCCATTGCTCACTGTCCGCAAGCCCGCGCCTACGGTGGCCGGAAATCGGGATCAGAATCCCGGTGGCGGCGGCGGCGGCGGCGATAACGCCGTTGCCTGATGCATTTATTTCATCACCTACTACTCTCAAAACGGTCATGAAAAACATCATGAGGAAACTCCTAGAGTCTCCTAGAACCAACAATTTGAATACATTTGACATTCACCAATCCGCACTGAATTATGTCCTTTTCCCTCTCCTAGAGAAGAGGCCTAAGTCCCAGCAGTGGGAACATTATAGAGGCTGATTATACTTATGCTACAGCATACTTATTATACCTGCATGTAACCTTTGTATACTTACCTGTATTATGCGAATGCATGTTTTTTTTATTTGGTTTTGGTAAGTAGGTAGTGATGGGGGTAGATAGTAGGGCCGATGCCTACGGAGGCAACGAGATTGTACGAAAGAGTCCAGGGCAACTGAAGGAACACGGAAACTCCTTCTTCTCTCCCAGAGCAGAGAGAGGGAGAAGTTATTTGATGAATGGCATCTGCCAGCGGTTTCGTCCCCATGAAAGTAAGTTTTTTCAAACGAACTTTGGACCCCTTTTTTATCTTCTCAAGAAATTTATGGAATTGGAAAACGCAAGATGGGAATCTCAAAACAAAACCAAAATGATTAACTGACCAAAATGAATACTTAGTTCTAACAGATGATAAATAGGATACACCTAAGTTTAACCACCGATGTGTGGCTGCACCTAGTTCTAGCCGCTATGATGAAGACTACACTTAGTTCCAGCCGCTATGATGAAGACTACACTTAGTTCCAGCCGCTATGATGAAGACTACACTTAGTTCTAGCCGCTATGATGAAGACTACACCTAGTTCTAGCCGCTATGATGAAGAGTACACCTAGTTCTAGCCGCTATGATGAAGACTACACTTAGTTCTAGCCGCTATGATGAAGACTACACTTAGTTCTAGCCGCTATGATGAAGACTACACTTAGTTCTAGCCGCTATGATGAAGACTACACCTAGTTCTAGCCGCTATGATGAAGACTACACCTAGTTCTAGCCGCTATGATGAAGACTACACTTAGTTCTAGCCGCTATGATGAAGACTACACTTAGTTCTAGCCGCTATGATGAAGACTACACCTAGTTCCAGCCGCTATGATGAAGACTACACTTAGTTCTAGCCGCTATGATGAAGACTACACTTAGTTCTAGCCGCTATGATGAAGACTACACCTAGTTCCAGCCGCTATGATGAAGACTACACTTAGTTCTAGCCGCTATGATGAAGACTACACCTAGTTCTAGCCGCTATGATGAAGACTACACCTAGTTCTAGCCGCTATGATGAAGACTACACCTAGTTCTAGCCGCTATGATGAAGACTACACCTAGTTCTAGCCGCTATGATGAAGATTACACTTAGTTCTAGCCGCTATGATGAAGATTACACTTAGTTCTAGCCGCTATGATGAAGACTACACTTAGTTCTAGCCGCTATGATGAAGACTACACTTAGTTCTAGCCGCTATGATGAAGACTACACTTAGTTCTAGCCGCTATGATGAATACTACACTTAGTTCTAGCCGCTATGATGAAGACTACACTTAGTTCTAGCCGCTATGATGAAGACTACACCTAGTTCTAGCCGCTATGATGAACACTACACCTAGTTCTAACCGAAGATAAGTAGGATACGCCTATGTTTATTCACCGATGTGCGGCCGTACCTAGTTGTAGCCGGCTAAAACTAGGTGTAGCCGCACTTCGGCTATTAGCCGTAACATATATATAAATTAGATTCACAAAAAAAAAAGATACGTAGGTACCTATATTTTTTCAAAGCTGTGTTCAGTGTAGCCTAATGACCGTATGACCTATAACTGTCCATGGACCGACGGCTGTTAAACTATTCTTGTCCTACTTAAAAATAAAGACAGCGAACGAAATTACCATGGGGTGTTAGTGTGATCGATTGAAGACCTAATGGAGGCCGCTGGTTAAATATTCAGGTATGCAGTTGCTAGCCCCAGACAGAGTTACTTATGTAGGTCGAGGATTTACACCAGGAAAAAAATGTTTTGGGACTGAAATCTCAATTATCTACTGCCAGCGGCTTCGCTTGTGTGATAGCAAAAAAATATCCTAAGGGATATACTGAATAATATAATCCTGGGAAAAAGGTAAAATATGTGCTATTCTAAAACATACTCGTAGTTTACCAAGTTTTATCGAAATCCATTCGAGAGTTTTTGCGTGATAAAGTGTTTATACATCTATGCATCTATACATCTATACATCCATACATCCATACATCCATCCATACATCTATCCTTACGTACATACCTTAGGATATATTGAATAATATATTCCTAAAAAAGGTATAATATGTGCTATTTTAAAACATAGTTTACCAAATTTTATCGAGATCCATTCGAGAGTTTTTGCGTAATAGTCTCTATACATCTATGCATCTATACATCTATACATCCATCCATACATCCATCCATACATCTATCCATACGTACATAAATCCACACATAAATACATTTTCTCGTATACATATGCATACAAACTTCTATGTTTATAATATTAGTGGGATTATTATTCAATACATCTGTGCCTGTGCTATCCCACTGGGCAAAGTCCTCTTTCTATTCCTTCGATTATTCCCACTCTGAGAATCTTCGTCCTAAGGAAGATATCTAAGTCATTCTCTGCTTTATAAAGGTCGACCAAGACTATCAAGTAAGTGATCAAAGGTTCATATCACATCAGCAGATTCTATTTTAGAAGTATTGCGTTTAAGTGTCTTCAAAGCTTGAGTGAATAGGCTCTTAATAAACTAGTGCGTATCACCATCAAAGATTGCTTCACTGCTTACCATCAGGTGGGATCGCAGTCAAGGACTGGTTTATATCATTAAAAAAAAGTAGTAGCTTCTACTTGTTCTACCCGCGTGAAAATGAAAAATGAAAATAATAAGATCTTTTTTAAGAGGGAAATCATCATATAACATTTGGGTGGAGCGAGTGGAAGTTCTCACAGTGTTCCACCCAGCGTCCTTCAGTTGCCCTTTAATGCGAGGGCTGCAGTAACACTACCGATCCCCAGCCCAATAAGCTATTATAAGATATTGTAACCAATAAGCCGGATATAGTGGTGATATATCGATCCAGCGCCCGACGCAATGATAGTCGATGTCACCATCCCACATGACAAGAATCTCGTGGAAGCTCAGAAAGAGAAACAAATCAAATATCTCGTCTACACGAGGTTGTCGTCATGTGGAATGTCGTTTTGGCTGTCATTGTGCCGATAGTCATAACCGCGAATCCGTGCTGCCAACGGTCAAAAGCCTCTCGAAAACAATCTGTCGAAGCTGTCGTTGCGCGGTTGGATCAAGGGTCTGATACAGAAGGCCGTACTCCTCGCATCGTAAAGAGGTTCCTGTCTCTGGAGCTTGAACCCTGCTCCCGACATCTGCCCGCCTAGCCAAGTTACAACCGTTTCGCTTGCGCCGAACGCTTCGAGTTGATCTTGCCGCCAATTCTTTTGTTCTGACCACGTAACTGAGCGTTAAGACGACGTCATTCCCGTACATTTGAAGCTTTCTACATGCGTTAACTATTGCAGATTAGCAACTTGGCTAGGGGGGCTGTGGACGCAAACGTTAGGGAATACCCAAGTTACAACCGTTTCGCTTGCGCCGAACGCTTCGAGTTGACCTTGCCGCCAATTCTTTTGTTCTGACCACTGGCGTGACTGAGCGTTAAGACGACGTCATTCCCGTACATTTGAAGCTTTCTACAAGCGTTAACTATTGCAGATTAGCAACTTCGCTAGGGGTACAGATATCCTCACGCCGCCACAGCAGACCCCCCGGGTGCCGGGAGTTGCAGCGCGACTCTCGATCTCCGTAGACGAGGGCTTGCGGACGACGTAGGGGCCCAACGGTGCCGAAGGCCGATAGGGCCACGAGGAAGTTCTGAAAAAAAGAAAACCCGTGGAATTACAACGCCAAGGGCAACTGAAGAAACACCGGTGGGTTTTAGTCAGTAAAAGTCTGATACGTGCCTTCCCGCTCTGCCTAAAGCGAGAGAAGTTTCTTTATGATTTCTAGCTTCAAAAACAGGCTACAATTTGCAACATTGTTTGCTCAAAGTTTGTCCTCATAGTGTAAATTAGCAACAACTATTAAATATATTCTCAGAGTTCCTGGCTTTGTTCTTGGGTAAATACTTGATGCTAATAACTCCTCAAACAATGTGATAATACATGTATAAACAACAATCAGCAAATAATCATAATTTATCACAGACATCTTTATATGTCAGATAATAAATTATAGCAAATATTAGGAACAACTTAATATTATACTGGTATTCCCCAAAAAGGGTAGGCAGCATTATCTTGACACATATTTCCATTATAGTAAAAGTACCATGTCTGCCTGGCCTTTTTCTCAACTGTATCTGGTCTGGGGAGGCGACACGGCGGCGTCCTCACCTTCTGCAAGATGCAGGTCCTCACCGGATCCAGACGGAAGAAACACCTGGGTGTCGCTGACACGTTAGACCATACGGTGGAGGTGTGAACCGCTTGGGCGGAGCACTACCGTGTCATTGAAGTTACAGGCAGCGATGGCCTACACCGACGCTGACGTCTCGTGTCGGGCCTTGGTTCAAAAGGAACTATTGTAATTACGTAACTAAATACCAGTTTTTTTTTTTATATTTTATTTTGGCTTCATGCACAAAACTGCAAAGCAAATTGTGTGCAACTTAATACTTTCCAAACTTGACACTCGCTAAAGTGTCAAGTTTGGAAAGTATTAAATTTTCAGTCGCTTTAAGTCAGTAGAACGCAAATATAGCACATTCTAATGTTTTTGCAGTATTTGGCCAGATTGTAGTGTAATCAGGGACTCAAACTGTAACCGTAATAATGTGTTTTAACACTGTTTTTTAACAGTTTTAACAGAAAAACACTTTTAAATGTAACAGATTCAATAATGTTACCGAATCAAACTGTAACCTTTTATATGTGTTAGGGAGTGCTACCGAATCAAACTGTAACCTGTTTATATGTGTTAATAAGTGTTAATATGTGTAACTGAAATAATCAGTTTTATATAGCTTTATGTAAATTGTAACTTTGGCAACGCTGCGTTTACCTGTTACACTTAATAACACTGTTAACACTTTTATATCTGTTACAGATATGTTAGGGTTACACTTTTGTAAGTGTTTCGGGGTTAACACATTGAAAACACATAAATAAGTGTTACATATTTGATTCTGTTACCAATTCAACATGTAACACTTATAATTCTGTAACCTGAAGGTGTTTTTAAGTCCCTGAGTGTAATCGCGCCTGTTTCAATGACTCTATAACTGTCCAGTTGCGTAGACACTTGAAATATAAAACACTAGCTTCACCCGAGTACATTTATTTATTTATTTTTATTCCCAACAATATCCTTACAGACTAGAACACAAAATATAGCCTATGTCAGTCAGGAATAAAGCACCTTCTATCGGTGAAAAAATTTTTCCAGAGATTACCTCGTATAAACAAAAAAACTACCTCTTTATTATATTAGTGTAGATTCCATCACAATATAACTACTAAGAAAAAAATTAGCAAATAATTAAAACAGCCACCGAACTTCACTCGGAAAAACCCTCCAAAAGCCCCGTAACCATTATTACCACTCACAGATCTCCAAATTCTAGTGTACGACCGAAACTCGATATCTGGAGGCCGAAGGACGAATGATATTTTTGAAGCTGAATGTATAATAAACGACTTTTGGATATGATTAAAAATTCCTTATACCTTATCAAAAATAATAACACTGAAATTATGTCAATTTTGTTCAGTTTCGGCGCTTGCTGAACAACTTTGGCTTATTTAGGCCGAAGCCGATAATTTAGATAGAAAGACATACTCTTTATTTTACCCCAAAAATAAATGTACAATAGGAATTTAAAATTAATTCACCCCAAGCCCCAAGCGAACGCGTTTGCTCTCTCATTGTTTTTGTCTAATGTCTTTAATTATGGTATTCGAAAAATTAATAGGGTGTCACAATGGGTCATATTGCTAAAAGTGATATTTTACAGACAACATTTGGATAGATTTGACAGAGATTTGACCAAAAAGAGATTCACAGAAACCGAGGACGCCGAAGGAAGCCGAAGAAGGCCGAAGAGGACCGAAGGTGGCCGAAGCCAAAACCGAAGCTTCGGTCAGACATTTCCAAATTCCAATCATACTTACAAACAACAAATTACAATCACTCACAAATAAAGCTGTTCAAGCACACTGGCATAATTCAGCGTGCATCACAAAGGGTTCTTAATTATGGGCGGAATATTTAAGTAGAGAGTGAGAGCCCCCGAGGAGACCGAACGGAAGCTTCGGTAAGTAGTGTCTTATCAAAGCTTCAGTTTTGGCTTCGGTCTTCTTACTTAAAAATTCCTTATACCTTACCAAAAATAATAAGATTTTGGAATTTTGTCAATTTTGTTCAGTTTCGGCGCTTGCTGAAAAACTTCGGCTTATTTAGGCCGAAGCCGATAATTTAGATAGATAGATAGCTATGCTCTTTATTAAAATACCCCAAAAATAAAATTACAAAAGGAACGCAAAATTATCGCTAAAGGGGATTTTCACAGACAACCTTTTGATGGATTTGACAGAGATTTGATCGAAGGAGAGTCACACAGACATCAGAGGCCGAAGGAAGCCGAAGAAGGCCGAAGAGGACCGAGGGAGACCGAAAGTGACCGTAGAAGGCCGAAAGCAAAACCGAAGCTTCGGTCAAACTCTACCAAATTACAAACAATAAATTTATAATCACTCACAAATAAACACACTGGTATAATTCAGCGTGCATCACAAAGGGTTCCTAATAATAAGCGGAATATTTAAGCAGAGAGTGAGAGCCCCCAGTGACCCCATTCTGAGGGTTGACGACCGCGATGGGTCAGCCTGCTCGGTGATATACCCCTGTATGTATCCCATGTCGGGTAAGGCTGCTTGTAAATGAGAGATATTTGATACTTTTATGGGAGTTTAGCAGAATGATGGAAGTGTGCTGACTGATTTACTTTCGGATTTTAATTTATTATGATTTTCCCAAACATTTTGAGTAAGGTACTGGAAAATTCATACGGTGACCTTAGGCTACTGAAAAAAAAATCTACACTAATATTATAAAGCGGTAAAATTCGTTATATTTTTGTTTGTAGGAAGTAATTTCTGAAAGTACTGGCTGGTCTGCTTGTAAAAATTTTTTCATTACTCATACTCTGAAAGTAGGTCTGAAGTTGCCTGAGGAGCGGGCTGAAAGTGATACTTTTCATCCCTAGGGAGTTTTACTTTACAACTGACAGCTGTTAAATTATTAAAAAAAACTAGTTCTATCTTTACATTTCTATTGAACCATGTTCCAATTTTCCATACAGCCAGTCAATCACAGGGCGATATAAAATTGAAATAACTTAAAGATAAGTATTAATTAAATAATACTATATTTTAAATGATTTATTTGTACAACTATTTCTTTAAAATACTTTATTTATAAAAGATTACAATTAATTTCTAATTTTTCATTAATGAGGCTGAATAGCTGGCCGGCCACAGAAAAAAAAAACAAAATGGCGGGAAAGTGGTAATCAGTCGTTGGTTTTTTCGAGTTTTGTTTACATTTCCCTACAACAGAGACTTATATTAACACGTTATGTTTATCAGATTAAAATAGTGATTTAACGCCTAATTTCATTAGAGAAGAGGCTAAAGCAGTAGTGGAAAACCTAAATCAGAAGAAAGATACCTACCTAAAATCATAGGTATGACGACTCAGGTTTTACAAACTTTTTATTTTATTTTTACTTTCCTTGTATTCGTAATGAAAAGCACAGTGAATCCTCGAATTAGCAACCTCGCTACGCTTGGCCGCCAACTCCTTCTCAGGACGAAATGAGTTACTTTCACCCCTTGTGTAACAATGTACTATTTCACCGATAGAAAGCCGCTTTATTCCTGAGTGATATAGGTGAAATTTTATGTACGCGGATGAAGCCGCGGGCAAAAGCTAGTCAACTATAATGGTATTATAGTGTTACTGTTCCTATGAAAACCGAGACCACATAGTTCGTACAAAAAATATTGATGAATTTCTATTTTCTTTCCTACAAGAAGAAAATCATCAATTACTTAAAAAAAATCTCATAATATAACATAAAACTGTCAGTTCTGCAACCAGCCTAACGGTGTTTATTTTCACTGGCTACGCGACGACGCCAGACGTCCTGACCTACGCTGCCAAGCATTTCCATTTCCTTAATATGTTTCACATTAATACACAGAACGGCTTGAACGGCTTATATTATCCCTGCCTTGTTTTTCCTCGCTTAAGCTGTATACTTTATTAATACAGTAGTTATAATGGAAATAGCCGTTTAAATATTGGTAAATGCTGGTTTGAATGATAATTTTTTCTTTAATATTTAAATGGATTCAAACCGTTTCTATTAATAGGAGTAAATGACTCGACACTATTTCAAATCGTCAATGAAAGAAAAAAACAAATTACGTTTGAATTGAGATCTCGATTTAGATTTTTAAATTTGAAATTTGAAATGTTTGTTTGACGTTTTATGATGATGGTTTTAAAAATAGACAATAGGCTTTTTTATTAATAGATACAAATATGCTTACAGGGTATTCATAAGCCAGATATATTCGTACATAATGTTATTCTTGGAAAATGCCTATTGTTACGGTCCGGAAATGCCGGAAAATATAGGTGATGTTTGCTTTGTAGAGTGAATAAATCGTACATTATGTATCAGGGTAGAGTACAGTAGTAGAGGTACCTATATTTATTTATTAAATCTATTAAAAACTGCAACGGTTCGTTACTGTTTTTCTTAAAGAAAAATGTTTTATTGCCCGTAAAAGTAAAGTTCTTTAAAGGCAACAACACTGAATTCTTCCTTTCATGGAGTGAAAAATGATTCCACAAACTATCATTAACTAAATAACGACCTAGAACATCAATCTAAATAGCAATACCACTTAATTTATTGCTTATTCACAAAGCAGTAAACGTTGCGAGCTACGGTAAGTATACTCATTGATAATTTTTGAATTAAAACAGTTGCTATCATTTATATTTACTTGAACAACATTAAATTATATATATTTAGTGTCACGTTTATCTCTGGCTGGAACGTGAACGTCTCTGATCTCCTCTCCGCATCTTAAAAAAAACAAAACGTCATTTTTCCCGCGCTCGGCGTCGCGGCGAGCGTCCCTCTACGCATGCCTCTCCCAGTATTGAATGGACGCGCTCTGATCACAGACGGCCGGCGTACCAGTATGGTAGACTTATCGATCCACGCTAAAGTGTAAAATTTAAATAAAATAAACATGTGGCAGTGATTTAAAGTATTTTATTAGGAAAACACAGTGCCTTCTGGGAGTGTTGTATAACGCATAACTTTGGTGAGTAAACTAGGTCACAATATTGATTACTCGACGAATTTAAATTGTATACATTTGGTGTGTTTTCGTCGTATTTTTTTTTGTTGTTTTCAATTTAGTGGGTTAATTTGTGTTCGGAGGAGGATTCGGAGGTTTCTTGTGTTATTGTTTACGGAAGGGTTCGGTTATTGATTGTGTGCCAGTGCCTGGTACGGCGTTTTACGGTTTTTCGCGAGTTTTTTTGGCGACTCATAGGTGTAGATCATCAATCATGTACGGTTTGCGTGGTGGACTTTATTGAGTCGGTTGAAGCTCGTGATTTATGAAGATCGGTAAATAAAAAGTTAATTTATGATTTAAAAAAGAACATCCTATCGGTTTTTTTTTTAATTTGTTTTTAAAATGTAAAACGCAGAAGTTGGAACTGCGACGTAGTATTCTGAATTTGCGTTTGGCCTTAGCTACGATGCACGATTATGTATTACGTATTAATGTAACAAAAACAAGTGAATCAAAAACAAAGATAACAAAACAAGAAAAACAAAGAATTTTCTGTAGCTGATAATACAAATTTTGTTTAATAAACAAATAGATATAAACGGAGATTTTATTACTTTACCAATTAATCTGACATTGTCCTAGATTCAATAATAATCAAACCATTTAAAAATGTTACGCGTACGATTATGAACTTAATGGGGAAACTAGTCGAAAATATAGATATTATAATACATTAATGTATTATAATATCTATAAAAAATATAGATATTATAATACATTAATGTATTATAATATCTATATTGAATGTTATAATTGTCAAGATATTTAGAGGAAAACTAAAAGCTTAACTACTAGGTATTATTTATCAACAAAATACATAATTATGTGGTATTTATTTTACATCTACCTATTTGTTTAATGTTGTACTTAATAGCTCTCGTTTCTCATTATTATAAGCTCTAGGATACCTTATCTTCTGCCAGGCCTTGTTTTATGTGGGAAATCATCCAATAACATCTCCCGCCCTTGGGTGAAGCGAGAGGTCGTGTCGGACTTTTACTGACTAAAACCCACTTCTGTTCCTTCTTTGCCTTCGTTTCAGGGCCCCGGGGTTGACTTTCGCACAACCCATGGCCCCAGTAGGCTTCGACCCTGCTGGGCCCCTTCGATCCCCATCGAATTCTTCGAAAGAGGAGGGTGTTTAGTCAGTAAAAGTCTGACACTCCCTCTCTTTACACCCAGAACGTCAGCGGTAGAGTCATTTGATGATTTCCCAGGAAACCCTACTGTCATTTAGAAATGACAATTTAGGTAAGCTTCGATCAAGATGACGTCCAGATTACCTGGAAGAGATCACGGAATGTGATAAAGTCACTCATTGTATGTGTTTTAGTTTTTAGTTTTGTTCTATATATTTCATGGTGTATGTACCTACCTACCTACATTAAAATATATATATTATGAGTAAATAAATGATGATCAGTATACGTAATCTAGGAATGTCTTAACAATTTATTTTGTAATGATTTTTGTACTTAACGTAACTTTAATAATATTGTAAAAACGCCAATTCCAGGTTTCTACTTCAAACAATCTATAAAAAAACCGTTGAATAAAATATAAGAATATTTTAATAGTTTTAAGTACCTAAAAGATAAATATTTTGCAAATTCGTCTGTCTTGCTGTATAAACACGATAAACTCACTACTCTACGGATTTTCATGTACCTAGTCTTCACTAATAGACAGAGTGATTCTTGAGGAAAGTATAACATATCATAGTAGAGAAAAAGCAAGAATTTCTAATGTTTCTGACACCCTTACGAAGCTAAGGCAGGTCACTAATAAGTTATAAATAACATTTTTACACGTACATTTTTTCGTCAATTTAAACTACATCAGGCCGGAGCTTCCTAGCTGACTACCCTGAGAAGAAACATCGAAACAAACGTCTCATTATATACTAAAAAACAATTTTGTATCGTTCGTTGTGGCGACGCTTGGGGGAGGCCTATGTCCAACAGTGGACATATATCGGCTGAAATCATTATGATGATGAATGTTTCTATCTGTTCATTTATGAGCCCAATGATTTGTAAACCATTTCTTGCACATTCTTCTCCGTAGAGATCTAAGCTTTGGAATGTGCAATTAGCAAATTTTTTCTGACTAACATCTTGATATTTCAAAAGTGCCTTTATATGGTATATTTGAAATAAAATGCTTTGAATCTTGAATCATCCGATTAACTTATTATTAACCGCGCCTTAGCCATAAAATATAGCATCAGGAATAAAGCAGCTTTCTATCTGTGTAAAAAATTTAGCAATCGGACCAGTACTTTCAGAGATTATCCCTACTAACAAAAAACAAACTTTACCTCTTTATAATATTAAGTGTAGATTTCAACATAAAGTTACGTAACTATAAAAAAAATACCACAAAAGAGTTCACACAAGTGAAGATAGGACAGTTAGTAGCACCATAGAACATGCACGCCACGTCTCACGTGAACCAGAACATACTCGTATGTATGTCTAAAGATATGTATAGTGTCTGTCTATCACTGTATCGTAGGGAGCAATACCCTCCATCTCGACTTTTGTGACTTGCGCAGAATCATAAACAATTCAGTAGCTGTATTTCTTTCGTTTTCACATCGGAGGAAGTGATGAAAACAGATTAATTATGCTTTTAAAACATCGATGTTTTTATCTTACGGATTAGCAGACTGGATTAATTCGAACACGAAGCAGAAATCGTTTATTTTGTCTTCAAAACAAAGTGATTGAACTTATTTAGACAAAATATTCCATTATTTTAACTGGGATGGTAGAGGCATGATAGGCAGTTTTTTTTATTTCTGTTAGGCTCGCGCTTGACAATTATCTCATATGATGATAAGCGGATATGTGGTCAACGATTGAGCACACTTGTTTAGATGTCACTCTTGGCTTTTAAATATCCGTAGGTGATAGCTATCAGAAAACACAGACTCCGGCAGGGAATACCACTCCTTAGTTGTACGCTCAATGAGTATTTGTGGGTAGGGGTGATCCACCATGTACGGGTGGCACATCGCCACGCGCTGTAAGTCTGCTGGTCCGAAGATGGGACGGGCCTGTGCGGAATTTGTAAGTTACGTAATTCTGATCCACACTCCCCGAAATGCAGCAAATAGTTGCTTTTTGTAACAGTTGCATCCAGTAGCTGTGGAAGCTGACTCCAATGTAGTCGATAAAGAGGACGCAGATATTTGTGCTACATTTTATATAGTGACAATCATTTCATAGCATGATAGCAGAGCATCATCAGTCTCATGTTACCACAACTAGGATTCCTAGCTTTCCTAGCTAGATTTCCTAGCTTCCTCTATATGAGAGGTAATGGGCCACTCGGGCCCAGTGCGGGTTATTGGAAGCCCCATATCTTTGAGTTTTTGGTTTTAGACATGCCGGTTTCCTCACGATTTTTGTTGCGAGCTTTGGTGACGAAATAAATTACACAAAGTAGATGTCTGGCTAGGTTTGAACTAACATACTACTCGTGAGTAGGCGCCGTTACAATCGCCACTAATTCGCTGTTTATGTCTATTGTCTACTGATAGTAGTTTCCATGTCTGGGTCTCTTGTCTAAGTGAGTTAACACGTTCGGTCATTACATTAAAATCGTAAAACGTATTCTTGTTGTGCAGTTCATGTGTAGTTGTACTAGACCCTTATGTCTATTTCTATCGTCTAGCAGAATTGCTGTGTTCCGGTCTGAAGGTACAATTGTGAGCACATAGAACGTTTAAACTTTATTTCTGCTTGGCAGGCACACTGTAATGACACAGGGCACAACCTAGGCTATCTAGATGTAACCTGCCATGTAGAAAATTGCAGGCACATTAGAGCTTTCAGCTTCGTCTTTGCCCCTGTATTTGGTATTGCAGATATTCATAAATAAGCGTAGGTATTGGTGACCACTTAGGCCTAGCATCCACGGACGCTTAGCTTCATAGATCCGTATGCGTGATTATACGCTTGATGTACGCTGGTTCACAGTTTATATACAAAACTGAAACTCTGTCGACGAAGTGGCAAACTTATTTATTTATTTAATACTTCATGCACACAAAAGTTCAGAAGTAGACCTAATGCCTTAAGCATTTTCTTCTAGTCAACCTTTGGGTGATGCCGAGAACGCGGGCTTGCGGACAGTAAGCAATGGGTAGCTCGCTGTCCGGCCGTCCGGTAACTGTCCGGACCAAGCCCAAGTCGTCGACGGCGCGCGCTGTTCCCGCGCGCCTCAAGGAGCCCAGCCGGGTCGAAGCCTACTGAGGCCAAGGTTATCCGAAAGGGCGCTCGAGCCCCGGTATGAAGGCTTGAAGGAACGGGATGGGTTTTTTAGTCAGTAAGAGTCTGACACTATCTCCCGCTCCGCCCAAGAGCGGGGGTTGTCATAGGATGATTTTTCCCATCGGAAAAAAAAGGGTGATGCCGAGAAAAATAGTGGTAGGTTCAATAAAAGATAGAGGTACGGTGAATACAAGAATTGATATACTAATAAACCATAAATATAATACAATTATATAATACTAGCTTTTGCCCGCGCGGCTTCGCTCCCGCTCTTCCCTACTTCAGCCTACTATACCCTACTCTACCCTAGTATACCCTACTCTACCCTACCCTACTCTACTCTACTCTACCCTACTCTACCCTACTCTACCCTACTCTACCCTACCCTACTCTACTCTACCCTACTCTACCCTCCTCTACCTTACTCTACCCTACTCTACTCTACTCTACCCTACTCTACCCTACTCTACCCTACTCTACCCTACTCTACCCTACTCTACCCTACTCTACCCTACTCTACCCTACACTACCCTACACTACCCTAATTTTCATTTTTTTTTTCCATAAGAACCTTCTCCTCATAATAACGAACACAACAAAAAAAAAATTAGCGAAATCGGTCCAGGCGTTGTAGAGTTATGCGCTTACCAACACATTTTGCGATTCATTTTTATATTATAGATATATCTACTCAAATTAATAAATGCAATGTTGTAGTGTCATTGCAGTTTCATGTGTGCTGTAATGAGGAATAAAAAAGCTATGCGTTTGTGAAGCTACGCGTCCTTGGACCGTAGGCGTTAGTGGTACTTAGTAGCTGTGACTTTTCCCGCTCTGGGTGGAAAATGATAACTAAGTGATTGGCGCGTTCTGTTCCACCCGCGCCTCAAAGAGCGTCAGTTTGATAGGTCACGTTAGTGTCGATGTCTGCTAGAATTGCATGATATTTCGACTCACCGCGGCTCATAAACGCAAAGGGTAACTGAAGTACGAATAACACGGATGGGTTTTATTCAATAAAAATCTGACAATCTCTTGTTCCATCCTGCACCGTTACGAGTTATTCACACCAAAAAAATAAAAAGATGAGATTAAGATAAGTATAGTAGGAAATATAAGGATAAGTAGGTAAGATAAGTTTAAAATTTCTCACAATCAAACATTTTCGATGATTTGATCCCATCCCGAAAATTAAAACATATTTAAAGTTAAGTTATTATCAAATTAAAACCAGTTACGTCATTGATTCAAATAAAAAATGACAACACTTTGTCTGTTATCTTTGGCCAAACATGTTTAATTGCAAAACTAATTAAAATTATCTCTCCGTTGAGTTTCTAAAGTCGGAAACTTCATTGTAAACGGTGACAATATGATTATTATTGTGATTGCCTAATAGACAATCATATTTTTTATTTTTTACACCACCTGCTCGATAATTTCGTTTTATACGTCATACAAACCTCACTTAAAGCAAGTCATTCTATCCCTATGGAGATGATGCAGTATGGCCGATCTCTAGGGAATAATGAGATTTGAATTTGGAACATCAAAAATCGTCAACATTGTGAATTAAAATTTACGTGCATCGAACAAGTTGACTCGAAATTTAAACTGGCCACTAACAAAAAAAAAAAGAAAATAGAACAAAACGTGCGTACTGACGACACGGGAGCATTATAGAAAATTGAAACTATAGAATCTTGGAGTAGTGAATTTTGTTTGTTTGATGAACTTGTAAATATAATACTTAATATTTCTCTAATATATGATTTGGTCGACCAAATTGTCTTTTAATTATCTCAGAGATGGTGTAAAAAGTAGAGTATGCAACACGGGGATAAAGTTGTCTTTGTCTTGGGCGGCTTGAATTCCTCAGTTCACTCAGGTTTCTTTATTAACTCCCTCGTAATGCTCGGGAGTTAATTTTACGAATCCCTCACTATCGTTCGGAATTAAAATCAGCAACCTTCGTTTCGTTCGGAATTCAACATGCCGCCCGCGACTTAAAGACACTGCTTTATCGGGGTAGTCACATAAACTACTATTATACTTTTTGTTATTTATAGTAATCACAGTAACATTATGATGTTGCGTGGGTTCGAAACCGGGCAAGTACTAATGTGAATTATTCAATTAATTTATTGTTTTTGTTTAATTTATTTATTTATTTATTATTATTATTTGTACTTTCCTAAGTCCACGACATTATTGATACCCCATGCCTCAGAAAGCACATAAAGTTACGGGTGTCATTCGTACATCTTTGACAGTCGTTATCTCAGATATAGTAAGACGCCAGAAAGTCTGACCATTAGTCTATTCAAGGGGTATCGTGTTGCTCAGTAACTGGGTTATGGAGGTCCGATAGACAGTTGCTTCATGTAAAACACAGGTATTCAGCCGCAACCGGTTAGACTCGGAGCCGATCCCAAGCTAGTTGGTAAAAAGATAGGGGGATAATTTAATTACTATGTCATACCACAAAATAGATAGGTACAGAAGACAATCTTATGTATTTACTTCACTTTTTACACCTACGCTTGGTGGACGCACACTAATGAGCGTTTGAGCCCGAACTGTTCGACGAGCGGGCCGAGACACTCCGAGATATCGTGTCCGTGAGCGATGTCTATGTGTGCGTTGCTCGAGTGCGCTTTGTATGTAGATTGATTTCTGTACCTGTCTATTTTGTGGTCATACTCAATTCGCGTTAGCATTGGACAGAAGTTAAAAAAGGTAGTTTAAGGGTACACTTTGTAATAAAATTACAATATATGTATATTGTGCTTTAATACAGTTAATTCATTAAACCCCAAGCGGACGCCGGCGTTCGCTCTCTCATTGTTTTTCTATTGTGTCTTTAATTACACTATTCGAAAGATTAAGATTGATGCTGAATTTATTACAACCAATTTATATACCAACTGTTATACTTAAATTAATTTGTTTGAACTATGTATCTTCTGTACATTTATATTCAGTTCTTACTTATACTACTTGTGTCCATGATAAAAACCTAAAAGAAGCAGGGGTTATAATAATAATAATAATATAATAATAATATTCCACAACTATCACACAGCGCCGTCTAGTCCCAAGCTAAGCAGAGCTTGTGTTATGGGTACTAGACAACTGATAAACATACTTATATATTTCTAAATACATACATAATATAGATAAATTACACCCAGACACAGAACAAATGATCGTGCTCATCACACAAACATTTGTCCTGGGTGGGAATCGAACCCACGACCTCCGGCACAGCAGTCAGGGTCACTAACCACTACACCAACAGGCCTGTCCAGGTTGTCAGTACCTGGAACGTATTTTTTTTATACTACATAATATTAGTTACTTCTATTTGTATGAATGTTAAATAATTATTTTGTTGTCTTGTGTACAATTATATGTTTTGTAAGGAGGAAACTTGTTATTACGTAATTTAAAAAAAATTTAAAATTGTTTGAAATTTTGAAATTAAAAAAAAAATCCATGTAGGTAATGTTAAAATTTTATATTGAAACCATCAATAAATTTATTTCTTCATTATTAAATGCAAACAATTTTAATTGTTTTTATTTATCTCGAAAAATAAATGTAGTGCACACCTGCTTCTACGAACCTCTTTTGTCTAATGCAGAAGTGAATGGAGTATGGCTAATTGAATACTCGTGTCCATGAGCTACTACCTACTTTTAAGACAACCGATTTTTATTTATTAGATTTTATTTACTAGCTACTCGAAATTTTTACAATTCAAAGGGAATCTATAGCTATGTGTTTATGCACAATTTATATGCAGGCAGCTTTGCCAGGGATGAAAATTTTCCGTTCAATCCTCTTCCAGGTATGAACATGAAAACCGGCTCCATGCTACGTACGTAATATAGGCTTGACCTAGTTCCTTTGTTTTAACATTGGTTCCTAGAACCTGATTGATTGATTTGAGAGCGGAATATTTACTGTGTATTGGTTGGGGGAGGTTTTCAGCTGGGGTTGCCTTGCGAAGTCTGAAACTCTGTTAGCTAACACTTAGGGTACTATTCCGTTTGAGGTTGTATTAATTAATTTTATAGACCTGTGCTAGTTTAAAAACAGATTTTTCAGTTTTAGACTAAGACGTACATGATTTAAAAATAGATCGCGATTCAATGCGATGTTTGACGAAGACGCAACGCGAAAAGAGAGAGCTAACGCCTGAAAACTTTTTTAGCATTCAATATTTCACAAAACTGGTTCCAGGAAGTACGTGTTTTTTTAAATCACATAAAAATTTTTGAAAAAAATTGTCGACATTCAGATTCTCGATTATATGTGCAAGGCTCCGATGGATGACCTTTTTTGTAATTTTAATATATGAGTACATTATGGAGGGTCAAAGTTCACGTAAAACAGCGGATTTTCAGAGGTCTTACTGGATTGGTTTTGCACAAATTTATATTTTGATTTCCATAGTAGCCTAGATATTATCCACAATATATCTGTATATCCAAAATATCTGGAGAAATACGTATAATAACATCATAACCACGTAAGAGCGGTTGTATGAAAATGTACCTCGAGTTTAAACAAAAGCCATCCATCTTAAGGTTGTCTGGTAGAAATCGCTTTAAGCGACACGACCGCCTGATTGTGCCCATAGATTTAAGTTGATGTTTTTGTCATTTTACTTTTGTTGTACACTAAAGTTTATTCTATTCTATTCTAAAAGCTGCAGATAAATCTAGTTGATAAACTAATCGCTCCAACGTCACTGAAAAATATGATGTACCTAGCCTATTCCGAGCCTCAGAATTCCAGTCCATTTTACTCCGTTCCATAGATAGATAGATAGATAAATTCTTTATTGTACACCAAAAATAA
The DNA here is from genome assembly GCA_910589285.2 of Mythimna ferrago. Taxonomy (NCBI): domain Eukaryota; kingdom Metazoa; phylum Arthropoda; class Insecta; order Lepidoptera; family Noctuidae; genus Mythimna; species Mythimna ferrago. The sequence continues at coordinate 13,908,603 of OU342690.1, read as the reverse complement.
AGCAGTTACATAAGAAACTTAAAATTAATAGGGTGCCACAATGGGTGGTCTTATCGCTAAAAGCGATTTTTTAAAGACAACCTTTGGATGGATTTGACAGAGAAGGAGAAAAAGATACGCAGGTAGTTCGTGGTGTACTATTTACATATATACAATACATAAACCAGCAAAATTACATATAATATAATTAAGAACACATAGATTACATATTATTATTAAGAATATAATGAATAAATAAATAATAAATATATTACAAACAATATAATATATATATATAAATATAATTATAAAAGCAGAGAAATACTGTACTTAATGACAATTTAACATCAGTTCCATTTTACATTTATAAACATCTATCTCGGGCACTGGAGAGTGTTGCTTTAAAGAATATTATTAATTAGGAAGCTAATTAAAAAGTGCATGCTTTTGCATTTTTTATTCATGAATAGTTAATTTTAAATATAATATAATATATGTAATATATACTATAGAGGTAAAGTTTGTTTTTTGTTTTTTTGTTTGTAGGAGGTAATCTCTGGAAGTACTGATCCGATTGCTAAAATTCTTTCACCAATAGAAAGCTGCTTTATTCCTGAGTAACATAGGCTATATTTTATGTACGTACGCGGGCGAAGCTGCTTGCAAAAACTAGTTTTATATATTTGAGTGCTTAAGTTTTAGTCAAAGTTACTTATTTGAATGAATTTTAATTAATTCCAATCTTTTGTGATGTGGAAATCATTCAATGTCTTCTCCCGCTCTAGGGCGGTGTGAAAGGCGGTTCAGACTTTTACTGACTAAAACCACACCCATGTTCCTTCAGTTCCCTTTTGCGTTCTGGGGTTTGTGAATTTAGTTGGGAACAATTTTTTGTGTACTGTTTTTTTTTAATGGAAATGGTGTTTCATATACAAGACTCCCAGACCCGGTACATCTACCTATAGTTCATGAAAAATATTTGTTCCGCGCGGAATCGAGCTCGCGATACTCAGCACAGCAGCTTTACATAGATGATTATCAACATGCTGAAACCCCTTATTACCTTTTTTTATGGTGGCAAAAAATCATCCAATGACAACCCCCGCTCTTGGGCGGAGCGGGAGATAGTGTCAGACTCTTACTGACTAAAAGACCCATCCCGTTCCTTCTAGCCTTCATACCGGGGCTCGAGCTCCCTTTCGGATAGCCCTGGCCCCAGTAGGCTTCGACCCGGCTGGGTCCCTGCTGTTGCTGACAACTCCTTGAGGCCCCTTAGTACCTTGAAAAGCAAGTGAAACCAATAGTTCTAACTAAAATTACTAGATATTTAATTCTTACGGGTAGTTAATCCGATTATAATTTAGGTGTCTTCAAGACAATAAATAGGCTCTTAATAAACCAACAACAGTTGAAGCAATGCTTACCATCAGATGGGATCGCGGTCAAGCACTAGTTTATATAATTTTAAAAAATGTTTGAAGCTTGAAAGCTGACTACCGGGCTTGCCAAAGGGTATCGTGTTTCCCAATTATTGGATGAGGAGTTCGGAGAGATATTCAATTGCATTTCGCTAGACTGGAAGCCAAAGCCAACTGCAGATAGATTTTTTTACAATAGTGGATTAAATTACGTTCCTACTAAGGTTTACGAAATAATAGTGATTTTTTTGCTATGTTGCGATTAAATTAATTTCCTTAAAACAAACCAGGCAATAGTTATACAAACTGAACACATAATACGTACAAAAGCGTTTAAAAATTCGATTTTTTAAAATCTAAAATATCGCACATATTGTTGTCATAAATTTTATATCGTTGGTAGCATTGCTGACACGTTGAATTATGGCATAGTGATTAATTTACCAAGGCAAACCCCAGCCCTCTGGTCACGAGAAGAGTCGACCAGCTGTTACTGGGTGCAGCAAGATATTGTCAGACTTTTACTGACTTTCGTGACGTTGTGACGTTCCAGGGTAACGGTAACTCTTTAAAAAAATCCCACATCTCGAACCCCCTTTGCCCTAATATTTCAACCCCAAACAGCTCAAACATAACTTCTGATAGTAGTGTAGTATCGTGTTTCTAGTTTCCTATAATGTAAATGGTATAGTATAAGTTAGTATCTAAAAGAAATCTTAATACTCGTTCGTAGCCGCCCGCGTAGCCTTTCAAGTGCCGCCTACGACGTGCTACGAAGGCTACGCGTGCTACGAGCTTGGGGTCTACGCCGCTACGAATATTATGATTACTAAAATATTTAACATAAAGGTTACTAATTAATTCTTCAGTCTTCAATAATAATAACAGTTACCTTCAGTTCAATAACTGAATGATTAACTACTTCGGCAAAGGTATTGTAACAAATTAATGAGTCTAATAATATCTACGGTCGTTCACGATAAATACAACTACCTCCGTAGTTACAAAAGTTATGTAAGAAAAAAGTAAAAAGGTTGTTATATCACAAATCTAACCTACTGACCTGAAAGGCGTGCTTTAGCCCCAAGTTATAACTGTTCTTCGTTTTGATAACCGTATATCTCCTATGTCAGAAATTCACGTGTTTTGAGCAAGACGATTTATTTTTCTGCACGTTTTCATTTAACTTTATTTCCAGAGGGAAATCGTTTTCATCGTCCTTTTGAATTAATTATTAATCCTCTATCCACATAATGTTTTCAGAATGTTGTTTCTGGCATTTTTTCCCCTGGGTTCATATCCAACTCAGATCCGGTCTCGGGTCCGATTTATTAATGTATAACTGTCCCGTTGCTAAAAAAGTTGCCTGTTATTTTGGGCTTCTATGACTTACCAAACGATACAGGTTAATTTTTCGACTGGTTAGTTGGTCTAGTGGTTAGAAGCCTTGACTGCTAGGACCGGAGGTCGTCGGTTCAATTCCCACCCAAGACAAATGTTTGTGTAATAAGCACGATCATTTGATCTAGGTGTGATTTATTTATATCTTGTTTCTGCCAGCAGCTTTGCCTGCTCACGCATTACTAGAAAGAAGAAAGAAAGAAAAAAAACATGTTTATTCTGCCTGAATAGACGCACAATTCGTTACAAAAATACAAAGAAAAAAAATTCAACAACAGTAGGTACTACTACTACTACGTACTACTACTACGTACTACTACTACGTACTACTACTACGTACTACTACTACGTACTACTACTACGTACTACTACTACGTACTACTAAGACGTACTACTACTACGTACTACTACTACGTACTACTACTACGTACTACTACTACGTACTACTACTACGTACTACTACTACGTACTACTACTACGTACTACTACTACGTACTACTACTACGTACTACTACTACGTACTACTAAGACGTACTACTACTACGTACTACTACTACGTACTACTACTACGTACTACTACTACGTACTACTACTACGTACTACTACTACGTACTACTACTACGTACTACTAAGACGTACTACTACTACGTACTACTACTACGTACTACTACTACGTACTACTACTACGTACTACTACTACGTACTACTACTACTACGTACTACTACTACTACTACTTTCACAAGTAGGTTTCTTTACACAAATGGACCTCCGTCTCATCCCTTTAGGGCATGAATTTTTGGGAAATCCTCCCTTAATACTCACGTACGTCATATGAGGAAAGCATGAACAAATATTAACAATTGCAGCGTGGAGCAAGGTTTAAAAAAAAACTAAATTCACTAAAATCTTACATAAAAGCCAAATTATTTTTTGGGCGATTGCAGTAAATGGTTTCAATTTTTTTACTCTGAAATCAGGGATGACGATAATTTACGAGTTATGTTTTGTTGATAACGGTGAAATAAATGACAAAATACGACCGGCGACCGTATCTACCGACTGTTATCGCAACAAGGTTTTAATAGCTAGCTTTCAAAATTACTCAATATGTCAATAGCGAACGTTTAAAAGTGTCATGCTATGTTTTAAGTGATCAGGCACGCTAGGACATATCTGCTAGGGCTGCGGGATAAAAAGAGTTACCGCGGCCCTAGATCGCAAAGGGCAACCGAAGGAACACAGGTGAGTTTTAGTCAATAAAAGTCTGATACTCACTCTCGTTCCAGTTTCCTTTAGTACAGGTACCGGCACGAATCTTGAGCGCTCGGCGTCAGAGTGATCGCTTTGGGCATTCCATACATTGGCAAGCCATTCGTCGTCGTTGTTAGATACATGCAGCAAGCTCAGGGAACGAATCACGAGTGACGTCTATGACGCGATGTCGCGCCGAGACCGAATATTTGACTTCTGCGCAACTTGAAGCCCGCGCTCAAGATCCGTGCCGGTATCTATAATAATCAAACGCTTGGATGGAAAGAGAAGGATTCTCTTTCCATCCAGAGCGGGAGGAGTTAATAGAAAATTTTCCACGTGAAAAAGAATGGTTGCGGGTTTAAGTTACCATCAGGTGAGATAGTGGTCAAACGCGAGCCTATCAAAAATAATAATAAAAAAAAGTTTCCATGGTTCTGGACGCAAAGGGCAATTTAAGTCAATGTAAGCCCCATATTTGCGAAATAAAATGTTATCTTATCTTATCTTAAGTGACACAAGTGGGTTTTAGTTAGTGAAAATCGAACACTCTTTCTCTTATCTCCCAAGGCTGGAGGAGTTATTTAATGATTTTCCACGAGAAAAAAGGGTTTCAGGAATTAGTTCCCGCACCCCTGGAAGAAGAATCGCCAAACTTAAGTAGCAATGGGCAGGGCACATTGCTCGCAGATCAGATGGTCGATAGGGACGGAAGGTTCTGGAGAGGCGACCGCGTACAGGAAGACGCAGCGATGGAAGGCCGCAAGGTGGACCAGGTGTGCTATTCTCTAATAAAACAGCCTTGAGCGCAGCGCTGGCCGCAGTGACAAAATCCAAAAAAGTACATTGGATTAACAACCCAATGTACCTTTACATTGGATTGTTAGTTCAATGTACTGCGCTCTGAACTCGTCGCTGCGGTCCAGGCGGTTTTCTTAGAAAATAGCACCCCTGGTCAAGGTCGCGGGAATCCGATGCATGCGAGACACACAGTACCGGTCCTTGTGGCGACGCTTGAGGGAGACTTAGGTCCAATAGTGGACATTTTTCGGCTGAATTAATGATGATGAGCTCTGGAATGCAAAGGTCAACTTAGGTGGGTTTAATTTCGTAAAAATCGAACACTTCTCTTTCTACAGAAGGAATAATTTGATGTTTTTCCACGTGAGTATAAGGGTTGCAGGTTTGAGTTTTCGCGGCCCTAGAACACCATAGGCAACTGAAGGACACATGTGAGTTTTATTCTGTAATAGTCTGACACTCCCTTCCGCATCATTCAGAGTGGCTGGAGCTATTTAATGAATTCCCAGTTAACAAAAAAGCTACAAGTTCGTTTATAAAATTTTCCTTAACCTTCAATTTTAATGCTTGTTTCCATTAAGTGGTGGCATGTTACATACATTTACTACATATTTTTTCAAAAGCTACACGTTAGTAGTAGCTATAGTAATTTCAAAGTAAAAGAAACCGTAAATCTATGATAATAAAGGTCAGTCATGTAAATCAGAAGGTTCAAATAAAAGTGAAGGGACCTATATGGTTATTGGTTCGTGCTAGGAGTAATTTAAGTGTAATTTGCCTACAACTTTTTATGAATCCGTTAGGGCTTATGCCTGCCATGGCTGCGGGATTGTTGCGACCTGTTGTGTGAGTGGTGACCTGTAAGCACAGGTTTTTTTCCAAAAACCTATTTTTTAATATATACTTTCTTAGAATATAGTCTTTAAATCACATTGTTAACTGTCAAAAAGACCTATTGTGAAGAGTAAATAAATGAAATTGAATTGAAAAGAATCACTGCGGTCCTGAAACGCAACTGAAGGAACACAGGTATGCGTGAGGGAACGGACGTACTCAAGCCTCAGCCGCCGGGACCCTGATTCCGATTTCCAGCCACCGTAAGTGTGGTCTTACGGACGATGATAATGGGTAGGTCGCCGTCCGGACCGAGACGTCGACGGCGCAGTGTTCCCCGCGCGCCTCAAAGAGATGTCAGCAAATCCGTGGAGGCTCAGCAGGGCTGAAGCCTATTGGGGCCATGGGTTGACTTTTGAAAGGGAAACCCTTCCCTGGAATACAAGGCAACAGCAGTGGGTTTTCCTCCACTCCGCCCAAGGGCGGGAGATGTCATTAGACGATTTCTCATCTAAAAAAAAATTACGGACCTCTAAAAATAAAATAAAATAATTATAACAATACTTAGAAATATAATGTACATCTGTTTAGGTCTTTTATCTAAAAAAATGTCTAGAAATAGTATCTAAAAATGTTTACAGTTAGGTATTTACCTAAACCGACGTTAGGTAACTAACTAAATTTAAATAATCTTTGTATGTCTTTTATACGATTTATTTTAAATAAAAATACAAGTATCAAGATTGTTTACGTTTAGTTAACTACCTAAACTCATTGAGTATAGGTGTACAAACCTTCACCTTTATTATATTAGCTAGTACGATGTGATCAAGTTTTGTTGCCGCTATTTTCACTCACGGAGATAAATGACCCTAATCTCTTAAAAGCTTCAGGAGAGTGCCTGATTGATCTGCATCTTCTAGTAAACGAGATGTTATATATATATATATAGAGTTATATATTTATTGGATCTATGGAGGTAACTTACTTTATCTCGTATGGTACAGCTATTATTATTCTTTTACCTCGCGTAGGTACTCTGAAAGAATGAAGATAGAATATTTATAATATAATGTGCTACCTTATATGCAAAATATTTGAAAGTTTTTCCAGAAAAAAACGTAGCTCTATATTAGGCATTATTATTAATGTGTTATGTGTGTGTTGACAAACATATAAATTCACATATATACAAGACACCCAAAACAATAAGTATTTGATTCGGGAATAGGGGGTTGTTCAGTTTCGTCTACTGAGCAAGCCCTTAAAGTTTGTGGAAGGCTGTCCCTTACACCTTGTATAATAAAACTAATGTTGTATTAAGGACAATCGTATAAAATTTTATACTTCTAGGCACAGTAGTTTAGGTTGAGCGACATCCGTCAATTGATGAATGAATTTAAGATTGTTATGAAGCAGATAACACACGCGGCTTGCCAGAGGCGTAGCGTGGATTAATTTATAATTGGGCGAAGGCACATCAGTGAGGCCTTTTTCTTTCATAACTTTGAAAATGAGACAGTGACTGTTACATCAGGCGAAATAGTGGTCAAACGCGAGCCTTTGAATTATAAAAAAAAACCTCGTTCTTAATTCATTAAACCCCAAGCGAACGGTGTTCGCTCTCTCATTGTCTTTCTATTGTGCCTCTAATTGGGGTATAGTGCGATACCAGGTTTAAACATCTTGTAATACGTCTCGCTTACAGTGCGGCTAAGAACAGTATAGACTTCCTCGACGTGCGAAAGGCATAACTTCAATTTATTTTGGTGTAGGAAAGAGATATATTTTACATGAAGCCAAAAATAGATTAAGGTTTCTTAAAAGTTACAGGGTCTATATACCTTTTGCCGCCACAATTGAAGTTTTATTACTAGGTGTAAAGACCTTGTACCGCAGGAATGGAAAGTATAGAAAAATTACTGCTGCTGCGAACGTGTTAAAGAGCTTGTGCGAGGCCCCTTTGGGTGTGAGGACATGGACCCACTTCGCCCACCGCCTACTTACGGTACTGCTGCTTGCTAAGTCTCGTCTTCTACGTCAGTTCTCATGGCCTCTATGATTGACAGCAATTACTGGCCACATTCTAGATTATTATCTTAACAGTGGTTAATGGACTTATTTATTTGGTCATTACGATTGATGAGCCTGTTGGTCATCGTTGATGCTATGTCGTTGTTCATGAAGAACAGCGTAAGCGACAATTGGTGGTTTTTTTTGCAGGAATGGTTGGTCTTTTTCACAGTTAAAAAGGCTTTGTAAAAATATGTTAATGACAAATATTCTATTAAATCAGTAGCTAATTACATGGTATACCTATGTGTAAGTTAAAAAAAATGTTATTGTAAATACTATATAACATTATGGAAGAGAAAACCAGCGGCCCTGGACCGCAAAGGGACTGAAAGAACACAGGTGGGTTTCAGTCAGTAAAAGTCTACCACTCCTCTCGCTCCACCCAGAGCGCGAGAATATATTTGGAAAAAATCCACATGTCCATTTTTTTAATTTTCCTAAACCTTTATTTTGATTCTTGTCTTGTCAATACATGTAGCTGACAGTTCCTCGCTCTACTCGGGCGGGAGCAGTTACTTGATGAAGGACGTCAAATAAAAAATATCAATAAGTACCAGCCCCCCTACCCAAGTTACAATCGTATCGTGTCGAATTCCGTTCTCCAATCGGTAACGCTTCGGTGTCAGCAATTGTAGAAAACGATAAGTGGGTAGCCATGTTGACGCGCCTGAGTCGGCCGCTCGTTCTACAATGTAGCGTTTGTTTATCAAAGGATGTAGCGTTAAACGTTGTAGAAATTTATTCTATCATTTTGAACGATGTGAACTTGGCTATGAATTTTCTATTCGTTTGTTCCGACCACGTGAATTAACGTTGAGATGATGTCATTTCCATACATTTGATTACTTTTCGATAGCGTTAACGATTGCAGATTATCAACTTGGCTAGGGGTGCAGGTGGTCAGTAGATGGCAGACTCTATTTTTTGTTTTGGAAACATCTTCACTGCTATTTTTCTAAAACATTATTTCCCTACTCCAGAAAGTAAACAAAAACATAACGGCTCGTTCACGACCTTGCCGCTTGGAGCGGTAGCTAAGCGAGCGGTAAGATCAAAAGTATGAAAATGTTTGAATCATGTCACGAGACGCTGCTCATACTGACCTTCGTTTTCGTAAGGTCAGCATAAAACGTCAATTGAAAATCGCATTCCAGTTACACATGCAGTATTTCAGAATAAGTTCGCATCCGTGCCAAAGTCATCAGCACACGACAATTTAACCAGCCGATTGGATTTTCATTGTTTTTCAAGTACCTCGGTTCGTTAAATGAGTGTTAACTTCTAATTCTGTAGCTATGACTGTGAAGCTGGAAATATTTGAATAGCTCTATTCTGTGTAGGTAGTATTTGTATATTCTCGCTACATTTCATGATTTTGGCAGGCCTGTTGGTCTAGTGGTTAGTGACCCTGACTGCTATGCCGGAGGTTGTGGGTTCAATTCCCACCCAGGACAAATGTTTGTGTGATGAGCACGATCATTTGTTCTGTGTCTGGGTGTAATTTATCTATAATATGTATGTATTTAGAAATATATAAGTATGTTTATCAGTTGTCTAGTACTTATAACACAAGCTCTGCTTAGCTTGAGACTAGACGGCGTTGTGTGATAGTTGTGGAATATTATATTATATTATTATTTTCATTCATAAACTTTTCTTAATAAGGAATTATCATTATTATATCTAGCCTATGCTGTCCCACTATTGGGCAAAAGTTTCCCTCCACTTGCAGTGTTCCCGGCACTGAACTGCTTCTCGCCAATGATATAACGCCATTATTACCTACCATATTTTTTTTGTTAATGTTTTTAGCTTGGATACTAAGTCTTTTAAACCATGTCTTCGTATAAATAGTTCATTTGTTTACCTGGATGTACACATTATAATGTTTTTGTAGTATTTGGCGGCAAATATATCAAGTCTACCTTTTTTTTTTTTCCGATGGGAAAAATCATCCTATGACAACCCCTGCTCTTGGGCGGAGCGGGAGATAGTGTCAGACTCTTACTGACTAAAAAACCCATACCGTTCCTTCAAGCCTTCATACCGGGGCTCGAGCGCCCTTTCGGATAACCCTGGCCCCAGTAGGCTTCGACCCGGCTGGGCCCCTGCTGTTGCTGACAACTCCTTGAGGCGCGCGGGAACAGCGCGCGCCGTCGACGACTTGGGCTTGGTCCGGACAGTTACCGGACGGTCGGACAGCGAGCTACCCGTTGCTTACTGTCCGCAAGCCCGCTACCTTGTCGGAAAAGTTAGCTGAGGTAACCAAAACTATCTTATAATAAAATTCTCAGCTCCATTTTACTGAGATTGCGCCACATATTGTCCAGTTGCGCAGACACTTGTGATTCAAAATACACCAATTTTACTTTTTTTTTAGTGTGGGAAAATCATCAATGATAACCCTAGCTCTTGGGCGGAGCGGGAGATAGTGTCAGACTCTTACTGACTAAAAACCCACCCCGTTCCTTCTAGCCTTCATACCGAGGCTCGAGCTATCTTTCGAAACTAACCCTGACCCCGGTAACCAATTTTACATCACAATATCCATTAAGAACCAATTTGCAAATAATTAAAACACCCACTGAACTTTACACGAAGAAAACCCTCCTGAAAATTCTTAATCATTAGTATTCACAAAATTCACAGACTGGTTCTGAATACTTTTCTATTCAACAGTTATTTAAACATAATGTCATGCACCCCACAAAATTCCTTTACCTTTTCCAATATCAAGTAAACACTTAATCAAATTAATGAAAAAACGCTATTACCCTATGTCAACAAACCCCACGCATATCTAGCATACTCAAGCCAAAAAAACAGCAAAGAAAAACCGTCACTATTAAGCGCGGTATTAAGGTGAATTTCGCATAGATTAGGACGAAAATAGTAAGTTTCTCCAAAATAGTTAATTGGATGATGTCGGCACGTCTACTTGGCTATTTTTGGAGTCGGCTCATAAATTATGTATTGCCACGATATGGCGTGCCCGCTGACGTAGTACGTACCTATGGAACGCGTAAAAGTTAAAAGTATAAGGAATTCCATTGAGCTCTACAGTGTAGGTACATGTTACAGTTAAAAATAATAAAAAACGTAAAACGTATACAGTATTTTCGCGGTGTTGTTGGAGAGTTGCGAGTAAGCGATGACATACCTACATATGTTTCTCAAACGTGGGCGTCATCAGAAGGCTTAGGGTGCATTCATATAAGTAAAAAAACGCGTGACTACTGCGCTACACCCGCGTTGCAGTCGCGCGGTACGCTACTTTGTTATTTACAAAGAATAACAAACCAGCGCGGCGCGTTGCCACCGCGTGACGGCAGCGCGGCTCCGTACATATTTTGCGGCTAATTTGAAGCAGGATAGATGCCGGCTAGGTCCACGGTGATTTTCTGAAAAGAAAACTCGTGGTCTTAGAGCGCAAAGAACAACTGAACGACAGTGTGGTTTTACTAAGTAAAAGTTTGACACTCTCTCTCGCTCCACCCAGAGCAAGAAAAGTCATTTCAAATTTTCTACCCAAAACAAAGTGTCCTTACATTTTCACAAGAGTCAATTGCCATTTGTTTTACGATACCAAATTTCGAATTCCGATTGCAGTGCGAGAATCAATTAACACAGTTTGAAATTCAGAATCAATTGACTATGATAAACACGCAAATCACATTAAAATGTCACTGTTAAGGCGGCATAATTAGGTAACAGTTTGCAATTAATATTCTAAGTAGACTGATATACGATGTTTAGTTTGAAATGCTTCCTTTAAGGGCCTGTGCACACCACGTTTTTTAAACGCGCTGTTGACGCACGTTTAAAAACGTGATGTCATTAGATGATTTCCCACCTAAAAAAAACGATTCGTCGGTACGGTAGACCTTGTAGAAGCCTACCAAAGCTGCGTCTTCTAGTACCCGGCCGCCACTTCAGAACCTTACAGTTGCCAAGACGGATCTTGAGCGCTCGGCGTCAGAGTTGGGATTGCTTTGCGCATTCCGTACATTGGCGAGCCAATCGTCTTCGTTGTTAGATACATGCAGCAACGCAGGGAACGAATTGGGAGTGACGTCTGTGACGTGATGGCGCGGCGAGCCAATCACTGACACTCCCCGTCCCCGCGTCTCACTTCGCACCACTAAAGAGACCGAATATTTGACTTCTGCGTAACCGCTCAAGATCCGTGATGGCAACTGTACATTTCAGTTAACCAGTTTATTTTCTTTTCACACAATTAAGCTTTAAATGAAGCCGTGGCCGTGACCGCATTAACCTGGCGTCGTGGAATTCTTAAGGCTGCCTCCTTTAATCCACTCTCCCGGTACGATTAATCTTAATTATGACCTTGTTACCCACTTAGACGAGTTTATACAGTGTTATGAAGCGTTATTTTAGCGAATCTTTTAAATGTTTTGTTTTGTATTGAGTATTCAAGATTGAATTTTGATCCCTGACTGATCAAGCACGAATCTTGACTTTTTTTTATTATGTACTAGCTTTTACCCGCAGCTTCGCCCGCGTACATAAAATATAGCCTATGTCACTCAGGAATAAAGCAGCTTTCTATCGGTGAAAAAATGTTAGCAATCAGACCAGTAGGTACTTCGAGAGAGACTTCTCTCCTCTCACAAACAAAAAAACAAACTTTATTATTTATTTATTTATTATATACTTTATTGTACATACAAAACATAACAAAGAAATACTTATATCTAAAACACGTACAATGGGCGGCCTTATCGCATTCCGCGATCTCTTCCAGGCAACCTAGAATAGACAGTAATTGTCAGAACATGATATGGGGCTGTCATAAGTTCAACAATAAGTATTATTTTAAAATTAATCTACCTCTCTTTAATTACTTTACCTCTTTATTATATTAGTGTAGAAATCCACCCTTATGGTATACCTACCATTTGTAGGTTTAAGTGTAGATTAGGAACTTTTGAAAAGTCCCTAATTCAAATATCAGTCCCTTCGGAGCTGATACAGTAAAACGTTACAACGCAAACTTAATTAAGACATGAGCAGCCTCAAAGTTAGGTGTCGACAGAATATGATGAAACATTCTAACATCGTACATGTATATTTATCTCAAGCTCCTTAAACAATTCCTCTTCTGCAAACTGAAATCTGACACATTCCGTCAATAGATTTATAACATCTACCTATATGCTACACGATTTGTATTTTTGCATTTTTGTTTGTCTAACTAATATTATAAAGATGAAAGATTTGATTTTTTATTTGTATGTGACGATTTAAATCAAAAACTATTGGACCGATTTTAAAAATTCTTTTACCATTACAAAGCTACATCTTCACTAAGTAATCTAAGTATATGTTTACTACTTTTTCACGAGCGAAGCCGCTGGCTACAGCTAGTAATGAATAAACTTGAAAAGTGGTACACTACTTTATCACTGACTGACATAGGCTACATTATTATCTACATTCACACGGGTGAAGTCATTGGAAGAAACTAGTCTATACTATTTTTTTGTTTTTTTTTGTTTGTAGGAGGTAATCTCTGAAAGTACGGGTCCGATTGCTAAAATTTTTTCACCGACAGATAGCTGCTTTATTCCTGAATGACATAGGCTATATTTTATCATCGCCGCGGGGGCGAAGCCGCGGGCAAAAGCTAGTAACTAATAAATTAATCTAGTTTTAGTTGCAAAATAATGGTATTGATGTGTTTACCCAACTACCAAGAATGGTTATTTTACTAAACTGTTCTGTACACACGGTGACTTTGATAGCGTAGCAGGGCACACTAACATGATAAATGTGTGCGTAAACGCTAGCGCGTGAAACACAACAGGTATTATCGTTGTGTGATACAAAGTAACTCGTTTCTACACTCACACTCTTGAAAAAAAAAATAGTAGCCGTCTAAGTTACACGACTATGAAAATACAGCAAAAATTGGCTACTGTTATTAATGGCGCTGTGGCGCAATGCGTATGATACTTAACTGACGAGTAAGAGGTCCCAAGTTCGATTCCAATCGTCTGATGTAACAAAAAGTTTGCTTGTTTTTATTTTCTTTTTGATTTACCCCTGTTTTTTTTTTAATAGTAATGTTATAGTTACTCTCATAATAATTAAAATATTTTGAAAATATTGTGACAAAGAAAACTGCGATAACGATCCAACTATGTTTATTACAACTTATTAATTACATACATTAAACGGAATGGTCACAATTAACGAATCTGTTCATGATTATCTTTAATACAATATATAAAGTGAAAATATTCTAAGTCAGACAAGGATGGACGTCACTTTTTTAAGTTTTTTATTAGTGACATAAATCAACATGTTATCAAGAATGAATTATGATAGATATCGCAACTCTTGATCTCAATAACAATAACATCATGTCACATAATAACAACAACAGTATAATTACCTACAGCTTACTTCTTAGTCTTTTTTTTTTACTTATAACATATCAATCAACATGTTTTAAAAAATGAACTATGATAGGTATCGTAACTCTTGATTTCAATAACAATAACATGATAAAAACAACAACAACAAAAACAGCATACAGTAATACAGCTTTTTAAAAATATTTATAATTGGATTCAATTTAAATCAAAATTAATATCTAATTGGTGCACCTTCATTGTCGATTACTTCTTGTAACCTCGTTCTCATGCTAGCCACCAAATTTTCACACAGGTCAGTGCCGCGAAACGATTCCCACATGGATGACACTAAATTATCTAAATTACGTTTAGATCTCACATCAGATGAATCCCAGTTGAGCACCATGTGACCCCATAGATTTTCTATGGGGTTCAAATCGGGACTTTTAGAGGGCCATTCAATAACAGTCAAGTTTTCTTGGACACTTAACCAGTCTTGCACCATTCGTGCGCGGTGCACCGAGCAGTTATCGTGCACGAAGTAAATATGCTCGTCCGGGTATGCCACGCGCACGGTAGGCAACATAACATTTTGCAAGATGTCCAAGTAACCTTGACTGGTATTGCGACCCCCTACCTCCACTAACTCACCGGGACCCATCGATGACATCCAGCCCCAATAACCTAACGTAATGCGACCACTAGACCTGCATGAGAGAATATTTTTCTGATGGTAACGTTCTCCATCTTTTCTCCATAATATTTTACGCCCATCCTTATCTGACTTAAAACACTTTTCATCACTAAATATAACTATGTTATTGCACCAATCAAAATCTATAAATTTTCTTGCAAACCGCATCCTTTCTTCCTTATGCAACGCCGTCAGTAAAATTTTTTTCGCAGGCTTGCGACATTTAATTTTTGCTGCTCGTAAGTGGCGTCGAACAATTGTCATAGACACGTCGTGCATAATCGCAGTGTTTCTTGTTGTAGCAAAGCCGTCAGCGCTATACGTAGCAACAATATTTCGATGCAGTGGGTTGGCATCCGTATATGCAATTGCTTTTGGACCCGGACGTTTGGCATCGATTGTCCCTTCAGCTGTATATCTATGCACCCAAAACTGCACAGTTTTCCTCTGTAAACAATCACAAAATTACGTTAAAACCTAACAAATATCAACAATGTTAAATTATTTCGCATTATGTTAAGTTTGGATTTGTTACTTACCGGTAGCATTAGTCTCCTCGAAATTTCACTTATGGATACATTTTGTTTATATAATACTACTATCTCAGCCCTCAAAAGTGTAGACAAATGAGACATGTTAATTATTACTTGTAAAAAGTATCACTTTCCACAACGATTAATTATTTTTTGTCTCGGAGTAAGTTGTAGAACACACGATCGTGATAGGCAAAAGCGTTATGCCAGGTTAACTTATTATCCGACTCATTTCTTAGTAAATAACTGATAAAGTGGGTAGATGATAATATTCATACACTTAGTTTTTAAAGCAAATATTCTAAGTTTTAGCTTTAATAAACTTCGTTATCATTATACTACAATAAAATAGAAAATAATGTTTTGTCAATGGCTAGGATCGAACTCGATACACCTTTAACGGCAAGCAAGCACTTGATAATCAGTGCTAATTTTCCATCTAATGAACGAAGCGAATTTTTTTATCTAATTCGTAGCAAACACATATACAAATATGTGTGTGTGTATATCGAGTAGTAAACGAGTTTTATTTTGTTTGCGAGTTGAGCTGGAGACATATTATTTGAATAGGTGAATTATTGTGGGATGGCACGCTCGGTTTTACTTCTGTTTGTATTGATACCCACAGCTACTTGATTATTGTGAACATTATTGCTGATTACCTACCCATATCATCAAAATTACTTTCCAAAGATTAAGTGTAAGTGTTTGATGCTAATTTAAATAACTATAATAATTTCATAAGTGAATGTTTGCGAAAATAAAAAAATAAAGTTGACAATGAAAGGATTGTCAACTATTAATAATAACGTATTGTTATATTACGTAAATGATATATATATATTTATTATAAAATTATTTATATTACAAGTTATATACAAAAATTTCGTTAATTAATTTCGTAAATATACATAGTTTATATGTATAAAATTACAAAAATATATTTCGAATATTTTAATTATTACGAGAATAACCATAACATTACTATTCAAAAAAAACATGAGTAAAACAAAAAGAAAATAACAGATAATTGGAATCGAACTTGGGACCTCTTACTCGTCAGTTAAGTATCATACGCATTGCGCCACAGCGCCATTAATAACAGTAGCCAATTTTTGCTGTATTTTCATAGTCGTGTAACTTAGACGGCTACTATTTTTTTTTTCAAGAGTGTGAGTGTAGAAACGAGTTACTTTGTATCACACAACGATAATACCTGTTGTGTTTCACGCGCTAGCGTTTACGCACACATTTATCATGTTAGTGTGCCCTGCTACGCTATCAAAGTCACCGTGTGTACTACTCCTGGGCAAAAGACTTCTTCTTTATTTCGCGAGCCCACGTTTTTCTTTCAGTTCTAGCGAAATGTCCAGCTCATTTCCCCTTCTCCTTCGTAATCTTCGTAGTCTATCACAAAACTCAACAACTATGCACTACCTCTGTGTTGATTTAATTATGAAATTTTTTTCTAAAAATATTTTTTCATATCCGTACAAAATTAAGTAAGTTAAATACTAAGCGAATGCCGGTGCTCGCTCTCTCATCTTTTTATTGTGTCTCTAGTTACGGTATTCGATAGGTTAAGTATTTAATTTTAGGGAAACAGTCAAGTAACAGAACAAGGATGCACAAACTGAAATGTGACGTCACTGCCATTAGGATACACGTGTAGAAAAGAAACAGTAAGATATTCTCGCCACGAGTGCACGCTTCCTCTACATATATTTTCAAGCTAATAGCTGCTTCATTATATAACCAATGTTGATTCGCTTTTCAAAAACAGGTTCAGTGTTATTTCTTGTTTAAGTACCAAATATTGTACAAAAATAAACACTAGGCAAATATTCAATTTCTTAAGCAAACAACAAAATATTATTTCCTCAAACATGTTAACTGTTACATTAGACTGACATTGAATAAACAAATTAAAACTAAACTAACATCGGATATTTGATCGAAGTTATCACTCTTATTCAAACTTACTAGAAGCACAAAACAGATAGATCAGAAGTCAATCTCATATGTACTTCAATTTTTATACCTACGCTCGGCGGTCGTGCTAATGTTGTTACGTTTAAACGAATCATCGAAATACTAAGCAAATACGGTCTATTTACCCCTCTGAAACAACTGATAGCTTAAATAATGACAATTCTCCGTGAATTTAAGCAACCGTTTTCTGAACTTAACTTTCTTTTGTAGTCCATATTTGCACAAAAAAAAACAGACGCGTGTCTCAACTGTACCATACCACACACAAGTACCATACTCGCGCTCGTAATGGTCTTAAACAGTCCGAGATATCGTGTCCGTAAGCAGTGTCTATATGTACGTTGCTCGAGCACGTATTGTATGTTGATTGACTTCTGTATCTATCTCTTTGTGCTAGAAACCCAATGACATTGAAATATAAAAATATGTAACGAATGTCTTCATAAATGTAACGATCAAAAGTGTTTGACCTGAATATGCGGTGTAAAAAGTTTTATTATGAATGCTGGTATAAACATAGCTGACTGGATATAATAAAAATGGTGGAGGTGTTCTTGTTTCTAATATAAATTCCTGAATTACAAGGTCCAAACATGTCCTTGGTTAGTTTTTAATTTTTTATTTTGACTTCGCACGGTTTGTGCATTTAACATCAATAATTATGTCTGCCTATCAGAGAAAAATAGTTCGTAATTAAATCAATAGGTACCATCGATTTCATTTCTGCCTGATCACTTAAAAAAAAATCGTTTGAATCCTGCTGCGCGACGCCAAACCAAACCCATTGAAGTTTTCGTTTCGAGTGCAAGCGAAAATGAACTTAGCGGTCAGGCGGAAAAGTCTTTGACGGTACACACATTATCTTCTGGAAACTAGCAAATAATTCAACTATATTAATAAGTATGGTTTTAGTATAAGGACAATATCGTTATAGATGATGTGAGATTTTCTGACATCGGTTTCGTCAGCGTGTATCTTGGTTATTGTGGATGCGAAGTCGAAGTCGAAGACGGATAAAAAGTAGTCTATGTCCATCCTTAGAGTTCAAGCTTACATTATACCAAATTTCATCAAAATCGGTTCAGTATTTTAACCGTGAAAGAGTAATAGACAGACTGAGTTACTTTCACTATAAGAATGAATGACTCGCCCGGGCTTTGCACGAGTGTAAATACACACACACAATATTAGAACATCGACCTTCTTCGTTCACAAATTTCTCAAACGAATAATCCTAATACCTATAATATATAGGTACCTTGATAAGTTTTTCCACCAACACAAAGAAGAAAAAAGAAAACAGATCACCTCATTCCGTTACATTCATTCACTCACTCATTCATTCCATATCGTTCATTCCTTCAGGGAGATTACGGTCGTATTTCTTTTTAATTTAGCGTTCTGTTGTATATTCGTATAAACAGTATGTATTGCGGTTTCCTGTTGAGTCGTCGAGATCTCAATTTATCCGTCCTGCTTGGTGTGTTTCAAAAGATGAAAATGCTTAGTAATTTTCTGGTCTGTAACAGATTTTTATTATTTGAGAAACATTGCTTTCGGTACTTTTATTTTAAGGTAGTTAATCATCTAATGTCTTCTCCTGTTAAAAACAATGATAAATGATATTTATTTTGCAAATAAGTTAAAAAAAAAAACACTTTTACACGTCAATTTTTGTTAGTCAGCTTGAACTATTCGTAGATGACGCCGGTGCTTCCTAGCTGACTACCCTGAGAAGAAACACCGAAAGAAACTAAGGTCAAAGTCTTTTTTAAAGTCCATACAATAGACAAATATGTAATGGTCAAAACCACATGAGAACCATGCAGATTAGTCTGAAATGGTCAGATTTTAGTGGACCTGTTCAGTCAGTGCAAAGCTCAACTCAGGACTGCTAAGGAGCTCAACGACTTGACAAACAGTACCAAGGAAAGGATATTTGGGTAGGCCGCAGAAAATATTCAAATTGCCAGACATGTGTAAAAATTACTGAAAAAAAAGCAATCAACATAGTCCTCACATCTACGATAAAAAAAGGAAATATATAGTTTACAAAATACTTAGCAAAGTATTTCAAAAACAATACTTTCAGAAGTTGATTAATTAACAAAATGCATCATCGCCTCACTAATCTAATGGCAGATTGTACTGTTAAAACGGTGGTTAACCAATTGGCTGCTGGGCTGCGCATCGTAGATTCAATTCTAGCACAATCATTTGGGTTAGTTGAGGTATAACCTCATTCGGCTGAAAATTAGTAAACATGAAAATTAGGTCAATTGAACGCTGTGTAAAAAAAACATTATACAATTTGAAAATTATACGAAATGAACGTTATACTAAATGTTATTACAGAAAAAGAAGGTTATACCATAAAATACAAGATTAGGTTACATGAATTTAGGTTATGGCAGTTATCATACTGCCTCGTACCACGCTGCATAGCGTGTGAAAGCGCTCCTACGCACGTACTTGCGGGAGTGCAGATCTGCATCATCGTGCGGGTTTTTTACGCAATCACACGCGTAGGTGCGTCTTGTAAATTCACGCAGGCACGCACTCATTTCACACAAAATCACGCACGGTACTACGAGACTCAATGTAAAAATACCATGCGTGTCGCCCCGCACCCACGCGCGGCAGTGCGTGTTTCTCCGCATGTAGGTGCGTGATCTGCATGAACGCGCGTGGATGCAGTTTCAGACCCGGAGATACTTACAAGCAACGTTAAGACACGCATTCACGCACTACGCTGCGGGGTGCATGGCAGTGTGATAACCGCCTATTTGTTTTTATAGCTTACTAGCTTGTGCTAGCGGCCCACGTGATATTAAGGTTCTCCATACAAACTTTAGACCTCCTTTTCATCCCTTTAAGTTGTGAATATTTAAAAACCCTCTCTTAGTGCTCGTCTACGTCATAAAAGGAAACTTTGTGCAGAATTTCACGTTCCTAGTCCCAGTAGTTTTGACAGGCCTGTTGGTCTAGTGGTTAGTGACCCTGACTGCTATGCCGGAGGTCGTGGGTTCGATTCCCACCCAGGACAAATGTTTGTGTGATGAGCACGATCATTTGTTCTGTGTCTGGGTGTAATTTATCTATAATATGTATGTATTTAGAAATATATAAGTATGTTTATCAGTTGTCTAGTACCCATAACACAAGCTCTGCTTAGCTTGGGACTAGACGGCGCTGTGTGATAGTTGTGGAATATTATTAATATTATTAGTAGTTTCGGCTGTACGTTGATGTCAGTCAGTCAGTTTCTCCTTTTATACAGGGTTATTTGTAAAACACTAACAACCTTGCAGGACTACTACTAACATCATAAACAACAACTTTTGTTCTGTGACTTTTTACAAAACATAATATATTTACCAAAAATAAACTTTAAAGATTTTGTTGTTCTATATAATACATTTCAACTCTGTATTTTGCTATACCTACCTACGTCTGGATGACGCGACGCAAGCGCATCAAGCACCCCTGCCGCCGTATCCCCGCTCCCCTCCTAGGTCCCCGCTCTCCTCATATAGATGAATATTATATAGGGGGCCGGCGACGGTTGAATTTCCGTTCAAACATAATACCACGCTCATTTACAGTTGGAGCATATTTCCAACATATTATGATGATATTCGGTTATAGACAATATTTATCTAGGTTCCTACGTCTTTCTTTTTAAAAAAAAACAAAAAGAAATTTAAGCGAATTGTATTTCGCACTTTTTTACAGCGTAAATGGCAAAACATGCAATTTGGCTTTTCCTGTATTAAAAATAACAATATTTCTAATATTCTCGACGTAGGAACCTAGATAAATATTGTCTATAACCGAATATCATCATAATATGTTGGAAATATGCTCCAACTGCAAATGAGCGTGGTATTACGTTTGTTTGGAAATTCATTCGTCGCCGGCCCCTTAAACGTAGATCGTACTCATAATACTAAAATAATTCATAGTATGCGGCAATGATTAAAAAAAGAGCTACATTTTTCCAGATAAAAAAAGTCAATGATCATTTAGAAGAAAAACATTCATCTTATCTAGATATAAGTTACTTAGAAGGCCAAACGAGACATGTCATTAATGAAATCTAGTTCTCCATCAAATCCATTTCGAATCTTGGAAGTTTTCCGAATGAAGCCATATTCCTAATACTACTTATCATCCGGGACAAGACCCGATTAGCAGAAGTAGGCTAATGGAAGATGGGCGATCAGCCAGCGAGCTGTCACTAGATACGACATTAATGCTGCTTTTAAAACCTATGTTTTTCTAGACTTTAAGTCAAAAGGACGGCGCGTATTGTTTCACGCGTGCCTCAAGGAGTTATCAGCAATCAGTAGGGGCCCAGAAGGGTCGAAGCTTACTGGGGCCAAGGGTCTACTTCTGAAAGGAAGTTTTGGAAAAGGAACGAAGGAATAGGAGTGGGTTTTTAGTCAGTAAAAGTCTGACACTATCTCCCGCTCCGCTCAAGGACATGGAGATGTCATTGGATGATTTTCACACAAACAAAAAAATAGGCCAGAAGGGAGAAGGACGGAGGATGGGTTGCAGGATAGAAAGAGTTACCGCAGCTCTGAAACGCTGGCAACTGAAAGAGCACGGATAAGATTTACCCAGTAAAATTTTGACACTCTCTCGTTTTACCCAGAGTGAGAGAAGTTATTTATGAAATATGAAATACCATTATCTACATTAATCTACACTAAAGAAGTAAAGTTTTTTTTTTATATTTATATTTTTATGTTTGTAGAAGGTATTCTCTGAAAGTACTGGTCCAATTGTGAATTTTTTTTCACCGATAGAAATCAGCTTTATTCCCTAATGACATAGGCTATATTTTATGTATGCGGGTGAAACCATGAGCAAAAGCTAATGTTTGTTTATACGTGAGTAATTCTTCTCCGCAGAAATTCAATTTCATTTGACATCTGCGAAGACTGGGTTCGCGTTGATTGTACATATTCTACTGTTTCTGAGTCCCGGAAATAATAAAGAGGGCAGAGCTATGAAGCTTTACTGTGCCTGCTGGCCAGATCACAGCTCAGAGCGAGGAAACGCAGCAGCAGGATAGTTGCCAGTATTGCTAGAACTGCTCAGTCGTTATTCACAGCATATTTTTACGCTGTATTAATAATACATTTATTTTCACACTTCGGCGCCTGCGGATATGCATCATAATATTATTTTAAATATGGACTACAACTATAAATCTGTTTGCGCAGCGTTATTAAAATAAAAATAACACTGGACAGCGTCATCTGTATGTATTTTTTTTTTTCATGATTGTTAGCACGCAAAAATGTTTTTCAAAAATAAAATGGATGAAATATCAGTGCCAACACTGCCGACTGTGGTAGTTTTTGTAGTAAGGTTTATTTGATAGACCTTTTTTTAATGCTACGCTTGTTTTTTATAAAGTAGAAGAACAAATGTCTAACTAGCGATTCGCCCCGGTTTTGTGCGGGTGAAATAATGTACACAAATCAACTTTATTTTATTGTCTTTTTACTAGTGAAAACCGCATAAAAATCCGTCGTGTTCTGTTTAGAAGTAATAAGCGGAGAAACAAACAGATTTAGACAGAGACTTAGTTTTATATAATACTAGCTGCTGTTGAAACGGTGAAGGAAAACATCGTGAGGATATGTCCTAGAACCAAAGGTTCGAAGACATGTGACATCCGCCAAGCCGCACTGGGCCCGCGTGGTGGATTACGGCCGGGGGATGCGGTGTCCCGGGGCAGGTGTGTCGTGGCAGTGTCCTTGGACATTGCTAACGCGTTCAACTCCCTGCCCTGGAGTACGATCCGGAGGGCACTCCGGTACCACCGGGTGCCCGAATACCTCTGTCGAGTGGTCGAGGCCTATCTGTCGGAGAGACTTATAGTCTATCCCGGTCACCAGGGAGACTGGAAACGTCGAGAGATGTCGTGCGGTGTTCCGCAGGGGTCGGTACTAGGGCCACCCTTGTGGAACATCGGGTACGACTACGTGCTGCGCGGCGACTTCCCTGACGGGGTCAGCGTGGTTTGCTACGCAGACGACACGCTGGTCCTAGCGCGGGGAGAGTCGTACCAGGCGGCGGTCGCTCTAGCGACACGCGGGGTTGCGATGGTCGTTGATCGGATCCAGGAGTTGGGACTCGAGGTGGCGCTTCACAAATCCGAGGCGATGTGTTTCCACGGTCGCCAGTCTCGGAGCGCGCCGCCATTGAGTTCCCAACTAACGGTAGGAGGAGTTCACATCGGTGTCGGGTCGACGATGAAGTACCTGGGACTCGTCCTCGACAGCCGGTGGAATTTCGTGGAGCATTTCCGACGTCTGGCTCCCAAACTCAACCGGGCTGGGGCTGCGCTCAAGCGGCTCCTGCCCAACCTTGGGGGTCCAGACGCCTCCTGCCGGAGGCTCTACGCGGGGATCGTTCGGTCCATGGCCCTCTACGGGGCGCCGGTGTGGGCGCCGTCGCTGAAAAAGCAACCGGCGGCCATACTGAACGCCTGCCAGAGGGTCATGGCGATAAGGATGGTGCGGGGATACTGCACGGTCTCCCGCGAAGCGGCGAGCCTTCTGGCTGGCCTACCACCGTGGGATCTGGAGGCAACAGTCCTTGCACACATGCACGATATGCGCGTGGAGATGCAACGCCGGGGTGAAAGTCCGCTGCCGCGACAGGTCACGGCATGGCGGACAGAGCTCCGGCGGGATCTCATGGTGAAATGGCGTCAGCGACTATCGCAACCCAGTGCTGGGCACGCCACAATCATGGCGGTAAGTCCCCTCTTTGAGGCGTGGCTGGAAAGACCTCACGGCGTCCTTACCTTCCGCATGACACAGGTACTCACCGGACATGGTTCGTTCGGGAGATTCCTGCACTCGATTCATGCGGAAGTGACGCCCGGGTGTCGCCACTGTGCGGAACGCCCGGAGGACACGGTGGAACACACAGTCGAGGTGTGCCCTGCTTGGGCGGAGCATCGCCGTGCCCTCGTGGGGGCGATCGGCGGCGGAGACCTCTCGCGCCGGGCCTTGGTTGAGGCCATGGTCCGGAGCGAGGAGGAGTGGCAGGCGGTCGCCGACTTCTGCGAAGCAGTAATGCTCGCAAAGGAGGAGGCCGAACGCATAAGGCAACGGCGTTATCGCCGCCGCCGTCGCCGGGATTCTGATCCCGATTTCCGGCCAACGTAGACGCGGGCTTGCGGACAGTGAGCAATGGGTAGCTCGCTGTCCGGCCGTCCGGTAACTGTCCGGACCAAGCCCAAGTCGTCGACGGCGCGCACTGTTCCCGCGCGCCTCAAGGAGTTGTCAGCAACAGCAGGGACCCAGCCGGGTCGAAGCCTACTGGGGCCAGGGTTATCCGTAAGGGCGCTCGAGCCCCGGTATGAAGGCTAGAAGGAACGGGGTGGGTCTTTTAGTCAGTAAGAGTCTGACACTATCTCCCGCTCCGCCCAAGGGCGGGGGATGTCAATGCATGATTTTTTCCCACCATAAAAAAAAAAAAAAAAAAATGGTGGATTACGGCCCATTCCCTCTCCTAGAGAAGAGGCCTGACATTATAAGGCCGTCTATGCTATGCTATGCAATGCAGTCGAAATTATCCCAAGGAAACATAACCCCGGGTTAAAAAGTAGTATCCTATGTGGTATTCCAAAACATGGTCTGTGTACCAAATTGCGAACTTGAAAAAGTTACAAACACACAGACTCACAAACATTCGCCTTTATAATATTACTAGTTAATCTTCGCGGTTTCACCCGCCTTTTTGTTTTATGCTCCGCTCCTGTGGGTCGTATCGTGATTGTATATAGCCTAAAGCCTTCCTGGATAAATGGGCTATCAAACACTAAAATAATTTTTCAATTCTTACTAGTAGTTCCTGAGATTAGCATGTTTAAACGAACTCTTCATAGTCTAGCATAGCATAATCAGCCTTTTAATGTTCCCACTGCTGGAACTCAGGCCTCCTCTCTAGGAGAGGGAATGGGCCGTAATTCACCACGCGGGCCCAGTGCGGGTAGGTGAATGTCTCATATCTTGAAAATTTTTGGTTCTAGGACATGTTGGTTTCCTCACGATGTTTTCCTTTACCGTTTTGAGAGCGGGGGTGATGAAATAATTAATATAAGGTAATGCGCCTGGCTAAGTTTGAACCCACGTCCTACAACTGTGTATATCAGGGCTGTTACCATTCGGCCATCACTGCTCCTCAACTCAACTCTTCAACTTTATAATATTAGGAAATTTCCGTTCATCCAGTCAAAGTCTGTTCTTTACCACACACCGGATTCATACATATAAATAAAAAAACATTGAGTATGTAAAACCAATCTTCAGTAACAAATTCAATTCCAAACAGTTCCAAATCTGCGCAGAAAACATTCCGGACTGTTCCCGGCTCCATCGAACCTGGCCTTGAACAGTCTAATAAATAAAAATACCTCAATATATGCAAAGGTCAACTGATTCGTCTGCAGCCGGCCAGGAGTAACGATGTATAACATACAGAGCTGCGATAGTAAACATGAGCTTTTTATATCCTAACTGCGTAGTAAAATGATTCATAAGCGAGAATAAACTTCAGTACGGAAGTATTCCTTTGTTGTATTTAGAAGTGGTCATGGGATTAAACGGGATTATGCTTTGAAAAGTCATCCAATGACAACCCCCACTCTTGGGCGGAGCGGGAGATAGTGTCAGACTCTTACTGACTTAAAGCCCACCCCGTTCTTTCTAGCCTTCGTACCGGGGCTCGAGTCCCCTGAACCCTGAACCCTGAACCCTGGCCCCAGTAGGCTTCGACCCGGCTGGGTCCCTGCTGTTGCTGACAACGACTTGGGCTTGGTCCGGACAGTTACCGGTCGGCCGGACAGCGAGCTACCCATTGCTCACTGTCCGCAAGCCCGCGCCTACGGTGGCCGGAAATCGGGATCGGTCACCTTAGGCGTGGGCTTGCGGATGGCGAGTAATGGGTAGCTCGCCGTCACCGTTCGGACCGAACCCAAGTTGTCGAAGGCGTGTAATGTTCCATGCGCGCCTTAAGGAGATGTCAGCAATCATAGGGGCCCATGCTACGGGTGTTCCTAACCTTTTTCCAACTAGCTTGTGGTCGGTTTCCAGTCAGACAAGATGCGGCTAAATACCTGTTCCGTAGGAGCAACTGCCTATCAGACCTCCACAACCCAGTTACTGGGCAACACGGATCAGAATTTCTGGCGTTTGACTACCTGGAATGACTGTCAAAGATCTACGAATGACAACCGGATCCAACAGCTTTACGTGCTTTCTGAGGCATGTGGTGTTAGTAACAACTTCGATAAACTTAAAAAAGTAGGTACATATGAATTGAAAAATTCACATTGATACTTGCTCAGTTCCAAATCCGCGACCTCATGGATGAGAGGCGGGTGCTTAACTTCTGGACCATCACGACAGTTTCATGCAAGCCCATCAAAAAAAAAAAAAAACTCGTCTTTAATTCCTTCAACTTGTAGAGTTGCTTTGTGGTAAGGCTCAGTAAATTTTCAGAACTAATTCAGATTTGTGAAATTGGGTGGATCGATAAATTAATCAGCTTGCCAGACGACTTACAAATAGACGTAGATAGAGTTTATTTTACAAATAAACTCGACGGTTTATCAAGGACTGTGGTTGCGTTTACAAAGGAAAATTTTCCTATCTTAGAATTAACATTGAACAATAAGCCCGTGTACGACGAACCTGTAGGTATTTAGATACTTGATTAAGTTTCGTTGAAAAGCTATAACCACAATTTGTATACGAAAGTATGAAACTAAAATGGCTATTAATTTTTAGGGTTTCGTAATACCTATAGGATCAGTTTTTTGTCCATCGGTCTGTCTGTCTGTTAATACCCTTTATCTCGAGAACGCGTGAAGATATTAAGTTGAAATTAAAACCATATACTAAGGTCTGCAGTCCCTTAAAGCTGTGGAAAAATGAAACTTCTAAGTTAACGAAAAAAAAGATACGGTCGTTGAATTCATTAAAACCAAAGCGAACGCGGTTCGCGCACCTATTGTCTTTCTATTGTGTCTGTAATTTCCACGATTGAAAGGTTAAGTAGCAAAAAACGTGTATTTAAACACTCAAGGGAATCAAAATTCATAGGGTACTTCCCGTTGACCTAGAAGCCTGAAATTTGTTATGAAGCAAAGTCTCGTAGCACAAGTATAGGAAAAAATCTGAAAACTGTAAAGTAGGTAGTTACGTTACAATAAAAAAACTTTAGCGATTCGGAAAATCTTCGAGCCTCCATTCGGGAATTGAACTGTTTTCATAGGTAAGTTTATTCGGAATCCTCAAGGCGCGAGTAAGTCTCGCTCACGCCCAGATTTTTTTATAAGTATTTAGCGAACAATAATAACTCCATTGAAGGGCAGAGACCGGGTCAAGGACCTCTTTCCGGTGCCAGTTCGAACCTGGCCTCATTTTTCGTTACTTTGAAGAAAACAAGGAGGTAACGACGCCTCATCATTTTAGACGATAGACGTTCACTGTTGGACATAAGCCTCACCCAAGTGTCGCCAAAACTAACGATCTTGTGTGTCTCGCATCCATCGGATTCCCGCAAGCTTCACCAGATTATCGATCCACCTTGTAGAAGGCCTTCCAACGCTGCGTCTTGCGGTCTGTCTGCGATAAACTCAAAAATTACTTAACGGATTTTCATACAGATTGCGTTAATAGATAGAGTGATACCAGAGGAAGGTCTAGGTATATAATACATGCATATTATAGTAAAGAAAAACCAAGAATTTCAAAGGTTTCTGACACTCCTGCGAAGCAGCGTCGGGGTCGGTAGTATATTAAAGATATATATGTATATCCACTCGTATGTAAGGACTACTTATTTCCATAGAAATTTCTTCCAGCAGACCTACGAAAAGAGAAATTAATACTAAACTAAGTAGCAAAATTATATTTATTTAAACAATGTCGTAGACTAATCATGAACAACTTGTTACCTTAAACCTACTCGATATCGGAACTAGTACGTGTCTAGCATGCATTAAATAAACTTTGAGTATCTCTTAGCTGAGCACGCTACGATCGTAGTGGTAGATCCCCAAGTTAGAGAGTGGCTGTAGAGGTTTCACTGTCACGGTATCCTCATTTTCCTATTGGCGTAGGTCAGGTAGCTACCTCATTCTGTGAAGCAGTATTGTGAGCGTATGGCTGTAATCTTGAGGGAGAGGACACAGCATCGGTAGTTGCAGGACGGCCAATGTGGGCGCGGGCTTGCGGACGGCAATCAATGGATAGTTCACCGTACAGTCGTCTGGTAAGGACCAACTCTGAGTCGACGGCACGTTGTGTTTCAAGCACACCTGAAAGAAATGTCAGTAAATTGGAGGGTTTCCACTTGGAGTGATGCCTGCTAGGGAGAAAGAGAAGTACTTATTATGACCTACACAATCCACCGAAAAAAAAGAGATCGAACGCTTTAAATAATAAGTATATCGTTGCTTTAGTAATATTTTTTCCCTAAGTAGATTCTGCTGCAGGTTAGGAATCCGTGGAAATAGAAATTTATCACAAAGGAACGTTATTATTATTATTATGAGCCCGTTGATTCCGTTATTCCACTCTTTTCTGTCCTTGGCCACTTCTGGCCAATCCTTAAGGTAGGAGTCCAAATCGTCACACCATCTCTTTCTGGGCCTACCGCGTCGCCGGCTCCTGCTGTTCGGAATCCAGGAACATACTTCTACGATTAAAAGTAACCTATGTACATAATAAATAATTACAAAAAAATCGAACACTCCACTGAAATAACAAAAACAATGATTTAAACATGCAGAGCTATTTATTGCTCGCGTTTATATTCAAAACAACGCATTTTAAGCATTAAAGAAAAACCCAAATGGTATTCAAAAATATATAAATAAAATACAAGTTCAATCGTATTGTTTTAGCAATTTAAAACATCTTAAAACTTTCCGTCTTACTATGTATTTTGTTGCAAGTGGGGTCTGCAAAGAAATCGATAGTTTATCTTAGTGTCAATAAGTATCAAAATTGGTGTTCAGAAATAGTATGGGTGGCATTTATAGGTAATTATAATTTTATAACAGTTTACCATTTTATATAAAAAATATTCGCTTTTTCAGCGATTTTAAATCTCAACTGAATTGACATTCACATTATTGAAACTCCACACTGACAATATTACTATCTAAAGTAAAACTAAATTTATTTTGACACAATAGGTGTACTTATAAATTTCTAAACTAATAAATATCATCACTTAATTCATTTCCTCCATCCATTGACATTGATGTCAATGGGAAAAGTGCCTAAAAAGCTGGCAGCATTGCTACGTTGGATAGCATGCTGATTCGTTGACCGAAGAAAAGCCCAGTCCTCTGATCACGCGAAGACTCGACCAGCTGAAAACTGGATAAATTGAAATTGTTTGGTATCGGTGATCTTAGAATAACTTTATTACATTATCGTGTATTCTCATGTAAGGAGCTCTTTGAGAATAAACTATTTTAACCAAATACATACTAGCTTTGTCACAGGCTTTTAAACAACGTGAAATTTGAAAATTAAAGAAAAGTTAACATACTCGCAGGACCAAAAGTACAGGCTATCCTATGCGATATTCCAGTACATGACTACCTGTGAGCCAAATTTCATTCATATTTGCTCACCCGTAAGAGCGTGAAGGAGTTACAAACATCACTTTTTGGATTTGAAAACGGTTATGGATATGGGAATAATGTTAGACTGGTTTCGGATATAAAATTATTTCGGATTATCCCCTCGTTTCGTTACAGATAGAAAAAAATCAAAGTTAAAATAGTTAATTACAAATAGCAAGATTGGACCTTAATTACTAATGTAGATTATCAAAATAATGATAATAATGAATTTTGACACATACAAACTTTGCAAGTGAAATAAAAGCGTGTTACAAACTTTAGAAGTTAAACTTCCACCTTTCGCATTCTAAATTATTGTTTACAAATATAACGGCCTACTTAAAATTCCATTCAACAGTTAAATGGCATTCGTTTAAGGATTTGCGTTCACATCTTTCTCTACACAAATTTTGCATGCATGCATATAGCACAAACACGCGATATTCAAACTTGCACGCATGTAAATGATCACGCAAAGCGAAGCCAGTCGGATTCGCAATTGGAAAGTCACGTCAACTCGGTCAGGACATGAACGATCGTAATAAATACAAATCACGTAAGACTCGAGGAAAAAAATCACGAAAGGATTGTAAAAACGTCGTTCAGAGGTAATCGTGCATCGTAGATTCGCCAAATTTTATGCGCATCTTTATTTAAACGTTGATTCGGAACAATTGGATCGATTGGACGGGCACGCTACCGCGATAAATTACTTTTTGCTCGAGTTTTCGAAGAAAGCGGTGCATGGTTTGCAAGCAGTCAGTCGTGTGAGCACGCGGCCGCCGCTCGTCTCGCGCCCCGTACGTAGTCAATCGGATCACGATACGACTTAGCGCTCGTAAAACTGGCAGGTGTCCCTAAAGAGGCTCGCGATATTCCCTTGCGGGCCAAAAGTGTCAGTCTAGCGGAAAGGCCGCGCTCCAAATATGCCCGAGCCGTTCGTAGCGCCGATCTTAATAATCGAACACGCTTCGCCGACAAACAATTTTTCCAACGGCCAGCGTCCACTACCAATACTAATCGTCAGCAGAGTAATGTTAAGGTTAAACAACAAAACAGAAAAGTAGTTGAAAAAGTTCCTTTCGCGGTTTCCGTACAAAACTTATCCATACCTATGAAGTACGCGGACGAACCGAAACCCAGGCTTTCAACCTCCAAACCTCCTCAGAACGTATACAATCGACGGATCGATGTTAACAAGACTAAGCATTGTAATCCTCCTAAACAGGTCGGCGACAACAAGAGGCTGTGTGACGCTGCGGGCTGTGGGAAAGGGACGGAGAACAAACTGTTGTTGCAGATCAGCGAAGCCGAACAAGTGACAGACTTTGAAAGGATTCTTAATTCTAATGCAATACTGTGCGAGCGAGTGCGCAGCAACGTGTGGCATGGATGTGTCGCACCGCAGAAGCGAACAGCGTCTGTGTTGCCGAGGCCAAAA
The DNA here is from genome assembly GCA_910589285.2 of Mythimna ferrago. NCBI lineage: Eukaryota > Metazoa > Arthropoda > Insecta > Lepidoptera > Noctuidae > Mythimna > Mythimna ferrago. The sequence goes on along the minus strand of OU342690.1, from coordinate 13,877,126 downwards.
TCTGCTTACTCTCTCTACGCCGTAAGTCAGACCTACCACTATCTATTCCGTCAGCACGAGGAATCCCTTGAACCTCTCATCGAACAGTATCGTCAATCTACCACCGAAAAAAATAAACCTCAACCCAGCATACTAGAAAAAAACTGGTTTCAGAACCTTCAGAACTTAACCGAATATTACGAAGACGATCAAGAGTTACGACAAGAAGTTGAAAATATCACAGACCGACTAGTTGCTGACGAAGTAAAAACTGTAGAAGATCAACATCAGACAAGTAGCAAAAGGAATAAAAATTTCAACGTTAACTTGGCAGATTTGATTAGTTTAAATATAAACGGGGAGCGTTTGTCTCCAAGCCGTGAGGACCACGGGCCGTCGCCCGACGTAGAAAAGACAGACCCAGAAAACGAGGAGGAATGGCTCGCACCGAGTATGAGCGCAAACTCCGATGACCGCAACTCTCATAGCGACAACAACGTGGACTGTTTGGCACAAAACTTGGATTCTGTGAAAATAGACAGTGATGCAAAAGTACCTACGATAACATTCAGTAACTGTTGTGACGGGTACGCTAGGAGCGACCTGCCGAACAATAAGGACGTCGACATTCATTTGGCCGTGCCCGCTATTGATAGCATCGATGAGGCTCGCCCTCCAATGATGTGATTAGGTTTTGTACGTTCAACAATCACACAAAAAAAGTAATCAAGCAAAATGATTGCTTTAGAAACTGAACAATCCCTCCCTAGCGAGGAGCGGATGCCCAAACCAGAGGCTACAACATCCCATCCACAGAGAACACTAACACGGTCGAGTGCTGTGAGCCAAAAATCCGTCGAAATAATGGTTCACCCGGAAGGCTCGAACAATCCACTGCACAGATCTAAGCTGGCTCCAACAAGGTCATCCTCAGAGACACAGTCTTCTGGGAAGAAGATGTTAAACTTGAGAAAAACGAAAAACTCATCAATAGAATCGACAATGAGTCTGCCGAATCAGAAGTCTTTGGAGAAGAAACACGGTGGCCTGAGGCATCAGAAAGCTGTGGTGGTGCAGGCCCACTCCGACATAACTTTAAGCACTCAGCCTTCGATGTCAGACGACAGGAAGGCGTTGAGGGAAGCATTGTACCAGGGTATCTTTCACAGGCACAGGAGGACGATCTTCGCGGTGGGCTCCTTTCTCAGGATGCTGAGGAGCAAAACGTCCAACTATGATTCAATAAGGTCCGACTCCGACGAGATATAGCACCCGTAGATCGTCTAAGTGTATTTTTAGTAAAAAAAATGGTGCCACAGACTGATTGTGCTTTGTAAGGAGAGAAAATATGTTATTAGTTTGTAAGAACAGTTTGTTTGTATTAAAATGTTCCTAATTAGTTGTGACTGAGTTTTTGTTGACCCCGCTTTGAGAAGCAGTAGTGTACGTATATGGTTGTTATAGCGTGTTCACGCGGTTGACCGGTGGACTGGCATTGGTTTTATCATGTAATACGTATTTCAACTGAATATTTTGTTTGAGTTCATTACTGTCGACGTCGACATGATATTGATTTCAATATCGGTAAACATTTCAGCCGTTGTTTTGCAGTTATTCACCTGTTAAACAAACTACACTTACAATAGGGTGAATAGAGTTAATTGACTACACATATTGATATCAGCAGTACCGCTACTTACTAACAAAATTGTCGCTACTATAGAATTAATGTTGAATATAATAATTCAGACTTTTAATGATCATAAAGCATTGCTTATGTAAAATCATAATGATCAATAACAAAACAAATTAGTCTCGAGACGAAATAAATTAACATAAAGAATTATTATCATGGCTATAGAGGTTCATAGACAAAATTGACAGGCTCGTTATAAATAGGGGAAAAAAACAAAATAAAAACAGAGTGATATGGTAATAAATAGTTGACAAGGATCGGATCGCGTGCCACTGATCAAGGGCACTCACTTCGGATCACCTTGACTTTTTTTAGACGCATAAATTTTATGAAAATCATTTTTTGTAACATTATAAACTTGTGAAAAGTCCCCTCAATAGTTCAGTGGATTTTATGGCACTATAAAATACGCTGGTAAATGGCAAAAAACCGACTTTTTAACGCAATAAAGATCGTGATTTTTATGCATTAGGGATTTGATAATGGGGTCGTTAAAGAAACAATCTTTGTTTCAGGCAATGTTTCTGTAGCTTAAATTAGTATTTATACATACACAAAATAAAGATTCGGAATATCTAAAAGCTGGTTTATTAGTTAAAACATAAAAGTAAAAAGGCTAAACCTGCTGAAACAAAAGAAAGACAGAAGAAGTCACCCACCTTTGACTTGGTGGTCTGGAATCAAGAGAGACCTCAAGTTAGCCCATTTGCCAGAGCCGACAACCCAGGATACAATATCCTGGCGCCGATTTGTGAGAAGACCCGACCACAAACTATAGAAATAGGAGAAAACAAAGAAGAAGAAGATATAAGCAAAAAGGCTATTAAGTGACGAATTTGTTTGAAGAAACATATTCACAAAATCGAATGCTTTATTTGCCCTTCAATTCGAACGACGTTCGTCTTATTCATATCTAGAACCAAACATTGCCATGATACGGCAATCAAAACCCCATTAACTTTACGATAATATAGAAACGGTACAATAAAAGTATTGAAGATTTATGGCAATCTTTTTATTACTTATGTATTTCAATTGTATCTTGAAACCAATGTTATTCCATAGTCAATATGTTATAAAAATAAGTAATGTGTACCTGTTTTGAAGAAATATTTGATTGACGATCGAGACAGATTTTTTTTTAAATGACATTGATTTAACTAAGTTCCGAAGAAAGGAGTCAAAATGACGATTGGTATTTTTTATAGGAAGCTAATAATATTTATTTATTAAAACTTTAACATGACAAATGCTAGGTCGATATGCACAAAATTACAGTGTATTAAAGGTTACACAGATTGAGAAAACTCCCAAACTTGGAAATCTTGTTGACTTATAAAAAGTCTGTTACATCGTCGTGCATATCTTGGCAAAAAAAAACATGTTTGAGAATATAAAAAAAAGTTACTGTAAAATATAAAACTAAACTGATGTAAACAAATCGTCTAATTGTTATGTTAATAAATCATTCACTAACAATAGACAAAAAAAAAAACATGACAAATTAGTGTAACGGGCTACTAATGGAAGTATAATTATTCAAGTTCGTACGCTTGATTGTCGGCCATCAGCGATTGACATGCCCTGAAAGCATGCTACATTAACGCGCCAATCACTGTATCATAGTTGATCAGCCGATCAAGTGTGATACGGTGGTTAAAACTTTAATGCCTTTACTAATGAAAAACCTGGCTGCAGAAATGGTTTTTATCGTCATGGTTATCTATTTGATAACTGATGAGGTAGATAGGACAATATAGGAATTGGACAAAACAAGTGGGGAAAGCTTGTCACTGCGACCGAGGCGGTATCTACTCGGTAAATTTTCTCGTGTATCAAACGAGTTTTTTTCAAAACACTTACGAAAAATAGATAAACAGGGGTTAACTTGCGACTCGTAGCTATGCGCTTAGCACCCAGCCTGATACGATAAATCTAATAAATTGTGGCGGAGGCAAACTTGAGCACTTTTCCGCACTACTACGAAAAACAGTAAATTGCATGCCTTAAAGTGGGTAGGTATAGTGGGTACGGGTTTTCAAGTAAGTGTATTGAAAACTGAAAAGTCCTTTTACCTCTCATATCATCCCACCAACGCCCTGCCCAAACACTTGGACATAAACAACTAAAATTCTGGATAGAAGTGTTCTTTATATCTGGACAAGGAATACGACTGGATGGTGATGATAGATACACATGCCTACAGCTGACACAAAAGCATGCAAGTAGCTAGCATGCCAGAGAGCTATGACAAATTCTGATTGGTGGATGTCACTGTGGCATGCTAGCTACTTGCTAACTTTAGTGCAAGTTACAGGCACGTGTATTTAGGCCTTTGGGGAAACATATGGCAGAGGAAACTAGCCAACTGTAAAAATGATTATTGTGCAATTAGACATTTGAACGATGTTATTCAATCAATAATCTCAAATCAATCAAATATTTCTGTAAAACAAAGTGATGCTTCAAACGAATAGAGAGCTTAGTAGATGAAAATTCCATACATAATATATTATTTAGATTTGTATTTTCCTTTGCAATGGTTGTTAGTGATATTAATATATTATGTAGAAAGAAATTAGTGGCGAGACAATGGATTGTTGAGACACATTTTTGGAACATTTTATGCACTTTTTTATATATTTGTACATCCGAAATTTTGTACAACGTGTTGTTGCGTAGGGAACTTATTAAAACTTATGATTGTCGATGGTTCGATTAATGAATAGGTTACTTTTATTGTCTGTCTAATAAGTCAACCGACTTGGGAATTTTGTACAATATTTAATAATTTAAAAAATATTTATATTCGATACTTTTTATAAGGTTCTTCTGTTAGTAAACAATGATCTCTATCTCTTAATCAACCTTGATTATTGAACCCGTGTTGACTACATCAGATTTCATTAAATCCTAATAATTACCCAAGTCGTTTAACTTATTAGACAGACTCTAGGCAAGCGTGCTCCATCGACCACATTGTCGCTTTCCATCAAGTGAGATAGTTGTCAAGCGTGAGCATATCAACAATAAAAAATAATAATTTGTATTTAACTGAATGAAATAACTCCATAACCATTTACCTCTCTCTAAAAATAACTACAGGTGCCGTGGTATAAATAGAAATAAACGCAAATAGTATAAATTCAGTCACTTCCTTTTGTAAGTATTTATGCAACTAATTTGTCTTCCAAGGTTCGCTAAATATAGTTTTTGCATTAATAATAAAAGCAAGAACACTTTCTCTATACGATATCTTTACAAGAAATCTGAATGAATGATGTTTTTTTAATAGGTACTATCATTTATTGAATTGTATTATTAATTCGTTACATAAACATGATATTGAACAAATTAATAAAAACTATTAAAAACTCTGTTTTTCAATAAAACCAGCCAATCTTATTCAAACTTAATCCTATTATAACCACTTTTTCTTAAACTTCACAAACCCAATCTGTATAGAATTACACAAGTTTCGTGAAAAAAGTTTTTTAAGAACCGAACTTTATTGTTCCCAACATTTGTGAAGATAAAAATCTAAAACATAAATCTTAACAAATCCTTTTCTTTACTCAAAAGAAGTAATAAAACCTTTTTCAGTAACAGATTAGGGAAGCTTTCAAAATTAGAACAGTATTTATTTTTAGCATTTTGTTGATAATAATTATGTAGTGATTTCATCCTCACTACAGTGTACTTTTTCTTCAGATATTTTTTTTTTAATTTTTTAAACTAGTGCATGACTGCGATCCTACCTGATGATAAGCAGTGACGCAATTGTAAATGGTGAATCGCACTAGTTTAGTGAGAGTCTATTCAATCTAGCCATTATAAAGACAACAATATATTTGTACAGTAAAAACTATATAGTATCTAAGGAATCTTCCATAAATATGGCTAAAACGTCTGAAAAACTTATTGCTATATTGCGGTATTTCATAAGTAGTTGAAAGCCTCCAGAGAATGTCTTCGATAGTATATATCTTCAGCTTTACCCACCTGGGGGGATTTATCCCGCACTTCCCTCTTTGTCCCTTTTATCCGTCGTATTCCATTTTATCCGATATTTACTGACAAAAACCGATTTTATTGAGGATCTTAAGCACGTATACACGTGCTTAAAGATACGATTTTGTGCGAAAAAGGATGTGTTACCGATTTAACTTTGTTTTGGTACACCATGTTTTTTCAGTCGGATGTTTCAACTGTTCAGGGGATTTAATGTTTTGAGATTCTGTTTTATATCAATGAAATATTAGAAAGAGTTATATTTGAAAGCAAACGGTATTTTTGTTAGGTACGTTCGTTATACGTTGTCTCAAAACACACTCGGCTTATAATTAATTTCAGACTGGAGTCTGAAATTTAATTTGTAAAAATAATAAAGTAATTTACTTTTTTTATTTGATATAAAGTAATAATAATAATCGTTATATAAAACGGCATCTCATAATTATCACAAATCCCCATAACAGTTTACTAAACACCCGAATTTTGATATTGAAAAGTAGATTTATTTTACTGAAAAAATAAAATATTTTTCTTTTTGTACAATACAACTGATTATTAAATTATAACCTGTATAAAAAAATTCAAACCTACATATTTATTCCTCGAACCGTCGACAAACGAATAGAAAACATAAAAAACATGAGCTTTGTAAGTTTTATTACGATAAATAGCTTTTTTACATTAGACAATTAGTTTATTTAATATATTATATCGTTTTAAGCTATTACGTTTGCGCTGGTTGTATATAAGCAGTTATATATATTGGACTGTGATAGGGTGAGAATGCTATGTATACCTACTATTCTGTTATAAAAATATATAAACAGGATAAATAAATATTCACTGTGGATAAATGTGTTGTAGGTATTCCTTTTTTATTGTCAGCATTTGATTTATGCATTTTTGTTCTTCACTGTCCATTTAAATATTAAATGTTTGTAATAGTTTAAATGTTAATGTCACATAATTAATACAAATAAATATTATTTGCAATGTCAATGTTCATAACAACATTAGTTTTAGTAAAAGTGTAAATTAATGATGTTAGAACATACACGTGTAACTGAAATTGGATTACTTCGGCACGTGCTTCCTCAATGAACGCGTTCACGTTAAAGCACGTGTCTCTGAAGCCATCCTTAAGATACACTTTTACTGATCAGTAAAAATATTTTATCATTAGTTATAAAATGATAATTTTGTAAGTTACAATAATTTGTTAATACGTAGATAAGTTAGGTAGGATTAACTAATAATGTTTAATTTTAGTTTGTAAAATTGTAATAGAGATATAATTTTATTTGTAAAAAAATTAATAATTTCGATATTAATTTTGTAATTATGTAGAAGTACATTCCGTAACGCAATTTTGTGTAGAAAAAAAACGTAAATTATTCTGTCCGATACGATTACAGTAAATAAATAAGACTGCGTAAAAATTATGAAAAAAAGAAGAATTGTTAGCCAATAAACGTTTGCGTTCTCTTCTGTAACCATTTTTCATTACTTAATTACATACTGGTATTATAAGTTATTGTTTTTTTAATGACCCCGAGGATTAAAGGTACCATCGAGGTCATTTTTGCCTGATCACTTAAAAAAAAATTCGCTTGAATCCTGCGGCGCGGCACCAAACCAAACCCTTTGAAGTTTTCGTTTCGAGTGCAAGCAAATATGAACTTAGCGATGGTCAGGCGGAAGTGTCTTTGATGGTACAGTTAGGTGCTACATTAGCACTATAAAGCGCTGCGCAAACGAAGACACTTTTTGTTCCAGTTACCGACACCGAACACTTTTTGATTGTCATGATTCGAGTATGTGCTATGTGGAAGCTACTGGACACAAAAAAAAAAAACGTATGCGCAGGGAATGGATAAATTCATACTGCTTCTTTAGATATCAAATATTTATCGGTATAGTCCGTCTAAAAAGTCAAACCACTTGGGATTTTTTAAATATTCATCATATCATTTTAAAGATACTTATATTCGATATGTACTTTTTATTAGGTTTTTCTATTAATAAACAATGATGAAGGGGTCTTAATCGACCTTGAGTATTAAACCAGTGTTAACAACACCAGATTTCATTTTATCGTAAAATTATCCAAGTCGTTTGAGTTTTTAGACAGACTAGCTTGTATCTGACACAAGACAAAAAGTGTCCACGTTTGCGCCCTGCCTAAGTTCTGTTTAAAGAAAGTTTTTTTCATACACAAATCGACGGAAACTGAATCAGAGATACTTCATCTTTATCTTAAACTTCGCTGAACAGCATTGGCAAAAGCTAAGCCAAAGTATGACAGCTACGTTTGCCAAACATTTAGAAAATGGTGACCTGAAATAAATCTAGGCAAGTGTTAGGGTAAGTAAGTCTGATATAGTCGACTAAAGTTTGCAGTAGTTTGCTGGCTGTTGCGCTACCTGTCGCGGATTCGATTCCCGCACGGAACATATATTTGTAGGGACAGATAGTTGTTCCGGATCTGGGTGTCTGGTCTTGACTTGCCCATGTGAGATTACCCGCTTATGAACGCATTCACGACAGAGTAATAATTCCTAATGTGGGTTTTTTTTTTTTTTCGATGGGAAAAATCATCTTATGACAACCCCCGCTCTTGGGCGGAGCGGGAGATAGTGTCAGACTCTTACTGACTAAAAAACCCATCCCGTTCCTTCAAGCCTTCATACCGGGGCTCGAGCGCCCTTTCGGATTACCCTGGCCCCAGTAGGCTTCGACCCGGCTGGGCCCCTGCTGTTGCTGACAACTCCTTGAGGCGCGCGGGAACAGCGCGCGCCGTCGACGACTTGGGCTTGGTCCGGACAGTTACCGGACGGCCGGACAGCGAGCTACCCATTGCTCACTGTCCGCAACATAGTATTTTTTATCTACACTAATATTATAAAGGTCTAGTAATTAGTAACCCTGACTATTATGCCGTCGGTCGTGGGTTCGATTCCCACCCAGGACAAATGTTTGTGTGATGAGCATGATCATTTGTTCTGTGTCTGAGTGTAATTTATTTATATAGATGTATGTATGTATTTAGAAATATATAAGTTTGTTTATCAGTTGTCTAGTACTCATAACACAAGTTCTGCTTAGCTTGGGACTAGACGGCGTTGTGTGATAGTTGTGGAAAAAAAAGAGGTACCTACCTAGTTTGTTTTTTTATTTGTTGGAGGTAATCTCTGGAAGCACTGGTCCGATTGCTGAAATTATTTTACCGATGGAGAGCTGCTTTGTTCTTTAGTGACGTAGGCTACATTTTATGTACTTACGCGGGTGAAGCCTTGGGCAAAAGCTAGTTTTTATTAGAAAGAAGTCACAAATTGAAGTAAGTGGTTTAATTAGCTACGAGTACATCAGTTAAAAAAGTAGCTTGGTAGGCGGCAGATTTTGCGGGAACGTTTGTAAGAGTGACCCAGGCCTTCGAACGCAAAGGGCATCTGAAGGATACAGGTGAGTTTTAGTCAGTAAAAGTCTGATACACCCTCTCCTGTAATAACTTTTCTCACTCTAGGGTGGACTAAGCAGGTGAAGTTTTCGGATGATATGTCACTTCATCAAAAAAGCGCTTCAGATTAAAAATAAAGTCTGATTATGTTAATCTGCCAATGTCAATCAACACAGAAAAGACGAAAGAGAAAGGAAATACTTTCCGATTTGTACTACAACGAGTGTCGCCGCTTGTCTCACACCCTTTAACTTCACTACAGGCAATAAACCAATACGAACGCGCATTACGCAAATATAATAACAGACTACGCACACTTAGATTGCAAGTTTGCTATTGGTTGTGTCAAGTATGATCATGATCATATTTTGAAGCACGCCTGCCCCACCCGCAAGGCCTTTTCTGTGGGTCATCAACAAATGTGGGCTGATGATTATTATCTGCCCACATTTGTCCACAGCTGGACACAGTACTCCTTACATGATCACATCAGACATGACGATATCAGCAGGAGAACCAAGGTTACCGACATAGCTCGAAGAATCGTTAAACTTAAGTTGCAATGGGTAGGGCATGTTGCACACAAAACAGATGACGACCACGTACCGGATGACACAGCGTTGGAAGCGGTAATCCGATGGATGCGTGACGCACAGGAACAGTTGTTGTGGCCAGGGACTTAAAAACACCTTCATAAAGGTTACAGAATTATAAGTGTTACATGTTGAATTGGTAACAGAATCAAATATGTAACACTTAGGTATTAATGTGTTTTCAATGTGTTAACCCAAAACACTTACAAAAGTGTAACCCTAACATATCTGTAACAGATATAAAAGTGTTAACAGTGTTAATAAGTGTAACAGGTAAACGCAGCGTTGCCAAAGTTACAATTTACAAAGCTATACTAAAACTGATTATTTCAGTTACACATATTAACACTTATTAACACATATAAACAGGTTACAGTTTGATTCGGTTGCACTCCATAATACATATAAAAGGTTACAGTTTCATTCGGTAACATTATTGTATCTGTTACATTTAAAAGTGTTTTTCTGTTAAAATTGTTATAAAAAACAGTGTTAAAACACATTATTACGGTTACAGTTTGAGTCCCTGGTTGTGGCGACGCTTGGGGGAGGCCTATGTGCAACAGTGGACGTCTTTCGTCTTTGCTGAAATAATGATGATGATGGACACAGGACTACTCCAATAGCCTTCCATTTATTTCGATTCTCCGCGTTTCCAATACCAATATTGCTAAAAGTTTTGTAAGATAGCTGTGACACGCAATTTCGGATCGCCTCCAGCAAAAAAACGTAAACGAAAACATTGTCAAATCAAATCGCAGTAATATTTTCCAACGTTATTAAAATCAAATCGTTGGTTACATCACGGGTTCGGTCACGTGAACGTAACGTTAATCATTTTCTCGTTAACGTTAACGTAAAAAACCAATCTTGGGTTAAGTACATTTTTGTTGGTAACTTCATAACAAATGTCCAACTTTGAGCCCCGGTATGAAGGCTAGAAGGAACGGGGTGAGTCTTTTAGTCAGTAAGAGTCCGAGACTATCTCCCGCTCTGCCCAAGAGCGGGGGTTGTCATTGGATGATTTTTTACCAAAAAAAAAAAAAATGTCCAACTTTCACTTGACAACGAAAAAATATTTTACACGCGTTTTTAATTTTTAACCGACTTCAAAAAGGAGTAAGTTCTATGTTCGGCTAAATATTTTTTTTTATTAGACCTTAAGAAAAGCGCACCTGATGGAAACATATTTTTTTTATATTCTTTTTAGTTATGGAAGGTACCACCAGTAGAAAGTACCCGTCAGTCAAACTTAATACCTTATAGCCAGAGTGCATCTCAGAACAATTCTAATAATTTCAAACACGGTTAGATTACCTACATTACGGTTATCGGTTACCTTCCAGTTTCATAATCAGCGGCCGTATTATGACATCTTAAAACCATCATGTTTTCTGTGTGAGAAAAGGATAGTGCTATTCGTCCTGTATAGCTCCGTCTCTTTTTCACACCGAAAACATGATGGTTTTAAGAGGTCATTATACGGCCCCAGATCAGTCAGTTATCGAATACACGTCTATAAAAAGCAATTTTACTTGTTACGACAGCTCTGCTGTGATCCTATGAGAAGTTCTGTTCCATACCTTCGAAGTTCATGATCCGATCAAAACAATATTTCTAAGTAACCAACTTGGAAGTATAACTTTTCAAACAAAAAAATAATTTTCAAATACGGTCCCCTATTGACCGAGATATATACGAGTATCTACATAAAAAAAAATACATTCAGCCGAACACAGAAACTCCTTCTTTTTTGAAGTCGGTTAACAAAAGTACTTGACAGTTTTATAAACTTTACAAATAAGATACTTGTATTTTATTCATTTTGTAAAGTAATTTCAAACACTGTCGCATCTATCCCGATCTCACCCTACATACGTACCTACTACTTAAGGGTCCCTAAACATCGAACAATAGCCCATGCCCCGAGTATTACGTTCCATATAAGACGGGAATTCCATTATTGCCATTAGCAGTGTGGGCATAGCGTCTCTGTTATGAACAGTAAGTGGACGAGAGCGGCCCGAGGGTAATGTGATTATGGAGTAGGCGTGCTATGGTTTCATGAGGTAGGTATTAAGTTAAGGTAAACCTTTAGGTGTTCAAGCCCAATATAGTGGCACGGTTTGCTAAAAATAATATTTTTGGGGTAATGACATTTTTGTATTTACGCAATTACGGTCATCAAAACCATCAATATAGAGAGTTAGAGAAAATGTTGCATTTTAATAAAAACTTCATGTTTTACATTGACCCTGTGTTAGTGAGTTATGATGATGGTTTTAATGAGTATGGTTGTGTAAATACTTTATGTATTGGTCATATCTTAGAATTGATCATTTCATTATATGGCCAACTTAAACTAGACAGATCGCTTAAACGTTAACATTTGATGATATATCCCGCGTGGCGGATTACGGTCCAATCCCTCTCCTAGAGAGGAGGCCTGAGTCCCAGCGGTGGGAACGTTAAAAGGCTGATTAGCTTATGCTTATTTGATGATATGTCAATCTTCGTTTGGCTTTATCATTGATGTAGGAATGAAAGAAAGAAAAGAAAAGAAAGAAAACGTATATTTGGCACACAATGAACATAACAAGTATTAAAACATTAATATAAATTAATGGCTTAAATAAAACTTAAAAAAAAAAACAATCAGCAATAATGTGTCTCACGGTAGTGCCAAATAGGTTCAGTTCAGCATTCTGTCAGACAACCGTGGCAGTTGCCTGACACTGGTTTTCAACTGAATGCAATGTTAATAGAACGTCTAAAGAAAGTAGTCCAAACGAGGATTGAAATATCATCAAACTTTAACGTGTCAAATTATCCTGGCCGGTTTTACTTGATCATCATATCATAAAGTAATCAATTTCTAAGATTTGGCCACGACACATACATGTCGTTACCGCAAAAATTTGATACAAGAAAACAAGAATCAGAAGCAAACCTGTGGTACAACGTCATGCTTGGATCCAGCATTCAAAAGAGATTGTGGTCACTGCTGACCGGCACTCGAAAATCGACTAAGTGCGAGCCGGACTATGAACTCGCTTGGATATAGTATATTCCTACAAAGCTCCTGTAAACATCTCCTTATATTTACAATACGTATGAAGCCCTGATAACTAGAAATTTTACGACGCCTGTCTTACCATGAAGTGTAAAATTAAAAAGCTTTTTATATATAAAAAAAAACTACTAGCTACTTTTGTAATTTTCGACAGCAAACAAATTATAATTTTATACGTTTATTAATTTGCTAGTTCTTGCCCCATAGCTGTACCCACGTTGAACTATATACTGTAAAAAATCTTGATCAGGCCCTACCACGAGGGCGAAACCTATTTGACGACTTAAACTGAACTGTTAAAGGGATGAAGCTATACAGGGTGTAAGGAACAGCCCTCCACAAACCCCTAGGAATTACTCAGTAGACGAAACTGAACAACCTTCCACAAAATTCTTTTTCAGGAAACGAAAAAAAAAAATCCGCCTCACCATACAAAATTATAAACTTGATTGGATAGTTTGTATGGAGAGGCCGAATTTTTTTTTCGTCAAGGCAATGAAGGAACATAGGAGTGGTTTAAAGTCAGTAAAAGTCTGACACGCCCTCCCACTCTGCCCTGGAGCGAGAAAATTCATTCGATGATTTACCACCTAAAAAAAAGCCTGATATTTTAACACGTTATGGTAAGGTGCTACAATTATTCAAAAAATGTAACGCAAGTACGTAAAATATGTACTCAGTATTGACTGGAAAAGCTGCGTGCGTCTGTTTTGGTATAAATCAACTAAATATAGTATGACTTTGGAATTCTTTGTATATGTATAACTTCCTGAGATTTCAAGGTTAATTCCAGTTCCAGCTTCTGCTGATGCGAAGGTTATGAATACCTACGGTATAAAATGCAATATGTTTTATGATTCCATCTGTGTTAAAGATCCGAAGGAAAAGGCGTTCCTTTTTTCTTTACTTTAAATAATTATTATATGCGTGTTTCTTTTGACCTATGCAACCTACCTTTCCAGCATTATATTTTCTTCTTTTTTTATACCTCCCGTATTGCTTCGATCGTCTCAAATAAAGTATATCAGAAAATATTTAAGTATCCTATGACTCACGACAAAGATACAACTATGACATGCGACTCAAAACTGCACCCAGTATCCGTCACAATATGCCTATTTGATAGTAAATGATAAGACGACATTTTTTTAATAATTACATGTAACGTTAACGGTCTAAAGTGTATCGACGCCGTATAGGCTTTTTAGCCAAATCCAGACAGGGTCACTGTAGTGACTATAACTGTATATGAACAAACTAGCTGCTACTCATGGCCCCAACACAACAACAACAACAACACACAACAACAACACTGCGAGAAATGATTACTTAGCAACTCTATCAACTACCTATGTGCCAGAGATATAAGCTATCCTCGTACCAAATTTCATCTAAATCCGTTCAGCCGTTTGATCGTGAAGGAGTTACAAACATACACACCAACACACAATCTTTCGCTTTTAAAATTAGTGTTCCTGTCGATTGGTGTCAAGCTCGTCACGCCATCTTTTGGCTCAGCTGCTATGTCGCTGAACATATTATTATATCGGAAGAAATTACAGACAATAATTGGACGCCTCACACATAAGATCTTTCCATTCCTCCTGGTTTTAGGCAAGTCAGTAGGCTTGCCCTAGAGTGACTAGCTGAAAATAAATAAATAATTGTCCAAGGGGTTGTCGATCGGCATTGTTTTCTACACTCTAGACAGCTGGCCAGCAAAAAGAGTCTCTTAAACACATCCTTATTTTAGTACACTATCACAAATAACAGTTATTGATACTCTAACCTGGTTTTCTCGATACATTGACTGGCCTGTTGGTCTAGTCACTAGACCAACAGGCCTTGGCCAAGCACTAACCACTAGACTCTAGTGGTTAGTGGCCCTGACTGCTATGCCGCAGGTCGTGGGTTCGATTCCCACCCAGGACAAATGTTTATGTGATGAGCATGATCATTTGTTCTGTGTCTGGGTGTAATTCATCCATAATATGTATGTGTTTAGAAATATATAAGTATGTTTATCAGTTATTTAGTACCTATAACACAAGCTCTGCTTAGCTTGGAAGTTTGGGACTAGACGGCATTCTGTGATAGTTGTGGAATATTATTATATTATTTACATATCACAAAGTGTGTCTTGGAGTTTCTTACACGATTTTCTCCAAACAGGGGTCTTACCATGGCCTTGGAGCTATACCTATACCCAAAGATATCTATGCCTACACCCTGTATAGGCTCCCATTAACAGTTCAGTTTCGGTCGCCAAATAAATCTCAGATGGTAGGGTCTCAGGTCTACGCTTTGAAATGCGTAATTAACTAGCTTCATATTTCTGATTAATCTTAACAATTCAAGTGCCTGTTTTAAAGATTTTGTTTTCAGTTTTGTCATTTTCTCACTTGTAGGCTTAGAAGAAATGACTTACTACCTTACTTATCAACAGTTATTACCTTATCTTACTTACCTACTCTGTTAGCGTTTCCGCCAAACGCTAAGTGCAAAATGTATGGCAATAATATTACCTGTGGAGAAGTCACGTGACAATTGACGTGACAGGTAATGTCATTACCGGATATTTATGGTCAGTGCCATATTTTTTTTAACTTAGCGGCAATAGACAAGTAATTTCTCTTAAGCGTGTTACTTCACCTATTGAAATAGACTTTGTTTGGGTTAGAAATAAAAAAAATTAGTATCATTAAAATAATCTGATTTTATTTCATGTAACTTCATTAACTATGTCCAAGCATTATTGGCGTAACATACATATAGTAATAACTACACAACAATATAATTATTTTCTTTTACTCTATCAGCCGAATACAAAACCTTTGGTTACTAGCTTATTAGAAAATTTACATTTAATATTGGTGTTTCTACCTTGAGTATTTATTCTAGCTTTTGTCTGCGTCAATCTTATGAATTTACAAAATGGAAACTGAATTCTGCTAAAAGCATTAATAGCAAATACAAATAATACGAGAATTGTTTTAGACATTTGAAAATATTTACAGTGCAAAGAAAACAAATTAGAAACGTCCAATCTATTAGAAATACAGACAAAACTATTTAAGTATTTAACGATGATGCAGAATTAATTAATGATGAATCCAAAAATGAGCCTCAAGACAGGAATACAAATGCCTGCGAATTAGTCAACAATATGCAAGGCGCTTACCATTGTGACATATCAATTAGAAGTTGTCATTTCAAAATTCAAGTAACTAGCATATGTATTGCTGATTTGAAAAAGCTTGAAAACAGGTATGTAGACGAAAGCAAAGCTTTTACTGAATAAAGTCCAGTTTAAATTGTATAGGACTAGACTGTCACGTTTGCAAGCATTGTTTATACTTAAAAAGTTAATACAACGAAATTAAACTAAGATACAACAACGTAATGATTATCACATTATAAAGAAAATCATCTATGATGAATATTTACATAGCTTAAGGCACAAATTATAAAATTGGCTTTAAGCCGCTATAATGAAAGAGTTATGGAGCGAGCAACATCAAGACTAGGACAAGGTTGTAATACACATGAAATCTATTTTGGCACTATTTTTGTATGTAAGGAAAATCAAAAAATATCTGTATTCACTTTAGACCTACTTTAAAAGTCTTAGGAATAAACAATCGTTACACTTTTCAAGAATCAAAGGATGTCATTATTGCTATCGTCGTCATCACTCGCTCCAATCACCCTAGGACTCATAATAATATATACATAATTGGCCCCAAAATAATGCTGTTGATAAAGATTTAAAACTATAGTTTCTATTACATCACACTTAATCGTTTCTCTATTAACTACTTTACTGATAGTTTCTACTCTAACATTTTTCTTTCCATCAGAATATTTTAGATCTATATTATTCACTAGAATAGAATATTAAAATGCCAGAGCTTAAACTACGTAAAATTGGGAAAATTTAAGACTAGATCTAAGACGATCTAGCGGTTCTGTGCGATGTGCCACAAATATATACAAATAAAGAAACGTATATTTTTTTCTTTTTTAATGTTTTTTTTTTACTCTATACATAATTTATATTTGAATATATTATTTATCTCTAGCCTCGGACAGTCTTTCCGTACTATATTGCTTCACAATCACAACTCTCATTCAGTATTAAATTTTGATTAATTTTATTTTAATGAAATTTATAAATGTAACTTAGTTTTAGTTTGACCACCCACAAAATGATGTCCATCCAGGTCAGTAGATCAATCGATTTTTTAACCTGGAAATATAGTTCCATATACTTAATAGAAAAACTAATTTGCACGATAATTATTTTTCCTTAATTATGCGTGACAATTTGTAAAATATGGCGTTATAATTCACTCCTTGGGCTCTTTTCAATGTTTTATTATAAGCTAGTCATTAACATTTGGCTCCATCCAATGGTGGTCAGACCATTCTAATCTCAGGTATACAATCAATAAGTTTTGTAAGCAACAGAGATCATACCGAATATCTCCAGGCTCTCATATATCCGTAATCACACCATCGTCTATATATACAAAATAGAACGTTCTCTACAATATGTAGTATAGCACACTTTTCGTACACATTACAATCTAGCGCGCTTAATTTCACAAAGCTTAACCCTTTGGAATGATTGGTTATTGTTATGCTCCTATTTTAAAGTAGTTTTTACATTTTGTATTGTCATTTCCACTTGATAATATCCCGTTCCCAAGTCCTATAGTGACATACAAAAGCGATCGAAATATTTTCTCGTTCTTTTAATAAATTATTTTTGCGATGTCACTTAGTATTAATTATTTCACTGAAGAAATGTAGATACTAGCTTCTCAATAAACGCTTTTGTACTCACCACGACCTGTGATACTGGATGCAACTGAATATTTTGGCATCTTGATGCAATAACCAATACTGGGGCTTATAATACTACCCGTGCCTAACGGCTGTTTAAAAGTCACGCTTTTTTCTTCCCTTTACTACCATTTTCTACAAATATTTCTTTGAAGTCTGTGAGGAGTATATCGACGACATTATTTTGTTGGATGCAGTCGACCGCGATGTTGTGCGCTTGCTCGGGGGGCGCCCACAGGAGAGTTGGACCAAATACGATTGCTAAGTTTGCCGTGTGCATTCTGTTTTGCTCTTTGTGTTGCGTTACCCTGTAAAGATTTCACAAATTAAATTTATGCAATAGGTTTTTTCCGACTTCATACATGTATGTAATTGTCTGATTACTAAATAAACTTTCGGTTTTGACTTCAATTTGTCTTTAGAAACTCTATTAATTGTATAATATTATGTAATCATCTATTTTCTGTCAGTTCGACGTGATTTTTAATGCTTTATATTTTTTTACTGTTTCTAATGTGATTTATTTTACTCGAAGACTTACCTAAGCAGATGCTCTAATAAATACTTGAGCGTATCTCTGTTGCACTGTGGTAAGGCCTTCACGATCTCCTGGAACTCCTTGATTCTTGCTTCTCTGGGCTTTAGTGCTGAAATAAGTATAATATCGTTTATTTTCTCTCTTTATATTTTACATTCGTAAAATGATTCATTTTTAGCAGGTTCAGGACTCTATAATATATCCGAAGTGAATAAAATGTTAATTCCGATTTTCTTTTGCTTTTTGGGATAATTTACTATAGATCAATCTCATTAATAGGCAATGTGCACGACAAATATTTTTCATTATCCTATCAGTTTTACAAACAATAAGAGTGTATTAAAATCAAAATTAATCGAAAAACCAACACAATATGTATGTTTAAATCTATCCAACCAAGATACCTGTTGTTCTATAAAAAAAAACACCGTTTTTTGGCGTGTACATGGCGCGTACGCGACCTTAACGTCTGAGCCTATGTCGAACTATTCTGTGTTTCAATTATCAGTGTTGAAAATAATATACTCGAACAACGTCATAATGAAGAAATTTTTCAAATTCATTCATATTAGTTCATTAGAAGTAATGAGAAATTCATTCATCAACAAATAAAATATTAGGTATGTGCATATTCCCTATTGTATTTAACAAAATTATAAATATTAAATGGCTATAAACATATTTGTGTTTGTATTTTTAGTAATTATTTCGTCCGTGTTACAATTTCCGAGCATTCCTGGCCGGATCAACCCGTCCCTTCAACCCTTGTTTGCTTCAATATTAAATATTGAAGTGGCTCTCAGAGGGTTGATATTAGATTTGAAGTATACACGATACGACCGGGAAAATACCTTGAGAGTATTCAAATGCTTTAAAATATATTTTGTATTTTACTGATTTCCATTGCCACAAATGTAAAACAGTTCAAATTGGAGGGTTTAATTACTACACAGTGAAATATTAAGGATGTTGTTGATGTTCAATACGCTTGCCATTTTATTTTATTTCAACAAAATATGTTCAGAATCAGTAACAAAATCGATTCCAATAGTTTTTACACCATGTTAATTTTTTTCCCAAAAATATTTAAAAAGGTCATAAGTTGGACACCACTGACACTAAATACAACACAGGTCACGGCAAGTCATAGCGGGCATTAGGAGCCAGCTAACTGCTGGGTGCAAGTGCAAAACGATCGGATGGCTACCTGATTTTTGTGTGCTTTACATAAAATACTAGACACGTGTTTCGAGTTTCGCATATAGAAAAACTAATGTTCAATAAGTTAAAAAGAATATTTATCTACTTACAGCAAGCAGCCAGTACTCTGTCGAACATGGTACAGGGAATGAGCGGTTCCTTTAGCTCTCTGAAGAACAGCTTCAGTGAACCGGTCAACACGTGGATATCTGTGTTGTTCTCAATCACCGACATCTTGTTCTGGTCCACCTGCAGAAATTGAAGATAGATTCAGCATAAAGAATGTGAGTTCTTTATTGACGCCTCCAGTTTTCGGACATTCAGGGCAGTGACTGACTGTATTAGCTAGCAGTGATACCACGATCTGGATCGAGGAAGATGGAACCACGATGGAGGCTCTACCATGAGCTTAACGCGATCCATTTTACGACCTAAATTGAAGTGTTAAAGGGATGAAGTTATACACGGTGTAAGAAACAGCCCTCCACAAACTTTAAAGGCTTGTTCTGTAGACGAAACTGAACAACCTTCCACATGACTTTTTTCAGGAAACGAAAACCAAAATCAGCCTCACCATACAAAATTAAAAACTTGATTGGACAGTTTGAATGAAGAGGCCGTTTTTTTTTTCGTTACCTGAAAAAAAATCTTGTGGAAGGTTGTTCAGTTTTGTCTACTGAGCAAGCCCTTAAAGTTTGTGGAGATCCCTCTTTCTCGCTCAGTCGACTGATATTTTAACGCGTCATGGTAAGTCCCCAGGGCCTCAAGTCTGCTATTACAATAGTGTCAGAATGGTCTATCATTGATGACATAATTGTCGATTTTGACAAGTTTGGTAATCTACTAATATAATGGCGTCATTATGACTTCCCAATTGTCAACCACTGACACTCCATTGAAAGAAGTGGCATATTGACAAATGAATATTTAACGTATGCATGCGGTAATCTGCTAAAACTTTGATAGTTTATTTGATCAGTGTTCTACCATTAGAACGTTATTGTGCAGTTATTGGTTTTAATATGCTCGATATTATCATTCTACCACAACTCTATTACGATACCATTGACCGATCAATGATCGATCATTATGAATTAGCAGATTACGAACTTTTAGCAAAATGACAATGTGATTGTGTTGGAATGACGAATTTATAAAAATAGCAGACTAGGGCCCCTGGATGGATGTCCACGTACAACGGATCAAATGTGAGTTAAACTGAGGGAAAATTAAGTTATTATACTTCATTTTCCCCCACTTTTTGTAGGTATATTATATAATAACTTGCATTAGCATGTTATTCTATAACAGTAGCATGATGTATTTATTGACTATATTATTATCAATAATCAATATACTAATCAAGGGAGGAAAACAGACGCATGTTTACTTTCCTCTCTAACTTATTTATATGAATTATTGTTATTATATCACAATATATTTGTGGATTATTTAATTGTTTTATATTAGTTAATTGTTTTAATCCTTACAAATAGCCTAGTATGCAGATGCCTTTCTACCGAAACAATCATAATAATAAATATTCCTTGCTTCTCACAAGAGGTGTTTTTAAACACTATAGACACTCCGACAGAAGGGATATGATCTGGTTAGGGCCTTTTTACGTGGGAAATCATGAAATTACTTCTCCCACTCTGAGTGGGCGGGAGGAAGTGTCAGACTTTAACAGACTAAAACCCACAATGTTCCTTCAGTCGTCTTTTATTGCGAGGGCTACAAGTGTTACGGTACTTCCTTCAAACAAACCGCAGCCCTGGCAGACGTCGGTTTTATCTGGCTCCATCAATTTTGCTGACATCTCATTGAGGCACGCGTACACCAGACGACCAGAAACCCGCAAACCCGTGCCTACGTGGTAGTTGCGTAGTGTTCCACACTTGCCTCAAAAAGATGTCAGCTAACCGTAGGAGCCTACTGCCGAAGCCTACAAGAGCTATGGTGAAAATATGTAAAAGTAAAAGGATATTCGTGACCCTAAAACTCAAAAGGCAATTGAAGAAATATAGGTATGATTTTAGTCACTAATAGTCTGGCACGCCCTTTCTCTACACCCAGGGTCATTAGATAATTACCGACCTCAAAAAAAAAAAATATGAGAGATTCACCTCTAATCTTATCTTCTGCACCTGACTGAGGTTTCCACTGGCTCGGTACAGTCCATCTGTACACATGTTCTCCTCACTACGCTCGATCTCGGTGACACAGGCCACCACGAACTCCGGTACCCGCGGGCTTGTGGTAGGACATACCTCTTCCAGATTCCGTCCGAATACAGGTTCGTCTGTAGAGAAAGGGTTTACTTAGATTTTGGTTGATGGAAGTAAAAGTAGAAAAACTTTTTTGATCAATTTAAAATTAGTCTTTTTTTTTTCGAATTTTTAGAAGCTTTAAACTTCAAAATAATTAGAAAACATTATCAGAATAAGTGTCCATCTATTAATGAGCATAAAAAACCCATGAAGAGTATATCCTTTTATTATATCTCACTGAGTACATACATAAATGTATTAACATGACATAAATTTACTTAAACACAAACATAAAACTTTAAATTACGTATTATTTTCAAAACAAACACCGAAATTAATAAACCTAGTTTACAAAAAACCACGGGCACTTTCGAATATAAACAGGGATTTAATCTGTAAAACACATGGTTTAATCCCGAGGAGAGCCCAAAAAGATTTTAAAATAAGAAAAAACAAATAATAATAATAATATTCCACAACTATCACACAACGCCGTCAAGTCCCAAGCTAAGCAGGGCTTGTGTTATGGGTACTAGACTACTGATAAACATACTTATATATTTCTAAATACATACATACTATAGATAAATTACACCCAGACACAGAACAAATGATCATGCTCATCATATAAACATTTGTCCTGGGTGGGAATCGAACCCACGACCTGCGGTATAGCAGTCAGGGCCACTAACCACTAGACCCACGGGCCAGTCAAGGAAATAAAAAAGAAATATTTGAAATAAAGAAATAATGGACGAGAAGAAAGAAATGAACAGGCTGGCAGGCACAGGCTGATAAACAAAATAACAATCCGAAAGTGTCCGTTTTTATTTTGTGTATTTACCCAAAAAAAGTTCCTGATGATCTTCCCCAGGAATAGATGAAGAATTCCGGAATAATTTCTCCATTCTGATTCTTAGACTTTTGCACAAAACCATATTGTAGATGAAATTAATCGCCAATAAAACAGAAAACAAAGCACTACTGATGCCAATGAAGGAACAGTTGACACTAAGCTTGACGGTCGTTGCAGAACTAATTTACGCATAATTATTACTCAGGCTATGGTCAAGTAAACCGCAAGTAGGCAAGATGAAATAAAACAGAGTTTTCAGTAACGATGATGAAACATAGGTTAATTATCCTCCTTTAACATAACCATACAATCTAAGTAAGGCTTTTAATTGTTACAACGTCACGATTTCCGTCCATCACTAACCAAACTACATACAAATAAATAATAAACGGTAGGTAACTGAAAATTTAGTTACGTCATATTATTTCTACGAGGTTAAACATAAACTCTACCCATAGTTATTGTGCGAAACAACTATACGACAAAATATATACAGCATAACTTTTCGAAGTTCAGGCGCATAAAGGTGAGAAAAATAAAACACCAATTAGAATTTTTTACAACTAATTGTTATAATACATACGTGTGAAAATAAATTTACAAAAATATAAAAATAATAAATGCAACTCTCCAAAAATAAGCACTTACCTTTGGTTACAATTTGAGCGCTGAAAAATTAACTATTAAGCTGTGTAACTAAGGCAAATTAAAATCGAATTAAACCCAAATATTATACAAACTTATTACAACACTCGTTTTAGTTCACTTAATCCAAAATGGTTACAGTAGAAATCACAGTTAATAATTCCAAATCACTTCATCACCATATTTAGAGTTAACTTCCAGATGGAATAATACTCTCCAAAAACTGTTAGCTTTTTTCACACCAAACCATATCTACTTTTCTAAAACTACGTCTACTCAGTGCCACTCAAACCATCAAAGATCAAATTTCCGAACCTTTGTATATCCCTTTCTTCACAAGTTGCTCCATGGCTGGTCTTTTGGCGAAGAATTTTCTTAATCTACTCCTCACATGTGATTTCTGTATAGAAACTTCTGTCGAGTCGCTCAGATCTTCATTGCTGCTACCACCAGCTGAAATGTAGAACATTGAAGATGAAAATGAATTGTTAGTTAGTACAGCAAGAAGAAATTGAAATGGTAAGCAGGAGATAGAAGGCAACATTCTTTGAGCAGTATTCTTTGATAATGAGATATAAGAATGACTATTTAATTAAGTAAATAAAAATATTCAGCCACTATTTCAACTTTTGAAAAGAATACTACTCAACATGATTGCATCAAATCTGGTGACTATGAGTATTGTTAATATATCAAGAAAAAAAATTGCCTGTAATTACTAAATAGACAATTTTTCCTTTGCCTATATTTTCAAAACAATAAACCAGATTTGATACGATTCAGTAGCCTGAGGTTTTGCGAGATAGGTTACATGCTGCCAATGGCGATTGGCAGCTTGATAAATAAAACATTAGCGATAGAAAAGACAGCAGACGTCTAGATGGTCAACCATTTGGTAAAAGCTGTACTTTACCTTTACCTTTTTTACCTTTAATATTTTCGGAAATGTATTAGGTAAGAATTCTTTTACAATTTCTAAGAGGTCTTTTCCATCGCAAAAGCTTCAATAGTCAGTACATATTAAAGGTACCCCATACCACAGCACGATAGTTTGGGTTTGAAGCCATAACCAGAGATGCGGAGTGTAATATGGATTAATATTATACGCTTTTTAGGTTACGACACATAAATTGATTTAAAATAAGTTATGGTAATGTACCTACCTACTAAACGACTCATAAGAGAGGTTGCAATTCAAGTGTAGGAATAAAGGTTAAGTATTTTGACGTGTTAATGACGTAAATAAGTTACATGAATTGTCAGTCTTACAGAGCCTCTACGCAAACGCAACGTGTAGCATCTAAAGAATGACTGGTGTAAGGCGACCACAATTAATGCAATAAGGAAGGTTTTCTTTAGTATTTGTCACCCCAATAAAAGGGCACATAAAGTATTAATCTAAAAAATGAATTTCGAATTCGAAAATTATTAAAATGACACGGACAATACAAGTTAGAAACAGGCATCTTGGACGAACACAAATTGAGGCCAAAACATTTGGAAGTATTAATTTTGATATCTATAATTTACCTTTTTCGCCTGTATCCTGTATTCACACCATAAAATAAAAGTATGTCGAAATATCAACAAATGTTTTTAAACTATCCGTATTCACCAATAAAGAAACTGTTGACGAAATTACGAAATCAATTTCATTGGGCACATTTTTTAAGATTTTTTTTTGGAGGTTCAAGTAATACTGCTATTTAAAAAAACAGTAGAATTCGTCATGCTCGCTACAGATAAATTGATAGGAGCTTGTTATCAATCGTTTGTGGATGCGATAAGATGGTATCGGTACATAGTTAATTCATTGTCGACCATATTGATGTTAAGACTATTCTTTATAGGCGGATCTATTATATTTTCTTGAACATCTGCTATATCGCGGTCCCTTGTGATGTCAACGGATCAAATATTTTCTCTATATCATGTTCAAGATTATCGTCATGCGATTATGGTGTATAGCATATACACCATAAGCATGACGATACGATTACGATTAAACGTTGACTTGTTAAATTTCGTTTAAACAACATCTAAATTTCGTTACATCCACGTTATTAATTTATTGAAATAACAATAAAATTTATTGGAATATTTGTTTGCAAAATTAATTTATTGCAATACTTTTTTTGCATAATTAATTTGTTAGACCACTGGATCAACAATTAGTTGATTCAGTGGTCTAACACACAGCACAGCATAATAGCATAATCAGCCTTATAATGTTCCCACTGCTGGGACTCAGGCCTCCTTTCTAGGAGAGTGAGAGGGCCGTAATCCACCACGCGGGCCCAATTGATGGAGGTCACATGTCTTCAAATTTTTTGGTTTTAGGACATGCCTGTGCATGTGTTTGCTCACAATGTTTTCTTTCACCGTTTCGAGAGCAGTGATGATGAATTAAATTACAAAAAGTAATGTGCTTGGCTGGATGCGTACATAGTACCTACGGTTAAATGAACCAAACTAAACTACTTAGGTTTAGTTGATCTTAATTGACCTTTAAAAAGATCTTAATAATAGATATATAATATACACCTGACAGATTCTGTGATGGCCTAATCTTTAATCTATTCTTGTAGTCTTTATAAAGTGGTGAATTGTCGAAATATCATCGCATTGGGTGATGAACCTTTTTTGGGTAACACAAAACTTCAACAGAAAGATAAAGCATAAAACAATTTGATAAGAATAGATATGCCTGCATATACTCAGTTGCTCGATATAATAAAGACACTTGATGATGGAAATAATAACAATTAGTTTAATTTTAGATTCTCGTAGATTTTCGGCGTCTTAAAATCGCATGAAGACATTTCATTTAATAATCATCTTTTATCTAATAACTGATAACAGATAAATGGTATATTACGTTTCTGGTGTATGCCAAATTTTCTCAAGTCAGTGTGCGATCCAAAATATTCCATAAACTTATTCGTCTTTTCCGTTGGACTTTTCTTTTCTGCCGGGCTTTTCTTTTCAGTCGGGCTTTTCTTTCCCGTTGGACTTTTCTTTTCTTTAGACTTTTCTTTGTTCATCTCTGCATCACTAGGCATCTTTTTATATATATACTGCACGAATGTGTCTATTATTTTATGTTCCATTTCACTTTAATTAAGGTTCAAATTCACTTAGCACTTGACATTTTTCAAATTCTTTCACAAATTGTTAATAAACACTTGTTTTTAAAGCGTCAATGTTTGTGATAGTTTTAGGGACTTTAATATTGGTCTAGATTTAATACAACACTGATGATATATGTAAGTTAGCAATGCAGATGACAATGCCTCATTATAGATTGCTGAACACTAAACGATTGGCGCAATTAGTGATTATAGTTATCAATGTACGACATTATCTGATAGTGAGTACAGTTGGTATAATATTGTGGGCATGTATGTTGATTAAAAGTTCTATGATAATGGGCATTTTGGAGTTATTAAACTCGTTAAGGTTACTTTGTTGATGTAATGGGTTCTTCTTAATATCCTTATATCTTCTAACATTCCTTGTCAGCCGCACTTAAGCTTAAGTGCCGTTTAGCAACATCTGGTGGGTTTTCGTTTTATTTTTTCCACGGCAATTTCTATCGATTCGAAAACAAAACTCTATCGATATGAACAGTATTTTTTACTATCAATAGATTACGAGATAAATAAATAAAATAATCGTTAAGTTTTTTTTGGCTTTTATGTAATTAATTCAACGGCGCGTTTTTGTGCTTAACTCAAAAAGTAATTTCGTAAGATAATGGCACAATAGCTTGCAGACAGCAAGTATGTCGTCTACAGAGATGAAGAAAAAATAACAGTTAAGATAATGAGTGAATCATAACTTATCACATGTTATTTTGATTGCAGAAATTTATTCGCTAATCTTGATGAGTCAAGTTATATGTCATAAACTGTATTTTGCATTTCTTAATACGGATTCATTAATTGCTAATAAGTTTATTTATAAATACTTTATCGTATATCAAGAAAGGACGAAATGTAATGGAAACCTCATGTATTGTATTGGTAACAAATAGACTAGTCTTCATTTGTTTTGGTGAGTTGTTTTTAGACCTAACCTAACAGGCTTTCTAACAGGTCATTTAAAATTTACTTTACTGCTGGAGTATGGGTTTCCTGATGGCCACAGTTTGAGGTTTTAAGTCAAAAGCGAATAGGTCACTTCTAGGCAAGCATGTTAAATCGTCAATCGGTGAGATAGCGGTCAAGCGCGAGCCTAACAACAATAATGTGTACCTACATATTTTAGGTCAGAATGGCTCATTGAAGGAAAATTTGTTACTAAAAAATTCACGAGATCTAAACTACAATAAAAATGTATCTTTGAAATTAGGTTAGTAGGTATATTTACGACTACTCAACTTTTAAGACATTACGCAGAGTTTGCTTATGTTTATTAGTGAACCCAAAATAGAATTCATGAATGGTTTCTAATCTAACACAAATAATTGGCACTTCTCGGTACTCGGCTATTAAACGTGATTGTGTCGGACTAAAATTAGAAATTTTATTTATTACTAAGAATGGAACATGACATCATGAATATATAGAACGTGGTTCTAAGTTGAACTTTGACCGAATTATCTTACTAGGGTAAAAAATTTAAGAGGCTGGCTGACATTATAATATATTTTTATTATGCATACAATTCTGACTCAGATTCACATTAAGACTAGGCATGATGAAATATCTAATCAGCATTAAATTCCTAGCTTGTAAACACGAATTTACGTAACAGTATTATGATAAAGCGTGTTTATCGATACTAGCTTAAGAAGCCTAGTACCCCACACGGTATTAATAATTGCGGCTACTCCGCAAGTTGCGCCAATTCCACAAGTGACGCCAATTCCGCAAGTGGCGCCAATTCCGCAAATGGCGCCAATTCCGCAAGTGGCGCCAATTCCGTAAGTGACTTCAATTCTGCAATTTCGCTAGTGATGGCTATTCTACATGCTACGGTTATTACTTTGCAAGCTCGTTCAGCGGCAAATTATCAAGATATATTTATTAGTACTGGACAACTAAAAATACTAAATGGTTTCTGTAAATTTATAAAAAAAAAATATCGTAAAATAATCCCCGTTCCTCGTGAGAGAAAATAACAATCGATGACCACGAAAAACTTTGAATCTGCATTGTCATACTTAAATTCCATTGAAGATTACTTAGAATTAGTTTATTAACAGTCAAAAGCTTTGACTGTTTAATACCTATGGATGGACTGTGCTATATTTTTTAACAACTTTGTGTAATTTACCCATATTAGCAAAAAATGATTATGAATTAAGCCAGTACAATGTACCAACACGCTTTTGGTACCAACACGCACTCGCCAAAAATAAAACTTCACAAAATAAAAAGTACGTACTGTAAAGCCTCTTTCATCAGATACCTCTTACAGGGTTTAGAAGTAATGGCACTTATTATTCTACAGTGAAAACAATTCTCATTAATGAGATTTAAGACGTGAGTGATTTTTAGCGAGTTTTTTTTAGTGATTTTTAGTAAAAATTTCGTAGAAATCAATTCTACACTAATAACCCTTTTTTTATTATCTTCAATCCTACTCAAAATTTTCACTGTTCTTGCTCTATAAATAGGCATTATAATAACATAAGAAATACTGGCTCAAATATATAATAGATATATAACCTTATGAAGGCACATCATGAAAGTACCTAGTATGTTCAGTATCAAATACTGAATCGATTTCAGCTATTTTTATAATAGATATGTTTTTTTATCTAAACAGTGATCGCTGCCTAAAATAATTCTTGATTATTATTTTAGGATATAAAAAAAATACCTTATTGATAATTTTTTGATAAATGTTGATTGTTTCACACCAGCGTATTCGTGAGAGCGTGAGTAGATACTATACCGATGCGCTACCAATGAAGTGCGTCGATTCACAAATTATTTGCCATGTAGGCAAAAGTTTAGATCGATAGATATATTCTTTATTGTACATCAAACACAAAAAAAATCACTTAAATCTAACAGGGTGTCACAATGGGCGGTCTTTTTTACAGACAACGCTTGATAAATAGTGGTTTATAATAACTGATTTCTAAAAAAAATTCTTCGGACAATTTTTTATTGGGTTATTAAAGTGTGTGCATTATGCCAGGTATATTATTGGTTTTATGACACCAAAGGAAAAAAAAAGAGAAGACTAATTTAAAAAAAAACCGATAAACAGACGATTGCAATTAACTCTGACGTTCATATGTAATTGTATGTAAACAAATAATATTATAATTGTTTACTAATAGGTATTTTTATTGGAACTAATGTTTGTTTTTGCAGTGAAATGACATCATATGTTTCAACTAGGCAATGTCATGTTTCCTTTGTGCATTATCAAGAAAATATGTCCACTTTGCGGTGTAATATTTCTAAGAATAGGTCTGTGACCTGTGTCTGTAGCCCATAGAGATTTGTGAGCTTAAAGGCCAGAGTATACCGATTAGTTTCAAAATATGAAATAAAAAGTTTATAGGACTAAGATTCACGTCTGTTACAATGATGAGAAGAGAATGGAAGAGGAAGTACGTCACTCTTCCATAGATAAATTACAATAAATAAATAGACCTTTACAGTGTTGCCATGCTAATTACAACTATTAAAATAATATATAACAGATATTCTCATCTACCTTATTGATTTAGTTAGCGTCCGTAATATTTATCTTCTGTGCACACCGGGCAATAAAATGCTTCATCAATTTTAAAATGATCAGAACATTAATATAAAGTTGATGTGTGAGTGCATTGGTTCTGATTCGCATCCGGCGCATAAGAATAAATTGTATTTTTTTTCGATTAGGTTTGGTGTATTCAGAATTCAGATCAAAGCATCCCAGAAAGAGCAAAATCAACCTGCTCTAATACCTCAGCAACATTTCTCAAGACTAAAACTATCGTTATACTTATATCTTTCACTACGAATCTCCTTTCACACTAATCCAATATGAAATTAAATAAAAATGCTTACTTGAACTCATTCGACTGTATCCGTTACTTAAACACCCACACAAAATAGCCATTTGTCACGCAAAATATTAAACAGTCCGAATTGTAAAAAAAAAATCACAGCATAAACAAATGCCAATTTGACAACACAAACTAAACCACAGATAAACAAAATGTCATCTAACTACACGTTTTTAAATATCACAACGGAATTCTTTTTCAAAATCGAATTTCGAATCTTCTTCCATAAGTTCGATGACCAACTGTATTGAACACTGATTGAGTACTGCATAAAATTTGGCGAGTTTCGTTAGGATAATATTTATTTTAACAGCGGGAGTTCCTAACTCATGGCTCGCTAATAAGTAAATGAGGAAAATCTAAACAGCCAGTAACAGACAACGTTTACCGGGAAGCGATGCGTCATTGCCCAAGAAGTGGGAAAATAAAAATAATTAACTGTAAACGCGGTTGATTTGAATAATATTATTATAAAGCTACTGTGGTGCGAGTTTGTATCTGCACTAACCCACGCTTTAGTTAATGCGTCATAACTAGTTTTTCGTCTTATGAGACGACTTTCATAAAAAACCAAATGCCATTGGGATTTCCCCTGCTTAAAGATTTTGCACAAAAATTTGCATGCAGAAAAAGTTTTTTTGTGATTCTTTTTTCCGCATTGTATCTACATAAGAGAAAAACCATTTCTGTCTAATTTGAAATTTACTATTTGCTTTCAATAATATTTAAAAAAAAGATTTACACTACGAACACAAGCTCTGCTTAGCTTCGGACTAGACGGCGTTGCGTTATGTGATAGTTGTAAAATATTATTAACCCCTCGAGCGCCGATTGTATATGCGTCTGCACAACTTGGATGTCCTTGAAAAATGCTTAATTTTCGTGTTTTCCCCAAGTTTGTATAAAAGTTATTTGGCCGAAAATTTTGGTTACTATACATATTCTTCTATACAATGTGTAAGGGACAGCCCTCCACAAACTTTAAGGGCTTGCTCAGTAGACGAAACTGAACAACCTTCCACAAAAATTTTTTTCAGAAAACGAAATAAAAAATCGGCCTCGCTATACAAATTGTCCAATCAAGTTTATCATTTTGTATGGTGAGGCTGATTTTTTTTTTCGTTTTTTTTTTGCTAGAAAAATCCAAAAAAGTTTATTTTTTTGGTGATTTACGTAAACAGTGCAATTTTCCGGGTCAATGAACCCCTGGCACTATATGTCCGTTGATAAATTGCTAAAATGTTGGTATAGTGTAGTGTGGTTACGAATTAAATGTTTGAATTTAAGGCGTGATCGACGTCTTTACTAAGAATGATGAAATGTAACATATTTTGTGTTTGTCTAAAGACTTGTAAATGTTACAGGTCTAATTATAGTTTTAAAGTATACTTCCTGTAACCTCTTTTCAAAAGTATGCCAGATTCCCAGTGATGATAACATTATCCGCCTTTATATTTCCTCGCAAAAAGGATGCCCGAGTCCCAGTGTTAGGAACAAAATGCTATGTACCTTTCTGTTACCTCTTGAGAGGATGTCAGGTTCCCCATATTGGGAACATAATGTTATGTACCTTTCTGTTTGTTCCTGTTTGCGTGTCGGGCGGTTGGAGGGGTTCTTCCTAGGCTCTCCAAGTCCGTGTTGCTGCTCTGAGAAAACGCTGGTGGCGAAGAATCTCCGCATTGGTACTGTGGGAAACAAATACATTCTTAATGGTTTTTTTTTTGGTTGATAAAATCATCTAAATGACATCCCCCTACTTTCTTAATGGTTTAGAGATTCCATTTAAACAGGGTTATTTGTAAAACACCGGTAACGTCTCAGCGGCCGTATTATGACATCTTAAAACCATCATGTTTTCTGTGTGAGAAAAGGATAGTGCTATTCGTCCTGTATAGCTCCGTCTCTTTTTCACACCGAAAACATGATGGTTTTAAGAGGTCATAATACGGCCTCAGGGCTACATTACTAATATCATAAACAATAACTTTTGTTCTATGACTTTTAAAAATGTATCATTTAGTTCAGCAGATTTTCATACAAAAATAAAAATATTTAGATTGCAGTGTGTGAAGCAAGCGTTAGTACAATAGTAGAGGGGTGCGGGGAGCGGGCGGCGGGGGCTTCATCCACTTGCGTTGCGTCATACAGACAGGTAGGTATAGCAAAATACAGAATTAAAATGTTTTAGACAGAACAACGAAATCTTGAAGGTTTGTTTTTGATAACTGAATTATGTTTTGTAAAAAGTCATAGAACAAAAGTTGTTGTTTATGATGTAGTAATACAGTCCTATAAGGTTGTTAGTGTTTTTCAATCAACTCTGTATATGTTAGGTATATATTTTTGGAGTAACTGACCGACATTTTGGCAATTCAAAAGTGCCTGTAATTGGTCTATTTGGAACAAACGTTTCTGATTTTCTGGTGGTGTCCAACTTGTGACCTTTTTATAATATTAAAAAAAATTATATAACTAGGTGTAAAAATTATTGGAATCCATTCCGCTACTGATTCTGAACAAATTAGGTATATTCAGGTTTCGCATATATACTAAAAATAATGTGGTATATGGTGAGGCTAAAACTTTTCTTTCTTACCAGGTTATAAATAACGCCTCGGATGTGTCCGAGCCACTTCCTGGCTCCTTCTTCAGTTTCATCCTGGATCAGATACTGGTCGTATCCTACAATTAGCAGGATAGATCGGGTGTACCTGTAAGTAAATTATTGATATTGTTCATTCAAAATATAGGTTCTACAAAAAGGTATTTGATGGTATTTTATCATTTAAATCTTTAAAAAAGGGCCCAGTGCGTTATGGTGAATGTCACATGTCTTCGAATTTTTGTTTTTTGGTTTTCCTTCACCGTTGGAGGAAAGTGCAAAATCTATCATTTGTATTGAATAAAATGAAATAAAAACTGCAAGACCCATTTTAATTATAATTTCATTAGTAGAATCCTTAGTTACATAAGCAAACATTTTCTACTGTCACACGAGCGAAGCCGCTGGTAGAAGCTAGTTAATTTGTACTCATAAAATAAATTACGTTTTGTTGCTGAATGTACAAAAAAGTGAAAATACAAAAAAAATATGAACCGAACAAGGAATACAAAATAGGACAAATCGAGAATAAAATAATTAATAGTACATTATGATGTAAGTGTGTAATGTTAGTGATTACAGTCGAGGTGGTATTTAGACCCGACGAAGAGCCGAGAATGGTAATCATTAATTACTCACGTGTATCATACGACGTTTTTCAATACACTTGTGAAGAAAATAACAGTAAAACTAGTAACTTATTTTGTGACATGGCGGTAAAAATCTGTTTTCATAAGCGTGCGCAGAATTTTTTTTTTACGCCTAGGGGAAGACTAAGGTATTTTAATTCATTAATACCCGCGCGAACGCCGGCGTTCGCGCACCCATTGTCTTTCTATTGTGTCTGTAATTCTCACGATTGAAAGGTTAATCATACTGCCTAGTCTTACGTTTATGTTTTTTGTGTGAAAAGTTTTTACTATAATGTCTTTCGTAGTGACAATGGAATACGCATATAACATTTTCTAATGATTTTGTAGTATTTAATTTAATATAGCCACCAGGGACTCGAACTGTAACCGTAATAATGTGTTTTAACACTGTTTTTTAAAACAGTTTTAACAGAAAAACACTTTTAAATGTAACAGATACAATAATGTTACCGAATGAAACTGTAACCTTTTATATGTGTTAGGGAGTGCTACCGAATCAAACTGTAACCTGTTTATATGTGTTAATAAGTGTTAATATGTGTAACCGAAATAATCAGTTTTAGTATAGCTTTATGTAAATTGTAACTTTGGCAACGCTGCGTTTACCTGTTACACTTATTAACACTGTTAACACTTTTATATCCGTTACAGATATGTTAGGGTTACACTTTTGTAAGTGTTTTGGGTTAACACATTGAAAACACATAAATAAGTGTTACATATTTGATTCTGTTACCAATTCAACATGTAACACTTATAATTCTGTAACCTTTATGAAGGTGTTTTTAAGTCCCTGATAGCCACTGAATTACACTCGAAAAAATCAAACCAAAAACCGCGCGCACCTTAAAATGGCGCCCATAATAGACCCAAAAAAAAACATTTTTTATTTGAATGTACGATTTATTTACTAAATGTTTTTTTTTATTAAATAAATCGTTTTTACAAGTTAAAATAGTCAAAATTGCATGAAATAAGTAAGTAAGACCCTAATTTATACCACTGAACGCAAACTTATGTGAAATTTTTTCGTACTCAAAATTTGTTTTGCGAACAAAGAGGTTGAACAAAAAGGTTTTAACTACACTATAGCACGAGTGCGTAATGGTAATCAAAATGTCACAGTTTGGTAACAAGCGCCTTTATATACCTAAGTGCAGTGCAATAAGAGTTACTTTCTGAGCAAGTGTATTGAAAAATAATATTTTGGGACGAAGGAAACGTGTAGTTTGGGACGAACCCGGATTTTTTGTGGGACAAAACTCAGTGGGCCGAACGAAGAACAAATCACAATTAGATCTCTAGGGTCTGTCTCAGCATGGCATAGCCTGGTAATTACTCCAATTAAATCGATGTAGAGTTCCTTTAATTTACGATTTATGTTTATAACTGAAAGCGATTAACAAACATAATCTGATGAGTTACCTTTTGGTGTGTTTCTGCATGCACTGCGCGGCGTGTGCGTTCCTCAGCGGCAGTACCAGCTCGGCGAGTGGCGCCGAAGGGCTGGGCGGTGTGCCCGGCGGACGAGATACTTTCTGCAACAATACAATGGGTTATAGTACGATTACAGCTTCACTATAATTGCCTGATTTGACACATTACATGTTTTCTGTATGGACTTTAAAACAGACTTTGACCACTGAGATTATTTCGGTGTTTCTTCTTATGAAAGTCAAGCAGGAAACACCGACCACATCGTTTAAATTGTCGAATAAATTGACGTGTAAATGTGTTATTTATAACGTATTTGCAAAATAAACACCATTTTTAATGTCTATATACTTTTTTTTAAGGCGGGAAATCATCTAATGACCTCTCCCGACTTTGGGCGGAGCTGATCCTTCTCTGCCTTCGTTCCAGGGCCCTGGGGTTCTGTTTCGCATCTCCCATGGCCTCAGTAAGCTTCGCACACATAGCCCCTGCTGAGCACACATTGAGGTTTTCTGTGGTAGCACCCCATTGTCTATTTATTAAGGAGTCAAAATACTCACAGGAGCATAATATGTCCTTTGGTCCTTGTAGAAGACCAGCGCCGTGGGTGTGAGGACCATGTAGCAGTCGATCCAGTTCTTTTTGGTCTTCTTCGTGCCTTCCAGGAACTTGGTGCGTCTGATAGAACTTTCCAGAATCACCTGTGGATTATCAAAATGTGTTATTAGCTTGGTTGGACGTTTCTCTCTTTCGGGAGTATGAGGAGAGAAATAATACTGCTTCCTTGTCAGTAAAACTTTGTTACTCTTTGGAAAATAAAAATTACGCTATGTAATCTGAAGATTAACGTTATTTTTTTTACCTGGGTACCTATACCTAGTCATCAAATGATTCCTACTCTGGATGGACCGAGAGAGAATGACAGATTTTTACTGACTAAAACTCACTATGTTCCTTCGCCAATTTTTGCCCTTTGCTTTCTGGGACCAAGGATTCCCTTTTAAAAAATTTCCGATTCTGCTAGGGGTGTCTATTCGCTTGAGCTGTTTTTCAATTTACTTGTGATCCCGGGTAGCGAATATTTTATAAAAACCTCATTTGAACATTCCCGAAGCCAACGTTGGCACAAGGCACAAGGCACAACGTTAATTCCTACTTTTTGTTTAAATGGTATCCCAACGTTAATTCCTACTTTTTGTTTAAGTGGTATCCGTTAATATACAAGTACAGACAGACCAGACATTTCGTCAGAACTTTTGCTATTAGTTACATGGACTAAAAGACAGGGAATAATTTCAGTCACGCGTGAATATCCTGTTGCCAAAACGCTGTTGTAATTTCTTGATTCATTTCCAAAAAAGCTTTTGTTCGTGAAGCCAGGTTGTAATGATATTTCCCTTATAGTTTTTCTACTTTCGACCTACTTAGTATTATGTTTCTTACTTCAGACGGTTGCTGCAGCGTCAACCTAGGCGCTGGTATGGGAGACTGCATCCGATTCTTGGTCGCGACCATGGACCGGGACTTTCGGTTCCTGACATACGCTGGCTCCCTCTCTCTGATCTCCACATCGAGACTGTCCCCGGACGAAGACGCCGGGAGCTGCAGGTGACTCG
This sequence comes from Mythimna ferrago, assembly GCA_910589285.2. NCBI lineage: Eukaryota > Metazoa > Arthropoda > Insecta > Lepidoptera > Noctuidae > Mythimna > Mythimna ferrago. The sequence goes on along the minus strand of OU342690.1, from coordinate 13,840,634 downwards.
GTCGTCTGGGGTTGATGAGGAGATTTTCTGTAGAACCACCTGGAAATAGAGACATTAATTAGTAAGCTGTAAGTAATTATTAATGGAAGGTGTAATTTTTATGACCGTTTCAGATTTGTACAAGATAAGAACTACACTGCTCACACATCTGCCACACATGTCCATAAGACTACACATAAGAAACACAGATTCTGACAGGGAATTCCACACCTTAGCTGTACGCATAATGAATGAAATCTATACTTCTAGACTAATATTATAAAGAGGTAAAGTTTGATTTTTATTAACAAGCTTTTATTAGTTTCACTTGTAACTATGATGTAAGAAAATCTTGGAATCTTAATTTGACCCACTTCCCGGTCTTCAATTAGGATAAAATTTTGCACACGCTCTGAGTTCTGATGACAATACATGACTAGCTAAGAAACGTCATTACAAATCCAATATGGCGGCCTCCCCAAGATGACGGACTGGCTGTTTGAAATCCACCCCCATGATATGGGTATCAAATGAAAGGGTTTGCTGTCAAGAATACGAAAAAAAATAATCACGTGACTCAAATCCAATATGGCGGACGTCCAAGATGGCAGATTGGCTATTTGAAATGCACCATGATATGGGTATTAAATTTAGTGTGTGCTAAAAGCGTGTTTTTTAGTGTTTTAAACTATTATATTTTTTTGTTTGTAGGAGGTAATCTCTGGAAGTACTGGTCCGAAGGCTAAAATTTTTTCACCGATAGAAAGCTGCTTTATTCCTGAGTGACATAGGATATATTTTATGTACGCAGGCGAAGCTGCGAGCAGAAGCTAGGACATAATGAAGCTACAGGCATTATGAAAGCTGTCCATGCAGAATGGGGTCTACTAGCCAGGGTTCACGCTGCACTTGTGACTGGCCTGTTGGTCTAGTGGTTAGTGGCTCTGACTGCTATGCCGGACGTCGTGGGTTTGATTCCCACCCAGGATAAATGTTTGAGTGATGAGATAAAGATAAAGATAAAGATAAAGATAAAGATAATTTTATTTTGCAAATATGGGTAACAGTAAAGATGACAGAAAAATATAGGAAATAAGTTCAGCCATATTTTACCATGTAGGCATGCAAAAGACATATAAAATCATATCTACCACCACTAAATACAATTTTAAAATATAAACAAGTAAATACAAAGAAAAAAAAAATTAACTTAACTAAAAATATTTACACTTTTACACTATTTATTTATTAATTTCTTAAACTATTATTTATACTTAAAAAAAATCTTTCTCACTCAGGTACTCACTTAAATTATAATAAGCTTTCACCACTAAAAAGCTTCGGAGTTTTTTTTTTAATAATGGCAGTGGAAGCTCTTTCCAACTCTTAGGCATCTTATTATAAATGACTGGAGCCATGCAGTAGACACTTTTGCGCATAAGTGCTGTCTTAGCTGGCTCCTGACATAGCAGGCTATTATCGCGTCTGTTGCGGGGAAATACATCGGCTATGCGTTTAAAACGACTAGGATTTGTCTTCACAAACACAACTACTTCTTGGATATACAAACAAGGCAATGTTAATATCTTGTAATTTTGAAAATATGGTTTACAACTATCTGTAGATTTTAGCTTAAACATGGCTCGGACACATCTTTTTTGTGCCTTGAAGGCGATTTCTCTTTCGGTAGAGTTTCCCCAAAATATGATCCCGTACCTTAAATGTGACTCTACTATTCCATAATAGGCAGTAAGAAGTGCATCAGTGTTGACTATGTTTGATAATGCGTGTAAAGCATATGCAGATTTACTCACTTTCTTACATAAAACATCAATGTGGGATTTCCAATTTAATTTTTGATCTATTTGTAGACCCAAAAATTTTGTACTTTCAACTTCTTCTATTGTATTATTCCTATAGTGTATATTCAAGTTAATACTAGAGGTCTGTTGTCTAAATTGGATAAGGTTCGTTTTATTCAAATTTATTTTCAAATTATTTGACTCTAGCCAGTTTACTATCTGTTTTAAACTATTGTTAATGTCATTCTCATACGTAACCATATTTTCACAAGGTATTGTAATCGTGCTATCATCCGCAAAAAGTGTTATTGGTCGCTCAATAGATTTTGGTAGATCATTAATGTATAAAATGAATATAAACGGACCTAAGACGCTGCCTTGCGGTACCCCGAATAATACTTTACGCTCTGAAGACCAAAATGTCTCTTCATGTTTAGTAGCTATATTAATTTGACTGACTTCAGTTATCTGTTTTCTGTTTTGTAGGTATGAACTAAGTAAATTAAGGACATTGCCTCTAATACCGTAGGCTTCGAGTTTGCTTAAAAGAGTAGCGTAGTGGACATAATCGAATGCCTGGGTCATGTCACAAAATATACCACATACAGGGTTTCGGTGATCAACATTTTTAATTACATTGTATATAAAATCATATATTGCCATATTAATAGTCCTATGTAAACGAAATCCTTTCTGTTCTTCACACAAAACATTATGTTTATCTATAAATTTATAAAGTTCCCTATAAATATACTTTTCAAAAACTTTAGAAAATACTGGAATTAATGATATTGGTCGGTAGTATTCCATTCGCTCTCTATTCTCTTTTTTAAAAAGTGGCTTAATAATTGATGTTTTTAATGCATCAGGGTAGACACCTGCGCTAATACTTAGATTAATTATGTGACTTAAATGACCGCTTATTTCTCTTGACACCTGTTTTAGTATTTTAGTGGCAATACCGTCATATCCTACACTGTTTGTATTACTTAATGAAATTATGATCCTTTCTATATCTAGAGGTATACTAGGAGCCATAAACATTGTTTTATTATTGGTATCAATTTTGTTATAAATTGGTTTGCTAGACACATCGAGTTTTCCTTGTACTTTGTCGATAAAATGATTGTTAAAAGCTTCAGCAATGTCTTTAGGTTTTGAATAAAAACTATTATTATGTTTAATTTTAGTAATATTAGATTTAGGGATATTATATTTAGCACGATTAATAATTTGCCACGTAGTTTTCGACTTATTTGTAGATGAATTTATTTTATAAATATTTTGTGCCTTTTGTGTTAGATGTATAATTTTTTTGTGTAAGCGAGAGTAGGCTGTGAATGCATGTTTATTAACTTTACTTGGGTTTAATCGATACTTCCATAAAAGATTTCTTTTTTTTTGACTGCCTAGTTTGATTCCCTTAGACAACCATTTAGGTTTTTTTAAGACATCTATTTTGATAAATTTAATTGGAAAACACAAATCATATAGTAATTTAAATAAATCAAGAAATTTATTATAGGCTTCATTTGGATCGACTGTGTCATAAATCTCTGCGAAGGATAGACTTTTTATGTGATTTTTAAACTTCAAAATATTTTCTACGCTATAGTCTCTCTTAGCCGTATACCAATAATTTATGAGACATTTGGATTGAACTGGACAATGAAGCAGCTGTGCCGTATGATCGGACAATGCTAGTTCTATAACTTCAGTTTTACACGCTTTACTGAAATTATGAGCAAAATTGTCTATACATGTCATACTGGCCATGCGAGTCGGTTGTTTTAATGCAAGTTTCAAGTTATAGCTTATTAAAAGACATTCGAAAGCGTTTGAGTGGCTATTAGGTTTAAGCATGTCTATATTAAAGTCCCCAGCTAGTACAATGTTGTTATATCGTGTGCGTGATATTTCTTGCAAAAGCGTTTCCATTTTATCAAAACAGTAATTGAGATTATTTATATTTGGTACTCTATATATACAGACGACAATTATCTTATAATCGGTTAGCTCAATCGCACAGCATTCGAATATACCTGATGAAGACATTTTAGAAATTTTAGGTATTTCCTTATATTTAAGACCATTTTTCACAAGTATACATGCCCCTCCTCTTTTTCTCCCTTCTCTACAGAAATAGGCAGCGAGGCTGTAATTTGGTACATACAATTGATGTTGGCACCCCTCCATCATGAAGTGTTCCGTTATGCATAGAACATCCACATCTATTTTTTTTTCAGATAGTTCATCTAGACAAACAGTTAAGACATTAGCTTTGTTTACTAAACCAGCAATATTTTGATGTAGAATTTTAAAATATTGATTACAGAAAAAACTGGTCGTTAGTTGTATCTTTTGTGGTTGAGGGAGAAATAGGGGGAGACTCATCATAATCTTGAACAGATAAATGAAAATCCTCACCAATATTGATCTCATCAAGCATTAAATTAATGTTTTTAAATATGGTTACCATGCCATTCCTATTGATAGACCCACTTCTTGGTAAAAACATTTTATAATCGTATGACAAATAAAAATTAGTATCAAACAAATATGCATAGTGGTGACTACAAGCATCCAAGTATAAGAGACTGTTAAATGTTTCTATTCTTCCGTTAAACACCATAGAATAGTCATTGATTTTAAATGTTGGTGCACATATAATAATATTAGTATAATTTATTTTTAAAAGTGTTTCACGTAAATTAATTATGATATCGACATAGTTGTTAGTTCGGCGAAAGTCTTCCTCGCCGATGAAGATCAGGCAGTAATCGTCCATAGTGTAGTTCTTCAACTTGAGATCTAGGTTCTTAATAAGCTTCTCTAGACCATAACCCGGTGTTAAGTAGTGACAAATTTTGTAATCTAGGAACGTATTTTCTGCAATCGTTAGTATTTTATTTCTGTTATTTGTACTCAGAATGCATAACTTTCTTTGGTCTAGTATATTTTTTGGTTGTTTATTATTATGTACATGAAATGTCTCATTTTGGCTTTTCTGGTCTGTAATTTGTGTATTGTTGTCCTGGTTGTTCAAGTTGCAAGTTTGTGAACCATTGTTGGAAGTAATTTTTTTCTCAATTTTCTTTTTCATTTTCCGCGTCGAAGTTGGTGGGGTGGAAGAGGATTCTCCGTATCCCACCTTTTTGTACAGTTCTATAATTTTTTGACATCTTTCCAATTCCCATTTTAAGTTAGTATTTTCTGCGTTTAAATTATCAATTTCATTGGTTGCAATTATTAGTTCCTCCTGTACAGATGATAATTTTATTTGTAATTCACGAACTTCCAAACTTTCGCTCGTGTCAGGTAGACTTTGCATCGTTGTATCGAAAAGCGACGAGTCTGACGTATTCATAATCGATACATTGTTACGGGAGGTCATTTTCCGTGTTTTCCTTAATGTAATGTTAGTAGAGCCTCCACTCGACATTTTAGAAATTGAGTTGGTGTCAGTTTCAAATTGTCTAAAAATTGTTGTTGCAAAATTTTTTTTTTCTTAATAAGATATTGTTTTTTACGTTATATATTGCTACAAGTATGTTCAGTTTTTATTACAGAACATTATTACAATACAAAAAGACAAATATTGTTAACTGGGATTTGAACTCGAGGCACGATGATAACGTAGGCAAGGCTCTATGCCACTGCGCTACACGGGTCGTTGGATCGTAAACGTAAATACGTGTTGTGTTTCTGTTATTTTTTAAGAAAGGACGTTAAAACGTAGAGTTTAAATTTTTATAAAGTTTTTAGGTACACCGTCATCACTTTTTTGTTTATATATTTTCCGTGTTTTTGTGGTTTTCAAGCACTGAATTGAATGTCACTTTGGTAATTATGTGTAGTTATGAAAAATATACACTGTTAGACTATTGTTCTATGTTCTGTTATATTTACTGATACTGTCACTGTTACACTGTTTACATTTTAAAGTTTTGATACACTGGTTTTTTTTTTGTGTTTTATGTACTTTTTCTTAATTTATTCTCTTAGATAATACTATCACACGGTGTTTATGATAACTTGAGAATGTTTTAATACTAATTAATCGTTTTTGCTGGTTAATACTATTTTTAATTATTTAAATACGCGGAGCTAGTTGTTATGCCTGGCTAGTGCTGCCATCTACTCCCGCACGATGATTTGTTCGAAATGAGCACGATCATTTGTTCTGTGTCTGGGTGTAATATACACCGCTAAATTTTGATCGTCTCAATCCCGTGGAGGGTCGATCCGGTACATGAAATACTATAGATTTGTGAAGATAAAATCAAAAAATAAAGTATCTACCTTTTTTTCAAAACTCGTATTAATTTAATTTACGCATGTACGAAATTTATTTCTATAAGAAAACGTCAGCTGAGCGAGTCCAGTGACCTGTAGGTAGTTAGTACGCAACGCCGACTACTACAAGTCATTGGTTAAAACGATCAAAATTTAACGGTGTATAAGTATGTTTATCAGTTGTCTAGTACTCATAACACAAACTCTGCTTAGCTTGGGACTTGACGGCGTTGTGTGATAGTTGTAGAATATTATTATTACTTACCCAATCTCTTGTTACGATCGATCCTGACGAAGGGCGGGCTGTCGGTGGCCTTGTTGTAGCCAAGGTCCAGGTCTGCTCGGCATCTTTCCGACGTTGGGCTCCAGTTGTTGAGGTGCTCGTACCCGCGCGCGCGCAGGGAGCCCTGCTCTGGGATATCCTCCTGGAATTATAGGAAAATAGCTGTTGAGTTTACGCTCATAAAGTTGAGATTCGAGTGAGTGGCGTGGTATCGGAGAAGTCCAGTTCTGGACTGATGTGTTTTCAACAAAGCATTGATCAGCATTTATTGACATTGTCCCAGGGTCGCCCGTGAAGTTCAAATTTTCTTAAGTTCTAGTGATGCGTCGTGCATTTTGTGTTTAGACCATGTAGGTAGCATAGCAAGCAGAACCAGCCTTTTAATGTTCCCACTGCTGGGACTCAGGCCTCCTCTCTGGGAGAGGGAATGGGCCGTAATCCACCACGCGGGCCCAGTGCGGGTTGGTAAATGTTACATGTCTTTGAACTTTTGGTTCTAGGACATGTCGGTTTTCTCGCGATGTTTTCCTTCACCGTTTTGAGAGCAGTGGTAATGAAATAAATTACACAAAGTAATGCGCCTGACAGGGTTTGAACCCGCGACCTACAACTCGTAAGTCGGAGTCATTACCACTCGGCCACCACTGCTCTCTCCTATTTGCCTGATCATGTAGGGACCTAATGACAGCGTCAGCGGACGTCATTGCCGTTGCTGAATACTGGGCCAGGCAAGAAATTTAACTTGAAAAATGTTTTGCCATCGACATCACGAAGATCAGATGCGAAAGACAGTGTACCGGCTGTTCTGGTGCAGCCTGGAAGAGGCCGATTACCAGCAGTGGTCTGCGATAGGCTTGTTTGATTATTACTTTTTTTTTGGTTAGGCTTTTTTTGACTAAAACCCACCTGTGTCCTTCAGTTGCCCTTTGTGTTTCAGGAGCGCGGTATCTCTTTCGAAAATTTCTTTGCATTTTAAGTTTAAGTTAAGTTTTCAGCGATGTGTCGTTGGTTCTTCAAATCTTATATTGTAAATTTTAACCAAGCAAGTCTATGTAAGACCATAATTAATTAAGTATGTATGTTATTTAAATATAAGTGTTAGCTAAACAAAATTGTCTATAAGTATATAAAACATATTTTTTCCTTAAACTTGAGAACAATTCCATAAAAATAGTATTTGTGTGACCTACATGTATGTCATTCATTTGTCACGCATTTAGGTTCAGTAGGAACCTAGGTAAATATTGTCTATAACCGAATATTATCATAATATGTTGGAAATATGCTCCAACCGCAAATGAGCGTGGTATTACGTTTGTAAGGAAATTCATCCGTCGCCGGCCCCTTAAGAAACTCTGTCCACGAAGCGACAACAACACAACGACAACAGACGAATTCTTCCGAAACGGCTTCACTGATTTTTATATTTTGTGTAAATATAGGTCTGAGATTAGGCCGTAGGATATTTTTTATACCTCTAGGTTATATTACGGGGGTGAAGGCGCTGGTGGCAGCTTGTATATGTGTTAAGACTTATCTGTATATTATGGAAGCAAAGCCGAAATTGCGAAAAAAATATCAGCCGTTCAGTACATTAGGCAAACATAAATGTACTGAACAGCTGATTTTTTGTCGCGATTTCAGGTTTAATCCCATAGTAAAAGTTGTTGGTTATCATGAGCACAATCACGTGTTTAAGTATCGTACACTAATTACCAGTCACCCTATACAATAAAAGCGAAATACCCCTCACTGATCAATCACGAGGTCTCAAAAACTATAACACCCACAAATTTAAAATTTGGTAGATAGGTTTCTTACAGGGTGTAGACATCTGCTAAGAACGGTAAGGCATTTTTCCGTTTTCAGTTTTCCCCTAAGGGAACCGATCCCGATTTCCGGCCACCGCAGGCGCGGGCTTGCGGACGACGAGCAATGGGTAGCTCGCTGTCCGGACCGAGCCTAAATCGTCGACGGCGCGCACTGTTCCCGCGCGCCTCAAGGAGTTGTCAGCAACAGTGAGGGCCCAGCTGAGTCGAAGCCTACTGAGGTCAGGGTTAGTTTCGAAAGATAGCTCAAACCCGGTATGAAGGCACGAAGGAACGGGGTGGGTTTTTAGTCAGTAAGAGTCTGACACTATCTCCTGCTCCTTCCAAGAGCGGGGGTTGTCATAAGATGATTTTACCACCATAAAAAAACCCCTAAGGGAATGAAACGTCCAAAGGGTCCAAAAATATGAAGGAAAAACTTACACGCGGCCGAAGCCGCTGGCAGAAGCAAGCGTAGACAAATAATTCCTTTAAAACAATATTTTAATGTAATGTAGCATATTTCTCTGATATCATAGTGAACGAATTTTTGCACTACACCGTATCTATTAAAAGTTACATAATAAATTATTGCAGTTGAAAATGTAATGTTACTAATCGGAAAATTTAACTAATTATGACCTCGGTATTGTTATTTGCCTTATTCAGAATAGGATAAAATAGATCATGTTGTTATTGAGAACGAATCAAAACAGATAAACAATTGGGTAATTAAACCTATTCCAACGTACGTCAATAGTTTATTTTAAACGTTTCATTAATTTTTTACCTAATATCACCAGACCATGCGACCAGAATGTGTGAGCTAATAAGGAAAAAGAGACGATGACAGCGTCCGGTCGCCGCTCGGTTGATTTAGCGTTTTATCTGGCCGGCCGGCAATATATCGGACTAATTAGAAATATGGCACGAATATATTTACTATAAATTTGTTTACTTTTATAGTATCATGTCATCGATGGGGCAACACCATTTTTTCTTTTGGCTTGGGAAATCATTAAATAGCATCTCCGGCTCTGGGTGGAGCGAGATCCGTATTTTTTCAGTTGCTCATTGCGTTTGAGGGCCGTGCTGATTCTCTCGAATAAATTAAGCAGTTCTGACAACGCTTGGTGGAGGCCAATGGCGTGAAGTAGACGCTTTTCTAAAATGGAGATGTCTAATATTTGTTTCTTGTTTTAAGCTTTCGATTCAAATTGACAGATGACTTGATAAAAGTTCTTCAATAAAAAACCCAATAGCTCTTTTGGCATGACCTGGTAATTGGACCGAAGACTACACCCTCAGCAGTCGCGTTTGTGACCACGAGATCAATGAAATAGTTAAAGTGACTAACGACGGGACATCTGGCAACGGAGAATCAGAGAGGAAAACCTTTTACAAGCTTTTACTATCAATTCAGATAGTGGTTGAAGACGGCTTATAATAAAAAAACAGACAAGTAGCAAGGATCACCCGCAACCTTGACCAGGTCATCAGTCCACCATGTAGAAGGCCTTCCAATTGGTTTCGTTTGGATGCGAAATGCACAGGATCGTTCATTGTGGCGACACTTGGAGGAGGTCTATGTCCATTAGTAGACGTGTATGGGTTGAAATGATGATCATGTTGAACAAGAATAACGAAACATATTATAAGATTTATATAATAAATGCACAAATATCACTATACGTTTTCACTTCTTCGTTTTGGACTCCGAACCACTTTAACAACTCGTCTTTATTGGTCCTTCGAGCCGGATACTTTTTCGCTCTGCTTCAACCAAATTAGGCGCGTATGTTTTTATTTATTGCGGAAATACGGATTAAAAGAGATACGAAGGAAAACGAAAAAACAGCTGTTAGCAAATATTTTAGAAAGGTTAGATGGAATGGTAATAGTTTTGTAAAAAGTATCTATTAATCTAAGTATTGTTGCTAAGGGTTCCTATCGATTTCGTCGTTATGTATCCATGTATTGTACTTTTTTTAAAGTCTACGACGAGGCTGTTCTAAAGATTTTTTAATGAATGCGTGGACAACACTGAAAATTTATTTTTGTTGGTAGGGTTACTGTTGCGAATTTCCGCAAAACTGACACTTCTAGAATCAGTAGATTATCTCTCCCAAATGAATCCTCAACTTAAAGATTTCCATTAACTTTATTAGTAGTAGTCAAATCTTTAAAACAGTAGCCAGTTTATTACGTCTTCATGCTTGAACGGATTTGGACAGTTCGTATAAAGGCATAGGATTCTTTGCATCTCGGTATATTCGTTCTTATATTTCCATGGGACACTTTTTGACCTTCAAGCGAACGAAAGCAATGGTGGCCGTGTCCTAGCGGACCCGACTTACGAGTTGTAGGTCGCGGGTTCAAACCCAGCCAGGCGTATTACTTTTTGTAATAATATTTCATCACAACTGCTCTCAAAACGGTAAAGGAAAACATCGTAAGGAATCCGGCATGGCGTAGAACCAAAAATTGGAAGACATGTGATATTCACCAACCCGCACAGAGGCGTATTGGATTACGGCCCATTCCCTCTCCTAGAGAGGAGGCCTAAATCCCAGCAGTGGGAACAATAAAAGGCTGATTATGCTTATGATAATAAGGTTGCCGACATAGCACGACGAATTGCCAAACTTAAATGGCAATGGGTAGGGCACATTACTCGCAGAACAGATGGCCGTTGGGGCCGAAAGGTCCTGGAGTGGCGACCGCGTACCGGAAGACGTAGTGTTGGAAGGCCTCCTAAAAGGTGGACCGATGACCTGGTGAAGGTTGCGGGAAACCAATACCGAGACACACAGGATCACCATATTCTAGCAAATAAATAATTTGATTGATTGATCGTTCATTGTGGCGACGCTTGGGGGAGGCCTATGTCCAATAGTGGACGTGTATCCGTTGAAATGACGATAATGAAAAAGCGAGCGAAGCAACTAGCAAAAACTTGTTACAAATATACAAAACAGCTGAATGCCGATGAATCATGGCGTCCTTATCAAAGTTAGTTCATTGATTCTTCCGATTATTTTCGAAGTACTCACTCGTATATTACGAAAATTACGTTACATTAACTACGCAAAATGACGGTGCTATGACAATTATTTGTTACAGTGTTTTGTTGTGACACATAGTTAGGTAGCAATGAATCAGAGAACCCCATACTATTGATGACCTCTTTATATGGTATTGGAGTATGCTGATTGGTAAGTTATATTATTATTTTTACGTTCATACTCCATGAGCTGGGACCCGCTACTATCTTGCTACTCGTAACTAACCACATACGCACATTACACATACATAACTAACATTTGGATCATGTCCTCTTTAAGAGGGATTGTTCGAAAGAATTAGCCTTAGAACGCAAAGGGTAACTGAAGGAACAGGTTGGTTTTAGTCAGTACAGGTCAAATACTCCCTCTCGCTCCACGCAGCGGAGGAGTTATTTGATGATTTCTCATGGAAATAAGGACATGTCACGTACGGTATACGATAGCTAACTTTTTGTAGTTCTTAAGGACCGTAAGACGTTTTGATGTGAGTGAACGCAGATCCATCGACTAGGGGTCTATAGAGAATGTTGGGAGATACTTTTGAGTAGTCAATGGCCGAATCTACATGTTCTACTGTTTATCAGGCTACCATAGATACTCTATGAGAATCACATGGGATAAGAAGAGGTCATTCATACCATACGTGATCGCAGCAATGTTGCTTGACCGCGTAAACCAATCGACCTACGCTGTAGCCACTCCTATAGGAACATATTATACGACAATTAATTAAAACCATTTACCTCTCGGAACCATGTCTTCCCTCGTTTCAATTTGAACATAATAAAACTTTGAAAAGCTTGGTTTTTAACCTGTATTTTCACACTAAACCACTAGTCCACATATTTGTTACATTATTAATGGCCAACTAAACGTATAAATGTGTTAAATAAGGTAATATTTAAAGGAAAACGACAATAAATTCGTCTTGTTCGTATAGCGGGTGACACACTGACTGCAGTTGTGTCATTGTAGCGATATTATTTAGTGTTGCGCGTACGTCGATGGATTTTGTCGATGTTTTCCTGTAAAATTCATTATGTCGATAAATTTCTTATAGCCGCCTCTCCCTAGTATAAGAATATTAATTGTTATGAAGTGGATCAATTTATTTTGTGAACAAGGAAACACCAAATCATTTACCAATTTCCTTAATGAAAATAAGCTAGTATTTGAACATTTATGGCTTTACATACGCTTTACTCCTATTAATAACTACATTTTAATATAATAAATCTGTAAATACAAATAATATTCAAGAGTAACTTGTATATATTTATCAAACCATAAAATTAATCTCTATACATATCATTCGTTTATTCGTTCGTTGTGTCATTGATTCGTTCATTTGTCGCACGCGCAAAGTAGACTGTTCGCTACAATTACGCATTCTCAACGGAAGGGAACAAAATAAGGAAAATGAAAAAAAAGGAAATAAAACTTGCCACTACTTTACATGTAACAATGACTATTTAGAATGAGTAACAGTTGTAATAAATTAAATATTATTCGAGTGATATTAGAAAATGAGATTCAGGATTATTATATAAAAGAAACCATTGTATTTTATTTATAATGAAACACAATAACAATGCTACAGAGGTTTCGTGGAAATAACAAAGATAAATGTGCGTCGAAAGTAAACTAACAAAAATAACTATCAAAAACATGAAAAATAATAAGCTATATTTTTGTCAAATTAATATTCTAAGATCGAACGAAATATAACCATATTAAAGGCAAAGTTCCGGCGAACGGAACTATGAATGTCGCATCACTAGTGCCCTCTTATCTCTGGCCGGTCGTCAATTTGATGTTAGGAAGTGTATTGTTATCTTACTTTATTACTCTGCACTGATTATAATTGTGTTGTCTGTGCAGCACTAGTGAGTACCAAAGAATACTACAGTCTACATATAAACAGTATATCAACACAAACTAAGGATTGACGACAGAGAAATAGGGTCGGCTATCGTAGTAATGACATTAGCAGCTTCGGATATAATATTTACGACTAACGTTCTACTTTCAAATGCAAATACAACTGTATGTCATTCTGTGTTCATGTTAATTGAATCGAACAATGACCCTGTCAATATAAAAGGCGTTGAACCACTGCATAAACTACACTGTGGCAGCACTAGCGAAACCTGAGACTTCAATCATCCCACATGTATTAAACGTGTGTATAAGGAAATAGCCCAGTTAAATCTGTTACTTTGTGTTCTCGTTACAACTATATTTTCATGTTTTATCGACCATAAATCCATATGGAATGTATTTTTGACTAGCCTGTTGGTCAAGTGGTTAGTGGCCCTTACTTCTATGCTGGAGGTCGTGGGTTCGATTCCCACCCAGGACAAGTGTTTGTGTGATGAGCACGATCATTTGTTCTGTGTCTGGGTGTCATCTGTATCTATAATACATATGAATAATTTATAAGTATGTTTATTAGTTGTCTCGTACCCATAACATAAGCTTTGCTTAGCTTGGGACTAGATAGACGACGTTGTGTGATAGTTGTGGAATATTATTATTTTCTTTATTTGTCTTCCATACATATTTTTGATATTTTTAAATATTTCTTAAAACAATAAAAAAAATACATAAAAAATAGTAGGCCACCGATGTCGGGACCAGGGTCTAAGATACCAGTGGTTAGGGCTCCAAAGACAGGAACTTCCTCACAATGCGAGCCGTATCGAGAAGAACTGACTTCTGTAACAGGCCCTTGATCCAACCGCGCAAGGACAGCTTCGACAGATGGTCGTCGAAGCTTTTGGCTATAAGGCCATTGGCGGTCACGACAATCGGCACAATGACAGCCGAGTCCACATTCCACATGTCGACAACCTCGTGTGCTAAGTCGAGATATTTAATTATATTAATATTATTATACTATATAATTATATTATTATTTTCGTAGAAATCTTACTTATGTGTTAGAGTAATTAGGTACTTGAAGCTCTATAAGACTGCTGGAATTTAGTCAGTACGTGTATGTAAATTATGTAGTAGAATGACGGTTTTACACCTCTGTTATGTAAACAAACCTTCAAGATTACGAGTAAACATAAGAGATGCAGAACACGTGTGAAACATACGCTACAAATATCGACAAAGGTGCATCAGCACTAGATTTATTGCTCGATTGACAAAACATCGTTTGTAAAAGATTTAACACTTTGTATGCTGTCGATACTGTCATTAATCATGGTGTACTATCACCCTAATTTATAAAGGCGAAAATTTATATGTACTCGTATATGTGAGTGTGTGGATGTTTGTTACTCCTTTACACTCAAACGGCTGAACGGATTTGCAAAAATAATTATATGGATAGATCATGTTCTGAAATAGCATAGGGTACTTTTTATCCTGGAATTCTGTTCTCTTGAGATATCTTTCTACCTCACGCAGCTGAAACTGTTGGCAGAAACCAGTATGATTTAATATTTATAGTTCTGGGTAGTTTGGTAATACTGCGCTTCGAGTTAAATTCTGTATCTAAGGAACAGAATATTTCAGTGCTTTTTTTCAAAAGAAAATTTATGCATTTTACAGTTGCCATCACGGATCTTGAGCGCTCGGCGTCAGAGTAGGGATCGCTTTGCGCATTCCATACATTGGCGAGCCAATCGTCTTCGTTTTTAGATATATGCAGCAACGCAGGGACCGAATTAGGAGTGACGTCTATGACAGGATGGCGCGGCGAGCCAATCACTGGCACTCCCCGCCCCCGCGTCTCACTTCGCACCACTAAAGAGACCGAATATTTGACTTCTGCGCAACCGCTCAAGATCCGTGATGGCAACTGTAAAGGAAACTTAACTTGGCTTCGACTTCCTGCAATGTCTTGGTGGAAAAAAAAAAACTCTTTTTATCATAGCAAATTTTATAATTAAACTCATCGTTTTGCTGAACATGACGAAAAACTCATTTTTGTGACCTTTGACCCCTACTTTTTTTCCAGGTGTCGGATCGATGAGGACTTTTAGGTTTCATTTACGATGGTGTTTTGAAAAATCCTACCTGTTTTCAGCTCGGTGTGAATTATTGTAACCTTACCCCTATTTTTTGATCTAATTTGACTGAATTTAAGAATAGAAAATGCCAACAAAAAAAATGCAATCTTTGAAAGTTCTAATACTCGTATCATTGAATACGTCTTTACTTAAGCAGTTGTAAGTATATCATTGAATACTTACAACTGCTTAAGTAAATGTGTATAATATTAAACGTCTCATTAATATGCTTGATATCACTTCAGTGTGTTGCATTAGTACTTACCGTTTGAGAATACTATATGAGTGACTACGATACACGACGTGCATTTGATAATAAGAGACCCTACCACGAGCTCTTAATGCGATCCATTTGACAACCTAAACTGAATTGTTAAAGGGATAGAGCTATAATAGGGTGTATAGCTCCGTTCCTCTTTTTCGCTCGCACGCCTGACATTTTAACTTTAACGCGTCATAGTAAGGTTGTTTTCAGTTTTACATCTTTTATTATACAGCCGCTTATTACAAGGCTCATTTGACTTCTTTTATCAATTATTTTAATCCTTTTATTGTAAACTATAACAACTTATAAAATAAGTACCGTATAATGGGGTGAATAGAGACAAAACTTCAAAGGGTATTTACTCGATATTTGAAATTTTTTTGTAGCATTTAACTCTATCAATTTATTAATGAATTGTTATTCTAAAAAAAATCGATGCTTTGTTAGAGACCGATATTATGGTATCAAAGTGAAAAACCAAACCAAAGTTTTGTCTCTATTCACCCCTAAGTCTCTATTCACCCCGTTTTACGGTGGATAACAAAGTTCAGGTACATTGACGAGCTTAACTCAAAGTTGAGTTTTCTTCCAGCAAACCCTTGAGCGATAGAGAGAGATGACAAATAGGGTCTAGTGTACAATTTTAAAATTAGAAATATTATGAATAAAATGTATTATTATATGTTAATTTATTTATTAAGTAAATGCTTTATACACACAAAAGTACAGAGGCGGACTTAATGCCTTAGGCATATTCTGCCAGTCAACGTTTGGGTGATGCAGAGAAAAAATCAATCAATCGATCAATTGCCTTCAATACATTTGCACTTTTTATTTATCAAATAACTTTTCCCGCTCTGGGTCGATCGAGAGGGAGTGTAAAAATTTTACTAGCTATAAACCAACCCGAGATTCTTCAGTTTCCCTTTACGTTTCAGGGATACTTAATATTTACCACTCTCTTAGTCATATTTAATTCTCAATACAATTATTTGTTCGATTACTAAGAATTGGCAAATAAAAATGTTTCTAGGTATTTGTTATATTAAACGAGAAACCACGAAAGCACTTAAGAGGCATTAACCCTTGTCAAATACTTATTTCTTTATTAAATTATATTTTAACGTCTAAGGCGATGTTATTATGAACACTTCAAATTCTTATATAGAAAAAATTGTAAATTATAAAATATATCAAACTTCAGACCTTCTTCAATTCATTTGTTTGTGCTGTTTAACATTTTTTTGGTAATTTTTAGGCTCTCTATCCTCTAATAGTGCTATACTTTTTATGATACATACATAATAATTTGTATGTATCATAAAAAGTTGCTATAATTCTACTTATTCTTATTTCAAATCTTACTTTGGAACTCTTTGTCCAATTCACTTTGATTCTATTTTTTTCTTTCTGAATACCACATTTCATCTACACCTGAACTAATTCCCAGCCAGTGTATGAAATGTGAAAATAAATCAGTACTCTCGTCAGTTTTCATTGAAAGCTGAAATCCATTTGATTCGCGAATGAATCGTTCGCATTGAATCGATACGTTGACATGAAGGGCGAGCCGGATGCTTGCTATTGGACAAGAACACGACGCCATGTTCAATTTGTACATTCGACAGATTAATTACAGAAATATAGGTTGGTACAAGGCTTGTAAATAATGTTTTGAAGTATTTAATAATAGGCTAGTTGCCGTAAAAAATGTAATTAGTCCGTCTTTTAGATTATTCAAAAATAAGGGACACGTATTTTTTTATTTGTAAATTAAACCAAAAATGACAAAGATATAGATAGCCCATGTAACGTCACGCCCGCTGTGCTGCATTTTGTCACACGGAGTGACGTCACACGTAACTTTGATGGGCTATATCTTTGTTATTTTAGGTTTATTCGAAAAAAGAAAAAATACCCGTCCCATATTTTTTTGTAATCTAAAATACGGATTAAATAAAATGTAATTATTTTGACCCTGGAAACTTCACTATAGTAAAAATACAATCTTAAGGAAAGTATACTGTAACGCCCACTCTCCAAGGACGCTTAGCTTCATAGATCCTTATTAGCCATTATACGTTTAGTGTACGACCAAAGGTCTTACTCTTCAGCATAACAACAAAATCTATCACCAACAAAGATTACTACAGCTTTTGAAGTCTACTTTTTGTTTAGGTGGAAAATGTAATCTAACAAAAAAGACATTGGATGATTTCGGGAGGATTTGAGGGCTCTCAGGGCGTGTCAGACTTTCACTGACTAAAACGCCTGTGTAGTTTAGTACTCCTTGCGTTCTGGTACTATGGGTTTTCTTTTCAGAAATTTCCCGTGGCTCCAACGGAAATCTGTACTATTTCAGTCTTTGTACTGTGTTTGTATTTGTGTCTTGTTTTCAGTTTTTGTCTTTCAGCAAATAAACCAAACCAGTACATTTAAGATATATTACAAAATATAAAGAGTTTGCCTTCAGACTGGAAGCTTTTAGGTTAAAAGCTCAACATTTTTAGTTTATTTTTAGGAAGCATTATTAATTTAAAAAAAATTGTATTTGCTAAAATCGGACTAGAAGGTCCGATTTTAGGATTTAAAGGACTTAGTCAAATTATTGCCTCAAAATCCATCTATTTCCGACTGTTTATGTCGTCAACTATAGTGCTAGTATAGCGCTATACTTATATATATAATAGTTAGAGTAGTTAATTGTCTTTTATAACATAGCCCTCAAACAATATAAGATGCTATGAAAATATCAATATATAGGATGTCTGAAAATTCTAACGGAAGACGGCCCTTTCAAACATTTCCAGTTATCCTACGGTTCATTCCCTTCACGCTGTCAGGCCGCCATATTAGAACGGGTGAACAACACATTGTGTGCGCTTGCGCATAAATTAATAGCACGACGAGCAATAATCGGACAAATTAACACAGACCTATGGTCCTGTGGCCTGAGCTGAGTCACGGGCCACAACACGCTTTTATTTTGTTTGCTTGTGTTTAACTTTACAAGGAAAATAGTTTGTTACCTACTTGGCTAGTTGGATTTGTTAGTTGTATCCTAGTGGATAAAACAGTTGTATGTTTATAGCGCCCTCTAGTTTGTGCAGTAGGAGCTCATTTTGTTTAGGATCCATTTTATTTTGCGTTACCTATACAGCTCTCTTCAGCTGTTCTGTAATTGTAAAGCTAGAAGTACATTAGACCGAAGCATACATGTAACTCGCCTGATTTGTACGACGTCGCGTGGCGTGGATCTAGTGTAGCTCTACAAGTCTAGTTTCCATATAAAATGTATGGAAACGAAGAAGACCACTGTATTTAATTTCTACTACAGTAAGTTCAACGTTGACGTTCGGTTAGTGACTCTAAATAGTTCTACCTCTACATATTTCATGCTTATTCAATATTTAACTGTAGTTGCATAACTTAATAAGGAATGCAACGTACACGTGGCGTTATCAGCTCTTATCTCTTTGGATATTAGCTAAATATTCCTCGCTGTAGGCACATGTTGCAATGTTAAGGAAGGTGACATTACACTTCACGCATTCTTTTCGAATCGAAATACTTTTAGGCCCTTGAACGCAAAGAGCACCTGAATGTACCATCGCGGTCATTTTTCACAGAACACTTAAAAAAATTTCGCTTGAATCCTTTGGCGCGGCGCCAAATCAAACCCTTCGAATTTTTCGTTTCAAGTGCAAGCAAATATGAACTTAGCCGTGGTCAGGCGGAAGTGTCTTTGATGGCACATAGGTGGGTTTAGTCAGTAAAAGTCTGACACTCCTCTAGTTCCACTTCTGTTTGGAAATGGGAGTATGGATTTTCAGCCCAAAAAAGAAGACACGTACTTTAGGAAAAAACATGGAAGTTAATATAGAAACTACTAGCTTTTGCCCACGCGGCTTCGCTCCCGCTCTTCTCTACTCCACCCTACTATACCCTACTCTACCCTACTCTATCCTACTCTACCCTACTCTACCCTACTCTACCCTACCCTGTCCTACTCTACCCTACTTTACACTACTCTACACTACTAAACCCTACTCTACCCTACTATACCCTACTCTACCCTACCAAACTTCACATAAACCATTTACTAAATAGTCCGAACAAAGCCTAAACATTTATTCATTACCACCCACATATATCTTTACATACACGCACACCTGACCTTTTTAAAGAACACCAAAAACTTGGCAAAAACCTTTATGTTCAAATTGTCGTGTGAGCTTCAGGCTTTACAGGTAAAGGACCCAATCATTTAACTAACCTACATAATAGTAAATATGCCTTGTAGTTTCCTCACCAGGATACAAGTACCAATACCCGGTTCTATAGAGCGTCGGAGATGTTGGCACAGAATCGAACTGACGGCTTTCATGCGATTATTCGGAAGAAGCATCATTGGTGGCAAGAACCCGGGCCAGTGGCAACAGCATTATAAAGACAGTAGCGGAGAGTGTGCTTTCCCCCTTTTTCAGGCATTTTGTGGAGAAGATGAAGCTGGAAGTTGTTCTTCTCCATAGAGACCTACGCTTTGGAACGTGCAATTTAGTTTCACTTTTCTTGGACTGACCGACATTTGACTATTGTGCCTGCAAATGGTCTATTTGAAATAAATGTTTGATTTTGATTTTGGAATCATCTTCTTTGCTGAATGCTTAGAATAATACAAGACTAACACTAGGTTTAAGGTATTTGTTTACTAACATTATGGATCGTTTGTTGTGTGTGAAAATAAATAAATAATTATTATTATAATACTATAGCAAGTTATTTCGTTCCTCACCTCATGATGTCCATGTCCAATAGGCTGTGCCCTAGGCCGAGGGGCCCTGAACTGAGTGATGCGGGGGATGACTAGAGGCGGCCTCTGGTCTCTGCTGTACACGGCGCATTCTTCTGGCGTTATCCACTGCGGACAAGGAGAGGTTTATATTAATAGAGGCAGAAATATACCTAGTATTTTTGTTTGCAGTTTCTTATATGTATGGTAAAAATAAGAAAAAATATTATAAGTAAAGCTGAAAAGTTTGTTTAAATGCGCTAATCTTAGAAACTCAAACAAATTTTTAGGAATTCAAGAATTGAAAAAGACTTTTACTAAAAAGATAGCTTGACAATAATAGGTTATAACATTACGCTATGGTCATAGGACCGGAGTAGTAATCAAAGACACGGGCGAAACCGCAGGATGCAGCTATCCAATAAGTAATGTTTGTCTGATTTAAAAATATAGTGAATTTTTTTTTTAGTTTTTAAAACTAAATCAACCATCTCACCGCAAATAACATGAATGCTATTTTAAACAGGTTTGCTTTAACGAAATTCTTCTTTAAGATAACACGCAATTCAAATAATTGATAAACGTTCCAGTTCGAAATTTAAACGACTCAATTTCGAGAAAAAACATTCCACCCTCGATTTACTTTTAAAACAAATGAGTTGGGTTTCAAATTGTGAGTCGACTTCGAAATTCGAAGTGACCGCATGACACACACAAACATTCTCAATTTACTTTTAAAGCAAATGAGTTGGGTTTCAAATTTTGAGTCGACTTCGAAATTCAAAGTGACCGCATGACACACACAAACATTCGAATCTTCGATTTACTTTTAAAACAAATGAGTTGGGTTTCAAATTGTGTGTCGACTTCGAAATTCGAAGTGACCACACACACAAAACTTACAGGATAGTACTGACAGTAAGAAATTCGCAACCACATTCCTATCCATTAAATACCGAATGCTAATTGATGGTGAAATACAATGATTTCCTTTCACGATCGTATTACAGCCTGCACAGTGTTCCTTGTTGCACATCCTGGCGCGATGGCGCCACATGGGGGTCAATGGAGGGCCAGTTAAGTCCAGTCTTTAAAGTACTCATCACTACTTGAATGGGTAATCCCCATCTTATTTGTGATTTATGCTTATTTGTTTTTGGTGCGTCTGTATTATGCAGTCTAGTTGTAACGACATTAACGATTTTTTTTTTTAATATTTAGTTGCAACATATATTATTATAAATACTGTTTTCTGAATAAACTATGAAAAAACAAATTAATGCTAAATTCTAAGCCTAAATAAGCATAGTGAAAATGAACCGCAACTTAGACCTTTATTATTTTTTACTTACTTACGTTCATTTTCATTGTGGTTTTTTACAAGTTTTTTTTTGTCAAGTTTTCATTAACTTGGGATTTTTTAAATAACTTTTTGTTAATTTAGGTATCTTGTATTATGGCTTGGTACGTGTGACGTTGGTGCTGTGGAAGGTGGGTAGGCCTCTAGTGTGGGACCACTAGGGAGCCACAGGTTGCCTTGTCACCAGGCTATTTCTAGACAAGGGTGCTGCATCGTCGACCACATCATCGGTTAGCATCAGTTAGATAGTAGTTAATCTTTCGATTACCGTAATTAGAGACATAATGGAAAGACAATGAGAGAGCTTAATGAATTAAACGCAGTCCTTATCTCTGAAATTAGTAAATCGATTCTGAATTTTTTTTCACTAATATATAGCTGCATTATCCCAAAGTGCTTTAAGCTATAAATTCTACATTTACGCAGGCAAAGCCGCTGGCAGAAATTAGTTAAACTAACCAGTAATCAATTACAACTGCAACATGAGATCATCTCCAACATCATTTATTTTCACATACATATTCGGTTGCTCAGTCACAGTCTATTGACTATCAATCATCTAAGTTATGTCTGTCGCTGTTTCTCGAGTTCTTGACTTGTTAAGGTTATGAACGATAGATGGCGCTGATTGTCAGTTAGATCGTTAGAGATCAAGATTAGATCTTAACTTGCGATTTTGGGCCTTATCATGACGTGATAAAATGTCAGATGTGCGAGCGAGAAAAAGGGACGGAGCTATACACACTATATAGCTCTATCTCTTTAACAGTTCAGTTTAGGTCGCCAATTGGATCGTGTTAAAAGCTTGTGGTAGGGCCTCTGAATGAGTTAAGGTAAAACACACAACAGCACAAAATTTTACTAAGAGATGTGTTTCCAAATGCTTCTAATACCAATATTTGTAGGGAGTTGTGCAAACTATAATTTTGACGACGGGCCTTCTTCGGGTCAGTAGACATTATGTCAGATATCTTCAAAATTGCGGTTTTAGGACATGACCGTTTCCTCACGATGTTTTCCTTCACTGCTTTGAGAGCAATGGTGATGAAATTAATAACACATAGTATACCGCCCGCCAGGGTTCAAACTAGGGTTGTAACGGAGGCCATCTTAGCGGAGGCGGAGGCGGATGCGGAGAGATCACACCTACATTCAATAGATATAGACCTATGGGTTTGCACTTCCAACATCTAGTCCCCAGTCTGGAGCTAGCCGGGGCTGTCCTCAAGCAGCGCGTAGTAATCCACGCGCGCCTCAAAGAGATGTCAGCAAAACTGAAAGGGTCCAGCAGGGTCGATGCTTGCTAGGGCTGCGGGTATATTTAAAAGAGTAACCGCTTAGAACGCCAAAGGGCAACTGAAGGACACAAGTGAATTTTAATAAGTAAAAGTCTGACACGCCTTCTCGGTTCACCATACAGCAGGAGTAGTCATGGACGATTTCCCATCTCCAAAAAATGTCCTATGAGTTTCTCTAGCCAAAGTTGGTACATAATCCACTATGGCCTCTGGGTCATTACCGACTACAATAACCAGGTCATTAGCAAAATTTCTGCTTCATAAACTGATCAACAATAGATCGTTTCATACGTAATACGTCCATTCCATACCTACTTTCTAAGAGCATTTCACACGCGCCTCCACAATTAGACAATAACGATCATCTTTTAAGGCTTAAAGAGTGGTCTTTTGACATTTAAACATCAAAAAGTCGTCAGGTTAATACCAAATTGCATAACATCGTCCATTACAGACGATTTTAAAATGTACTACGAATAATACAATTAGATTGTAATGTTAATATCATTAGCAAATGTTATAATGTTCCATAATCAATGACATATACAGAAGTACCAATAAATCTTGACATGTAGCAAACATTAGAAGTAGGTACATGTTTGTACTTGATTTCACTTTCTATAAAAGGCGTGAGATAACCGTGGAATAAAGTACATTGACCTTCTCCTGCGTAGGTACCCGAAAAACAAACAATGAAATGAACTGCTTTTCATCGCTAGATCATGTAAAGGATCACGATACATGCCGATTCAAAACAGCTTTATATCTTTATTTCCGTTTTTGAAATTAAGAATGTCAACAAATGTAAGAGGGTCAATGACCGTTATTCCTCGGTTATCTGGCGCCTACCTTAGTGAAAGGTCAAATTATTGTGGTCTATGACATAAGTACTGTAAAGCAAGTCATATTGAATTCCGCTTTGTAGAAAAGTGCTAAGTAATTGCGCCTGATTGAGTTATGTTTAGTTTTTGATGCTGACCTATTGCGAGAAATCGAAGTTCCTCTACTTATTACAACATTCATGACTCTTTTGGAGATTTAGGAAGTATGAATTAGAAACGTTTATTTCAAATAGACCATTTAACAGGCACTTTGGAAATGTCAAAACGTCGGTCAGTCAAAACAAGCTTAATTGCACGTTCCAAAGCGTAGATCTCTATGGAGAAGAACGTGCAAAAACTCCATGGACACTCTTTTAAATCATATGTAATGAGTATTATGGATTAGATAAAGCAAAATCATCAAAGACCTTCTTCTGCAATGGCTGGAGCGAGAGGGAGTGTCAGACTTGTACTGACTAAAACCGAACTGTGTTACTTCAATTGCCCTTTGTGTTCTCTTTTGAACAATGCCGCAGTCCTTGATCTTTAAGAACCTTAACTAGGGAATTATCCATAGGAGAGATCCTGAACTACTCCTGATCCTTGAGAAAATATAAACCATATCATTATGAAAATTCTAGCGACCGGCCCCAACTTCGCAGGAGTGTCAGAAATCTTTGAAATTCTAGGATTTTCTCAACTATAATATAGTTATGTTATACTCTTATAAACTACTCAAAAGTAAATAGGGCCCACCATGTTTTTTTGCCTTAACTTAAAATTGAACGTAATTGTTCAGTTTTTATGAATGTACAAGTGTCAAGTGGGCATTCAGGAATAGTGTAAAAATAAACAATGGAATCATTTGTTTATTTCCTTTAATAAAAACACAAATAACAGTTTTTAGGAAAAATTACACAAAATAAAGGATCAACATGATCTTGTAAAGCACACGTCTTCTGAAAAAAATTATGGTGCTTGTTATTTTTTAATAACGAGTGGGTCCTCCTCTGCTCCGTATGCACTCTCTGAGCCTATCTGGTACACTTTCAATCAAGTGAGTCACGTTTGTATGCAGTATTTGTTCCCAACAGACTTTCAGGGCGTTAATGAGCTCCTGCTGGCTGTTAACATCACTGTAGTTTTCTTTCAGGCTTCTTTTGAGTTGATCCCATAAATGCTCTATTGGGTTGAGGTCGGGACTCATGGCTGGCCATGGCAAAACGGTGATATTGGCTTCAGAAAGGGCGCTTTGTGTGGTGCGGGCTGTGTGTGCGCGAGCGTTGTCATGCATAAAGACAAAATTATTGCCCACTCTTTGTGAAAACGGGATGACATGTGGCCGGATTACTCGCTTGATGTAACTGGCGGCGGTTACGGTACCTTCATTGAGAATTACCAGCTCTGTTTTGCTGTGTAAGCTAATTCCACCCCATACCATAACACTGGGACCCCCCCATCGGTCTGTTCCATGGACGCATGGTTCAGAAAAACGTTCCCCTTCTCTTCTCCACACGCGTATCCGTCTGTCATCACTGTAAAACTTCACTTTAGACTCGTCCGTAAAAAGCACATTCCTCCAGTTATCCATGGTCCATTCCAAATGTTCCCGGGCGTACCTTAATCGTGCTGCACGATGAGCCCTCGTTAGTTTCAGTCGAATAGCGCGTACTCTAGAGCGTTGTCCATCTTCGTGAAGCCGATTCCGAATGGTTTGTTCGCTGACTCTCGTCCCTGTGGATTGCCGTAGTCGAGTTTGTAAGGTCCGAGCGGTAACAGTACGCTCCCGTCGTGCGGTTAACCTTAGATATCGGTCTTCCTGGGTAGTCGTAGCCCTAACTCTTCCTGTGCCAGGTCTCCTAGCTACACTTCCGGTCTCCTGATACCGTTCCCAAACATTTCGGATTGCTCGTCGCGAAACACCGAGGTGGATAGCCACAGACCTCTGAGACTGTCCCTCTTGAAGCAAGGATACTGCTCTTGCAGCGGTTTCCATGTCCATATGACGGCGAGGACCAGGCATAGTGATCACAACTAACACAGAAACCAAACAAAATTGTTAAAAACGTGAGTATTCCACAACACTGTTTATTTATTTATTATTTATTTATTTATTATTATTTATTATATACTTTATTGTACATACAAAACATAACAAAGAAAAACTTATATCTAAAACACGTACAATGGGCGGCCTTATCGCATTCCGCGATCTCTTCCAGGCAACCTAGAATAGACAGTAATTGTCAGAACATGATATGGGGCTGTCATAAGTTCAACAATAAGTATTATTTTAAAATTAATTACATTTATAATTATTATAATTGATAGATACACAGATACATACATATGCAATATAATACATACATAAATATATACATACCAAATATATGAGCAATCATAAGAAAGAACGACTTTCGAATAATCACAGCGACAAGTAGTGATCCTTAACAAGTCTCTTGAAGGCAGGCAACGATTGAGCGCGTTTTATAGCATCCGGTAATGCATTCCACAGACGGGTAGCCTGGACAGTAAAGGATTTATCTAAGAAAGTTGTGGAATGCACCGGCATCTTGAGTCGTAAGTTATCTGATGACCTAAGAGATTTTGAATGGGAGTCGCAAAGAAACTGAAAACGATTCTTGAGGTAAAGAGGAGTAAAAGGAGAAAAGAGTATATTATATAAAAGAGAAAGAATATGAGCATTCCGGCGAAGGCGAATTGGCAACCACTTGAGCTTCACACGAAATTCAGAAACATGGTCATATTTTCGCAAACCGAATATGAACCTTATGCAAAAGTTTTGAAGCCGCTCAAGTTTATCGAGTTGTTCTTGTGTAAGGTCAAGATAGCTAGCAGCAGCATAATCAAGGATGGGGAGAAGAAGTGATTGTGCAAGTGCAATCTTGGTGGTAGTCGGAAGAAAATTACGCAGTCTCCTTAAAGAACCAGCAGACGCAAAAAGTTTACGGCTAACTTCCTGTAGCTGGGCAGACCAAGTGAAGTTCTTATCAATGACTAACCCCAAGTTTTTAACTTTCTCGGAGAAGGGTATAACTGTGTTATCGAATAAAACCTGGGGAAGAGACGTCCAGTCAATCCTTGAAACCAACCTAGAACTGCCCACCACAACAACCTGCGTCTTTATGGGGTTGACCAAAAGTCCATATCGTTTACTCCACTCGCATATGCGGGCCAGATCATGGTTGATGGTGATAATAGCCTCGGACAAATCAGCAAGAGGAGCTCGCGAGTAAATTTGGAGATCGTCAGCATAAAGGTGGTAGGATGAAATTAGATTATTGGAGATTGAGTTAATAAAAACTGCGAAAAGTAAAGGGGATAAAACGCCACCCTGAGGTACCCCGGCAGAAGTACAACACCAGGAAGACAAGGTCTCTCCGATGCAAATACGTTGCCGACGACCAAACAGGTAACTACGAAACCAATATGAATGTTGTCGAAATAAACATTGATAAGGGTTCCTAAACATGTCAGCTTGACGGTTCAATGCATAACTTTGTCAACAACTACTTAGATAACTTTATTTTGACCAAAATAGTGACTGATTCGAGGTGGACCCTATTTTGTTTTGAGTAACTTGCCTCAAAAATCACTCTGTCTATTGGTAAAATTCGCATGGAAATCCGTTCTGTATTTTTTAAGCTTATTGCGGACATGTAAACAGACAGACAAACGCAGGTAGGGGACTTAGTTTTATATTGTGCCAAGGATTTTTATGCCAAATCACTAAGTTCTTCGAAATTGTGATGAATATGAATATGATTGATTCATAAAAATTTGCCTCGTTTTTATCTTTCATCGTTTAAACATTTAACACATGCTTAGTGGACCGTTGTTGAGTAAACGTGCCTCATCTAAAGCGTTTAAAAAATACTACTATCGCGTACACTACGAGTAACTAGCACGATGAGTGTGTAATGTGTGTATGAGTAAAGAAACACGTGCGCTGGAAAAATATTTACGTCAACATCGTGTTGCAGAGTAATGGTAAAACTGCACTGCGCATACTTGTGCCACACACGCCGATCAGTAGCCTGATTCACGTAAAATCAAAGTCGTTCGATCGAAGTCCTATCCAAAAGCGGTATTCACGATCTATCGACTTATTTCCAGTTACATTAATTTCTACCAGGATAATGTAATACAGATTTTTTTAAAATCGACGTATTTCAAACAACTTTATAATCGGTGTCGATCAAACTCGATTGATGGATGTGAATACGGAAATGGTCTAAACGACTAATTCGCTACGATATCGTTACGGTTTACGTGAATCGGGCTACTGGGCGCGTCGGTCTCCATACATTTTGTATGGAAACTAAATTTGTAGAGCTACAATTGATACCCGCCACGCAACGCCATGCAACGTCGTTCTACGTACTATCGTGGTAATTTCTGCCTGACCACTTAAAAAATTTCGCTTCAATTTGCGGCCCGGCGCCAAACCAAATTCTTTGAAGTATTCGTTTCGAGTGCAAGCAAAAATGAACTTAGCGGTGTTCAATCGGAAGTGTCTTTGATGGTACAAATCAGGCGGTCATCTGTCTAATGTAGTTCTAGCTTAACAGTCTTTGTTTTACTTAGTAATTAATAGCAAGGGTAGCGGTATTACTATAGCGGTATACCTACTATTACTATATAGATATTTATGTTGGTTTATATTGTACACTGGATCCTTCCTTAGCTCAATAGCTCATAGGATGCTTTTTATCCCGGCAGAATAATCTCTTGGGATAATTTCCTACTTTAACGCAGGCAAACCCGCTGACAGAAACTAATAACCCCTTGTCTAGATAATACAGTGGTCTCATCGTGACGTGACAAAATAAAAGGCGTGCGAACGAGAAAGAGGAATGGCGCTATATGTACGTAGTACATATATATCGATGAGCTATATATATATACCCTATACAACGCCGGCGTTCGCGCTGTCATTGTCTGTCTATTGTGTCTCTAATTGACACAATTGAAAGGTTAAGGCTTAGCAGTTCAGTTTAGGTTGTCAAATGGATCGCGTTAAAAGCTCGTGATATAGCCTCAGATGCTGAGTTATATAAAGACAGATTTACATCTAGATATTCAGCCAGTCTAGTCACAATAAAGTTAGCCTTGGTACCACTTCCCATTCTAATAGGAACCCGGATATCGGTACTCGTAACTGACCATATTGACGTAGTTTCTCGTGAATCATTCAATGATTGGGACAACAACGGATCTTCTGGAAATGACGTCACTTTAGAAACTGTTGATCATCACGGTTTTATTTCATCAGAAAAGGTTACTGAGGAATGTGTAGCGGCGATTATAAAAAACAAAACTCCAATAACACCTCCCGATTAAATCAAATGCATACTATTAGACGTACCTACTTAGAAATTTAGACTTTCTAAACTGCTGCTGATAAAAAACAGCTTTATTTTAAACAATAGATCTTTGTCGAGTAATGGATAAGTTTAGCCGGCTTACAATCAATAAGTTACCTGGCTAAAATTCTTTGTTATACAACAAAGGCCTCACATAAATAAAAACTAAGCGGTATCTACAAGTAACTTATCAAATAAATTATCTAAGACATTCAACTTTTGGGTCTTAAGACGCACCTTTATATTGCCCTAAATAGCGCACGAATAAATATATAAAAAGAAACATTATAAGGTTCATAACAAAATAATCTAAAATTCATATCGATGGATATGCTTTTCATGCTCCTATAGAGAAATTCATCTCTTTCATCGTTTTTTTCTTCTAACAGTTTCATCGCATCAGTCACCATTCCTTCACTGTCATCGTCATCACATTCATCACCATTTGACCTTAATAACAATGCATCAGAGTTTCTCTACATTTCCATATAATCTTACATCTTTCCATCCACGTCTACACCCACTGTTATGAATCATTCTAAAGCATGAATGAGATGAGATGATGCGATTTCAGAACCGGTTAGATATCCTTGACCCAAAACATCAAAGTTTGCGTTGGAGTTTGTTTACTGTTCTCTATTAGATAAAAACCTGCTTGATGGTGTTATGTTTATGGTTGAAGTTATGAATGGTTTTGATGAATTTATGGATGCTAATGAGACGTAGGCGTGTGAGGTTGTTGATCTTGTAGAAGTTGGCAATCAAAGGTTATGTACCATATAGTAAAATACCATAGATAGTATAGCGAGTGGTACAGTGGACACAATATCTAAAATGATGTAACATATGGAAACTATAACAAGTAGTGTCGAAAGGGCCCGTGTTCCACTTTTGGAAGCATGTAACACGATTAGTTCCAGAAAATAGGGCTATAAAATTATCGAGAGCAAAAGGGATGTCATAAACTATGAATAGAAGTAAACTTATAATTAGATTCTATAAAGAATCACTACGAATTGACACGTTAGTTTCTAAATATCTAAAGAAAAATACTACTGAAACCATCTAGTCGGCTTCAGAAAGAAAATGTCCTTAAAAATAATTAACACAAGTATGTATAAAACATCCGTTCCCGTCGATCAGACCGTGACTCTAATAGATAATGTAAAACAAATACCTACCGACTACAGTACCAGAGGACCACAATGTCAGACGGGAAATATTTAACATATCAAGGAAAACATTAATTATAATCAAGAGTATAAATCATCTCTATCAGTTGTATCGCAAGCAATAAACTCGGAGATACGCCTCTATGAGTCTTTGCTATACAAATCATAGGAATCACTGAACTGGTTCAAGTTCTATAAGTAACATTTGGAGACGAAGTTGCAGATTGAAATGGTTTCTTTTGTGTTGGGTTTAGAGCTATTTTAAGCTGAAAGCAATCAAGGTTAGTCTGTCTACCTTATAAATATCCACTATAACTAAATTAACTGCGGTTTTATGTACGTTTATATCCTAATGTATGCTATGGATGGGATTGCATGTAGAGGACTGACAGTCGAAGAACTTATAATATGTGATAATAAAAAAATAATAATTAAATAAATAAAAAAAACTAGACGACCTTGAAAGTCATAAAGAAAAGCAGAACAATTTCATAGAGATGATAATAATTATAGACGATACTATTCGAAGTTTATTTGATTTAGTCGTAAGCACTAGACGTGAGTCACAACAAAAGACAAATACACACTTGGCAGCTATATGTAAACTTGTAGAAACCATCTAACTGCACCAAACCTTTAAAACTACTGTTTTCCATTCCATCGCCTCAAAGTCTGATCCGTTGCATATGCTAAACAGAACACGACACAGCATAAATCTTGCAAATAAGTTGCATGTACTGATTTCGTTGCCTTCAAGCAGTCTGGAGGACAAAGTAAATAACGAGTAGGAACTCATTCATTATTTGCTATCTTGGTATCGTAAAGTAAATCATATAAAGCTGTTATTGTTTCTTCTAATTGACATTTGTTATCTCCGTCACACTAAATAAGAATATGAATGAATTGATGATGCGGGTGTTAAATTAGGTGTTAAGGGGTAGATTGAAATTATAACTACTCAAGGTGGTATGAACATGATTTGGGACAACGAAAGAGTCACCGAGGCTTTGAAACGCAAAAGATCACTGAAGGAAAACAGGTGGGTTTTAGTCAGTAAAAGTCGAAAGATAGATAGAGAAGACGTAAGTCCTTGACAAAGGATAGAAAACGTAATACAATTAACTATTGTTACTAAACTTAGCATAACAAGTGCAAAAACAGTAAAATTAAAAATTATGATTCGTAAATCAGTTAAGTATGTATTATTTTCTGCCTTTCGCTTTTAAACCCAGTGTACTTTCCATTCTTTTAATACCCCTTAATGACATGATATCAAGAGTTGAACCACCTTATTGACCTTACAAGTCAACGCGAATGGAGCTCCCATTCATGAGTTTCATGCTCTATCTCTCTCCAACACAGTATACGAGCAGCTTGCGAAATGAGACAGGAAATAAAGCCAATGAGAGTCAATTAACCATGATACTTAATTGGATTCGCAGTAGGATACCATTTTAGTCGTGTATTGTTAATTCAAGGAATAATTGAGAGCGAGTGAAAAAGTTGTTGATTTTACAATATTGCAGTTGACGCTAGCACAAGTGTGGTGTAATTGAAACTAAAAAACGAGCGATTTATAACTTGTTTTGAAGAATCATGAGAAACTAGCCTCCGATGCGCACAGTTTCTTGGGATTTGCTGTGATTCTCACTAAGTGTCACATGATAAGGAAAATACGATTATATCGTGTTGTTGCTAAGGTATTAAGAGGTTTTGAGAATATTGATATTATGAAAAAAAATTAGAAGGATAAAATGTAAAAAAAAAAATGTTACGCGGACCACAAATGACATGAGACAAAGGCAGGAAGATAATGATATTACAAAAGAAAATCAAATCGCTTTCCAAAACCAAATCAAGTTAATACTCAATAGAAGAGGGAGGCCAAAAAAAAGATGGATGGATTGTGTGAGAAGCGATATGAAAGAAAAGGGAGTTAGTGATAGCGTGACGAGTGACAGGACAGAATAGAAGAAAAAAACGTGTTGCGCCGACCCCAAATAAAACGGGACTAGGGCAGGAAGATGATGATGATGATGACTCAATACTTTATTGCATTCCATATGTACATATATAGATGGTATAAAAATATAGTTAAGACCAATATGGACCCTGTCGGGCACAGCAAATCACAGTTGATCCAAACAAAAATAGTTACTTATAATAAATGAATAAACACAAACGAGAGAAACTAAACTAATCATAAATAATGTAACCTAATAGACGTATCGACTACCATTCGTTGACGTTTACCGCATGTTCGTTGATTATTTACAATTTTCTCTCAACAAACAATGGTTATAAAAAGACAATCGAAGAGAATTCCAGAGAGCACTTAGCTTCGCCTGCGA
The DNA here is from genome assembly GCA_910589285.2 of Mythimna ferrago. Lineage (NCBI taxonomy): Eukaryota > Metazoa > Arthropoda > Insecta > Lepidoptera > Noctuidae > Mythimna > Mythimna ferrago. The sequence continues at coordinate 13,807,930 of OU342690.1, read as the reverse complement.
TTAAACAAACAATAGGAACTGTCAAAATATTGTTACTTAGTAACGGATGGTCGAGTATTGTTAGAAGCAAATGTTGGAATGATGACAGGGTTATAACTTTTGCATCAATAGCTTCTGTTTGTAATTGTGATTGTATAAGTGTATAGCTTTTACTATTACTAACCTAACCTAACCTTACCTGCTTTACCTACGTGAAAATAGAAAATTATCCCAAGGAAACATACTCCCCAATTCCTTGTACCTATATTCGTTTAGTCATGACTCATGAACCAGTAACAAACTCCACAGACATACATACTTTTGCCATTTTTCTTCTTTTTTTGTCGATGTTCTCAAACTATATTTTTTCTGACCAATATTTGGCAAACTGTACAGTTCTATTATTGGCTTAAAATTTATCTAATAATCCTCTACTTTCGCCTTCATAATGTTAGTGTGATGTTTTTACAGAAATTGATTCGAGAAGATTTTATATGTTGTTTAACTAAAGATACACATATTTTTGTAAAAGGAAAACAGCTGCCATTAAATGCAAGAAAAATTGGATTCATCATCATCATCATCATTTCAGCCGAAAGACGTCCACTGTTGGACATAGGCCTCCCCCAAGTGTCGCCACAATGAACGGTCCTGAGCGTCACGCATCCATCGGATTCCCTCAACCCTTACCAGGCCATCGGTCCACCTTGTAATGATGATAATGATAATAATGATGATAATGATAATAATGATGATAATGATAATAATGATGATAATTGATAATAATGTAACAAATCATATTTGGTGAATAAAAAATGAAACTCAATTTGACATGAATGTGGCGATCATGAGGCCTGAAATGTTGAAAATGGACTTTTATTCATACAAATCTTTAAAATATCACCTACACTTAAAATACCACCGAATATCCCAGGACAAAAAGTATCCTATGTGCTATCCCGAGGTCTACCCTTGTACCAAGTTCAAATCCATTCAGTAGTTTTAGCGTGAAAGAGTAACAAACATCCATAAATACAAACTTTCGCATTTAGTTATAAAATTAGAAGAATTAAAGCATTTAATGTGATTTAATCAACAATCTACCACAACGAAGGGGGCAAAATAACTAACTTATCCTTGTTTTCAATACATTTTAACAGTAATTAGGTTATAAATATCCACAGAATGCTGGTTATTCTCCCTACGTAATTCCCTATGAGACAGTTATTTATATTAAGGGTTAGCAACCGATATGATGACAAAAAACATATATAGGTAAAGGAAAAAGGATATTGTACTCTCAATTTAATTATCCTACGCAAACTCGGTCACATTTTTGTTCACTATTTGCGTCATCCCATATTTAAAATAAATATTTGCAATACTTCACATAATATTGGGATTTAGTCACCTATTGGGTCTTACATCGACTCAAAAAGTTGAAGGTCTTGGAGTTTCAAAAGCCTTTGCTCTAGAAGTCAAGAATGACGTCACTTTCGATTTTGCATTAGTTTAAAATAATAAACTTTTTAGAAAAAGAAAATAATAAACCGACTTCAATTTAAAAAAAACACTATAAAGTACAAAATAACTTTAATTTCGAAAGTCGGTGTTTCTATAATAGATAGTTTTGTGTCTTCGTTGTTTAACACCGACTTCCGAAATTAAAGTTATTTTATACTTTTTTATTATTGTTTATTTATTATATACTTTATTGTAGTTACATACAAACATAACAAAGAAAAACTTATATGTAAAACACGTACAATGGGCGGCCTTATCGCATTCCGCGATCTCTTCCAGGCAACCTAGAATAGACAGTAATTGTCAGAACATGATGTGGGGCTTTTTTGTGTTTTTTTTTTTTTTTACATTGAAGTCGGTTAATTTTTTTTGTATATATTTTTTTTATCTGCGAGGTTCATGATCAGATCATAACAGTATTTCTATGGGACCAACTTAGAAGCATAACCATACAATCAAAAAAAAAATTTCAAAATCGGTCCACAATTGACTGAGATATCGGTGAACATACATAAAAAAAACATACATTCAGCTGAACATCGAACCTTCTCCTTTCCGAAGTCGGTAAATAACGCAGCTTTATAGACAACGGGAATAAGAAAACAACAATACAACATAGAACACATAACAAAACATATACAAACAATAAATAATGAAGGACGACAAATATGAAAAACCGACAACTAAATATAAACAAAAATGTTGTTCAACTAATCCATAACATTTAAATAGAACATTAACATTTGCACACACATCCTGGAATGGAAACAAAACTCAAGAATATTTTGATTTCTGTGATTTCTCAATATCGGTAATATTCATATCACAGTCAGATCTATGTGGACTATATTTTATAAGTATTTTATTAATTCAAGAATCACGTGACTCACAAAGGAGTGTTCCTCCAATACGTGAATTATCTATTTTATGGCTAATAATGATGTCACCGTATACACTTAGGTTAAGTCATTCTGTGGCGCCGTCTTCATTAAATCCGGTAGTATTGCGATTAATTTTGTGTGACATGTCCGTATATATTCCAATGATACTCGTAATAATATTTACTGATGAGATGAATATGGTCCTTTAAATCGAAAAGAGAAAATTTAAGATAGGTTTAGTCCTTTCTGAGTTGATACAGCTCGTAATCAATTAATAACAGCCGCAAGGGTCGATTTACAAGATTGAGCAATACTTGCTGTGGTCAATCTATGGATAGGTAAACATTGATTACTTAGCGAGACTCCTGGGATCATGAGTGTCATTTGTAGATCTTTGATAATCAGAAGCCCGAAAAATCTGACATGAGTCAGGCCATGGGGTTATAATGATACCCACTTACTAGTTTGTGGAGTTCCGATAGGAAGTCGTTTTATGTAAAATATTGGTACTCAGCTGTATCCCTTCAGACTGGAAGAAGACCTCAATATAATTGGGAAAAGGCTAGGTAGATTCATAGTTCTTTCTGAGTGACTGAATCTAGCAAAAGAAATTCATGAAGGTATGATCCTTGTAGTAAATTAAGTCAGAACATTTATAAAGAAGGAAAAGTACAAATATCAACCTACTACAAACCAACTGTCTAATGATAATAATGATGTATATCGTAAGACATAAATGAAGCGGATATAAAAGTACAAAAGTAGTTACATGAAAGAAATCTATTTTCGCGAGATAAATGAAACACATTTTTACATCATAATTTATTTTCTAATTCTGGAAGCTTTCTTTCACACGTTATGGAATAAACAACAGCGTATAGATTATAAACGAGCAACATACTAAGTGTTGTCAGATATTAAAATTCGTAAAAATGTTAATGTAAACAAAAACCTTCTAAACGTTTGAGAAAAATTCTGTAGATCTTTTTTTTTTTTTTTTTTTTTTTTTTTTTTTTTTTTTTTTTTTTTTATGGTGGGAAAAAATCATGCATTGACATCCCCCGCCCTTGGGCGGAGCGGGAGATAGTGTCAGACTCTTACTGACTAAAAGACCCACCCCGTTCCTTCTAGCCTTCATACCGGGGCTCGAGCGCCCTTTCGGATAACCCTGGCCCCAGTAGGCTTCGACCCGGCTGGGTCCCTGCTGTTGCTGACAACTCCTTGAGGCGCGCGGGAACAGCGCGCGCCGTCGACGACTTGGGCTTGGTCCGTACAGTTACCGGACGGCCGGACAGCGAGCTACCCATTGCTCACTGTCCGCAAGCCCGCGTCTACGTTGGCCGGAAATCGGGATCAGAATCCCGGCGACGGCGGCGGCGATAACGCCGTTGCCTGATGCGTTCGGCCTCCTCCTTTGCGAGCATTACTGCTTCGCAGAAGTCGGCGACCGCCTGCCACTCCTCCTCGCTCCGGACCATGGCCTCAACCAGGGCCCGGCGAAATTCTGTAGATCTGCTTTAGAGTTAGTGAAATATTTGGATGATGCGTTGTTAGGTTCTCCCACTTTAGGATGTTAATTGGAATCTTTATTAGCAGTGCATGATGCTAGTCGGAAAGCTGCTAAGCGTTCACCTTGTGTTATATGATAGCTCTTAAAACCAGGTTCATTTTCACAAGGTTTCAAAATTTATCTCATAGTTATATATTTTTTATAGCTTTGCAGAATTATATCAGCATCAATAATAGGTTCATAATTAATACATTTTCTTTAGGCATTGTATTTCTGCGCAAATGTAACGCAAACCGCAGGACCAACTCTAAATTTAACATTCTTATTTAGATCAGCGTCTATTCGTGAATTTGCGTTGATTATTAGTGAAATATGTATTATTATTTTCTCAACTTTATTATTACTTAATTAATATTCTCTTATCATATTTATTTGGGATCATCATCGTCATGTTAGGATTCACGCCCTTTCTAGCTACAATATCATCGTTCTCATGGTTCATCCATCGTTTTTTATGTCCTCCTTTTATAGCCATTTTCACGATATTTTCCTCATTACATGCCATACCAACCTTGTTATTTGGATAGTAATAATAATGAATTCTGCTATCTCAAGTTTGGCAATTAAAATTTAGAATTGAATTGCGATGTGCGTACTTCCTTCTTCCTTAGCCTTGACTGGTTTGCTACTGCTTTCATTTTCTAAATTAACAAGCAGAGTACATTATTTTGCTGTGACTGGCCGCTTTTCACGAGTGATAATTGTGTACCTTCCTCATGTATTGCTCATTTTATTAGTCACGCGGATAGCGACATTGTATTTTATTGTTTAGAGATATTATATTCGTGTTGTATTTAATTATTTCATTTCTACATCATTACGCCTATCTAAAACACCACAAACAACACCTACTTTCGTAATTTACCTAGAATACATAATTACAGTTATCAGTACACAACCGTGCCTCGTTTAGAGCGGTTCTAACTTGCTGCCAGTGATTCAGAGCCCTGCGCGAGTTGTACGTACTTGTTTACACTGCGGGCCCAAAAGAGCAATAACCTATTTTACTGACCTTAGCCACTACTATCGGTGGCGATTTGACATAATGAGAATTACGATTAGACATATTTAGATCTGTATGTACCCTGGATGAAATGACTGTATAATCTCTTCTTATCGCATTTTCTTATCTTCTTGAATTTTTTTATTAAAGTCTGTTCTTATTTTTATCTACCTATGTTTTGCTCTCTACTCTTTTTATTGTTCAATTACTAAACCTTTTCTCGAAGTCTGGAATAGATTCTTGTAAAGTTTACCATAACATTTTTTTGTTAAACTTTGCTCCAGGCTCTTAGCAACTAGTATCGCTAAACTTCAGTGGAAGTGGGCAGGGTACATTGGTCACAAAACAGGTGGTCAATGGGACCGAAAAGTTTTGGAATGGCCACCTCGTACCAGTCCTGTGAGACCCTCCCCTGGAGGGTCTGTGTTCAGATGATGAATGATGATGATTCTAACTGGATTGAAGAGCCTTTAGGATTTTTAGTGTAAATCACTAATATCTAACATGAAGTCCTTGAAATTAGAAGAATGAATAAAATTGATGTATCTTTTATTATTTGATAAATCAGCCCAACCTTTACTTCGATGATGGATAAAATCTAAATCAAAATGTAAAATGATCTTTAAATAGAAACCTCACATGGCATTATCGTAATCGTTTCGAGTTCCCGTAGTAAGTTCCCGAGTTGTTTGTTCAAAGTGTACATACAGGAAGTTACGGGTGTTAGTAGATGTGCGCGGAAGGAGTCATCAACTGCGTGCGCAAAGTATTATGACTGGATTGCTGCTGTGAGTTAGCGTGGACTGTTGATATGTCGTAGGTACCTAAAGTGGGCATATATATTATGTAGGTCAAAATGATCTATCGTTTTTATTGGGTTTAAATTTCAAATATCTAATGTGTTTAGATTTTCCTTATAAGTTCAGAAATAGTTGATTTTAAGGTAAGCTGTAGTAAATAAATATCGAATTTTAAAAACATTGTTCAGGTAGAGATCATGGTCTTTATATGGTTATTGATATATTTGTAATACATTCGTGATATTTGTAGTATATAAATAATTTAAAGGATTCTTCGCTTCGATCTACGCTTTGGAATGTGCTATTAGTATAATTTTTCTGACTGACTTCTTGATATTTCAAAAAAGCCTGTAAATAATTTATTTGTAATAAAATGCTCTGAACCCTTGAATCTTGGTAACCTGACAACTTTACCTCCTAAAACCATATCTATTCTTAGTTTTCATAAATCGCAATAGTTTTACATCAATTGGGGGCTGTCATTGGGTGCACACAGGGATAAACGTCGGTTGGTGCCACATTTCATGAAAAGACTTGGGCTCTTCGTGTGTCTTCCGAAGGTCTAGGACCCTAATGTCCTGATGTATAAAAACATTGAACATACTAGATTAAGTTTTTTAGTTATTGTAGTTACCGATCTTAAAACCTGGAATAAGTAGATAATGTATGAGCATCATTATACTGTCAGAAAACCCCAATTGATAAACACTAACAATTAAGGTTTAAATACATAAACTCGTATACTTTACTCCCGGAAAACTGTGGTTTATGAACTGTTAAGGCATAGGTACATGATATTTATTTTGCTATGTATTTATGGACTTAAGTAGGTACGGGAAATTAGACATGCATCGAATAAGTTTGGTAAATACATTTTTACGTACATCATTTGACTTTACACCTACAAGTAAATTAAAAAGTCAAATTATTTATTTATTTATTTACAATTTACTTGTACAACATTACAGTCTATACTAATGCGTTGTACAGAAACAAGAAATAAAAGAAGAAAGTAAAAAAAAGAAGAAAACATATACATTACCACTAATATAAAATAAAATATCCCAAAGACAACGTTTACTTATTTTTCATCCATCCTCTCACAAAACCTCAGACATTCACGACACACATCTATCGATCTCCCAGCAAACAAGTCACATTCTGGTGTTAGAGTCAGAAGAGCATTAAGCACAGAAAGCGCACGAACGAGTGGCGAGTTAGCTCTTGACACTGTCTGCGATAAAGGATCAGCTAACAAACCATGTGTTCGCGGCCTGAGGTGTTGTTTTGGTACGGGAGGAACAAACAACCTCACCAGCTGAGCAACTAATTCAGGACAATCAGATTCACCCCGAAGAACTCGACAAGCGAAGACGAGTAAAAAGTAATTACGCCTTACTTCTAGAGAGTTAAATTTCAGCATTCCGAGTAAAAATTTGTGTAGGATATAATAGGCTAGTTGCCGTAATAAATGTAATTAGTCCGTCTTTTAGATTATTCAAAAATAAGGGACACGTATTTTTTTATTTGTAAATTAAACCAAAAATGACAAAGATACAGTCCATTAAAGTTACGTGTAATGTCCCGCCGTGCTGCATTTTTTCACACGGGGTGACGTCACACTTAACTTTAATGGGCTATAAATATTATCTTTGTTATTTTTTGTTTAATCGAAAAAAGAAAAAATACGTGTCCAATATTTTTTTATAATCTAAAATACGGACTAAATAAAATGTAATTATTTTGACCCTGGAAACTACATACCCTATTATGTGCTAGGATGGAATGTGTGAAGAGTGATATGAAAGAAAAGGAAGTTAGTGATAGCATGACGGGTGACAGGATAGAATGGAAGAAAAAAAAAACATGTCGCGCCGACCCCAAATCACAAGGGACAAGGGCAGGAAGATGATGATGATGATTAACATATCATAAGCTTGGCTCTAATATTGCGTTACTCATTTTTGATGGTGTTGTGAAGATTGACACTATTGGTGGTTTGAATAAGGATGACATTTGGTAAAGAAAAACTAAGGTCTTTTTTACATAGAACGGGTAGAATGACAGGAAGACGAAAATATGCACCTGTAAGATAAGAGAAAAGGATAGGTACCTACATTGTATGAATCCGACAGCTGTCACCCGTACCATGCTATAGCAATTGTAGTGTATGTGATTCATTTTCAAGTCATCAGAAAGCAAAAAGCTAAACATAACTTTTTCCAAAAATGGACAATTCAGTGTTGGTTACTATAATGTATTGTTGTCGTTTTGCCCTCTTGTTAAAAAGTCATTATTGGCTAACGCACTGTTTAGACCTTCATCTATATATCTATACATATAAATAAAATTGGAGTGTCTGTTCGTAACATTCAAATAACTGCTTTTTACTACATGCATATGAATATATATACGGTACATACACTAAAATAACATTTTTTACAATTTTTGTCTGTCTGTTTGTCCGGGCTAATCTCTGAAATACCTGGTCCGATTTTGACGGGACTTTTTTTGGCAGATAGCTGATGTAATAAGGAGTAACATAGGCTACTTTTATTAAAAAAAAAAAAAATTCAAAATCCTGTAGTCCACGCGAACGAAGTTGCGGGCACAGCTAGTTGTCAATATATTTAGTTACATAACCACTTTTTATTCCATTAACTTTGTAAACGTCAAAAAAGTCAGTGTTTTCAGCAAAAATTAAACAAAGAGGTAGGTAGGCCATCAACAATAACCATTAACCCATTGAAATAGAAATTCTTTTTTTTCCCTCAAATCATAAGATTCTCCACTCATTGTTCTGCTGCCAGATATAGACATTTATCTGGTATATATGCCATTGTAATGTTAATTGTGGGAATAAACGTAGATACAAAGAAGTATATTTGTAGTTACATGATACGAAAGTGGGATTATATGATAGAGTCTCATTTAGAGACGTAACTTGTCGTAATGACTTTAATTACTTGTTATCTGTAGCAGATAATTTGTATTATTTAAGAATTCTACTAAAATTCAAACTACAATATGGTTTGAAAGTTGAAAATCTTAAGACTGTTAGGCTTCATCACGGTTTTTGTAAGATATAACCAAACCAAACAAAACACTTTCATTAATCTCTAATTAGGGAAAATCCTGTTGTTTTGGGGCTTATATATTTAACTAATATTCAGTCAGATACCACAGTCTAGAGATATTAGAACATTGAACTAGGAATAGTTCAATATTATCAACTATATCATCTATTGTGCCTATTGCAGAATATTCAATGTTATCAACTATTGCGCCTAGATAGCAGAATATTCAATGAAAATATGTACACATAATATGGCAAGTATATTCTTCATTATATCAACAGAATTTTAGAAATATCCGTAGTTATAGTCTGTCTAATAAGTCAACCGACTTGGGAATTTTGTATAATATTTGATCATTTAAAAAATACTTATATTCAATACTTTTTATAAGGTTCTTCTGTTAGTAAACAATGATCTCTATCTCTTAATCAACCTTGATTATTGAACCCGTGTTGACTACATCAGATTTCATTAAATTCTGATAATTGCCCAAGTCGTTTAACTTATTAGACAGACTCTATACTACATTTCATCATAAAATCTTTGCCAGAATCAACTAGCCAAATTCTAATTCCAAAATACAGAAACGAATCGGACAGTATCAACAAACAGCATTTGCAAAGAAAAAAAACAAATGAAGAACCAAACAGGTTTCAATAAACAAAGGTTCAACACATTCATTTCCATACTACCTCATTATCATGTAGTATCGATGCACGAAGCCCCTAATATATCTCATTAAAGATACGTGAAAGCCCATATCAAACAAGGAAGTGACATTAACAGTGTCTTATAATACACAAAGGCTACATTTACATATCACTTAAGACTTCAACTTAGTATTCAAATGCTATTGTAAAGACTAGGCGTGTCCCTACCTAGGTAATAGGACTGGCAACAGTATCAGCGGGAAGCGGATTAGATTATCTAGGTAAACGAGCAGGAGGTACTAACAAGACTAATACCTTACAATAATTTAAAAAGAGGTAGTCAATATTAAGATATAAAGCAAGTATAACCACAAGTAAAGTATCCGCTGCTACTTGCTAGAGCTGTAGGATTGATCGAAAGAGTTACCCTTGTTACGCCTGAAACGCAAAGCAACTGAAGGAACGACCAAGGTTTTGATGAGTTCCTACCCAAAACAAGTCTCGGCTGTCTTTCTTAATTCTTTGACAATTGTTACGTGCAGTCTGACAACCAGTGTGAGACTGGCTGCAAATGGTCAAATAGCCAATCGTTTTGTGTAAAATATTGGTAAGATCAGCATTTGGTTAAACTGGAAAATTACAACAATATTGTTAGGAGAAACCAACATTTTTTCAGCAGCTGATGATGTGAATACTAATAAACGTATCCAATCAGTCAACATTTCACATTAAATGGATGTCGTCAGATGCTTTACAGAAACGAGTCAATCCAACGCTGCGATAGACTATGGTAATGACAAACAGTTTAAAAGATAATAAAATCAACACCACAGTTACTTCATTTACAATTCATGCACGTTTTTGTTTCATTTGGAATTCCTCACGTGCTCTTCGAAACCGTAAAAGCCACTTAGTTACCAAAAATTATTGAGGATTGCGCTAAAAAATATTTTTTATTATTTTGGGCTTCCTTGCCTGTCTTACTTTTATCGACAATCGTCGTTCGATCATTTGCATTCTGACCATATCCTCTGTCCACTCATCTAACCATATCATATTCAGTGGTATGGCAATGCCACTTCATTGAGACTGAGATCATCACTCTCCTGTCAATGCTCCCAATTGTTTCTAATATTGCTAATATATCTCCTGCGTCATGCTTGCCTAGTACCTACTTCCGCCACGCTAGCAGTCGGACCCATCTCAACTTATACAAATTCCGTCCATGAATCGTACTTCTGTGTCCATATTGGATACATTAGTTAGCTCCTTGCTGGGCGTCCGTCAGTCTGTGTGCTGTCCTACGTGACTGTCGGCAGGCTTTTACAAAGTACATTGTGATTTTAATCAAGTGACACATGATTTAATATTGTTTTTGCAATGATATATTGGATAGAAAAGCAAGGCATTTGTAATTCATTCATGGGTGGTTGGTTTCCTGCATCAAATGTGTATGAAAATGGTATTGGATGTGTATTGACTAGTAGTAGTACAGAAAATGTATGTGTATCTTGTATGTTCTAGTAGTAGGAGAGAAAATGGCAAGATTTACTAACCATTGAGTATCTTAAAATTTAGCACTGATTATATATCGCAGATACTAATACAGGTTTCTTAATTGAATATTTTGAGTTTTTGAACGTCACAAACCCTGATTGAAGATCAAATTTTTACAGGCTAAAGTAGAGTTTGAGAAAATCTCAACTTCAACGACAACAACTTGGTTTCTTCTAAGTATGGTAAACATAAAATATTCGTTGCTTGTAGTCTTTAATGGTTTAGTGTCGGACGGTAAAGGACTGATAATTTTGTCGTAAAGCATACTAATATACGACCCAATCGATAAAATAAAAAGTTGAAACATAAAGGAACCTGATAAGGTCCTACAAAAAGGAATGTAAAAATTTACTATCTTCACTTCTTCAAGATCCTTCACCGTGTCTTATCAGATCCACTTTAAAATGTTCAAGAAACCCAAGGTACCAAAAAAACTGTTCCATACACTTTCGTCACTCGCATTTCGCCGACCACTTGACTTCAGTTTAGTCCAATCTCGGCACCCATAAATTAATTTGTCATCTCTACCATATTTAATGAACAATCAAGTTGATCTACTTATATCGGAGGTAAAAACAAATGTTTATACTTGTCACGCTGGGAATATCCCTCTCCCCATGCCTTCTCTCGATTACTGTAGTTTTACTCGATTTAGTAGACAAACGTCTTTAATTTCCTTTCAACTTTTCAAGACTTTCAGTTTTCAGAAATTATTCGTGGGCGTGACAAATAAATTCATGGGTACCGGGATGGGAAGGAGTCGAGACTAAGCCTTGACTGCGTACACTTTCACAATCAGCTTCATCTTATCAATAACTCTAAGCATTAGTATTCAGGTTATTGCGACACTCATAAACAAAACGGTTTTCGCAGAAGGGAAGACCCCAAACGTCGCAGGCCTGTGGTAATACAAGTAAATAAAACAATTCTTAAAATCGTTGCAATCAGCTTGAGCGATCGCGTACATGTGCATTGCAAATGTCAAATAAAGATGCGCACTTGACATGGATTAATTGCTTCTGCGATTGTGTTACTGGCCAACTTAACATTGCATAAAAATACACATTTCATCAGTAAAATGAAGAGAGATATCGTCAAAAATCTCTAGCTCTAGGTAGAGTGAGTTGCGTTTTAAGGACACGGTACTCAACTCTTTCAAACAATACCGCAGACCTTGATAACATCAAATGACTTCTGGAGCGAGAGAAAGTGTCAGACTTATGAGTAAAACCCTCTTATTTTCCTTCAGTTGCACTTCGCTTCCAAGGCCTTGGTAACCGTTTCAAAAATTCTTGCTGTATGTTTTTTTTATTCAATATAAGAATAATAAAGCCAGGATTTATAACCAAGGCTCTTAAGTACTACTACTACACATACGTATACAAAGAAGCTACACGCATTACTCAGCGTGAGATATTATACGCTAGAATTAAAATAAAAACAAAAGACAAATACTCAAGTCTATGGCAAGTTGATCTCTGAGTTCTAACTTATTTAATCTTACATGATTGAAAATCAACTAATGATTATAAAAGCTTTGAGATAAACTTGTATTCATAGTGATTGAAAAGTCAAGTTTTTTATATAGAAAATTAGTGACCCTCCTTACTACGCTCGGGTGCAAATTATATACTAAAACCTTTTTCGTTTATTGCTCTGCCCATTAGTAAAAACCGCATTAAAAAACCATGCTGTGGTTTAAGATGAATTAGCGGATAGACCGACGCAGGGTGTACTACGTAAGAAAAAGCAAACTAATCTATTAAATATACACAGACAGATACAAATAGAATAGGCTAGTTGCCGTAAAAAATGTAATTAGTCCGTCTTTTAGATTATTCAAAAGTAAGGGACCACGTATTTTTTTATTTGTAAATTAAACCAAAAATGACAAAGATATAGCCCATTAAAGTTACGTGTAACGTCACGCCCGCCGTGCTGCATTTTGTCGCACGGAGTGACGTCACACGTAACTTTGATGGGCTATATCTTTGTTATTTTTTGTTTAATCGAAAAAAAAAAAATACGTGTCCAATATTTTTTTATAATCTAAAACACGGACTAAATAAAATGTAATTATTTTGACGCTGGAAACTACCCTATTCTAGGCTTTTGCCACCGAAATGGCTTGACCAATTTGTATGATTTCTTTGTGTATATTTGTTAGGTCTAAGTAATAGGTCTTAGGTTATTTTTCTTTGCTAATTTATAGGGCAGAATAACATTTACCGGGTCAGCTAGTTTTAATATTATAAATTATGTTTCTTTAAACATCAAATGCCGTGGTAACTCTAACAAAAAAAAAAAACAAAAAGCGAACGTAATAACAACAGTTTTCTAGTTATTAACATCGTTCTATTCATAACATGACATAAACGTCAAATGTTTCAACATAAATTAGAATAATTTTAATTTTAGTGATTTACAAAGTTGAATCGTTTCACGAAACGATTTCGGAGAAAAACTGTTGGACTAGTTTCAGTTTCCTCTGACAATATTTAATAAAAATGTAAGGAGAAGGCCTAGACAAGATGTTCCGGGCGTCAGGAGTAGAGATGTACCGTTGCCGGCAATATGGTAATATTGCGTGGCAATATTGCCACCAATATTCATACTTTGGGCAATATTATTATTATCATATGAGCATAATCATTTGTTCTGTGTCTGGGTGTAATTTATCTATAATATGTATGTATTTAGAAATATATAGGTAAGTATGTTTATCAGTTGTCTAGTACCCATAACACAAGCTCTGCTTAGCTTGGGACTAAACGGCTTTGTGTGATAGTTGTGAATTATTATATTATATTATATTATATTACATTACATTACATTACATTACATTATATTATATTATATTATATTATATTATATTATATTATATTATATTATATTATATTATATTATATTATATTATATTATATTATATTATATTATATTATATTATATTATATTATATTATACCGTATCACCGTAGGCGCGGGCTTGCGGACGACGAGCAATAGGTACCTACCTCGTTGACCGAGCCCGAGTCGTCGACGGCGAGTAGTGTTCCACTCACTTAAAGAGCAAGGTGTTGTCAACAAAACCATACAGGCCTAGTAGGGCCGATGTCAGCTAGGGCTACGAGGAATTTCTGAAAAGGATACCGTGATCCTGTAACGCAAAGGGGAACTGAAGGAAACAGGTGAGTTTTAGTCTGTAAAGAGGACGCACCAGAATGTCCTCTCGCTTCACCTAAGAGCGAGAAAAGACATGGGATGATTTCCCACCTCTCCTTTTTGTTACATTCAGGGCCAAAGGCCTTAAAAACTAACGTTATAATTTTTCAGATCATGAAATGAGAACATCGGCCCTGCTAGGCCCGGGCTACGGTTTGCACACTACACACCACACAGTTTTGAACACTACACGCCATCAACGACACGGACTCAATTTTTACCCATTGCTCGCCGTCAGCAAGCTCAAACAAAAACACACTGACTAATTAATATTAAATTAACACACAATATCTTTATATTGTTGCTTATAAAACACAACACGAATGACTCAACCGTGATACTTGTTCACTATTCCCTCAGAATACAGTTAGTCCTTCATAGTTCTTTAATCACTAGAAGTAATAACCACAAAGCCTAATAAATAGGTATCGGAGATGACTAACAATGTAATTACTAATAATTACATAATAAAAAAAATATTACAATGGGATCAAATCCTGTGTCACTGGATGATGACGTGAGCAAATGGATAAGCGGACAAACAACGTCCATTCAACTGGTGTATTATCATTTGACTACCCTTTTCCGAAGTATGTTGGAGACGGCTTCTAGTCTGTAGTGTTTATCAGTATTTTACATGCAGTAACTGTCCTTATGACCTCCAACACCGGTACAGAATGGCTAGGATTGAGTCAGACTTTATGGGTTTTGATTGCCTATGAAAATAATCAAACTTTGTAACTTTATGTTTTACAAAAGTGTTGCGAATTTTAAATCTCCAATTTAAAATTTGCAGTACGGTTGCCTACTTTTATTTTATATTAAAGTGCTCAGGATTTTTCCCATCGGCTCTAGTGAACTCTATCATGGAACACAACACGCCATAGAGTAGGGCTTGGTCCTTACTAGGCAGACGGACGGTGAGTTACGCATTGCTCGTCATTCGTAAGCCCACACCTATAGGGGCCGGAAATCGCCCTGCGACACCCAACACGTCTCCTGCGGCGGTGGCTGGTATGTGAGAATATCCTTTCCCTAACGGTTTCAGCCACCTCCTTCACTTGCTTTTGCAAAGCAGTAATGCATGTACTGGGAAGCGGTAACCTCTTTCTTTTTCTTTCTAGAGGTTACCGCTTCCAAGTACTATGGCTTGAACCACGGCCGGACGCGATCAGAGGTCGCCGCTGAACAGCGAATGCCCTTGAATACAATTAATTTTATGTCTCTATTTGCTTAGTTAGTTTTTTCGCCATGCTTTATCAATATGACCTTCACTGTAATACGGTACTGCGTTAATGAAATGGATTGTTTGCTGTACGACTTTGTATTTTATTTTATAGCATTTAGATTAGATCTGTCATCTGCAACTATACGATTTGGACTTATGCTCTTCTTATTATTTCCGTCCTTTTTTTTGAGAGTCGAAAATCATCAAATAACTTTTATTTTTTAATTATTTATTTATTTCAAGTACCAAAGACTCATTTCAGTTACAAAATCATACGTATACAGGTATTATAAAATTACATAAAATTGAAAGGTCAATAACAAAATTAAATTAATTTAAATTGCATTAGATTATTATTATTATTTAGATTGCATTATCATTATTTTGCATTGATCCGATGATTATCATTAAACTAATGCTTTATGCTTTGGGCTATAATAATATTAATAATTTTATGCTTTGGGAGAAGCGACAGGTAGTGACAGATTTTTACTGATGAAGTATAAATCTGTCAGAACAAATTAGTAAACCTACACAGGTGGTTTACGACCTAGCAAAGATACAAGACATTTTTTCTTACAATTTATTTTTCTTTTTTTATGTTGTCTCCTTGTGACTCTACACACTTCTCCTAGCTACGTCCCCATCTCTTTAATCCGTTTAAATATTAGTTGGCGTTTTTCTTTGCAAAATAATTATTTACGAAGTTTTCTTCCGTATTTAACGGAAATTTCTATTGCAAATTAAGCGCAATTATTAGACGAGGGAACAAAAAGATGTTGCTTGGGGCTGGATCTGGTGAGTCAGGTGGATGCTTAAGCAGTCAATTTATATATAGCATCGTCCTACTAAATTAACAATTTTTTTGAAAAGTAGATTTGTCTCTTTGTGTGCAAACCCTGATTACATATACCCTTCATTATTCAAGATAGAATGGTTAGGATGCGAATATACAGATATTATGACGTCATCTGTCCTTGCCTAACACTCATCAAGTTGTAAATTTATTCTCGCCTCTGTAGAAAGGCGTCAAAGAGATGTCGTGATATTCTGAACGGAATGGAATTATTTCAATGATGTTTTGAACATATCAAGATGGAGACAAGAGAACAAATAATTTTAATTTGAGACTTTTCATTTATGTAATTCAGGATCAGCCAAGATTTGAGTGATACCAGAAGAACAGCAAAGGATAACACTGAATGTACTATAACTCCAGCGGTAATTAATTAATTTCTCACCATAACATCTACTAAAACTCAATTTGCTAATGATTTAAACCCACCAGGTCGCTGAACTTCAGTCGAAAAAAAATTGCCAATTGTTGGCAACTCCTATTTTAAAACCAATTTCTACGTGATACGTGACAACCCAATGGTCGATATCGATAATATATCGATTAGACATCTGTTTTAAGGGACACAAAACAAATGACTGCCCACATATGACAACTGCCAGATGCCAACACGACCTCAATGCAAGATAAGTAGTGTTATTCATGTATAACACCGTTTGTTTTACTAGCAAAGGGCTTGGCTTTTTATTACGAGTACTAGTGTTCAAAATTTTTACAGAAACATAAACCTCCTAACCGAATTTCGATCACGATGACCAATAACAACAGAGAATAACCAATACCGAAGAATTCCTTAAACCTTAACCAGTCAGGCACAAATTCTCTTAGTTTAGTTTTTGTTTGTCGCTCTTCTCATCCCCGAATTGTATTAGTCTAAATTATTTTTATTTTTTTATATAAGTGTACATTATGTACCTATTTAAGTTTATCAAGGAAGTATAAAACTGTGATCGAAAGTTCGAAACATTTGACCTTTAAATTCATTCCCTAATAACTTTTCAGGAAAAGTGCCGTTCATTGAGATCGTGGATTCGAACTTTTCTTCAATTCCATCTCAATCTCTTTTGTTCTTAAATTCCTTCTCAATCTCTTTTGTTCTTCAATTCCTTCTTAATCTCTTTTGTTCCTCAATTCCTTCTCAATCTCTTTGGTTCTTCAATTCGTTCTCAATCTCTTTTATTCTTCAATTCCTTTTCAATCTCTTTTGTTCTTCAATTCCTTCTAAATCTTTTTTGTTCTTCATTTCCATCTCAATTTGTTTTTGTGTTATTGTGAACTACACAAAAACAAATTAATAAGGAATCGGTTTATTTCAGCAATTTTTGCACTCAGCATTGATCAAATTAAGCTTCCTGATTAACTGAACAAAAAGAAGTAAAGATACAATACTTTAATGAGTGTCATTAAAGTATTGTCAGCCTTATCTAACCACCATATTGCCAACAAATGAATACTAAGTGCAATGACGCTCACAACTCTGACGTCATCCATAGTAACATTTCGCAATAATTATACCAATAAGAGTCTTGCATGTAGGTGGATATTAGTAGTCAGTGGTCGTTCAGAATGAGCTTCCTGTCCTTGGGGCACACATAACCAATCAGTTGGAACCTTGCTGCCGTAACTCGGTATATGGCAATCAATTACTACTTGATAGATTTATGATACTGTACTGCAACGAAATTGCTTAGGGCCTGGCTGAATTTTCTCTTTTGTTTTTTAATTTGAAAATGGAAGTAGAAGCTGTCAAACTTTTTTTAGTAGGTAATTTTCTAATCCTGTGGCCAGCAAGGATTTTATATACCCTACGGATACAAGATTCTTGATGGCCAGTAGTATAATAAAACTGAAGAAATTATAAATTTTCTTTGTTTGAAACTAGCTGACCCGGCGAAATACACACCGCAATCAATGAGCTAACCTTAGTGACCGAATGATTGAATGATTGAGACCAATGTATTTGACAGTTGCTGTCATTTTTCGATGTATTTGGACATTTTTCTAATTTTATATTTATACTTTTCTAATATTTTAATAGTTATTCTGCTATTCGGGCAGAGAAGTATCTAATAAAGCTAAGATCATTAAAATCGGTCTAGCCTTTCTTGATTTATAAATAGTGTAACTAGCACGACTTTGTTTTATGTTTAAAGAAGTCGAAAGAGTTTTAATTATCCTATAACGAAATTTCTTCATTTCGATCATTCTCTTGATTTCAGTCAACACTTCCCTATACCAAAAAATAGGAAACTTTGGAGAACTTTCACGTCTTACTTCACTTTGACAACCGAGCTTTCAGGGCATGGACTTAAAAAGTATACATAACTAATATTGGGTAAAAATAAGTCTGCAATTAATGCACTCAGTAATAGGTGGTATTACTGAGTCAGAAGTATAATTTATGTTAATTCTTATGTACAAGGAATTGCAACAAACTGCTCATTTATCGACCAACGACTTGTGTATTTATGTACTTTTTTTTCTTTGTTTTTGTTTGTTTTCTTGCCAACATTTGTTCATTGGATTGTGAACAGTTTCTACCTAATCAACATTGTAAATGAGTTCAAATTGTTAGCTTGGGGTCTGGTCCAGAGTGAACGTGTGGAGAAAAGGCGAGAGCGGTAGCGGGCGCGGTTGGCAGGCCACAGTGTATCGCGAGTTTGTGTAGTGGGTAGAAGAGGCTAGACTTGTTTCCTCAGGATAAAACAAAAGACGATCGCTCGCTAGTAAGTAAAGCCCGCTAGCAAGCGACTGTGCTTTGGGAATAGGCGAGGTTGCATCGAGTGAATTTCAGTAGCTGTCTTGATTATTCGTAAATTGATTCCTAGTGGGTAATGTGATGTAATCTTGGTGTAGCTTTGTAGCTTAATTGTCTACGCAGCTGGACAATATGTGACACAGGCACGATTTCGGTAAGATAGAGCTGAGAATTATTGTAGTATTGACTACTACAGCGAAGCTTAGCGAGAAGGCTGACCCGATACATTTGTTGCCAAATATAGCGATGAATGTGTTCCGCGTTCTAATAAAACTCAAAGTAACTTAGAGTGACTAAAAACTTAATACTTTCTAAACTTGACACTAGCTAAATGCACTAAACGTGCGAAGTCAAAATAAATAATGAAAGAATGACCGTGCTTTGTATTATACCCACGCACATGCCATAATCGCGTCTCTTTGAACATGTATACGACGATTTTTTACATTATTTTGAAGCGTCCCCGCCTTCGCTACCGCGCTTGCTCTTCACTCTGGCAGAGGCCAGAAACCCATAATGAGATTTGTTGTTGACTTTAATAATATTGATGGTAATATTATGCCAGTGAGTATATGCACTGTTTATTTACTAAGAAGATAAGAATTACGTAGAATTTGTTTGTCAAATAGCCTCGTACGAGTATTTATACATACTTGCTTGATAATGTTGACATACGAAAAAATATGTTTTCTTCCATTTTCATCAGATGATGGTATTTGGTCGTTTGCTTGTTTTTTTGGAAAATAAAAAGACGAGACTTTTTTTCAAGTTCAAGCATTTACTTCAAGGACAAAAGAGCGAACATAATATGGTCCTTCGAGCCGGATTATATTTGGGCGTTTGCTTCGATCGTTTGCCCTTGAAGTTGAGAAAATACCCCATAATTTTATTTTCCTAAAATCAAATAACTTATAAAGTTTTTCAGACATGTGTGATAAGATCACTGATACGTTAAAATTGGTGTGTCTTCCTTTTAAGTTTACATTGATGAGATCAAGTTAGAACATAAAAACCACACTGAAGGCGTCATAATCAGGAGTTACCGGTGGTCCTAGAATGCAAAGGGCAAATGAAGAAAACTAGGTAGGTTTTGTTAGACATTAAATGTTTGACACGCCCTCTTGCTTGCACTCCGCCTTAAAGCGAGAGAAGTAATTTGATGGTTGAACAGGAACACCTCAAAAAAAATCATATGCAACAGTTGTTATGATCGAACAGTGTCACAACTCTCTAATACTGTTATTTGAAACAGCGTAGAATTACAACAAATATATTGTGTCTAATAGGCAACAAAATATTTCATATTGTTTTCATGTCAATACATAATGTTTCCGTCACGAAAACTTTAGAGGGCACACGGAAAACGTAATAAATAGTTTTAACATTTCTTGTAACAATTAACGAGAGACATTTTACTTGTTAATATTTATAGTTATTGAATAAAATAATTTTGTACATTGTATTTTCTTTTTAATTAGAAGACCATTATAGACCAAATAGAGAGCTTTCATTTTTACAAAACATTTTGGGAATACATTCATCGTGCGAAAATGGAGTCTGTGTTTCCTACTAGTCTCAACTTAGGAGTATTTAAATTAAGAATGAATTATAGGCAAGAACTTCTAACAACGAAGCCCACGAAGCAGACAACTGCGAGTCTACCATTAATAATAAAATCAGCAAATTGTGATTTTCAAGGGCGCACAGCACTGAAGTTTTAAAAAGAAGGCAGGTACCTCATATTTGGCTGCCATAATCTAGCCATCAAAAATACCTCCTCTCCATGACGTGTTTGACTTCCTAGGACAAATTAAAAAATAGAAAAATATTTCCAAACTTAACTTTTTGTGGGTTGACCCATTTTTGCTTATCGGCACCCATTTGTAAATGGCACTTAGTATTTTTCGGAATTTTACAAGAAATGAAGAAGATTTTAGAAGAAATGAATAAGTGATTTATATTCTAAGCACTATAAAAAGCTCCGCTTGTTTATCTACAGTGTAAAGAAACGTAACTATATTTAGATCAATTGAATACTTTCAACACGGACATGTACATGACATAAATTCACTCCTGTCTGGATGCCTGATTGACATTTAGTGACCCCGCTAATTAGTGCATTTAGACTTTGATCTATGTTACATGTTCCGAATGGGTCAGTGAGTTTCACTTACGTATTATAAATAGTTTAGATTAAGGAGAAATTTAATTTGTTCTGTGAATTTACCACCTTAGAATATTTCTAACGAAATTGTACTAATGTAATAATATAAGTAATGTAGGTAACAAAATTGTGCTAAATAAATCTTAATTTCAATAATGTTTCTACACCGGCAATGGTAGTGTACGTGAGACGTTTTTAATATTAAGTTCTTGTATGTACCGTATACTTGGAAATAAATGGATTATTATTATTATTATTACTAAGCTATTCAGGTAGCCAAAAATCAAGTAGGTAACTTAAAAAATATTGTAACTTTTTAAAGCAATATTAAAAAAAAAATATTCACCTGAAATTAGGGCAAGTTAAAGTATATACTGACGAATAGGAAGTGAATTGCCTTGTGCATTTTGTATTTTTTTTTTCTATGGGGAGAAAGAAGAAGAGAAAGTAAGAGAAGTGTCAAATTTTTATTGACTCAAATTCATACGTGTTCCCCTTAGCGTTCCAGGTGACTTTTTGAAACATTCCTCCGGCCCTGGTTGCTTAAGAATAGTAATTATTCAAGAACAAAATATCAGTCAAGCATACCTATTTTATTTAAAATCGTTCCTTACTAAACAAAAGATTAAAAAACTAATAGAACTTTACTTTCGAAGGTTACACTGTCAATCACTAAGTATATTTAGACAGTCTACTCTAGATTGCCTAAGTTTAAAATTCCAATCTAATGCATGTCATAATGTTTTCGCCGTCATTGGTCCATTGGTACTTAATACGTTTTTGCTCGAACACTTGAGCAAGTCGAAGTGAGTTCGCGTGCAAAACATTGCAATATGCGCTCTACTAGTCAATAAGGTTCATGATAATAGATTTTTATGTATTTGTTACGAAATCGATGCAGTAAAAACTTGATTTCTTTAGTCCGAGTTTTGACAATGTGTTGACATAACTAGAGCTAGCTGTTGTGGTAGATATGTACATATTGTTGACGTTTTTTGGGAAATACTCGATAGTCATAGTTACCTTATTGATAACCTATTAATGCCTGACTATTTTATTATTTTGGAGAAAACCCACATTTGTAAAATATTTGAAGAACATGGGAGAAATTCTGAAATAATCAAATGGAAACCACTCATTCCGCGACCCTGGAACATCTCTGAATTTGTTCCGGTGTTTCATCTCAGGGTAGTCAGCTAGAAAACAACGGCCACACCGACCTTAAATTGACGAAAAAAATTATGTGCTTTTAAAAACTTATTTGGAAAATAAAATAATTTAATTTGACTGCTGACCTCAGGTTGGAAACATATACACTAATTCGCATTTTGTCTTTACAATATTCGTTTAAATAGTATTCATAATCAATTAATCATATTCAAAATACATAGTAAGTATTATTAAAACTGATAATGCACAATAAAACCTAATAACCAAATTAGGCTCATCAAGAGCAATTATTGCAAATAAAGTAAAGACTGTAATAAGTAAACAATAAAGAGCAATTTGCCGTAGCCAAATACAGCTACGTGAACTAATCACTTATAGGAAAACGATAATGAGGAAGACTTACCTTGCCAATTTTCTGAGAAACCATTAAATCAAATTATTTCTATATTCTACCATGGGAAACTAAATAGCGGTAAATAAAAATTTCGAGGAAAAAAAATCGCCTCGTGTAACTTAAATCATTCCCCTCCCTCGCACTCCGTCCAGAGCGGCAAATGTCTACACTACTCGTAATATCATCAATATATTAAAGAAGTAAAGTTTGTTTTCTGTTTGTAGGAGGTAATCTCTGAAAATACTGGTCCGATTGCTAAAATTTTTTCACCGATAGAAAGCTGCTTTATTTCTGAGTGACATAGGCTTTATTTTATGTACGCGGGCGAAGCCGCGGGCAAAAGCTAGTAAGAGAATAAGAGAAGTAGTGACCCAGTAGTACCTAATAGCCCGTGACTTAGGGTGTTTTAATATCGTGCGGATTTGATCACGCATGCGGTTTTAAGTGTAAGCCAGTGGCTATACCTGCGAAATGTGGACTGATTATAGAAACAATCCCACCTTTCGGAGAAAATCGTTTGGATAACATTAGTGTGTTCTTTTGCTTTATTTATAGATACCACATCCTTTTACGGTTTCTTTGTATTTTGTAAAACTATCAGTGTGAAGTAAAACAGATTAACAAGTACGAGTATTTCTTGTTTTGGGAAGTCGTTTAAAATGTAAACTTTGGAAACATAGACTGTTAGGTACGCTCACAGATTTGATTGCAATTTGGCATCGGATAGAGCACATCCTTGTGCCTTAGGCAAAGACACAATATTTATTTAATCTTCATGCAACAAAAGATACAAAGGCGGACTTAATGCCTTAGGCATTCTCTACCAGTCAACCTAGGGTAGTGCAGAGACAAAATGGCAGGTGCATAAAAAAGGAAAATATTATTTAAAACAATCATAGAATTATATATAAAGCTAAACCAAAAGCTAAAGTTAAAACAATATGTCCTGACAATAAGTCATCATCTTCATTGCAGCCGGAAACTGACTGTTAGACTTAGGCCTCCCCCAAGTATCGCCATAAGAGCCGGTCTTGTGCGTCTCGCATCCATAGGATTCCGGCTACCAACCAAGTCGTAAACCCACCTTGTGGGAGGCCTTCCAACGATGTGTCTTCCGGTACGTGGTATCCACTCCAGAACCTTTTAGCCCCATCAACCATCAGTTCTGTGAGCAACGTGTCCTGTCCACTGCCACTTAAGTTTGACGACACTTCAGTCTACGTCCGATAATAGGTAAATAAATTTTCGCAAATAAAACAAAACTTTTTTTTTGTAATCAGCGTTTCGTTTGAATATCTGCCCCGCAAATTACTAAAAGCACTAAAGAACCTCGTATCTAATTAAAACTGGTTAAAGTACACTTTAAAACGACCTTCAGATTTTAGAGTGGCACTTTACCTTAACGAGATAAGTTCCTGATTAAATTAATTAGCCGCTAGAACCCTACAACACACTTCACACAATATCTTAGTTGCCAGAAAATGTTAAACTAATCGTGACAAAAGATCTTGAGAAAAAACACAAAACATTAATATCAACTAAACTATTACAACCACTTTAAAATTATAACGAAAGCACTCAGTAAGAAAAAAAAACAGAAATGGACCAATCACAAGTCCCTGAGTAAACCCTAAAATTTATTTAGAAAAATTAACGTTAAGAAAGAAAAAATTGTGTCAAATCAGATATTTTTCATTATCTTTTCGATAATGACGTCATGGGACAGGTAAATAATAAGTAATTTTATATTACTACCACTATTTATCTAATTGTAATTATAACTACAGTCCTACGTATTAATTCAAAGGTTTTATCAATACATACGGACCAACAAACCTATAACTAGCTAAGTACGAGAGGTAAACAAACTCCGGTTCGATATTATAGCCACGTGCAACTGCCAACGATGTTTGGTTTAGATAGGAATATGCACTGAACGGGTGTGTTTGTGGTACATGCGGACCATATGCTCTGTAACCCATTTTGTTCGTGGAAGCGGAAGAATATGCAGAAAGCAGCTGGTTTGGAAGCTTGGCATATTAAATTGCATGGTCTTTCTTTACTATTTTTTTCTTTAGTCTTGTGTTACTTCAATATTGAAGGTGTATTAAGTTTAAAATATTAACAGTAGGTAATAATTTAATTTAGGTATCTAAGTAAGTACTTACAGTTCTTTTCAATAGCCTTTCTTTTGTATGTCAACTTTCCATATATATAAGCTTACACTAAAATTTGTTTTTAGCTCATGTGGTGTTTACCTTTAAGTAATTCTTGCACTGTTAAAAGTTTTATACAGATTGTATTTTTGTTTTAAGTGGTTGTGTAAACAATTGTTGGTAGACCAAATAAAAAAATAAATAAAGAGCTTTAGAAAAGTTAAGTTAAAAAGTAAAGGATTTTCAGATTACTAGTAGATAATGTTAAATTTTGCATTATTAATGTTATTTAGTTATAACTTTATCCTATTCTTTTTTGACTTTTGACTCAAAAATGAAAAAAGTTTATTTGTTAAGGAAATGCTGCTATGTCTACACGTTATAAAAAGGTAAAGTTTGTTTTTTGGTTTGTAGGAGGTAATCTCTAAAAATACTGGTCCTGATTGCTAACATTTTTTCACCGATAGAAGGCTACTTTGTTCTTGAGAGAATATAGGCAATATTCTATGTACACGGACGAAGCCGCAGGCAAAAGCTAGTGGTAAATAAAGTAACTGAACAAGAACTTAATAACAGAATTGCTTAACCTAGTCTTACTTACTAGGAACACATATTAATATATATCTAGACATTAGTTATGAATTTTTTGAGACTGCGAGATTGTTCGAAAGCATCACCGTGGCCATGGGACGCAAAGAGCAACAAAAGGAACACGGGTGAGCTTTAGTCCGTAAAAGTTTGAAACTCCTTCTCGCTCCACCCAGAAAGGGAAAAGACGTTTAATGATTTCTAAATCTAAAAAAACAAACATGAATCTTCTCTCCGCAATCGGAACCAAGTCGAAACATAAAATTTAACTCAAAAAGAATGCTCCATTGAACAACTTGGAGAACAATAGCCCCGTAAAAGCTAACAATGATATGTATGACAGAATGACGCGTCTTAGGATATGACATCATGAAAGTCATGTTGGTTTAATTATAACATCTGAGAAGCGCGACAAAGCTTAGCTCGAGTGCCGAGTTAATAAAATCGAGTCTAATAAAGGAGAAAATGGGAAGTGACGTTCAGTTACTGAGAATAATTTCCTCTCATGAATAATAATATAAACTATAGTACTCCTCTTTGCAGAACTTTCAAAAGAAAATAAAAATACCATGTGTGTTGTTTTAGCACATTTCCGTAACTAGGTACTTAAGTTACAAAACTATTAAAGATTTTACCAATTAAAATTCATACTATACATACATAATAAGCCATTTAGCAAAATCTACGCATTTATAACGCGTAGATTTTACTTGGCTTATTATATTTTTACGATACTTCGTTCTAGAGATTTGTAGTATTTTAAAGACGAGACAATTAACAAAACTATGTCACTTATATAACTCGTTTTTGCTCTACATTTCTTAAGCCGGTTAATAGAGTTATTAGAAAAATATGTTTTCATTACAGAAATTCATTTACCAGTAATAATTGATCTAGTAAAGTAAGTCAAGTCGTGTTAAGTCTTTTAATCTGTAATTATTAAAGTTAATGAGGCGTTTGATTCCAAATGACTGTAAAAATTACCCGCAATTTTAAACTGAATTTGTTTGATATTCAGCTATTTACATATTTGTGTAAGTAACATTTTCTTATCGCTGTATTAAACTGGTATCTTGAGTTCAATTTAAAGCCAATTTTTATCTAAAGTTATGCAAATAGCACGAACTTCGTTGGGCAAAAATATGATAAGAAGTATTTTGTTTATATTAACAGCTGTCTGACACATTCAATTTCAACCTATTACATTCCACAGTTTTACAGTATCTATTTTACAAAAACTTAAACGTTGGTCTTTTGATGCTCAAAATTAATATCAATAACAATATTATCTAAAAGCCATACTACAGGTTAAGCAAACAAAACCTCACAAAACCATTTTGTATCAATGTTCCCAGTTACACTTCGTGAGAATCACATCCGTTGCGCCAAGGCCTTGCAAGCGACGTTTATTAATCTATTCAAGAGCACTCAGATCAAGATGAATGGAACCCACGCCATTCATCATAGTGTAAGTGAGTCCAAGGAGGCTAGAATTAGCATGGAGTTTCTTACGTCAACATACCGATCTTTATGACCAAGTAAAATTGTCTACGGCATGCATCAAGAAAAACAAAATGAAGTATTTATTACATACTCGTAAAATGATGTGTTTTCACTATGTTAATATGCATAATAACACCTATGACTACCGACAGTATTGTTAGATAAATCATTCTCACGTATTTTACGACATAAGTTTTTTTTTACCTTATCAGGTTTACATATGCAATGGGAGATATCACTATAGATTGCACACAATTATTCATTTTCTATCATTGCAATCAAAGAATTTTATCACTATACGCTTGAATATCTTATGATTCATCTAGAAACTACTCGCTTGTTTCTGTTATGTTTTAACTATGCGTTTTGTTTGAAATGCTAGGAATTTCTCCTTGGATTCTATAAAACCAAATAAATATATCTTGTCAATAAATTACTTATATTCCTAGCACGTTTGGTCTTTGGTCCGGATACCTAAATATCTTTAATTCTTTGCATCGCATCTTAGCCTTAGTTGGTCTTGTTACCATCTTTGCAATGTCGAAGTGGTTCTACATATAGGTTTATCACACTTTTGGATCTAGTGGACATAACTTTAGATTACATAAATATTTTCAATCGCTGATTTAGTATAAAATCGCAGATAATATGTAGATTTTGATCTCTCTTAGAAAAAGGGTATATATAGGAATAACCCAAATCCTCACATAAGGCCATAAAATTAATGGATTTACCATTTCCGCTTTTTGCTACATTAACGTTATTATAATTCCTGTACTCGTTATTGTAATTGTGTACTTATTAAACATTCGTTGACGTTTTTAGTCATTACGGTTAAGTAGAAATTAAAACCAGTATTTAGCAATAGTGACACATTGTTTACTTAATTTTATCATACTATTAGTTTATCAACTTTAATTATGACTGTTTAACTGTTGTTAAGTCCACCGACTGACGAATACCGTCTTCTTTAGTACAATGACTGAGTCAAGCTCCTGTATTTTAATGTTTATGAAAATCATTGTTTAATTTTACGCTCATTTTAATTTAAACATTACTCAAGCAAGGAGAAATTACTTCCGTCAATTCGACATTTTGAAATCCAACTTTAGCGTCTTCAAAATAAGCTCGTATCTTCTTTATCTTCAACTTGTTTCCCTTTTATAAATGTTTGTTCCTCAACAATAAATTATTTCTTAATCAAAATTCAAGGTATGTCGACGTTGCAAGACTTCCCATGATCGTTCTTTCACATCCTGTCTTTTATCGATGTTTCATGTTGAAGATAGTAACATAAATAAACGGATTTTCATTGATACGGAAGCCCATCCATCACGGACTATAAAACTGACCAGCAAACATATAAAACAGTTCATTGGCGAAAGATTTTACGGATCATTCAAGTTTATTGTTACTATTATGTTTACTTGACACCTTTTCTTGTTCTTTAAAATGTTCTACAGGAGTTGTGAATACCTTTAAATCATCATTGTTCTCTTTTATTGCTTTTGGGATAATCTGATGGTCAATTGGTTTAGAAGTTTCAAGAAAGCCTTTTGAATAACATTCTTAGAATTTCTTATTACGTTCTGCTTGTTTTATTATCCCTTTCATTCTTTGAAGTGATTGAGTAACTAAATCTGAACAGGCTTGCAAAATATATGTATTGGTTAGTTTCCGATATCAGGAAACATCAAAACCATGTTAACTACCATTTTATACTGTTTTTATATTATTCCGAGACTACTGCTTGTTTATTTTATTTTTTTCTGATGCAACGAACAGCGTACCTACATGAAATGTTGTGTTTTTTTATATATTGAGCTATCAGTACCTATACAATCATAAATACTGCACATTACTCCAACAGATTATGTTTGTATTAATAGAGTTTTTGTTTACTAAACAGTGCGTCAGATAGGCTTGTAGAGAATATTACTAAAGAATGTTTGTATTGATGAGATCATTGTCACTTTCCATAAGAATATTTACGATGAAAAGGGACATAACATACTCCAGATCATCTTTTAAGGATATTCTCACTTTTAAACGCTTCGATGGATTTACATTATATTTATAACACGGAAAATATATGCAGCGTAAATCCTGGATTTATACTTAAAATACTTTTTGTTTACATACATGAAAAAAGCCCGAAGGAAACGAATCAAACTGCGGGTTATAGCTAGCATTAACAATTGTTTATTTCTTTTATCATAATGTTATGGTATCTGCTCTAAAAATAGTTCGCCCTACCCCTAGTGATGGATCGTGAGCAGAGAATAAGGGATTATATCCGACAGGATGGGCAGCATCCACCTGTGTACTGATTAAATCACAGAACGCTAACAAACTGGATTTTCTTAAGGATTGGCGATGTGAAACGGAAACTGCTAAGTGTTAAAGAAACATGCCATTAATAAAGGAACTAATCTGGAGTTTATCAAGTACACGGTCTGTTCCATTATCCAAAACCGATCTTATTTAGACAAACAAACAACACAGCTTTGATATAATTAAGTTCGGTCTAAATTAAATTCGAACTGAATATTCGATTAGGACCTAAGACTTATTTATTCAATCTCAAGGATAGCCTTTCTATGCTTTCTTACTAATAACAAGCTTATTAATATGTAAAGAATAAGCACTTACTTCGTCTTCCTCGTCGTCGTTAAAGAACGGATCCAATAGTAGGTTCTTCCAATAAATAACATCCGGAGGTATCGCGTATGCATCGTGGTCCCTCAGATTCGCGTACAGGGGACTGTCTCTGTCAACACCTTCCGAACTGGCACTGATCGAACAACTTTCCACTTCAACACTTCCACCGCAAGAACACCCCTCGTCTGTATAACTATATCCATACTCGATCTCCTCGTATATATTCTCGTCGGTGATCGCGTCCCGCACCGGCTCGTAGCCGTCGTCCGTCGGCTTGTCCGGCGTCATTGCTACTGAGCCACTGTCAACACACCTGTCCTTACATTCTCCCACCTCGTGGAGCGAGTACACTGAATACCGAGCAGGTATAAAATCGCTTGCCGTGTCGAACGAAAGACGCGATACTGTGGCGTGGTTCTGCGATATAACGCGACGTATTATTTCGTCTGAATTGTGAAAGCCCGTCGAGTGGGCCCACACCTCGGAGTAAGGGTTAACTTCATTGTCGTCAATACTACACTCTTTGTAACTCCAGCACGTGCTCTCCGAGTCACTCGACGATTCACTCTCGTGGTTATTTGATTCCATATCTGAAATTGAATTGTCGCACATCGATTTTAAACGCGCCCGCCGCGGTGGTATCGGTGTGCCGATGCCCTTGTCGAAGATTGTGTTTATGTTATTATTCACTTTGACACTAGACGGTGTGCTCGTAACGAAAGAGACGTCCGATAGGGTCGATTCACATTCACTCTCACTTTGTTTTGTTTGTTTTTCTTCGGTCATGCGTTCCAAACATTCGTCGAATATGTTGAGAATGCTGAGGGACACTTCTTTTTCCTCCGGCGCCAGGTGGCGCTGGTACTCGTCCAGTTTGTAGATCTCCTTGCCGAGCTGAGACAGTATCTCGTCAAACTTGCTGTCAGGTGTGTCTGGCTCGGGCTCGTCCGGTATGACCGTGATCAGCGGGTCGTACTCCTCGATCGCCAACCGTATTGTCGTGAGCCATTCGATAATCGGCTGCGCTGTCTCGGAGCGCAGTGTGGCCGCGACTGCGTTCGGGATCCAACTTGCTAGTTCACACATTTTACCGCCGCTGCACGATAACCGGTGTATGAATCAACACGCGGGATTCCGCGAAACTAAGCTTTGACGTCTCCATGGCAGTGTAGAGCGCGCGTACGATAGCGACGACATTTGCACTCGACCGCGATCGCTTATCATTATTTTCCTAATTATATACGACGAACGCATATTTGACCTTTGTTTGATAGCCGATTATTTTTGCTCCTCTTATTTTTGGTAAGACATCACTGTAAATTATTTTCTGTCACAGAACAAAAGGGTTTTTCTAAAAAAAAAAATACGAAAAACTTTAGGCGGTAATTTTGACACTGACAGTTGTAAGAGTTCGCGCGCTTTTTTATTTGTTTTTTTAATTTTTAAATATGGTAGCGGAAGCGTCCGCGCGCGGCACGTCCACCACGATAGTGGTGCGCCGTCCGGCAATTAATTGGATGCGTTCATTCTGCGCTCGAGTCTGTGTGACCGATATTCTACGTTATTTCTGTGGCAGCTGGAGCATGCGTGGCGCAACCACACTAAAACTAAATGCAATTGCATTAGATAAGACAGATCAGGCGCCGAGACATGTACATATTTATTGCTATATTTAATTGTATTGATAGGAGTCATAAAGTCGTGTACATTGGTCAATAAACTTAAAACAAGTAAGTTTGTATAGATGTTTAGAGGGCATAACAGTTTAAATTCATTACCATGTGTGTTCCTGTTCGAGCTTCGAGTAATATTTGTTTAAATTTAAATGTGTCTATCTGTTTTGCTCGATATTTTCCTGTACTGAACTTGGGAACGCCTAATGCGTCGTACTGATTGTTACTCTATTGTCGACTCTGTGCCTTTAGCTTTAAGGTTTGAAATATGAATGCGGTATTAAATTCAATGAACAGGATAATCGTGGAGTGCGATTGAACAATGAATTCCATGGAAGCTGAAACATGTGTTCTAGATTTTGTGAACATTTCTGATTTCTCTGCTGCTCTACCGGAACCCCTTTTCTTTGTTATTTTATTACTTATAATATAGGTACGAGCTGCTAACGTCATGAAAGTGACTAAGCATGACACAGAATTAACTAAGGTACCATTACAGACACTTCCACCTGACCACCGCTAAGTTCATTTTTGCTTGCACTCGAAACGAAAACTTTAAAGGGTTTGTTTAGCGCCGCGCCGCAGGATTCAAGCGAATTTTTTTTAAAGTGATCAGGCAGAAAAGCCTTGCAAATTTTATCAAGATTCTAATTGACAACAAATTTTTCAAAAACTTTTAAGGTTTCAAAAAAAAACACGTATTTCCTGGAACAAGTTTTGTAAAATATCCGAATAAATCACGGAATTACCGAATGCAAACAGAGTTTCCAGGCGATATACCTATCTCTTTTTTCGCGTTGTCTTTTCGTCAACCATCGCGTTGGATTGCGTTAGATGAAGTAACAAGCTTTTAAACTATGCTCGATGTTGACGATAGGCGAGTGGAAAAGCAGCTCTTAAAGGATTAAGGTGCAAACAAGTAACCCTTTCAACTGTTCTAGAACCATTTACAGTACAATTCACGAATGATGGCGGCCGTGAAGTTAGACTTTGCGAACGTTCGCGCATACTACACTCTTCTCGCACACGCAAGTCGCCATTTGGTTCCTAAAACACGTTACCGCGCAGCCTTCTGCGCAAACTTCACGGCCGCCATCATTCGTGAATTGTACTGTACTTGGCTAAGTCGCGGTACTAGTCTTTTATGCTTCAAGATCTAAAGTAAAGCCACTTTAAACACCTAGGTACTTAAACGTTAGAAGGCTATCAAGTTATACGTTTAAAATGAAGATGCGCCTTTGTTTGCAATACTAAACTACATCAAACGACTTTTATGGGCTTAGTTTTCCTCAAAATTCACTTTGAATGTGGTCGCGCAGCCCACAGAAGGTAGGGTGACTACACTTCAAGCTAGCTACGGACTTGACACAAATATTGAGTTGAAAATGACCACAGAGTATTACAATTAGTATTGTTTTAATGACTAATGACACGGTTAGCGCAGAGGTTGAGCGATTGGTTTCTGCGCTGCGTGTCATGGGTTTGATGTCCACATGGAATAAATATTTGTTTAGCCTACAGATAGACTTTGTTCCGAGTCTGGGTGTTTTGGGTCCACCGCTTTTTTTTTATTTATTTTTTTCACAAATGTTTGTTATACCGCGCTGTATAAGTCCTATTATACCTGTAGATTTTATCCAAATCAGATAAAATCTAAACGTAACGCGTGTATAGGAATTAAACACAGGCCTGTTGGTCTAGTTGTTAGTGGCCCTGACTGCTATGCCGGAGGTAGTGGGTTCGGTCCCCACACAGGACTTTATGTGATGAGCATGATCATTTGTTCTATCTGGTTGCAATTTATCTTATGTATGTATTTAGAAATATATAAGTATGTTTATCAGTTGTCTAGTACCCATAACATAAGCTCTGCTTAGCTTGGGACTAGACGACGTTGTGTGAAATATTATATTATATTATATTACATAAAAAAATAAAATAAAAAAATTTCCAGCATAGAAAAATTATACGTAATCAGGCAGGATACAATTAAACAAAGTATTTTTTGCAATAAATATATTTTAATGTTGTTTTTCAATTATTATATCCGTCAAATTGTTAATTTATATTAATATTGAAAATAAATGAGACTAGAGTAGAAAACTGAGTCGAGTCCAATACTTATAATATTCACATGTTCATCGCGTCCCGAAAGCATAAAAAGAAATGCGCATTTGTAAAATTTGTCCTAAACATACTTCCAGATAATCACTAACACTAATCCAAAGCCCATCTGGCTAGACTGGAAGCTAACCCTGACACACTTGCAAAGATTGGGCCAATAATCTTCCTTGACTTTTATTACCGTGGGATAGAAACTGTACATTCTATAGGTTGTAGTCATAGCGTCTGTCTAAATAGTTAAACAACTTGGGTAATTATTAGGGTAGAATGAAATCTCTTCTGCGAAGCAGTAATGCTCGCAAAGGAGGAGGCCGAACGCATCAGGCAACGGCGTTATCGCCGCCGCCGTCGCCGGGATTCTGATCCCGATTTCCGGCCAACGTAGACGCGGGCTTGCGGACGGTGAGCAATGGGTAGCTCACTGTCCGGCCGTCCGGTAACTGTCCGGACCAAGCCCAAGTCGTCGACGGCGCGCACTGTTCCCGCGCGCCTCAAGGAGTTGTCAGCAACAGCAGGGACCCAGCTGGGTCGAAGCCTACTGGGGCCAGGGTTATCCGAAAGGGCGCTCGAGCCCCGGTATGAAGGCTAGAAGGAACGGGGTGGGTCTTTTAGTCAGTAAGAGTCTGACACTATCTCCCGCTCCGCCCAAGGGCGGGGGATGTCAATGCATGATTTTTTCCCAACATAAAAAAAAAAAAGGGTAAAATGAAATCTGATGTAGTCAACACTGGTTCAATAATCAAGGTTGATTAAGAGATCTTGATCATTGTTTACTAATCGAAGAACTTTATAAAAAGTATCGAATATACCTAAGTATTTTTTTAAATAATCAAATATTATACAAAATTCCCAAGTAAAAGTTGTTTGACTTTTAAGACAGACTATGGCCACAAAATAGCCATAGCTTTGATGTTGATTGTAGCTTGCCAGTATCATTGAAGCTTTTCACGGTTCCGTACCCAAAGGGTAAAAACAGGACCCTATTGCGAAGACTCCACTGTTCGTCTGTCTGACTAAGAAAAAAATTAAGAAAAACTTTTCTGTTTAAGAAAAAAATTTAAGATTTTTTTTGTAATAAATCGTTACTATAATTTAAATGACTACTTAAATGACACTTTGACATATTAATTCAATGATTATTTATATGATTTTATTTGACATCTCTAATTTCAATAATATTAATTATAACAATTTAATGTAATTAATTACTTATATAACTTTAATATTTGTACGCCCATGTGGCATAACGTGCCGAGACTGAATGTTTAAACCTAAGACCAAGTAATGTACATACAGTTGCCATCACGGATCTTGAACACTTGCGCAAAAGTCAAATATTCGGTCTCTTTAGTGGTGCGAAGTGCGACGCGGGGGCGGGGAGTGTCAGTTATTGGCTGGCCGCGCCCTCGCGTCATAGACGTCACTCCTCATTCGGTCACTGCGTTGCTGCATGTATCTAACAACGAAGACGATTGCTTCGCCAATGTATGGAATGCGCAAAGCGATCCCCACTCTGACGCCGGGCGTTCAAGATCCGTGATGGCAACTGTACCTACCATGTTCTAACAAATAAATGATTATGATTATGTCACCAGGTATATTTCATGAAACGTGACAGCAAGACAGTTGAAATTTTCACAGATTATGTATTTCTGTTGCCACTGTATCTAACAACAAAAATAAATAAACTTTTAAGTAGGGGCTCCCATATAACAAACTTGTTTTTTTTGCCGTTTTTTGTTACGGACCGTATGGAACCCTTCGTACCCGACTCGCCCTTGGCCGGTTTTTTTTATATTAAAAATACCATATCCTATTCAATTTCTTCATGCATTCAAAATTCAATCATGTTACTACTAATATCTCGATTACATGTTTTTTGTCGCTTCTGTTAGGTGAAAACAATGTAAATAAAGTTTAAAAAAAAAATAAAAAAAAACGTGTGGCACTCGGGGACTGCCGCAGTAAAGCTATTGCATAGCATTTTTATCAACTTATGCAATTATAATTATTTATTTATTTTATTTATGCAGAATTTTTTTTCCTTTGTTTTTTTTTCTTTGATATTAATTGAAGTTACACTTTCACACATTGAATTGAATTTTGATTGATTGTTCACTCATTTGTTTTCTTATCGGTCACCACGCTCAAAAAACAAATGAGTGGGGGGTGTTAGGTTATTTTCGTTACGGAATTTCTGGATTCGGTCTCCAAGCTCAAGGCCCGCGATAGAAGCTATGCAATAGCTTAAAAACAATTCTAAATAAAATGTATCTAGGAATTAAAATGACAGCTAAGAGATGATCATTACAGTCTCAACACACAGCGCCCGTTCACGAACATGACGCCTATTGGTGTAAATCGAATGAAAATCCGTACAGTAGTTTTGGAATACAAACAGACAGATGGACGCGGTGGGGGACTTTGTTTTATTATGTGTCTCTCTCATCTCACTCATTACTGTATGCTGCTGAATTATAAAATTTTCCCTTGAGTGAATTTCGCGTTACGTCTGCCTTTGAGGGATTGTTTAATAATTATGTAGCCAACTGAAAAAATTAGCAGCACCTTACGTTTCTATAATCAAGGAAACTGTTTAAATTTTAAACAAGGTCTTCTTATCTTGCTTTCTCGTAATGAAATGGTACATCTGCAGGACCAATATTACAAAGCTGTAAGGTTTGTACGTTTGGTTGAAGCACTAATCTCAGAAAATACTGGTTCAAATTTAAATAGTATATTTTGATACAAGTGCAGAAAGTTTTTCATTGCGACCGAGGCGGAATCCGCACGAGCCGTAGGCGAGGGCTGCAGTGACAAATTTGCACGTGTATCAAACGACTTTTTTCAATACACTCACTGAAATTAATAAACGGGGGTTGACCCGCGACTTGTGGGGGACGACGCACGCCCAACCTGCTACGATACATGTAATAAAATTATGGCGGGGGAGAGCACGCGCACTTTTTTGCACTTGTGCGGGAAATAGCCTATTGCATGCCTGTTAGCGGTGGGATAAGTGTGTGTATTGAAAAATTATTTTAGTGTTGGATAGCCCATTTATCGGGAAAGATATAGGCTATTATAGCATCACGCTGCAACCAATAAGTACAGAGCAGCACCTAACCAAAGAACGACGCAGACGCAGGAAAGACGCAGGTGAAACCATGGGAGTATAATAAATTTATTAACTTCATAATCTACACTAATATTATGAAGAGGTAAAGTTAGTTTTTTATGTTTTTTTGTTTGTCATCATCAATCACTGAAAGTACTGGTCCAATTGCTAAAGTTTTTTCACCGATAGAAAGCTGTTTTATTCCTGAGTCACATAGGCTATATTTTAAAAAGCTAGTTAATAATAATACTGAATTATAATGACGGATAAAAGAGACAAGAGTAGAAAAAAAGACATCCTAACTAATATTAAGTATAAATGTGAAAGTGTGGATGTTTGGATGATTGTTACTTAATCACGCAAAAATGGCTGAACGGATTTGAATGAAATTTGGCATGCATATAGCCTTTGACATGGAAAAGAACATAGGCTACCTTTTATCCCGATTCCTTAAGTACCTAATGCCACGCGGGCGAAGCCGCGGGCAAAAGCTAGTGGGTTATATTTTATGTATGCGAGAGAAGCCGCGGGCAAAAGCTAGTATTTAGTAAGTTTGGTGGTGGTAATTTCTCACTCACACAAACTATGCTGCTTATATCCTACAGTTTTCAGTCAGAATGGTCACTATAAAGCTGAATGAGCAAAGTTAACTGCATTACACAAAGCCCATTCATATGCAATTCCAATCTTACTCCTTTCACTCAAAAATCAACTCTATATTCTCGCTGTTAGAATGTGAAATTATTTTGTAAGCGTTATAAGTCTACATCTCACAATGTAAAATCAATTCTAATATGCGTAATATAAGGTGCTATTTTGAAAGTTTTATGGGCTCATGTGTATGATCACTGTTTGAGGAGTTCGCATGTGCATGTCAATTTGCTATGATGAGGTACTGGCCAGTTTGGTTTCATTTCCTCTGAGGAAATGAAGACGAAAATAAACTGGAAAGTAGGTGAGCATCTAGTTTAAGTTTTTATGAAAACAGCTTCCCTATTAAACTCCTCCAGTCGTGGCCGAGTGGTAATGGCTCCGACTTACGAGTTGTAGGTCGCGGGTTCAAACCCTGCCAGGTACATTACTTTGTGTAATTTATTTAATTACCTCTGCTCTCAAAACGGTGAAGGAAAACATCGAGAGGAAACCGGCATGTCCTAGAACCAAAAATTCAAAGACATGTTACATTCACCAACCCGCACTGGGCCCGCGTGGTGGATTACGGCCCATTCCCTCTCCTAGAGAGGAGGCCTGAGTCCCAGCAGTGGGAACATTTAAAAGGCTGATGTGATGATGTTGATGATTGTAGACAAATATATAATAGTTCAATCCTGAGGGATATTCTTTAAATTTTAATCGAGAAAAGAACCTAGTCTTGAGCATCGACGCCGAGTTGCTGGCCTGTCCGTTTTCCATCGTTTACATTTCGGGGAGTGTGCACTGGAGTTGCACAATTTAATTCCGCTAAGACCGTTCCGTCAGCAGACCACAAGACGTACGGCGTTGCGCCACCGGTACATGGTAGACATGCCACCTATACGTACAAAGCATTCAAATTTTTGGAACACATTCATTATGCGTTCAGCTAAGGAGTGGAATTCCCTGCCGGAGTCTGAGTTTCCTGATGGCTATAACCTAAGGGCCTTTAAGTCAAGAGTGAATAGATTGCTTTTAGGCAAACGTGTTCCATCGTCAGCCACATCATTGCTTACCATCATCAGGTGACATAG
The DNA here is from genome assembly GCA_910589285.2 of Mythimna ferrago. NCBI lineage: Eukaryota > Metazoa > Arthropoda > Insecta > Lepidoptera > Noctuidae > Mythimna > Mythimna ferrago. Next base: position 13,769,548 of record OU342690.1, on the reverse strand, counting down.
TGGTCAAACGCGAGCCTTTCCATAATAAAAAATAAAAAAAAAAAACCTAATCACTGACAAAATCTGGTACTTAGCTACTTACGTAACTTAAAGCTAACTTCAAGTTACCAAAAACATAAATTCTAAATGGTTATGTTTGCGTAAATCGTTAGCAGTGAACGTTTCGAGGTTTCAACAGTTAAACTTCCAATTTAACTTAGTTCGAGAGTAAAACAATAAATATCATTGTTAAACTCCACAAGAATTTACGAACCAATTTAGTCCGCCATTTTAAGTTAACTTTTGTGAGAAAATGGTCGCCAATGGGCTATTTAAAAGACGGGCAATGGCGGTCTAAATAATAACCACTAATAAGATATAATGTGTCAATATAATAATTATATCAAGCTAGCTTTTGCTCGTGTTTTCGCCCGTTTAAAATCATCTAACTACTTCTCCTACTCTATGGCGGAGCGGGGAAATTCTGAAACGCCATTTTTACAGGCTAAAACCACACCTATGTTCCTACTTTGCCCGTAGCGTTCCAGGACCTTTTTTTATGGTGGGATAAATCAATGACAACCCCCGCTCTTGAGCGGAGCGGGAGATAGTGTCAGACTCTTACTGACTAAAAGCCCACCCCGTTCCTTTTATACCTTATTCGACCTTATTCGACCTTAGGCTTCGACCCGGCTGGGCCCCTGCTGTTGCTGACGAACAGTGCGCGCCGGCGTTCCAGGACCCAGGGATTCCCTTTCGGAAGTAAATCCATGCCTAAAGAAGGCTATTGGGGAAATAGGATTTGACTCTGTTGAGCCCTATAACCTATGTCACTCAGTGATAAAGTAGTTTTTTTTTTAATGTAGGAAAATTATTCAACGACATCTCCCGCTCTTGGGCGGAACGGAAGGGTGTATCAGACTTTTACTGACTAAAAACCCACTCCTGGTAAAGGCAAAGCCTTCTTTGCCTCTCATACCAGGGCCGGGTTTTCCTTTCAAAAGCAAACCTGTGGCTCCAGTACCTAATATTAGGACTTAAAGAAGTATACTAGATATAGAATAATTTGAAGCTCTGGAATGTAAATTGCAACTGAAGAAACCCAGATTTTAGTCAGTAAAAGTCTGCCACACTCTCTCACTTTGCCCAGAGTGGGAGAAGTTATTTCATGATTTTACACGCTGAAAAAAAAACACTTAAACCGACAAAAAAACAAGTTGACTCCATAGACCTTACCATGAGATGTTAAAATGTCAAGCGTGCGAGGGAGAAAGAGGAATCGAGCCACATCTACACCGCTAAATTTTAATCGTTTTAATCCCGTGGAGGGTCGATCCGGTACATGAAACACTATCGATTTGTAAAGATAAAATTAAAAAATAAAGTACCTTTTTTTCAAAACTCGTATTAATTTACGCATGTACGAAATTAATTTCTTTAAGAAAACGTCATCTGAGCTAGTTCAATGACCTGTAGGTAGTTTGTACGCAACGCCGACTATTTTTTTTTCATTATATTCCTAAGTGACATAGTCTATATTTTATGCATGCGGGCGTAGCCGCGGGCAAAAGCTAGTACTCTATATAGCTCCATCACTTTAACAGTTCAGTTTAGGTCGTCAAATGGATCGCGTTAAGAGGGCCTTACGATGACATGTCAAAATGTCAAGCGTGCGAGGAAAAATAAGGAATGGAGTTATACAGCCCCATCTCTTTAACAGCTCAGTTTAGGTTGCGTTGAGAGTTCGTGGTAGAGCTTCTGTTTCAGTATACGTACGGTCGTTAGTCTATCTAAACAATCAAGCGACTAATTAAAACTTTATTATATCGACTCATCTTCAGTAGTTAACTTTTCAATTTCCTGTATGTTTCCTGTAACCTTCTTGCAGTAATGGGTAAACATGTCGAGCATAAATCGCGTTTATAGGAAAAACTTAAGTAGTTATCGCTAACATGAAGAACCTGACCGACACACCCTTTTGTGATCGTTAAAATTCTAGCTAGTCTAGTAAGTAATACTAAATCTGATCTTATCTAACCACGAGTGCGCTTACGTCGAGCCGCTGCAGTGCCCACAACTAGAGCAGTCACACTGTTAAACTCTTTGTTCACTCAGCATATCAGGCCTGGACAAGTTAAGACTTACGACCGTTTCGTTTCTCTTTCGTCGATCGCCTCGAGTCGGTCACGGCTCCGATTCCGTTGTTCTGACCACGTGACAGCGTTAAAATGATGTCAGCCAAATCTCATCCAATTCCATTCAGCCATTTGACTGGCCTGTTGCGTGGCCCTGATTGCTATGCCGGAAGTCTTGGGTTCGATTCCCACCCAGGACAAATGTTTGTGCGATGAGCACGTGGGTGGCACTGGGTGTAATTTATCTATAATATGTATGTATCTAGAAATATGCAAGTATGTCTATCAGTTATCTAGTACTCATAACACAAGCTCTGCTTAGCTTGGGACTAGACGGCTTTGTGTGATAATTTTGGAAATTATTAGATATTATTATTTATTCGTGAAGAAGTATCAAATATGGACACAAACTTTCGCCTTTATAATATGAAGTGTGATAATGATAATATACTTAAAACTTATCCACACCACACCACATTTTAATCCACACATGTGTCCAAAAAACGACATTATCTAATTGAGCTACATTGGCTACAATTAGTGTATCTGCTGGTGAGTCTAAATTGCCTGAATTGGTGCCGGACCGGGTGACTGGACCGAACAGCTGTCTGTCCTGTATTCAAGACCACTCACCACTGAGTACTTTTATATATAGCACTCACTTCATAAATGGTACTAGTTATCTCTCTGAAAGTTGTTAAGAAGGCTCTTGAGGAAGGGTGAATGTGTTTATTTTTTTTATTATTATTACTGACAGGGCTGGTGCTCTAAAGGAGCTGGACAGGACTTCGATATCTTCCTTAGGAATTGGCAAGAAGTGGCTCAGAGACGGGAACAATGGAACGAATGGAGGACAGCCTATGCCCCGAAGTGGGACAGCGGCTTAACCCGCGTGATAACAGAGAATAGTCCCAAGAAACGACTCTCAGGATAAAAAGTGAAAAACTTCTAATTGGTACTCCAGGACATGGTCTACCCGTGTACCAAACATCGAAATCCATTCAGCTGTTCGTGTGTGAAGTAGTAACAAACATACACACATTCAAACTTTCGACATAAGGATGTTTTTAATATCGTGCGGATTTCATCCCGCATGCGGGATTGCTCGGCATGCGTAACCCCCGCAAATGTCCTTTTTATACAAGTATTTATTGTAACGCGTGGAATACGTGGGATGCGGGGCGTGATATAAGACAGCAGCCCCGCATGCGGAGTAATTCCGTATGCGTGATGATGGTTAAAACACCCGAATATTAGTATGATGAGATAAACCAACTAAATGAATGCATTTATCTGCGTCTGTAAACTTACAATAAAGTAGGAAGAACATCAAGGTTCGGGTAACAGCATCCGTTTGCTGTATTGATAAGTGATAACGCGTGTACCGCGAATCTACATGGGTTTTCCTCATGATAGTGAAAAAATCAATGAATCCTGACCACTCAGTGTAAAAACCAAACAACATTTTCAGCACAGAGCGGTAGATATAACTTGTAGATAAATTGGTACTTTTGAAGGCACGGCGAGCGCAGTAGTTAAGCGACCAAGTCTCAAGGAAGTAAGAACTTAATAAGTATTGCTCTTGTAAGAACAAATATAAGTTTAAAAAAAACTCTGTATTAAAATAACAAGTCAATTGCACGGATAATTTCATCTGTGCATCAAGAATAAGAAATGACTTTTTACAATTAGTATTAAGAAACTTGGGGCACACCGACACGGACAGGTTAAGGTAGAAGGGAGCGTATACAGCACAGGGTATAATTATGCTGTATGTGCTCCTATGGGTCAGCGCAGACAGAGAGGAATAATTCCCGCGCGGTCTCGGGCATTTTCTGACGGATGGCGTATGTCGAAGATACGCTTCCCGCGTATCCTCGAGGACGCGCGAGCATTTTTTGTAAGGTTCAAGCTTATATGCACTTTAATTCAATATGTTCAAAGTTGATTTTGGAGTGCCTTAATAAAATCCTTTCCACTGCGCTCCTTTCTGTCTGCGTTGACCCTAAATCTCCTTCCTGATTGTTTTTTTTTAAACCACACTTAGATATTTTGCATTAAAAAACAGTAACATATTGAGGAACAGAGGACTCTACCGCTAGACAACGTTACTAACAACGTAATTTACGATAATATAGCCATTTTTGACCACATCATGAAATAATCATGAATTTAGCTGAAATAGCACCATTTCATGAAATGGCCGATCGCATCACGAATTGATCAATTTCTAAAAGATCTGGGCACGACATTTATATACTAAATCAATAAAAACCTCTAGGTAAAATGAACTAATTCTCTCGTAGAAGAACCGTCTAAAATAACCACTCAGCATTTTATTATGTTGGTCTAAGTTCGTCCATTTTATGAACGTAGTGGATCCTAATAAAATATTTACGAGCTATCGAATTGATACATTAATGGTGCTCCTATAAAAAGCATGTACTAAACTAGCACTCACTTTAAATATGTACTTAATAATAATAGCACTTTTAGGTTGATAGAATTTGGGCACGCCATAATCATGGCGGTATGAGGCGTGGCTGGAAAGACCTCACAGCGTCCTCACGTTCTGCATGACGTAGATCTTTACTGGACATGGTCAGTTCGGGAGGTTCCTGCACCGGATTCGTGCGGAAGTGACGCCCGGATGTCGCCACTGTGTGGAACGCCACACGGTAGAGCATACAGTAGAGGTGTGCCCCGATAGGCAGAGAACCGCTGTATCCTCGTGGGGGCGATTGGCGGCAGCGACTTCTCGTGCCGGGCTCTGGTACAGGCCATGGTACCGGAGCGAAGAGGAATGGCGGTCGACTCCTTCTGCGGAGCTTAAAAGAGGAACCATCGAGTTTCTTGCCGGTTCTTCTCCATATGAAACGACCAATTTGGAACTGTGCACCACTAGCTTCTGACGTTTTATAAGTGCCCATGTAGGCCTATGTGAAATAAAAATATTTTGAATTTTTTTGGAGCAGTAATGCTAGCGAAGGAGCCCGCCGCACGTTTGAGGGAACGGCCCTCATGCCCCAGCCCCACACCGTAGGCATAGGCTTTTTTTTATTATTTTATTCTATAAGACAATTTTAATTAATGTGGTATTTTACATGACCTTGCATGACCATTTTATTTTATAAGACAATTATGACTTATTTTACATTTAATTTTTTTTCTGTATGGCTAATTTGTTAATTAATTCAATTTCTTTTTGTAATGTCTAGTTATAAACCTTTTGGTCCCAGTACTGTTAGCTTATAATTTATTTCCAAATAAATAAATAAGTAAAGTCCCGAATCATCGCTTATAGAAAATAATTCATACAAACATAGGCTCATGGCGAACAAAAAACAAAATAATTACCGTATTTCCGTGCAATCTGATATGCAAGCTAGAAAGCATATGTAATTTGCTTTTTACACTAAGTACAGTGTAGTGTTCATCTGCGATGCATATCATGTAATGATGGAGCGGGTTCGATTCCCGGGTAGCACATGCATATTGATACGCGCAATACGCGTTACCGTCGTGTTCTGTTTCATAGACACGCATCAATTGTTTTTTTAGGGTTCCGTACCGAAAGGGTAAAAATGGGACCCTATTCATAACACTCCGTTGTCCGTGTGTATGTCACCAGGCTGTATCTCACGAACCGTGTCAGCTAGACTGTTTTTCTGAATTTTCACAGATGATGTATTTCTGTTGTCGCTATAACAACAAATATTAAAAACCAAATAAAATAATTATCTAACTGGGGCTGGATTTTTTGCTACGGACGGTACGAAACCTTTCGTGCGCAAGTCCGACTCGTACTTGGCTGTTTTTTTTTTTTTTTTTTTGTTTAATACGGCGATATTATACAGATGATTTTGTGTAGTAGATAATCTGAAGCCGTGTAGATACATAATAAATTGACGACCTGCATTAAAAACCATGAACATTTTTACTATGAATAAAGGGTTACCTACATAGGGGAGGTGTTTTTAATAAGTTCGAAATGATATCGTATTATATTAATCGTTTTACCCGCATGATAACGTCAAAACATGATAGTTATTATTTTTATAACCATAGGGGTGTGAATTAAAACATAAATAAATGTATTATTGCTTTATTAGTCGCTACGAAATAAGGGCCGTAAGCACCAAATTATATTAAATAGCGTAGCCTAGCTTCTGCCTACTACCCGTCTAAAAGTAGAAACATTTACTAGCTCAAAGGAGCCTTCTATCTTCGGTGGATAGTATGGTACGATATCTTTGGTGTTGCCAAGAATAAAGTCCTGTTCTTCGACATGGTCTACCCATGTATCAAATTTCATCAAAATCCGTTCAGCTGTTTGAACATTAAGGTGTAACTATACACACTTAAACAAAATTTTACATTTACAATTTTAGTGTGATTGTGATATCCAGAATAGGTACTACTTGGCTTGCGCGTATTTGGCGCATATTTTAATTATAAAATGTTTATAATTTTTAAATTACTAAGATTGCGTTATTTCCCGCAAATAAAATGTTTTTGTTTCTTTCTTCTTCTTTTTTTTAGTTTCTTGATGAAGATATATCTAAAACATTTCAGTTCTTACCAGTTTTGCAGGAGAGGCGTCAGTCTCAATTGATAGGTGAAATTGATTACTTACCTGAAAAGGAAATAATGATTATTTAGTGTATTTTTAGTATTTCAAGAAAAAAATTAGATGACAAACTGAACTGAAATCAAAAGATTGAATTTTACAAGATGTCCTTACTCTGAAATGGGGTCAAAGTAAAAAAGACAGAGAATTCGCCGATTTCAAAGATTTCACGAATGAGAGTATATAATAATAGTAGATTATGTGACTATAGGGGATAAAGCAGTGTCGGCGACATGTTTAATTACGAACGGAACGAAGGCTAGGTTTTAACCCCGAACGCAGTGAGGGATAAAAATCCAAAATTATGTAAATCTGAAATTATATAAAATACCTATATAATATGTTATAAACAGCTGAGATTGATTCAGTAGCTGATTCTGAATATACTCCTTTCAGAATACGCAGTCCGGTAATTACGTTACATTTTTTATGAGTATTTATATCAATGTTTATGTTTCAAAAAACAACACTCACTGTCTTAACGAACAAAGAAGTATATTATTTTTACTTTGTAAAACTTGTTCCAAGTTAATGCGACATTCAACGATAACCAAATGACCTGAACATAAGATGCAATTAAGACTTGTTTCCTGAATGACATTTCAAGGACTTTTGTGCTAAATATCAACTGCAGTAAAGTTATTAGCTTAAATGTTTGTAACACCTCCAGTTTCTTTTTTGTTCAGCGCTAAATGACGTCACTTGCAAATCTCATTTGCATACAATAATGTATTCGTCGCCTACGAGCCACAAAAAGTGACACCAGCCAGTGAAGAACAATATCTTTTAATTACTTATTCAAGTAGTTGTGAACAGACTAACGAACCTCTTCATACATTAACTGATATTCTATGATGGCTCTTGAACTCTGTCTCGCTTGAACGAAAACTTTTTCTTTTTAAGTTATCCATACACGCTCGAATATACCTGACAGGTTTACCTGCACAGGTATACCTGTCAGGTAAGCTTGTAGGGCAACCTACACAGTTGTGCAAGATACACGCTCCGGTTTACCTGTACAACTCAACTGTACAGGTAAACCTGTCTCGGTATACCCTAGCGTATACAAGGTGTAAAGGGACAGCCCTCCACAAACTTTAAGGGCTTGCTCAGTAGACGAAACTGAAAAACCTACCACAAAAATTTTTTTCAGGAAACGAAAAAAAAAATTTGTCCTCTCCATACAAAATGTCCAATCAAGTTTATAATTTTGTATGGCGAGGCGGATTTTTTTTTTTCGTTTCCTGAAGAAATCTTTTATGGAAGGTTGTTCAGTTTCGTCTACTGAGCAAGCCCTTAAAGTTTGTGGAGGGCTGTCCCTTACACCTTGTATAGCGGGCATTAAGACCCCATTTGGAGCGTCAGAAGATTACTTTGGTTCATTCTACCTGTAAAAAATGACGAGTTAAAATAAAAGAACGCCGAAAGCGTTAGATAAGTAAGTAGTAAGAATAAGAAAGAGCGCGAAATTTAAATATTAAAGCCCGATAAAGAGGGATGAAGCTAAACACCCTGTCAGTTTAGTTATACCCGCCATACACGCAAGTGTATACCTGACAGGTTTACCTGTACCTACAGGTGAGTTGTACAGGTAAACCGGAGCGTGTATGTTTCACAACTGTGCAGGTTTCCATACAAGTTTACCTGACGGGCTGTGCAGGCAAACCTGACAGGTATACCCTAGCGTGTATCCATGGCTACCTTTAAGGTCATAAAATTAAGATAAGAAGAACCAAGGTTGCCGACGTGGCTCGAAGAATCGCCAAACTTAAGTGGCAATGGGCAGGGCACATTGTACGTAGAACAGATGGTCGATGAGGACGAAAGGTTCTGGAGTGGCGACCACGTATCGGAAGACGCAGCGTTGGAAGGCCTCCAACAAGGTGGACCGATGACCTGGTCAGGTTTGCAGGAATCCGATGGATGCGTGACGCACAGGACCGTTCGTTGTGGCGACGCTTGGGGGAGGCCTATGTCCAACAGTGGACGTCTTTCGGCTGGTACGATATGATTAAGGTCATAAAATAGGTCGCGTTAAAAGCTCGTGGTAGGGCTCCAGTGTGACTTCAAACTTTTTTTTTAATTGATATAAACTAGTGCTTGACTGCGATTCCACCTGATGGTAAGCAGTGATGCAATCTCTGATGGTGAGGCGCACTAGTTTATTAAGGCCCAAGCGCCCGAAAAGTGCCATAAAACAGTGACTTTCTGAAGCCTACTCCTCGGTAACGGCCAGGTTAATAGGTTTGAAAAAAATATATGTTTATAATAGATTCATGAACAACATAATGAACATTTGATTTTTTCGTGCTATTAATACTTTTGTCCAAAAAAAAACATTTAGCAATTTTGCAACTTTTCGCAACTTTTCCCTACTCCTTCGAAACGGCTTGGATCTTTAGAAACATTTTTACACATAAAAGTTGGTGGTTAAATATGCTTCAAAGTGAACATTTCATATGTAAATTAATCAATATTTCGCAAAGAAAATGGATTTAAAGGTCAGCCGCGCGCTTTCCGGGTAGCTGTTGGCCGCAAATAAATGCACAGATTTGCGTACTGCCGCCTAGGCAGGTGCGAGAGGTGCGTAGCTCACTGTCCGGCCGTCCGGTAACTGTCCGGACCAAGCCCAAGTCGTCGACGGCGCGCACTGTTCCCGCGCGCCTCAAGGAGTTGTCAGCAACAGCAGGGACCCAGCCGGGTCGAAGCCTACTGGGGCCAGAGTTATCCGAAAGGGCGCTCGAGCCCCGGTATGAAGGCTAGAAGGAACGGGGTGGGTCTTTTAGTCAGTAAGAGTCTGACACTATCTCCCGCTCCGCCCAAGGGCGGGGGATGTCAATGCATGATTTTTTCCCACCATAAAAAAAAGGGTGCGAGAGGTGCGTCCACATAATTTTGGCCAGATGGTTCAAGGGACTATAAGCCTTAAGAGCCTATTCACTCTAGCCTTGAATACACCCAACGATATATACGATTCCTTCAAAGTTCAAGTCCCAAACTTCCAACCGTCTATAGGCGTCCATGTGTTTCAAAATATGAATAAACATTAAACATTTCTCCACATTACCATAACACCAATGAATGGAACCAATGAATCTATCAGATGCTCTATTTGAGTTTAAAAATATATCTATTATTAGTCCACGTCCGCTGTTGGGCACGTGTTAATATAATTTATGGGTTTTATCCCCCATACAACATGGGAATCGATCGGTAGGGATGCCGTTAGGATGTGGCAAGAAAGGATAAAGTCTGCTGTATGGGTGGCCGACGAACCAAGTGCTTAAAATCTATAATCTACACCAGGGTTTTTCAACCTTATTCATACCACGGCCCTTTTAGTATGAAGAAATAGGTCGCGACCCCCCTACCCGTTGTTTTTTTTTGTAACTAATATTGAATCCAATACATTTACTTATTTTCACAATTACGGTTCGGATAAATACATAATTATTATTTTTTTTTACATTTTTCTTAATAAATCTTTATAAATGTTATTGTTTCTTTTTTACTGCTGTAGCTTTCCCAACCTTTAGCAACTCCACTATAAAAGATTCGCGATCCCCCTGGAGAGGCTTCGCGACCCCGCTGGGGGTCGCGACCCACAGGTTGAAAAACCCTGATCTACACTAATTTACATCTATAATCTTTATCGACACTAATATAATAAAGAGGTAAAGTTTGTTTTTTTGTTTTTTTTTTTTTGTAGGAGGTAATCTCTGGAAGTACCGGTCCGATTGGTAAAATTTTTTCACCGATAGAAAGCTGCTTTATCCCGGAGTGACATAGGCTATATTTGATGTACCTAAGCGGGCGACGCCGCAGGCAAAAGCTAGTTTTATTACAAAGAGGGAAAATTTATATTTTTGTGTTTATGTTTGTAATTTATAAACTCAAAAACTACTGTGCCTATTTCAAAAATTATTTCACCATTGGAAAGCTACCTTCACTTTGAGTAACATAGGCCATATTTAATGCCCGTGCGAAGCCGGGACAGGCCGCTAGTGTATATTATACACACATGTATAAAAGCGAAATACCACTCACCGATTAACCACGAATTCTCAGAAACTATAACACCTGGCAGGTAGGTTTCTTATGTGGCTGGAAAGACCTCACGGCGTCCTTACCTTCCGTATGACGCAGGTCCTCACCGGACATGGTTCGATCGGGAGGTTCCTGCACCGGATTCGTGCGGAAGTGACGCCCGGGTGTCGCCACTGTACGGAATGCCCGGAGGACATGGTGGAGCACACAGTCGAGGTGTGCCCTGCTTGGGCGGAGCATCGCCGTGCCCTCGTGGGGGCGATCGGCGGCGGAGACCTCTCGCTCCGGGCCTTGGCTGAGGCCATGCTCCGGAGCGAGGTGGAGTGGCAGGCGGTCGCCGACTTCTGCGAAGCAGTAATGCTCGCTAAGGAGGAGGCCGAACGCATCAGGCAAGCCGCCGCCGCCGCCGCCGGGAATCTGATCCCGATTTTCGGCCACCGTAGGGGGCCAGTGTATGGGCTTGCGGACAGTGAGCAATGGGTAGCTCGCTGTCCGGCCGTCCGGTAACTATCCGGACCAAGGCCAAGTCGTCGACGGCGCGCACTGTTCCCGCGCGCCTCAAAGAGTTGTCAGCAACAGCAGGGACCCAGCCGGGTCGAAGCCTACTGGGACCAGGGTTATCCGAAAGGGCGCTCGAGCCCCGGTATGAAGGCTTGAAGGAACGGAATGGGTTTTTTAGTCAGTACGAGTCTGACACTATCTCCCGCTCCGCCCAAGAGCGGGGGTTGTCATTGGATGGTTTTTCCCATCGGAAAAAAAAGGTAGGTTTCTTATAGGGTGTAGATATCCGCTAAGAACGGGTTTTACGAAACTTCATGCCTAAGGGGGTATAAAGGGGGTTGGAAGTTTGTATGGAGAAACTTACTTTCATGCGGGCGAAGCAAATGGCAGAACATAATTATATATACTTCACATCATCACATCACCAGCCTTTTTTAATGTTCCCACTGCTGGGACTCAGGCCTCCTCTCTAGGAGAGGGAATGGGCCGTAATCCACCACGCGGGCCCAGTGCGGGTTGGTGGATGTCACATGTCTTCGAATTGTTGGTTCTAGGACATGCCGGTTTCCTCACGATGTTTTCCTTCACCGTTTTGAGAGCAGTGGTAATGAAATAAATTACACAAAGTAATGCGCCTGACAGGGTTTGAACCCGCGACCTACAACTCGTAAGTCGGAGCCATTACCACTCGGCCACCACTGCTCTCATATATACTTACTTCCTTGTAAATATTATATAGTTGTGTTAGTATGTTGTCAACTTCATGAAATCTGATAAGTTGGTAAATACCATGTTTACCAAGTTTATTTTAGGTAAGTACCTCCCATGATTGTGACATCTTAATTCGGAAACAAATTGTTCATTAAATAGGTTTTGTTTGCGTCGATTACTCATAGTTATGTACCTATATGTTTTAATTGAATATATTATTAGTATTTTTTAGTCTAAATAAGGACAATAAGTCAATGACTGATATAATTATAGTACAAAAACCAGGACAGGAATAATATTGAAACGCGCGAATAAAAGTAGTCGCTACTGCCATCTAGCTACGCTACAACGAACTACGTGCGAGCTTGAAACATCTTACGCTTCAATATAGATGGCTCTGATGTTATTGTTTACAAGTAAATAAATGAGATGGCGCTAGTAGGTCTTTAGTACTTTCAACAAGAATCACGCATTTTGGTGGGAAAATTAAAATCCTAAGAAATTTTTTAAACAATAGTGTAATAAAAATTGTTACATAACCTATTACTCAATAAATCTTTTTTTTGGCACCAGTAAAGATAGTGAATAGGTATGTTGCTGCATATATTTTAATGATATATTTTTTTGCATATTTTTTTTTTTGTTTCAGGTTGAAAGATATAATAAGGTAATTCATAAGCTAAAGTTCAAATCCAAGGACCTCAATTATTTAATAAACACAAAAGCCTATAAAAACACTAATTTCCTCAAACACAAATCTAATGATCCAATATTACAGTATGCATTAGTAACAAACAACTCGCAAATCGGCCTTCAACACTACAATTCCGGCTAAAAAAATTTAATGTGTTTCATTTTAAAATGCTATAACTCATCATATAGACCTCTTTTGATACAAAGACTAGAATTGGTCTGATAAATGACTCCCATTCATCAGATATTGAGATTGAGACTCATTCAGGACTTTCTCTGGCCTCAATAACAAGTCCTTTCTAAGAAATAAATCATCGACCTTGCTAGGTCAAAGCCTGCACAATGGTCGATCTAACGTTCCGGTGCGCAGGCGCGTGCAAACGGTGATTTATGAAATTGTGGTTGCGCAAGAGTCGGTCGTAATTGGATCTGTGCGATGATTGGTTTGGTTAATACTGTGATGTTCACATGCTTGTTGGCTTTCTCTATTATTTATGTGAGTTTTGTTTAACTTTTCACTTTTATATTTGGAAAAATTTTGAGTCATGTAAATGGTTTTAATGAATATAATTTTATTATGTACTTAAATGTTTGTATTCAGTTAATACAAACATATAATAACCCTACCGCAAATATATTGTTTTTATTTTAGGTAGGTAGGTAGATACTATTCGATTCGGAACTGCAAGTTGCAAAAACCTACCAAAATGGGACTAAGGGAAACCCGAAGTTTCGGAACGCAACTACAAAGAAGGAGCATAGGTGTGGATTTAGTCAGTAAAAGTCATTCAGAAGCATAGACACAAGACTTATTTCTGTGGTCAGACATAAATCATTAGCTGATCCCCAACCTTAAAAAAAACCAGGAGCATTTACCTTATATTTTTATATTTTTTATATTAATTACTAGCTTTTGCCCACGGCTTCGCCCGCGTACATAAAATATAGCATATGTCACTTAGGAATAAAGCAGCTTTCCATCCGTGAAAAAATTTTAGGAATCGGACCAGTACAGTAAGGCCGCAAAAGTCCATAGGAACGCTAAAGATTACATTGCTACGAACCGAGCGAGCACGATACTTCCGTGCGTATGTGTGCGCATGTATGAGTATCCACATTCCACAGATAACACACACTAAGGAACTGTCGTCACAGTGAGCTGTTCATAGCATTGATAAAATTCGTGCCAAAACGTCATGTGCTGGTAGCCGTGTGAACTAAGTGTTGGATTCGCAAATCACGTAACCCGAGTTCAAATCATGGTCGGTCCGTTGCAGTTATTTCTTACTTTGAAAATTCCTAATCTATATTGATATAGTTGTTTTTTTATATTTCTATGAAAAATACTATTGCATTTTTTGCACTAAATAGTTGCAAATTACGAATGTGATCTATTAACCACAAGAAGAATCACATTCGTAATTTGCAATTATTTAGTTGTTACATCTTTTCGATGTTATAAGGTGGAAATAAAAAGACGTGTTTAATAAAAATGTTTATTCTTTATATTTACAAATTAAACATTTATGAGAATTGTGACGTCGAATTGTTACCTAGACAAAAAGTTATCTTGTAACCGTTATCTATGTTACGCCTAAGATTGTTTGTTGGAAGTATACCCACTTAGACCATTCATAATATGAATAACGTAACAATGAACGGATATTCAAATTTTAATAAAATAAAATATAGGTAATTGTTTATATCCAGTTATTTATTGAAAAGTGATATATGATTTGGAATTTGTAAACATTTTATTTTTGTGTAACGTCACAATGAATGTATTGAGGTCATAGCTTAATTGTTCATTTTCTTGACGAAAAGAAGATTGAAACCAAACCTCAATTTCTGTTAAAAGAACTTTAGTTCTCACAAGATAATCGTCAATTAGATGAGAAAAATAAATTGAACTATAGTATTATGTTAAAACAGTGCGGGTAGAAGAATAAAAAACGAAATAGACTCATGATTATTGTCAACAAAATTGATAGCGAGTTCACTGCATTCTTAAGATGAGGCGATGGCACAAGTTAAAAGATATAGCTGTTTTAAACGAAAGTAAACACAATATAATACAGTGTTTGTTAACGAATAATCACAGATATGTTAAAATAAAATGGTAGGCCATTTAGTTTAGTTAACATTAAATATTTAGTGCGAAACGTAATCGTTCTTGTTTGTGCCTCTCTGTCAAGTACGGCTTTTTAGCAGGTTTTCTGTGATGCACGCCTTCAGCGTGAAGTGCACGGCGAACAGTATCCATCGAGGTGTCATATAATTCCGCAAAATGTCTCGTTGGTGCGAAACCATTCGTTTCGTATACGTCCACCATATGTCGTCGCTGCGCCTCGCTAATAAGCTTCGGTCTCCCACTTCTCTTTCGACTAGCAAGGCTACCTTCTTCCTCATATCTTTTTAGCCAAAGATTTACAGTATTTTTCTAAAATAAAAAAAAATATATATTAGGCAGCTATACCTACTTCACTTCATTTTCATTATATAAAATGTTAATAATCATAATTATTGAATATAATTTTAAAATAAAACTGCATTTATTAATCCAATAACCAATCCAATAAACCCAACGATTTACGTATTTCTCTTTTAAACCTCATAAAGATACGATGAATGGATTCATAAATGGCATACGTTTTAATTAGAAGATTAATTTGTAATAAAGTTACAATTCATTAATAGCTATTATACTCACATTCAGTCCGGTTTCTTCAGATATTTGTGTTTTATTAAGACCACTTTTATGCAGCCCAATGATAGTCGCCCTCACTTCAATACTAATATTAGCCTGCATTTTGCGAATATTACAATACTGTCAACCTCACGTCACTAACCAACAACTACAACCAAACGACAGTTCATTTCGGTTAAGTTAAAACTCATGTCTACCTCGCAGAAATCTAATTCTTTATTTAGTTTTTTTGTGATCTACCTTTCTAACTCTAAGAAATGTGTGAACAAGTTAAAGAATAATTTAAAATATGTAATGCAAATACATAACTTCCAATCGGGTAAGAACTTACAAAAAGTCAATAATTGCGTGGGATTTGAACTTGCGGCACACTGATTTGCGCTTCAATCTGTGTGCCTATACCACTGGGCCATCTTGACTTATGATAAGTTGATGAAATTGTGGATTTCAATCATTTGTTGGCGAAACTTGAAAATAAAAGGTCGTAAGTCAAACTAAACGTCAAACGAATAAGTTTTAAGAATTCTTATGGACTTTTGCAAGTGATAGTACATCCAGAGATTACCTCCTACAAACAAAAAAACAAACTTTACCTCTTTATAATATTAGTGTAGATTAAGTAAATAAACACAAGAAAAAACCAAATTATCTCATACACAATACAACTCCTTTTATATAAACTTGTAGAGCCAAACTAATTCCATTTACGACGCGTCCAGTACCCGCAGACTTCAGCTAATTAACGAACAATATTAATGATGTTTTTGTCGTTCCTAGATTAGTAGGATCTGCGTGGGTGACGCCTGTGGGTAGCCTGTCCTATCCGACACTGATAGCTAGTTACTGCCTAGAACATACCATATAGGATGTACATAAAAACTGTTTACATCCCACATGGAAACAAAAACGGAAATAGGTAAGATTACTTACTTAGTTCTTAGCATTCCGTCCTAGTTTCGCACGTGTTAGATTTTTTTTGAAATTCTCGGCTTTTTCAACCACAGACATGTATGTATTTTTTCAATACACTTACTCGAAAACTGGCTCTTATCACATTACGAATAGGTTCAACATGCCATGTTTATCACCCTCGCACATCTCACACCCTATAAATTTTCTTCAGTACAAAATGAACAAAAATGCGTCGTAATTTTTAGAGAGAATTTGTCATTGCGACTGAGGTGGAATCCGCACCAGCTGGAGGCGAGTGTGCTATGCAGCCGATGGCTGCAGTGAGAAATTTGCACGAGTAGGTACCTATCAAATGACTTTTAAAAACTAAACACATTTATGAATAAACGGGCTTTGACCGGCGACTCGTGAAGACCGACGCGTGCCCGGCCTGATACAATAAATGTAATAAAATTGTGGCGGAGAGCACGCGTACTTTTCTGCACTAGTGCAGAAAACAGTATATTGTTTAAAGCGGTGAGATAAGAGCGGGTTTTCGAGTAAGTGTATTGAAAAGGTACAAAGGATTTGAAAGTACACCTCAACTGGACCAAATATTCGTGTGATGGACCAAATTTCGTGTGACCTACAAAAACGTGTTCCAAATCAGGTAGTTAGCATTGTTTGCGTACGTGACGTGTATGACTAATGATAATTCCGAAGATGCGGAGAATTCTAAAGAGGAGCTCAATATCAAAATGCGTCACACGTGTCAGTAACCTCAGAATCTTGCCAAAGATGAGAATGAAAAGGGACCTTTTTGATCCGCCAAAAGAATCTGTTGGAAAAAGCTAGTCCTACGTAGATGAGTGATTGAGGACTGATCTTAGTAGTAGTGATGTAGGTCATTACTCAAGGATAAAAGGTACTGACCATAGCTATCTTTAAGATAGGGAGGGATTACCTACGGTGGAAAACATGGCACAGGTTTGCCTTGCTTGAGCGGAGCACCACTGTTTTCGTGGAGGCGATCGGCATCGACGGCCTCTTGCGTTCAGCCCTGGTTCAGGTCATGGTTCGGAGGGGACTGACATCTTCACACAGGACAAGGGCGTCCGTGGGAAGTCGTAGAGCGATACCCGGTCACCGGGTTCCTAGACGACGAACAATGAGTAGTTTGCCGTCCGATTAGGACCGAGCCAGATATCAGCAAAACCAGGTTGGTTATTTGCTTCATGAGCAAATCCATAAGGGCCCAACGGGACAGAGTATCGCTAGCGCCACGGGATATACTATGGCCCTAGAACTCAAAGAACAACTGAAGGACACACACACAAGTGGGTTATTCTTCTTTCTATTAGTGAAAGCCGCATCAAAATCCGTTGAGTGGTTTAGGAGGAATCCGGGGATAAATAAACAGACGTGGAAAGCGGTTTGAGGTGTTCCTAACTCAAAATTGAAATTCAGAATCCCGCCCTAACACAACCAAATATATTCTATTGTTAACCTACTTCAGTAGTAAAAGTTTGATGACGCGCCCTCTCGCTGGTGATCTCGAGATGTCATTTGGTAAACACCAACTTGCAATATTAAAAAAAAAAAAAAAACACCAACTTCAAAAAAAAGATTGGGATTACCTTTATATAGATGCCTTTATTTGTTTCAGGCAGTTTATAAACACAAACGAGCGTGTTCATAATTCCAACTGCACCCGTAATTAGACGAGGAACGCGCATTAGACACGAAACAGAACCAGATATACGACCTTGCACTGTGTCCTTGGCCGATGTTTTCCAGCTGGATGACTCACAACGATGGTCACACACCCCACGCATCGTCGACACGTGGGGAAGCATTTTAACGAGCTAATTATATCATTCTCTCCATAGGGTCTATAAAACAAAGTTGCTATATGCGTCTGTTTGTTAATCCTCCGTTTTAGAGAGTGTAAAGCCTGGCAATCCTGCTTTGAAAACGGAGGATCCTCCAACCAGACAGGTGTTATGACTGATCTGGGTAACTCTCCGGTATTTGATTTCGGGCTGTTATACAAGTTCTATGGGGTAACCAGAATCATTATATTCTTAGTTCCCTACTAGCGGCTTGCTCCTGCTTGGAATGGGTGCAAATTATACAGAGAAACGATCCTCGTTTATAGTATTAGTGAAAACTTTGTCCGTTGCGTAGATTGGAGTAATTGGCGTGTAGCGACATCTATGACGTCACATAGGAACTAAAATTACAAAATGCTGCATGGTACAATAAAGGTATACACACTAGGTGTAGGTAACCTGACAGGTTTGCAAATTGCATATAAGGTATAAGCTTGCGTGTAAACCTGCACAGATTTGTGCGACAGACACGCTCCGGTTTCCCTGTAAAACTCAATTGTAGGTACAGGCAAATCGTCAGATATACCCTAGCGTAAATGGCTACCTTATTAACAGCCAGGAATCAACAAATACAACACCCGTCTGGTTGCAGGATTCTCAATTTTCAATGCGCGTTTAGGGGACTTTTCACTGTTCCGCATAGGTACCTCTAAAGACGGAATTTAATAAGATTCAACAGAGCTAGTTTCCCCGGCCTTGTACCGCGGCCTTGGCAGCTGCTGACCAGCCAAGGATGTCAGAAGGTCACCCGCCGGCACCGATACCAGAACCGGTAGTTATCGACTTTTGATCGATTACTCACTGTTTGTTTTGGCGCCTTCTAAAATGTTTGCTGTTGACGTTAATGTAGAATTTATTAGTTTTTAAAATAATACCGACATCACACTAATATTGTAAAGGCGAAAGTTCGTGAGTGTGATGGTGTGTGTTTGTTAGGTACTGCTTCACACTCGAACGGTTCAACAGTTTTCGATGAAACTTAAACTACAATTGTTATAGGATGATACGGGTGACATCTGTCGGATTCATACAATGTACGATAGGTAGCTAGCTACTTACTACTAGCTATCTACTATCACTAGGACTAAGCCGCTAGCAGTAGGTAGTTTAATTTATAAGAATTAAACAATAAGTTGTTAATGAAAATCATTTTTTAATAGAGAACAAGAGTACCTATTCCAAAAAGCTCAAACACGATGGGACTATCTTATAACGGTTAGTAGTTCCTATGGCGATTATACGACTTCATCAACAGACCTGCTGTAAAGTAGAACTACACTGCTCACACGTGTGCTACACACGCCGATCAGCAGGCTTACTCTCCAAATTAATTTCAATTTCATTCTAAAGTCAATCCGATTG